>HG991999.1:12885564-14135564 GCA_905220435.1 Amphipyra tragopoginis | reverse complement strand
CACTGACATACGGTGAAGGAAAACATCGTGAGGAAACCTGGACTTTAATGGTCTGAAATCGCCAACCCGCAATGAGCAAGCGTGGCGATCAATGCTCGTTCCTTCTCTGTACGAGAAGAGGCCTTTGCCCAGCAGTGGGACAGTTACAGGCTGATATTTATTTATAGACTGTTTATCCGGTCTTATTCTTATAAAACCTGTGCCGATGTCTTCGCATTCTTTTTAAGTGTAAAATTAGAAGTGATGATTTTACCTGTGTTTTATCCATCAAAGTTTATTTTAAGTATTAATGGTAACAGTTAGAAATTTTTTTCGGGGTTTTATTTAGTTCGTTTCGCACTGGCACGGTTTTCATTTTATTACTATTTTATTTCGTAACACATAAAAGTTTAATTTCATACGACATGCATAATACTCGAACTAGATACTACATAGTTGTACGAGTTATCGCCTGTTCTACATACAGTTGTAAAATTTTCGTAACGAGAAACACCTAAATAAAAACAGTTTTGTAGAATTAATATGATAGATATATTTCGGATTACAAACTTGTTTAAAAGATATGCTTTAAAGCTGCATCCACGCTAGACGAGCCGAGCACGAGCGGAGCCGTTCTGTTCACTGCGTCAATTATTATTGTGGATGTAAAACGAGGTTACAACAAACAAATTCTTGTGCGCGGCGCAAATTTCTTCTTGTTCGTCAAAAACCCGATAGTTGGCGGAGCGCAGTCAAACGCTCGAGACTTCTAAGCCCGTCTAAGCTACGCAAATTCATGCTCCGCTCGTGCTCTGCTCGCCTAGCGTAGACGCAGCTTAAAAATTTGGAGTAGGCGTTTTATACATAGGAAGTGATCAATCAACTTTGGGGAAGCAAGTTTATTGTGCGAGTATTCTTTTGTCCGCGTACCTACTCTTTTTTCTTCAACGTTCATACGTTCACTACAAGGGTTCTATTATGCAAGTTTACACTAAACGTCGACGGCATGTCGACACGTACAGATTCGTATCTTTGTTTGCGACAGTCATTGTGTGACGTGCTTCTGATCGATTTGCGGCGTGCCTCAATGGGCTGCGACGTCGGCTGTGGTCAGCGTTCACCGTCGCTGTCACAGGTCCGACACACTGTCACGGAAATCTATGCGCCGTCATTTGTTATGATTCCATAAATTTTTTCTGCGTCACTATCTTATTTTAATGGGTTATTACGTCATTGATTCGACATTTAAGTTATCATTCAGCTTATTTTTTTACACTTTGACGTAATTAAGTGAAGATATCAACTAGATTTCGGATCGATTTGCGCAATCGCTATCTTGTTAGCATATTTGTGCACTATGAAGATAATATTAATGTTAAAAATATGTAAATAGGTTAGTAAGGGAATCAGTAGGTAAATCATAGAAACGAGAGTTTATATAAGAGTTTTAAAACTAGAAACTTTTTTTGTTAAATCCTTTATTTTATTTGCATATTCACACAAGTTTATTTTTTCTGGACAATTTTTTTTGCGACTGTGTGAAATCTACATACAGACTCCTTAATTTATAGCTTTCTATTTACACGAAATAACTTTAAAAAAATCCCTAGCTTACCAACAGTTTGAAACTATGTTTATATCTTTATAGCCCATCATTGTGTCCGTGTCCGATCGTGCAACGTGCCACCCACGCATTAAAGAAGCTGCGTTTGACGTGCTTTAACTCTAAACCTATTTACAATAATTGAGAAAATAATAACAAAAAATGACGTAACTTCTTATATTAAATCACGTTTAAAAAGTCTAAAAATATATTTATATGGCGTTCCCTTAATCCTTTGAACATATTTTCAAACATTTGGAGCAATGAAAACGGTTGAACTTGATGGGCGCCGTGAAGTACGCTGCCAACGTATAATAAAAAGGTTTTATTTCAATACTAAACGTAATTTCTTGGCCAATTTTATCGTAGAACTGAAATTCGTTCCTTCTCCATATTTAAAGTTGTCCTAATAAAACAATGGCTCTTGTTTGCGCAACACGCGGAGAATTTTCACTAAGAGCCCGTGACGTGCCTACGCGCAAATTTAACGGCCTACTGACACTCTACGATTCACGATACTCCAACAGTCAAAATTGTTTCTAGTTATTAACAATTAATCCTCATTCCTACGACTTGACCTCCCGTTATTGATTTGACATTTTGAAGTTTGAAACGCAATTAATAATTTATTAAAATATACTCGTATACGCTTCTTGAATTTTTAATATGTAACCGTAACATTTTGACACTTAACGGCGATGGTCCTTATCCCTTTCAAGGGCAACGGCAATATATTTGCCACCATGTTTTTTGGGACATGTTGAGAAACCCTTCCTGTTATATTTTTTTTTTGAAAAACCTGTCATTTTTACAATTTCTTACTATTTTCTCTAATAAAAAATACAAATGATACTTAAAAAAATGTTTTTCTTCATTTAATTTTTTATTTTCAAAAGAAATTGTCAAATTGTTAGTTATTTACTTTTCCTAAAATGTACTGCCCGTTAAAGGGTTATAATAACAATAATATAGACAAATCAAGAACTGAAGACAAAATTATCGCGTTTACTTCCGTTTTCTCTTGTCTAATCTGAATAATGCTTGACTGTTAAAATAATTAGAACGAACATGTTTTGTATTATTTAAAATGTTTGTTTACAAAGTGTATGTTTTTGTTTCGTCATAACAGTGAGACGTCTATATTTAGAACAAGACAAGAGCAAGGAACGACAATGTTAAAGAGGTGACTCATTAGTGTTCATGAATAATCTACGATATTTTGAGCCTAGATAGCGTATTATATGATGAAGTGAGGAAGAAAATGAAAGAGTAAATCACGAATGTGTTGTTGCTTTGGAGGATAAAAATGATTAAATTCTGATGTGCCCATTACAAGCTGACGTGTTTGGTGCCCTAAGCAATGTTGGTACACTTTTCCCCATAGACCGCGAAACCAAACGGCTGTTTCCTTATTGCCTTTTCTGGGCCAATTTTTATTCATTGATTTTTATTAGGGGCATACAGCTACGCACTTCATGTAGTCTATATAAATAAAAAGAAAAGTCCTGACTGACTGACTGCCTGACTGACTCATCTACGCCTAGCCCAAACCCTTAGACCTAGAAAGCTGAAATTTTGCACAGAGGTTCCCTTTATACTCGTAATTTAGACAAGGCATAAGGAAGGATTTTTATATTTAATTTAAAAAATTAAATAGGGGATGAAAGTTTGTTTGTTTGGTCTGTGGATGGGTGACCATTTACCATAGCGAGTTTCCTCAGTGCCTCGGAAAGCACGTAAAGCCGTTGGTCCCGGCTGTCATTTGTAGATCTTTGACAGTCGTTACTGTTGGTCAGAAGCCAGAAAGTCTGACAACCAGTCTTACCAAGAGTATCGTATTACCCAGTTACTGGGTTGTGGAGGTCTGTAAGGCAGTCGCTCCATGTAAAATACTGATATTCAGCTGCATCCGGTTCGACTGGAAGCCGACCCCAACATAGTTGGGAAAAGGCTAGGCAGATGATGATGAGGGGATGAAAGTTTGTATGGAAAATCGTCACTTAACGGGTTCAATATTTCACGCAAGCGAAGCTGCAGGCAAAAGCTAGTGTTATTATAAAAATGTATTAAAGAGATAGTTACCTGCCTAAAATTAAGTCTTTTACTTTTTCAATTCGTACAAAAATATTATTTTGTACCACTTCGAAGTGGCCTACTTTTTCTGACCGCTCTGAAGTGGACAGGTCCAGATTTTCCCAGTCAATTGTGTGATATCTCCTTTACCGATATCAAAGGTAAATAGAAGGTAATTCCAATTTACACAGTGATCAGGTGCGATGTTGGCTTATTGTTGGTTGTCATCCGGTACGACCGCTTGTTACATCCTATGTAACGTATTCAAAGGAAATTTAATTTCATCGCTTCAACCCAATTTTTGCTTCTCTACCTTTGATCCCGAACAGTTGGAATAACACTGATTTGAAAAACAATCAGATATAGGTGTGTGGCAAATAAAGCCGTTATCATAATTTATAAATTGGTTTGTTAACGGAAAAGTAAAACATGAGAGACATTATAAAACAAAAAAAATACATAAAATATGCGTAAAATAACTTTGCCTTTCTGAAGTGAGGAACAGAATGCTCAAAGCCTGGTTTCAGAAAGGCAAAGTCATTTTGCACTTATTTGTACACTTCATTCATTTATATGAAATAAAGGTCGTAATTTTAATTAAAAAAAGAAGATTTTATAACGTTGAAAAAAACTATAAATTAATAAGTGGACAGTAAAAGACAGTAGTGTTAAAATAAATCATTTTGTTAGTACCGTATAAATGTTTTATTGTAATAGTAGAACCACTTGGAACGGTAACAAAGTTTATTTGCACAGAAATCACTTCGTTAAAACTTTTTCAACCGTTTTCCGGCAATCATCTGGGTTTATTTATTACCGAGAAGCCTTTGGTACATTTTTAATTTATGCTACTGTAGTACTGGGGAAAAAAATGTTAGAAAGTTTATCTACGGGACAAAAACAGGTTGCTTCATAATTGAATTTTTATCATAACAGTCACTCTTTTAATAAACAAGAGGTGGATGGTACTATCACAGTCTACCTATATCTTACTCCTTACAGTCGGTCAACGTAGAACATTGTCGCAGAGCAATCGTGCGGGGGGTTGCGGGGTGAAGGAGCGGAGTTTATGTCCCGAGTATACTGCATACTTGGGACATAACCTCCGCCCCTACATAATTTTGACATTTCATAGGACCTGTCAAATGTATGGGCGTTGACCCACTGTATCATACAGTACCACAGTGTACCTACTTACTACATATCTGTATGTAGTAAGTAGGTACACTGTGGTACTATAATGACAATCATGCAATCACACTCTGTCAATGACAATGTTAGAACTCGCATCGTAGCCTTTTGCCAGTTAACCGGCACAATTTTAATCCTATGTAGATTCCTAATTTTAAAAAAGGCGCTTCGCCCTCCCTTGTCTTTGAACCCAAGAGATCTTATCCATTTATAGCTATGCTTGTGCAACCACTAGATCAAAAGCGAAACAATTAACCTATAAATAGCAAAACAAAGGTGTAACAAGAGCACGGAAACGTAAATGCCAACATATTTAACATTCATTTAAATTATGGTAGGTACACACAACAAATTGAGGACGTCACCGCACGAGGCCGGGAAGCAAAACAATCGACAAAACAAATAGGACTTCAGCAAATTACATTTAAGATTAGTCACGTTTGATTTACACAAATTAGTGGCTGACCCGCCGTATATACTTAATACTTATGAATATTCAACTTGTAGATTGGATTTTGAGCAAACATTTTCAATTGTGACCTAGTCACTGTAGGAAACTTTGTTCATCGTACTTTTTAAACGCATGTTCGGTTAGTAATAGATCGTTTTGATGTCCGATGGGGTATTCATTGTTACATTTGTGTTATTAAAACTTTTGTTGAACAGTCTTTAAAAAGATGTTAAATATTGCTCTATTAATCTATTTTAACTGTATAAGGGCTGCGCATAGGTGATTTTACTATTATTTTTAGAGATCCCCAAAATATTATTGTTTTTGTTTTTCTGTAGGTATATCGTATGTGTAAACGGAGGGCCACTATACTTACACGTAAAATATTCAGTTACATCCAAAAGGTTTGGCGAATTTAAATTATAAATAAATAATAATAATAAATAAATATTTTGGGACATTTTCTACACAGCACCATCTAGTCCCAAACTAAGCAGAGCTTGTACTATGGGTACTAGACAATGGATATAATACTTATATATATTTTTTTTGTAAATACATACTTATAATACATAAGAAACACCCAGACCAACACAAACACTTATGTTCATCACATAAATATTTGTGTCCTGTGGGAATCGTACCCACGACCTCGTGATCAGCAGTCCGACACTCGAACCACTAGACCACAGACGTCGTCGTAGAATTAGTGTATAATCCCTTAAAAGCACACGTTTCCATGCGATAATTAGTCTCCCTAGATAAAACAATAAAAATATAAATCAAAACATGTTTTTGCCACGTAACTTTTATAAACATCGCCTACGTGTAATCCTAATATAAATTACTACACGAAATTGCTTTGAAGTCGTTTCGTATTTAGACTAGAAATTTACTTCGCACCGCAAACTGCAGAAATTTCATATATTCTTAATACTTTCACGCATGAAATTAGTAATTACAAGGTGAAAGTTAACTAGATATCATAAGCGAAGGGTTAATTCTGATTAAACTTCGACGATAACTGGTTTAATTGTACTAGATGTACTTGTATCGCTAACATCGAGTGCTCTTCTATTCCCACCGAATCCAAATTCGAAATTAGTGAACGTGGGGATCTGTCTGTTAGGTACAGATAAATCCCCTGCTCGCCTGCGCACAGCTTGATTAAGATTGAAAGATGTAGATGTTCTACATAGTTACGTGTATAGACATGAAATAAAACTGCAGTGTGGTGTGTGCACTTGTGTGAAGTTACGTTCGATTGAAAAATAATACAACGCAATATAGTTTAGGTAGTTAAATTTAGGTACAAGTTATGTAGGTTTGTCGTCCGTGTGGCACTACCCCATCTCTTCCCGTGGGTGTCGTAAAAGGCGACTAAGGGATTCACTAGAGGATGGGCAGCAGCGTTCTCTAAGTATTTTAACAACCATACTGCTATCACCAACCCGCCTGCCAAGCGTGGCGATTATGGCAAACCCCCCCAACATTGTTTGGGGGAAGCCTATGTCCAGTAGTGGACGTCATTCGGCTGAATGATGATGATGATGTAGGTTTGCTTAAGTAGGTAAAGGGTTAGAGATTCTCAAGAACGGTAATAAAATATTTTTTACTATAGATCTACATTAAAATTAAGGGCTACTTACTCAAGAAATTAAGTCCTTATCCTGTTATATTCAGCGCCAGCCGCAACGTGCTGACTGCCTGAGTTTCCGCCTCCACGTGTCACTGTGCACTTCGAGAATTTAATACTGTTCTGTCACGATCGTCCAAGGGGGATATTACACTATCATATATCTCGGATCATATATCGATACCTCTGGGCTCAAAGGGCATATAGCACAAAACATGGGTTTTCAGGAGAAGCAAAAAACACCAAAAAAAACGAATTTTTGTTACAATTATATGAAAATGTCATTATGCCAAAAATGTGCTATACGCCCTTTGGGCCCAGAGGTAACGATATGTGTAGGATTATATCTCTTATATGACCTCTAGAGTCATATCTGTGTATGATGAAATAATTCATATGTCTATTATTACATTGTAATATATCTGTGACGATATACGATAGTGTAATATCAAACTTATTGTCTACAGCGTCACTAACACCGCGGTTTTGCGCAACGAGAACTTCGCGTGAGACGATTTAAAACTAGTCTACAATCAGCGCTGGCGCAATAACCGAAATGATAACCGAAAGTCACTCGTATGCCACCAAGCTCAAAGCACGATCTACCAAGTACACGTCTGTATCACAAAGACACAACTGTTTTAAATGACCGGTGAAGATGATGCCCCAACTCGGTCATCTAAAATAATAAAAAAACAAATGCGGGTATATTTTGTAAAATTAAATTATGTGTAGGTACCGACATATAAGGGATTCCTAGATCTCATCGTTGAGTATTTTTAACCGACTTCCAAAAAAGGAAGAAGTTTTCAATTCGACGGTTTTTTTGTATATTTTTTCAGCGTTATCGTACAGTTTATGCCATTCAAAATAGAAAAATAAAAATCAACTTAAAAAAAAAAGAAAAACCGACTGAAAAAAAACCTGAAAAGAGAAAAATAAATACTACATTATAAAATTACTAGTTTCAGAAATCGGTGCCTTTAATTCGGTTCAGTGTGGATTAGCACCGACTTCTGAAACTGTTAATTTTATAATATGGGAATAACTACTCTTTTAAGTTTTTGTTGGGATTTTTTTTAATACATTATTCATCGGTATTTTTCTCAATCCAAGTCTAACAACAAGTACAAGAATCAAAATTTAACAAACATCAACATATGAACTTTTCAAGGATATCGGAAACGTGTTCATGCTTACGAGGCAAGACGTCGCACATATTCAGAGGATTATGATATTTCAACTTTGCATATTTCCAATTATAAGAAGCCAACTCTTAAATTTTTTCTGTATATATTAACCATTTTCTATCAACGCTGAAACATCACGGTGGTAATAGCATTACTTCATTATTTCGCTGAAAAGACAATGGTTATAAACCCTCTCAAAGGTTTCCGAATTTCTTTAAATTGATTTTACAATTCTGCCTCGCAAAGGTAACTTAAATAGCTTAAATTACGGTTAGAGAGTTCAGTTTCTAAGTTATCATTTCAAAACATTTCATTGAGTTACCAAAGAATATTTATTTCAAACTTGATATACTTGTTAACAGGATTATATTACGCGCTGCTTAATTTTAATCAAAATTTCATTACTAATGAATACACCTGATTTTTGTTAAAACACGTTTAACGTCGCCAAGTTTAACCAAGAAAAATATTAAGCTATAATTGCTATTTTGTTCTACTAGATAAACACTATTATGCATATTTAACTTGTATGTATATCCCACACGAGTAAGAGTTTATAAAGACTAATTAGCATTACAATCTGCGTTCGTTCAAGCTTTTCAGGATTGAAAGCACAGCTTACGAATAAAAACTTATTTAATTTTTTTCTAGGACTACACTTGGATGCTCAAAACAAGCTTTTAAATTCACAGCTTTGTAAAATTACCATTCAAATACCCGCCGCACAAAATCTTGATACTATAAAATCTTGATACTAACAATAATGTACTCGTATCTGTAGTTTACATAGGATTTCCGTTTCGTCCTATATGCACAAGATGTTTAACACCTTGAATCCATAATTAGCTTCCCATTAACGGTCCGGGGCTTGATATTATTAGGCCAGAATCTCGTTAAAATTAGGTTTTAGCATGCGGTGGCATATTACACGAGTAAAGCTAAGTTATACTGTGATATAATGTACTATTATGGGGGAAATATTCATTTACAGAATTTAAGCCCTGCAATTTACTTTACATATTGAAATTTAATCGAAATAATATTGATTGCAAACCGCGTTAAAGCGTCTATGATATAAATATTTTCCTATGGTATTATTGTTATGTTTTAGTTAACCCTTTAAGGTGTTAAAGATTAGCTCTAAGAATTTTGTGGGGTTACTCGTTGTCGGAAATTGAACAACTTAAGTAGAAGAACTTTTCGAATTTGGCCTATATTTTATATTACTTTCTACATAAATCAAAACATGACTTTATTTGATTTGTACGGAATGTTAAATAATACGCGAATTTTGAAAACATGTTCTAAGAATGTTGTTAAATTTCCGATACCGAGTAATCCCACGAAATTAAGCTCATTTTAAACAGACTGTATATTTAATTTTCCATAACAATAATTTCAAATAACCATATTTATGTTAAAGGAATAATTGCCCTTGCCCTAAATTTGGAGAAATATGGTAGCCATGGAGCCTAGTAGGGGAGAGTTATTTATAATTATAAAATAAATTAATAATACGTAGGTACACATTTTAGGACGGTTCCTGGTGCTATGAACTTAGGCAATAAAAACATAAATTTATGAAAGAAAGAAAGATCAGTTTATTTGTTAAAATATAGTGCAGTAGGTGTTACAAATTATTGAAGTCTCTTATATTCTACCATTTCTGGTGTACAAATATTTCCAATTCTAATTATAATTTTACGTTAATGCTGCAGCAATCTAAAGATAACTAATGATAAACAAAATTAGGTATAGTCTAAGTTTACACTTTACAAATTTCTGTCATTGAGATAATCATTCGTAGAATAATAACATTTACTTATTAATAAGTCAAACAGTCTACGCTTAAACAAGTTTAAATTAAGCCTTTTTAGACAGTTCGGTAATTTATTATAGATTCGAATAGCCATGCAGAAACAATTCTTGCTATACATTGTAGTACGTTGGTTTAGGGACATGTAGTTTATTAGGAAATCTACTATTTGTATTAGTAATAATACTATTTTTATTAAAAAGGATTGGGTGTTTGTAGACATATATACAAATTTCAAAAATATATAGACACGGTAGTGGTAGTATACGGTGTTTCTTAAATAGCGGTACACAACTATCTAAGTATTCTGCGTCACTTACTGACTTCACACACTTTTTCTGTGTCCTAAAAGCTCGGATTAGATCAACTGAATTGCCCCATATGACTACTCCATAACGCAAAATCGAGGAAACGTATCCATGATAAGCGCAGAGGGTAGCACTGGATGTGGCGACTTTTCTTAATCTATTTAGAACGTATACATAGCTGTCTAGTTTGGAGCATATTTTGTCTTTGTGTTGCTTCCAACTACAGTGTTTGTCAATATTGAAACCTAGGAAAGTAGTTGTTTCTACTTTATCCAAAGTTTGATCATTTTGGATAATATTTGTAGCTATAGGGTCACTATTATAGGTCTGAAATTGAATAACTTTAGTTTTACTAATATTAAAACGCTGTAATATTGAAGCGCTGGACGTGTAGGTACTAATCTGAATTGTCGTTACTAAAATAATCTGAAAGTTGAAGCTAATTTCAGAATAGGTAAAAAAACAATTTACATAATTGTGTTAATTTCACGCCGATATTCGAGTAACCGAACATAATTATGTAGTTAAGTAAACCGTTGTATCAGAGTACACAAAATACTGAGAGAAGGAGTAGGTGAGAGCTCTGGCGAACTAGTTAAGGACATTGAATTGAGATGCCACATACACACACTTTGTCACAAATTTTTGGTTCCTTTATTGTCTAATTGCTAAGGTATATTATAATTGATGCATTTACTATAGTATAATTTGAAATGAGTATTTCTAATTTGTCCTATTTTTGTTACAGATAGCCTACCAGCCGCTAAAATATCAAGGTACGTTTATACTATAATTACCAGCATTTCATGTTAAAATCACATCTGTTATACACAATTAATGCGTGTTGTCCCACTATTAGGAAGGTGAGGCCGTTAGATATACATTTTTACGCCACCCATGTTCCCTGATTTAACTTTGTTCCATAAACAGTAATTTTGTACTAGTTCTCTTTAGGCCAATGAACTTGAATCAATGTTTTTCGTTTATCCATCCCTTTTCTGAACATTTTAGACTCGGTTTTAGTCTTAATGTTCCGCCTAGTCTTTTCCCAACTATGTTGGGATCAGCTTCCAGTTTAACCAGATGCGGCTGAATAGCAGCATTTTACACGGAGCGACTCAAAGCTCCAGAGCCTTGAGCATTGACGCAGAGTTGCCAGCCTATCGGTTCTTTATCGGTTACACTTCGGGGAGTGTGCGATAGAACTGCACAATTTGATTCCGTCTGGCCCTTTCCATCATCGGACATCCCACTCATACGTACAAAGCGTTTTGCGAACACTTTCATTGTTCGCACAGCTGAGGAGTGAAATTTCCTGCCGGAGTCTGTGTTTCCTGATAGCTACAACCTTGGGCTCTTTAAGTCAAGAGTGAATAGGTTACTTCTAGGCAAGCGTGCTTCACCGTCGATCACATCTTCGTTTACCATCAGGCGAGATAGTGGTCAAACGCGAGACTATCGACAAATAAAAAAAAATACTTCTATGAGACCCCCGCAACTGCGTTATTGGGCAATGCCGATATCCTAAGGTTAGACCGGTTATCCGAAGGCTAGGTAGATATAGATCACAGAAAAAAATGTTTATATTTAGCTGATGGGGTTAAAAAATCTAGACTCTTGTGATGACCTGAAGGCGACATCGGCCCTCAGCGTATCCCGTTTCTAAAACTTATAAACTCCATCTACAAAACTAATAGCTCCTCTTTCTTGGAATCATAATCGCACCACCAACTTCAACATCAACTTCAGCACGTCTTTAAACGACTATTGAATAAAATGGTGGGTGTTTTATCCAGCGGGACGAACGCCTTTTGTGCTCTAGCGACACTGCACTCTTCGAGTATAAAAGCTTGTCTGGGTACACGTCCTGTACATCATTAAACTGCCGAAGATATTATTTATAGGTTTCTATATCCTTCTTATTTCAAGGGAAAAGTATCCTCCTCGTGTGACTTACTGGGATCACTCTTAATTATATGCCAAGCGTGGTTATGCCAATTTATCCTAAAAACCTTTTATTATAGTGGTTTACAAGATGATCCACCATGCCAAGAATTGGCATAGGCTTTTGGGCTAAATATGATGATGATATCTGAAAGCGCGGCAACGACCGATTTTACTCTTTTTTCTTGTCCTCTTAGGCTGCGTTCAAAATGCGCGATTTTTTTCGCCAAGAAAGCGGGCGCTCGTCGCTTACGAGTCGCTCCCTCCTCAGAAACTTTGGGATTTAAGTTACTCCCTTGTCATAACGTACATTTTTTATCGATGTAAAGTACACGCACACGCTCAGCACCCGAATAGCTGCAAATAATTATTAGGTTTTAATCTTCTTTGTCACATGTCGTGGTGACTCGGAGGTTATAGACCCGCTTGTTAAGCACCGGGTTGCGGGTACAAACCCAGGAATGTACCGAGTTTTTCAATGTTATATATACTTTACTAGCTTTTGCCCGCGGCTTCGCTCGCGTTAATTTATAATTTAAAAAAAAAACTCTTAACACGCTACTAAAGTTTCTTTAATAATATAATTCAATCATGATTCGAAAGACACGTGACGCTATCTATGAACGTTATTGTTTTTTTCCACGGGAACAGTACTTTTTTCGGAATAAAAGGTACCCTATGTTCGTTTCTGTATACTTGACAACGTATATGCAAAATTTCAGAATGATCGGTTCAGTGGTTTAGGCGTGAAAAGGTAACAAACAAAAAACTTTCTTTCGCATTTATAATATTGGTTAGGATTAGGATTAGATAATTTAAGACGCAACTGACAAATGGTGAAGGAAAACATCGTGAGGAAACGTAGGTTTAATGGTCTGAAATCGCCTACTCGCAGTGAGCAAGCGGAGCGATTAATGCTCGTTCATTCTATATGAAAAGAGGCCTTTGCCCTGCAGCGGGACAGTTACAGGCTGATTTATTTAATTATTTGTCACGTAAATCTAAAACTCTTTTATTTTATTACTTGACTTGGTCCCGTTTGACCCTCGTCGCACCTGTTGGTAAGCGCAGACAGGGTCTAAGATAGAACACACGAATCCAAGTAACAGAGATATAGAGGGATTCCACTATACCCCTCTGGCTCTCACATACATACGACGGAACACAGTAAACTGCTTGGCTTGACTTTAATGTGAGGGTGGTAGCTAGCAGTGGCGAAGGGTGAACTTTCTTAAAAGGGAAGCCGGACCAATTAATTGTTTAAATGATAATAGATACTAGTATTTGCCATATTTCGAAAGGGAAGCCGATAGGAATCGAGTTGTATGGAGCCTTCGCCACTGGTAGCTAGCCAGGCGGACCGTATAGATCCTACCACCAAGCGTGCTGGGTTTTGTTGAATCTTACAACACGCGTATATTCGAAAGCTTTATATTCTAGCCCGTCCCCACACGGGAGAAAACTCACCACCGTGTTCATCGTTTTGCATTATTTAGCTCGGATTAAGGTCCGGTTCCATTAATTTCACTTACTTTGTCAAGTAGGTATACCTTATTCACAATTGAGAAAGAATAAACTACCCTAATTTAAAATCATCTAATTAGTATTGTAAGATTAAATGATATGATTACAGTAGTATCTGTAATCATATCATTTAAAATGATATGTGCATGAAAAGAGCCTCCACGAGTGACGATACTTCAGTACGTCCGGCGCACCCTGGGCAGTCTGCCTCGCTACCAACCTTGCTGACTGGCTAATCTTTTCACCTCAGCATGAGCTATTTTCGAATAGCTCATGCTGACACGAGAGAAGAAGAAAAAGCAGTATCTGTCTGGATGTTAAAAACATTGTTGAAACTGACTTCCCCTAGCATGCACAGGCCAAACAGGAATTGCTCAACAAAAATTATATACTTAGTCAATAATAGTGCCCTTTTATTAGAACGATCAGCAAATCGAAGAATCTATTTCTTCTACCAATAATAAATTTAAAACGTTAGTTGGATGGGTACCACAACTTTCCCTATACTATCGAGAGTGCTTATCAGTGCTGTATTAATATATGCGTCCTCTACAGAATGGCAAGACACTCTGTATCACTCACATCAAGGAGCCTATGTTTGCCGGGCCCGCCTTATGTAAACGATCTTAATAGCACACTCCAGTTTTCTTTTTTCCGCGTCACTGCTCCCATATGTTCCATTATTCCTATCTCAGGGAAATCAATACTATAGACCTGATAGAATGACTGAAAGAAGCCTGATGTTCTAAAGGCAATTTGAAGTCAGATTACATTGAATAAAATTATTTTAATTTATTGGATTTGAATGTCAAGTTAGATAAAATTTAAGAAAATATGGGTAAATTTACGTTGAAAAGACAGAGAAAATTACTTTAATTAAACCCACATCATATTTATTTGAAGCATGCAGCGAACAAGCATAAAAAGAGTATAGGTACCTATATTACGTCATATGCTTAAGTTTCATTTTGTTAAAGCATAAAATGGGTTTACATTTTTCACTTTGAGTTTAGAGTCAACATTCCTGTCTGGATGGAATTTGTCCAGTAAACAGACTTGCAGCGACTTTCCGGTGTATGTGCCCGTATCTTGCTGTGCTAAACTTTCTTGGAAGTTCGCCAAATAAAAAGCCTATAACGTTTGGAAATGAGTTTCTAGTTTCTATGAGAAAGCTTTTAAAGCGCATTGGGATTGCAAAAGGAACACTCAAAATAGAAAATGGAACTGTTAGATTTTTAAGTTTTAATATGTAGGTACCTTGCTTAAATTAAAAGAATAGCTAATATTTTATTTGACGTTAAACAAGAAGCTTATGATTTTATAAAAAGAATGATAGGTAGAATGTGTTTGACAGAGGTTCTATGAAATCGTTCAGACCTGTTCCGTAGTATCGAATTTGCTGAACAACGTGCGCTATCAATACCACAGTTAATGATATACGTATATGATTAGAAGCACATGCGTATAATTCACACATTTTCATTAACTACGTTCGGATCCGAAGTCGTTCAATTAGTGCGGGCAATGGTTCATCAGTCATTGACTGAATTGCGTGTTGTTGAGCGACGCGTCACGTCGTCACGCGGTTTACGACTCTGTGCGTTATATTGTCGCCGATAATATTATTTTTATTTCTGTCTTTACATCGCTCGCTTAGCTCGATCATATAAAGTGGGAGTTTTATGAAGTGAGTATAGATTAATTCTTATTAGTTATTAGTGTATGGTGAAAAGATTGTGTATGTGTAGAATTGAACGATTGGGAAGCCTAACATTTTGTGCAGTCACTTCGGTTCATTTTTTAAAGGTGTTGGTTAATTTTTAGAGGGTATTATCCTAACTAACATTATAAATGCGAAAGTAAGTTTGTTTGTTTGTTACCTTTTCACGTCTAAACCATTGAACCGATCATCCTGAAATTTTGCATACACGTTGTCAGGTGTACAGAAACGGACATAGGGCACCTTTCATCCCGAAAAAAGTACTGTTCCCGAGGAAAACAACAATAACGTTCATAGATGGCGCCACGTACTTTGAATCACGTTTATGTTATTATAGAAACTTTAGTAGTGTGTTAAGAGTTTTTTTTAGCTTAATTAACGCGAGCGATGCCGCGGGCAAAAGCTAGTCATTAATAACTTTTGAATTTGGAAAAAAACATTCGATGCCTACGATCAAGGTTTTTTACAGTAAAAAAACAGTCTTGTTACTACCATCGAGTTTTTTCATTTTTGCCAGTCGCCCTTTCTCTTAGTTAACATTTAACAAAGAATATTTATTTCGTCTTAACAGAAATTTAAGAAGCTTAAAAAGAGCAGTATTATTAAAATAAACAAGGTGAAACGATCAAAGAATAAAAGGAAGTTTGGACAACTCTTTGATACTCTATCTACTCTATTTAAAAGCTTACTTAATTTTTTTTCGTGAAAAATAAACAGGCCTTACTGTTCAATATTGAATAATTTAATTACCTACTACTTTTTATACAAAAAGGTCCGCTGAACGAAATTATTAAAGGTTCCAGTGTCTTTGGTAACATTCGATTTTTTGAAATAGTTAACACATGTAGTGTTTAGTATTTATATTATATTTTCAAGGATATCTTCTCTTAGAGATAGTACACTGATAGTTTTCTCTACACTTTCAAAGAAAATTGAAAGAAAATGAACGATAGAATGTAGGTTGTGTCCTCTTCGGTAATAGCCTATTTGTGACCTGTGTCCTTGCTTTCAAGTCACTCGTATAATGAAGTTAGATATGTTCTGTTTAGCTATTATGTACTAAGAAGTTTTATAAGTGAATTGATGTTTTAAAGTACAAACAAAAGTTAATTCTTATTGGCAAAATATTAAATATTTCATTTATTTATACAACGTGTAATAATAATAAACGCAAACGGTGAAAGTAGTTTGTTAAAAATCGGCTACTGAATCGATTTCAGCCATTTTTATGATAGGTGTAATTTTTTTAATATGTTTTTTTTAATTGAGGTAAAGAAAATTGAGTGGTATGTCAAGGTCATAAGACTTAACTTTAAATGCAGTTAACAATGAAACGGTGATACTATTTTCTTAAACAATATTTAAACACATAAAAGTAGAAATTCAGTGCATTGAATAACTGAATAATTTATAATTGGTGTGTTTGAGTGTTTGCGTTATTACTTTTTTTTCGTATGTTTTCTCGAGGCATTGGTTCACTTTTGTGACTATGCAAGCTTCATATGTACCTGGTACAAGTTGTATAAGAAGGAGTTCACAGCTCCATATTGGCTAACAATAAATTAATTTGATTTTATACAGGGTGTAAACGAATTCGTATAATTCCTTCAAACCACATGATCGATTAATGGTATAGATTAACCCCGCACAGGATTTAGATAGATTTCAAATAAAAATTTTTTTTTTTTTTTGTTTTATAAAATTCCGATGCCATGCACAATTGAATGAAGGCACGGCAACACAGCTGACGGGCACGACTAGCGCGATATCGCTAAACGCAATAACTTAACTTGGGACGCTAAAATTACACAGATATCATGGATAATTTTTTCAAAACTTTTTTTTGTTGATTCTGAAAAAATCCTATGCAGGGTCAATCAGTGTCACCAGTAGGTCACGCGGTTTGAAGGAATTACACGAATTCGTTTACACCCTGTATAGCATGTTTGTATTAATTTAATAGTTTGTTGTAAGATATTTTGCCTTAGACACTACACAGAATACTGAAGTGGAATCTAGGCCCTTAACCCCTGATGTGAAGGTCGATGTTACACATGTTACCGTAACCCTATAGTGGTAGTCATAAGTTAGAGCAACGTCTCGATGTTGACGTCGAAATGCAAATTCGTTTCAAACGAGGCTGAAAATCATATTAAGGAAACCCTCATTCCACTTGTAATATTTCGTAAACTACCGTGTCATTTGTAATTTTAGGTACGACACGTTTGGCGCACTTGCTAAGCTATTGGCATTCGACGCTACGGGTCGTGGGTTCGATTCCCGTGCGGAGCAAAAATATTTGTATGGCCTATAGGTAGTTGTTCCGGGTCTGGGTGCGTGAGCATGTGAAAATTTGTGTCTGTAAACGTGCCCACAACACAGGAGAAATCATAGAGTGGGGCAAAGGAAAACAAACACAAAAAAATTAAGTACAATCTGCTTAAGATTAATCAGTTTTGTTGGGTGAGTAAGTTCCAAATGAGTAATAACAAAAGAGAAAGAAAGATAATTCATATTTAGGATATTATTCATCTTTAAGTAAAATATACTGAGCACGATAAAGTCGTACTCGTATTTTGGACAAACTTTAATTAATAAAGAACACATAATTAGGTACGACTAAAAGTAAAATGTACAGACGCCAGCACATGCCATGACAGCTACCCGAAACTGTCAAATTTTCCCAATCAACCTTGAAACTAATGCTTTTGCGATAAAGATGAAAATATGTTAAAGAAATTTGACAGATTGTAGTAGCTTGATGTACTGATGATTTAAAAAAATACTGCCACTATAATATTTATTCATTTATTTATTATAACTCTTTACTGTTCACCAAAATAAAAAAGCAAGTACAGTAACGGTCTTAAAAATAGGTATACCTTATCGCTTAAATGTATAGCAATGAGTTTATATAAAATGACATGAATAAATTACGTTGTTTGAGCACAACTGTGAACATAACAAGTCTTGTTAGTGACTATTTTACTAGGCCCCTAGGAACTTACGTTTATAGCTTTGAGAGCTTTAGGAAGTTATTAACAAAAGCTTTAAGTTTTTGTACTATAACTTTCGTGAGATACATTCATATTTATGACTAGTTACGGTTTACTCACGTGCATTTTTCGGGATTGCCCGACTAGTTTCGGACCCAAACTCGACTCGCGACCTCGCCGCGTGATCAGCTCATGATTAAGGGCTTCGTTTGGGTCCGAAACTAGTCGGGCAATCCCGAAAAATGCACGTGAGTAAACCGTACGTAATCATAAATAAGTTTTAAGTTTACTAGATATAATCCTGCCGTAATTTCTTTCTCTAACATGTTCAGAGATGGCTAGTCTTATTATTTTTAAACTGGTAACTTGTATCGTAGCTAGTAAACGTACATCCACCTTTAATGATCAATTACAACGTTGACTTTTTACAAATAGCCAACGGGCTTGTCTGGCAACCCTAGGTTGTAAATCCCTGTTATTGCTACGCACACACATCAACGACGCTCGTCTCTAACACTGTTAGGAAAATTTAATTCAAACGTTGTTGGCCGCAGAATTGTGGCTTCTTGAAACACTTTAGGAGGCCTTAAGATAGAATTACAGATGACAGAACGGCCCCATGAGAATTAAAACGTCATAGTTTAACATCTTGTAATGTATGTTTACTGTATTTTATTTCCGAGTTCCCCTACCCCTGTAATAAATAGGGATTACGATGAAGACCAGCCTAGTTGTGTTTTTAATCAAGAGTACAGTCAGAAGCAATAATGTCTTCCTACCGACGGTTTCAAAATCGCCAGCAGTAGCAATCTGAATATGGATAGAGCGAATAAATATGGGCCTATGTATAGAACGGATAGCCGTACTACCCATAGTCACCTACTTATTCTCTTGGCGTGGGTCAGATGACTATTATCGGCTGTTTTAAATCATTCGATAGGAAGATATTATTGCTTCTGACTGTACTTACTGTATTTTAAAAAAAGTTTTATCAAAGTCGTGGATGAGAATGGATTGGTGACGTAAGAAATCTAAATATTATTTGGGATAAATTAAATAACATATGCACAGTTCAAAATATATACAAGACAAGTCCTTCTGTATTAGAAAAATAATTATTGAAAGATTTTTCGATTTTCCGTGTCAAAGAAATCAGCTATTTCATTAAAATATTCAATAACCCATAATAACAATGGCCCAGCCGAAAGATAAACACAGATGACAATATCCGACGGTACAGGGCGGTAATACCTTTTACATGAGCGATTTCAGCGCAGCGAGCAACGCGACGCTGGATTTCGATGACCGCGTTAACTGGGCTTCTATGAATACGGCACGTGTTGGGTTTAACAACCAGCCGTTCATATTTTTTTTTTTTATGGTTAGGAGACTGGGCAGATTTGTATGGGAAATGGTCTATGAACCAATAGCGATACTGTTGTGGTATTTATAGGGGGATACCTCAACTGCACTTACGTGCGAAGGGGCATTAACATCTGACCCGGCAGTTTTGAGAAAAATAATACTTAAGAATTCCTGTTTTTACTACCTTTTTTTGTTTAAGAGATGTTTAAGTCGGCTACTATTGACTGTATTATACTTCAATAATGTGTTTTTCTGCTAGATACAGTAACTGATACATAAGAATGGACGACTACTTCTAGTAGAGGAGCACAAAAAATATATTATGGCAATTAAACAACTTTTTTTCATAATATATATTTATATTTTATTCATCAATGATAATAGAATCTAAAAATTCAGCTGGACGTAATATGGTATCTTCATAAGTAGCCCAAGAAAAATCTATATAAATAAAAAGAAAAGTCCTGACTGACTGACTGACTGACTCATCGTGATCTCTACCAAAACGTAGTGTCAGCGTTGGCCCTGACATCAGCGTCAAAGGTATCTATGTGAAACGGCCGGCATTCATAATACTTATTGTTAATAGGCCAATTTGAGGTCACACCAAGATATTATGTGAAATAAAATACTGTTGGATTAGCTAGCACCCATTTATCTGATTCTAAAAATTTCAAACTTCAAAACTCATTTATTCAAAATAGACTAAAATTACTTAGTTTTTTTGAACGTCACTGCTACATATAAGAAAGCCACCAAAAGCGCCCGCCCTTCGACATTATAGAACTACCTTCGTCTTTCTACATTTCAACAAATAAGTAGACTTTATATATTTTATTTCTCCGAATGACATACTTATATATCTTTTGCAAGGAACACCATATTCCATGTAAGTCGCCCATAGACATGAGAAAAACACGAATTTCAAGTAATACATTGAAAATAGTCTCATATTTGTGTCGCAATATTCATATTTATAGCTTAACAAAGCACACGTTGTAAACAGGACGAAAATATAACTTTAATCATGGCTCATTTCGCAGTATAATAAAATATAAAAAAAGTTTGGTATGCAAATATATCAAAGTATTTTTAGAAACGTTTACCTATTACCTACTTAAATGATAGTTAAATAAATTAAAGTAGGTAGGTATCCATAATACCTGATGAATATCTGTTGCTCTACAACTTTCCCCAAAAGTAAATGATTGGAAAAAAATAGCTGTTTAAAGATTTCATAAAAATACACTAAATCTGTCTATCAACAGCTGTGTTTACATTTTAAGTACTTACATCATATTTGGGATCACGGGCGCTAACGGATATATAAAATTTTGGAATTACAAAAGTCAAAGTCTTTAAATTTATTTCAATTAGACCTTAGACCATGTACAGCACTTTGGAAATGACTTAACAACACTTGTGGTATAACAGTAATCAGCGATACTTCATGTGACCAGCGGATTTAGTATCCCCTTTCCGACTAACTACTTTCCACTTGTATAAGACGACACTTTTTATTTAAAAAACAACAAATCATTACTTTATTTTTAATAACTAAAAAGTTTCAGCGGTAACATAAAAAAACTCAAAATCTCCCAATCCAACATTTTAGGAACTGCATTTATTTACATGAAGGTACATATATTAATTATTCAGGTATCTTTAATAAACCTGACAATTTAAATTACATTACTCTGTGAAAGAATAGTCGTATGCAAATTTGCAAATCAGATTTCAGCGGAAAATGGAAGACGAAATTTTCATTCAGTCCTTTTGGTCCAGCAAAAGAGGTTCATTACGGCCTCGAGTAGTTTTCTACCGCAAAGGAACAGCAAATAATCCAATCTCTATTCCTGATAAAATTTAATCTTTACATTTAAAATATATGTAGAGAGAAAATCGTACGTCCAAAAATCTCATTCAACGCTACGCAGAAAACACACGAAAATTATATAACTGCACATTTCAAGCTGTTTCAAAGTAATTATATTAAAGCAGCCATCCAAATTGATTTCGAAATTGTCGGGTATACTGCTACGTAAGCACATTGATGATATTTCGTACTATTCGTGAGCAATTTGTATCAGAACTTGACAGATACACGACGAAACGACGTAATTGTAGTATGAGAGTATAATGGAGGATTATCTTTCAATTTGCCTCCGTGTACGAATTGGCAATAAACCTGCTGAGTGCTGACAGGCCTTTGTGTCTTTTTTTTACACTTTCATCCCTTCCTTCATGAAAGAGGTTCGTTACTGCATGTTTTCCGGGACCGTGATTGGCCCGCTACTCATTTTCGCCATGTCTCTCAATTTTGGAAGCTGATGATAAAAGAACTTTAATGACAAAATCTGTTCATCCCATAGCTTTGGAAAGAGATTATAGGAAGTATACTTATCTTTCTTAAGAGGATAAGACAAATAGATACGTTTTTTGTTCTGACTTTTAGTGAATTTTGTAACTTTCTAATTAAGACACATAGGTAGGGACTAATTGATTCTGCAAACAAAGATATTTTCTTTCAACTACGTAGTAATGTTATCATTAATCGCTACAAAACCGATCACAAAATACGTATTTTCTGCTTAGAAGCAAAACAGTGCAGAAATGTTGTATGAAATCTCATTACTGCACTGCAAACAGTGCAGAAATGTTGTATGAAATTTCATTACTGCACTGTTTTGCAGTTTTTTATTTTTTATTTAGATATAAATTTACCACAGAGGTTTAATGTCTCCCGTTAAGTTTAATATTAAATGTATGCATTCTTATTCTTATGCATTAGATCAAAAAGATACTGGCTGAAAATAAAAATCGGCTGAATAAAACCTAATTGGTGAAAAAAAAAATACAAATGGCGCGCATTTTGTACCATTGTAAAACTTTGATACTTCTTATTTAGCAAGAAAAGTTTTAAAAAATGGAAATAGATATGATATGAATTCAAGTCCAGAAAGTATAAAAACAGCTGCAAATGAAATTGTTAATAACCTTTTGCCGCAAAAGTCGCAGGATAACCTTGTTTTCATTAACTTGAGTTTTTATTTTGAGTAGGTATATTTTATCACGGTAGGTAAATTGGTAGTTGAAAGAAAAGTAGATTACGCACCTTGCTGAAGTGAGTGATTAATGCACTCGTGCTAATTTAGTGCCCTCGCTTGCGCTCGGGCACCAACATAACACTCGTGCATTAATGACTCACTTTGCGCTCGGTGCAACAATCTACTATTTCTTTCAACTACGTAGTAATGTTATCATTAATCACTACAAAACCGATCACAAAATACGTATTTTCTGCTTAGAAGCAAAACAGTGCAGAAATGTTGTATGAAATCTCATTACTGCACTGCAAAACAGTGCAGAAATGTTGTATGAAATTTCATTACTGCACTGTTTTTCATTAACGCAGTTTTTTATTTTTTATTTAGATATAAATTTACCACAGAGGTTTAATGTCTCCCGTTAAGTTTAATATTAAATGTATGCATTCTTATGCTCTAAGATTCTTATGCATTAGAACAAAAAGATACTGGCTGAAAATAAAAATCGGCTGAATAAAACCGACATGGTGAAAAAAAAAACAAAAGGCGCGCATTTTGTACCATTGTAAAACTTTGATACTTCATATTTAGCAAGAAAAGTTTTAAAAAATGGAAATAGATAGCGATATGAATTCAAGTCCAGGAAGTATAAAAACAGCTGCAAATGAAATTGTTAATAACCTTTTGCCGCAAAAGTCGCAGGATAACCTTGTTTTCATTAACTTGAGTTTTTATTTTGAGTAGGTATATTTTATCACGGTAGGTAAATTGGTAGTAGAAAGAATAGTAGATTGTTGCACCGAGCGCAAAGTGAGTCATTAATGCACGAGTGTTATGTTGGTGCCCGAGCGCAAGCGAGGGCACTAAATTAGCACGAGTGCATTAATCACTCACTTCAGCAAGGTGCGTAATCTACTTTTCTTTCAACTACCAATTTACCTACCGTGATAAAATATACCTACTCAAAATAAAAACTCAAGTTAATGAAAACAAGGTTATCCTGCGACTTTTGCGGCAAAAGGTTATTAACAATTTCATTTGCAGCTTATTTTATACTTTCTGGACTTGAATTCATATCATATCTATTTCCATTTTTTAAAACTTTTCTTGCTAAATAAGAAGTATCAAAGTTTTACAATGGTACAAAATGCGCGCCATTTGTATTTTTTTTTTTCACCAATTAGGTTTTATTCAGCCGATTTTTATTTTCAGCCAGTATCTTTTTGATCTAATGCATAAGAATAAGAATGCATACATTTAATATTAAACTTAACGGGAGACATTAAACCTCTGTGGTAAATTTATATCTAAATAAAAATAAAAAAACTGCAAAACAGTGCAGTAATGAAATTTCATACAACATTTCTGCACTGTTTGCAGTGCAGTAATGAGATTTCATACAACATTTCTGCACTGTTTTGCTTCTAAGCAGAAAATACGTATTTTGTGATCGGTTTTGTAGCGATTAATGATAACATTACTACGTAGTTGAAAGAAAAAGTAGATTACGCACCTTGCTGAAGTGAGTGATTAATGCACTCGTGTTAATTTAGTGCCCTCGCTTCCGCTCGGGCACCAACATAACACTCGTGCATTGATGACTCACTTTGCGCTCGGTGCAACAATCTACTATTATTCAATTAAGAATAAATAATACATAGTTAGAAAGTTTCATTAATTTATGTATTGATTCATTAGTTTCAGCTATCGAATGTCATCAAGTGAAATTCACGTTGAGCTGAATACCTATGTTTTCGCTATTAGTGGGCGGTTGTCAGAGCAAGTCAGTAGGGAACCAATTAAACTTAACCGATTGTACCGTAACCTCGTCCATCTAACAATGCGACGCTTAGAAATTTGACTTCTGCCCTCCAATGACATTGAACAATCGAATTAGTTGGCACTCGTTTTTCGGTATTCAGGTTAGAACTGTATTAAAGGTAAAGCGAATTAACCAACCGAGAATTAACTTTTGATGGAGTACCCCCAATATCTTTTCAGAGTTCGAATTACAAAGATTAAAAGATAAACGATTTATTCATAATATAAATTATAGGTCATACGTATTAAATATAGTTAACAACTCATTCCAATTAAAGTTTCAATTTATTAGATCTTATAGATGTAAGTAATCATCTTAATTCACTGTGTTATGAGTATCACCTACGCTGTTGTATAAAACTTAATAAACAAAAGAAACAATTTAAAACTGATTACAAGTTTCTCTCTTGATTGAACTAATAACAAAGTTTATCGTTCGATATCCGACGAAGTGTCATGGAAAGATAAACGATTATACGCAGGTGTTTTCAAGTATTTTAATCACAGGATGGTGTTGATCCCACGGAGATTTAAGTGTGCGAATATAAATGGCTGATAAATCGTACAAATGCAACAGTGTTTTAACATTTGGCCTCAAAATGTGAAATGTGACATTCTTTTTTGTTTTCAAATGTCATGTGCACGAATGTCTGACAAAATACGCGGGAAATGAAAATTTCACAATGCATTTTTGTGAAGAATAACCAGCTTTGCATTTGATATTTAGCCCTGTTTGCCGTCCATTTTAGATATTTTACGACGGGGAAAATCAGTGCTTGACATGTTTTAAAACTTCGTCGAAATTGTTCATACATAAACGCTTGACTGAAACGTTAGTACAAAAACTTCACTAAAAGTATAAAAATGTAAAATAATGTTCATAGCGAGTTTTCGTCATTCAACAGGGTGTAAGCGCATATAGTGTTAGGCTAGTGCACACCTGTAGCTTCGTGTTGAGTTCCAATTTAACGGTCGGGTGATCAAAGACAGCCACGTATGGCTAATACTGTACGCGTACGCTGGTCGTTAATAACGCCAGTCAATACCAAATCACGCGTTCGATGTTTGTTAAAAACCTGATTATTTTACCAATTCGAAGTTTAATGCGAATAAAACATAGAATTAGACTTTAAAGTTTTTTTAACATTGCATTAAATGAGTATGAAACTATGAATCAACTCAACCTATCGCAGTCAACTGCTGGACATAGGCCTCTCCCAAGTTGGGCCACAACACCTGGTCCTTCGCCTTCCGCATCCCGTTCACCCCAGCTACCTTCTTTAGATCATTGATCCATCTGACCAGGAGTTGTCCTACGCTGCGTTTGCCGATTCGCATTCGAAACTAAATAACATCTAAAACGTAAACAATAAACATTTTCCACTGAATGTTTTATGAAGAAAAACTAGTGCTCAGTAGAAGAAAACCTAGAATTATGAATAGTTTTAGTATTTTTCTTCATAGAAATTTTTAAATGAATGGCAAATGTTGAAAGTAAAAGTTTGTCTCTTTTATCGCCATTCTGTCTTCGACAGCAGCCGTATATTATTTTATACCCATCAATATATTCATTATTCTCGTACTTTACAAAGAATAACATTAAACATACATAATGAAAATTCTAGAAAATAGACAAAGGTTTGTTTTAAAAATAGCCAACCTTCTTATACATATATATAATAAAAGCCTCTTAATGTCTGAAAATAAGGTTCTCAGTCTAAGGTTTCCGAAGGATTTTGATAAGTCTATCAATCAGGTTCAGTGTTTTGGCAAGTCAATATTGTTCATAGAATAAATTCTTACTCTTTATTATCTCTTAGAAGAAATAAAATTAAATTGATGGCGACAAAAATTTTTGTCAATACTGCTCGTATCTAGTACCTACTGTTCTTTGAACACCTACGAGTATTATACCTACATAGTTTTTGTAATTCCAGGTTTTTTATTATATATATCTACAAAAGAGATAAGAGACAAAGGGGTCACGAATCCTTAAAGTATTTCTAAGCTTGAAAAACTTCCATGAAACTAGAATAAGTATTTGTAACAAAGATATTCAGATGACAAAGGAAGAAACCGTATCCATGCGTGATCCACTCGGAATTCTCAAAACTGATGCAAAACGATTGAATTTCTTCTACGTGATCATCCAATCAGAAGTAAGCCTTCCTCAAAAGCACATTGCGCTAGGCAAGACAGTTGTCTATGATCCGCCATAGCTACATAGAGAATATAAATACCTATATCCTTATTAGATCTATGGCACAGAATTATTAGACAGGATAACGAGAACTCGAACGCTATCAAAGTTTATAAATATACTCGGAATATTTATAGCGTATGAAGCATTTGCATAAGGCGTCGAATATTTTCATAAAATACGGGCTGTATTTATAAGAGAAGATTAAAAAAGACAAACTAAAATCAGCGCACTGAAATCTATCTATATATAAAAATGAATCCCTATTTCCCTTGGTCACGGCATCACGCGCGAGCGGCTGGACCGATTTCGCTAAGTTATTTTTGTTGTGTTCGTAATTGTCAGGAGAAGGTTCATATGAAAGAAAATTTAAATATTTAAAAAAAAAACTCAGTATGTCCCTATTCTTCATTTGTTTACCGCATGCATGAAAACGGTTTTAAAGGGAAATGCCCAGATGCCACACATAAAAATGCCTGAAATAAACAACAATGAAATATACGCCAAATTGCACTATAAGTCGTAGGGAACCCATATCATTTTCAATAATTACAAAAAAACTCGGCAAAACTTGTTCCAAACATCTTTTTCTAAAATATAGGTTAAGTCAAGGTTTAAGATTATTACGCAATAATTAATAAACAAAACTGCATTTAAATGTTTTAATCATCATTAAAAACCACTAACACATCATCAAGAAACTGTGCAGGAGGATTGATATTGGGTTGGTACCGGGCCCATGCTAAGTACCATATTATTGACATAGTATGGGCACAGGTACCAACTGTTCGCCGTCCCACGAGGCAGTTACAATAGCGATAGCGATAGCCTCTCACGATCACTGCTATTTCTTACAACATGTGATCGTTGTCGTAGAACAGACTGTCCACAGCAAACGCACACATGTTGGTGGCCTACTTGTCTACCTGGCCGGCTGGTTCCAGGTGTCTCGGTGATAGTGTGAACCGCTAATCTAAGACATGCATCACAAACAACACGACCTGGTTCAACCTGTGAGAAAGAACAAAAAACAATGTACTAATTGTTCAATGTCAGTGCGTTCAGTTCAATATAATTATTCACAAAAACTATGGAATGAATATACTTACAGCTAATGGTGTTATCCATGCCTGTATTAAACGACGTACTTCATCATTTTGCTCTGATACGACATTACGTCTCATCGCTGTAAGATCGAGATAGCAATTAACACAGTGTACGTTTCCATCCATTTTTAAATGTACACGGTGTAAGAGTCCAAAACAATAGCAGAGTCGTATAAAAAGCAGGTCCAGGTCCGTCGTCAAAAAGCCGAGTCGTCGTCAAGGCGGGTTCAATCTAAGTCGAGTTCGAAAAGGGGTAACGTGTGCAGAAGTAAAATCAAAATCCTTAAAAATGGCCAAAGTCGTCGTTATTATATCCTATTAAGTTATACTCAAGTCGCAAACGCAAAATGTGAATCGATCAATTCAAAACCACAATTCAACGGAAAAATGAAATGCAGTAATCAATATCAAACTGTCAGTAAGGCAAAGGACATGTTATCCATGCAGCCTACGATACTTTTTCTTATTTGAAAATAATTTTATTTTAATTAATATTGACATCAGGGCTCGGAACCGGTTAAGAAATACCGGTTAATATTGTTCATAAAACCGGTATAATACCGTTCATCCATTAACCGGTTAATTACAAAAACTGTTTCGGCTAAACCTAAATAATTTTGGTTACCGGTTATTACAGAGAATAGAATTTTAAAACTCGCGGTAACCTGAATTAACCGGTTTTACTCAGCAGACGCACGCCCGCGCCGCCGCCATTCTGTCACACTCTTACGCACGTGATTACTTGTTTGTTTTTAGTTTTCTTTCGTCGTT
This sequence comes from Amphipyra tragopoginis, assembly GCA_905220435.1. Lineage (NCBI taxonomy): Eukaryota > Metazoa > Arthropoda > Insecta > Lepidoptera > Noctuidae > Amphipyra > Amphipyra tragopoginis. The sequence continues at coordinate 14,106,823 of HG991999.1, read as the reverse complement.
CGCCGCAGAGAGAATTGGGTTCGCATCTTTCATGAAAGTGTCGTGCGGCCGCTACTTAACTCGAGTTTTTATAATAGTAGATACAGTGGTATAATAAATAACATTTATCATGGGAAGAAAGAAGGAGAATAAAATGTATTCTATGTTCAATTACAACCAACTTCAACCAAGAGACGAAAAAGTCTAAGTGTTTGACGGAAGGTTGCAATCACTACATCAAGGTAAGTTTTAATGTTTATTGCCGGGTATGGTAGAAAGGCTTACGAATTTTAAGTGATTTTCACTAGTTTAGTATGTATTTAGTGTCACGAAAGCACCGTATGTCCGCAGAATACCCTACCAAACGTTTCAAATTTGCTAGTCGATAGTGCTGTCGAGTAGGTTAGGTTCTAAGAGGATGACGGGATTTTGGTTCGCTTCTTCTTCTTCTTAGCGTTTCGATGACAAACTAATTATATTAAAACTTGATTATATTACTGCGACCCAGAACTTGGCCACTTGGACTGCGTTGTCATTGGCAATCATTAAGTCTTCCTGCGTGCAGCTGTTAGGGCTCGCACGGCATGTTGTGAGTTGGTCCATCGTATGGGTTGTACCACACAAACAGCTCAAACCGGTACTTTCACTGAAACCCCACCTAAACATGTTGTCTTTGCTCCGACCGACCTGAGTTCTCGAAGTTTATTTAATGACTTCCAGATCGGCCATGGCAGTTCATGTCCAGGCGGAGGTCTCTCCGCAGGTGGCACGAATGGGTTTGGTAGGGAGACCCCATCTCTCCAAAAGTTGCACCTCTCTCTTGCCAACTCCGAGGCCAGAGGTTCGACACACTTATGGAAATTCTTGCGGGTTTTCAGCCTTTGTGGCACTGGAATATAGCCATGCAGGGGGTGCCGTGTGTCGTTCATCTTGGCCTTCTCGGCAGAGCTCAAAACGGCCCCTTCAGACATCTGGTGGTGCAATACCGGTAAGTTGTATTGCACCACTTGGGGGCTGAGTCACCCTCGTCCGTGGGAAAGCACCCTTAGTTCGAAACCACACACGTGGTCTCCGGGTGGTGCCAATCAGGTGACAACCTTTCGCTTGGTGGTAGGATCTTTACGGTCCGCCTGGCTAGCTACCACCCTCACATTAAAGTCCGGCACCAAGCAGTTTACTGTGTTCCGTCGTGTGTAAGTGAGAGCCAGAGAGCTATAGCGGAATCTCTCTATATCTCTGTTACTTGGATTCGTGTGCTTCATCTTAGACCCTGTCTGCGCTTACCATCAGGTGCAACCAGGGTCAAATGAGACCAAGTCAAGGAATAAAAAAAAAGTGGGCAGTTTTACCGAGGTTGGTTTAAGGCAACCCGTAATGATCCGGCAAGTTTCATTTAAGGCTGTGTCCACTAGCTTTGCGTGAGCAGATCGGCTCCACACTGTGCATGCGTACTCACCAGCAGAGAACGCTAGCGCCGACCCAGACGTCCGCATAACTTGCAGAGAGGCTCCCCACTTGGTGGTAGTGAGACGCTGTAGCAAGTTGTTGCGAGCGTGCACCTTCTTTTTAATGATGTCATAATTTCTTCCGAAAGTCAGAGACCTATCCAGTACGATACCCAAGTAATTAGGATGGTTGTTGTGGGCTATGGGCCCACCTTGCCTCATGATGCGAAGCTGACGACCCGCTTGGTGGTTGCGAAGATGGAAAACTTAGGACTCAGTCTTTGATGAGTTAGGCTTAAGAGAGTTTTCCTCGTAGTATGGCTTAAGACGTTAAGAGCCGTGGTAAGATTGGCCTCCACTTCTTCAAAGTTGGTATCTTGAGCAGGTAGTGCCAGGTCATCAGCGTATAAGAAGCGGGATGTATTTGGGCTAGCCGATTGGTCGTTGGTGTATATGTTAAAAAGGGTTGAGGCCAGAACGCTGCCTTGTGGCAGACCGTTCTTTTGCGATCTCCAACGACTACGGTCTGAGAAGAGATTGACTTGAAAGCGACGGTTATGGAAAAGTTCCCGGAGTATGATGACAAATTTTTGATCGCCGGTCATGGTTTTCACTTTCCATATCAGTCACCTGAGGTTCACTGTGTCATAGGCCGCTGATAAGTCCACAAATACAACGACAGTTACCTTTCTTAACTCAAACCCATCTTCTATGTGCTGAGTAAGTTTAAGTGTTTGGTTTGAGCATGACTTCACTGGTCTAAAACCCGCTTGCTCTGGTATCAAAATTGGGTCAATAAGGCCTGTGAGCCTGGGCAGCAGCAACCGCTCGAACAATTTGTATGTATGGCACAAGAGTGCTATAGGCTGGAAGTTTTTGGGATTGTCTACTGTCTTTCCCGGTTTGGGTATACCTAATTACCTTCGCCTTTCTCCAGAGACGGAGAATAGAGGCGGATTCCAGAGAGTTGTTACAGAAAAGCAGTAACCATGACACAGTAGCTGGGCCAAATTGCTTTATTTGCTCCACAGATATACTGTCCACTCCCGAGACTTTGCCAAATTTCAGATTTCGAATGGCTAAAACAATGTCAGTCAGGATGAATGACTTATTTATCCGGTCTCATGTGCTTGTGAGGCTACTTCGTTTTGGGACGTTCGCAAGGCGGCCTGATGACTTTCCATTCAAAATGAGCTGGTGGGTGATCTGGTTCGCGGTGACTTGACTGGGTAAGGATAGTGTAGGTGGATCACCGTTAAGTTTCCGGATGGTGTTCCAAGATTTCTTGCTGTTGTGCGTCATGTCAATTTTGGTGACAGTATTGATCCATTTTTCCCGACGGGATTCACTGATCTGCGATAGCAGCTCCTCGCCAACCAAGGTCGTTTCCTCGGAGAAGGGGTCGTGGCTATACAAGGATTCGTACTCTTTAACCGCTAGCGGCCCGACCGACGATCCGGATCGTGTCAGTGCCATTGTTTATCTATTGTGTCTATAATTACAGTACTCGATAAGTCAATTGAATTTAAAAACGACAGATGGACTGTTATTAATTTTATTTTAATTACTCAAGTACTGTAATTATAGACACAATAGATAAACAATGGCAGGTGTCGTCCTGGGACGACGGCGGGGTTTTACCGGTTAAGCAGTTCTGCAGATTTTTCCGTTAGCCCTGGGATGTAGGGTGTTCGACAGGCTCTAGAAATACATTTACGTGATATTGTTGAGACGATATCAACAAATTGGTCGTAATTTTGAGGAATTGGCGGGATTTTCACTAGATCTCCATATATCAACTGTGAGAACTATGTCCAGTTAGCCTTGGAGTAGTTGAACCGGCGCTTCAGAGGGACACTTAAAGGACGAACAACGGGCTGAATCGTACACGTGATCGGTCTGTGCTGTGTACGAGGTATTGGGGAGGAGCAGATAGTCTTACTACACTGCGAGCTGATACTTTCGCTGACAAAGATTAGATCTGGATTAGAACCACGTTTCCACCGATCACTGTTAAATGAGGCCGGTTGTTTCGGATTGTGTATCAGCATCAGATCGTTCGTCTCAGCCCACTCTTCAAGCGCTTGCCCACATATTTCCGTGGGGCTACAACGCCCCATCTCATGCTGTGACTGTTGAAGTCGCCGATCACAATTTTGATGGGTTGGTCCTGGAAGTTTTCAGGAGGTACAAACTGGAATGGGGTCTTAGGAGGTTTGTATACATGTAGAAGTGACGGTACAGTTACCGATGTCAATGGTGATAGCCTCAATGTCGTTCTGGGTTGAACATTTGGTTGACTTTATGATTACGACGGGAGCAGCAAACACTGCGTTGCCGTGCTTCGGATGACAGATCTCGGCGATAAACGTGAGTCTAGGTATGTGTGGTCGGTACTGAGTTTCACCTCTATGGGTTTACTGAACACACAAAACGTCACAGTGTGTCATGCGATATAATTCAGAATATATTCCTGATTTATTTTGTGAGAAACCCTCGATGTTAATAGAGACTACACACAGCGCCGGCTTTATGGCCGGACTAATGTTTGTGTTTGTCATCGTGGTGAAAGGATTGGCCAATCGGCGTTAGTACTCGCTGATTGTTACCCAGGGTGCATCAGACGTATGGGGTCAGAAGTACGTCATTCGGGGAGGCTCCTTTCATGCACCTTTGCTCGCTCGTAAGCTCGATAGGCTCGCTCTTGCATCCATAAAAAAGTAGATTTTTTCGATACTCATCTAAAATAAAACAATTTTATAAAATAAATAAAAATGGATCTACGGCAAAAAAATGGTAGTGGAGGGCTCACAAGACCCTCCAGAACTCCCAAATAACCTCACGTTCTTTCTAGAGAGGCGGCACGTCCCCAGTTACGTATCAGGTATTCTATCCTCCATAACATTCACGAATACAGTATTTACTTACATAAAAAAAAAATGGTTTACTATCCGGTAAATCCTTCATGTGATAATAATAAGGATTCATTTTATTTTTTTTACGATCTCAATCACTAATCACAATATGTACAACTTATAAAACAACACAATTCATGAAATTCAATTAGTGTTTTGTTGCACGCACGTCACACAGAACGAAACTACCTACTCAGCCAGCAACGCGGTCGAATACAATCTGCTTGTGAGTGCGTATTTGCGTATTCGCGGGCGCAGAGCGAGAGCTTTGTTATCGTAGGTATAAGAGAGATGGAACTCGTTTACACCGCCGAAACTCAAATTAACCGGTTAATTTTGTTCAACAGAATCGGAATGTGTAAAAAACCGGTATCGCCCATTAACCGGTAAAATACCGGTAACCGAAACCTAAAACCGCTATCGATTCCGGTTCGAGGTCAATGACCAAAACCGGTTTGGAAAATTAACCGGTTTCCGAGCCCTGATTGACATGCATATAATATTACTTTCATTAGATAAACGTTATAATTAGGTCGAATTATTCTAAATGAACGATAACTGTGCAATAATTCTATAAAATACTTCGATAAATTATTTGAAAATTCTTGTTTGGCTGAATGTCGATTACACATGTCAGATTAAACACAGTTGTCCATTAAAAAATAAGAATGAATTAGACGGATATCAAGCGAAATATTTTAAAGATCGTTATATTTTCCTCCTACGTTTACAAACTTGAGAATTATTCATTATGCATATTTAATTCTAATTAGAATTTAGGACTATTAGTAGTTTCCGTTCATTTCAAGCATTTTATGGGCGTTCCCCTTTTTGTTACTAAGTATTTTGATTTTGTTTCTGAAGGTAGGTAGTAGGTAAGTAGTAGGTAGGTAGTACGTAGGAAAAAGTGCATTGCAACGCATAGGTACAGCTAGTAAACAATAAACAAAAAATATGTGCTTTCCACACACAGCTGCTGTGCCTACTCATCATCAGGTAAACTAAGTACTTTGATCATGTTGTTATTAACAGATACCATCATTTGTTTAGCCTAGCGGCGGAACGCTTGCCATCCATGCAGAAGGGTCTGAATTCGATCCCGAGGGCCTACTCTTAAGTCTGTCAACGAAGTTAGTCGCCCGTCCGAAAGTAGCCTGAAACGTATGAGTGAACAAAATAAGTGTCAAGTTCAACTTTTCGGACGGGCAAAAACACATCGGTAGTATGGACAACTGTCAAATCGTGTTGTCATTAATTCTTAGTTCGGGCCCCGAAATAATCGTATGTCCGTAGGTGATAGGGAGTCGGAAACGCTCGTAACTAAGGCCGAAACCATGGATTCCGTGCTTAGGGAGTAGACTCCCCGGCCCGGAGCTCTGACTTTTTGAACTCATGTGTGAATCCGCCCGCTAATTGCGTATCACACTAGCAATCGCAGCAGCTTTGATTAACACTCGCGTTAACGATGAAGAAAAAAACATCGTGAGGAAACCTGCACACCTAAGAGGGCTCTAAAAAGTTTCTGTTGGTTTGTGTACCCTGCCAACACACACCAGGCTACACAAACCAACAGGTGCACAGCGTAGTGGACTAAGCCTAAGACCTAAGACTAAGCTTAGGGTTCTGTACCCAAAGGGTAAAACGGGACCCTATTACTAAGACTCTGCTGTCCGTCTGTCACCAGATCATGAACAGACATATAGATAGTTAGACAGTTGAAATTTTCACAGATGATGTATTTCTGTTGCCGCTATAACAACAAATACTAAAAAACAGAATGAAATAAATATTTAAAGTCTCAAGTACTGTAATTATAGACACAATAGATAAACAATGGCACTGACGAACAGATTCGTCGGACGGGCCGCTAGCGGTTAAGGGGGCTCCCATCTCATACAACAAACCTGATTTTTTTGCCGTTTTTATAGATAATGGTACGGATCCCTTCGTGCGCGAGTCCGACTCGCACTTGGCCGGTTTTTATTCTGAGAAGAGGCCCGTGCCGTGTGGGACAGTAGTGGGCTGCTTATGATATTGGTACACGTCAAATTAAATGCGTCTATTTTGGAACATCATTATTTATATACACACATCAAAAGTGTCTAGGGATCAAGCATTTTTATGCGGATTTCTTGAGATTGAGATGTGGCTTTGTAATAAATTTATGATTTTATAAATTTATATGGATCCTTTTTGGTGCATTTCATAATTTGAATCAGGAACTGTGAATCAAATTCGAGTAAAAGATGAAAATCAGCTGTCAATATTTTCCCTATAAAAACATACAACGCATTGAAGACATTATTAGTGCTACTGTTTCCCTACTACTGATTAAAACCAACGTTATTATGGAGCGGCGACGTCATTTAAGCAGGGAAGAAATGCTCAGAGCCGTGGGAATGATAGAAGCTGGTTCCCGGCAACGTACTGTGGCTTTAGCTCTGAATACAAGTCAGAGTGTTATCAGTCGACTTTGGACACGTTACCGAAGCACTGGTACCGTGGCTGAGCGCCATGGAGGACGGTATCGCTGCACCACACGGAGACAAGACCGATACATTCAAATCTTAACTCGAAGAGCTCCAACAATAACCGCCATGATGTTAGCCGTGAGGCTTCATCACTCTTCAGGGAACTTAATTAGCGACCAAACAGTCAGAAACCGCTTGCATGAAGTGAACCTTCATTCCCGAAGACCGCTACGGGTACCACCTATAGCAATGCACAATCGTAGGATTCGATATCAATGGGCTCTTGGACACAGAAATTGGGCAGAAGAACAATGGCGTTTCGTGTGCTTTTCTGATGAGTCTCGTTTTGGTATGAGACCGGATACAAGACGTATACGACACTGGAGAACCCCTGGACGCCAACAGCGATTAAAATCCTGCCAGGAAGTCCATCCTTATAGTGGTGGAACCATCATGGTATGGGCGGGTATTTGGATCGGCGGAAGAACTGAGTTGATTTGGATCAGAGGCAACCTCAACGCTCAAATTTATGCTGAGACGATTGTATCAGACGTCATCGTTCCTCTACAAGCGCAAATCGGTCCCTTACTTCAGTTAATGCATGATAATGCACGACCGCACACCGCAAGAGTTGTAAGACAGACTCTCGCCGCAGCTAACATCAATGTCCTGCCCTGGCCTGCTCAGTCGCCAGACTTGAACCCGATTGAGCATGCATGGGATATGCTACAGAGAAGAGCTCTGCCGAATATGGAGGGTATCCAGTCGCAAGAAGACCTTTTTTTGTTGTTGCAACGAACATGGGCGGCCATTCCACAGCGTGATTTGGATGAACTCATTTTGAGTATGCCAAACCGATGTTCTTGTGTTGTTAGTGTTCGCGGTAGAAACACGGATTATTAATTGTTTAAGTTACCCAATAAAATTTTAAAGAAAACTGTTATTTCAGTCTTTTTTTCGAACTTTTGTGTTAGTGGTTCAAATGTCAAAAATCCCTTTATTAGGAAAATGGTAAATTTCTTTATTAATGCAAAGGTGACTTGGTTTATCGTTACTGTGACAAACGAAAACACTTTATTTGATGAATCCTTAAAGAAAATTTTAATTAATATCAATCAGGAGAAAAGTTATTGCAAAAATATATGTTGATCCCTAGACACTTTTGATGTGTGTATTTATTTGTGTTTTTTTTTTGCTTGTTTTTTATAGAAACGTTGCCCCACGCTAGTATCGTGGGTGCGTTTACAGACACAAATCTCACATTCACAAACGCCCAGACCCGAAATAACCATCTGTAGGCCATACAAATTTTTGTCCCGTGTGGGATTCGAACCCACGACCCGTAGCGCAGAAGCCAATTGCTTAGCCACTGCACCAAACGTGTCGTCAAAATTTCTTACCATTTAATTGATATAACATGTATATGATTAAAACGTATTAAGTAAGTAAATGCTATGATTCAGGAAACACAACTAACTAAACAGTACTTCATAGGCAAAGCCAAGCTATAGTGTATTTTTTTAGTTCATAACTTTATTCATTCAACTATTAGAGCCCAAATACACGTCCGATACTTGCCTCCGATAGTCGGTTCCGATGGTCTGATCAGACTATCTGAAGGCCTCTGCGTCATACATTTGTTTGAACATGAATTACTCGTACGATCAGACTATCGGATCGGATGTCAGAATCGTAAGCATCGTCGGGGCGTCGTCGTCGTCCAGAAAAAATCGGACACTAGAATCGTACCTACGTGTATTTCATGAATCTGATCAGATAGTCGGATCTGGCTCCCGGAAGCAAATATCGGACGTGTATTTTGACCCTTACGGGAGGCCTCTTCATCTCAGACTTTTTCCGTCCCCTGCTGAAAATAGAGACCTATTACCCTTGGGGGTAATTACCTATAGTCACCACGCTGGGCCAGGAAGTTGGTGACGGCGGATTGGGAGGCCTCGTACCACTAAGCATTTTGAAATCGCTAAAATTATATTGTACTGACTTTTACAAAAACCATTTTCAAAGTTGATGTGAACGTGACACATACGACATTAATTGTTAATACTTAAAATTTAATTAAATTCGTTTTATTAAAAGTTTATGAGTACAAAAACATTTTTACTGTCCTCTGTGTTGACAGTAAGGTATTTTCGTATCAAACACCAAAGCTTGATGAAAAAAGTTACATCAATTTTTTGTGTAAGTGAACTGATTTAAAATGTTGTCTACGATATTGTCCAAACTTTTCTAGTTTTAGCTAACTGCCAACGATCCAATCAATCAAGTTACACCATTTTCTTTTAAACTTTAAAACAAGACTTCAGTAGACGACAGTTTTATATTACTTGGTAGTACCTAATGCTTATTACGGCACCGCCTGATACCATTCTGAATTTACAATCGTACTTTCGGTCGGATTGGGGTGTCTTTTAAATCTTTTCCAAATACGTTTTTAAAATAAACAAGGGGAATTTTCTCAAGGGGAAATGGGAGATTTTGTACTTACTGATTTTAACTTATTGAAATAAAAATAAAGGGAAGTATAGCAAAACCATTACTTAAGGGACTGGATGAAACAGATTACTACGTCTATCAAATTAAACGTGCACTCTTGGACATTAAAGGCCATGGAGTCCCCAAAGCATAAAAAGTAATTAAATCGCGTATTTAGTATGGAACGCTTTGGCTTGTAATTCGGCCCTCTGACTACCCCTTAAATAATATGGCTCACAAAGCATTCGTATGTGTTTCATTAATTGCAGTAGGTTTACTTTGAACAATTTTAATTAATCCTTACTTGATTAAAGTCCCATAAAACGACGTTTAAATAACTGTCGGTAGTTACCTACAGGGATTTACTGTCAGTTCCCATTTTTAATATAATTTGTAATCATACTTTCAATAGTGTGGACCCCAATTACTACCTCCCGCGGGTGCCATAATAGGTTACATAGTGGTGATATCAAGTGGACAAAAAAACAAATTAAATCAAAAACAAATCGTTGTTTAATTTTGTTGATAGTTTTTTCCTGACATTGCTTCACTGACATTGCTTGGTGTCCTGAAAAGGTGAGGTAAAAACATTTGATTGATGAGCCGACATTATTTTATGATGACGTCACAACATGAGATAACGAATATTTCAGAATAAAGGGGTGACCACTGACCGCTTTATGAAAGAAAGTCCCCTACAAAAAGGGATACTTCAGCTTATGGGATTGGACCTTTTAACGAAATCGCTCATGTTATTGTAGCTATATTTATAATAACATTGTACCTCTTTATCTATTGTTAAAATTTAATCCATTCTATTTTGTGATATAAAAGTGTCTGGAATCCGAGATATGATTTTATATAGTGACTGGCGGAAAGGTCAACCATATTTATTATTCAAGGTCCAGTGTAACTATATTAAAATATGTTTTACAAATAATTATAAACGACATCAAGCACCCGACTTCTTTTTATACTTCGCATTATTTTTCATTCATAAAATATTTTTAGGTATTGTAATATTCGAAGCAAATCAAGATGTGAAAGTTATTTTGCTATTGATATTGATACTACATAATTATTCTTAATTTGAAAAGACAAAATTGCAATTTTCTATTGTTTCACCGATTGCGATAATAATAATTATTTCTGATCTCCAACGAAGTTTACTATTTGTCATAAAATATTGTTTCAATTTATTATTTTTATCATGAAGACGATACGTATAAGTTAGACTGCTGTGTAATATTATAGCAGCTGGAAGACAGTGTAGTAAAAATACTAACATTGATATAAAGAAGTCTTTGAAGTTATTTCACTATTTCTATGTGCGTCTTCAATAACATGCTTTTATTATCCGCTTTTGATCTGCCTTCCTTAAGAAGTAGAATCTATGGAATTAACGGCCGTTTTTAGATATTTTACTTTCTATGAGATCTAAAATATAACATACCAATACTATTAATGGAATGAAAGTTGGTACACAATATCAAAGAAGGTATTATCTGTTTCATGTGGGATGGGCTTTGGGATCTTTTTATAGTAAAATATTCATTTAGTTAGCGGATTAATATTTATCGATAATGCTATTTACGTTTTTCCGATAACAGCAGCCCAACACTACGATTTCCGAAATGACAACTATTCCCAAACGCAGTACAGTGCTCATCCTGTAAACTAATATACGTTCATTAAAATTTGACAGCTGTAATTAGTAACGGATGACGAATATTTCGTACATTGATCTTTACCTTTACATTTACGTGTCTGTGAGGGTGAGGGGACGCGACCCTCACGCACGGCTCACTGATTGTAGCGAATTGAAATATTATGTCTTTTGATGTTCAAATTTTTAAGTACATAATTATGTTTTTTGAGCGAGAAAGCTCAGCGCTTGGCCTTCAGCATTAAGTAGGTTCAAAGACGGCACAAAAAAATAATTGTTTGTCTAAATTTCTGTGCTTCATTTGATTTATGTATTTTAACGTACGCCACCTACAAGAGGAATCCTCGTGAGACAACGTGATTTGTTTTTTATTAAACTCGTTGATGGTACGTTATGTAAACGATACATTTTCAACATTAGTTTTGATCTTAAAGAACTCTTTCACTTTCTTCAACAAAGAATGATACAGGAAATAATTGTTTAAACATTCACCGGTATTGCTTCATTATAAAATAACATCACGTTTGTGTTCCCCGAAGGGTTTGGCAAAGGTGTATTAGTACACCCTCAATTCGCCGTTATGTTTAAGTCCCATGTAATAGGGGACGATCCTATTGCCATCAACTGGACACAAATGCAGACTCCGGGCTGCTCTTGAGAAATCCCAAATGGAAAAACCCAATAACCTTGCGATTAAGCCTAAGACCTTCCGCTCAGCTGTCGCGCTTGCGTCCACTGAACTTATGAGGCAGTATATGCAATACAATACAATACTCTTTATTGTACACAAAACAAACAAGAAACATTAATATAAAATAGAGATGTACAATGGGCGGTCTTATCGCACTAGGCGATTTCTTCCAGACAACCTTTGGATGGACGTAATTTGCAAGAAAAAAAAAGTGAGGGGTAGTTCTCGGTGTAACAATAAATATGCAGACATTAAATTAAGTACTTTAAATAAACCTAAAAACACAAATAAATACTATATACAATAAACTTATTTTATATGAAGTGTATATATATATACAGTAATATATAAAATAAACAAACAATGAATAATATATATAAAGATGCAAACAGATAACTATATCGATAGGTAGTGATCCTTGACGAGTCTTTTGAAAGTTGCCAAGGATTGCGCTCGTCTAGCTGTAACTGGCAAAGCATTCCAAAGCCGAGCAGCCTGGACTGTATATGCTTCATTATGTAATTGTATTTATAGAGCCTCCAAGAGTGGCGATACTCAAGTAGGTCCGGCGTCCGGAGCATTCACCCCTGCCACCAACCCTGCTTACTGGCTAATCTTTTGACCACGGCATAATTTACTCTAGTACCTATAACTCGTACCAAGAGTAATTGCTTTGGGCTAACTTTGTATATACAAGTACGAGTAGATATCAGATACAAGGCTACAGTATCTACATCTCAATGCAGCCTAACTCTAATTGCGTTACCATCAATTAAAAGTTGCTTTACATTTACAAATTGCATTTCTGTGAAGTGCGGTCCTAACTGAATGTCAGTTGGATTTAAATTTTCTTCTTATTTAGGTACTCTTTTATGAAAGCTAAACATAATACCAGGTGTAAGGGATGATGTACCGAAAACTGAAACAGTGAATTCAGCCCATTATTCTGAATCGAAAATAAGTGTTTTTTTTTTCTCGGGATTTTCCGAATTTACTGGAAATTGCTAATTCGTCTATGTTTTATTGTATTTCAATAAGTGTTTGACAGGTAAATAAACTGGGTGTAAAGGATAGGTTACCAAAAATTGACAAAGTGAATTTAGTTCATTATTTTGAATTGAAAATCCGTAGAAAATATCAACGAAATCTTTCGAATTTTCCGATTTATAAAAAAATACATTTTATTTTTGCAATGTGCTGTGTGTCCTAAATAGGATAGCTTATTTTACAGCAGAGAAATGTAAAATTTGTAAAAGGAAAAGTCGGAAAATTCCGAGCAAAATTTCCACTTATTTTCAATTCAGAATAATATATGATATTAGGCTGAATTCACTGTTTCAGTTTTCGGTACACCGTCCCTTACACCTGGTATAAAGTCTTTATATCATATTGATTATTCATTTAAGTATTTAACTAAAAAGTCTCAGTGATCCTCGTGTGTCCTCGAAATCGATATTGACTGTCTCATTGGTAGTTAGTGCTTAAGCGCGATTGCAGAGCGTGAGTTTCTTGTTTCGATCCCCAGGGCGGGCAAAGTGTTATTGGGTTCTCCGTATGGAATTTCTCAACAGCAGCCCGTAGTTTGGATTTGTGTCCGGTTGATGGCAGTAGTCTCACCCCCCATTACGTGGGACATAAACATAACGGCGAAATGGGGGTGTACTACTTACTATAAACCTATGCCTAAACCTTCGTGGAATACAGGCGTGATGTATTATATTATGTTATTTTAATATTGTATTCTATATTGTATATTTTATTGTCTTCGCCTTTCGAGATTCAAAATAATTAAGTTGTACACAATAGTTGTACAATGTGTACTTCTTCTATCGTGTCGGCACGAGGTATACAAGCTCATGCCGTGGTGAAAAGATTAGCCAGTCAGAAAGGTTGGTAGCGAGGCTGACTGCCCAGGGTGCGCCGGACGTACTGAAGTATCGTCACTCGTGGAGGCTCTTTTCATGCACCCCAATGTGTACTAAGTATGACACAATGTCATTATTTTACATTTGTAAATATGGAAACGATTATTTACTCTAGTACGAATCGTTGAAAAGAGTTTCAATCGGCAATTACGTTTTCGGTGAAATTTCTAATGCTTATGATTAGTTACGCGGCGAGGTCGCGAGTCAACTTCCGGCCTAGCCGCGTGATCAGCTCATGATTAAGGGCTCCGTTTGGGTCTGAAACTAGTCGGGCAATCCCAAAAAATGCACGTGAGTAAACCGTAAATAATCATAAATATGAATGTGTCTCACGAAAGTTATCATACAAAAATTCCTAATGCTATTAAAATTCGACACAATTTTACGAAATAAATAAAATTATTTAAAAATTCATATTTTATATTTCTTTAACATTGGATACTCTGCATAAAATACTTTCTATCAATCCGAAAAAATCTGTAGTTTTAAATATGAAAATAAATACGTTTTCAATTCCTCACTAACAAAAACAACTAAAAACTTTTCTCTCGTTATAAAACCTACTGAGACTGGTGTAAATTAATTGGTGACGATCATTAATAACATGCAGTGTAAGGTGACAGAAATAATGAGAGTCATCTCTTCGTACACACGAGCACAGAGGGCAGCTTAATTTAGTGTTGTCATGTTATACATCGACTAATGAAATTATGTTTTTGCAATTGTATTAACGTGTTAAGTACGACCTATTAGTGTCATAATCCCATAAATATTATGAAAATTACGTAGAAAATACCGTAGCTTACTGGTTTAATTCAAACTTTGCTTACTATCTAGCTTAACTTTCAACTTGGGTACTCTATCTCTTTTCTATTACAAAAGCAGTGTCATTTCATACTAAAATTAGATAAGCTAATGCTGGTACATATAACAGTTAAATTCGAGAGAGATTCGCTATAATATTAAAATAAAATTCTCTATAATTTAATAATATCATAACGGGTTTGGTTTATTGAAGAGTTATTCTATATTTTTAATTACATTGATTTTATTGAAGTGGAATAATGTTATCACTAATGGGTTGTTAAACAGAAAACTTTTGACGACCCTTAAAAATAATCGCATTACTTTTTATTAAGCAGTTAAAATTACTTAAAATCTTATTTTATAACAGATAGTAACACTTACTTTTTATAACTTTACAATTGCTTTCAAATATCCTACTTAAAAATGATTTATTTTAAGGTAAACGTTTGCGTAGATATTTCGTAGCAATAAAAGTCTACGCCGTAGCCCGTATTAACAAAATGTTCAATGTTAGTATTTGCGTGTAAACGTGTAGATATCAGTAGTCGTGCGTGTGACGCGGCGTCAGCACGTCACGAGTGTAGTGATAAGCGTGATTGATGACGTCACGGCGACATTTGTCCGCGGGGGAGGGTCGACGACACACGCATTACCCTACTTGTTGAACATTTCCATCAGCCTATAACGACGGCTTGAGGGCTGTACATCTATATCCATGGCGTCAGCCGTATTGACTGACAGCTCATATATTCTCACGCTCGCGATATTTCGTAAATGTCAGTCGTAATGTGATAATAATTCCACGAGAATTGGTAACGTATTTAAGCTTCGGTTACGCATAACTTAGCTGTAATGTACAAATGAAAAACGATCTTTTCGTTATAATTCTAAGACCGCGGAAGTAAATAAATTTACATTGACAAGACATTTTGTACTATTGAGATAAAATTCAAAAGGACGTTACTCGTTACATTTTTTATTTATTTTGGCATTTTCTTTGAACTAAGATAAAATAAACCATTTTATTTAATAATTTATGTACACACAACACTTAAATAAAACATAATTAATCAGGACCATAGCGTACAAAGGTTACTATGAATGCTATAAAATACTATAAAACTATTATGAAATGTAGTAATTAAATCAAGCATTTTTTCGCTCAAAGTAGAATCTTTTTATGGTAATTTAAATATGTTATTCAGTCGTTTATTAGGTTTGTCGAAAAAAGACAGTATAGAGCTTTTTAAAAGACGATTTTTGTAATTAAATTGTCTGTAACAACATTTAGTTTCTGAATCATATTTTGTAAGTAAGAACTCATTTAAAAAAAAAGAATCCTGACAAGCAAAAAGAGGGTAATGTTACTATCCACATAACATCTCGTTACACTTGCCACCCTGAATGTGTAAATGGCGGATATACCCGGATAATTCGGACAAATGAATGCTCCCCTCAGCGGAATAAAAAGGCTAAATATGAACGTGATAAATGGGTCTCCCGTACATGGCCGCTGTCGTAGTACAAGCCAATTTTTTTGAATTCAACTTTTAAATAGATATTCTCAGGCGTTCACAGGCGAATATTATTTTTCTTATGCGTTGGTTAACGAATTAGTATCTACAATAGAATATTTGTAAAACTATATATATAAAAGGAGAAGCTGATTGAATGACTGACTGATCTATCAACGCACAGCCTAAACAGCTGGGGTAAGAAACTTGAAAATTTGACAGACCTGTAATAACGTAGGCATCCATTAAGGAAAGGTTTTTGGAAATTCCACCTCTAAACGAGTGAAATGGGTTTTAACGTTTATACGAAAATCCTTATTCCATGGCAACTTGAAATTTGGCACAAATACTCTTCAAAGTAAATAATAAAAGATGAACTTTTTGAATTTTATAACTACCCTAAAAGACCCCTTCTTCCGTGGCTTAACGTAGGTTCAAAATTTCACGCTAGCGAAGCTGCGGGTTAAAGCTAGTTATAGATATACCTAATCGTCGTAAAAATGTCGCGGTGGCCCGGAGGATACAGACCCGTTTGTTAAGCATCGGGTTGCGGGTGGCACCACCAAACCACCATCAAACGCACGAATGTGACTTTTTCAATGTCATATCTACTTTCTTAATTAATCTAATACGCCACAGACATACGGTGAAAGAAATCATCGTAAGGAAATCTCGACTTAATGGTCTGAATTCGCCAACCCGCAGTGAGCAAGCATAGCGATCAATGTTCGTTCCTTCTCTGTATGAGAAGAGGCATTTGCTCTGCAGTGGGACAGTTACAGGCTATTGTTTATTATTATTGAAGACTAGCTTTTGCCCGCGGCTTCGCTCGCGTTAAGTTAGATTTAAAAAAAACTCTTAAAACACTACTAAAGTTTCTATAATAATATAATTCAATCATGATTCGAAAGCGCCATCTATGAACGTTATTGTTGTTTTCCTCGGGAACAGTCCTTTTTTTCAGGATGAATGTTACCCTATGTCCGTTTCTGTTCACCTGACAACGTATATGCAAAATTTCAGGATGATCGGTTCAGTGGTTTAGGCGTGAAAAGGTAACAAACAAACAAACTTACTTTCGCATTGATAGCATTAGTTATGATAGGATAGTTAGGATTAGGAAGTTTTACTTTAAGATATAATCGGCAATTAGTAATCCTGCGCGATGATACTATGTAATTACATAGAAGGTTTTGCTTGTTTGTATGCCATTACATTGAAAACTAAACAAGCACAGTCGATTTAATCAAGTGAAGCAAAATGTAAACTTTGTTTCCAATAAATATCTATCCAAAGACAGATATTTTTAAATTTTCTCAAGCGGTAAATTTGCTCCTTCCATTACAAATGTAGCGGCTACACGTACGGTATTTATTCAGAGGTTCGCTCTACAAAGAGTATTACCATTTCTATTTGTTCATAGTTCTGCGGACATTTTTATTGGGACATCATAACGGTTTTTTATCCATGAAAAACAATAGCCTTGTATTGATACTAGAAAATATATTAGCGACATAAAAATATTTGAATAGCGGAAATAAATAAAATTTTAAATAAACGTGTTCGTAGTCGATTTACAGTTTGGGTAATGTGTTTCCTTAATTATCTCATCAAACGATAGGTACTTGTGCTTAGTTTTGTGTTTAGAAATAGCACATACGTATTTTTGAAGTAATACTTCTTTTGGCGCATTCTTCTGAAACGTTGAGGGTAAAATTTTCATTGTAATGGAAGTTACGTACCCATGTAACGGAAATGCGACACCATGAAATTCGTTGTTGACGTACACCTCAAAGGTGTCTAAAGCTCTGCTCGGACCGAGCACAAAAACGGAGTACAAAAAATGGAGGAGCTACTACTTGGTCATACATTATTCAAAATTAATTTTAAAAATAAGCTCCCTCGTGAAAATCGAAGTATAACTTCTACTGCGCGTATGTATATACACGCACCATTTTTTTTGAGTATCAGTTAATAAACTTAAAGTCTCAAGTACTGTAATTATAGACACAATAGATAAACAATGGCACTGACGAACCGGTTCGTCGGTCGGGTCGCTAGCGGTTAAGGTCATGTTTTTTCCCATACTTCAATATAGTCCTCGTACTCTTCCCCAACATACGCCCTCGCGAATCCTTTATAAACATCAAGTTCATATCAAGTACCTTGGTATTCGTGGATCCATTCTTAATGCTAAATGGGTCTCCATTCATGTTCAACATTATTGTTTCGATTCACAATGGATCACGCAGAGATCCATTGCTCGACAAAGGTCCGTCAAAGTATTAGTAATTCATTGATTGGCTAAAAGCGGATCCGTTATAAAATAGTCATGTACTCATGATACCTTCGTGGGTGAAACCAAGTTAATAATTAATTTGCCGTAATTAATTACTAGACGTGACTGCATGTTATTGCTCTAAACACAGGGACAGATTAAGTTGAAACTATGCAAATTTAAATTAGGGTATTTTTTGTCTTTTTGTCACTGTATAATAATTTAAGTGAGCGAGTGACTTGCACTTCATAAGTAGATTAAATTTCAGCCGTAACATGCATCATATCCCAGGTGGAGTAAATTGAGGAAAAAAGTTTCTCTTAACATAAAAATCAGTTTTACATAACCATAATAATAAGCAGATTGGTTTCTTGACCAACATCTGATGAGGCTCTCGTTAGGCAGCTGGATCAAGGGTTTCATTCAGAAAGCAGTACTTCTGGACACGGCGCGTATTGTTAGGAAGTTCCTCTCTCTGGAGCCCTGACCGCCTTTAGCTTGGACCCTGTTCCCGATGCCGGTGTTTTTGTGTGTGTGTGTGTTTGTCGTATTGTGAATGTTTTTTTAATTTTTATTGAAATATTTAAAAATGTAAAGTAATATGTTTAAAACCTCGAGCACGGTAATTATAGACACAATAGATAAGACAATTAAGTGTCGTCCTGGGACGACGGGCGGTACGCAACCGGTTAAAGATGAATAAAGGAGATTGCTTTTATTTTTATTAGCTAACTGTAATTGGTGTCGGCACATCCCTGCCCATATCATAAACGTGACGTTTATTTAATAGCAAATTTAAATGTTAAATTTTCATTGTTTCAGTCATGTCTCCGAGTTTCGTATGTGCGCTGGCGCTATGCGGTTTCGCGGCGATCTGCTCCTTGCCCGTAGCCAATGCGCAGGCGCTCGTCTCACCATATGAATGTAAGTAGTATTTTTGGAATAATTAATTAAATTGTTTCTGGTAAATGACGGTAAGCTAGCTTCGTTGCGGAATTTGTTCGAAACAGTTACCGCGGCCCTGAAACGCAAAGGGCATTAGGAGGAACACGGATGGGTTTTAGTCAGTAAGAGACACTCTCTTCCGCTCCGCCCAGAGCGGAAAGAGTCTTATGATGATATCCATCCATAAGAAAAAGCTAGCTTCATATTATGTGGAATTAATCTATTTAGACGTGATGTTTTAACACTTCATCGATCCGATTGCCAAAAATGGCCATTATAGCAATGTGACAATGACGGTTCATTGTAGCGGTCATTGGGAGTTCCATGTTCGGTAGTGGACGTTTACGGGTTAATGAGATTAATAGGAAATCAAAATCCTTAAAAACAATAAGTCAAGTCAAAGTTTTTTATTTCAAATAGATCAGATTTCAGGCACTTTTAAAACGTCAAAACTAGGTGCACGGTTCCAATAGGTAGGTTCTATGGAGAAGAGCCGGCGAGAAACTCCATGAATATGAATTGTTGTTCATGAAAATTCCATAGCAGTGTGAGAAATAGAATGAGAATAATGCATGTTATTAGTAAGAAATAAACTCACATAAGAGTAACAAATAGAAAAATATGCCTTTTAGGATTACCATAGCGTGAATGCTGAGCAGTTCCGTCAGACAGCACACGTTCACAGGCACTAACAAAACAGAATTAACGCTATTTAAGTAAAACATATTTTACAATCTTTGTAAAAGTGGCACAGTCAGCGACATATTATGTAGTCACATAGCGTTACACAAAGTCCAAAAAAGTATTTTATAGTTTCAAATTGTAGAAGAGTCTATATATCAGAGGCGAAGGCTCCATACAACTCGATTCCTATCGGCTTCCCTTTCGAAACGAGTAGTTACTGGAATTCACGCATCACACTTGAGCAAGGTAAGCATTTATTGGTCCGGCTTCCCTTTTAAGAAAATTCACCCTTCGCCACTGCTATATATATATAAAACTCTGAGTACATCTTAGCGTGAAGCCACACTGATCCGTTGCGTTGCGACGTCGCAGCGCTAGATTTGGACCAATGAGACGTCGCGGCGCTACATTTCGATCTATAGATTGGTCCAAATCTAGCGCTGCGAGACGTCGCAACGCAACGCAACGGAGCAGTGTGGCTTCACTCTCAAAGTTTTTATTTTATTTGAATTAGTTTTCCAATAAATGCCAAGTTCAAAAAGTCATATGTTCAGCTACTTTTGTCGCTGACTGTATCAAGCTCTGTGTGCAATATGCAATCTTACGAATTCCATTGTCTTCAGGTAGGACAAAAGTTAAGATGAGTTTTCCTGAAATGCAAATTCCCAACTTCCATTTGATAGTGACAGGCTCACCCTATTCCGTGAAACTTTATTCAGAACTGTGGATGTAAGGGAAATAGTACACCCTGCCTAACCTTTAGAAAACCACTTGCGTGACGATTGTTATGTAACTTAGCACTTACTTAATATCGAAACAATGCGTCGAAGAAGCATGGTATTATGTATCAACTTTATCCAATACTTAGAAACAGGTTTTATGAAAAAGGGCTTTCGAGACGCGTTATAACGTAACATAACATCACGCCAATCCACGAAGAGTTGGGTAGAGGTGTAGTACATGTAATAGGGGGCGAGCCGATTGCCATCAACCGGGCACAAATCCAGACTCCAGGCTGCTATTGAGAAATTCCACACGGAAAAACCCAACAACACTTTGCCCGACCTGGGGATTGAACCCAGGAACCCACGCTCAGCAGTCGCACTTGCGAACACTAGACCAACGAGGCAATCTTATGTATGTATAGATCAACGAGCCGCGTTATAACTACTTCACTACATACACACATCAAAAAAAGTTTGCGATCACTAGCATAATTATGTAAGTATGTGAAGATTCCGAATTCAAAGTCCAACTGAAATCTGATTTATATTTATCTAAGTAGATAACTATCAATCTATATTTATCATGACAATTATCGCTTTGAATCCCGATTAGAAAATTCGGCTTCAAAAAGGCTACATAATTTTCCAAAGTGATCGTAAACTTTTTTTGATGTGTGTAGTATAAAACAAAGTGGCTTCCCGCGGTCTGTCCCTATGTATGCTTAGATCTTTAAAACTACGCAACGGATTTTGATGCGTTTTTTTTAATAGGTAGAATGTTTCAAGAGAAAGGTTTTAAAAGATATAAAACGTACACGTGCGAAGCCGGAGCGGGTCGCTAGTGTAAAATAAATTAGAGATACTTAACACACTCGACGATTGCTCAAAGCTTTTCTACGTGCTTCAACATATCTTTAAATGAGCGATTTAGCTTTAAACGAGTATTTACAAGCGAATAATTTACAGGAATTATTAAGAATCCTTATTACACCTACGTGTTATTCATGCCAGCATTTTCCGGGTCTCTAGTCAGGACCCTCTCCGCTTAAATGAACTGGGTTATTACATTTCGTACATGATATTGCTTCTTCATCATTCAGCCTAAAGACGTCCACTGCTGGACATAGGCCTCCCCCCAAGGGGGGGATTTGCCGTAATCGTCACGCTTGGCAGGCGGGTTGGCAATCGCAGTATGGTTGTTAAAGTACTCAGAGAACGCTGCTGCCCATCCTCTAGTGAATCCCTTAGATGCCTTTTACGACACCCACGGGAAGAGATGGGGTAATGCTATTCTTTAAGTTCGGCACTACACGAGACAGCTACTATTGCTTCTTACTAATACAGTATTAAAAATGCGAAGTTCATCAGAATTTGATTTTCACTTGTGTTAACGATGAAGAAGAAACATCGTGAGGAAACCTGCACACCTGAGAGGACTCCATATGTTCTCGATGGTGTGTGTAGTTCGCCAACCCGCAGCAGGCCAGCGTAGTGGACCTTAACCCACCTCATTCTGGAAAGAGGCCAATGCCCAGCAGTTGTCAATAATGGGCTGATTATGATTATGATGAAATGCGAAGTATTGATGTTTAACATACAATCACTAGCGACCCGCCCCGGCTTCGCACGGGTGCAATGCTGATGTATTATGCATATAAACCTTCCTCTTGAATCACTCTGTCTATTAAAAAAAACCGCATCAAAATCCGTTGCGTAGTTTTAAAGATCTAAGCTAGGGACAGACAGACAGCGGGAAGCGACTTTGTTTTATACTATGTAGTGATACAAGGACGGCTATATTTGGTTCGGATTTGGATGATTTTAGTATAGAGGTACTGGATTAGTAGATAGCGTACTTTGTATCCCAGAAAACAAAAACACAACACGCGCGGGACGAACCCTAGGCTAGTTTATACAAGCGTAGTTTTAGTATATACCAGTGGCGAAGGCTCCATACAACTCGATTCCTATCGGCTTCCCTTTCGAAACGGGTAGTTAATAAAATTCACGCATCACGCTTGAGCAAGGTAAGCATTTTTTGGTCCGGCTTCCCTTTTAATAAAATTCACCCTACGCCACTGGTACCTATATACTAAACCTGGAACTAGTTTGTTCAGAATCGTTAGGAGAATCGATTGACATATTTTTTACACCACATTTTTTTATTCATAAATTTCAATTTTGTTTCAGTAGGTTTCTACCCATAACAGTTGACGGGAATAGACACCTTGAGGCTTGAGATGGTCCGCTCGGTCAGTTTCGTTGTATTAGACAACCCCTGCATAGCACATCTCAGGCATTTCACACTTTACTAGGGAACTTAACGAGACATACACTACGGTGTAACTTGGAGTTTTATTTTTAAAAAAACACATATTCATTCAGTTCTGATGAAAATCTTGTTGGGGTGTCTCGGTTTTTGTATAAACTAAAAATAACGTTGTATATCACTAGAGGTCACCCGTTGCTTCGCCCATGTGGATGTCGTTTATCGCGTAGATATTTCGCGGTTTTCGAAATAAAAATAGCCTATGTCCTTCTTCTGGTTCCAGACTATCTTTGTACCAAATTTCATCAAAATCGGTTCAGCGGTTTAGGCGTGAAATCGTAACAGACTGACAGGCAGAGTTACTTTCGCATTTATAATATTAGCAGGGATTTAAAGTTAATTGCTGACATTATCAAATGATGTAAAATTAATTACCGAAGTTAATAGACGGATATAGGTTGCATGTAAAAGTTAAAGACAGTTATTATAAGTTCGTGTTTTCATTTAATTTGTCCAAACCCTTCATGTTTTCAAAATAGATTATTAAGCAAATTAAAGGTTATTGTAATCCGAAGAGACCCTCATGTATCTAATTTCATTACATTAAAACCAATGAAAAAAGGTTCACGTTTCATATTTTATAAATTCGAAACAGTGTTCGGCTAATGGGAATTCTAAATGTAGTTATTAATTATAAAATAAAATATTTTATTAATCTTTCCTTAAGTAGACTGTATCGTAGATAGGTAACTATATTATTTTTACTCTTAAGTTTTTATGTACCTAGATAAAGAGCATCATTAATATTCTATTTCGATACTAGCAAGTTGCTAGAAATCAGAAGCCCAATTCTCGTAATTAATTTGAAGTAAGACTGAAGGTTGACCGACCTGAGATTAAATTATGAATTGAATAAAAAATGGTATTCTGGTACACTTAATGTTCGGTCCGGTTTCAGTATCATCTCAGTCTATCTCGATATAATGTCAATTCAGTCGACTTAAAATCTATTACCGATAGCATACCGATATCAACAGTGATGGACTAAAATTCTAAAAATAAATGAGAATTCCAACTGGTCAATATGGCTCAGTACATAATGTAACCAGAATACTCTTTTGGCTTCAGTCAATTTTCAATATCATTTCAATATAGTCTCACGTTTGACGTTGTTTGTTAACGAACAAGAATACCATTTGTCATATTTATGAGATTGAGACTAGACTGAGACTAAATCGAAACTATATTTTGAACATTTTTAATTACGAGAATTAGCCTTCTGTTTATTAATGTTTTTACAATTATCAGCTATAATCTAAGCCGATCCGTGATAGTATTACAAGACAATTTAGATAAAGGATAACACTTACTTACTACACATACAGGGTGTTAACGAATTTGTGTAATTCCTTAAAACCACATGATCTACTACTGGTGTAGACACGCCCCGCACGGGATTTGCTTGATTAAAAATAAAAAAATAAAATTCTTTTTTTTTCATGCGGCTTTGTTACCGATCGTATCTAAACCATCTAATAAGGATTCAGTAAAAAAATAAGTTTTTTTTTTTTTGCAAAAAATTAATTTTATTTGTGTGAACATTTCGATGCCACGCATAAATTAATGAAAGTACGGCGACACGGCTGGCAGGAACGACTAACGCGGTATCGTTCTTTGCAGTCAGATAACTCAAGGATCTAAAAAGACTCAGAAACTGAAAACAAACAAAAAATTGAATTTTTTTTGGTTGGTTTTCGAAAATTCTCATTTAGGGCTAATCTGTGTCGCCAGTAGATCACACGGTTTGATGGAATTACACGATTTCGTTAACAGCCTGTATATTACACTTGATTAAATTAGAACAAGCTAATATTTATTGGGACTCTAAAGAGATCCAACAATAAATAATACCATGTGACAAATTGGACACAACGGACGCAAAGATTTTTATTTTAAAGTCCATAGAGTCACATCGGTCAATCCTTATCTGTGACAAACTTATTTGATCAATGCTATTTTTTACTTAATACAAGATGTATCCGAATTAGTGTAATTATTTAAAACCTCGTGATCTACTGATGACACACATTGACCCTGCACGGAACTCCATCAGATTCAACAAAAAAAAAGACAAAAATAATACATTACGTTCTTGACATGGGTAATTTTAGCGCCCCCAGTTAACTGACTGGGCCGAGCGATATCGCGCTAGTCGTGCCCGCCAGCTGTGTCGCCGTTCTTCTATTCACTTATCCGTGGCAAGGACTAAATTCTATAAAAAAAATTACTTTGTTTATTTTTTTATTTAAGGAATTGCACTAATTCGTTTACAGCTTATTTACCCACAATGTATAGACCCCATTTCTAAACTGAGAAATAGAAATTGCTACTCCCGAGTATCGTCTGTCATCTAGATTCCTATGTGACTAAGTGCTATATAATTCTGCATCGTCTCTAGGTGTTTCTGACCCTTCAAATGAAAAGAAATGTGCATGATTAAAATTCAATACTTACGTAATTTTCGTATATCCACAGTCTATAGTAAATCTGCTGAGAATAATGTTAATACAAATGAGTCGTGTCAAACAAGAGGCGATATGTCAAGCTTTTAATAACATGATCACGACACGAGTAAACACTTCGAGCGGTGAGCTTAAATCTGAAGCTTGCGTCGACGTCACGTAACCTATTAACTATACCCGCTGCTTGGCTTGCGTTAATTTAGAATTTGACAATCAACTCTTAACACACTAGGTACTAAAGTTTCTATAACAATATAATTCAATCATGATCGAAAGACCCATGGCGCCATCTATTGTCATAAGAACGTTATTGTTGTTTTCCTCGGGAACAGTACTTTTTTTCGGGATGAAAGGCACCCTATGTCCGTTTCTGTACACCTGACAACGTATATGCAGGATTTCAGGATGATCGGTTCAGTGGTTTAAGCGTGAAAAGGTAACAAGCAAACAAACTTACTTTCGCATTTATAATTTTAGTTAGGACAGGTTCCCAGAAAGCCAAACAGTGAAAGATTTTTGGAAAACGATTTTGGAGTTTGTTGCGACAAATTAAATTTCTATTATGTAGATTCTTTGTTAATGTATTGGTGTGTGATAGTGATAGTATTTGTTCTTTCTTAACAAATTAATTGTAAGGTAGGGCTTGTGGCTCATTAACAACCGCGCGGACCATACGATTTGCAAGGTCAAGCTGCGCTTGCCGCGGTCAATCCATAGATGGGTGACCGTTTGTTACACGTCGAGACTTCTCCGTACCTCGGAGAGCACGTTAATTATAATAAAGCGGGGAAACCCACTCCGGGTCTTTTAGACCCGCGACGGCGAAACCGGGGCCACACCTCTCTACACCTCTAGCCGCTCACACGTCTGTTGCCCCCTTCGCCTATGTACTGGCGGCTTTTCAGGGGGCCCAGCTAGTGAGCTGGCGAGTCACCGTCTGCCAACAGTTTTCAATTTTAAATGTTGAAAGGCAGACGCCGTTTTCTTCCGGCAATAGAAGTTAAATAGTCCATTTAACACCCCATCCCATAGACCAGTTTTATTTTTACCAGTTTTGCACCCACCTGGGACGGTCCATGACTGTACTCCAATAGTGCAGCCGTGGATAGTCCCCGGTTGGTGCCCCACCACATTTTAGATTAAAGTTCTCAAATTGGCCTCTGCGCGTTGGACCTGTGTCCCCGTGTATGCCTTCCAAAGGACCGGACATCTTCCGCAAGGAAGATGAGCCGTGAATTTAATCGAGATACAAATAATAATAAATCATTTATTTCAGAATTAAAATTCCATAATTATACAATTTTGTTAGTATCATTACCACTTATAAAACTATGTTAGTATTAGAAGGTACCACATGAAACAGATTGACACATAAAACAAAATCAATCATTTTGAAAGTTTTCGAAAACAAAAACTGTCTGACCGTTGTGGTTCGATTGCGTTTGGCAACAATTTATTTTAGGAGAATTGGGCCCCTGATGGTTACATTGAAAGCTGACACCAACATAGTTGGGAAAGAAGAGGCCGAAAAAAAATATTGTTTAGCATGCCAGATATTGCCAGATAAAAGCTTAACCTTATCATCTTCCGTATAAAATACTCGCTATAAGGGCTCTTAGCACCACGTTTTTTTCACGCGCTTTCGACGCTCGTCGCACGCAACTATAACGCGCTGCAAACGCGGTGTTATCGCAACCAATTTGCCTATTCACACGTTCATAAAATTGTAATAAGCAGACGACGACTTTTTCGCGAGCTGTCGACGCGCTCGTAGCGCGGAGTTACATCGATACAGACGCGCTGGCACAGTGCACAAACACATACGTACAGCGCGTTTTAATCCAAGGAGAGTTGCTCACGCGCGTCTGTAGCGCGTTTCTCGTGAGTTTGCAGCGATGTAATCGCAAGTAATCTGCCTATTTCAAATTTAGCAGCGCTGACAACGCGCGATAGCAAAACGCGCGTCGACGGCGCCTGAAAAAAACGTGGTGTGTAAAGAGCTCTTATAGAAAATAAAAACCTAAAATTTTTGTTTATTAAGGCTGACTTACACGACGCCAGTTTCTTGAAGCAAGATTCGCTCTGTCTGTGTCTTTCTCAGCGAAAAAAACAGAGATAGCATGAGAGTCTCTTCAAGAAACTGGCGTCGTGTAAATCAGCCTTTAATATCTAATCCCGTAGCGATTATTTCCTTATGTATTTAGCTGACATACACAAGGAATATTAGTTATAATATAAATTCGGTTATCAAAAAAATCAAGAACCAATTAAAAATGCACATTAATATTTTATTTAAATAAGTGTTCAAGTTTTAAAGCTATATTTACTTACTATTGCCGATTTTATATCGAAATAATGTTTCGTACCTAAATTCAATCAAGCTAACTCACAAAATTAATCAAACCGCCTCTAGGGATAACAGAGAGATTTGCATATTTTTGCTTCCATTGTGTGTAAAACACAATTAACGAGCTAAACAAGAAAAACATTTAATTTTATAAATGTTATTAAGTAGACTTTTCAAATTATTCAAATTCTTAGTACTTTTAAGTATGTTAACGTAGTTTTTAAAAACACGAAACATATAGACAAACTGTCAACTACAAAAAACCGACCAAGTGCGAGTCGGACTCGCGCACGAAGGGTTCCGTACCATTATCTACAAAAACGGCAAAAAAATCACGTTTGTTGTATGGGAGCCCTCTTAAATATTTATTTTATTCTGTTTTTTAGTATTTTTTGTTATAGCGGCAACAGAAATACATCTGTGAAAATTTCAACTGTCCAACTATCACGGTTCATGAGATACAGCCTGGTGACAGACGGACGGAGGAGTCTCAGTAATAGGGTCCCGTTTTACCCTTTGGGTACGGAATCCTAAAAAAAGACATTATACCGAACATTCAATGTTGTAAGTCATATTATTAAAAGCTTCTAATCGATGCTCAATCAGACAAATAATCCAGGTATCGAAAAAATATAACAACACAGCAGTAGATTGGCTTTCAAACAATTCTTCCACAAATTCATCATACAAAAATAACTCGTATTGAATACTGATTGTTTCATAATTAAAAATGTTACTCGATTCTAAATAAAAATATTACAAAGGCGCATTGAATACAGATGTCAAATAAAATGGATAAAACTCGTTACAGTTCAGCGGTTACGAGTATATTCAATTTTTTATTTCACTTTTGATTTCGTATTGAGATCTTATTCTATTGTGTTTTGTTCAATGAGTATCGACGTACAATACGGGACTTAACACACTTATCGTCAGTGAAGTTCTAACAGTGCGGAAGTCAAAAATGGCTACTTTACAAGAGAGTGAAAAAACTATTTAAAACGAGCGTAACCTACACTGAACGCAACATTGTTTTTAATTATCATTACAAATAAACTCTTTCATGGTTTTTTTATTTTTTATTTAAAAAATACGTTGCCCCTCACTAAGATTTCTCTTGTATGGTGTGGGTGCGTTTACAGACACAAATCTCACATACACGAACGCCCAGACACGAAACAACCATCTGTAGGCCATACAAATTTTTGTTCCGTGTGGGAGTCCAACCCACGACCCGTAGCGCAGAAGCCAACTGATTAGCCTCTGCACCAAACGTATCGTCATTTAATTTAATTTTTTTGATTTAATAACTTTTGAAAATCCCAAAAATCTTTTTCATTTCAAGTAATATTGTGGCTTTCGCAGTGTTTTCTGTTTTTGTCACAAAATGACTTACGCACTGTTAGAACTTCACCGACTTTATCAATTTCGCATTACACTCATGAAAATAGGCATTTTCGTGTGAACATGCGAACGCATGCTTTCACCTTTTTGCAACGGTTTCACTTTCGCATGCGTCAGAACGCTTAAGCAAACTGTAGAATGCTTTCAGCAGATATCGTGATATCCACAGGTGATGCGGATAGCTGTGTCTAGAATTTGAAAATTGATGCCGATTAATGTGATTAGTCCCTTACAGCCCCTTAGAATGACCAATCCGAGTTCCCTTCAAGTTTATTAATCAAAATTGTAATGCAAGGTGTGCATCATGAATATTAAATAGTTAAGCAAAGCCTTGTTAGTGCTTTAAATCAATTTCTTCTAGTAGACTACCTCATAAATTATTTAAAGGATAAACAAGGAATTGTCCTTTACAATTACGATCAGCAGTTGTTTTCGTTTACAAATATGGAGATGGACTTTTACAAATGTGCTTAAAAGCTTTTTCAAATACCTATTTCCTTTTTCTTTCATCTTCATACCGTACGTAAATCAGTTTACAACAAAACAGTACACTTAAACAGTGTTTTCATAAAAAAAAACCTTTTTAAAGTCGGTTAAATGTAACTTTTCTTACAATAATTCCAAAATCTAGTTTATTCTTTTATAACATCAACATAAATATGCTTTTTATTGTAATTGACAAAATTAAATTGCCACGTGCCCAACAAACAACAAGAAACTAAGATAAAGTAATGTTGAGGAGATAACCACTACAAATTCCACGAGTAATTACATTTCAAACCACGGGGGTATTCTTTCTTTTTCAATGTGAGCTCCGCAATGTCAGTCGCGTGAAACATTGAGTTGATTATGTTAAACTGCGGAGTTACACCTCGGGAGCAAACTTCAACTGACAAGGATGCACAAATTATTGGCAAAGCAATGTTTCAGATTAATAGAGCTGAAGCAAACTAACTTGTGAAGTAATGCCGAGTCCTAAGACCTGTGTACATTCCGGAATTGACACGGATTATAAACTCGGAGGCTGCGTATAGCAAATATAATTAGGAATATCTCGGACTTCCTCTTTGATGATCATCGATATGTTACAGTTGCTAACTATATCTCGATACTAGATACATTCAAATTCATACGTGTTCTGTATAATATTAGTGGAGTATGTAATTCATGATTGATACATTAAATTGTAATAATATATATATGTTCCTAATACATAAACATGGTGCTATGACGAGCAAATACAATTGATAAACTTTAATTAATAAACATGAAGTAGACATCAAGTCGATTTACCAAGAGTTAGTGCGACGGTAGCATTAATAATCATTTCAGTTCTAGTCTATGACACTATATCGTAAAGTGTGCTAGAGGAACACTTTAAAAAATTGCATACGGAAAAGGATATGTTCATAGATATCGAGTGACAGTCATCCATAAGTCATTCTAACGAATGTACTGAGGGAAGGTACTGGGATATTGCCTGCGGGTCTTCCCTATGACTGCTATTAAGAATGATATTTTTATGGTCTACTAGCGAAAACCTTTTCGGTCTTGCGCACAAACAATATATTGACAGAATAATCCCATAAAAATCGTATTTGTTGCGTAATCCATGCCAAATTATAGGTTTCTAGTACTAAGTCCCTGAGCTAAGCTGCGGACGGACGGACGGACGGACAGACGGACGGACATGGCGAAACTATAAGGGTTCCTTGTTGACTACGGAACCCTAAAAAGATTATAGTGTCATTTTATTCCTTCTTCAACCTAGTCTTGAGTTAGCTATAAGTTTTGAGTTAGCTATAAGTTTTGAGTTAGCTATAAGTTTTGAGTTAGCTATAAGTTTTGAGTTAGCTATAAGTTTTGAGTTAGCTATAAGTTTTGAGTTAGCTATAAGTTTTGAATTAGCTAGGTATAAGTTTTGAGTTAGCTATAAGTTTTGAGTTAGCTATAAGTTTTGAGTTAGCTATAAGTTTTGAGTTAGCTATAAGTTTTGAGTTAGCTATAAGTTTTGAGTTAGCTATAAGTTTTGAGTTAGCTATAAGTTTTTCAAAATACCTGATATATTGACGGAATAATCGCCTGTTGACACTTAACGATTCTACTCTGTGTATGCAAGGCTAGTCGGAAAACGGGTAATAATCCTAAAGGGTGTTAAAGTACCCATAATAATGAATGACTTTTGTTCCACAAATTTCCCCAAAAGTCAATAGTTTAAGAGAAATAGCTGATCAAAGTTTTCGTTAAAAATACGCTAAAATCCTCATATCCTCAGCTATTCAGCTGGGTTTACATTTTAGGTCATATTTGGGGTCACAGATTAGAACTGTATTTTCTGAATTCGTAACTAAAGCAAATATTTATAAAATAATAATCATTTTGTATATAATTACACTAGAAATTTCAAGTGGTCCGTGGATTAGTACCCCCTTTCGGACTAACCTTATTTCCTATTTCGAAATAATAGTTTATCAACTTAATAACAGTAGGCTGAGATTTTTTTTCCTAACTCATTGTTTACTTTACAAACAAAGTTTTCCAGTACGATTTCGTATAACGACATGACACAACCCAGTTTGTAGACATCAGTAATGAAGCCATATACAGGTTGGGTCAAAAATCGTGGATCAAACGAAACAGGGCGAT
Organism: Amphipyra tragopoginis; assembly: GCA_905220435.1. Taxonomy (NCBI): domain Eukaryota; kingdom Metazoa; phylum Arthropoda; class Insecta; order Lepidoptera; family Noctuidae; genus Amphipyra; species Amphipyra tragopoginis. The sequence continues at coordinate 14,075,097 of HG991999.1, read as the reverse complement.
AGTTCGAGTTATTTGCAGTAAAAAATATCGGCGTGGCAAAGCCCTAACTTGATCTCCTTAAAAGTTATGACAATTTGAGAGTTTTTAAGAAAATATCAAAATTTGTAATAAATAGGTTATTAGAGTAAAATAGGTACCTATTTTAAAACAATAAATCGTGTTTAGTTGCTTGGAAGTGCTTTTATGATAGTGGGTACCATGATTTATGAGTATTGGCACTTTTTTCAACGTCTTTTAAGTCTCACGAAAAATTATTTGTAACTTTAGAACCTTACTGTAAAAAAATGTAGTACCAAAAAATGCTGCAAACAACCCCAACTATCGCCCTGTTTCGTTTGATCCACGATTTTTTACCCATCCTGTATATATGCAAAACAGTCAAGGCCGGTTGTAAAAAACATGACTGGTATTTTCTATCGTCAAAGGCTAGTACGTTTTATGTGCCAAGCATACTCCCGTGCCGCTCCAAGATTAAAATAGAGTACGTCTAATTCTTCCGCGGTATATTTACTACAAGGAGTTAGCGGAAACTGTATTTATTTAATGCACAGCATATCTAATTACTTTACTTTATAAAGTAATGTATTAAAATGCACAGATAACGTCTTAACCTACTTAATTAACGTAAATTGCATCACATTTCATCTCATTGCCTGCGGCTCGTTTCAAAACTTCCTTATTCGGAATCGGAATGAAATTATTATTCCTCTTTCGGATTCCCCATAGGGCAATAGGTTTAGCAGTTAACCCATAAACACATAACAAATAGACAGATATTGACAAGAAATAGTATTACGTACAAATTAAGTATGGTGTAATCCGGGAGCAGTATTCTATTCTAAGAGCCCAAGAGATCTGAAGAATATATCTTGTAAGACACTCTTTTACTAACCGTCTATCAATTTAGGCAATTTGACATGACAGCTTTTAAAGGTTGCCGATCATTCATTGAAAGAAGATATTGAAAATAACTTCTGTCTCATCTATCAAGTCCTTTCAAGGAAATTGTCGAAGAAAATTAAGGGAAATCTAGTATGTCAATAGGCCGACCCTCCGTTGATCACAATAGATAGTTACTGATAGTACCTACCACTTCACAGGTACCTTTATATTAAGTACTAGCTTGTCAAGTGACATTATCTTAACGATAGCGGTAATTTTATCGTTTTCGTATGATTAAAATTATTTTGTTTTTTGTCTTTGTCCGTTTAGACTACAGGGGGGTTACTACCACCTCTTAAAGCAGGATAGAAGTTGCCTGGAAGTTGAACTGCCCTGCTTTTTTGTACTATGGCATCGTTAGAGCAGGCCTGCTACGTTGACGTTTGCGAAATCCGTTCACCTTTTTTTTTGTATCGACTTTTCGTACCATGAACAAGCATTACCGTTCAGCTTGGTTCAATAGTCGTTCACCTTTAGTACGGTCATGGTACGATTTTTAGCGATTCAGAAGCAGGCCTGCTTTTAAACGGAAGTTGACTGGCTGGCATTTGAACGTTTTCATAAGAGATCATGGTAAGCCCCCAGAAAATATTATAGTGATAAATACTTGGTTTGTAGGTACCTACCAAAATAGCTTGTAGTGTGTGGTTAATTTTGCTCAAAATATTCCTTTCATCCATAATAAAGGTTAAATGATTTTTATTTCTCTAAGTATTTGTTTAATTTGTATTTTTGTGTATTTATTTAAAGATTGTAGTCTAGATATCACCGACGTTTCCAATTTTATCTCTGAGTAGAAACGCCGATACAAACTCACAGGTTAATAAGGTTTCTTTAAAAGTTCATACATTGTTGTATAACACTATGCAAGTGTAACAATGTAGGGCAACATTTGGAAAGACCTATAGAGGAAAGAGTCACAGCAGCTTTGATTTGACCTGTCCCAACTGACGGCACGCATGATCAGCCATCGTATAGCTTATTTTAGGGAGTTCAACGACCCGACGCACGACTCGGACGCCATGGACAAGGACAATTGCTTGAATGTGGCCAGTTCATCATTACGATATGTACATAGGTCAGTCGTGAAGGCCGCTTTTCCTTATGATAGTATCTGTCTGTCTTGTCTTTGACGACCGGTAAAAGACAGCATAGTATATTTTTATACGACTACGAGAAAGGAGGAGGTTTTTAATTCGATGCGTATTTTTTATGTATGTACACAGATTTCTCCGAGATTTGTGGTCACTATAACTGAAGATCATAATCGAATCATTTTCCGTATAGGTAGCTGTGTTATTGTTTAGTTCACTCATCATCATCTGCCTAGCCTTTTCCCAACTATGTTGGGGTCGGCTTCCAGTCGAACCGGATGCAGCTGAATATCAGTATTTTACATGGAGCGACTGCCTATCAGACCTCCACAACCCAGTAACTGGGTAATACGATACTCTTGGTAAGACTGGTTGTCAGACTTTCTGGCTTCTGACCAACAGTAACGACTGTCAAAGATCTACAAATGACAGCCGGGACCAACGGCTTTACGTGCTTTCCGAGGCACGTAGGAAACTCGCTATCATAAATGGTCACCCATCCACAGACCAACCTCGGCAAGCGTGGCTTAACCCGGAAGATCGGTCTATGCGGCTGTAATTATTTAGCCACGAGCTCCTCGACGAATTATTGTTTAGTTCACTAAAAACGGAAAAATAAAATACATAAGATAAAGTTTCCGTTTTTAGAAGTCGGTTTTTTGTGAATATTAATTTGTTGTAATTATTTAATAAATACAGTATGTAAAACGGTAATGTAGTAGTAGTTTATAATGTAAGTAATTATGATTGAATTAGAAATTAATTACAGGTTCGTTATTCTTTTGTTTATTATAATTAGAATCTAATCTTACTAATTAAATATTAACCGTCTCGTTAGTACATTTTATTTTTAGGTTCGGATATAATAACAAAGAAACTAGTTAAATTCTTGTAGGTGTTTTCATAATAGATAATATTCCAACATCAAGGCATTGTCTGCTTATAAAAAAGCGATATGAACCAACGCTTTTATAATGATTATAATAAATGAAGACGTGTCTGTGTAAATGTCACATCGATGTCGAGGACACTGCCTATGGCATGGTTGACTGCCCACCGACCCTTAGACCCTCCCAGCACTCCTCGTTAAATCTTATGGAGGACCTAATTTTATAATACATTGCGCTCATGTTTACCGGAACCCGTGCTTATAGACGGTGATTTCATATATTAGGTTTAGCGTACGAAAAATAATTTTCTTATTCTTTGTTACTTATTTTTTTGATATTTCATTAGTGTATCTAGAAATCACTATAGCAGGTCTATGAACAACGGCTGAATATGACAAAACTTATTTTTTTTCTTAATCCTTTTGATTAACCTCTATCGTGGTTGCGTTTACATAAACAAATAATCTTCACAAACACCGACACACGGAACAACTACCTGTAGGTCATACTATTTGTTCCGAGTGGGAATCTAACCGGCGACCCGTAGCGCAGAAAGCCAATCGCGTAGCCACTGCGCTAAACGTGTCTTCCATATTGATCTTCCACCAATCAACGTTAGTTTAAAAAGAATATCATCATCATCACCATTCAGCCGAAAGACGTCCACTGCTGGACATAGGCCTCCCCCATAAGGGGGTTTGCAATCCTCTTGGCAGGCGGGTTGGCGATCGCAGTATGTTTAATTACGGTTTACTCACGTGCATTTTTCGGGATTGTCGAACTCGGCTCGCTACCTCGCCCCGTGATCATTAAGGGCTCCGTTTGGGTCCGAAACTAGTCGGGCAATCCCGAAAAATGCACGCGAGTAAACCTTAATTAATCATAAATATGAATGTGTTTCACGAAAGTTTTAATAACAAAAAAAAAGATCGCAGTATGGTTGTTAAAGTACTCAGAGAACGCTGCTGCCCATCCTCTACCTAGAGAATCCCTAGTCACCTTTTACGACACCCGTGAGAAGAGATGATGTAGTGCTATTAAAAAGAATATAACGCAGACGCAAATAAATGTAATGTAACGTGTTCATTCGATACGATATTAAATAGGACAAATTACAAAAAAAAAACAGCTCCAGCTTAGAATAGGGGAGAGCGGGGCTGGAAGTTCCGATTTTCAAACAACATGAAATAATCTTATGAAAATTAAGAGTAAGGACTGCGATTTTTGCATATATTGAAAGGATGTTTATTGTGTTTCATAATAATATCATCCTTTCTTATGAATTGTGAATAGTAAGTATTCCTTACAGAAGCATTTTTCTAAGAAAAATCGGTGTGGAACATTCAACCCCGCTGTGGGGCGAGTTGTTCCACCATTGAGGTAAATTGTTCCGCTCAGATTTGAACAACCTTCAGTCAGAATAACGCGAGTTGAAATAAAACGACTCTTTTTATTATCAAATATAATGTTTATTGCTAAACATAACAAAATATAGAAATTAAACAGTTTTACTACATATTTACTTATTGAAATGTAATTGAGATCGGTCTACAAACAAATCTAACAAATTAAGTTTAATTCTTCATCTGATTCACAGTTGGGACACACATAAACACTAAAAGAAAAAAAAAAACATAAGGTCAAAGCAATGAAGCTAAGCAAGCGAATGAAGGTCAGTGGGGGTAAGTTGTTCCTGGGAACAACCAGCCCCACAAGAGTGAAACTTTTAACCCCAAATTACGTTTCCTTTCGTAGACACACATTCCGGAAAAACCGCCTAATCTTAGTAAAAAATACCATAATCATAACATTCCCAACTAATGTCACTACAATACGTCGACGTAACTTGAGAATTGGTCCATCATACACAGAGATAGACCAAAAAGTATTAACGTAAAAATATTTACTTACGTGGTATTTTGGTGACTCCATGTACACACCCACATAACTGGCGTCGCGGGAGCAACTAAATTGGTTGCCACAGTGGCGCGATGCCTCAACTATTCGAGACGCGTTTCACACGAATCGGTATCTCTTTTTCTTGCAAAGTTATTGCCATTGGAACAATTTACCCCGGTAACTTCCAGCCCCGCTCTCCCCTACTCTATAAAGACGGTAAAAAAGAAAAGTTGCTACTTAGAATAAACGAGGACATAGTTAACGTATATTACTGCTAATAACTCCTAATAGGGGAAGCAATGCCACAGTTGGTGCCACGGCGCTACTTGAGTCTACTTTAGAAATAAACGGCTAAAGGAAAAACAGAGCATACTCTCTTACGGCCACTGTGGGAAGATAAGTAGGTAGTACGTTGTGTATTTTTCTTTGACATCCAGATGAGCGGAGCACTTTAGATTAAGACAAGATAACGTTTTATATTTAACATCTATATTTCTCGAAGCGTTAGACAGATATACTGAGTGTTCCGAATCACAATGTCAAGCCGGGAACACATGATAGGCGGTTTATGACTGTTAAGAAAAAATAAATTAAGTTTTTTTTTTAAACCTTTTAATTGTTAGATTTATGAGGTAAAATTGTATTCGTGGTAACTTTGAATCTCGAAAACCTCGAAACTTTACTAAAACTCTCGAAAACTTTACTATTTTTTCGGAACACTCGACGAACTCATTAACTACCACATCATTTGTTCCTGGGCTTGACGTTGACCTTCGGGACATCCTGTATATCTGTAAGTGTTCTAAATAATACTGTATATGACGGAATTTAGTTTCAAATAATAGCGGGCACAATTCGCAACTACGGGCTGTTTCTGAGAAATTAACAGAAAAAATCATTTTTTATTCTTTTTTTTTTTAACTTTGCCCCACTCTAAGATTTCTCTTGTATATTGGATGCGTTTAAAGACACAAATCTCACATACACAAACGCCCAGACCCGAAACAACCATCTGTAGGTCATACAAATTTTTGTTCCGTGTGGGAATCGAACCCACGACCCGTAGCGCGCAGAAGCCCATCGCTTAGCCACTGCACCAAACGTGTCGTCGAATAACACTATAAGGTACCCAATATTGAAGTCGAACGTAAAATATCACGCACGCGTTTGCGACTACTTACTAGATTGACAGTTAAAGTTTTATACGAATTTGTTATGCTTCACACACATCCCGCGGATAAATCTTTTATAACAAGTTAACCTGAATGTACATAGTCGAGCTGTGAAAACTTTTGTGTACCTCCCAAAAGGCTTGTCCCAATAAAACTTACGATACAAGTTATATTACTTGATTAATAAGAAAAGTTGTCTTTTCGATGGTTTTTTATGTTTGTATATTTGTTTAGTATTCAAAGAATTAAATCATCTCCCTGTCCTTATCCCACTCTAGGTTTGGTCGGCACAACATGTATTCCTCTTCTATTCTCCTCTATCAGTTGTCATCTCAGTACTCACTTCTGTCTTACCCATATCATCTTTCACATAATCCATCCATCCTTTCTTTATGGCCCGGCTACACGCTCCGTCTTGCCTGCGAGCATGCCTGCAGAAGTCAGTACGTGTGGACGGCAAGACGGTAGCTCGCGCAGGCCCGAAAGCGCCGCTTGTGCAATCGTTGACATGCGGAATATTGGACTGCACAGTCTTGGACTGCGCAGTTTTGGCTTGCTGCGTGTGGCCGGTCATTCAGCCGCGCTTCAGTCCGGCAAAATTATTTTCGACGACACAATAAGTGATGTAGGAAGTTGCACATCGTGACGTTATGAGCTCTCAAAACACTATCAGGTTTAAAAAGTCCAGTTTGCACGATCTTACCTGCACGTGTGGCCACTGTACAGTATTCCGTCTTTTTGTACAGTCATGACTGCGGAGTTTTGGACTGCGCAGGCAAGATGGAGCGTATAGTCGGTCTTTTAGCCTGCCACAACTTGTATATCCATCCACATTTATGAATCAAATATAGATATTTTTGGAAAAATCTATTTCTATAAATATCCCATCAGTATTTGTATTTGTTCAGACGTTTACTTGAGCCGTGTTATGAATAGAACCTCAAAATAATCAGTTTTATAATGTTCTAGTTTTCAAAGGCATAATCTCTTCTTTTGTAAATAGGATCAAAGAAAGCAACATTTACCTATGTACTAATAATATCATAAAATGATCGATAAATCTATATTTACTACACTACATTGATTTAGTTTGTTTACCACAAGGTAATGTCTGCCTGAAAATATGTTCGACTAAGTGGTGCTGGGCACATGCTCACCCGTTTTATATGGAACCTACTTATTTAGTATACTCGTCAACGAAATATGCGTGTACGACAGAAAACCTCTGCCACTCTTTGCAAATCGAGCTTTTAAACGTGTTATAACAGTTCAGGACATAATTATACTACACCCTACTTGATCATTATTAGTGTTTGATGCTATTCATGTATTTAATTTTCCTTTTCTATTGTGCAGCATCAGCGGCCGCCGACAGTCAAAACGGATGGGGTGCGCTAGGCGGTCTGTATGCTCTGCTAGCCCAGCACGACGCACTTGGCGGGCACGCACTCGCACGCAAGTCCGTACGCTCGCCGTCTCGGCGCCTGCGTTTTGGCCGCCGCTCCGACCCCGATATGCCTCCTCAAGCTCCTGTGAGTAACATGTCAGATAAAATTATGACCGGGCTTTAGGCTCTTTGTGGTTCTCACACGTGAAGCAGTATGTATGTAATATTAATTGTGGTCTGTTTGCGGATTAGTGAAAGAATATAGTGTCAGAAGCATAGTGAGGGATTAATGAAAGAGGTGTCTATAATTTTTTTTATATATATATTTTTGTCGATTTTATTATAAGTATGTACCTATGTAACTATCTTTTTCTTCCTATCTTTTAGTATTGTGATTGGTCTTAGACCGTTTCAGTTAAAGTAAAATAAATAAATATTATAATACCTAAGCAGATGAGTGCCACCCGATGTCAAAATGATTCCCCTGCAATTTGCAACTCTTTATGTAATTTACTTTAGTTTACCTGAACTTCATTTTCGCAAGTGAACGGCGATCTTTCCAAGCGATTTAACTTAGCTTTATTTGCCAAAGTAATTCATTTCGCACTTTAACTTACTTCACCCAACTTTACGTAATTAATCAAGTAAAAAACGTATCTCGCTATTAAGTTCTCACAAATATTATTACTACTTCTCAAAGTCGTCCATATTTTCTCCCTAGTAAATGAAAGGTTGACAGACAGAGCAATCGGTTTGAATCAGTCGCATTTAGCAATTGTATTAATTTGAATACATCAGTAATCTGTCGGTTAACGTTTCGTCGAGCGTTCGGCGGCAATCCAATAAAGTCACATCTCAAGAACCGCCTTCACGAATTATCTCTATCAGATACTCATATTTAAATATTTGATATTAAGTTACTGCGTGACGTTTGCGGTTGGTATTTTGTGTCACGACATAGTTTAATGGAAAAGTTTATACAAATTATACATAAGATAGGTATGTTACATATCCGTATGAACTCAACCCAACAATTAGTACCGAAGCAATTGAAGACTTAGAGCCCAAATACACGTCCGATACTTGCCTCCGATAGTCGGTTCCGATAGTCTGATCAGACTATCTGAAGGCCTCCGCGTCATACATTTGTTTGAACATGAATTAGACATGCGATCAGACTATCGAATCGGATGTCAGAATCGTAAGCAACGTCCGGGCGTCGTAGTCGTCCAGAAAAAATCTGACACGAGAATCGTACGTGTATCTCATGAATCCGACTATTATCGGACGTGTATTTTGACCCTTAACTTGCACAATTTCTGCTTATAAAGAAGATTTTGTAATATATTTTTCGTAATAGGTTCTTTTAAACGAACCTTCATGGTCAATGTGAAATAACAAAAAAAAGAAAGAAAAAGTACATTTCAAACAGAGTATACGAATACAATGTATCTATCAGTCTCGTAGTTTGCGCAGGCTTGTCGCACAATCGCAACAGTTTTCTGACGACGGCTCGAAGAGTTTCTCGAGTGGATAATGGCACAAAAAGTGGACACATTTGCTTAGAAAAATTATTTAATTTTCTCTAATTATAAAGTAAAGTTTTAATTTAATTTCTACAGAAAACTATATTTAACAGTAGGCTGAAACATATATTGTGTGGACAAATTAAACTATATGTCCTAAGTAAAAATAATTGCATTTACTTGCCGGTGACCTGTCATTCACTACACTTTCACTTCTACACTGCATCTTCATAGTACAACAATATGACATCTGTTGCTGACATTGCGGAGATTCAGCGGGTTGCCCTTACTTCTCTCAACCAGCGGATGGCTGACTTTGAAGCTCACTTGAAGGCATCTTCTCCCGGAGCTGATCTAAGTGCCATTCACAAGGACTTTAGTGCCTTTAAGGAGCACGTCTGGAACGTCCTGAGTGTGTTGCAGCAGCAGATTGTCGAGGTGAGCAAAGCTGTTGACGTGATGGAGATGCGCCATCGACGAAAATTTCTTGTGCTTGGTGGAGTGCCGGAAAAGCCAGACGAAAAAGTTGCTGATATTGTTGTTTCGGAGCTGCAAAATAAGCTAGGCTTATCTGACTTGCAACCATCGTCACTAACAGTGTGCCACAGGTTAGGTATTGCCTCTGATAGCCGATCGAGACAAATCCTGCTTCGCTTTGCTGACCCTGAGGTTAAGGCTGTCGTCTGGAGGACGAAAACTAAGCTCAAGGGATCTTCTTTGGTGCTGTCGGAGTTCCTGACGCGCCAGAGGCAAACGACCTTCTCGACAGCTCGCAAACTCTTCGGTGTGACTAACGTGTGGACGATGGATGGGAACATTAACATCAAACTTCCGGATGGAAAACGTCGCCGCGTTTTTGGTTATGAGGAGGTTGTAGCGCTAGGTGTGGACCACGGCAAGTCGCTGGATGAACCTGTGAGTTCCAACTCAAAGAATATAAGTCCGGCGCCAGCGCAAGTTTCAACCAGGTCGCGACGAAACATTAAGAACAAACAAGTGTATTAAGGTATTGTTTTCCGCTCGCGTTAAAGTTTTTCGCATTAATTTCTCGATAATACATGTTTTCTTTGTTGTTCTTTGTACCGTTATAATTTATATTTGTTTGTATTAAATTCACAAGGTACCGACGTATTTTCTAATATTTGGTTTGTATTGTTTTCACAAGTGTCACTTTAGTCCACAGATAATTACATAAATTACTAGTTGTCAATTTGTTGAACCATAGACAAAAATGCGTTCGGATACTTTGTATTAATTGTGAAAAGTCGGCCGGCAGGTTATGCAATAATATTTAAATCATCCTTTTTATTTTATTATTGCTTGTATTGTATTGTACTTGTATTTTATTATCGCTTATTGTATTGTATTTTTATATTATTATATTTACATTATATTAGTATAGTAATTATGTCAGACGATGATACTTTTTATTCGGCTTGCAGTAGTATTTCAGCTTTCTCGTGTTCGTCCCTTGACGAATCTTTTTCAGTTAATAGTCGGTTAAGTGAAGAGTATCAGCGGTTTCCTAACTGTTTTAATGCTTGTCATATTAACGCACAAAGCATTCCCCAACACCACTCTGAGCTTTTGGAGATTTTTTGTAATGTCTCTGTACACGCCATTCTAGTATCTGAAAGTTGGCTCAAACCGGAACTTCCTTCTACTTCTTATAGTCTACCTGGCTACATTCTTATTCGCAACGATCGCACAGGTAAAAGAGCTGGGGGTGTTGCTATTTATCTTCGTAGTGACATTCCTTACAAAATCCTATCGACTTCACCGCCGCTGTATAATGGCAATCCCGAGTATTTGATGCTTGAAATGGCTGTCAAAGGGGTTAAGGCCGTTCTCGGAGTTGTTTACTGCCCACCCGCTATCAATTACTTCTCCAGTCTGGAAACTCTGTTTGAATCTGTCTCTTCTGAGTACAAGCATCACATAATCATGGGTGACTTTAATACCGACCTCTTGAAGAACACTCCAAGATCGCGTGGGCTGAGGTCAATCCTGGAGTCAACGAATCTCTACTGTCTTTCCCTCAACCCCACTCATCAGAACATTGATTCTGATGACTCCTGGCTTGATCTTATGCTCACGTCGTCGGAGGCTCTTGTTGCGAACTATGGCCAGGTCGTGGCTCCTGGACTCTCTAGACACGATTTACTGTACCTCTCATACAAAATTAAACCACCCAAGCAACGACCTGCCATAGTATTTCTACGGAGTTTCGCGAGGTTGGATAAAGAAAAGCTCGACAGTGATGCACAATCTCTTGACTGGACCAATGTTCTTGAAGCTCCTACTGTAGATGAGAAAGTTTCACATTTTAACAGTTCCTTGCTGAAACTTATCGACTCTCATGCGCCGCTTAGGGCTGTCAGATTAAAACGTCCTCCAGCCCCCTGGATAACCCCTGGGGTTCGCATGGCAATGAGACGTCGGGACAAGGCTTTTAGAAAGTATAGAAGGGATCGCAGTGAGGATAACTGGTGCTTTTATAAGCAAGCGAGAAATCGTTGCAACCAGATGGTGAGAGTATCAAAACGCCGATACATTTGCGAAAATGTTCTTAATTGTTCACCGGCCGATATATGGAAGTTCCTTAAATCGCTTGGTATTTGTAAGTCTCCATCTAACATTGCACTTTCAAACTTATCTCTTAACACTCTCAATCAACATTTCTCGACCTCTATTACACTTGCAGATAATGTGAAAAACCAAACCATCCTCGATATTTCTTCCGTGCCAATATTTCCTACCGATTCTTTTTCATTTTCGCCTGTGAATGACCTCGAGATCCTTAAAATTCTAAAATCTTTAAAGTCAAAAGCTGTCGGCTGTGACGGAGTAAGCAGAACAATGATATCTCTGATTTCTGATAATATTATTTCTGTTTTCACCCACATCATTAATTTTTCTCTGTATACTGGGGTTTATCCTACAGTTTGGCGTAAGGCGTTTATCATCCCACTTCCTAAAATTTCTAACCCCAGTTCAGCTAATCACTTCAGGCCGATTTCCATTCTCCCATTCCAGTCTAAAGTCCTAGAAGCAGTAGTCCACAAACAAATTTCCTCCTACATTTACAAAAATAGCCTCCTATCACAATTTCAGTCGGGTTTTCGGCCTGGACACAGTACATCCACTGCACTGCTTAAAGTCACTGAAGACATAAGATCCGGCATGGAGGATTCAAAGTTAACCGTGCTAGTTTTGATTGATTTTTCTAACGCTTTTAACACCGTTGACCACGACATTCTCCTAGCCATCTTATCACAAATGGGGGTCTCGTTGTCTTCACAGAGTTGGTTTTCATCATATCTTCGTGGTCGCCAACAGGCTGTACGAGTTGACCAAAAACTTTCTGACTGGTGTAACTTGGTAACTGGCGTACCACAAGGCGGTATACTCTCTCCTCTCTTGTTTTCTTTATTTATAAATTCTATCACTAACATTCTCAAATGCTCTTACCATCTGTACGCCGATGACCTGCAATTATACGCTCAAACTGGCATTGCCGATTTAGATGCTTGTATTTCAACCCTCAATGCTGATCTGTTTGCGATCGCAGACTGGTCTTGCAAGTTCGGTGTTGCCGTTAATGTCAGCAAATGTCAAGCTATCCTTATAGGCAGTTCATTTTACCTGAAAAACGTTGACACCAGCAACCTTATGCCGATAATATTTAACAACACAATTATCCCACTGTCTCCACACGTAAAGGATTTAGGCTTACATATAGATAACGTTCTAAGTTGGAACAAGCAGGTAAACCAAGTAAGCCAGAGCGTCACGTCCATACTGCGATCTCTCTATAGATTCAAACATTTCCTTCCGTCTAGCACTAAAACACTCCTGGTCCAGTCCCTTGTGCTTCCTGTGATTGATTATGCGGATGTTTGTTGCTCTGATCTTTCCCAAGACCTTCTAAATAAACTGGATCGGCTTCTCAATAACTGTATTCGCTTCATTTTCGGGCTGCGTAAATACGACCACATTTCTTTGTACCGTTCTAAGCTTAAATGGCTTCCTATCCGTCAGAGAAGATCCCTCAGGTCTCTCTGTTCACTCTTCACTATTATTAACGATCCTTGTGCTCCAGATTATCTTAAAACATATTTTCAACTTTTGGGTGGGTCCCACAGTCGTAGTCTTCGTGCTTCTGAAAATCTAATTTATCTCATTCCTTCTCACCGCACAGGTTTCATGTCCAATTCGTTTGCTGTCTCAGTAATCAAACTCTGGAACGCGCTCCCCCTCGATATGAAAAAAGCTCCGAGTAAATTCACTTTCAAACGTAAAGTTCGGGAATATTTCTTAAAATCGCTGCAATCCTAGTCTGAAGTAGCTGTCCATCATAGTTATAAAAATGTATGTGTATGTATGTATAAATTTATGTAGGTATATATTTTTATTATAATATATATCCATATGTATGTATGTAAAGCTTATACTTTATGTTAGTATGTATTAATATGAATATTTTTTATATAACTTTCCAATATCTGTTTTAAATACTTTTTTTGTACCACTTTCGAAGTGTTTGTTTTTTGACCCAAAGGTTGACTGGTAGAGAATGCCCATGGCATTAAGTCCGCCTTGTGTACCACCAATGTACATGAAGTTTAAATAAATAATAAATAAATAAATAATGCAATATAACGCTCACCGACCACCAGATATTATAACACACAGCTACCTACCCCATCGTCTCCGTGAAAGCAATCTCACAAGTCCTTTCACTCCGAATACCAAAGTTTTTAGGTCAAAAACAGGACTCTTATAATCATTGTTAGCGAATTTCATTAAATTCATGCTACTCCATCTTTGGAATCTTTTTATAAACCTATTATAGCTTCTATGTTATCTTACACAAAGATCTTAATTGTCATTACGTCCTTAACATACTACAGACAGACGTACCAACCTTTCATCTTTTTGGAAAATTATATCTTAATTTCCTAAACCACTGAATGCGAGGAGTAATTCGATTTGTCATATCTGACTTGCTCCATACATCAGTTATCCTATATAAGGCTATGCTTGTATTGTATATGTATTTAGATATTGACTGATATCTGATTACATTTAATGTTTATTGCATTAACGTTGAAGTAGATCCTTTACGTACAATGGAAGCGAGTGCTAGACAAAGACTTTTAGCGAAACAATAAAAAATGTTACCACACATTGAAACCGATATCACGAGAGCACTATAATTATATTATACAACTAATTTAGCATCAGACACAAAACACTTGCTATTTTAACGAGCAGAAATTATATAATCCCTTCATTAGGCTAAGCTAACAAGCGGAAAGACTAGACGGCGCTAACTTTGTCTTAATAAAACACGTGAACCGCTCATAAACAGTTCAATATCGGTGGTAAGAGCGCTGTAATAAATGCACGTCAAACGCTTTTAAGTTTTACTTAGCTTAACGTTGAATAAAACTAAATTAACTTGTAATATACATTAACAACTCTGCGTTTGGCAGGCTATTCATAAAAATAGAACTTTAACTACTGAAAAGTCTGAAATTAAAACTTACGGAAATAAATCCTTCCTGCGCGTTTAGTACCTACCTATTAGATAAGTTTCTACATAGCCTTTTTGTACCATAAGCATCTTACGAAAAAGATTTCTTTATTTATTTGACCACTACTTTACTGTAATTAAAACTGTACTGTAATTAAGTTTTTGTACTTTAATTAAAACAGTTAGACCAATTACAATAATTAAAGAATAAGACATACAACACAATAGAAAGAAGAAAAAAAGACACCTCTTTTACAAAAATGTATTGAAAAAAAAGGTAACTTTTAGCTCACACGTAATGTTTGGTAAATAATTGATCTATTATCAAAATAACATCGTGCGCGTCTATTCAACCCCATAAGTATAACTCAATTTTGTTAACTTCTACACCCTTTCATCCCTAATTTTATGAAGGCTCGTCTTATCCCTCACTCCATTAGATCCTCATACACGTTGAACGAGGTCCCAGTTAATAGTTTTGCCCTTTAATATTAAGACAACTGTAATATTAACGATAAAATTACACGCTCCAATGAATTTTTATGTTTACGCTGCTTTTATATTCATATTTTGTAGTAATCGTTTGCTATTATGTCGTAAGTGACCGACGAAATGTAGGTAAGTTGAGGAGGTTATTAAAAATGTACATGTTATGATAAAAGCTATGCTTCCCAGCAGTGTACTTTAAATATATTTAGGCAATTTTCGTTGTAATAGGTCTAAAAATTCTTCCATTTTCCTTTTATGCTGAAGATTTCCTCTGGCGGGAAAGTTTTAACTTCAAAGTAAAGGGACACTAGGTTTTCTAAGTACTAAAATGTATTTTGGGTACCTTGGTAAGTGGGGATTGGGGATGTACCTAAATATTTAATAATAAAATAAGGGTGTGTACACATTAAATTTATAAAGATAGACGAGGATTTTCTCAAGATTATGAAAAAAACTACTTTCTGTATTTTTACTTCTGGTTGACCTCTGCAGGCTTTTTTCCGAGATCCAGGGTAAAACTTTTATTATTCGTGAACTGATTGATATTTTCACCTTGCTATTCTTGCGACATCCTTTTATTGGGATGGATGTCATACAAGGGATGACCCATTTTTACGCGAAAACTATGTAACGACAAGTCAACATGTCAAATATACTGCCCTGCAGCAATCACTATGACGTCACATTAAATCTTTCATTATTGCAGCTTGACGAGATGAATGAGCTGCTCTCTCTCCGCGAGGTCCGCACCCCCGTGCGCCTGCGCTTCGGCCGTCGCTCTGAGGAACGCGCCGTACCCCATATCTTCCCCCAGGAGGTAACTATAACATTACATCAACTCCTTTTCATTGGTGAACATGGAACACAAATGATTTAAAAGAATATTGTATATTATAAGGATTATTATCGTTCACACAGTCTTAAAGGGAAAAATTGAATTTTATAATTTTATTGTTGACCTATGTAGAACAATGATCGGTGGTTCACCTTCGATTCCTGCACTGAAATGATTTGAACTCTGTTAGAAACTCAAATAGATAAGAAACATCATACAATCAGGCTTGTTAGAAATATAGACGGATCCGCGCCTCAATGGTTGTTTTGTGATTTCAGTGTCATAAAGGAATGAAACTGTAGAACAATACCTTAGTACCTACAGCAACCCTAATATCGATATATTTGATGGGTGTAATGCATTTTTTATTCGGTAATAGTTTTGGTACGCTCGGCTACATTAATATCGAGCTATACATTACCAGCATCAGCTGATCTCGCATTGCATCACGTAGGTATAGTTACATCTATAACATTGAGACGACCCTAAATTAGGATACGTTACACTGCACATAAAAGTAACAACAAAATTTTATTTTCCAACTCGAACTCATAGCACCTTGTATAAAACCACATAAAACTATAAATATCTCCTGAAAAGAGACGTATCTACTCCAAGATCCTATTGATTCGAACATCGTAAAACCCTTGATGCCGTGTAAACCCGTGTAATGAAGTTATTCCCCCTAACAAGCCACTATAAGATCTTTTACGACAATTGACCAGTTTTATGTCTGACCTTTTTTGTAAAACAATCAGACGATTCCATTATTTGGAAAGCAAATTGTATTTTGAGCCTTAATATAATCAGATCAAGAGTTATATCGGGTGATTTTAAAATTAGAGACATACCTAAATACTTATAAATCTTCTTCTCTCGTTGAGAATAGTTCATGCCGTGGTGAAAAGATTGGTCAGTCAGCAAGATTGTTCGTAAGGCTGACTGCCCAGGGTGCGCCGGACGTACTTAAGTATCGTCACTCGTGGATATTCTTTTCATGCACCCCTATTAAGTGTAATCACGTTACATATCCTTAAGCGTCAATTCCGAAATTTGCGGCTAATAAACTTTCAAGTTTCAACGTATAACATAAAACTTGAGATTCCTTGAATTATTCCAACTAATAAAAGTTTTAGACTTCAGTGGTCTATTTGTAGTCAAAAAGGTTGTGTTGGACTGTACCGTTGACATGTCAAAGCTGGTATTGATGTCATTAAAAACTTTTTAACAATTTTATTTGGGTTCGGTGCGGGCTTTTTTATATCATTATAGAATCATTTGAAGTATTTACGCATTGGGCTACAGCGTCAGCTCACATTAGTAACAGATGTAAAGCGGCTGCGACACGACGCAACTTCTGCAGTGTCCTGATGACTGTCACTTCGCATAAACGCAGGATTTGTTTAGAATTAACATTATACATACATCTTTTATTTTATTCGAAGCTTACCTGAATATAGATTTCTGGGAAGATTTCATAGTGGAATCCGAAATCAATAATGTAGTTAATTAATTCAATAAATCGAAGGTTGCTTGTGAAGGTACAGATTATCTAAGGCAAATTGTGTCAATGTTTGTGTTCTGTACGTACGCATCTGCCACCCTTCAGGCACCATGTGTCAGTAATTATGTTATGTTATTTGTTCCGCATTGTTACAATCATTTCCAAACTATATGACTGCGGCGGTGTTCAGCTCCGGTTCACGGAAGCGAATTTCCGTTTCCCATACCATTTCAATCAAGATCGGGACCGTAACAGATTCGCTTTTGCTGTGTCTTTACAATTCATAAACACTACTCTGTTTATGTGAAAATAATAGAAACTAATTACTATACTATACTAATAGCATAGAATTTTGTAAGTCTTTTATGAATAATACGTGTAAAAACCTAAATCGATTGATTGAAATAGATTAACTTTTTTCAACTAAGTCTAAGACTGCCTCAAAATTAAGTTTAATACCTGCGGTACGACCCCATCTAAAAATGATAAAATAAGTTTGTGAAGCATAAATACAGTAGAAATTTAAAAAAAAACTTTGGTTTTAAGTTTTAAGTGATATCTTTGGTGGATAGTCATCTAGATCATTATAATAATCCTAGGTAGGTTTTTTTATATTTTTTATTCTTTGACGACTTGGTCGTATTTGACCCAGTCCGTTTTTTCACAGTAGTAGAATAGAAATTTTGCAAGATTTAACATTTACAAAATCTAATCTATTATGGTCCCGACCCTGACTGAAATGGTATAGAGTTTGGAAATTTGCTTCCCGAAATCAGTTTCGAAATAAAAATAAAAAAGTTAGAACACCGTAACTGAATTCGCTGTCTGTCGTCGTATAGTCTCGATTCACCCATGTGTATAATAAACGAAATATAGTTCTTAACACAGGAGCAGGACCGTGCCGTACGTGCCCCGTCTATCCGTCTCCGGTTTGGCCGCCGGTCGGACAACAACATGTTCTTACTCCCCTACGAAGTACGTATTAAACATTTATAAATGAACAAGTAAATATTATAAACACACACATTATAAAAACACACACACGCGCGACACACGACGCCGACTTCTCGTGTGAATTAGTGTTTATATTTTATTGTTTATGTATAGTATTTTTGTGTTAGTTGTAAGTTTTATATTGTATTATTGTATTTTCTTAATATGTATATTTTATGTAGTGGTTTCGCCTAGCTTCCACGACACAGGGAATCCTAGTGTGGAAGCTAGTGCTTAAGTTTATTTGTACAATAAAGATTATTATTATAATGAGATGTTCAAAGTTTTTAAATGTAGCTTAATAGGGCTGTTTAAACTATTTACATTGCAAAAACATCTTGGTCTAGACAGTAAAATTTTGCGTAAACAAATACAACTCATTCTAATTGACTTATTACATCATAATATAAAATATTATGTCTTCAGAATTTTATTTTTATTACGTAGGTAAATATAACACATCTACTTCTATTTGTACCCTAATCAACAAATTAGGTGCTAAAAATAATCAAATAGGTACTACCTACTGGAGACGTACTAGAAAGAAAATATGCAATATTTATATTGAATGTATTACTCTAATGTATTCGAGAAAATAGTTTATTCTGGGCTTAAGTTTTTGCTCTCTACAGAGAGATAATTAGTAGACTATTTGCAAGATTCCTAGAAACTTGTACTAGAAGGTTTCATCAACACGGTGGGTGTGCCTTTAGCGACGAAAATTAAATAACACATTTTTCTCATTAACTAACATAATTTTCAGAATAAAGTATGTATAAATTAATCATTAAAAATAAACATTACTTCATATTTTGTTAGAAACAGTAACGTTAACTTTTCTTTCATAGGACGTTACCTTCCGAAAAGCACTCAGCCACACTGCATTAGATGCTAATCTTCTATAAATTGTGTTTCAGTCGGCTCTGCCCCAGGAAGTTAAAGCCAACGGCTCCGTGGAAGACGACAGACAACAGGAATAAATACAACATATCCGCAATACCAACAATCAACATAGAAATATTACCCGCTCCGTCAAACTTTTATTAACAATTCTTAATTAAGGACATTTAAGTCCTACCCGTACATATGTGTCATATAACAAAATACAATCGATTTTTAGATGTTATTCAACTTAATTATAAGCTATGTGTACATAATAATCAGTTAGTACCTTGTATGTTGTTAACTGAAATGTTATTCGTGGATATGTATTGTATTATATCATTACTCCTACTCAATAGCATTCAATATCATGTATTAAGTTAATAAATTATCAAACTGTCAAATGCTTCTGCCCACATGATCATCAATTAAAGTGTTATAAATGTTATAAATATCGAAGATATTCTAGTCAATACTGAATTAAGACTGTCTCTATTTATTTTGATCTCTATTTCAAAGTAGATATATGTATTAAATTATGAAATTCTGCGAAGAGTTGTACATTTTTAGAGCTGGGCAAATGTAAAACTTCTTCGCTTCTTGTAGGTACTACTTGATTTGATCTCTTGGTAACAGTATTTAAATCGTCGTAGTTCAATTTAGATCAGTACGCAAATACATTATTTATTATATTAAGTGTAGTAAAACTATGTTTAGTTTTGTATGGATATTATAGAGCAATTGATGAGTTGAAAAATAAAAATATTTCCAAGGGACATATTGTTGTTTCAATTATTGGTCTTCTCATAGCAGAGCTGTGGTTCACATCTCAATAATAATTAAGGTCAACGGTGTAGATACTACTATGTAATAAGTCTTGACAGCAAGTAACTATCTGAGAACGTGTTAGTAAGTTTAAATTCAAATTCCAACTGAAACCATGTCCTTTAAACTAGTTAAGTTCAAAGCTGGAATGCACGACTACTACCTGCCGACTTCGTGTAGAGGAATCAGGAAAACATCTGAAATTGAACAAGAGGAACAAACTCTTCAAATAAAACTATTTGTACCCACATAATATGTTCTTGTCTCGGGTTATGCTGGCGACAACAGTGGCAATGTGAAAATTAGAGATGGGTGCGTGTGCTCAGTTTGTCTTCAGATATAAGTCGTACACATTTGAAGATTCGACTGCACTTAGATCATTTTACAGATAACTGCATTCAGTTCACCTAGACGACGCGACGGCTAGGTGTTCCATCTGTAAGCGTCCTAGGACTTAGGTCAAATCAAAAAATTGTCGGGCATACCCGAAAACATGCACATGGAAAACTATGCGACTCATATTACTTAAAAATAGTCATTTGATATTTAAAATTTCAGTATGAATACTAATATTTTATAGATAAAAGTAAACAGTAGTAAGTAGATATACCAGGTGTAAGGGACGATGTACCGAAAACAGAAACAGTGAATTCAGCCTATTTTCATATATTATTCTAAATTGAAAATAAGTGGAAATTTTGCTCGGAATTTTCCGATTTTTCTTTTCACAAATTTTACATTTCTCTGCTGTAAAATAAGCAACACAATTAGGACACAGCACGTTGCAAAAATAAAATGTATTTTTTTATAAATTGGAAAATTCGAAAGACTTCGTTGATATTTTCCACGGATTTTCAATTCAAAATATGAACTTAATTCACTGTGTCAATTTTTGGTAACCTGTCCTTTACACCCAGTTTATTTACCTGCCAAAACACTTATTGAAATACAATAAAACATAGGCAAATTAGCAATTTCCAATGAATTCGGAAAATTCCGAGAAAAAATATTTTCGATTCAGAATAATGGGTTGAATTCACTGTTTCAGTTTTCGGTACACCGTCCCTTACACCCAGTATTTGTCTTCGTGACTATCTCTCTATCTGTGTATGGGTACGATTGCCTTCCGATCCTTTTGACTTCTTCTTCTTCTTCTCGTGCCTCTTCATTACTTCAGTCGGCAGGTCGGCAGTCATCCTCATAAACTTTTCCTTGTCCTGAACCAATCTAAACAGGTCTCCTACTTTTTTAATGCCAGTTCAGTCTCGGATGTTACCCAGCCACGACATTTTCGTTCTGCTTAACTACCTATAATTTTCAGCAGTTGATACCAGTCGTGTTTCAAGATATGTTCCAGGTATGCAACTTTTTCGACTTAGTTTCTCCAAAGTAACCTTTTCAGTCCGGCTTATACGAAGCATTCGACAATAGGACCACAAGTCGAAGGCCTCGATTTTTTTACAGAGGTCCTCTCTGATGGTCCACGCCTCGTAGTCATATAGTACTACAGGCCACAGGTAACATTGGAGGAGCCTAGTGCGGGGTTTAAGGCTTGTATTCACTCCAACGACCTTGAGCATTTGGTACCGTACTAACACTACTAACTTACGACGAGTCGACGAGCGAGAGAGGGACGAGTGCGAGTGTGACATAGACGCAATCTGTAATTTGACGCATTTTTAATTTAATATAATGAAACTAATACATATTTAAAAAAAGTAACAAGTCCAAGTTTTTATTGCCCTTTGTATTGCAAAACAGAAGATATTTTTTTATAGTCTTTTGATAAAAAATGTAGGAGTAAAATGGTTTCATCTCAACGATTTGGAGGTGATTTGGTGTTTTTTTTCTTATTATGTCATGCCGCTAGAAAAAATATGGCAAGTCCAAGTTACGTATCATATCCTGTAGATTACTACCTATTTTTCAGATAATTATTTTCTCTGTAAATGCCGACGAAAAGTTGCTTCATCTGCACGCTTTTTTTCCGAGAGGACCCTTAAGAAGCAGTTTCTCACTGCACAGCACTTTGCTCATAGCTCAAGCAAATTTCTATGCGCACGTGAATCTCGGTGTTACTTTCCCAGGAACTAAACCATGAGCCGAGGTATTTTTACTGGGTAAAGTTCTCCAACGTGACGTTTCCTGCCTTAAGGCTACAAAAAAGATTCCTTTTGACAGAACTTGGCTAATACATAAAAGTATTCCATGATGGACAAGGGTTCAAACAATACCTATGACAGGAGGCGGCATCATCAATGGCTTTTACATACCTAACAATTTACTGTCCATCCATTCTGTATCATTGCACCAATCGATAATTTAATATAACGATAAAATCCTATAATAAAAATAATGTGGTATATAACAGGAAATAGCACTGATAGCTGCATATTATGCGAAATAGTTTCACTCATTATTTGGTTTTATGTAGGGATTAGCAGAATTATCTATGCACATTACCGTTTTGACATAGAAATATTGCACGAGGTTAGTCGGAAAGGGCTACTAGTCCGAAAGGGTGTTAAAGAACTAAAGAACCCACAATAATGAATAACTTTTGTTCCACAACTTTCTCCAAAAGTCAAAAGTTTAAGAGAAATAGCTGTCTAAAAATGTATTAAAAAAATACGCTCAATCTATCTATCCCTAGCTACGATCAGCTGTGTTTACATTTTAGGTCATATTTGGGGTCACGGACTAGAAGCTCCATATTCTGAATTCGTAACTAAAGCAGGGATGTAGAATCTAAGCAAAAAAAAAACTAAATAAAAAATCATTTTGCATGGAGATAAAAAAATGGGTTTTGAAATTTTAACACTTGCTTTATTAAAACAGTCATCAGTGATACTTCAAGTGGTCCGAGGATTAGTTACCCTTTTTCCGACTAACCTTGTACATCAACATTGAAAAAAAGACTGTAAAATCATACGAACATTGTTAACGGCATGTGTACCTTATTGTCCGTCCTAATTAAGATATAGGTAGGTAGAAGGCAGGCATGACCAATGCAATTCCTAAATGGAATAGTCAAGTATAGTAAAGGTCCTGGCACATTACATCGGCACCGCAACTGCACAGTGCAAGTACAAGCTCGCAGTCCGCGCGCCCGCGGCGAGGTGCAAGCTTGCTGTCACCGTGAAAGCAGTAGTTATATGGCATTTGGGAAAAGAGCGCGGGCGACGGCGCAACGACGTTGTTTCGCCGGCGACTCGGAGTCGGCGCGCAGTAAGCACGCGGTCCGCACGCTCACAGCGCGCTGGCTCCGAGTTGAGTTGTATGGTAGCGGCAAGCGCGCTGACTGCTCGTCGTTGACTTTTTCATATTGACATTATGGAATATATTATACGACACACGATTTAATGCTCTAATTTGAATGACAAGTTAATTTCTGGGTTGGAGCGGTGCCGTTGCGGTGCCGGTATAGTTTGCCATGACCTTTAATGTCACACCATTCCCACTAATCTGACAGGTAACCAATCCAATATCAGTCAGAACTGAATTAGAACACCTTAAATTAGTTATCCAAGCAGGTTCGCATTTAGGACAGACCCCTAAGCTAACTAGTGGTGCGAGCCCTACTTACGTTTGGGCGGTTAGATTATCTTACGAAATTCATTTAGAGAGCAATTTTTTAAGTCAAAGACTATCACATCCAACTGGACATAGGCGTCCCAAGTTGCGCCACATTGCTCAGTCCTCCGCTTTCCGCTTCCAGTCCAAACAAGCTACGTTTTTTTTTTGTCCCTTCCTTTTTCGAGCCCCTATACTGCCTATGTAGCTTATGCTTGAATACGGCCCTATATCCGCGTAAAAAGGATAACCAAGATTAAATAAACCAACCTTCTACCAATAACGCTTTTCTAGCTGAGATAAACAATGCTTTTTTTTTATACAAGCTTAGTTTTAGTATAAACTAAACCTGAAACTAGTTTGTTCAGAATCACTAGGAGAGACGATATTTTTTACACATTTTTTTCCTATATTTAATTTTTGTTTCAGTAAGTTTCTACCCATAACAGTTGACGGGAATAGACACCTTGAGACTTGAGATGATCCGCTCGGTCAGTTTCCGTGTATTAGAAAACCCCTGTATAGCACATCTCAAGCATTTCACACTTTACTAGGGAACTTAACGCGACATAAACTACGGTGTAACTTGGAGATTTATTAAAAAAAACACATATTCAGGCAGTTCTGATGAAAATCTTGTTGGGGTGTCTCGGTTTTTGTACATACTAAAAATAACGTTGTATATTTCGCGATCAACTCCATTTGTCGACGAACACGTTTAGTGCAGTGGCTTAGCGTTTGACCTCTGCGCTACGGGTCGTGGGTTCGATTCCCACACGGAACAGGTATTTGTTTCTGCATGTGAAGATTTGTGTCCATAAACGCACCCACGAAACAGCAGAAAACCTAGTGTGCGGCAAAGTTTAAAAAAAATACATATTCCATTTTTTATTTTCATGTTACGTCTATGTCAATGCACAAATTGTACAGTACATGGTTAATTGGAGCGGTCAATTGTGAGGCCTATACACCGTGGGTCTGAAGTACCCGAAAGATTTTAACCATCAGTTCCGATGCCTAATTGTAGAAGAAAAGCTAGGATATAGTGTCTAAAAAAAGCTTAATTTTCAAGATATTCTTTATTTATGGAAATTCACTAGTCAAAAAATCTCTAGGGTTGCAAGCCCTATGAACGCGACGTCGCGACTTTTGTCATGCCTCGGTCATACCATACCCCACACGCCATATAATGTCGTGTTTTATCGGGGAGGTCCGTGAAGTGAGAAGTTTTCTTATCCACTCACATAATAATTCAAACGTTGCTAGCTCGACCTAAGGTATTGTTTACGAGGAAGTACTAAAGTTAATTGATTTATTTTGTTCCAAAAACAAAATAGTAAAATTGACTGAATTGACCTTATGTTATTAACATTATTGACTCATAATACCATCAGAAAGGCGTGGTTTTAACCTTTCGGGTACCTCGGGCCCACTGTGTATACAACAATGGAATTCTAGAGGATGTTATGTAGATGCAATTTATTATGTTAAATTACACCTTTGGCACCTTACAGGTGTATCAAACAAGGGGTTGTACCAAAATAAAAGAGTTTCAAAGCAAGGGTTGAATCAATATCTTTGATATATTTTTTCTTGAAATTTCTTAGTCATCAATCATAACTCGTTATCGCGAAGAAACAAAAATGCTTCGAAGGCAAAAAGGCGATGTGACGTCACGCGAGCTTATAGGAACGGCGAGGAAGTAAAGATATCGAATATTTTATTGGATATAATTTTAATTAGCCCTACTAACAGTACGGGGCTAATCTTTTAATTAAATAAACGATTACACTATAAAAACATTTTTTACCTATGCCTATGATTGCTTTAGATACATGATCGCTAACTTTATTTTACATTTCGTGCACACATTGCTTGTAATGTATAATAGCCAGCAACAGTTTTGCCGGACCAATTTCCTCTCAAGCGATAACTCGTGGAATGCTTCAGAGAGTTGTATTATGCAGCATGGTGAACGTCAGCTGCCGCTCCGTGGGTGGGTTGGGCAAAGGCAGCCCCTGAAACACGTAAAAAAAAAAGTTTTCAGTCATTTCCTCCCGACTGAAAATTTGATAAATGATAGTTAACGCAATTATTCGAAGATAAAAAAAAGTCAGCTGGCCGTACCGTGGTGGATTATACGTCAGCTGGTCACATGAACATGCAAAAAAATTTTTTTCGTTCAGTGATTTCCTCTCACTTGAAAATTTGTCAGATGATAGTTTACATGCTATTTTGAATAAATAAAAACGTCAGCTGGCTCTATGTTGGTGGAAAGGTCGTCAGCTGATGCAGTGAAAGGTGGAGCATGGGAACCAGACGTGAGCGCCGATCGCTTATTTAAATACGTCAGCTGACGGGTTTTCCACCAACATAGAGCCAGCTGACGTTTTTATTTATTCAAAATAGCATTTAAACTATCATCTGACACATTTTCAAGTGAGAGGAAATGACATAACTACAGTTATTCGCAATAGCTTCATGCACGCGCCCTTATATGTGTCGTGGCCATATCGTAGAATTGATCACTTCATGATGTGGCCGGCCATTTCATGAAATGGTTGTATTTCATGAAATGGCCAACTAAAATTGGCCATATCGTTGAAACGTCAACGTTTAATGATATGGCCATCCACGTTTGGCCATATCATTAATGTAGGGTTTCCATGATATCAAAGGTTTAATAAAAAAACCAAATAAAGGAAGCACGTACCATGCAAGCAAAGGAGTAGACTACGGAATTTCAACCCACAAAATATCGATGCACGTTACCGCGAAAGTTTAATAGTATGATTCACCAACAATTAAGGGGATCTGGCGCTCGGCGGCCGCTGCCGCGGCACGCTCGCTTCGCTCGCTCGCCTTCACGCGTTATTGGTCACTGTTCTAACCTAACCTAACCCAAATGATTCAATATACTAAATAGTAAATGTTTGCAGTAACGTGCATCGATATCTTGTGCTATAGTTTCACAGGTTAACCAGATAAATAATCGAACAAATATAATTCTATGAAAAGTTCACCCGCAGTTACCATGAAGTCATATTTTGAAATCCAATAATAGTCCATTAATTTTCGTTGCGTGGTCACCCTACTTTACTTATTATTATTAGCTTTTTTGTCAGAATAATTGTCCGCCGCCATGATGCATCACGAAAACAAAACGATATCAGCGCCTCTAACGGTGAATAATGTAACTATTTTACGATATGATCACTAATGTTTGACCATTTCATGAAGTAGCCGTGCGTTTAGCTGATCATATCGTTAAACGCTGATTATTCATTGATCTGGCCAGGCCATTTCATGATGTGGGCAGCGGGTATTGGCCATTTCATGAAATGCAACCATTTCATGAAATGGCTGGCCACATCATGAAGTGATCAATTCTATGATCTGGCCACGACATATGTACCAATCAAATCAACATTCTCATTAATCAATCAATCAGCAATATTTAAATAGACGCACTTTGGACAAAAATCAATCCGTTAAAATTTATACGCAAGGAAAATCTACCGAAGCACAAAAGAAAAAAAAAGAAACTAGTGAGCCATTCGAAAATAAACTTGAATTTTAATGTATATTAATGTCCAACGTAATTCCTTTTTGTGTTTTTTGCCAAAAAAACAACTTCAAAGTTGAAAGTATTCTGCGAAGAAAGTTTGAACAAGTGCAATGAAGTTTTAAATATTCGAAAATGTAATAGTAGTAGTATATGTGTTGTGGCCATATCTTAGAATTGATCATTTCATGATTTGGCCGGCCATTTCATGAAATGGTTGTATTTCATGAAATGGCCAATACCCGCTGCCCACATCATGATGTGGCCTGGCCAGATCAATGAATAAATTAGCGTTCGACGATATGATCAGCTAAACGCACGGCTACTTCATGATGTGGTCAAACATTAGTGATCATATCATAAAATTAGTTACATTATCCACTGTTAAAGGCGCTGATATCATTTTGTTTTTGTGATGCATCGTGGCGGCGGACAATTATTCTGACAAAAAAGGTAATAATATTAAGTAAAGTAGGGTGACCACGCAACGAAAATTAATGGACTATATGGATTACTACTAGATTTCAAAATATGACTTCATGGTAATTGCGGGTGAACTTTTCATAGAATTTTATTTGTTCGATTACTTATCTGGTTAACCTGTCAAACTACAGAACAAATAATCATCGAAACTTACGCGGTCAACGCATTCATTCGAAAGATTTATAATTAATAAAATTGATCCATTTCATGTAAATCCGACTCAGCGTACCCCGACTGCACGTGGTCAGACCCTGACCTAACCCTAGAGTGTTATTTAAAAGCGTGGAGCCAGAAGCTCGCGAAGGAGGTCCTGAGTGGAACGAGTGCACGAGGCCAAAACGTAGCGAGTGGGGGGAGGTGGCGAGCGAAGCCAGTCGGCGACCTCCCCCGAGCGCAGCCCTGGTCGAGTGTGCGAGCGAAGCGAAGGGGCGACAAAGCGAGTCTTCTGGCGGAGCAAACTCAGAAACACGTGCATGCTGGCTTGCTTTTGCTTGCATGGTACATGCTTCCTTCATTTGTTTTTCTATTAAACCTTTGATATCATGGAAACCCTACATTAATGATATGGCCAAACGTGGATTGACATATCACTAAACGTTGACGTTTAAATGATATGGTCAGTTTTAGCTGGCCATATCATGAAATACAACCATTTCATGAAATGGCCGGCCACATCATGAAATGATCAATTCTAAGATATGGCCACAACACATATACTACTACTATTACATTTTCGAATATTTAAAACTTCACTGCACTTGTTCTTGATTTGATTGGTACATATAAGGGCGCGTGCATGAAGCTATTGCGAATAACTGTAGTTATGTCATTTCCTCTCACTTGAAAATGTGTCAGATGATAGTTTAAATGCTATTTTGAATAAATAAAAACGTCAGCTGGCTCTATGTTGGTGGAAAACCCGTCAGCTGACGTATTTAAATAAGCGATCGGCGCTCACGTCTGGTTCCCATGCTCCACCTTTCACTGCATCAGCTGACGACCTTTCCACCAACATAGAGCCAGCTGACGTTTTTATTTATTCAAAATAGCATGTAAACTATCATCTGACAAATCAAGTGAGAGGAAATCACTGAACGAAAAAAATTTTTTTGTATGTTCATGTGACCAGCTGACGTATAATCCACCACGGTACGGCCAGCTGACTTTTTTTTATCTTCGAATAATTGCGTTAACTATCATTTATCAAATTTTCAGTCGGGAGGAAATGACTGAAAACTTTTTTTTTTTTACGTGTTTCAGGGGCTGCCTTTGCCCAACCCACCCACGGAGCGGCAGCTGACGTTCACCATGCTGCATAATACAACTCTCTGAAGCATTCCACGAGTTATCGTGTAAATGACACAACAATATAATCGTTCAGGGGTGATTCTATCATTACAGTTTTAGCTAATATCGGTATGTCAGGATTGCGAGCAAGGTAAACACAGTAAATAAAACCAACATAGACTCTCCACCACTGAGAGTACTTGTATTTGGGTTAATATTAGTAACATTAACTAGATCACAGTATATTACTTTACACAATTATTACAAGATCATAAAATAAGGACAAGCTAATCAGATATAAAAGGTCAGACTTCTTCAGCTGTTCAACACGGAATGCCCCCGCTTCGTCGAATGACCACCGCCTTTATAACCTCGGGTGGGCCGATCCATATCGACGACTACCCTCTTTTGTCAACATTGCCCAGTGCTACCCGCTACCGATAACACGGCCCTCCTGCAAAACACACGTCCTCGTGTGTTGGTGGTTGGTGGTTGACGCACCATCAACCCCATCGTCAAGATTGTACATCAAGGCCCGACTTCAGTGACACCTTCGGACCTTAAACAGAAACAAATAATACAGTACACATCTCGGCCACACCTGATCACTCATCTCTGACCTCGTCATTTTACTCATGTTCATGTCTATGACCAAAGTAAAATGAAGAGCATCCAAAGAATGTTTGAATCGATTAGAGCTTGTTATCCCATCGACGGCCAACAAGCTCATCACCCATGTCTTAAACTAGTTGATATTCATTCAGTATCAACCTAGTTCTATATTCGTTTATAACTTCTCGTATCAAACTTACTTATTTACCAACATCTACACATTAGATTTCAACATTTTCACAATAAAATACTATCTCAGATGCCTAATAGATAGTTCTACTTTGGTTAAACATCAAATCATAGTTATTCAATAAATCATAATAGGTACATAAACACACAATCTCATCATACACAAATTCATAAAATCATTTAAATACATTTACAATATTTTTCAGGGCTAAATATCTCATCATAGTTTTTCACAAATTCATAATACATGAACACTTAAAATATTTCTTGGTTAAATATCTCAACGATTCACAAAGCCATAATACATAAACACTTAAAATATTTCATTCGTAAAAATCTCATAATTGTTCACAAAATCATAACATAATAACTCAATAATTTACAAACTCATAGTACATTTAACACTTAAAATATTCCATGATTATATATCTCAATTATTCACAATTCATTGTACCAGCTTACAGACACTTCAAACTCATAGTACGTTAAACACTTAAAATATTTCAAGATTAAATATCTCATTATTCACAAACTCATAGTACATATCTACCCTTAAAATAATTCACGATTCAAGATCTCATTATTATTCACAAAATCCTACATTCTTAAATATCTCAATTCTTCACGAAATCATAAAACAAACATCCTAAATGTTTCATGGTTAAATATCTTATAATCATTATTCACAGTATCATAGTACATAATTATAAACACTTAAAATATTATCTCAATTATTACCAAAATCATAATACTTAAATTAATAACCTTTAAAACTTTTCATGATCAAAATAATATCTCAATTATTCACAAACTCATATTACAAAACTGACATGATGTTTTAAACATAACATTTCTATATTGCGCTAATAATCCAACCTTTTTACAACAATACAATACATATTAAACACATCTTTAACGAAAATAAGTCAAATTATTTTTTATTTAAAATAAATTTGACAAATTAATCTTTAACGGAAGTCATCATAGTAATTATCATCAATAATAAATACAATTTCCTGTTTTCGTCTACAAAAAATACATTTTAAACCATAAGTAATAATAACAAATTACTTTTTAATTTCAATAAACTATTTTGTACCATTCTACAACAAGAATTATAACAAAACCAATCAAAACAAATATCAATATTTTCAAAACTTTTTCAAAACATTAATTCAAAACAGAATCTCATTTTCACTGCATTTTCATTTATCAATTAATAGAATCACCCGCCTTGGATTTAGCCAACTCATTTGGCATCACCCGCCTGGGATCCTGCTTTATCAACATGGCATCACCCGCCTTGGATCTAGCCATATCATGGCATATCCCGCCTTGGTTCCAGCCCTATAACAATTGCTTCGCCACGTTAGAGTTTCAGTTTTCCCCAGGCGAAGCCTTTGGCCAACCCCGGCTGGCCAAACCGGGCGGTGCCAAAGATCAACCCTGGTTGCATCTCACCACAAACTCTAATACGACTTGCAATGTATTTTCCTACACGAATAAATACAGATGCCGTATTTATTTTCCACGAATAAATACAGATACCATCATATTTATTTTATACGAATAAACACAGATATCATCTCATTTATTTTACACGAATAAATACAGATAACATCTCTTTTATTTTACATGAATAAGCAAAGATATCATTTAATATTTATTTTACACGAATAAATAACCTCTCATATTATATTTCCTTCCTCAAAATTCCTTCACACATAATAAAATGGTTGTGACTCACCGGATTTATCACATTTTCTCGTTCTCACATTTCTCACCATTGTAATATCAGTCGAAATCAAGTTTTTGTCAGTCCGTCTACAGGGGATTTTAAAGATCATAAAATATTTACATATGTGGGTATACAATCATAATGTGGACTGGTTTTTTCTTGTTCCACTTCTGATGTAAATGACACAACAATATAATCGTTCAGGGGTGATTCTATCATTACAGTTTTAGCTAATATCGGTATGTCAGGATTGCGAGCAAGGTAAACACAGTAAATAAAACCAACATAGACTCTTCACCACTGAGAGTACTTGTATTTGGGTTAATATTAGTAACATTAACTAGATCACAGTATATTACTTTACACAATTATTACAAGATCATAAAATAAGGACAAGCTAATCAGATATAAAAGGTCAGACTTCTTCAGCTGTTCAACACGGAATGCCCCCGCTTCGTCGAATGACCACCGCCTTTATAACCTCGGGTGGGCCGATCCATATCGACGACTACCCTCTTTTGTCAACATTGCCCAGTGCTACCCGCTACCGATAACAATCGCTTGAGAGGAAATGACTGACAAAATATACCCTCTGGCTCACGGGCTATAACGTTTCGTGGTTAAGCAATAACAAAGCATTAAACACAGTCTATCAATATTTAAGTCAACGCAAGCTTTTGGCAGAGTGATGTTCCCGAACTGCCGTAATACAGCTCGGGACATGTCAATAGGGTTGGAATGCTCTGATTATTCTAAATTATAGAAAGTTTTTGTTTTGTATATGTGTACCTAAACGTATGATAGCCGTTACGGGTAGTAAGAAGCTTGAAAGTCTGACAACCGATCTAACCTTAGGATACTGGTTTTGCCCAGTAACAGGGTTGCAGAGGTCTGGCAGTCGCTCTGTGTAAAATACTGTTATTCTGCCGCGTTTGGTTAGGCTAGATAGAGCCTTTGTTATGTGCTTGAGTTTGGAAGGTCTCTTAATGATAAATGATATTTATTTCTGTAAATAAATCTGTTACAGACACTTTTACAAGTCAATTTTATATGTTTTGTTAAGACTAGATGGAGCCGGCATTTCCTATCTGACTCGCTCTGAGAAGAAAAGCCGAAACAAACTCAGAGGTCAACGTCTCTTTTAAAGTCCAGACATTGTAGTATCAAAAACTATGCGAGTGTAACAATGTAGGGCAACGTCTGGAATGGCCTTTTGAGGAAAGAGCCATAACAGCTTTGAGTCGACCTGTCTAAACTGACGGTACGCATGCATCAGCCATCGTGTAGCTCAACCTTATTTGAGGGAGCTCAACGACCCGACGCACGACGCCACCAATCAGCAAGACATTTGCGTAGGTCACAAAAAACACTCAAAACCGCCAAACACTTATGAAATTCGAGTAGGATACTAGCCTACACGGTACTCACATTCACAATAAAAAAATAAAATGAAATTAAAATAATATCAACATATTAATAATTGAATAATTATTCATCAAAATGTCAAAGTAAAAAAAAAATAAAAAAAATAAAAAATAAAAATTAAGGGCAATGAATTTTTAATGTTCTTTCTAGTTATGGTGAAAACACCGCGGAATTAGGTGCCTTTACCTTAGCTTCCTATATGAAGGGGTAAGAAACTAGTAAAGTGTAGATGAGACTGGGCCATTGTGTTTTAAAACCTCGATTAACATAAATTACCAGACAGCCGATGGGTTCATCAGTTTATCTTCCTGGATGAGTTTTTATTCCAGTGTAAACAAAACTTACACCGTATTTTCATATTTTTTCAGCACTGAATATTAAAGTTAGGCATTTCATGAAGAAAGGTACTTAAAATAAGTTTGACAGTTTAAGTTTATTTCATATATTATTAATTTCACTGATTTAAGTTTCCGAGTTGAGAATTCGGGATAAGCAATGCTTGCAATATTTGAGTACAGAGTTGTCAAAAAAATGGTTTATAATCCATATTTTTTTTTGACAACTCCGTACTCAAATGTTACTCAAGTACTGCTTATCCTAAAATATCTGATAGAAATCTGAATTTGTGAAAAAAAACCGGCTGTTACCTTTCATTTATGTTCGCATAACTCGTCAACATGTAGGGAACAGCTGTTTTTTTTCTCGCGATTTCAGGTTTGATTCCATAGTAAAAGTTGTTCATAATGATGAGTACAATGACCCTTTAAGAGGTTGTTAGTGTTTTTCCAATAACCCTGTATAATGTTACCTTTCACAATTACTATTGCTTGCTCGACTAACACCTTTGTTCGGACATAGGGAGTGAGCAAAAATCAACGCAGACAAGTTTTTGTTAACGATGGATGGAGTATGTTGTTTTTGCAAAAAACATTTTTCGATCTTATCTTTATCTTTTTATTATGATTACTCACATTAGCGTGAATTTTGAAACATTAAGGTGTTTTAGAGCTTTTTCAGTTTTTATATAAAACTAGCTGAACCGGCGAACTTCGTACTGCCATTTTTTTTGTCGATTATTTTCCTCACCGTAACCAACATACAAAAAAAATCCAATTTTGTGCAGTCGGTCGGAAGTTATGCGCGTACATACATTTCGGCGATTCATATTTATAAACAGGGTGTTAACGAAATCGTGTAATTCCTTCAAACCGCGTGATCTACTGGTGACACAGATTAACCCTAAATGGAAATTTTCGAAAAACAACGAAAAAAAAATTCCAAATTTTTTTTTGGTTTTCAATTTCTGAGTCTTTTTAGAGCCTTGAGTTATCTGACTGCAAAGAGCGATATCGCGTAAGTCGTTCCTGCCAGCCGTGTCGCCGTACTTTCATTAATTTATGCGTGGCATCGAAATGTTCACACTAACAAAATATTTTTTTTTTCAAAAAAAAAACTTATTTTTTTACTGAATCCTTATTAGGTGGTTTAGATACGATCGGTAACAGAGCCGCATGTAAAAAAAAAAAAAAAAAATTTTTATTTTTAGTCAAGCTAAATCCCGTGCGGGGACTGTCTACACCAGCAGTAGATCATGTGGTTTTAAGGAATTACATGAATTCGTTAACACCCTGTATATAGATATGAACATCTATAAGACGTAATTTTATTAATTTGCCTATTAATGCATTGTTTTATGTGTGTATTTATACACCTTCAAGAACGACAAATTTTGTTGTATTTTTATCAAACATGATATAAACAACAACCATATACCATGTTGCGTTTCTTTTGTTTCGCGTCATCCTACGTGAGCGATCTACAAGCGACGCGAAGCGGCGCGGCGCGACGCGAAAACAACAAACAGTCGATACCTATTGAAGTGGCCAACGTGATCAAACGCACGTGGAGTGCGGTGCGGCGCGGCGCGGTGCGGCGCGAAGCGAACGCTGTCAGTTGGCTTGATATTTTCACGCGAACTGGATGCGGTGCCGTACAGTGCTACTGAATGACGGCGGCGCGCGGCGAGCGGTCCGCGAGCTCGTAGGACAAAGCCGTCGCTTCGCACCGCATCGCATGTCACTGCATCGCATCGCTTCGCAATTCGCGTCGCTTTAAACCGCCTACGTAAGACGTCGCGTTTGAAAAAAATACTGTAAAATGACAAGTTTTGTTGAACTTCGCGTGCCGACTGATCGCACTTGTCTAAAAAATCACCAAGAAAACACATGCCTTAGATACCTACAGCCTGATCCCCTTTTGAACAAAAAAACAATTGATTAGAAACTAGGGATTGACTAGAGTCGAATATCGAGATCGAAATGGCCGATAGCTAGACTATTACGGATTTCCGTCCCATCAGATGAGAGAGGGGAATCGATGCGAGTAAGTGAACGGATCCGGTTGATTTTCCTGTCGGGAGTTTTGTGAACAGCAAATGAAAATAAGGGAGTGAAGCGAGAGGAAAAATTTAACAGTTTATAATAAATTGATAGTGTTGGAACTTAGCTCAGGTCATTTTATTTCAAAACCACTTTACGCTGTAAAGCCTCGTCCACATTTGTAGCATTTTGGCGTATGGTATCTCCATCGCGTGGCACCGACGTGTATCATGATCGCTGGTTAGGACAAACACACATACAAATGTGGACGTACCTTAACCAGCGATCATGATACCCGTCAGTGCCACGCGACGGAAATACGATACGCCAAAATGCTACAAATGTGGACGAGGCTTAACCCTTTTCAATATTTGTGTTCACGGTTCACGCATATAAAACCTCAAGCACGGTAATTATAGACACAATAGATAAGACAATTAAGTATCGTCCTGGGACGACGGCGACGGGCGGTACGCAACCGGCTAAGGCTGTTTCCTGAGTTGTCGGTGCGGTATCTGTATTCTCCGTACGCTCTGTACCGATTCGGTACTGATTCTTTACCGAGCGCTTTTATTTGTGAATGCGTGTTTCCAGACATGCGCAGCAGTAAGTTAGTAAGACTTAAGCTGTAAATACTGCACCAACAAATCAGGAAGTGGCCTAAAGCTATTAAAAAAAAGTAACAGAGCGTTTTACCGTATACATTGTAATAATTTAATGTAAGAATTAAATTATACAGTGCTTGAGACAATGTTTTAGGAAAATATTTTCTGTAGGTATTTTATTAAGTGAAGTTAATCAATTTGCTTTGCTGATAATTATTACTATACGGAAATTAACGCGAATTAACCCGTATTCATCCGAGACTTATTGACCAGGTTCCACTGATCGTATTCACGAGAAGACTGAAGAAGCAATGAGTTTACTCCGCTGGTAGGGTAGATATTTTTTTACACCCGTTTTTCATTTTTCTTCCGAGTACCGTCACACTACTCTTACCGTATCTATCTAAAGTTGTCGCAATGTACATTCAAATTCGACCAATGGTGTCTGATTCAGTTCGAAATGGTTAGTGGTCAAGTTCGGCGACCAATCACGGCCGTAAGAAAGAAAGAAAGAAAATACATTTATTTAACACAGACCAAAAGGCACACAGTACAAAATAAAGCATAAGAAAAAACAAATTAGCAGGGAAGTGTGCCTCACGGCTGCGCCAATAAAGTCCGTAGACATGCCTAGTCCAATAAATCCGAAAATCTGACAGTTGGCAAAAGGTAATTCTTAGATTTGTTGCACTGCTATACATCGGATTTGACATCTGTCAAAATGATTGTGTAGGGTCAACACTTATACCACATTCAAGGGAGCTTGAGACAAAATGTAAACAAAATACTACCCACTCTAAAATTATCGCCATTGTATTTCTTGTAATTGACACCTCCGAACAAAAGAATTATCCGAAAAGTGGGTAGTTCTTTGTTGACATTTTATCTCGTGCTTTAATGAATATCGTATACTCGTAGTATATCGTATAGTAGGTAATATTTACTCTAGCGCGGCGTTTCGTTGCATTGCATATTAGAACAGGTGTGCGATGTTTAGGTAGGTAAATAAATAGGCGGGTTTTAAAAGAACAATGAACTGCAACTTCTATAAGTACTTATTTATTTTGTTATATTTTATGAAAACGTCAAATGCGACTTGTTACGTTACTGCAACTGTAACCGAATATAAACAGCAAGGATGTGTTAGTTTAACCACTGGATTCCACGTTGCAGATAATTTCACAAATATCAACCAATAATTAAAAGTTATTAGGATAGATATATAGTTGGGGGTGCATGAAAAGAGCCTCCACGAGTGACGATACTTAAGTACGTCCGGCGCACCCTGGGCAGTCAGCCCTGCTATCAACCTTGCTGACTGGCTAATCTTTACACCACAGCAGGAGCTATTTTCGTATAGTTCGTGCTGACACGAGAGAAGAAGAAAGAGAGGATAGAGATCAAGATACCAATCAAATATTGAAATTATTAAGTATCTAGAAACATGCAAGAACATTAAAAAACCGTAACGAGGCCAGACTAAATGTTAACAGGTTATACAAGCAATTATTTCGCATCTGTGTTATTTCTTTAAAAGTAGGGAGACAGATCAAAATAAAACGAAATAGAGCAGTTTTTTTATGGCACACTGCAAAGATTTGTAAAGTTGTATTACACACTTTTTAAGAAACCTTGTGAATCCTGAAGCTTAGGTATTAATTAGCTACAACCCGATTTATTGAAAAATAGGAATAAAAATGGCAGGTCTACAATTTGCCTTTCACCCACAAAGAACGTGTGTGACTGAGAAGTAAATTACGATAACAGTAGTAACGCCGCCATTTTTAATCTTTGAAACCCGGCTGCACAGTGAAAAAACAGTCAGAAAATTTATGACGCGTGCGCGAAGACACTTTGCGCATACGTTTTTACTAGACCCGCAGGTTACTGCATGATAGTGTGCGGGGTCTCATACAAAATGTACCTATGTGAAGAGTGCACGTCAGTATTTTCCGACAGACATTTTCTTATAATGTGCGGCCGGGCTAAATTATCTATTACTAGCTGACCCGGCGAACTTCGTACCGCAATTTTTTTTCGTGAATATTTTTGGGTTCGATTTTTATTTATTTTCTTTTATACAAACCTTGTCCTGACACTAACTAAGTATAACACAAAAAAAGAATTATCCAATTTGGTGCAGTCGTTCGGAAGTTATGCGCGTACATACATTTCGGCGATGCATTTTTATTTAAATAGATTATTCCTATTCAATTATCGCGTAAGCGTGTCAAGTTTAAATTTTATTTTAGTAAAACAAAGTTTACCCGGTCTAGAAACATAAGGCCGGCCGCACTTTGGACGCGTTTTCGTACGAATTTGACTCGTACAAACACGTACGAAAACGTATGAACAATCCCGACCTTCCAAGTACTACGGGAGCTCGCAGACTGGGTGTGAGATAGTCGTACGTATACGTGCGTAAAGTTCCGACGTCCGAAAACAATCCGAACTTGTTGGTACTTTTAATACACTTTGGGTGTATTGAACATAAAATTGCCTACTTGACGGAGAAAAACGTATTCAGTGTGCGCACTCAATTCGTACGACCCGTATTCATACGTTTACGTACGATACAAATTCGTATCCAAAGTGTGGCCGGCCTTACCCAGTTTTTAGAACACCAATAAGTCCATATCGATACGCTGTCGTTTTCCAGTGAATGTACATTTAATTTTCATCACCACGAAATGCTGTCGAAAACACAGAATATTTACATTGTTACGCAATATTCCAACGTCTTGCAAGTGTAGGTTATTGAAATGACTTTGCAAGCAATCGCAGCAGGGCTACCTGCAGATTATATCTTGGGAGGAAGAGCACTTGTCAATGTGTCACCGCCAGGCTCCTTCGTCTTCCAATCGATTAGGATAATATTACTAGATAGTGTTTTGTCGCGGGTTTGAAATGTTAATTGTATTATTCTGATAATTAAACGGGTGAATGTTTCGCTCATTATTTGAACCTATTGAAAGGTGTAGTGGATAAACACTATAAACAGTTCTATTTATAGTTGATGCTTATAAGAAATGAGTGGTTGTAAACTTTAGATTCTTTCGAGTTTCTGTTACTGTTAGTCTGTAACATCCTACTGCGGCGAAAAAGGATGGAAAGCATTCGATTCTCAAGCCGTACAATGTTGCGTCCATGTTTGTTGCCTAGCTCATCCCACCATCTATTTTGCGCGTGAACGCGCTGAAATTTTCGGCCACACATGTTTCAAATCGTTATCTGCGTATATTATTTGATTCTAGTTATTTTTCACTTGTTTTATAATATACTAAGGGACGGTGTACCGAAAACTGAAACAGTGAGTTCAATTCAGAATCATATATTATTCAAAATTGAAAATATATGCAAATTTTGCTCGGAATTTTCCGATTTTTCTTTTCACAAATTTACATTTCTCTGGTGTAAAATAAGCAATCCTATTAGGACACACAGCAAGTTGCAAAAATAAAATGTATTTTTTATAAATCGGAAAATTCGAAAGATTTCGTTGATATTTTCAACGGATTTTCAATTCAAAATAATGAACTAAATTCACTATGTCAATTTTTGGTAACCTGTCCTTTACACTCAGTTTATTTACCTGCCAAAACACTTATTGAAATACAATAAAATATAGGCAAATTAGCAATTTCCAGGAAATTCGGAAAATTCCGAGAAAATAAACCACTTATTTGCGATTCAGAATAATGGGCTGAATTCACTGTTTCAGTTTTCGGCACACCGTCCCTTGCACCCAGTATAAGGCCTTATTTTAAAATCCACGATATTTTGCATAGCGCCTTATTAGGTAAATACTAAAGATGATGTACCAACCTACCACAAAAAATAAATCTGATGGTATAAATATATTTTGTGTTAAAAAATAATTGAATACATTAATCAATTATATAATTTACTGGTTCTTTTAGGTGTAATAGCGTGCACGGCGCTAGCTATCAGCAAGGGCCATTTTCTTGCATGGATGTTATAACAACATAGAGAACCAGTAATGAAATAAATGACATAAAAAACAATTTTGACATATAAAAAA
This sequence comes from Amphipyra tragopoginis, assembly GCA_905220435.1. NCBI lineage: Eukaryota > Metazoa > Arthropoda > Insecta > Lepidoptera > Noctuidae > Amphipyra > Amphipyra tragopoginis. The sequence goes on along the minus strand of HG991999.1, from coordinate 14,035,223 downwards.
ACTCATTTAATTTTCAGTGATTCCTATATTATCTTCAGCATTCACTAAGACGCTATGCAAAATATCGTGGATTATTATAGAAAGACCTTAGGTATATACAAGTTTTTCAACGAAAATTATGCAACTAACTTCTTAAAACTGTACGTGATTTTTCTCTGTTTACATAAAGCAGTTTTTAACATCACGTAGCAGCGTCTACGTGGCAGCCATGTAAAATTTTTAATAACAAAAAGTTAAATAATTCTTATTAAGGAGTTTATTTTGCAATTTTACGTTTATTTGAAAATATGATTTGATGTAATAGTATTTAAAATTTAAGTTAACTTCTTAAAGAGGTAAACACGTCTTGTACTCTTAAGAATACATAGAGTAATCTATCTATACATATTATAATAATCAATCTATCTTCTATATTTTATTTATATAAAAATGAATCCCTATTTCCCTTGGTCACGGCATCACGCGTGAGCGGCTAGACCGATACGCATTTTTTTTTTTGTGTTCGTAATTTTGTCAGGAGAAGGTTCTTATGAAAGAAAATTTTGATATTTACAAAAAAAAAAATTATCTCAGTATGTCCATATTCTTCATTTGTTTACCGCATGCATGAAAATGGTTTTAATTTTTAATTACTATTTTGATTTTGTTTCTGAAGGTGGGTAGTAGGTAAAGGTGGGTAGTAAGGAGGAAAAAGTGCATTGCAACGCACGCCGGGCACAGCTAGTATTATAATAAATCTGTAGCTTGGTGTGTTTGTTCATTGGAAATATAAAAAAAAATGCGGAGGGGTTATAGGATAACCATAGAATTCATTTCAATAGTTTTTGAAACATTTGTCCGTTTGTCTGTTTTTCCGATTTGTAGGTTTGTCGGTTTGTTTGTGGAAGCATCGCGTAAAATATACTGAGTCAATACTGTTGACCTTTATAGCCAAATATTGTGCGTATCTCGGAGTCACATTTAATTTTTGTTTAATCCTAATCGGTTCGCTCATCATCATCATCATCATTCAGCCGAAAGACGTCCACTGCTGGGCATAGGCCTCCTCCAAAAGGGGGGAGGGGGGACTTGCCGTAATCACCACGCTTGGCAGGCGGGTTGGCGATCGCGGTATGGTTGTTAAAGTACTTAGAGAACGCTGCTGCCCATCCTCTAGCTAGAGAATCCCTTAGTCGCCTTTTACGACACCCACGGGAAGAGATGGGGTAATGCTATTCTTTAAGTCTGGCACTACACGAGACGGTTTGCTCAGTCAAAAGATATTAGAATTTAAAAGTATCAACAAGAAATTAGTATCATTTATAGCATATATGTATATTTGCTCAATTCATGACGTAATGTGTATGAGTGTAGGTATGTTACCTAAACCGCGTTATCAATAGTACTTTTTCAGGTATGCTAACTTAATAAATAATTATTAGCTCTGTGGTGGTCGTACACTTATTATGTGTGTAGCTGTTTGTGAATCGCGATATGATTTCGTTATTGCGACACAATATTGGTTTCCAGTGACGAGGTCAGGTCAGGTCGAGTGACGATACATAAGTATGTCCGGCGCACCCTGGGCAGTCAGCCCCGCTGCCAACCTTGCTGACTGGCTAATCTTTTCACCACGGCATGAGCTATTCTCGTATAGCTCGTGAAGCACGATAGAAGAAGAATATTGGTTTCCTACTTCCACGCGGACGGAGACGCGGGAGCGGCTAGTATGAACTAAAATTCAACATTAAAGGCGAATAACTTCCATTTACGAGTAAATTTTCATTAAAACTTAAGTGGTTGGAAACACTATACTACTGACATTGTTTATTATAAATTCAAATAGAAGATATTATTTTACGACTAATGCTACTGTCTTTAAAAAACATTTCAGTGTTGTGACAAAGCATCACTTACATGTATTCAGTTTCACTCCTACGTTTAATTATGAAGGTTTGTACAATGCTTCTTAGGAGTTTAAAGTAAGAATAAGAAAACTAGTTTGAACTTAAAAGGGTATGTGTCTTAAAAAGTCAGTGTATGCAGTATATTTTTCTTAAAAATATATGCATGCTTATTGTTAATAGAATTTGAAATGGTAACATATTCCAATTGAATAATACAACGATTATCCAACATTATCTAATACAGATAACATTAAAAATAAACAAAACTATTCCTGTGATAATATTAACATGAAATTTATATTTTAGCGCTACAATTTCAGCTTCTTTTTAACCGACTTCAAAAAGGAGGAGGTTCTCAATTCGGTTGTATTTTTTTTTTATCTTTTTTTTTTATTTTTTATGTTTGTTACCTCATATCTCCGTCATTTATGAACCGATTTGAAAAATTATTTTTTTGTTCGAAAGGGTATACTTCCCGATTGGTCCCATATAAATTTTGTTACGATTAGACCATGAACTTCAGAGACATGGAACGGAACTCCTCATCGGATCAAAGCAAAATTCTCAAATTACTAATATTGCTTTGTTTATATTTGTTGTTGGGAACTAACTACTGGAAAAGAAGAGGGGGTGCGTGTCCCCCCCCCGCCTTTGGAATGTTTTCATTATATCGTGTAAGGTATCATTTGAAAGGGCTTTTTATGCCCGACTACGTCAAAGCCAAAAAGAAGGGTTATGAAGAGGAGGGGGTTAAATTTATGACACTAAAACGTATTTAATAAAAATAAACTTTAAAAAAAAGTAAAAACCGACTTCAAAGAAAAACTAAAAGGAGTAAAATAATTACCATAATATAAAAATTAACAGTTTCAGAAGTCGGTGCAACTCTACACTAAAACAAATAGAAGCCACCGACTTCTGAAACTGTTAATGTAAAAACCGACTTCAAAGAAAAACTAAAAGGAGTAAAATAATTACCATAATATAAAAATTAACAGTTTCAGAAGTCGGTGCAACTCTACACTAAAACAAATAGAAGCCACCGACTTCTGAAACTGTTAATTTTTATATTATGGTAATTATTTTACTCCTTTTAGTTTTTCTTTGAAGTCGGTTTTTACTTTTTTTTAAAGTTTATTTTTATTTTATAATTGTAAATCTTTGCAAAAAACCCACTGCAATCAATCGCGCCTTCAGAATTTCGCGAAAAGATAAATAGTTGGCACATAATTTTTCTTCCTATTTCAAAACAAGTGTATTTTTACACAGGTTCAACGACATGATAGTTCTCATTTGTCAAGTAAAATATTGATAAAAAATCTGCGACTTTTATTTACTGCGTAGAAAACACGGAGTACTGAACCGAGTGACGTTAAGTGGCACTTACTTACGAGCGCAAGTCTGTGATGCAGGCAAACAGGTAGGTAGGAATACTTAAAATACAGGAGGTCCCGAAACTTAATGTCAAGCCGAAAACAAATTTACGACAGTTCAGAAAAAAGTTGTTTTTTTTAACTTTTCGAATTTCGACGTTTACACACAATGTATAAAATTGTTCCTATCAAATCTAACAACTAAATGTGTTTTTAAAAAAAGTATACAACTTTTTTCTGGCCATTCACAGACTGCCCTATCATTTTTGACGTTGAGTTTCGGGACACCCTTTATTCATTCCAGTTTTTGAACTCTCGCTGTCTAAAGGAATTCAAGCGTTCAAAAAAAACGTTTAACGTATGCAACTACCTGCTGAAAGCAATGCTTACAATTCACGGTCTGACTGCTGCAGTCATTAAAAATATCCTTCCCATTACAAAACATCGGTAAAAAGAGCCCTGCAGGGCAATTGTGTAAGTGTAAAGGTACAAGTTCGTAGCCGACTGCACACAGCAGCAGCAGACTTGCTTTAAGAAAGTGTTAAAATTTTAAAATCAGATAATTTTTATTTCAATATTTTTTTATTTTTTTTTTATCTTTCCTGCTTTAGTTTCGAATTCAGAAAATGGAGCTTCTGATTCGTAACCCCAAGAATGTAAATGACAAGAATGTAATGACCTAGAATGTAAACACAGCTAAGGATAGATAGATTTTAGCGTATTTTTTATGAAATCTTTGAACAGCTTTCCTCCGGTATCTGAACTGAGAATTCTAGGATAAGCAGTACTTAAGTAGCATTTGAGTGCGGAGTTGTCAAAAAAATTACGGATTTCAAAGCATTTTATTGACAACTCCGTACTCAAATATTACTTAAGTATTGCATAACCCGAATTCTGAATTCAGAAACCGGAGGTATCTCTTAAACTATTGACTTTTGGGGAAAGTTGTAAGACAACAGTTACTCATTATTAAGGGTTCTTTAACACCTTTTCGGATTAGTACCCCCTTTCGTACCCCCCTTTCCGACTAACCTTGTATATAAATTATATACTCACGCTTGTAATCCCCGGAGGGATAAGCTGAGGTGTTCTCCTATTACAGGAGTCTGTACACAGACGTTTTACCTCTCGTATTAAGTTTCATGTGGTGGTGAGCCTATTATCATTCTTCGGGCACAACTATGGAGCAATAATAATTCTATAAATACAAAAAAGAAAGTGCAAGCTGTAAATCATCGAATTGCATCACGTTGATTCATATGACTGGCACGCAATGCATCATACATCGACCTTGGATCCATTCCCCACGTAACAGCGAACTGTTACGTATAACACACCTGTCCGACTATTTGTACCTGGACTAAAATAGAAAACTTTTCATTACCACATGAAAAAATGTTCAGGATATGAACATTATCATTTTTAATTCCAACCTACAGTATCCGTCCGAAAACACGACACCAGTGAAACCAGCATCGTAATTGCACAAAACACTCGTAATCGCTGTGACTTTGATTTTGACAGGTCAACAATTCCCATAGCAACGTAGGTATGTATTAACAATCCGACTGTGCACCACGCGATGAATATTGTTGTATTGTCAAAATGAAAGCTATTGGAATTAAGAATGTGATACGCAATTCGGTTGCTGCATTGTAATTGCACATCATCATCGTCATCATTCAGCTGAAAGACGTCCACTGCTGGAGATAGGCCTCCCCCTGCACCTGTCCTGTGCTCTTACTACATACAGTGGGTCAACGCCCATACATTTGACAGGTCCTATGAAATGTCAAAATTGGTAACACTTGTCAAAGGGTTGTCACATAAAATAAATTACACTAACTTTATCAAACAAACGTCCAAATTAATTAACGTTTTATAGAAACAGTGACACGCAAAAAGAAAACCACGCATGCGTAATTTTGACGATTGACAAAATAATGCCATACCTTTGCAGCAGTTTCGCCATCTTATCCTGGAATATTCTAACTATATTTAAAACTACAAATTTTGTCGAGGTTACAGTCGCAGTGGCTAACGCTTGCGGGGGTAGGTAAGAGTAATAAATGATTCCCAAATCCAGGAAGGAGCCATAGAAAATTACTTATTATTCATGGTTATTACTTCTATGGTTTTCGTGGGTGCTACTGCCGAAAATAAAGCCTAAGTATTCCTCGATAATAAACGGCGGTCAAAAAAATTTACCAGTTAAATGAAATTTGCCAGGTAAAACGTGGTCCCTATCTTGGTGTTTGAGAATTGATCTTGTTTTTGTAATCAGCGTCCCCGAAAATCATGGATTTGACACCCATGACGGCTAATTTGAATTTTTTTATGGCCGCCATCTTGCATATAGATTTTGACCTCATTTTCGGCATCAGCATCCCCGAAAACCATGGAAATGACACCCATGATGGTTAAATTGAAATTTTAATAACCGCCATCTTGGAAATGGATTTTGACCTCATTTTCGGCATCAGCATCCCCGAAAACCATGGAAATGACACCCATGATGGTTAAATTGAAATTTTAATAGCCGCCATCTTGGAAATGGATTTTGACCTCGTTTTCGGCATCAGCATCCCCGAAAACCATGGAAATGACACCCATGATGGTTAAATTGAAATTTTAATAGCCGCCATCTTGGAAATGGATTTTGACCTCAATTTCGGCATCAGTACCCCCGAAAACCATGGAAATGACACCCATGACGACTAATTTTCATGGCCGCCATCTTGGATTTGAATTTTGACGTTATTTTTGGCATCAGTGATCCCGAAAACCATGAAATTGACACGCAGGATGATTACATGGAAATTTTCATGGCCGCCATCTTGGATTTAGATTTTGACGTCATTTTCGGCATCAGTGACCCCGAAAACCGTGGAAATGACTTCCCACGAACAATCATTTGAAAATGTATGTATGCCGCCATCTTGGATTAGTAAACAGACTTTATAATAAAATTGTCGTAATAGGTACACATACATAGGTAATCAATAATAAATTAATATAATTTCTATGAACGATATCAATCAAATTTGAAATCAAAAAGTGCGAGCCCTGGAATTTATGTCCCGAGTAGCAGTATGGCTACTCGGGACATAACCTCCGCCCCTTCACCCCGCAACCCCCCGCACGATTGCTCTGTGACAATGTTCTACGTTGACCGACTGTAAGGAGTAAGATATAGGTAGACTGTGGCTCCATGTTGGGGCGGATTTGCCATAATCACCACGCTTGGCAGGCGGGTGGCGATGGCAGTATGGTTGTTAAAGTACTCAGAGAACGCTGCTGCCCATCCTCTAGAGAATCCCTTAGTCGCCTTTTACGATACCCATGGGAAGAGATCGGGTAGTGCTATTCTTTACGATCCGGCACCACACGGGTAATTGCACAACAAACTCGTAATTGCTATGGCTTTGATTTTGACAGGTCAACTATTTCCATAGCAATGTATGTATTAATTATAATAAGACTTCTCCACAACTACCTATGTATAACACAATTAATATTATTGTATTAACAAAATCAAAGTCATAACCATTACGAGTATTTGTACAATTAGGATGCTGGTCAAATAACAGCCGGTCCTTGTATAAGGCTGAGCATCCACCAGAGCTGTGCTAAGCTGCGTAGCGAGGAATGTGTTTTGTAAGCACCAAGAGAATCACTTCATTTACCTAGCTTCGCTCTGCGCAGCTCTGGTGGATATGGGCTTAGCGGAGCGAGGTTTTTGTTCATGTCATACAAAACAAGCGAGAAATGCGAGCGAGGGATGTGTTGCAAGGAATGTGTTGCGAGGATTTGAATTTGGGTCGTGGATTCGATTCCCACACGGAACAAAAATTTGTATGGACTACAGATGGTTGTTTCGGGTTTGGGCGTTTGTGTATGTGAGATTTGTGTCTGTAAACGCACCCACGATACCAGAGAAATCTTAGTGCGGGCAAGGTTTAAAAAAAAAAACAGACAAACTTACTTTCGCATTTATAATATTAGTTAGGATAGCGCGTTTCTTTTTTATTTGGGGATATTTCTTAGATGACAGATAATATCTACAGGTTGTAAAACATCACCTTTCTGAAACTATGGGATGGGTTCTTTTTATGGTATTTTCAGTTTGAGGTATGGAAAGAGCCTCTTAAATATAAGTATATGAGTATATTTTTCGTCATCCGATCGTAGAATTGGGTGTATCATGATGTGTCTGGGTATATCATGACACGGCGCCATTTCTCGAAATGACCTACTGTCTAGACGTCATATCGCGATTAGCCCAATAAAAAATCAGGCGGATGGATGAGGAGCAAACGACTGATTTTGATTTTAGTACAGTGGGGTTTACGCAAGATTTACGTATTCATGTGGATTTAAACCCTTAATAAAAAACGAAATTTAAAAAAAAGTTCTCTGTTAATTATTTCACCACTATCTTCTTAAATATATCTGCCTAGCCTTTTCCTATGTTGGGATCAGCTTTCAATCTAACCAGGGAGCCAACTCCCTAAGTCCGTCAACGAAGTTAGTCGCCCGTCCGAAAGTAGCCCGAAACGTAGGAATGAACAAAACAATTGTCAAGTTTAACTTTTCGGACGGGCAAAAACAATAGGGACAACTGTCATATCGTGTTGTCATTCGTTCTTAGTTCAGGCCCCGAAATAATCGTATGTCCGTAGGTGATGGGGAGTAGAAAACGTTCGTAACTAAGGCCGAAACCACGGACTTCGTGCTTAGGGAGTAGACCCCCAGATGCGGCTGCATACCAGTATTTTACATGGAGCGACTACCGTCAGACCTCGGCAACCTAGTTAGGTACTGGGCAGTGCCGATATCCTAAGGTTAGACAGGTAGTCGTTGTCAGACTTTTGGACTTTTGACTACCCGTAACGATTGTTACAGGTATATATATGACACCCGGGACCGACTGTTTAACGTGCTCTCCGAGGCATGGAGGGGTCTCGACGTGTAAGGAACGGACCACGGACCACTATTTTCGTAAATAATAAAAACCGGCCAAGTGCGAATCGGACTTGCGCACGAAGGGTTCCGTACCATTATCTATAAAAACGGCAAAAAAAAATCACGTTTGTTGTATGGGAGCCCCTTAAATATTTATTTTATTCTGTTTTTTAGTATTTGTTGTTATAGCGGAATCAAAAATACATCATCTGCGAAAATTTCAACTGTCTCAACTATCACGCTTCATGAGATACAGCCTGGTGACAGACGGACGGACGGACAGCGGAGTCTTAGTAATAGGGGCCCGTTTTACCCTTTGGAAACACAATTCCTAGGATTCATAACTACTAATGTTAGTCAATGACTCGCTCTTGACCACAATTTTCAAAATGTAATCTGTGTCCGTGACTCTGCTTATATTTAAACATATCTCGTCCAAGGCGAAGCTCCAATGCATGGAAACAATTACTGTCACGCACAAAATAAACAGAGATATTACACTGAATTACATCTGGAGTGTCTGGAACTAGAATTGTATTAAACTATAACTTTCCGAAATTACGGATTGAATTATCAACTTGTTTTTATTTGCAACATATTATGTTTATATTGTACCAACATCTGAAATGCAAGGAAATACAAGGAAAATGCTGTGGAAAACTACGCGACAGTAAATAAAACTACCATGTGCCTAACCTATGCATATGACTGTCTATTGTACATGTACAATACACCGTACAAACTTTTTGCTTTATTTACAACAACTGTTGTTCGAATATTAGTGTGTGTAAATATTTGTATATTTGTTTTCTAAACGTATGGAGAATAATTGCCCGCTCGGGAATTAGCTGAAGCCGGATGCAGTCTGTATTTTTGAACAAGATTTTTACTATATTCGTTCTCCGCAAAAATAACGGCATGATTTTAATTATTTTAATCTTATTTTCGTACAATACTTGCGGAATTTCTTGAAATAAATTGCATTTATTAGACAACATGTAATGTTTGCCTGATTTTTATTTTATTGTCATTTCTTGACGTCATGGCGGTTTGTAGATTCGATAAATAGTTTCGTTGCTGAGAAATAGAAAACTCAGTTATTTGATTAGACGTGTATGTCTCCAGTCATTTGGCTAAATTCCACAAGATCTTAACATTGACTATAAGAAAGGACCCTGGCAGCTTAAAAATAGTATTACAAGTAAAAAACATTAGTACATTAAGTTTTTTCTTACCCGAGTGAGCATATTTGTTCACACTAAATAAATAAATGAGAAAAACATATGATGACCTACAAACAAAATCATCGATACAGTAATGAAATTTGTCGCAGAATAAAAATGATATATTAATATTATCAGCTGAAATCTAGAAGTATGTATAGAAAATCTATATATTGATGTATGTGGTACACAAAGCTTCAACAAATATTTTATTTAATTAAATATTTGTTTAAGTACCTACGTCTTACGTACGAACGTGTCTACGTTAGTCTGCCGCCGGTTTCAATATAACAAGAAAACATAATCCAAAAACCAATTCACTATTTCCCGAAAATGAAGTTCAATAGCCTAGCTAATTACCTCTTCGGAGACGTTCACATGGGTTGGGTGGGGAGCACAAGAAGGGAATTATAATTAATTCATCAAGTTTAATAATATAAGACCGACTAAAAATAGTTGATGTAAACTAGATAAAATTCCGGACTATACGGCGAAGGAAGGCGGGGTTTCATTCGCAGGCTGGAAGCCGCGGCTATCAGTGATCGCTAACCGACTGTCAGTTTACTGTGCGAAGTTTAAGTTCAAGGACTTGTGTGAAACTTTGTTTGTTTATATATCAGGTGAGACAGTGATTTTATACGTATACAAAAGATACATAAATAATTATTACCAATTTAAAATATTGGACACGCAAAGAAAGAAAACTTTCAGCCACGTTTCAGTATTAAATTTTTCTAAACGTGAATTATTAGCGCATAGATTCGTTTTCTCATTAGTCATCGCATGCATGCACATGTGCACGCTTATTTACGTCTAAATTCAGTTCGCAAATTGATTCATAAATCATAAGTATCGAAGTATGAATCATTCGATACCTTCCAATTGGCAAAGACTTGAATACGTCGATATGATCATCAAACAACATAACCGTGATTGCTGAAACATTGCAGGTGAGGGCGTCAATTTCCCAGACTCGTGCGCAGGCAGTGGGCGGGCGCCGTCCGTAGACTCAGTTAGAGACAGGCATCGACGCCGCTCGCACGAATCTGAACGCCGCACAAGGTATAAACAAACTAAAAAAGCAACGCTTTTCACTGCTTCATATAACATTTGCACTAATAAAAGCTTAAGAATGTCTGTGTATTTTTTTTCAACACTAATCACCTGCCGACCTCGACATCCATGACTAACTTCATGAACAAGGTGTTCAGTTACAAAAATAATTCGCCGTGACTTCATGTGACTGAAATAACGCGTTCCGTTCAAGCGGCCGCTGTAATATTTTGGCTGGTCATCGGGAATATTTGCATCTCACTTCATTGATAGAACCCCGAAATACAGAGACCCTTTATAATATTTCGTGGATAAAAAACATTATACCTACTTATTCATGATAGATTATAAGGTTTTGTTCATAAAATCAATCGAAAATAATTGTGTACATTAACGATTTCAAAATAATTGTGTAATGTAGAATTAAAATAGAAACTTATTTTTGTATATCAGACACTCTGTTATAGCTTATTTTCAGCCTTGATGACGGCATTGTTAACCTCGTCCAAGCTATAAACATCTCTATTGACCTTCCTATTTTCTTAAATATTTTTAATGTTTACTGTCTCCTCTATCAAGGCTATTATTGTTTCCGTTTAATCCTAGATTCATTTAATAAACATTTTTTAATATAATAACTTTCGTGAGTGAAATTTATGTTTAAGATTATGTACGGCTAGTCGGGCAATCCCAATAAAATGCGCGTGGGTAAAGCCGTACAAATCTTGAACATAACACTTATTATTTTCAAAAACACAATACAAATAACAGGACAGTTTGATGCAATTAATTTAGTTAATGATCATGACCACTTTAATTAGTTTAACACATGTACAGGTTACAAAGCTTGTGAGTGTTGTTTCGCTGAGGAAAAACATCTCCAGTTATCTTGAATTTATAATTCCGAAAATAAGTGCGCAAATATTTATTACGCATGCGGGCAAGGAGTCCAGAACGAAAATAGACTACACCTCTCGCCGTCCACATTAAATATCGCATCTTGAGCAGCATGGAGATAACGAACTATTTTTCCTACACCTACACACATTCTCCTATATTTTACACTGTCGAGATATTGTTTGAAATGCATTTAATAACTTTCAATCAACATATCAAAGTAACCGTGTTTTTTTCTGAAACAGTCTGAAATGTCGGGAAGTAGTTTTACGAGACTACCAGCGACACCAACATTACACTTTTAAGACACAATAAAAGCGTACTACTTATTCTAGTTTATTTTCTGTACATAAAACTGTGTATAAAAATGACAACTGTGTATCGTACTTGTTTTTATGCTCCTAAATGATGAGAAAATAGACAAATCCCTGTTCGTTATGATAAAATGACAGCGAAATCAATACAGCTATCGTTTGAGGCATAACATTTGCATGTCAAATGCATAAATACGCTGATTGTAAACGGATGCACTGATCGAATCAATGTTTAACATGCATCAATAATCACCAACATACCTTTGATCTTCGCTTAAGCCAATCACACTTACCGTTTTAACATAAATTGTAAAACATTCTCCATATTAATACTTGTTCATTTATTCCGTATACTATAGATGCTGTATCAGAATCAGAATTTTGTTTTGATTCAATTTCACGGATATTATTAATATGACTAGTTCTATTTGTAACTTTGTGCATTTAATTAAAACACATTTTTTGATATACTATTCATTTTAGGCGGGAAAGTCATGAGAATATTTTCATTGTTTCTGTTGAAATTCTTGCTTTTAGTAGCTAAACTGTTGCAGAAACAGAAAATCTGTGATTGTAGGTATAAAAACAACATTTTTTGTGGGAAGTTGTTTATTACTGTTTGTCAAATGAAACTCTACATCATAAAATCTAATATAATTTAATGTAAGTACCTACGTTCTGAATTGATATAGATCTGTTATCTCAGCCTGTTCAAAGTAAAAAAAACATTTAATTTGTATTTACAAACGAAACACTTTAAAATGTTTTCTGCGATGCGGTAACATGAAATAGGCTAATTCTAGAGCAGAATGTGACGGTGTTGTGAGAGCCGCCTTCCGTGTCCATTTCGCAATTACATTTGTACACAAATAAATCCAGTGAGAAACGATTCCTCGAGGAACGATTGATTGTTTGTTATGCCCCATTATTGAATATACGACGCTAGTTAAGCATTAATTAGCGTATAGGTAAATAACTCCCAAAGTTTATAGAGGAAGTAGGTAACTTTCTTGATTAAAAATCTAAATTCGAACAAGTAAAAAGTTAATTCTTCCGTAATTTGTAGTTTTATCATCATTGATTTATCACATATCAATAAAACAACATTCTCTAACAAAGATGTTAATATTGGAAACTTATTCTCACAAAGCTGGCTGTCTCCAGCACATTATTCGGAAAAAATATGATAGCTGTCGTTGGCGGTGGCTCGGCTAATAAAAACGCAATAACACGAGGTGCTCCGACGCCAACCCCGGGGCGTGAATCTTCCGAGACTGTAATAAAATTATCTCATGAGAAGGATAAAATTTGTCATCCTAATTTTTCTGATATGCGTCCTGGGGTAAATAGTCGTATATTCTAGGGAAACAAAATGAGCTAGTATAAATAAACTATAATGTCACGTGTTTGTTTTGACTGGTGGATTTAACAAGTCACAATATTAACTCTCTAAGAAAACATGGACTCAAAATCAAAAATACTTGTAGCAGAAAATTCCTTCAGAGACATGATAAAACTTTTAACATGTAGTCGGCTAGAAAACGACTCAATATTTATCGCAAGTGAAATCTTTAGAGATCATCTAATAAATGATGTGTTTATTAGCTAACAATATCTGTATTCTTGGGTCATAAACCAATATATTTTTGAATGTCTGCATGCATCGTAAATTTTATTATGCTTTCAAGACTGCAGTTAAAACATGTATCTGATTTAAAATGCGGTAGTATCTACGACTGTTAAGATTTAAAAAAACACTATTACAATGAGTAATTTTAAATTTGCTACGTTGTAAAAAACTATTCTGATATGAATGGTAAAGAAGAAAGCATTTTAGGTGTATTTCGACCTATTAGTAATTACCCTATTCGCCTTTCCAAAAGTTGTTGGTTTTAAATGTAACATAATGGAATGCTTCAATCCGCCTTCTAGGCTCTAAGGACCGCTCATGCGCAAACGTAATGTCAAAAGTAATAATAAAAACTTTCTCTACCATTTCAGCGCTCAACGAACGACTGAAAAATGGCCACCGGCCCGAAGATAGTACACAAGCAGTTCAACTCGCCCATCGGGTTGTACTCCCAGCAGAACATCAAGGAGACGCTCACCAAGCACATGCAGAACCTCGGCAATGGCACCGTCGGGTTGGTACCACATTTATTTAATTCTGATAGTCAGATCAAAACTTTGTGATTCACGGCAGAGAAAAAACTCTTTTATGTATAAACAAAGTATCCTTTCTGCATTTGTGCTGTATTTGTAATAAAGAGTATCTGTGTGTATTGTAAATGACAATCCGGTTTTCTTCGCCGTGAACCACAACTTTCTTTTTCCCCATAGTTTTTGTAAGAAGCTTCTACAACTATGTCAGTACGATGGACACTCTTTCTCCATTGCGCTAACATTATGAAGTGATCTAATCCGTTTGCCGGGCGTGGTGATTTCCTAGAAACTGCAGTGGCCTATGCAGCAATGCATGTTACGGGATTGAAATGATAACTAAAACTGTGTTGTAAGAAAGAAGCACACGACATCAAGCTTCCTCAAATTTTAACGTCAATTGCACGTGGTGCACCCTGCGACTGATCCAGAAGGCTTTGCTTTTTGTCAGATGACATAACTATCTTTCCAGTCCAAACACCCAAGACCGGTAACAGTCAGTAGCGTCAACGATGCGTAAGGGGTGACTCTGCGGCTGTCAATGGTATTGTCCACCTTGGGTCACCACACACATTCTCAGATTAGAAGGAAATAATTTTTGTATGTCATTATAAAACCAGTCAATAGCACCCACCGCAACGCAAAGGCCTCTTCTCACTCAAAGAAGGAACGAGCACTGATCACCACGCTTGCTCGCTGCGGGTTGGCCATATCAGACTATTAAGTCCAGGTTTCCTCACGATGTTTTCCTTCACCTTATTATCAAATTAATGATTAAAGTATATTTAACAGAAAAGGCTTATCTGAAAAAAATTTACTCCTGGATTCACTTTTTGCACCAAATTAAGATATGTTGTTATACCAAAAATACTAGCATCCCTAAGTTAGCTCGATCACCATAAAATAACAAAATGTTATAGAAACAATGATACTGTCTGTTACATTATATTCCATTGAGAAGAAATATATCCGACATTAATTTACTAAGGTGTCTTATTCTTCAAGGAAAGTGATACGTTAATATTGATTACACACGTAATAATTCTTTATAGTATTAAATTAATCCATTATGGGTAGATAATTACGTCCGTACGTTATTAGATAAGTACATAGAATTAGTGAGGGTCAATAAGCCGATATTAGAGACACCTTCTTACATTATAAAGCCGTGATTGACAATGTTGACAATGGCTTCTGGGAAAATCATCTAAGACTGTAAAAATTGAAACAAGCGAAATTGTATTGTCTAAAATAAAATTTCTTTGTTATTTTCTTCGTGGAAATTATGTACCCCAATATTGAAATGTATTATATTACCGTTGAAAGTTATCGGTAATTTTGTTGTAAATTAATAATATAAAAATAATATTGAATTAGGATTCTCGTTTCTACTTTTACGACAGCCGTCTTACTTCTTATTTATAATGTAATGTAAGTTCCGGTCACTAGGCACTACTACTTATTCATTAGACACAATGTCTTGTCCACAGACTCACGGAATAAATTGCTCGGCTATTATCTTTTTCAAATGACACCACATGGCTTAACATTTGAATATAAACAGCTGATTTACTCCTTCCTATCGTCCACATGTAAAGGTCATAAAACAATACAATTTAAGGTCTGTTGTAAATCATATTGTACCGTCATTAATCTCATGCCGTAAGTATCAAAAATAATCCTTCCGTTTCTCTTAAAGCTGTTAAAAAACAAGGAAATGACGACCACAACCCTACGTTCCCATCTTGATGATGGATGCCACCCAAAAATAATTGCCTGAGGGCAAGGTCACATTAGCATGAATAAAAGGCCAGGAATATAAATAAGTAAGGTCTTCCGTCACATATTCTGTTCAGAGTCCGGTAATAAATAAGACGAGAATGTATTGTCACCTGTTTACTTGAAAAATAAGGGTATCGACATAGTAAATAATACACATTAGCTGTTCAGTGTGATGAAATGATTTTATTAGAAAGGGTCTGTTACCGTTGTTTTGGTAACTTGTTTTTTCACCTTACAAATTTCTGAATAACGAAAGCCAATGACTTTTATACTGTATATTTATTTTGAGAATTCACATTAAATGTCTTTGAAGATAAATTATTACTGTTTAACTCTGAGAGATTTTTAAGAACAATAACTCTTTAAAAATACTGAATGGAAATCAAACATGCAGCGAACTTTAAAAGAATGTAAATTAAATATCGCAGCATTTTTCTTGCAACGTTATGAAGTATATCTCTTAAATATTACTCAGTCAATAACGCTTTTCACTTGTTAAGATTTTTATTTTATACATTCTTGCTTTCACTATTGTGAGGCAAAAATGTTTTGATACACATTCAAGATTTTTATTTGTAACATGCAAGATGGGCAAATTTATTTAAAACATACGTAAAAGTGAAAATTGTTACCCAACCAACAAGTCATCGTTAGATTTTTTTCCTGTTGAATAATTAGTTGTTTTGTTTTGGTGGATTAATTATTCGGTCTGTAACTGTCCTACTACAAAGGCCTCTTCATAATCATCAAGCATCAAGCATCGATCGCCATCCTTGCTTGCATGTTGGCAATTTAAGAGCATTTAGCGGGTATTTCACCAACATATCAATTAGTAGTCCGTAACGGTAAACTATGGTACGTGTAAACTATGGTAAAAAAATATCTGGTCTATGGGAAGGGGTGTTTAGTGTATCAGTTAACCTCTATTGCTGGAAGAAAACGGCGTCTGCCTTTCAAGTTTAAATTTGAAAGGCATTATCATTTCATTTGATGGTGAAATGCAAATGTTAGCTATTGAAAAGTTTAGTGACCGAATTAGCTTAATGAACAGTTAATTATGGGTTGGTAAAACACCCGCTTAGTCTTGGTTTCCTCATGATTTCCATCGCCGTAACTCGTGTCTTAGATTAACTAAGAAATTACAATATTACATTTAAAACTCCACATCGGTACTTGTCAGTTGAATCTGCAACAGGTCCCTACCTCCGGACTGTCGCGAATATTTGGTGGATTAGTCATCTTATTCGATCCTAATTAGTAACATATGGAAATAGAACAATACAAATTGGAATGTCAAAATTACAAGCAACAGTTTATAAGTAAGTAATTGTTTCACGGGGTTTTGACCGTTTGCCAGCGATGACGTCTTATTGATACAATTGTCGAGTAATTTGTCAATGGACATTAACAATAGAACGCCGCCGGTAGGTATTTGGCTTTAAGTATATCGAACATATTTTTACACTGTACTGTGATTTTACGAACTTGTACTACAAATTTATTGAACACTAGAAATTTATTAACTACGCACTGTTTTATTTGGCTTGAACATTTTTTTTCTTCACAATTTTATTGATTTTGTGAGACAGTAGTTGAATTAAAAGACAGTTTGGAGAGTTAATCTTTCAACAGGCGTAACGATTATTTCTCTTCAAATAAGCATTCAGATAGTGACGGGAACTTTCAAAATATATTTCTACTGCATAAATCTCGAACTCTTTCAAACAAAAATACTTAACATTATCGCGTCTAATCGGAATGTAGACTGACTGCACCGCGTTAAAAATAACAGTCGTAAGCTATAAATAAACGCACACACACACATATTATAGGAAACAAAACAAAATGATAGACGTGCCAATATGAGGTCGATGAGTCACACTCACCCCGAACGAATCAATATGATCTGTTCATACGCACATTACTTGTATTTGTAGAGTATATGGATCGCTTCACGTGTGCCAGTAATGGGAGAGATCAAATCATCAGTGACAAGAGTCACATAAGAATGTCGTGTGTGATTATTGTATTCAATGTGCAGTGAGCCTATTGGAATTACCAAACGGAGATTACGCATTGGATTGGACTGAAATTCGGATAAGAGCTTCTAGTTAAAAGCGTCATCTCGGAAGCGAATGTTCCAAATATGTTGAACTTAAAATAAGTGACTCGTAATTGAAAACACAACATAATAGAACAAATAAAATGAGGTCTTCGAACGTAGAGATCTTATTTCGGGAAGTAGCGCGCATAATATGAAGAGAACTATAATAATTAATATAAAAGAAGCAGTAGGAGTACATTAGAGTAGGGATCGCGTTACTCCGAGAACACGAAGCCGCAGAGCTTCCCTTAACACTCAAGTATTTATCGTTTGTGATACATTATGATGGGTGTTACCTTGCGTGTTCGTTTCAATTCCCATTTTCTAATGGAACAAATTGCGTCAAATATGCAATGTCAAACATCGATTGAAATAATGGCAATATGTAGCAATAGAATCAATAATTTTGTATACTTATTTTCATAAATTGGTGTTATGTGTAACTTTTATAGAAGAAGAAAAACTGCACATAATATTATTATTATCTACGCACATACATCAGTTTCTGTTTCACTGAATCTAAAAAGAATACATACACATATATCATGTCAAATTGATCACTGCCAAGAAGCAAACAAAACCACATTGGTGACTTTACTGCTTGTACTACTCCTACTTTGAGTTGTCTAAATAACAAACATTTTATTACAACCCATTACAGGCTATAAAACACCTTGTATTTAATCTCCTCAAGTCCATAACAATGATTTACAGATTTTTGTCGCAGTAAGCATGCCCCTGCTCTGTCTTTTCTTATGGGCGACAGGCCAAATTGAAAGAGCATGAACAATTCAAAAACGAACAAATAACTATTCATATAGATGACACCTCTGTCTTAAAGCCGGACAATGTACAGTATGATTTCATTTTAGGAAACTATAATAGATTTTGACTCAATTATTTTTCTGAAGCTTTAATTCGGACGATTTTCTGCGTTTTTCACACAAATCGCCGAATGTTGATGATTATATCCTCTATGCTTTGCCTCTTTGCTATATACAATACGGCCGACGGATCTTGCCGTACTGTATTTTGTAATTCGGTAATTCTATTCTTCAAGGAGAACCTTCCACATTGAAGACTGATATTCCGAAGATCTTATCAACTACATTAAGTATAAACGATTTTAGGGGACACCAGTAAAGAATATCAGAAAATTCAAATTTTAGGTGAAACTCGTAATTTTGCCACGAAAATATTTTTTCATGAATTTAAAAGTGACGTAGCTTCTATAAATTGACGATGGTATAGAAAAGATGTCATTTTGTTGTTGTTGACTATAGCGTCTTCACCTTTGATATCTGGGTCACCTAAATCTTGAAGGTCATATTCCCAAGACATGGTCAGCGTCAATTACTGAATGCCACTTTAGACTAAACGGTTCTGATGCAAGCATCAAATTAGGTATAAACCCGCTTGATTGATTTAAAATTCATTGAGTTTTCCTATCGAATTAAGTATAAAATTCTTGTTTCATACGGACTTTCTAAACATGAAGTGAGACAGTTGAGGGTATTTATTAAGCAGACGCCAATGCTGGCGACGCTTCGTCATCTGTTAGTGGAATACTAACTACTTTAAGAAACCAGTTATATAAAAATGGAGCTATTTGAAGTATTTTATCGTACGGCAAAGTATTAACCTTATTAATTATTATATAAAATAATCTTATTAATTAGACCTGCCTCGTGCCTAACTATGCCCTATCGACAGAAGATCTAATAAGACTCTGTCGACAGTGCTTTTAATAAGAACACGTTGCCTTACTATCGACTACTAGGTATTTACTAACCTATTAACCGGCTACTGATGGTTTCTTTTTTGTGTCAAAATTATAACGTTCCAAAAATGTCCCTACCTTAAAAACCGTAGAAGACAGTAATGTTGTAGTGTTAGCCTATACAACTTTAATAGTAGTATATACAAAAACCGAGAAACCCCACAAGATTTTCATCAGAACTGCCTAAATGTGTGGTTTTTTTTAATAAATCTCCAAGTTACACCTTAATTTATGTCGCGTCAAGTTCCCTAATAAAGTGTGAAATGCCTGAGATGTGCTATGCAGGGGTTGTCTAATACACGGAAACTGACCGAGCAGACCGTCTCAAGCCTATTGTATCTATTCCCATCCACTGTTAAGCGTAGAAACCCATTGAAAGAGAAATGAAATTAATGAAAAAAAAAGAAAAATATTATGTGGTGTAAAACTATGTCAATCGATTCCCCTGGTGATTCTGCACAAGCTAGTTTCAGGTTTAGTGTATACTAAAACTAAACCTGTATATTTATTAATTTAACAACAACCTGTTTGTAAGAGCACCTTCATTGAAGAGTGCGTCCAAAGATAAACGTTGGGCCGATTTGAATGCCGTTGACCGATCAATTATGGAGTGCGCGCTGCCGAAGGGGCACTGACATTTACGCAGATGAAATTTAGCAGCGCGCCAACATAGTGCGCATTCCGGAATGCATGTGGATCATCAAAGTAACGCTAAAATAAATTGGTGCATGATACCTTTGTGTTCGTACAAGTACGGTTGGTAAATGTCTGTTCTCAATGTGGTAGTGATAGAGGCACCCAGTGTATTTGCTTTGCCTGAAAGCATTATCTGATATAAGACAGATTGCGTTTGAGTTGCGCTGTAGGTGTGTAGAAATATTATCTAGTCAGGAACCAAAATTAGGTTTGAACTGTTTTATAACTTTACAGTTGATCACTTTTTGTTATAACTTAGGTTTTAAGTTCTGGTTTTCAGTCTTTAGGCTGCTGAATAACTTAAGGAAAGCTAGTCGTATTATAACCAAATTAAGAATCATATTCTCATTTTTAGGATTCCGTACCCAAAGGGTAAAACGGGACCCTATTACTAAGACTCCGCTGTCCGTCTGTCACCAGGCTGTAATCTCATGAACCGTGATAGTTAGACAGTTGAAATTTTCACAGATGATGTATTTCTATTGCCGCTATAACAACAAATACTAAAAAACAGAATAAAATAAATATTTAAGGGGGCTTCCACACAACAAACGTGATTTTTTTGCCGTTTTTATAGATAATGGTACGGAACCCTTCGTGCGCGAGTCCGGCTCGCACTTGGCCGGTTTTTAGTAATGATTTATAGATCTATCTAAGATTTATAAAACAAAAACAAGTTGCGCTTGCTTCTTGCTTTACTCAGTCAAAGTAAAAAATCAAACGATAGGTCCACACCAACAATCAAGATATCAAATGTTATTTAGTAGGTACGATACACGCACTTCACATGTTATTCCGTGCGAATAATTGCTACCTGACGCCGTAGTTTATCTCCTATCTCATTATTAATGGCAAAAAGCGACAAAATGTGGAAATAAACAAGCAAATGAGGAAGAAGGTGCACGCGCCGGCACAGTCGCGACGCGACCGTAACCGCGCACAACACTGCGCCTGCGCGAAACTATAAATTCCATATTTATAATAATTCAAAATTAATGTGATTTAATATATCAGTAAAAATTCAAAATATTAATTTAATAACTGCGATTATAGATGACCACGTCAAAAACATAGAGCTGAATTATTTTGCTACTTTTTCGTAATTATGATTGACAAAATACATTTTCAAATTTAAGATTTAAAAATCTTTTTTTGCATTTTCATTTGACTGTAGCTGTTGCATTGTCTCTTGCAAAAATTATCACAGTGATATCATATTCATAAAAATAGAAGTTAGTCTGAAACAAGGCAGACTCACCAGCGAGTCAGGCTTTGGCATAAAACCGGGCGCACACTCATCGTAATATAAATAAATATAAACGTGAAATAATACATTGTCGAGCTAATTAATCTGCCCTAAAGTGTACTGCGTGTGCTTGTAAAGATGGGTACTGTCATCGAAACAAATGGGTAAGGAATAAAATTCAGGTTATTGGCAAATTATGTACCTGTTTGCATACTTTTTTATACGAATATGTAAAATAGTCGGAAGAGTGTCATTAGCAAGTGATGTACAGAGGGTTATTGGCGTGTAGTAATAACTTTCTTTGTAATTTTTGCATAAACATACCGTTTGTAACCCAGACATGACTTTTACGAATTATTCGATGCTATATGCATTTATTAATTACGTGATCATTTTTAATGACTAGCTGTGCCCGTGTCTTCGCCCTCGTGGTAGATAATAAATAGCCTATGTCCATCCTGAAGGTCCATTCTAAATATTGGTAAAATATTTTTTGAAATCGGATGAGTAGTTTGGGAGATTACCTCCTACATCCAAACTTACAAACTTTACCTCTTTATAATATTAGTGTAAACTATTTTGAAGCTCTCTACGTCAGCAAGTTTAAATATAACCATACATTTATTAAAATTAATTAAGTAATAAGCATTTTATCATAACTTTTCCACCTACGTTTGACACAGGATTGTAAGGTCATACTTGACGCCAACACAGTAACGGTTACCTTATTCAATTTTCTTTATGCTTTTTCTTGCTTCACCTTCCTTCATTTCTCAAGTATTGTATAAATATACAGATATTTTATTAATAATTGTCAGGTCTATTGAAGAGTTAGGCAGAGGTTTGCATGTACGTACTTACACCCACAGGTCGCCGATAACGGTGTTGAGTTCTATGTAATCGTGGGCGAGCTTTCTGCCATTTATCGGACACGATTTCAAACCAGCGGCCTATCCTGCGAATTTCCTATTGGATCAATTTTACTACAAATCATTCTTATACAAGTTGTCCCAAAAAGTATTGTCAAGCGGAAGTCCAGAAAAATAGCACCTTAAGGCAGTCTTTCTCAAAGTGGGCGATAACGCCCCCTTGTGGGCGCTAGGCCTAAAGGGGGGTGGTAAAGGGCGGTAATAGTAATGATTGCGATTGTGATTAATAAGATGTGCTAAAATAAGAATAAAGTAGGGGCCGCTAGAAAATAATTGGTTCTTAAAAGGGGTGGTAGACGAAATAAGTTTGAGAACCTATGCCTTAGAAATACCCGAATCACCCCCATTATGTGTTCCCATATGTTCTGCGATTTTTTGTAGTTTTCGAGTTATGATTTCTTTTCATGTTTTAACCAAACTCTGACTTTAATTACATTTTTGATCATAGTGACGACATTAGAGGAATAGAGAAACTAATTTAAAAAAAAACACTCATGTTTCTCAATTATTCATGACATTATGATCAAAAAACCACGGAACATACATGTGGGTAATTCGGGTACCTCTAAGGATGCTCTACCTCTGGACTTCCGCTTGACAATACTTTTTGGGACACATGTTATAGGTATGTAGTACATGTTTAGTAAACAACCGCTTTATTAGGATATAGATATATATATATAATATTTATAGGATAGGATATAGAGGGGGTGCATGAAAAGAGCCTCTGGCGTCTCTACGTCTGGCGCACCCTGGGCAGTCAGCCCCGCTATCAACCTTGTTGACTGGCTAATCTTTTCACCATAGCATGAGCTATTTTCGTATAGTTTGTGCTGATACGAGAGAAGAAGAAGGATATAGAGTTATGCTCTAACTCACCAACAAGTCCAATTCCTAATGTTACGGCCTTAAGGGATTCATAGCTTTTTAAACGTACACGAGAAAGTTTGTTAACACGTTTAGTGCCGGGTGCCCTCGTGGAGGGTTCATTTTAAATGTAGGTTGTTCTTGTAAAATACGCCGTCATGAAAGAAGCAAACGCCTATTTTACGACGTAATAGCGTATTTTTCACGATTTTTAACCTAATGCCAGGAACGCGCAAATGTAATGCCGAGGAAGGTCCTGGAAGGTCGTCCACTAGCAATATGTATGGCGGCATGGCGTATGAGCTCTATGAAAAGTGTGGTGGACTCGAATGTGTTAAGCAGTCTCTTATAATACGGATATATTCATACTAAAGTTTGAAAGATCTTTAGATCTGATCCTTTACCGGGAGCATTCATGCGTAATAATAATTAAGCATTATCGCCAAATAAAAATGCTTAAAATGTAATCTTGCATTGTTACATTACACGCGAATGCTCACGGTGATGGAGTGCCTTTATAAGAATCCCTCAAAGTTAAGGATTTGTTTATTTTTGCGTCAGTAGTTGAATAACCATTTCACATACAAGTCGTCTATATTGTGCACTGGCACAATATATATCTGACATTGACATCTGACCACGTTACCAATAAAGGTGCAGTGAGGTGAATGTAAACTCGATTTCTTTATATGGCAGTTGTTTGTTATAAGAGGCACGGTCAAACATAGCCCATGAGAATTATATCACGTTCCATGATAAAAATATTTTGGTTGTACTGTAATACTAAACGTAAATCGAAACAGGCCAACTTGTATAAAAGGTCTTATTTTAATAATCCACGATATTTTATACAGTGTCTTTGTAAATGCTAAAGATGAAGCACGTATCACAAAAAAATTAATCTGATGGTATAATTTTCTTATCTGTTAAAATAATTTTATGAATAAATCAATTAATTTAGTACAATATAATAACATCCGTGCATGCTACCTACCAATGAGCGCGTGGCCATTTTTTTTATTAGATACACGGATTTCATTACAACTTAGAGAACCCGTAAATAATGAAATGAATATTTGACCAAAAATTTTTGACCAAAAAGAATACAACTGATTTCATTTTTAGTGACACCAGCATATGCTTCAGCATTCACTAAGGTGCTATGCAAAATATCGTGGATTATTAAAGTAAGACCTTATATTTTACAAAATACAAAATACCAACCCTTAATGAATAAAAAGAATTCATCTTCATCATTGTCACCATTAATTTTCCAAATGTACGTTACCCGGAAAAAAATACCCCTTTGCTTATAAAAATATGCGGAGTGTTAAAAAGAAACTCTAAAAGTTTTGTGCGGTTACTCGGTTTTGGACATTTTTCGGAGTTTTTTTTTTTATTATTTTCTGGTATGTATGCAAAGTCATAAAAAATACACGAATTTTGCAAAGTTGTTCTATTTCCAATAACCCCACAAAAATGTTAGACTTAATTTATTAACACCCAATATTACGATGCGAACTTTTGGAGTGAGCTTCAATTATGTATTATACATCGAACAAGAGGTTCCTTAACCAATTTAGCTAGTCTTTTTCCCTATTCGTGATTTTGTCTACACTACGGGCCATAAGATAACACCACGCCTTAGAATATGGGATATCACATCGATGAACTCCGTTGTCCACATTGTATCGAAACATATATTTTCCATGGAGCCTTAGAAAAGTTACTAAATAGCAAAACTTCACAAAAATCCGGGTTTATCTCATAAATGTTATATCTGTTGCTCCGGAAATAGTGACATTGTAGTGGAGGAAAAATCTCCCCTCAAGTGGCTTCAAAGCCAAACCATAGGGAAATAAGCGCCGAGAAATGTAAACGTTTAAAGAAAATTCGCCAACAATTCAATCCTATACCTACCTGTTGATTTTAAAAAGGAAGGCACGCAAAAAAACCGTATGTTTTAGCGTTTTTTTTATCAATTCCATTATTAAAAACAAACTCAGTTTACCAGACATAGTAGTTGTACTATTAAAGAGTAGGACTATTTTTAAAAATGACCACTACGGTATCTAATCACTACATAGTATAAAACAAAGTTGCTTCCCGCTGTCTGTCCCTATGTATGCTTAGATCTTTAAAACTACGCACTGGATTTTGATGCAGTTTTTTTAATAGATAGAGTGATTCTAAAAGAAGATTTATATGTATAATACATTGCACCCGTGTGAAGCCGGGGCGGGTCGCTAGTTTCAAATAAGAATCAAACTATAGGAACTTTCTAAGATTATTGCTACTTTTTCTGGTGTAACCAACCATTTAGTAGTCAAAAAAGTATCTGCTACCTTTTTCTAAACAAAGAGCCGGGTATTTTTGAAACATTTTTTTGCGTTTTCACTTCACGTCCGCCCTGGGCATATTAAACGCATCACCCGTGAAATCTAATGAATGTCAGAAACTGAACGAACTCGACGTTACGCGGCTGTAACAAAATAATAGGGTTCTCAGCAACGCATGATAATAGAGCATATTCCATTTAAAAATCCTAATTCTATTAACATTATGGATTCTTAAAAGTTGATGTTAAAAGTCTCCTTAAAATAACGACGTCTGAAAAAATCTGTAAAGTACGAACTACTAAGAACTGTTCCTATAGTTCTTGTTACACATTTTTATAAAATATACTATTAACCATAAAACATTGGTTCAAACCATAAAAATTGCTTAATAGCTAGAGCGTGCTGTTTTTAAAATGTAAAGTGATTTACGGCTGTTTTTAACAAACGAAGTAATTTACCGTGAATGTCCAACTGTTGAAGTTTAGGCGCAACAACAATATTTTTACTATTACTAAAATACTATAGGAAATTACACCTATTTTTAGCTTTTGTCTGCATATTAGTGTAAAGTTTTTTGTATAGCCATGGAAAAGATTTTATAATTATGATCTTATCCATAGCACTCAAAGTTAGGAACTTTAAAAGCTATTTTATAGACTTTTGAATTTTATTAAAGATTAAAATAGTTAAAACTGCGGTAACAAAACCATTAGCCAAGTAATACAAAGGAAAACAATTATCGCCGAAAAATTTAATAATTAATTGCATAAGGATTTGTTATCGGAGATTTTTTTCTGGCGATAACAAGTCCCCTATTTTCCGTAAAGGGCACAATATTCCAGGGCTCGGAAACGTTATTTAAAATAACGTTTTTAAAACGTTTCTAACAGTTCTTTGTACAACATTTTGTTCGGAACGAAAACGAAAAGAGAACAAAAAGCTAGTTTTCAAAAACCGGTTTATTCCGCAGGACGGAGCCGCACATAGTGTGCGGCAACAAGCATGGACTTGTTAAGTTCCGTAGGATATGTTTTCATTTCAATACATCATTCATTCCGAGCATAGTTCGGAGCAGGGTTGTTGCTGATGCATATTTTTTTCAAATCAGCGGATGCTGATGCTGATGTTTTACCATTGACATCAGCGGATGCTGATGCTGATTCTCATGATTTTCTTAAAAAAACGGAAAAAGTAGTGACCATTTTGAATAATATCTAAAAGTTGCACAGTTTTCCGTGGTACTGAAATAAACGATTGTCTCAAAAATTTTGGGATTTTAGTAAAACATATAATCAAACTTAGTAGATTAGTAATAATTAGTATAGTACTAGATTAGTAATTAAGTACCTAGACTACCTAGTGCATAACCTGCTACCAATCTTTCGTTTAATTAATAGGTATTGGAATTTAATCAAAGGTACATAATCCACTTTTCAATGGGGTCGGCATTATTTATCAAACTCAAAAGTTTACGAAAAAAAACTTTCACGCGCAGATACGTATTAAGTATAACGTAATGAATGAGACAAGTTTGTTTTGTTTGTAAACGCAATCCCGGTCTGCCCTTGGATTGATCAAAACTCGCAACCAAAAACTTCACGGGATATAAGCCCCGCCCCCTCTGCGGTCATGTCACGACTCGAACATCAGCATTAATATCAGCATCGATCAATGCGGATGCTGATGCTGATGTTGAAAAAGATGCTGAAGATCAGCGGATGCTGATGCTGATGTTCGCAACAACCCTGGTTCGGAGCATAGTCGAGCATAGTTTTTACTTTATTTGAGATTTATTTATTTATAGTTAATTAAAACGGTGAACACCAATTACAATAATTAACATAGAAACAAGTAACATGGAAGGTAGAAAAATACAGGTATGTAATGTCGACAATTGTGTCATACACAAAATACTTAAGACTAACATGGGATAGTGGACACCCTCGCATACTGTCTCTCACAGAACATCAGACATACACGCACAATTTCACTCCATTTATCCGCGAACACATCACATTCAGGGTTGGCAGCCAGGAGGGCATTGAGTATCCTTAGAGTACGACACACAGGGGATTCAGCTCTGGCGACAGTTCTGGCTGAAGGTTGCGCGAATAGATTGTGCCGACGGCTTTGACGGTGTCCGATGTATTTGTCGGGCACAAATAGTCGACAGAAAAGGCCATGGAGCTCAGGGCAGTCGATACGACCCCTAAGGGTTTTATAGGCTACTATCAGCTGATCATGGCCTCTTCTTACTTCCAACGAGTTAAAGCCCAACATTCCTAAGAGATAGTTGGTGGGGTACATGTAGGAATAGAAATTGTACGACCTATTGAAAAAATATCTCAAGAAAGTTTTCTGTACCTTTTCCAGCATCAGTGTTTGGGTCGCAGTATGGGGGTGCCAGACACAGGCACTGGACTCAAGTTTACTGCGAACCAGTGTGGTGTATAACAGCTTAATAACATTTGGGTTGCGAAAGTCACGAGCATTACGCAAGACAAATCCCAAGCGCCTGAAAGATTCCTTCGCCAGAGTGGATACGTGATCTTTAAACGTCAGACAGCGGTCGAAGGTCACTCCCAAGTCCTTAACGTTGGTGACTCGAGTAACTATTTCACCACCCAAACTGTATTCAAAATGGATTGGTCGCAATCCTCGACCGTATGTCATGGCATTGCATTTGTTTTTGTTGAAGAACAGCTTGTTCACAACGCTCCACTCGTAGATGGCATTAATATCCCCTTGGAGGAGTTTACAATCTTCGTTTGATTTGATGTGTGCAACTGAACTGAAGATGGGTTTTCTCTTGACTTTTGTCAAGGTCAGAGGTGATAAAGACAAAGTCTGCGATGGAACGAGCTTACCCAGAAGAAGCCTGTTCATTGTAACTTTGAAGATATTCGGGTCTTAAGCGTGGAACACAGACGCAGTCAGTGAGTTCCATTCTTTTGCCGTGCGTCGTGTTTAGTGCGAATTGGTGGAATAGCAACTAGGTATGGATGGTAACTTGCAGTGCGTCTGGATGTTCGATGGTAGAAGGGGGCCGGAGGGATGAGGTTGTGGAGTTCTTGAGCACACTCACTGAATTACAGTCTATAGAAGACCGACAAGCAGGCAACCTTGCGGCGATGAGCCAAGCTGTGAAGCTTGGCATCCACCAGTTTTACGTCGCCAATGAATCTCTTAACTCTGCATTCCACTGAGTCAAGCGCGGCAAGTTGGTATTTTGCTGGGCCATCCCAAAGGTGGCTGCAATACTCCATGCAGAATCGGACTTGCACTGTATAAAAGTCAACAAATGTTCAGGCGAAAAGTATTGCTTCACTCTATTTAGGATGCCCAGTTTTTTGGCTGGTTTAGACTTTGTGCTCAATGGGGGTGCCGAAGTTGAGACTGACTGTAAACTCCATGCCGAGGAGCTCGAGCCGGTCAGTTATAGGAACAGACATATGCCGAAAACTAGGAGTTTGGTCGAAACGACTCCTTTTTGCGGTTTTTGTTGCGACTTGCGAGTGGTTAGTTATTGGTCCTATTTTGATCACAAAATGAGACGCAAGAGAAAAAATTAAAAAACCTAATTTAAAAAGAAGCAGCTATGCTCCGAGAGCACCTGCGTCGCGTGAAACGTCAGGGAGCCGTGCCTTCTCCAGAGCCAGTCCGCCAGTACCGGCCGGATCGCGTAGATTGGTGATGACGTCGGCGGTAGGGCGTGAAAGCCTGTCCCGCCATTTCACCACCTGGACCTCGCGAAGCTACAGCCGACACAGCTCAAACTGGCGCTGCATCGGCCGCTCGCCTCGCGCCCGCGATTCATCGCGCCACTGGTAGAGTGACGCGAATATCTTCGCCTCCATGTCCCAGGGCAGAGATCCAGCCAGTACGCAGGCCGCCTCGTAGATCGTGCGATAACCCCTTATGACTCTGACAGCCATCGCCCACTGCGGCTTCCGCAGAATGCTGATGCTGCTGGCCGTCAGGTCAGCCGCCCATATCGGGGCCCCATACAGGGCCAGCGATCGCACGATCCCCACACACAGCCGCTTGCAGGCGGTACTCGGGCCCCTCAAATTGGGAAGCAGCGTTGTGAGCGCGCCAGCCTCATCCAGCAACTTGGGCGCCAGACGTCGGAAGTGGGGCCCGAAGTCCCACCGGCTGTCGAGCACCAATCCCAGGTACTTCATGGTAGACTCGACAGCGATCCGAGCCCCCCCAACCACGATGTGCGAGCCGGGTGGCGGCGCCCACCGGGGGCCGTGAGATATCATGACCTCCGACTTGCTGAGAGCCACCTCCAGGCCTAGGCGACGTATGCGGTCCACCACCTAAGAGACCGCAGCTGTCGCCGGCAACGCTGCCTCCCTGTGCGAGCTCCCGCGGGCAGTGACCAGCGTGTCGTCCGCATAAGACGTCAGGTCTACCCCCGATCTGAGCTCGCCCCTTAGCACCCAGTCGTATCCGATGTTCCACAGGAGGAGGCCCAGGACCAAGCTCTGTGGAACACCGCACGTCACTTGGTGCTGGTAACTGCCATCGCGTCCCATGTAGGTGTCACACCTCTCCGACAGATAAGCCCCAACGACGTGGCGGAGGTAGAGAGGCACCCGATGATAGCGCAGTGCCTTCCAAATACAACTTCAAATCACCACTGTACCTACTCCAGCCAACTTACAGAAAGAATCTTGCATCATCTTCCTGCCCTTGCCCTTGTTACTTGGGGTCGGCGCAAGATGTTTTCCTCTTCCATTCCGTCCTATCAACCGTCATGCTAACACTGCCTCCCCTTCTCTTCCATATAATTCTTCACACAATCTATTAGATCCATCTTTCCTTTGACATTTCTTTCCCGCTCCATCCATCCACATTTATAATCATAACTCTTTTAGTCAGTTGCGTTTCATCCCTCCTCTTCACATGCCCATACCAAGACAAACGATTCCCTTTCAACTTTTCTGTCACTGGCGCCACTTTCAAACTTCCTCTAATATACTCATTCCTGACCTTATCCATTCTGGTCACTCCACACATCTATCTCAACATTCTCATCTCCACGAAATGCAATCTTGTTTCATGCGTCTTCTTTACGGCCCAACATTCCGTTCCATACAGTACGATAGGTCTTATCACGGACTTGAACATTTTGTCCTTTAACTTGAGGGGCATTGGTGGGTCGCAAGTCGGGTGTGTCGCAAGTGGGATGGAAAAAATGTTTCAAAACCTAAAAAATTTTTTTTTAATAATACATAAAATGTGCATGTCAAAGATATTTTTTTGTCCAAGTTTTAACACACACTATACTCGTACTCACAGAATAATATTCACAGTGGTAATAGGGTCTACTTTAAGCTTTAACGAAACGACGAACGGCAGTCAAATACCAACTGAATTAAATTCGTAATATTCGTAGTTTTGTTTCGAAGTTTCGTTGTTTCGAACGAACAACCCAAAAAAAATGGAAAAAAACGGTTAAAAACGTTTTATTAACCGAGAACAATTCAAATTTTGTTCTTTTTCAAAAACATTTTTTATAACGTTCCGTTCGAACGTAACCGAAACAAACTGTTTCTTAGGTATTTAAGACGAAACCGTTTCGAAAAATATACCGGTATCCGAGCCCTGCAATATTCATATACTTGAGCCGCTAACGTGGGCGTCCTTAGACGATTAAATTCACGCTCTTAACATGATTAAAAATATACATAATGTAATTTTAAGCATAATGAAGTGTCCTCTCTCAGCCATGACCACTTGGCTCGGACCATCATAAGTAATTTTTTTTTTTTTATAAATCCTAGACTCGTAGGTAAATTAATTCACGGCCATGGGTGAACTAAAGATACAAACATTGAATGTGGTAAAGTCCATTTGAAACTATAAACTGTGGCACGATACTTAGGGTTAGGAGCCAATACAAGAATGACAAAGCAAAGCTCATTTTCTTTCTTACTGCATGTTTGTCACAAACAAATTTAATTTAAACAATTAACTTTCAAATCGATGTATTAAGCGCCTATAAACACATAATATGTGCCATGATATAATCTTCATAACGAGAGAAAACGCACGATTTGTTAACGTAAATTATGGTCACGAGTGTGAACTTTGTACGGCGGTAATGAAGTCGAGTGAAAGTGTATTTAAGTTTCAATTGGCCGCCCGCAGCCGGATTAAACAAAAAAGGTATCATGCAACAAGATAAACATGCTACGATGGCCCGCCGATTCTCCGATGCGATGCATTGTATGTTTGCGTTCAATTGTGTCTTCAATCGACTCGATGCCAGAGACATCCTTTGTTCTCTATTTATTTTCACGACATAAAGCTCATTTATAAAAAGAAAATGTTGGCACTACTTCCAACATTTTTAATAAATCTTTATTTTATACCTTATGATGCATCTTCTGCAAGCTAATCCCATACATCGAGATCCCACTATGGATTTTCCACTCATCTATTCTTCAAAATGCAAGGAAAAGAAAACGTTCTAGAGTTATTTATGTACTAAGTCCACCCAGCAAATTATTTAGTCTTGTCTTTTTAATATATTTATCATGTTTCCCTTTATAAACTTAGGTACATTAATAGATTAGTAACAAAATCCTATGATGAGGGTTTTAACTTACTATACTTAAATAATAAGAAAAGCCAGAAGGCTTTATGATTAAGGTCAGATAACAGTTGTTTTTGCCCGTATAATTTGATCAAGAATTTTTCCATCAAAATGCGCAAACATAATTTATTTTAGGTATACAGGGCGGTGCGATCAGTTACATAATGGCATTAATGTAAAGGTTATTGTCTTATCAGCCACTTTCGGATCGAAAATGTACAAAACTAGTATCAACATACATGAGTATAAATTGTGTTTGTATGGGTAAAAAATCTTAGCCAGGTAGTAGCTTAGCGGAATGTTACATAGGTTACCACAAATCAATAAAAGTTTTCAAAGAGTTCAAAATATTATGACTAGCTTTTGCCCGTGGCTTCGCTCGCGTTAATTTAGATTAAAAAAAAACTCTTAACACACTACTAAAGTTTCTATAACAATATCATTCAATCATGATTCGAAAGACACGTGGCGCCATCTATGAACGTTATTGTGGTTTTCCTCGGGAACAGTACTTTTTTTCGGGATGAATGGTACCGTATGTCCGTTTTTGTACACCTGACAACGTATATGCAAAATTTCAGAATGATCAGTTCAGTGGTTTAGGCGTGAAAAGATAACAAATAAACAAACTTACTTTCGCATTAATTATAATATTAAGTTAGGATTAGGATTACGGTTTACTCGCGTGCATTTTTTGGGATTGCCCGACTAGTGTCGGACCTCAACGGATCCCTTAATCATGAGCTGAACACGCGGCGAGGTCGCGAGTCAAACTCGCAATCGAAAAATGCACGTGAGTAAACCGTAACTCATCATAAATATGAATGTCTTTCACGAAAGTTATAATACAAATTTGTACGCTGCAAATTGCCCTTTATATTTTTCTTAACAATTCTTTCCATCCAATGGTTGTCTGGAAGAAATTGCTTTAAGCGATAAGACCGCCATTTGTACTGTTCTTGATTACCTGTATTCCTTCTGTTTTATTTCTTTTAGTGTACAATAAAGTATATCTATCTATCTATCTAATACAAAAAAATTGTTCAAAATATATGTATAGTAACAAGTATAGTAGTAAGTATAGTGATTCTCGATTAGAAATGCTATTGAAGGAGAGTCTCCTAATCAGTTTTATCGACTATGCACTGACACTACGTTTTGACCTAAGTAGGTACACGATCCTCTGGCACAAACGACAAAAAGAATTAAAGAATTGTATTGTATCGTGTTAACCAAGTGCCTTGGACTAGATATTTCGTTTGAAGCTCTGATAATTAAGTCCATAACGTCAGTGAAGTTCTAACAGTGCGTAAGTCATTTTGTAACAAAAACAGACAACACTGCGAAAGCCACAATATTACTTGAAATGAAAAAGACTATTAGGATTTTCAAAGGTTTATTAAATCATCAAAGAGTTTATTTGTAATAACAATTAAAAACAATATTGCATTCAGCGTAGGTTACTCTCGTTTTAAATAGTTTTTTCACTCTCTTGTAAAGTAGCTATTTTTGACTTCCGCACTGTTAGAACTTCACTGACGATAAGCGATCTGAATAGAAAAAAAAAGACATGAATCATCGAATGCGATGATTAAAATAGCTCCTCACTATATGCGGTTCACGCATCCAATTATTACATAACAGTCCAAAAATCAGGAACAATGAACAACAAAAACTTGTAACGCCAATAGGCTGGCACGGTTCTAAATACGCGGATTGATCGTCTGAACTCGGTAACACAATCAAGGTGGAGTTAACGCTTTGTCACGAGTTCTTGTGTTGGGTTCCCACGTAGTTTCCTGTGTTTGTAAAACGAAGTTAATGTTTTTACATGACTTTCCGAATGGCAATGATAATCGATTTAGTTCGAAATTCGAAAGTGAGTGAAAGTTACGTAACGTAGACCGATTTTCGAATTCAGAAGGAAATTAACGTCATTTCTTGTCGTTGAAATGTTTATGATAAATAGAGGAGCGTTACTAAATGAGAAACTCACATTTCGGCAAGTAAAATAATTTCTGAAAACTTAGAATAGAATGGAATATACTTTATTGTACACCAAAATTGTAACACAGCTCTTATACAATATCATAATTATATTGAAGGGTATAATGGCGGTCTTATCGCTAATAGCGATATCTACCAGACAACCTTTAGATGAACAGGAAAACAATGAAAACTTAAACTTTTGTTGATGATTTAAACATTCGTGCGATAAAATTATAAAAGACAGTAGGTAGATTAAAAACAGTAATTATTGTAAAGTAATCGTCTAATATATACAAATAATTATAATAAAACGCCTAATAGCTGCAAAAAGAAAAGGAAATAGGGGTATCATCTTTTATTCTATTTGCTCTGCCTAGCTTCTGAATATCTTTATTTATTATTAATTTTATCTTTAAGTTAGTATTTCTTTTTCAACATTAATTATTATCAGTCATATAATTTTCTTACTGAAATGTTTCATAAAACTGCTTATTTCGAAGAAACTTCTGGGGTATATTTTATTTATAAGATACTATCACTCAAACCTAATTAACAAGAAGAAAAAATATAAAATGAAAACGCTGTTCGAAAACGTTATTCCGCGAAATCATAATTCAATAAGTGATTCATCAAAAAGTGAAATAGAGAACAATTATATTTTTGTATTATAACTTTCGTGAGACACATTCATATTTATGATTAATTACGGTTTACTCACGTTCATTTTTCGGGATTGCCCGACTAGTTTCGGACCCAAACGGAGCCCTTAATCATGATCGTGCGCGTGATCAGCTCATGATTAAGGGCTCATGATTAATTAATCATAAATAACAATTATATTGCTTGTAGTCCCGCGCAACTCAAATTGATTGAAGGAAAAACAATAACTGCGGGATTCATTAACCTAATAACTGATGACATTTCATTAGAGATCTGTAAAACACGCTTAGGCTGGTTTTACAGTGCCGCTTTCGCTAGTAAAACAGCGCGGGCCATCCGCGCGGGTTGGTTTTACTATGTAATGATCCAAGACACTCAAAGCTCGTGGTCCGCGACGCTTACTAACCGCGCTGGCGAAAGCGGTACTGTAAAACCAGCCTTAGAACATAATTTCAATGGATTTTGCGTATCTCATCATCATCATCTCCCTGTCCTTATCCTACTCTAGGTTGGGTTGGCACAATATGTATTCCTCTTCCACTCTCCTGTATCAGCCGTCATCTCTGTACTGACTTCTTTCTTACCCATATCATCTTTCACACAATCCATTCATCTTTTCTTTGGCCTACCTCTACTTGTATATCCATTCACATTCATATTTAACATTCTTCTGGTAACATGACTTTCTTCCCCTAATTACTAATTTTATAATGATTATAATTATTAGTAGTAACTAATCAGTTCACGGCTCATCTTCCGTGCGGAAGACATCCGGTCCTTTAGAAGGCATAAGGCCTTTAGAAGGACACAGGTCCAACGCGCAGAGGCCCCTTTGAGAACTATCTAAAATGGGATGGGGCACCAACCGGGGACTATCCACGGCTGCACTATTGGAGTACAGTCATGGACCGTCCCAGGCGTACGTCCTCTGACGTACTTTTTTCTTATCGTATCCATTCTTGTCATTCCACACATCCATTTTCAGGGTTCCGTAGTCAACAAGGAACACTTATAGTTTCGCCATGTCCGTCCGTCTGTCCGTCCGTCCGCAGCTTAGCTCAGAGACTTAAAAAGCTATAATTTGGCATAATAAACACACCGACAAAGTGGTAAAAGAAAACCATAAAATTTTTTTTTTGTCCTTCCTCCTTTTTTTAAGGGGATGTTTTTTTTTCTTGTCTTTCCCATCCTTTGGGGTGTTGTTGGATAGGTCTTTCAAAAATATTGCGGGTTTGTGTGGACAATTTTTCGATTATGGGATCCGTTTCTGAAATATTAAGCTGTAAAGTGCAAATTTTTGTTAGAGTCAAGTGTCCCCCCCCCCCCCTGCCAGGTAAACAGTTAGTTTTAGATATGTGAAAAAAATCACGATAGTAGTATAACAACGAAGTTAAAAGGAAAACTATCACAGCTAAGTAGGATTTACAAGTTTACGAGTAATAGTCGACCAACTTATTTTACCTGCAAAAGTAAAAATTTCGTACAAATTCCATTGAAAAATGACTAAACCCTCTTCTTAGTCCGCGTAATTGTGCAACTACGAAACCCTATAACTGCGCATGGCCCGACACGCACTTGGCCGGTTCTTTTTTTCACATTGTGTTTCTATCATGCTCATTAATCATTATTTGAGCTTGGTGACGTCTATAGCTAGGACTACTTTTGACAGCGAACATTGCCAATCACCACGATTGGCGGACGGCTGGGTGATCGCAGTATATTGTTACAACATGGAAGAACGCTGCTCGTCGCCTTTTACGAAACCCACGCGTAGAGACGTCATCTATTCTGTGCCGGGAACCGCACGGGCATCAAACTCTAATGACGGCAAATAAAATAACTCGTACCGTAAACCGAGGATACTTTGATTAGTTTTTGAGCTTCATGTATTTATATCTTATTTATTTTTGATTTTAGATGCTATAACAAAAATCTTTTATACAAACTGAATTAAAAGATTTATATAAAAACAAATAAAATAAAAAAAATTACGGAGCATTGTTTTCGAGAAAAAAAGGAGAAATGTTCCTTATCAAACTTGAACCGTAGAGCTTCTACTTTGATCATCTCTGTTCTATCATTGAGCTTCAAAGTAGCCTAATCGAGAAATCTAAAAAACATTTTTTTTACAAATTCAGGGGTGTAATTTAATATTTTTATCTTCGCCATCTAACATCGCAGATACCTCTATACCGAATGGTAAAATAGGAAAACTGTCAGTGTTCCCTACAATATTAAATTAAAATGCATAAATTTCATTTTCACAGAGATATTTGACCAAATGCAATATGCATGCATATGCATTTTAGTAACTATCAATATCGCCCCTGTATTTTAAAGTAACCTCGGTTTACCGGTACCGGAAAAAATCATAACTGCAAAGATATTTTTATTATACAGTAAACCTGAAACTACTTAGTTTGTTCAGAATCGCCAAAAGATTTGTATAACTTGTATAACACGTTATATTTGTTCCATAAATCAAACTCAAAACTCAAATAAATGCATGGCAAAATTCAGGCATGGTACCTACACCTGACGCATTCCGCACCCTACTGAAAACTTAACCAACATAAACTAGCATGTGACTTAGAAATTTATAAAATATGTAGGTATATTGATATTCAGACAGTTATGTTGAAAATTTTGATGAGGTGTCTTGGCTTTTGTGTAAACTAAAAATAGCGTTAGATGACGTACCTATGACGTTCAAACATTTAATATTTTGTCATAAAACATATTTACGTATTATTTATTATCCACGTCAACATTCTCACAACCTCAAATAAAACAAATGCGCTAGTCAACTATAATAATTATAGTAGAATGGCGCATTTCTTTTTTATTTGGGGCTATTTCTTAGATGACAGATAATATCTACTTACAGGTTGTAAAACATTAACTTTCTGAAACTATGGCATAGGTTCTTTATGATATTTTCAGTTTGAGGTATGGAAAGAGCTCTTCATTGCCTTCTAAATATAAGTATATGAGTATACTTGTCGTGGTCCGATCGTAGAATTGGGTGCATCTATCTCTTATAATTTTCACCTGTTCAAAACGATATTTGAATGTACACTCATATATTAAATCGCGTGATAGAGTAGACACGGTGTGGAGTGATCGCCGACGCTTATGATTCGAGACTAATCTACTGGCACTAAGACAATCATTAATTAAAAATTGTGGACCATCGTTACACCTAATTAGATTTCAAGTAATAACCGGATGTTATGAGACAATGATTAATAATGAACGTGTTTAGAAATCTTTCTACCTTTCTATCTTTCTGTATTTTGTAGACTATTTAATACTACTCAAATGAAATTAATAAAACTTCTTAAATAGTCTATAAAATATTTTTATTTGAATAAGCTAGTATTCTTAGTTTCCGAGATATTAAGGTTTATGTCGGTAACCCAGATTCATTGCCCGACTGCCCGAGTGTACTTTCGTAAGTGTCAAAGTCAACATATTTGGATATACAGAATTCATCTGTGTGTGGTGGTGGTGTCAGTATCCATGGTGTGTCTACTGAACCATAACCCACACTACAATGCGTCAATTATGATCGGTTCGCCTAGACTAGATGAATCGTTACTACCAAAAAATATACAACACTGAAAAACGGTTTAGTAATTTGATATGATGGTGACAAACTTTGGACAAGTTTTTCAGTGCCACCCAAGCTTTTGTTTCTCTCTTAAGTTTATTATACACTTCTCATCAAAAAAATCGAAACACTTCCGAAATTATCTTTGTGGCGACAATTAAACAAAAAACAAGCATTAATTCATTATAGAAAAAACATAATTTAGTAGCTGGAAGTTTGGCCTTTACAATGGTGTACGAAACATCCAAAAATTTGTATTTTTTTTTTTCAATTTTTATCCTTTAAATGAATGGAACATTGTTTTGAGATAAACGTGTGTTTAGAGTTGGAGTACATTTGTCGTGCAAAAAACGCAAATAACGCATTACTTTAAAATTTTCTGTTTGTAATTTATTGATTAGGCTCTGTGACGTCTGTTAAAACGTTTTTTTTCTAACACACATGCATACTTCACCCGCAGCCATTCATTTAAAGGATAAAAATTGAAAAAAAAAAACAAATTTTTGGATGTTTCGTACACCATTGTAAAGGCCAAACTTCCAGCTACTAAATTATGTTTTTTCTATAATGAATTAATGCTTGTTTTTTGTTTAATTGTCGCCACAAAGATAATTTCGGAAGTGTTTCGATTTTTTTGATGAGAAGTGTAGTTTAGGAAATTGTTCTATGTTTAAAATACTAATTATTATTTTTTATTGTGACAGAATTGACTTCAGCAACCCGACCACAGACAAGCCCGCCAACCTGGCCAACTCTGCCGTTCTGCGCATGCTCGAAGAAGAAGAACGTAACCGAAGGGGACACCCTAGTAAGTCAACTCTCTTACTTAAACTTTATGAAGTTCGGTTACCCAAGTTAAACTAGGTAACTATTATTAAACTGATGTAATATATGGTTGTATGACGCAATTGAGAATATCCGTTCAATAGAACCTTAATAAGTATTTGTAGACGGGTGTATTTTAATGAATTCACGAGAAAGTGAGTTCTTGCTGAACAAAGAGCTTCTAAAATATATAATATTTTGATTTACCTATTTGCTAAATACAGATTTTCTAAAATTAATTTTGTCGGTTTTGCGTATAAGTAGGTAAGTAAACAGACTAAACACATCTACAATAAGATATTAATGGTATAGTTGTAAAAAGTTGCTTCCACGAAACGGAAAAAACAAAAGTACCTATTAAGAATAGATTAATTGATTGGAATGTTTCACCGGTCCTAGAATACTCTTACGTTTAAATATCGCTACACCTAGCTGGCTCGAGTAGAATCTGTCATGCTCTCTCAGCCACACCTGATGCTTCTCCCTACTTTTTGAGAGGTGTATTTATTTCAGTGCGGCAAGTTTTAATGAGGTGATTTCTACTGACATCCTATATTAAATATGGATGCTATTGGGTTTCTTAACCTTGACTAGGTCAAGGTTGATATGCTTTTTTTATAAAACTCTTCTCGAGTCAAATTACATTTTCTGTGAAAAAAATCCTAGTTCGCATCAGATATGCTTCGTGCGTAAGCGCAGGTGCACCTCTTTGTTTGACTTATGTTCTTCCTCTTTCACTATTTGGATTCAGAATCGTATTAAACAATCACCTCGTTCAAGCTTGTTGGACTCCAAACAGATTTAAATAAACATCCAGACTACCTCCGCTGTATTTCCCTCACAGTTTAAACAAATGAAAACTGTGTAAGCTTACTAACTGTACTAATACTTCCACACTGCTTTATCAGAGTTAGACCCAACCCAAGTGCAGGCGATCTTGGAGAACATGGTTTACATGCGCCATCCGTTTGACCACATCTGGCCCCCGGAAAGATCGAAGATGCGATCAGCTCGCAGCTGGGATGGCCAGCTCAACGCCACAGGGAATATTTATTCAGAGTTCATGAAGGCTACCAAAGGTACCAGCACAGCCTGGTAGAATAGATGCAGCTTTGACTGTGCCAAATCCTGTACATATTCCATACACAGCAAGAGCTCATTAATTCGCTGTCGGTCAATCAACACCATACGTAGAGTCATTGCAACACTTTGGGAATTGAGTAGGTATTCATATATTTTAGATTAAGTATAAAACGTGGTTTTTATGTTTTAGCGCATAACGATTTCATACAGTATCGGCATTTGTGATTAACATCATCTCGTCATGTTGCATTCAGGGCGTATACCTTACTAGAGTTGATATTACGCACAAAGAAGCCGCTACACTTGCTAATTTTAAACAAACAACTAACTGGTTCAACAGGAAACCCTCGGGAAGCAGACGTTATATGAAGCTTAGACGACACATGATTCATTGATCCCGATATAATTAATGAGACATGTTTTGGTAGAGTGTAATGTCCTAAGGTTTGATTCTGTCCGTCGTTTTACTCGTCATTGTATTAACAAAAACCGCCCACTAATGACAAAAACGTTCATTAGTAGAAAGTATTTGGCAAAGATTGGAAGTTTGTGCATAATGTGCTTTTACCTGATATTCCTTGTATTAGTACACAGTCGACAACGAAAGAACAACAACGCAAGAAAATATGGCTGAAACTGTGTTTGTTGGTAAAGTGCTTTAATTTTGTTTTAGTGCTAAAGTTATTTAAGTGCCTACAATTGGATTGTTTTGTTGTACTATTTCCCTAACAAAAACAACGTAAGAAGATATCCAGAGAGCATAAATGTGGTTTAGACATATTAATACCTGTGAAGATAAACATGAATGTTTTTGTTTCGTGGTCTAAGAAAATTGTCTATAAAAATTATTTAATTGACAATTTTATTACCTACTTTCATTTCAATACATGCTTGTGAAGTGATCTTTTAATGAAGTCGTTTATAATATAATAAAAAAGGTGATAATAACTCTAGCTATGTTTCTAGGAAAAAGTTTTAGTTGAATACCAAGTAGTATGAAGATAATGGAAAAGTAAAAAAGATAAATGGCGTAGACTCTATGAGTAATTATAATAATTGTGGCCTTATTCCCGAAGAAAATGCGCGCAGACAACGTTATAAATACTTTAAGTACTTTTTCTAGCCTGTGATGTTTATTCAGAACGGAAACATAATTACAATACATAAAATTGTGCATTCCGTTCTTGTGTTACATTCTAAGAATTAATTCTTAGAACATGAGTCCAATAGAATCTTAAAACAAAGATCAGACACCACGAACATAAAATTTATACATCAAATGCGATTTTTCCGTATTTATTTTCAAATTTAACCTTGATTCTAGGATTATAATCTATAAAAGTTTTGTTTGACGTCACAAAGACTATTTCCACAAGTGTTCATCTCAGTAGGCTCATGAATCAGAGTCTATTATTGAAACAGGTGCCGAAAAGATGCAAACGACTTAAGTATCTATTTAGTTCATACGTTTTCTCCAGGTGTGCACTATTCTGGGAGAAGGTTTTTTTATACACAGTTCATTACTCATTGGCAAAATGTTTGCCACCGTTGCGTTCGACATCGAAATTATCATACAGCACTTTAAAGACTGTTTGTTGAAAGGTAAAATCTAAGAATCTAAATACTTATTTAATAAAAAGTAAAGTAACAAAGATCGCCTTTCAGTTGTTTGTGAAATTGTTGGAAACATGGTAGAGGTACCTTCAAGTTTCCGGGCGTAAACAATTCGGATAAGATATGGTTCAGTGAATACTGGGCATACACCTAACTTACAGGTGACTCTGAATAACTTATCATTATTTACCCCTACGCCTTTCCCATCAAACTGGTCTAGTGACGTCGAAGTACACTAAATGGCTCAAACAAGTTAATAACTCGCAAGTGGCCAGCGGCGACGATCGCTTATGTGGACCGTTTGTAATTTATGTGCATCTCATGGCCCAATGGATCAGGTAATTGCGACCATGTCCCATAATCCCAGATGGATCAGATTGCTACACTAATTGCCTAGGTACCAATTTCCCTTCATAAGTTCCAGGAATGTCGTTATTATTATTAAAATATGATGCACCTAGATCATTCTTGTTGGTATGCAAGTTTTGCAACAGATGAAATATATTTTCCGTCTCGGCATTTCGTTAAAATTTACGATCTCATTGTAGTGGGTATGTAGCTAATGGAAATAGTTTTATGCTTCTATTTCAACAGCTATAAATTATTATTAGGCACGTTCAGGTGGGGCTTGAAGTCTAGGTCATAAGGTTTTTAGTAGGTGTGTCCACTTTTCGGGTGTGGGTATCAACGGGCGTGAGAGAGTTGGCGAATGTGTGTCCTAAAAATGTGCGTGCTCAAAATATAATATGCGGTAGATATTTGCACTCGTGCACATCTACCTGCGAGCCAACTAGTCAAACGGAGTGCTCACCAGCCGGCCGGCGGTTGGCGCGGCTCACGTACTTACCAAATTGATCAATTAAATCGTGAGTTCCTGTATTATTAAGCACTGTCAGACACTCAGGGTTCACGTTGTTTTTGTTGTATATCTGTTTATTTATTTTTTATTTAATTTTAATATCATAGCTAACGGATCTACTAACTGAATTACGTAGGTATAGTGCACTTTTTTTTCTTGTATTTCGATTTACTTACGTGTTTAAAAAAAAAGTTTTCTTTAATGTATTTCATTCACATTATATTCTTAAATATACAGCTTTCTTTTAAATATATTGTTGAAACCTATCGTGAATTTAAGTTAAGTTACGTTTAATTTAGTGCTTGTGTGAATATATAATGATTGATGATTTATATTAAATAGCTGTGAGCTGCTCTTTTACAGGAGTAAGTGAGTAAAAGATATCTTTATTTAAGTATAAA
The DNA here is from genome assembly GCA_905220435.1 of Amphipyra tragopoginis. NCBI lineage: Eukaryota > Metazoa > Arthropoda > Insecta > Lepidoptera > Noctuidae > Amphipyra > Amphipyra tragopoginis. The sequence continues at coordinate 13,991,955 of HG991999.1, read as the reverse complement.
CAAAGGTTTATTTTGTCAAAACTTCAGCTAAGTAAATTCCACACAGTTAAACATACTTAGTTAGTGAGGTTTCCTTAACACAAAGTAAATTGAAACTCAATAGGTTCCTAAATATCGCGGTTCGAATTTGCAAACAGTGTTAAGGTAACTCTAGAAACAACAACATTCGTTGATATAAACATGGTTTCTAGAACACACGAAGTCATCGGATTTCCCAATTTCAGTCTTCAAAGAAGTGGATCAGTCAATTAAACTGGATTGTTGTAATTATAGTGCTAGCGCAATTTGTAAGCAAAACAAAAGTTCATCATTTTCGAAATACAACATCATCACAAGTCTTTTGTCCTCCTCTGCTGTGTCCTTTCCTTTTGCACCATGCTGCTCTCTACCCGTTTTGTGAAAACGCATTCAGGGTTTTCTCGTGCCCATTAATCCTAGATCTACTGCTCATTCCAGCTTCTGGTTTTTCAACACTTCTTAACAACTATTCCGATAGGAGTTGATTCAATGGACGGACAGCAAATATTTCAGTCTTCAGCCTATCTATCTAGGTTCATATGCACTTTACTTTTGTGACCTAGAATCTTAGAATATCTACATTACAGACTCGTTTTCAGATTCCTTGAAATCTGACACAGTTTATTTAAATAATCTATGAACTGACCTTACTGACATTGTGGATTAGCAAAATACCTAAGCCGTGAGCTGTAATCAAATTAGCTGAAACTAACAGTTTTATTTGCACAGGTGGAATTTAAATCCAAGGCCGATTCCCGGTTTAATAAATTGCCTGGAATTTGTTTATAGTGAATACGGGATACCTACGCGGACAAAACAGAAACAGTTTTTAGTGCTATCGTGTCATTTATCAGGCGCATTCTATACAGGTTGGAACAAATTGCTTAAAGCTCTCAGAATATCCATGTGAAATCATAAATCTGTATTCGCATACTATAAAACGAACTTGTATCTTAGAAATCTGTTTTTTCGATGGTCTGGCGCTGGTCCAAGTGCTTGGTGGGTCGCGCTAATTTAAAGAGAGATGTGTCATAATAAGCATTTCATAGTGTTGAACACTCGGTCTCCAGATCGAATCACCCGCCGACGATTGAGATTGTACGCCCTGATTACACACATATTCCAAGAAACATGTATTTTTAAAAGCTTATGACAAAATTCGAAAGTTAAATCTGGCACGATACAACAGGCAATTTTATATAACAACGTGTTTTATATGAGAAATGCATTGTTGCAGGCCAGAAGAAAGTAGTGTGGCCACCGGTGCCCGAAACGAACGGATATCATCAAACACAACAGGTAAGAAGACATGACGTACTATAATTATCTACTATTACTTAAACATAATTAAATTGTATATACATAGGGGTTGATTGAGATGCAAATGACATCACAGCTGCACATAGTAAACGCTTTACAGTGGCGGCGAACAATAATTGCATGCAAAACAAAGCTATTACAAGTATTATGATATGTATTATAAGCTACATTATAAATCCCAACAGCAACAGACTCCTGCGTACTACAACAACGCGCAGCAGTCCCCAGCCTCTCCTCAACCCCAGTACCAGTCCCAACAGCCCCAGTCCCAACAACAGCCCCAGTACCACCAACAACCCCAGTACCAACAACAACAGCCCCAGCATCAACAACAACCTCAGTACCAACAACATACTCAGCACCAACAACAGCCCGGGTACTATCAACAGTCCCAATCCCCTCAGCCTCAGTACCAAGGTCCCCCCGAGTCGGAACCTTCATACTGTGAAGGCAGGAGACAGGAGACCACAGGGCTGAGTAAGCTGATTCCTGTCGGACCCGGTGTTTCTGCGTCCCCTGCTGCCGCCCCCTACCGTCAAGGCCCACCATCACCAGGCATCGCGCAGCCCTATCGCCCGCAACAAAGCCGCTGGGCACCAGTACCAGCCCCTCTTTCCCCTCAGGTATCAGGAACCAATGAAGTTGGAACGTCAACGTCGCCGAATAGAATTTAGTTTCATTACTAACTTGCACGTTTTCATTCAACTAATTTTTATTGTGGTAAGTAGATGTATATATGTGCCGATCGCTATTGTGTAATGAAAGCTATGCCTTTATTGTATACCACTGTCTAAAATGAAGTCTTCGATTAATACAGAGTGATCTTTTTAAGAACACGTAGCTACTTTGCAAAAATTAAAACATTAATCAAAATTGAATAAATTATTGCAAAGTGGAAACGCAGTGTTACCTACTACTACTCTTTTAATTACGTATTCACTTGTACACATTTCGTAGTACACCGTTGTGATGATCTTGTATCTAATTAACAAAAATGTGTTAACCTCTTTTGCCTCGGATTTTAACCAGCATTGTTGTGTGCAGATTCAAGGATCGCAGCCGGGGTATCCGTCCCAGCAGCAGCTGTCGCCTCAGCAGTACTCGCCGCAACCGCAGTACTCTCCGTCGTACTCGGAGCCGTCATACCAGGCCCCACAGAAGCTCTACGAGCCGCCGCCATCGACGATCACTCTTCGTCAGCAGCAGCCCGTACATCAGAGACCTCCTCCGGTTTTCGCTAGTCAACCCGCCACAGCTTCGTTTCAAGGTACCTACCAAGATATTAAGTCCAGTAACTCATAATTTTTTTTTTTTATAATTAACCCAAAAACGTTTTCTGCGTAAGACATAACTCAAAAGAGTAGTACCTACCTAGGTGGTAGTTTATTTCCTTGTTCATTTAGTGAAATTTATTACATGAAACTCGTTTATTTCTGTTAAAATGAAAGTAGGTATAGCTCGTTCAAACATTACAGCAAATTATGTTTTATAAGAGACTGAGCACTGGGAACATTTAATTTGACTCAATGGCAATATCAAAGCGCATAAAGTAACTACCTACAACACGTCTTCGCAAACATAATAAGTCGAGTTCCACGTGTATTGTTTATAAAATAGCTCTTTTATACCTTGCTGTCGCTTTAAAAAAGTGACTTATAACACGATGAGACTTTTACAATATGTCGCACTTACGGTTCATTGTTTTCTTTATTGGTCTAAGATTGTCACTCGATTTTTAATCCTAAAAAACCTACACAATAGATCCATTCTACATTACAAATCAATTTTCCATAAAATAATAATATTATTTCAATTCTATGAAACTTTGAACACATATTTGAGTTTCACGAAAATCATAGTCATTTTTGTAGGTAGGTACCCTTTGTTTACTAGTGTCGGACACGGGTATCCATATAGGATTCAAAATTCAATTTATTAAGCTATTAGAACTTTAGATTTACAAACCAGATAAGTAAGAGCAGTGTTAATAGGCTTGCAAGCTTGCAAGGACACTATAGTAAACTAATCCTATGTCGCTCTACGCTTAGTCTAAAAGCTAAGCCAACACAGACGATGGATGTGAAACTAACCCTAAATGAGTCGACGTCTCGGCACAAATACTCTAGGGATGTCGCGCGCTGACGAGCACAATGACTCTAGCGACTGTAGCCAAATTCATTCCGCATTATAGATTATAAATAAAACAATAACAACATGGGCATCTATCGTGAAAGGTGTCTAAAGAATTATGCCAAGAGATTCGACAGCAACAGTTGCGTCTTGTGAACTGAATGATTAATAACATACTGCGATTACGAATCCGTTTGTTTGCCAAGCGTAGTGATTTTGGAAATTTTTCTTCACGACCTTTCTCTGTAATGTAATGGACTAATTTGGGAGGAGTATGTTCAGCACTGGTAATGACGTAGATGAAGATTGTCGAACTACTGATATCTTTACGTAGGTACATAAATAAAAACCAACAATTTATTTTTTTGTTAGGGGTACGAATTTTGAACGAAACTTAACGAGATAAATAGATTAATAGCTGCTATGGGTGATTACGATTCTGCAGGAGGCGTCAACATGCGTGGAGACCAGAAGTGGCCACCGCAGCAGGTGAAGGAGGCGGTAGCAGCTGAGAACGAAGCTAGGAGGCAACTCGCCAGGGGCCCTGCCTGCAGACCGCGCAAGGTATCTATGCAAGCTATTTATTACTCAACATTACAATTAACGCCTACAGTAAAATAGGGTTATTTAAGAATCACCTGAAAATTGGAGTTTATTACTTAAATAAATGATTAATCTGAATAAAATTGGTAACCGACCTTATTTATCAATTATAACATAGAGGCTAGAGAAAACTGAAAAAAGACGTATCTTATTTAACTCTATTTTAATTATTTACTTATGTTAATTATTAAAATATTTTGATGATAATTATATTGTTAAACTTATTTTCTATTGCATCCAAGATTTCAGGAGGAAAATCCTTGAAGATATATTTATTATGGTGTCAATGCCTTTAATAATCGCTAAAAATAAATTATTAAAAGCAAAAAAATAACAAGCCCGCATGCTGTATAAATAATAATATAAGCACCCAGTTTTCATTCCACTGACAATATTGACGATCTTGTTTTTTGGACAAAATTCTACTGTCCACTTTTCAAAATTAGGTACTCGACAATTTGTTTTCACTTGAAATCAGTTTGATGGCCAAATTGTCAAACGCTATGTACAGTACAAATAAAATAACTGCCCCTCTGAAGTGAGGAACAGAACGCGCTGAAAGCCTGGTTTCAAAGCGGCAATAGTAGATTGTTGCACCGAGCGCAAAGTGAGTCATTAATGCACGAGTGTTATGTTGGTGCCCGAGCGTAAGCGAGGGCACTAAATTAGCACGAGTGCATTAATCACTCACTTCAGCAAGGTGCGTAATCTACTTTTCTTTCAACTACCAATTTACCTACCGTGATAAAATATACCTACTTACTCAAAATAAAAACTCAAGTTAATGAAAACAAGGTTATCTTGCGACTTTTGCTGCAAAAGGTTATTAACAATTTCATTTGCAGCTGTTTTTATACTTTCTGGACTTGAATTCATATCGCTATCTATTTCCATTTTTTAAAACTTTTCTTGCTAAATAAGAAGTATCAACGTTTTACAACGGTACAAAATGCGCGCCATTTGTTTTTTTTTTTTTTTTCACCATTTCGGTTTTATTCAGCCGATTTTTATTTTCAGCCAGTATCTTTTTGATCTAATGCATAAGAATGCATACATTTAATATTAAACTTAACGGGAGACATTAAACCTCTGTGGTAAATTTATATGTAAATAAAAAATAAAAAAAACTGCATTAATGAAAAACAGTGCAGTAATGAAATTTCATACAACATTTCTGCACTGTTTGCAGTGCAGTAATGAGATTTCATACAACATTTCTGCACTGTTTTGCTTCTAAGTAGAAAATACGTATTTTGTGATCGGTTTTGTATTGATTAATGATAACATTACTACGTAGTTGAAAGAAAAATATTTTTTCTTTCAACTACGTAGTAATGTTATCAATACGTATTTTCTGCTTAGAAGCAAAAAAGTGCAGAAATGTTGTATGAAATCTCATTACTGCACTGCAAACAGTGCAGAAATGTTGTATGAAATTTAATTACTGCACTGTTTTTCATTAACGCAGTTTTTTATTTTTTATTTAGATATAAATTTACCACAGAGGTTTAATGTCTCCCGTTAAGTTTAATATTAAATGTATGCATTCAATTCATACGCTTTAAGATTCTTATGCATTAGATCAAAAAGATACTGGCTGAAAATAAAAATCGGCTGAATAAAACCGACATGGTGAAAAAAAAAAACAAAAGGCGCGCATTTTGTACCATTGTAAAACTTTGATACTTCTTATTTAGCAAGAAAAGTTTTAAAAAATGGAAATAGATAGCGATATGAATTCAAGTCCAGAAAGTATAAAAACAGCTGCAAATGAAATTGTTAATAACCTTTTGCCGCAAAAGTCGCAGGATAACCTTGTTTTCATTAACTTGAGTTTTTATTTTGAGTAGGTATATTTTATCACGGTAGGTAAATTGGTAGTTGAAAGAAAAGTAGATTACGCACCTTGCTGAAGTGAGTGATTAATGCACTCGTGTTAATTTAGTGCCCTCGCTTGCGCTCGGGCACCAACATAACACTCGTGCATTAATGACTCACTTTGCGCTCGGTGCAACAATCCACTATTACGCACTCTGTACCTACGCAATTTTAAGTCACCGATAAGTCTCATAATGCAGCAATATTACATTTTACTTCTACGCATTTGAGTATTTGGCCATGACTCTATTTCATAAAATAAGGATGTAAATATTTATTTTTATTAACACACCTGTAATATATCACTTTAAATATTACCTACAACACATACCAAAATACCTATTGTGTAGTTTCTCTATAACTTTAGTTTAGAAAAAGTAATACTTAAATTCTAAATTTCACAAATTAAATTCTAAAGTCAAACTCAGGCGCACAACCACCTCTTTGACTAATTCAGGTTCAGATCTTCTTTAACTTAGCGAATTAAATATTGGCTAATTCCACACCTCGGGGTTAATTCTCTAACGTTACATTGTACAAAACATCGTTATTATAGTAAATTCTCAACGCTAAATCTTATGATATAAAACACAGTTGTTTCCTACAACATAACTTAGAGAATTGATGCACCGAAGTACATGTGTTGAACGAAATCGTTGTCTGTTTTAGCTGCGCCAATATTCGCTTGCCGAATTAGTTGCAAAGAACGACGTGTAGGCGTCGATCTCAGTCCGTACCTGGACTTTAATACCGAAGGTGTAAGTGCAGTTTGGGTCATAGTGCTAGCTACTATATGTTTGGACAAACTTTCCATTAACAGATCTCGGCACTTGGTGAAGGACAAACCTAGTACTGTTAGTCGCGAGCGCCTAACTCGCGTTTAGTAGCCTCTGCTATATCTGTCTTTTATGTAGGTGTACGACTCTAAATGCAATGATTACATATATGTGAAGTAACTGTGTACTCTGTAAATTATTGTGAGTCTCTTCCGTGCCTTCAAGGGTTGCACTAATGGATATTGAAGACTGAATATGTTTTATCGATGTTTTTTTATAAACTGAGATACAATTACAAACATTGCATGTCGCTCATTTACGACAAGATCGTGTTAAGTCCGAAAACCGGATTTAGCAGAAAACGCTTTTATTCAAAACTTTCAAAGGCGTTTTGTACAAAATCTGGTTTTAGGACTTAAGACGTTCTTGTCGCATATGAGCGACATGTCTTAGAGCCCATGACAAAAATGAACCGGCCCAGATAGACACATTATCAACTGCATTTGGTAATAAAATGAGACTTTATTATGGTGACGTAATTTCTGCCAGAAGTGACACCGGCCTAGACTTGCTTAAAATATTACCTAGGTACTACCTAGGTAGTTATTTTCACAATTGAGATTGCATTAGGCTTAGAGTTGTATATCTACCTATCTCACCATAAATTCATATAATGAACTAAATTCATATTTTGCACAAAGACATTCATTCATTCTCCTGTTTCTTGCAAAGCTTTGCAATGTAGATCAGTTTAGTACAAACCGATGATGCATGATAAAAACAACGTCTAAGATAATATAATTACCTAATGTTAGTTTATTTTCATATAGTCAAATTGTTAGAACTAGTACCGTACCCCAATGCAAATAAAGAGAATTTATGATAATGGTATAGATTTCCAGCTCTAGGCAAGAAAATCTTGAAAATCATGAATATTTTGTATTTATTTCATACTTAACGAACTACATCATACACCTTACTTAGTTTCATAGTACCTATCCTTGTAAAAAAGCTTGTATCAGAAAGGATTCCCGGTGTTTAAAAAGCAGGTAAACATATTAAAAGCCATTTTGTACTCTAATTACAGGTAAAGAAGGACTATGCAACCTTTTTCGCACAGAACGCCTTGAACCACAACTACCCTGGATACCGCGCGCCCCCCGGCACACAGCACTATGATGACAACTCAGGCCGATCTTCATACTAAATTAGATCTTAGTATTTACTAACACATCCCTCACATAAAAGGAATATTAGCCGACGTTCAACTCGAATTTGAATAGATGTTCTAATTCGATTTAATTACTTTTGTTGACATTACTAATGTAAGTGTGTCTACGTATCCAATTAATTTGGGGCAAAACATTTTGTAACGACAACAAAAATAGGTATCATCTCATCAAAGTAAACATCAATCAATTAAATTGGTTCGATAAAACCAAAGTCCTGAGGCATGGAGGATTGGAGTACTTGTATAGACTTTAGGTATTAAAGTCTTGAGGCATGTACGAATCAGATTACAATCAGTACTTAATTGTAGGTTTAATTTATTTTTAACCATTAATTAGAATTTAAGTAAATATATAAACATAAAAAATATAATAAAAATAACATTGTCACGTTCAAATTCATAAATCACTCTAAAAAATATACCATTTTCTTATGATTCTCATTGTTTTCTGTGTAAATGTGCGGCTTTATACATTGCGAACATATCCGAAGTTGCTTAATATTGTAACTGTAAATAATGCTCAATTACCAAAGTCATAAACATTTTTTTCAAAAATAATAGCCATAAAGACATATTCTTTGTACTCAGTGTTCTAATCCAAATATATATTGTTTACCTACCTATAAAATCATTAAAATCGAATACGTGAAAAAAAATGTTTATGAAATTGGATATATTTTACAAATTCAATGCTTCCGCCAACGTATAACATTAACAATTGGCTAAGCTTATAATTGTACCTAGTCATGAAGAGATTACACGAATATTTTGTATATAAAATGTTAAATGGCTTTATCGATTTGGTATTTCACTATGTAATTATATTTTAAATTAAATAAATTATGTAAAATGCCAACTAGCATTTTTATTGATAACTAGCTGTACCCGCTGACGGAAACATAAGGTTACTGCTCATCACCACACTTAATAGCGTGATAATTTGTACCCAGGGCTCCCACACAAAACTGCGAATTCGCATCGCATCGCAAAATTCTGCGAGCTCGCAGGACGTATCGCAAAAACTTCCGATTTGATTCGCATCGCGCATTTCTGCGATATTACGTCACACTTGGCGACTCCATTTTAGTCCTCTCTGAGACAGCGTCTGGGCAAGAGGCCGCCGTCGTTGTGTATAAATAAACTTAAAAGCTCTCCAAATGAAGATATGCTCATTCTAAAATAATCAAAAAGACTATCTTCCTCTGTTCTCAAATCATGGTATTTTTGAGTCAAATATTTCCCATTAGCGTTCATAATCGTAATAAGTGGATGAACCCAAAATCTTCTTTTTTTTCTATATCTATTTAACAATAACAGCAGTGCAACACTCTTCTTGCGATCCATGTCACTACTTCTAAAAACACGTCCAGTACTGTTGACTACCCTCGAAGGTATGTTCACCTGAATCAACGCTTTGCCGCACGAAATCGCATCGCATCGATTTTGTGTGAGAGCCCTAACCTGAACCATTCTATAACGGGCATTTTTGCCGAATTTGAACTAAATCTGTTCAGTAGTATTGGCGTGAAGCTCATACATACAAACAAATAACAGAGAAAATCTAAAAACCTCTGTTTAATGCCGATCAGTCTCGTTCTTAGTACACGTAGCAATATTTTTGTTTATATAATATTCAATGTACCTACAGTTCTTGCTTCGTTACGATATAACAGTAGAATCCCGATTATCCGGATCAAATAAAACCAGGGGTATTCCATAAAATCGAAAATCCGGATAATCGATTCTAAAGTCAAATCTAACAAAATTTAAATATTTTTCTTATTAAGGAATGGGTTTTACCACGAAGCAAATACAAAGAGGAGATGGTGTAATTCGATTTTCCTATCATACGACGCGTGATACTTTGCGGGGTGAAGGGAACGTTACACCCCGCCTACTTACGCCTACTTTCACGTTTTCCATCTAGTAGTGAATAGGAAAAACTAAACGCTTCGGGTACATCGGTAACTAATACGTGTTTCAGCTATTTCACGCTAGATGTCCTCGTAGTTGTAGTAGTATGTTACGACAGGGACGTACTTAGAATTTTTGTACCAGCCTACGGCAGAGCTGGTTTAAAAATTACAAAAAGATTGTGAACAAAAATGTAATAAATAAGAAAAATCTTCACACAGTAATAAGTAACCACCCCGCTAAATAATTGTATTCAAGTCGATTTTTTGTTAACTGTAGATTTTAGTGGAATTTTAGTGAAAATAATTAAGAAATCATGCCTATAATGTACACAATTTACTACAGAAATTTATTACAGAATTATTTTTTTGTACTTTTAATTTAAAATTGAAATTCTCGAAAAACAAATCGAGTTCCTACATCAAATGGATACGGCGATGGGCGATGGTCAATTTTTTTCGTACTCATAGTTTCTTGGACTGAATTACTGCTTACTGCAGTGAATAAAAAGACACTCTGTACAAATTCCCCCTTATTAGTATAAAAGGCGGTTTAAGCCATCGTTTTATCCATTTCTGTTTGAGATTATCTTCGGGTGGAAATCTGAAATACGAGTATAATCTAAATTTTATTAAATATCAAGGAACTATGCAGGCCTCGTTCACCATTATTGAATAAAAATTAAAACGTCACGTATCACCACACATCGTAATTAAATAATTGAATTCTAAGTACGGACCTGTCTATTCATATTGTTTACACTATTCCACGATAGATGGCGACCGAAATATCACGGTTTAAAATAGTGATAAAAAACAATAATACGATATTTTTGTCAACAAAAAAGCTTTAAAAAAATCTTAAATCTGTTTTAATACATTATAATTATAAAGATATGAATATTTCTTACGTAGTTGTTAGTTATTCATGTTATAATAGGGTGCGCCATCTTTTGTCGAGCAGTAAAACTATTGTACGAGACGTGATAACAATAGATTTTTCTAGAACGAATCTAATAAATATCGAAAAAAAATAGTTACGAGTGAAATGTGATGCCATCCATGGTACCAAAACGTTTATCTGAGTAGTTTTTACAAGATAACACACAACACTTCATCTTTTTCTTTTAAATGACAACGAAAATAATAAATAATGATAAAATGGAATGGGAGCGGGAACGTAATGTTTACAAGACGAGTGCCGACAGACTGATAGGCCACGCCCACCGTGAGGACGGAATGGTTCTACATTGGTATCACGGTTCACAGTTGCTTATGCCATCTCCTCTTTGTATTTGCTTCGTGGGTTTTACATACATCCGTCGTTTAGACAATACGATATAAAAAATTATGACCTAAGTATAACGATAATGAATCACATAATACCTATGTAATTTAAAATTTTGATTGTATTATCTTGTTATTGATCTTTGACGTAATGAATCACATCACTTACATTGCGGCCAAGTCCCTGATGCGCTTCAGTTGCAGGTAACAACTGTATGGGATCCGATTCGTCCTGTCTTTCAAACCAAAACAAATGAGAGCGGGAGTACACGGTCGGAGGCAGGAATAAACTCGTCGTAAAATGTCTCGTCGCGCCGTCAAACCATTTTTAAATCGGCAATTAGCTTAGAGCTGTGACGAAAGAGTTCAGATAATCGGATGTTCAGATAATCGGGATTCTACTGTATGTGTTTAGACGTATAGATAGTAGTGATTTTGCAGATGTTCGTAGCCGCGCGCAGTCTCAGTTCGACACCACGTCATCCCACTGACGGGCTGGCCACACACTCAGTTTTTATCGCACTTATTTTCTGCAACTTTGCTTGTATGTAAGAGACGGCAAAGTAGCAGTGACAATATGGATAGAAACCGGTTTCAAAAGTAAAAGTGAAAGAAAGATTGTAGTATAGCTAGCATCTTAAAAAGTGATTACAAGATCATTTATTTATTTATCACAACACTTCTATCATTACAGGATATCCCAATGCGATAGGGTGGTAGGTACATATCTAAATTTGTTTTTTACAAATTATAGCACAAATAATTTAAAGTTATTCTTGCGAATTCATTCAGTGAACAGGAAAAAATGTCAATCCTTTCGGCGACTTCATTGAGCGTCTGTAAGGCACGAGTAACCGGTGCTTTATTAAGCAAGTTAGTCCTACCGCGCGGCACAGCCAGCAACTGCGGCCGTCTCCGCCTCTGCACGTAGTTGTCGGGCACACACAGACTCACTTCCTTTAACACCCCCTGATTATTAATTTTGCCCTTAATTATTTTAAAAATATAGATAGTGAGAGCTAAATCCATTCTTAATTCTAACTTGTTGTACCCTACCATGCCTAGAACAAACAAGGTTGGGTACATCAACGGATAATAAGGATATACTCCGTACAGTCTCATGTACAGATACCTCATCATGTCCAGTGTCACGGTAAATTTGCAGGTTCCACCAATAAATACCGGTAAAACCGGCCATCATTGCCCTTAGCGGATATCTTTGCCCTAACACGAAAAATAACTAAAATCTTGAATTGCAAATAAACTTATATAGCTGATGTAAAAGACACAACAATATAATCGTTCAGGGGTGATTCTATCATTACAGTTTTAGCTAATATCGGTATGTCAGGATTGCGAGCAAGGTAAACACAGTAAATAAAACCAACATAGACTCTCCACCACTGAGAGTACTTGTATTTGGGTTAGTATTAGTAACATAAACTAGATCACAATATATTACTTTACACAATTATTACAAGATCATAAAATAAGGACAAGCTAGTCAGATGTAAAAGGTCAGACTTCTTCAGCTGATCAACACGGAATGCTCTCGCTTCGTCGAATGACCACCGCCTTTATAACCTCGGGTGGGCCGATCCATATCGACGACTACCCTCTCTTGTCAACATTGCCCAGTGCTACCCGCTACCGATAACACTGACAACATTTTTTACCTACCTACCAAAGGTTAAAAAATGTTGTCAGCTATATAAGTTTATTTGCAATTCAAGATTTTAGTTATTTTTCGTGTTAGGGCAAAGATATCCGCTAAGGGCAATGATGGCCGGTTTTACGGTACCATACGATTTGAAGTTGAACCTCCACCTGACAATGATGCAGGTAGAGAATGTAGTGATCTACGAGTGCGTAGGCAGATTCCCTATTGAAGAATAATGCGAAATAAAACGACATTGATGTATGAAAATATTATATTATCATACATTACATACATCGTGTACAAACCACGCCGAGTACCTAGACTGAGGTGCACTCAATAAATGCTTCAAAATAATAACAGCAATCTAGCCAAGCTACGTACAGTACCCATATGTACAATTTGTAACAAAACAAATAACAATTACAAAAAGCCGTTATATTGTCGCCGAATTTAATCAATGGCATACGTTTAATATCACAGAAGCAGCCATTTTATGTACAAAATCATTATGGCTACGTCTATCTATCCTGGCCTATAGTTAAGGTTGCCTCATCTGCCTTTCCTCTAAACAGTGCGCTCTTTGAGGGGCGTCTGAGAAGGTCAATTTCCGCAAAATTGACATGGCATCCCCACCTATTGGCAACTTTCTAAAGCGCAAACATAGTAAGCCTAGCACGCACTAAAGTAGCAAGACATGTGTCACGGATTTTGTAACACATGTCTTGTGTGACAAAATTCGTATTTATATTAAGTGATCATCCAAGATTCCATAAAATTGTCAACACATAATATGTCTTGTCTCTTCAGGCCGTGCTAGGCGTGCTGAACCACTTTGCTGTGATTTATCTGGGTTTCATACTTCCTCCAAATGTAGTTTCTCGACTCATTTCAATTAGAGATGGGCAGACTAGTCGGTTAAGCTGACTATCCCCCCTCTTTTATGGTCGAAAACTAGTCGACAAAATATCGGATTAGTTGGCAGTTATTGTTCTTTTAATATTACTAAAAAAGGCACTGAAATTCAATAAAAATAATTATTTAATATGTTATGTGGCTTAATTATGATTCACAAATCAATTGAGTATTATATTAACAAGGAGATAGAGAGGAGAGAGAGAAAAGCTAGTCGACAAGTAAAGTAAAATAACACAAACTTAAACAAAACCCGTCGCGCCTATAGAACTTGGATGAAAGAGTTTTGTAGTCAGCGTCTAATCGGTATCCTCGAAGCCGAGTCGGCTAGTCGTCCAGAACCATAATCGGCCTATCTCTAATTTCAACTCATGTAGTTGATTGTCCGATTACTCCCAGTTATCACATAATGCTTTACAGAATAAACATAAATGCTAATCGTCTTCACGGAATTCATAAATAAAACATTCCTCAATATAAAAAGTTGCATAACATAACTGATTTATTATACTATAAAATATATAAATATAAAATTTATAAATATCAGGAATATCGATACTTTTTCTTGGAAAGGCACCGAGAGTATGCTAAAAACCGTACTTAAAACAATTTATACGACCAACAGTTGACTGCTTCGCAACATTAATGAAACAAGAATATAATTCGCTGTTAAAATGATATTCTTGTTTTATTATACTAAAAGTTATTATACTAATGGACTTTAGCTAAAAACGAAGGCATCGATTCCACATGTACTTTAAATTTATCATAAATAGCAATCCAAAATATGAAGTTTTCACACATCAGACTGGAACCTCGACGGAACATTGTAACATCGCTTAGCTCGTCAATTTTTATTGAAATACCCACACTATAACAATACCTATAATAGTTTTTAAAATAAATTTTCCTTGGCTCAGAATGATTCCCACTACGTAAAAAAGGGTCGCACGCTTCGCTGGACGATTTCTTTTGACATATTTTAGATGCAACAAAACCTTGCTTTCATCACTACGCTCTAAGCCCCAACCTTAGTGCAAAGTTCTATGCACACCGAACACCAACACGACTTTGGTACCCGGTGTGCGTAAAGCCGTATTCATGGTAAAAGTTTTAACAGACTGCTACAGAATCAAACGAGTGAGAATCCTTGTGTTTGTTGAATAGCTTGGATAAGATGGTACTTGAGCCGTTCTTTAGTTCTATAACGCGGAAGATCTAGGAGGTTAAAGCAAGTGTGGGCTACCGGGAAGTACCTGTCATCAGCTACTGCTTGAATTCGTATCTGCAAAGAAAGAAAAAAAATAATTACAACCTTTCAATGTAAAATTAAATAGATTTTTTTTAAACTTGCTTTTAATTACTTTTCTAAAGTTATCTAAATATTAACAAAATATGAAATATACTCACTTTAATATCTCTCATTCCCTGAATTGGGACACGGTCACTTCCAGTCAAGAACAAGAGGAATTTTTTCTTATCTTCAATTGGAAGCTCATGAAACGTTTCCCAGAACCACCTGCACGTCAAAAACATTGTCAGCATTTCTTAATTACAACTATCTTATTAAATTAAACATAAAACAATACAGCATATTTACCTCACTTGTGGGTCAGTAGCTGTGTACCCATTTTTATATTCACAGTTGCTTTCAAATACATCCCAGTCGTATTCTTCATTGCCCATTACAACTGACATAATTTCGTGTGATCTGAACAATTTAATTATTCTACCACCACAGACCTGTTGAAGCAAGCATAGTAGAATTACACGTTAGGATGAGAAATGATATCGCCCTAGCCTTCGTGGACTGCGTAGACGTTCGCCTACTAGAGGGAGCGCAGCGTAAGAGCTGCGTATAAGTCGTGTGTACGTCGACCGAAAGAGATTTAGGCGCTGTACACAAGATAAATGCTGAACTACACATACAACGATCTTTGCCTTAATAAATTGGGTACCAAAAATCTTCGCCATCTTATAATTTCAAGAGCTGGAAATAGCAAAATGAGGTTAAGAAAACTAAAGTTTAGAAATGGTTTTGGAAACAGCATAGTTTAACTTTTACTTTACATACCGAATTGCGATAACAATATGCAAAAGCCTATCTCGAATAAGGTTTTGTTATAAAATTATAAAAAGATTAATCGAAAATAATAGTAATGTGATGTAATAGGAAACTTGGAATATTTTTGTCTCACCTTCTGAAATCCTTGATTGAAAGCTTTGAATTGATTTTCAACTGACTTATTGAGCAAGAAATCTACATATAACTCAACATATTCCTGTTTGTTCTCGTGTGTTACGGGCACGTTTTCGCCGTTTTCCTTCAGGGGGTGTACTTGTATCTGGCCGAAAACTTCAGTGTTCACTGCAAAGCATAAACTGAACACCTGTTGGAAGGGCCAAATTAGTTAATGCGTAAATCAAGTTACGAGAAAATAATCTAGGTTACGTCTATGATTTACAATTATGCAGGTAGCGTCATCCATCCATCCTTATTAGAAAAAAATGTAGTAATTTATGTCAGTTGAATAAATATCGACTCGTAACAAATGAGTCCTTACGATGAGATGC
Source organism: Amphipyra tragopoginis (assembly GCA_905220435.1). NCBI lineage: Eukaryota > Metazoa > Arthropoda > Insecta > Lepidoptera > Noctuidae > Amphipyra > Amphipyra tragopoginis. The sequence goes on along the minus strand of HG991999.1, from coordinate 13,975,653 downwards.
GAGCGTATAATGTGTGAGTAGTCCATCTGCGTGGTTCTATCAAATTGCTCAAAAATCTCTACAAACCGAACACGTGCATTTGTATATGTTACGGCTAATAGCCGAAGTGTGGCTACACCTAGTTTTAGCCGGGTACAACTATGTGCAGCCAGCCACATGCGGTTAAACTTAGATGTATCCTACTTATCCTCGGGTAGAACTAGGTTTACCCTTCATCATAGCGGGTAGAACTAGGTGCAGCCGCACACCGGTGGTTAAGAGGAACCCCGACACGGATAGGTTAGGTTCGAAGGGGATGACGGGGGGTTCGTTCGCTCGCTTCGCTCGCTCACTCTAGCCCCCGTCATCCCCTTCGTGTTAGCTTACTTTAAACCCTTTCGTGGGAAAATCCTCATGGCTACCCTTCGCCCCGGGGCTCCGTCGACTTAAGCTACACCTAGTTCTAACCAACTGCTACTGGTTGCACCTAGTTGTACCCGGCTAAACCTAGGTGTAACCGCCATTCGGCTTTTACCCGTAACATATACATGCTAAGCTGGTCTGACTGTACAACTTTATGCGTGACAGTCCAGCCGTTATGTTAAAATAAAGGCAGGGCATACCTCTTCAACATCTTCATCAGGATAGTCCAATAAACTTTTAAGGCTGTTAGCGAGAGTAGGATACAGATCCGACAAGTCATCCAGCATAACAACTTCTTCTAATACCTTCTTGTATAAAACCAATGGGAATGGAACGTAGATAATTATTGAATTGTATATAGCTAGACCATAAATGGCACCTGTAAACAGAATAATCTCGTCAATGTACTTCTGATACTGAAATCATATAAAAAATCGCGGAGGGCCTCGTGACTAATTAACAAGCGCGCGGATCATAGGGCTTATACATATAGGAAGCAGGTAACCAGCGCCGATCTACCAGCGCTTATCGGTACTAGTCCGTTCAGGTAACCACTACATAAAGGAAGCGAGTAGAAGCACAGGGGCTGGCATTTTTTTAACAAAAATACGCCTTATTCCCTTGCAAATACAGCAACAAATGACGGCCTACCAGCGCTGATCAGAGCAGGTCGGAACTTGTCGGCGCAGTCCGGAGCTTGTCGGCGCTGGTTCGTCACACAAGCGCTGACAGATCGGCGCCGGCAACCCGCTTTCTACATGTATACGCACATACGATTTGCGAAGTTAAGCTGCGCTTCCTGCGATTTGTCCGTGGATGGGTGACCATTCGTCACACATCGAGAACCCTCCGTGTCTCTGAGAGCACGTTAAACTGTCAGTCTCGGTTGTTATACGAATACTTGTGACATTCATTAAGGGTAGCCCGAAGCCCGAAAGTCTGACATCGGGTCTAACGTTAGGATATCGGTATTGCCCAAGACTGGGTTGCGGAGGTCTGATGGCATTCGCTCCGTGTATAATACTGGTATTCAGCCGCATCTAGTTAGACTGGAAGCTGACCCGAACATAGTTGGGAGGGAGGGCTAGGAGGAAGAGTGTTTATAAAAAAACCTGAAAATTCGGAACATGTATTTACTACAACAATAAGGTCAGCATCAGCATCTGCTGATGACCTGGAAACATCTGCAATCACCAATTCAGGGGGCCTACTCCCTAAGCACGAAGTCTGTGGTTTCGGCCTTGGTTTCGAGCGTTTTCTACTCCCTATCACCTACAGACATACGATTATTTCGGGGCCCGAACTTAGAATGAATGACAACACGGTGTGACAGTAAGTTGTCCCTACTACCGATGTGTTTTTGGCCGTCCGAAAAGTTGAACTTGATACTTGTTTTGTTCATTCCTACGTTTCGGGCTACTTTCGGATGGGCGACTAAATTCGTTGACGGACTTAGGGAGTAGGCCCCCAGGAACTAAATGAAAAACAGAGGACAGCACCATAGAACCAAGAACAATGGTAATATGGTGTAGTTTGTAACCCCGAGTTCCCCACTCTAAACAGTGGAGTTTCACGGACTCAAATCTCGACTTACCAATCAAATAGTACATGACGTCATCTTCGAAAGGGTTATTAGAAAACCAGATCATGTTTGTTTCTTCAGACTGTTTGAACATGCCATACACGGGGTCGAAGATTTCCTTTAGGAGCAACAAAAAGAACTCTTTCTTAACTCCACCGGCGTCTTCGGCTTCTTCACCCACGAATTCTACCTGAAAGAACACGGAAATTAATGTCACTTAGAACGTAGTACTGAACTTTATTTGACCGTTAACGTAGCGGATATTTACGGCACAATGAGGACAGTGATTTTAATAATCTCCTAAAACAAAACATTCATTCAATACTTACTCTAAGCGGTTTCTTCAACTGTGATGTTTCATGATTACTGATTTGCGACATGGTGTCTCTTACAATATGGTTTCTAGAAACTGTTAGGTTGAGGAACTGGTCTCTTTGGTATTCATACGTAGGATCCATGAATAACCTCGTGAATATCTGCGTGGCTGCTCGACTTATAGCTATCTGCATTTGTAACTGCTGATCTATTTTTAGTAACAGTGATTTGCATTGAACGTCGAACAGGAACGCGTAGTTACACATATGAGGATGGGCCGACTACAAAAAAAAAGTTATTTTGCGACATTTTAGTTATTATTATTTATGACTAGACAATGAACAATAAAAGATTGTGTATGGTTGAGTTACAAAGTAGGTATTTTTATAGGGAGTGCCTCCGCTGCCAGCGCCGGCACCCAAAAATAACGCGATTGGGAACCGGCGGTAGATTAATGCGTGCCGGCAGCCGAGACTAAAAACATCGGCTGCCGGCACCCAAAATGGACACCAGCGGCGTTAATAAGTTGTTTGGTAGGTATGTTAGTTGAAAGGTAGGTTAGATTTTAGGCCAAACACTGTAATTTGTCTTCCAACTGACTAATTTCAAGTAATGTTGGGCGTTATAACATATAACAGCTAATATAATTCATTATACATTTCTAATATTTTAACCATTATTTATTTGCAACAAAGACTGTTATAATATATATTATCGTCTATAGGTAGCAGTCGCCCGCCACTCGCGTCGAGTCGTTAAGTCGGCTGAAACCGTCACACTATTATGAACTTTAACACACAAATAACAAGAGCAAAGTTTTACCACCGTTAAAATAACATAAATATTTATTTAATATTAGTGTGAACTTGTTTCATATTACTATACATCGTAATAAAGCGTCACACAATTATGAACTTTAACTCACAAATAACAAGAGCAAATTTTTACTACCGTTAATTTTATATTATATTAGTGTAAACTTAGTTTCATATTACTGCAAGTTTTCTGCTCTATTGATAATTAGTGTTCCTTCAATACAAATATACAATATAATATAATATATATTACAACAGTTAAAAACAACAGTTTGAAAATTATAATATAATGTATAATGCATTAGGAAAATATATCAGTTACGCCCAACATTAATTTCAAGAGTGAGCGACGCGAGCTCGGTCTTTTGGGGCACTCCGACACGGATAGGTTAGGTCCGAAGGGGATGACGGGGCTAGAGTGAGCGAGCGGAGCGAGCGAACGAATCCCCCGTCATCCCCTTTGTGTTAGGTTATTTTAAACCCTGCAGACAGAAATAGGAGCCCCGCTCAGCGATGCTCCGTCGATTTTGCTTTGGAAACCCAAACAACATTAGAAACATCCCCTTAAGTTTTTCGTTTGTTTTTATTGTGAAAATGAAAATGGGTGACGAACAACTGTCTCATGAAGAGTTTGAGAGGCCGTGAAGGCGTATAAAAACAGAGTATGCAGTCGGCGTGGCGCCGGCAGCCAGTCTGGCAACCGGCGCCGGCAGCGGAGGAGCTCCCTTTTTTATATTATTGACACAGACGAACCCTTTGTAATATGTTGAGTAATACTTACTGTATGATCTGAGAGCCAGTTTATATAATCGGTTGCTATGTCCACATGATCACACATGTCTTCAATATAAAAACATTCAGCTGGAATTTTTGGTTTCTTTGGATTCGTAAAGTTTATTTTGTTCAATGATGACAAAGTATTGAGTATCTGTATGATGCTGTGTGTAAAGTAAATTTTCTGGAACCAGAAAAAATCAGCGGTGATAAATTCAAGTCGGACTTGGTTCAAATATCGTCTTTTCTTCTATTTGATTTATAATATACCTTATTCGCGCGAACCGTAGGCTGCATAAGTTCATAAACAATAACACTTTTAAATATATCGACTAGCATTTCGAAATATTCCGGCGTTTGCGCCTCCCACCATAAATTCACTATTCTCTGCGGATGAGTAGACAGATTGTTGAATGCTTCTGCAAACGGACCCTAGGGATAGAAGTTTGATTTTTTAATATGTTTTGTTTAGTTTGAAAGAGCTGAGACAGAATTTCTGCTCATATCTGCTTGTCGTATATTAAGGCCCGCCGGGGATTGTGTTTTTTTGTCACGGTGACTTTTGTTACCCAAGTCGAATGCTATGAAGATATATGGGAGTGCACTCACTATGTTGACGTGACATTACGGTGACAAATATACTTTCATAGAATTCGACTTAGTAACAAAAAGTCACCGTGACAAAAAATCACAATGAGCGCCCGGCGTAACAATCCTCATACTAACATTATTCCCAAATATGTTGGGGTCGGCGTCCAGTCCAATCAGTTATAGCAGAATATTAGAATGTGTCACGGAGCGACTGCCGTCAGCTTCATAGTAGTGGATCGAAGGGCAAGTTTATTTAATTATTATTGGCGTGTTGCAAATTTAAAGTCACAAAATATACTCTTTATACTAAACAAATATTGGCATACGACTTGAAAATAAGAGCAAATAAATGGAGCCCCTTTTATAGTAATTGACCAACATGTCAAATGTTTATGGGGAGATGAATATTTGAAATGTTCAGCCCTTGAGATTTTGTAGCCACTAAAAATGCACACAGATAATGTTAACTAGACTAAGATATAAGGTTTCTTATACCTGTAATTCTACATGTCGCCGAGGATTACGCATCTCGTGATAAAGAGGTAAGATAAGGAACATTCTGAGAGCCTCCGCGTCGGGCGGAGATACTTTCATCTTCTTTATGATGTTCTCTGTTAAGTGACTGAATATCTGAAAACAATGAAAGATTACTTCAGAAAAAGTGTCTATTACTACGAGTTGTAAAAGTAATGAAACTATTATATCAATTGAAAGTAGAATTATTTGCATCCTTAATTTTCGTCTTACTTGCAATTTTATCTACACCTTATTTATTGAACCTTGCTGTTATCTTTGGCGAACATTAGGCTTGCGACGATATCAATAATAGGACGTCGTCAATTTTGGATAGCGCTATTTAAATGTATACGTTTAAGATCAAATGTCCCTCAATAAAAAAGGCGATGAACTACCGTATGAACGAAGTACCGAGTTAAATTTTACTATGGAATGATACATTTTATAAAGCTTTCAACTTATCAATAATTGATCTGTAAATATTGATGGCGTCAATTATGTTCTTTAGAGTACCGAGAGATTTTTAACTTGTACAATAGTTTCAAAACTCACCAGTTCTTTTATGGTAGTATTTTCAAATCTGCTAACTAATTGGAAGGCTTCCTCGGCTTTTCTCAGATCGACTCCAGGCACCTTTGTGTTACAACCGAAGTGAGCGTTGTTGGGTAATAAGAACGAACCGTTCAGGCATGCTAGAGAACCGAACACGGTCTCTAAATAGGCCAGAAGATCCTGTATTCCAAAAAAATGTGTTATTATTTGCAAGAACGATTAATGTTTTATTTATTAACGTAATTTATTCATAAGAATTTTTCGTTCTGTAATTTTAATTTCTAGATTCTAATTACTTTATCTGCTTAGTTACCGCTTTTAAAGATAACTATATTCACTGTACGATAGCATCGAAAAAGACAGCTTAATGATACGTTACGACGACTACTTTAAAAAATTACCAAGAATTTCATATTATTTCAAAGAATTGACAGAAAAGACACAATTGTTAAAAACAACTAAAATCATTGAATAAATGGAGATACAAGTTTTTAAAATTTTTAGTGGAGGCATTTTCTGTCCCTTTCGCATGAAATAGATTCTCGTACAATGTCTATTTCGTGCGAAAGGGACAGAAAATGCATGATATGAAGTTACTTTAAAAGTCATAGGATATAACGTCTTTGGCTCTCATAGTGAACATTGTTAAATCGTCAATAACAATATATTTTTTTTCTTTTCTTGTTCCTATCTTTTAGTAAAGGTTTCAAGATGTCTAATAAAAAATAAATATTTTACAACCCTATTCAAAACAGTAAGCACTTTCTGCAATCAGTCTAGAATTGAATTTACCCAAAAAATATGTGTATCACCTGATTTACAACATCACAATCTTTAAACACTTCGCAAGCAGCTAACTTTGGTAGAGTCAACGTTAGAAGTTGTTTCGTATGACCATACGTTCGGAAGTCCACCGGGCCAGATTTGTCATGGTTTATAATTAGGAAGCTGTGGTCACCGCCCGCAAACACCCTTAACGGACCCTTGAAGATTTCTGGCGAAAACTGCAAGTAAATATGCCTTTTGTTAATTTTATTTGGTGTACGAACAAGGTGAATATTTGTATCCAAGCGAGTTTAAATGACGTTTTATATCTGGTTATGAATAAAGAAACTATTTGATTAAGGTGCTTTTTATGTTTAAGTTAAGATATATCACCCCCTTTCAAACTGGGTTGGGATCTAAATATACACCCTGTGTAGAAATATTACATTGCATCGTTTAATAGTAACCATCATTGCATTCATCACATATTTAACATTACATTACAGTGCAAATAGCAATGAAGTTGACAATTTCATTAACATATCTTCAGACTCATAAGCAGTGATCGGAAAAAGGTGAGCTAATTTACCTAAACTTCAAAGAACACAGACAAAAACTGGAGACTTCCTTACGACAACATTTTTTTTCGTGAAAATTATTCCGGGTATCGGGACTTCACTAAAGTACATTTAATATTAATGTTAATAGTACAGTAAACAATGAAATTCGTTTCCTATTTTTGTTTCCCAAAGTTTCAAAAATTGTCACAAAACCAAATGACACGTTTTTCATTGTTTTTAAAAAAGAGATTCTTTATTGTTTTCAAAAAAGGACATTGTCTTTTATTTTTTGAAAACAAATGAAAGACAATTTCCGAGAAAATTCTCCCGAAAAAAAAATGTTGTCGTAAGGAAGTCTCCAATTTTTGTCTGTGTTCTTTGAAGTTTAGGTTAATTAGCTCACCCTTTTCCGATCACTGCTCATAAGAGACGGATAATAAAGCGCGCTGAAAGAAGGCGGAGCACAGGACGGTAGCAAAAATAATAATAAGGATGTCTCAAGATGCCTCCGACTACTGTGCCATCTGTGACCATACGGGACTGACCAGCAGAGTACGAGACAGTCGTGACTGGTCTTCAGTCAATCATCCTCATTATCATCACCAATACTGGACGCTACAGCAGCTGTAGCGAATAGCTTATTTAGAGAGGGGCTCCCCCATATTTTATTGAAAACTAATATTACAATAACCTACCGACCTTAGGCTCCGCTTTTTATCAACACACGCTTTAAATCCTCTTAATCGTAATTTAGTCACTTTGTTTACTGATATTAAAGTTTTTCATGCATAATCTAAGACAATTTCATTACATTATTATAACAAAATTAAAAGAAATTAAAAAAGAACGTACAAATCTAGAAAATAATCAATAGATAATAATGAAAAAGGGTCTAACAATAAAATAGACCAATACATTACGAAATACATAATCTACAGGTTTACTAGTTTTAATAAATTGCAACACATTGAACATAATACTAATACATTTTAAATATACAGATGACTCAACATTTAGTTTGGAAACGCCCGCGTTGCTATTTCGAGTTACTGATGTCGTGCCCTCGACTTTCGGTTTCTTCTTAAGCTGAAGAACAACATTTCATGTTAATAACCTATATCAGGCTATTACTATATCAGCATATTCATTAGCTATGACGTAAAATTTTGGGAAGTACAGTCAGAAGCAATAATATCTGTCTATCGACGGATTAAAAAATCGCTAATAACAGTCATCTGACCCATGCCAAGAGATTAAATACGTGTTTCTGGGTAGTACGGCTACCCATTCTATACATAGGCCCATATTTATCCGTTCTATCCATATTCAGATTGCTATTGTTGGCGATTTTAAAACCGGCGATGGGCAGATATTATTGCTTCTGACTGTACATACGGGGGTTTAATTTACATCACGATTCACTGGTGTAATACAGTGCAAATCAAAGCTTATCGAGATTTTATCACAGTTGCTGTATTATCAACAATATTTCAATTAGGGCCTCAAAAACATGCGCCACTCTTGGGGTTCGAACCCGTGAGGTTCAAAGAAGGAGCGTCCGGAGCCCAACCCATTGGCACTAGGTCAATGAGACCACTTATTATTACTTTTGTTGAGTCAAAAGAATAAAACAAGAAAATTAGCAACCACAAAAGTACCTACATACCTACGTACTAATATCAGTCAATCAAATCTAACTCCATACAATCGGTCAACGCGAGTGCGTTTACCCGAGCTGTTAAGATGCAACTTGGGCCATGACATTCGGACTCGCGCGTTCTGATTTTGAATAAATATGGAACCATTTGACTTATGAAATCACTTTCATTTTTAATTACCCTTATTTGGTGATTATTTCGTAAATGGCAAATGTCTATCAATATTAAGCGCGATGAACCACTGCATGGGTAGGTAGTTACACTGTGCTAATATTACACTAAGTGTTAAAAGAAGGGGAAGTGCATAAAAGAAAGAAAACTACTATCTAATACGGCATTATAGCTAAGCAATATTCACTTATTTACCTTGCTCTGGCCAGGGTTTTCAGTCTGTATTGAAAACAATAGAATTGAATGTTATGATAGGAAATCAATTCACTACGTCATAGCTTATTTATTCGATGATATGTGGTTGGCTAAATAAGCATAGCGGCGAGAAGCGATAACATTATATTATAATCTGCAAGCTCTACAAACTTGCACGGTTTTTTTTTATCTAACAAATTGGAATAGGTCAGGTTTTTGGGCTCTGGCAATTTAAACTCTAAACATGCCAACAGATAAATAACTATCTACTGTGGTACAAGTATTGTTAAGTATCTTAGCCTTCACTAAAGAACTCGAAACTCGACAAGCTTCTAAATGAAGGTAGGTTCGAACTGAGTTGGCAGTGTTGGCACTGCATAATTACGAACAGTCTATTTTATGACGGAAATCTTCGCCTCTCTACTAATTTTGTGTATGAAAAATAAAATAAATAAATGTTAAAAGATTTTTATCGTAAGGTATAAACCTTATAAAAAGATGTTTTAAATCAAGTCGAGGATAACAGTCATCAGATTACTAGAATAGACTAGAAAATATTTAAACAAAGGCATAGAAGCTACCAAGGTAACTGGATTAAAGTGACCTAACATCGTTTGTTGTAGATGCTCATGAAGTTAGTATATTATTAAACGTAGTTTCTAAACGTGCGCTGGCGGAATTACACCGTAGACGTATTTCTGGCGTATGACGGTCTTTGTATTGAAATTCAAAAGTAACCGCAGTAAATAAAGATTTTGAGTTAATCTGCGCATGCACGGTGGAACGTCTATAGGGAAAATGATAAAGCCGCCGTACGGCGGATTTGGTAGGTACCTATATCGGTGACCTAAGTAATGCAGCCGCCCCGCTAACCTCTTACGACTCGGCATTACAATATTCATTATTATTAACAGTATTTTTCAAAAGCATAAAAAATTTAAACATGCAATAAGTGCGAGCTCGGGATCTGGACCACTCTGACTCGGTCAGTGAAGTTCATTCCATTCGAGTGGTTTTTCTGACTTGACCTTGGTTGCTTGACTACGGCGACGAACATATTGGTTTTGTTCAATAAAATCCTCCGTACGGCGGCTTCAGTACTCTCAACAAAATTATTCAGCCGGATGCAGTGCTCAAATTTTGCGGATTCGTGTGAATTTCCATACAAAATCCACCGAGCGGCTGAACTACAGCGCTTACCTACAATTCAATTCCGCCGACGGACGTATAGCCACGTTTATTATTAAATGACGAGATGATAATATTGCAAGGTAAAATGATAACCCACCGGTGATTCATCAGTAGGTGTAAAATTCACTGGCGTGGGTACTAAGGCGAAGGCCATATGTGGACAACCAAGTTGTCCCCTCGCGCCGTACCCACACGCTAGGATCCGGTCACCGACCCGACACAACACGTGCCGGCGCCCGCAAGCCACTTGCGTCACCGTACTACCCATTAACTCCATTACCTACGAACATAATAACACTATGAATGGCCGATACAATTGATACAATAAATGATTCATAATTTATAATCCTACTGATAATAAATTTAATATACATGGCGTTTCATGTCGTACTTAAGGAAATAGATACCTTCAACGTTACGTTAATCATTCATGGCATGAAACATAAATATAACAGATAAAATTTAGAGAAGAGGCTAATCGCATAACTTGTCAGATGTCACGGAAACGACTTGTTATAGTGTTTGTACTGATTTGTTGTTATGCTTTGTTGCAGCAATAATAACAGAAATAACTTGCTTATTTTTCCGTATGCAGAGATACGGACGTTTCGGTGAAGGAAAACATCGTGAGTAAACCACACTTGAGAGGACTTCGATCAGCTGTTCTCGGGGGTAGTCCGCCAACACGCACTAGGCCAGGATGGTTGTCTAAGGCTTGAATTACATAGAAAAGGCATAAGGCGTAGGCGCGTCGCTTCATACATTTTGTCGTGCTGCCGCTTCAAATCTTTTTCGTACAAAATGTATGAAAGCGACGCGCCTGCGCCTTATGCCGTTTCTATGTAATTCAGGCCTAAAGCCTCGGCCCTTCTCATTCTGAGCAAGGCTTGTGCCCAGTACTGGGACAGGAAAGGACTGATTATGATTAAGGATACGGACAAATAAACGGGATGGTCAAAGCAATATTATATCACGGCCATTCTATAAAATTGTATTATATGGCCAATGTTCAGCAGTAGACTTCTATGGGATGATGATATGCAAGGGTGGATTCAGGGGGAGGGCATGTGCACCTCCCACAAAATTCAACACCAACCACACACGACAGAAAAGACGACACTCATTACCCGTCCAGCGCTCGTGCAAGAAACAGAATCCTTTATCCACCCTTGATGATATGGACGATATAACAATAAAGACTGCACAAACACATTCTGTTTCACTAGAAAAAATACTGCTATTTGAGTGGGCGAAGACCACAAATAGCTGGTTGTAATACCTTTCTAGGAACGAGTTCATCTTTCGTAGTCCCGTGTCCGGTCTGTCCGTATTCGCCGGTGCCACACGTGAATACACCACCGTCTAAAGTGAGGAACACTGTGAAATCTTCTCCACATGATATATGACAGACCTGGAAACAATATTTTAATTGTACTATCATCGGTTGCAACTAATACGGGACATTGTTGAATACGATAGCTCATATTATGTGTAGGGTTCTATTTCGTCTAAACTAGAATAATGCGCCCCTTCGAATTTACAAATTCGGTGGACGTAATGTAAACTCCAAAAAAGGGGTGGGTACCTACTGCTGTTTTAAAATTAAATACTTTTTTTTATATTCGAATAAGAATGAACATCATACCATGGAAACCCAGAACTATTCACTAAGGCTGGTGATCACAAACATGAATTCTACTAAGAAAAACGTTGCTGATTCGCAACCGAACCGTTAATAATTCCGATAGTTTTCGTTTACAAAAACTGTCAAACTGATCAAAATCAAACATTTTGACAGTATTGTTCGTTTCCGATTTGGTTTTGTTAGTAGAATTGGCCTCCTAGTTACACAAGCGTTTACCCGGAAAGTGTACTAGGATTTTTGGTTAACGGTTTTTTAATCGGAGAATTTATGTTGATGAAAAACTCCCTATTAATATGTCAAGGGGTTAACAATAGTTAAGCGTAGACCATGTCGTCGCACCGCGTCGTGTCGGGCAAGCCGATGCGGCGCGTACGACGTCGTTGTGTACAGGCACTAATAGACAGTCGCTAATCTTACAAGCCGCCACTACCGTATTACGATTAATTGAATAAAGCTATATTTTCAATTAGCTACAAAATAATACAAGGACTTTAAGTTTAAACTAAACACAAAACATTCTAAATAACATGTTGTTCACTTACAAATCATGATGACTGTACCTTAACATTTCTCAAAGTTTTCAAATGTGACGGGTAACACTTATTCTCTCTATCTTGCAGTCCTAACTGGCCGTGCGAGTTTTTACCCCATCCAAATACAGCACCGGATCTGCAAGTCATCAGCACATGTCATAATGTTTTGTTTGACCACAAGTCATTGTAAAGGTATGTTACGCCTATTATTTCAGAAGGAATTATTAAGGGAGGTGAATCAATGGATGGGAAACGTTGAACTGCCTACATCATATTTTTACCAAACTTGAACACAAAACAGTTGCGTCGCCGCAATTTATCATGGAATATGCAGTAATTATATAATGCGGCTATGAACGTCGCACACAACGCATCGTGCGTAATCGGCTTGGTGGGAACAAAAGTTTATCTAACCACATTATGACAATTTTTTTATATTGCCTATCAAAAACTGGCTGATAACAATTGCTTATACAGGGTGTAAACGAATTCTTGTAATTCCTTAAAACTACATGATCTATTACTAATATACAGGGTGGTAATTTGAGATGGGGCATGAAGGGCAACTACCTTAACCATTGTAACTACAGGAAAACGTTCTTAGAAGACCACCCCTAACTTTTGGGATAATTTCAATCGGCATTCACAGATTTTGAAAAAAAAGTACAGTCAGCGAGAAAAAGGGCTGTTTTCACAAAACTTTTTTATGATGCCAATCGATCCCATTTCCCATAAGGATCAAAAGACTCTTCCGGACCAACTGAGGTTCGAGTACTAGAAAAGTCAGAAATCGCAAAAAGCTTATTTAGATGGGGTAGTAATAAGGGCAGCTACCTTAATCGTTGTGGCTACAGGAAAATGTTCTTAAGAAACTGTCCATCATTTTTAAAAATATTTCGAAATGCATTCACAGATTTGAAAAGAAAAATTTTTTTTTTCTTTGTGTCCTTATCTTTTAACGAAATGTTGTTTTTCGTGATTTCTGATGTTTCTAGTACTCTAACCTCAGTAGGTCCAGAAGAGTATTTTGATCCTTATGGGAAATAGGATCGATTGGCATCATAAAAAAAGTTTTATGAGAACCGACCATTTTTTTGCTGACTGTACCAAATTTTTTTTTCCTTTTTTTTGTGCATTTCGAAATAATTTCAAAAATTATGGCCAGTCTCCTATCAACATTTTCTTGTAGCGACAACGATTAAGGTAGCTGCCCTTATAACTAACCCATCTGAAATAGTTTTTTGTTATTTCTGACGTTTCTAGTACTCAAACCTCCGTTGGTCCGGAAGAGTCTTTTGATCTTTATGGGAAATGGGATCGTTTGGCATCATAAAAAAGTTTTGTGAAAACAGCCCTTTTTCTCGCTGACTGTACTTTTTTTTCAAATTCTGTGACTGCCGATTGAAATTATCTCAAAAGTTAGGGGTAGTCTTCTAAGAACGTTTTCCTATAGCTACAATGGTTAAAGTAGCTGCCCTTCATGCCCCATTTCAAATTACCACCCTGTAGATTAAACTTGTACGGTATTTTGCTTGATTAAAAATAAAAAATAAAGTTCTTTTTGTCTTGCGATAGTGGTAAGTGATCACACAGGTACGATGGGCCAAATAAGTGGTTTACCAGTTTTGACAACAGTTCCTGTCAAATAAAAATATCACTAAAGTTGTTGTCAGATAATTTTTGCTTGTGAAAGTCGACCTTATTGTTTTATGACGTGCAAACGAATTTCAATCTTAGGGTGGTAAACAAGTTTTTTGGCTGAGTGTACATATAAACCACCTGATAAGGTTTGCGAATTTATTTTTATATCATCGAACAATTTCGTTGCCACATATAAATGAATGGAAAAGCACGGCTACATAGCTGGCGGGCGCGACTAACGCAATAACGTTCCTCGCAGTCAGTCAACTCGGGGCACGAAAATGTGTCAGGTTGTTTTTTTTTTTTTGTTGTGTCTGAAAGACTATTTATTATGCAGGGTCAATCTGTGTCGCCAGTACACCACGAGGTTTGAAAGAATTACACGAATTCCAATACACCCTGTAGGTATAATCTGGTTTATGGTAAACAAGAATTTACATGTTACATTATAAAGGTTGTTTCCAGGGCAATTCTTACCACAATGAGATTAACACATATTGCCAATATGGGTCGTATGTCATTGTGCTAAATATTTACATGATAGTACTAATAGTAAGTATTTATGGAGTGAAGTTTTTGACCCGAAGGCTAGCTTGCTACTCTGAAAATTTATCAATCTAATGTCAACAAGTACCGCTACCCGTTCTGTCATAAGCTTTTATATTTGATAACTTTTTGGTGAATGATATTTTAGAAAACATTTAGAGTGGTATTTACTATATTGCAAAATATTATCAGTAGCGAATGTTGCTAACCAAATTTTTCGGGATTACTTAATAGCCCCACTGAAAATGTATGAATATAATGTCAACAAGTACCGCTACCCGTTCTGCCATAAAATAAGCTTTTATGTTTGATAACTGTTTGGTGGATTATTATAGAAAAAGTTTAGTGTTTACTATATTGTAAAATATTATCAGTAGCGTAGCATATTATTAGTAGCATATTATTAGGAAAACTTACTTAGATAAGGCGAATGTGTGGTTACTGCCACATGCAATCAATGCAATAGGAACTCCGAATAGTGAGGTGATTGGTTGTGGAATCATTTCCTTGTTCGACATAGTACCTAATCCACACTGGCCATAACTATTTGCACCCCAAGAAAATAGATCACCATCTAAAAGTAAACAAAACCAGTACGTAAGAAATAATTCTAAAAAAATATTGTCCGTTCGTAGGTATGCGCCTGTATCTTGGGTGCGTTCACAGGCACATTCACATGGAACAAACACTCAGACCCAGATACAACGTGTGAGAATCGAACCCGCAACACGTTACGCAACAGTCAAACTCTCAGCAATTGCGCCAATCGCGTTGTTAAACTAGCTAATAATTTGAATAGCTGCAACAAACTTTTCATCTTGTTGTTATAAACCGTTATGCAGATAGAGTTCTAACAGGGATCATGTTCTGCTGACCTGTCATATACAGGGTGGAATCGTTAAGTGTCAACAGGCGATTATTCCGTCAGTTTAGAAAATATTGCAGAACTTATGGCTAATATCAAAACTAGGCCGCCTAGTAACTAAAATAACATAAATATTTTTGAAAAAATAACCGCCATATATCGAGAATTTTGATTTTACCCACTTCCGTACATTTAGTATGACATTTTTGTTCATGAGATAATCAAGAAGCTTATAATATTTTTGTGCACATTTTATTTTCGAGCTAATTTTTACTGAATGACAGGATTAATAATAACTCAATAAAAAAATGGATAATATTTCTTTCATGTACCTACTTGACAAAGTCGGCAACATTTTTTATTTAAACTTTTAATCAATTGAACTGGCTGAAAACGAAAAATAACAAGTTACTAAAAAAAAACTACGGATCAAGCTTTGAGATCCAAATTCAAAAAAATGTTCTTATGGATTTTTTATTTAATTAATAAAAAAAATACACCTACTTAATGCCTATTCCTTTAAAGTGTAGGCAGAGGAGTTCTTTGTTCTTATGGATTTTTTATTTAATTAATAAAAAAAATACACCTACTTAATGCCTATTCCTTTAAAGTGTAGGCAGAGGAGTTCTTTTATACAGCCACAAGTTCGTCATGACAGTTTTTAGAGCCATGTAGTACGGAACATTGTTATTGAACTATTAGTATTTTTATAAGTAAAACAAACTGGTTGCAATATTATTATTATTTCTTAGACATGAAAATAATAGGCTATCGCATTACGTAGGCAATCTGGAACTACAAAATCTGTCTGTTTTCTGTTCAGAATCCTGAGTTAGATTTAGGTAGTGCTCAGGAATCTGGTGATATGAAGCTTTATTACAGAGATGACTAAGATAGACTGAAGTCGAGTAAGTCTAACTCCGCCGCCATATTAACAGTAAGGAAGAGAGTGATTACGTAGTTATGATTGGTATTATCAGTTGTAAGAAATTCTCATGCTAAATGTATGGAGGGAGCGAAAAACAAAATTTTCAGTATCTGGCTTTTATTTTTCCTGAAGTTATTTATATTATTTTATTCTCCACGTAGCCTAGTTTTAATACTAGCCTTAACTTTTTAAATATCTCTTAAATGGACGAAAAAATCGGCTGTTGACACTTAACGATTCCACCCTGTATAAAATGTTTGATGAGCTGAATGGAAAACAGCATTCATCTATTCATGGGAACAAAACAACATAACCGTGCATGATATGCCAGTGGAGTAGATTTAAGATCATGAAAAAGTAGGAAAGAATTTTTTTACTTTATTCTGACTAGATTCGCGACTTGGTCTTAGTTACATAGAGAAAGAACAGTCTGTATTATGACCAGATAATGAGCAGAATTTAAAAAAAAGGCATGCTTATTCTTGTTATTGTAAACCCCTATGTCTATGGTTAGTCGGAATCGGAAAGGGGGTACTAATCCGCAGGCCACTTAAAGTATCGCTGATGACAGTGATGACGGTTTTAAAGAAAATGTTAAAATTTCAAAATTCGATCATTTTTATTTCCATGTAAAATAATTTTTATTTCAAGTTTCTAATTCGTGACCCCAAATATGACCTAAAATGTAAACATAGCTGATCGTAGCTAAGGATAGATAGATTTAAACATATTCTTATGTAATTTTTGAACAGCTATTTCTCTTAAACTATTGACTTTTGGAGGAAGTGGTAGAACAAAAGTTACTCATTATTATGGGTACTTTAACGTCCTTTCGGATTAGTACCCCCTTTCTGACTAACCTTGTATATTGCTCACTGCTTTGTAACAAAATAAGCAACTAAAATCAATTTTTAGGGCCTAATAGTACAATTTCTAGTAGACATTTGCTGTTATAGATACTTTTTACATAACTGGTCAAAAAGGAGTGTAAATAAAATACCTTATTTAAAAAACATTAAACTGCAATAAATTCTTCTTCTTCTCTCGTGTCAGCACAAGCTATACAAAAACAGCATGAGCTATTTTTAAAAACTCAACAAAACCTTAATTGCCCGAGTCATTACAAAATGCTTCTCTTTTCAGTAATTGTAATTTGTGCATCTCTACATGAACTAGTCAATAGATTTATTTTCTTTGTATTTCAATTTCAGTGTCCTAATATATTATGCATTGTAATACATTATGTATAATGACAATGCTACTTACTGTTCGTCAATGCTATGGAATGATACGCGCCGCACGCAACTTGGATAATGTTTCTCGTTGCAAGGCCTTTTACAAACTTGGGCTTATCCTGGGCATGCATGCCAAGATTACTTCCGAGTTGGCCCATACTGTCTGATCCCCAACTGAAGAGCTGTCCCCATTCATCCAGAGCAACTGAATGCTGTATACCACAAGCAACCGATGATACTGTGCATTCTTTAAATGTGTCAACTAGTGCTGAAAATTAACCTTTATAAATACAAAATTGTTTGAATATATTCCTACTCATTCTAAAACTGAGGTAGAGTATTGTCAGTCAGAGAATTAAAGTCTAATCTTTTTGTAAATAATAACATGATAAGTAAGTAATATGTAGATAATTTTTGCTAAAGATTAGATTTGTTTTTTGAGATATAGGAGAAAGTTTAATCATTATAATGGAAACATCTAGTATTAACTGGTACAATTACATTTTCAGCAAACTGAAGTAGCAGGGGTAGACTGATTGCTGAAGGCCAAGTGATTTGGCACTACTTGTTTAAAGGTTTTGTTGATACTGAACTACTATTGCTACTAACTAAAGCATTCCATCTGTCCAAGTCTCCATCTCTAAATAGTATGAATTGAGGTCGCTTTTTGCGTTTGTCTGTTTGTCCTCTTATTTTTCTAAACTATACAATGGATTTTGATGCAGTTTTCATCGGAATTTAAGTAATTTCTTCCAGAAGGTTATAAAATATAAAACATTCCTGCACAGGTTGTCAGTTTTGTATATGTCAAGGTGTAACCATGGTGTATGAATGAATACATTATTACCAACTGTATTTTCTTGAACTGTGTCACAACTCTTCTAAATAACAGATCTGTGATGGCAGTGTATTTATTTTTATTTAGAGTGGAAAATAGCTATTTTTAAAGCAGTCAGTTATATCTGTATATTCACCAATTCACTGATTTAAGAATATCCATTCTGTGTTAAGTAATGCCTCTTAAATCCAGTATTTGAAAGAATAAAAACCAGACTGCTAATTTCCAGCCATTTTAAATTTTGAATTAATATGCTTGAGATTAGAAACCTTTATTCCAATAGACATAGTTAATTTTTGCATTGCAACTAAATTAATTTTATGACCTTTTCAATAGCTTTTGTTATTCTGAAATTAAATTAATTCACTTGTGCTTAAAGTATATATTTGTCTAAATTAGAATAAAATGTCATTTATGTTTTCATGTTTGCTTACATACACATTT
This sequence comes from Amphipyra tragopoginis, assembly GCA_905220435.1. NCBI lineage: Eukaryota > Metazoa > Arthropoda > Insecta > Lepidoptera > Noctuidae > Amphipyra > Amphipyra tragopoginis. The sequence goes on along the minus strand of HG991999.1, from coordinate 13,956,891 downwards.
AAAAGGTAAGGTAAAGTTAGTTGTCAAACAAATACACTTTTATTGTAAAATAGTTTCTGTTCATAAAATCTTTGAATATTACGTAATACTTTCATAAATTTCAACACTTGGCAAAACTCTTTTTATGCATGAATCCGTGAATTAATCCATGTGTGACAATACTAAAGTATGTGCAGCCTACTAGGGGTAGTCTGCTTGCAACCAACCTTGCTGACTGGCTAATCTTTTCACCACAACATGAGCTATTCTCATCCCGCTTGTGCTAATACAAGAGAGGATCATCCATGATAAAAATGAAACACATGAAATAAAATGCCTATCTTATCCTCTAGTAATTTATGACTTACTCAGTTTTGAAAATAAATAAAATATCATATTACCGGGAGTTTTGCCTTCTCTGTTGTCAGTGTGGCGTCCCAGTTGTCCTACCTCATTATTTCCACATGAATACAAATGTCCAGTGTTTGTCAGGTACATCGTGTGGAATTCTCCAGCAGCCACTGCTTTTATATGATTGCTCTCTCGCCATTTTGATAATGTTGGTTTTATTACCTGAAATAAAAATTCAAGAGCAATTTCAATTGAATCCAAGTAATAAATGGATAAAATTCTATTTGTTTTTATCTAGTTTTCTCTTTTATCGTTTTATCATCTATTTTATTTCATACAAATAATAAATATGAAAATAAAAAAGCTTTATTAACAAATAAGACAACCCTCTAACCCAAATAATACATTGATAGATTACCTAATAAAATGAGTTCTAACAAGAAAAACTAGTGCAGGATTATCATTTCAAGTTAATTGAAGCACAGATATTCCAATACAAATCCAATTGAAGAAATTGAAAAGAAAATACATTTAGTACATACAGTAACTATGAACTCAAGGAGGAGTTGAGGGTACCACTTACCAAATCCAAAGTATCCGGTCCTTCTATACACAATTCATGATGAGTCGCATTACCCCAACAAAACATTTTTGTGCTATTATTCTGCAATGACTTTTAAATTTTAAAACTAATGTATAACCTCTACTTCCGATCCAGATCAGTCTGATTGAGAGGTAGTTAGGAATCTGTTTATTCTAAGCCGGTGACTTTACACAGTTAATTTTATTTGCAACATATTGGATGAAAATAATAAAAAAGCATTTTCAAAAAGTCGAGAACAATCTTCAACTTTGGCTGCTGTGATGACTGTCGGTCGAGCTGTCAAAAATTAAGACGCGTTCAGTAATTTTAACTTTATTACGAATCTTTTAGTCGATTATTTCTCCTTAAACTACATAGATTTTCATTGAGTTAATCTGGCATCCAGGCTTTTTTCTGCCATCAAGGTGGCGCCGCTTTGAACTGAGGGACAGATTTAATGGCATGCTGATTTGGTTACGAGATAGGTTAAAACAAGAAGACTGTTAACAAAAAAGTAATAGTCTTGATACTTCCTGCGTTTAAGAGGGCGCAGTAAAGAAAATTCGCAATGGGCACATAAAAGAGCCTGCACTGCCTACTACGACACAATTTCGCATAGTTCTTTAAGTACTCTGTTCAAAGAAAATGACTCCTGACAGCGGTCATTTCGTAAATTGGAGGCAGATATCGAAAAAACTTTAACGACAATCAAAATTCGTAAAATACCTATGTAAAGCATGTATTGTTTATAAAAATATTTTTTTTGTGTGGTAAAGTTTTGTAGAAAAAAGTCAGGTAGGGATGAGATATACTTCTTGCAAAATTCAATACCAAGGCTTCCAATTACGAGTATTTAAAAATACCAGGGTCGAAAACCAGGGTTTTAAATACTTGAAAGTATTTGGTCTAGTTCGTACCGTACGCACTCGGGCACCCTCGGAATACTTCAGGCACGGCCACCGAGCCCCGAACTCACAACCAACGCCTGACCGCGCCCCGCCGCCGCGCGCCGCCGCTCTATTTTGCCGCGAGCCCCGCGCCCTCGACTTCCAGAGTTAAAAATACTTGCACAAGAAATTGATCTGTGTTTTCATGTACATAAGGAGCACAATCATATTTGCGAAACAAATACTTGGAAGTTGAAAAGTTTTTTTTTCTCCTAATTACGATTGTGCTTCTTATTTATAGGACGACATATATAGATTTCCTATGCAAGTATTTTAATTTTGGTGTGTTCCACCTCTGCCGCGCCCAACTAGCGAATACTTTCGCACTTGCAAGTATTTCTCGTCCACACTCAGGCGCCCTACTTCCAAATGAAGCCTTGGTTTTAAAACCTGGTAGCGTAATTACGTCTCATCCGTAAAGTCAGGCCCGCCGCTTGCTGTTTAGTAGCCCGCGTGCAATACCGATTATAAACCCTACGACTACTTACGCTGAGTTTTGTCAAAAAAGGCTATTTCATATTTTCTCATTATGGTGGGAAAAAAGAAAATTTTCCATGCGATGACATTTCTTATTCTGTCGGTGGGGTGGGTATTATGACAATGATTTTGAATATTACGTGATGAGTCGCTCGATTTGCCGCCCCCTGGAAGTGCAGCCCGCGTGCGGTGCACGCCTTGCACGCCCGCTTACGGCGGGCCTGCCTAAAGTCCGGACTCACCTTACGTTGAAAAAGATAGGGCGAAAAATAATAATAAATCAAAAATCTGTATGTAATATTGTGAGAAATATAATCGAACGATACTATTTAGTTTGAGTCCCGTACGGTATACAGAATTACCCTTGAACGATATAATTGTTAACAGAAAGCATGGTTCACCGTTGAACGGTAATACGAAAAAACTATTAGTCGATACCATTATTTACAGACAGCACGTTTCGCCGAAAAACGCTACAACGAATGAATGATTGGCCGATGCTAAGATTTGCCGATGTCATGGTTCGCCGGAACACGCTTGAACTTGAACACGCTTGAACAGGCGTCAATTAAATTGCATTAACTTCTATTACCATGCGGTTATCTTGACTCCATATTCAAAGTTGCGACAAACAAATACGAAACGTGCTGTCTGTAAATAATGGTATCGACTAATAGTTTTTTCGTATTACCGTTCAACGGTGAACAATGCTTTCTGTTAACAATTACATCGTTCAAGGGTAATTCTGTATACCGTACGGGACTCATTTAGTTTTAACTTATTGTAATCTAGCGGCTTTAATAAAACAATATCGCTGAATCGCGATATCACTCCATTTTATCAACAAAATATCCCATTTGTAGGGTCGATTCCTCACCCCTCCAAACGTAGAGCAATTTTAGTGTTTGACTTACCTATTTCGACCTCTAAATAATCAACACTTATAATTTAAGACTTAGGTCTTACGGAGGTGTAAATCACGAAGCAATTATTAATTACTTCGTGGTGTAAATGTGGTTTGAAAGACTACAGGAAAAATAACTAAGTACCTAGCTATACAAGGTGTAACATAAATAACGAACAACCTCTTAAGTGGTCACTGTATTCATCATTATAAACAACTTTTACTATGGAACCAAACCTGAAATCGCGAAAAATAATCAGCTGTTCCCTACATTTATGTTCGCATAACTCGTCAAAATGTAGGGAATAGGTTACTTTTTTTTGCGATTTCAGATTTGTTCCAATGGTAAAAATTGTTCATAATGATGAGTACAGTGACCCCTTATGAGGTTGCAAGTGCGTTATTTAAGTTACAACTTGTATAATTAAGCAATGTTTACAATGTGACATGAAATTGAAATTTTAAGCATCATTTTACACACTTTTTCTACAATACTACAAAAACTAATGTAAATAACACATGTTTTTTTATTACCTAGTATTTGTACAAATACTATCTCTGTCTTTGGAGGGTAATCGTAAATCGTAAGTGAGGAATCGACCCCACAAGCGCGGTATTTTTCTCGATAAAATTCATTGTACAGACGCCAGCACATCAAGCTACCCGAAACTATCAAAATTTCCCAATCAACCTTGAACCTAATTTCTTTGCGATAAAGATGAAAATCCATTAAAGAAATTTGACAGATTGTAGTAGCTTTAAGCGGTGGTGTCTGTACATGTTACGGCTAATAGTCGAATTACGGTTACACCTTCTACGTTTAGCCGGCTATGGTTAGATGCGGCCGATGGCAATTGGTTAGAATTAGATTTAACCTATTTAATGTCGGCTAAAACATCGTGTAACTGCTTTCGGCTAAAACCAGGTTCAGCCTAATAAGATTAGCCTAAGTCCGAAAACCCCGACTAAGTTAAATTAGGTTAGAAGTGCACTTTGTGATTGTTTTTATTTAATCATTTAAATTACCTACTTCGTCTTTTATACCTATTTCCATAAATTGCCTACACCTAGTTCTAAAGGGTTTATTTATAACATTACATACATACCCGATTCTTAGGGCCCCTAACTCTTATTCAGTGAAGTATAATAATATTTAAGGTCAGGTCTCTTTGGTCTTTGGTCGGGGCTCTTTCAACCAGGCCCTTAAAATCAGATAGTGTAATAAACGTCGACTGCCACCTGCACCTAATGGGGAGACACAGGCAAAATGAAAGTAGATGGCGGCACCTCTGTTGGTACCCAATAACAACCATTCAAAATTAGTTAAATTGTCACGAGCAATAATGTCAAACAAACTTTAACCAATGTAATTGTTTTGGTACACACGGCTACACATCAAGCTATACATTTCCAGTTTACACTGACCTCTCATTGTAAGGAAATCCTACACAATGCGAGATCAGCATAAACTGGAAAAGTATAGCTTGATCTGTAGCCGTGCGTACCAGCGATGGTAGTACCATTAGTTCCCCAGTGTGCTACCCCATTTTAGGTTGGTGTTAACTAACATTAATTATTTGATTAGACACCTATTTATGAAATTCCAGTACATTTTTTGAGTAAACGGTTGTTACCAGGGAATTAATATTGGTGATACGTGATATCCAGTCTTAGCCGGATAAACCTAGATGTAACCGCAGCTTTTAGCTGTGCCCTTAGAGCAGGTATATCCTCTAAGGATGTGCCTTTTTTTTTTTTTTTTTTTTTTTTTTTTTTTTATCGTGGGAAAATCCTCATGGATACCCTTTGCCCGGGGATGGCGAAGGGTTATGCCGGACTCTTACCGGCTAAAAACCCACGGTGTTCCTTCTCCTGACCCTTGGCCGGGGTCACGGGATTCGCAGCTGCATGCGCCGCAACCCCGGCAGGCCTCGGTCCGCCAGCCCCTGGCGGACCTCTCCTTAAGGATGTGCCTAACATAATTCTATTTAACTACCACCTTTGTAGTTGTAATACCACGAACCCGGATATTATTATCTTAATATTGTCTGAGTTATTATGTCGCTTTAATTTTTGATTAATGTATCATTTAGGTATATGCTCTAAGTGTATCATTATATTACATTATTTTTAATGGGTACGTAATTATAGTCGATTCCCGTATATAAGGAATCGACTATTATAAATAGAAATCTTTATATGCTTTTTATGTACCACAGAGTACATATTTGAAATATATAGAGAAGATGGTGGGTTATAGATAGGTACAAAATATAGAAATATATATATACTATAGATGATAGGACGTTGTTCGGCCATATTTGTTATTGTGCTGATGGGGATTTTTATTATCGTTTGATTTCAAACTAGAAAGTTTTAAATTCTGTGATGTATTTTGTTTCATTATATTCTCCTTTCGAATTTTTTTATCTAGTGACATAAAATCTTCAAAACACAAAAGAGTTATGTTAATTCAGTGACCGTGGATACCCCCTTGTGGTAATTCGCTGAAGTGTTCCAGCGAATTTTATTGAGAGATTATTTTAATAAATCTCACTAACGTGGCGGGGGCGTCAAATAACAATGGTAAAGGGGGTCGACAAGCCGCCCCAGTCGATGTGGGGTCTCCCCTACTCGACTGGGAGGAGGCTGACCATTTTAGTTTTGAGGATTCTGAACGGTTCGAAGAAGATTCCTTGTGTAGCTGGAGTTCAGAACCCGAGAGCCTATGCAATAATTGGCGAGGTTGGAGGCGGCCAAATCTTCAAAACTCATTTGGAACCCGATCGACAAAAAAGAATATTCAAGGTAACTCCATACAGCTGATTCTTTGTTTCGAACTATCGAAATGATGACACAGTATAACATTTCTTAGCGAATCATGCATGTAAATACGATATTGCGTTAATTTTATGTCATGAATTGTTGATGTATCCTTATTTAGCCCATATTTTCATTGAAAGTTTTGATGTCATGATCTATAGGTACTAATTGGATACATTGTGTTTAGTAATACAAAGAACAGGTGCTAGAAGTCATTTACCTTTGAGTGAACTGTGCAGTTAATAATACCTATGGTTTCAAATCCCTGCCTTTTTTGTGTTGTTGTGGGCTTTTTTTATTGGTTGTATGGAAAGTTTTTGATTCTTGACAACTTTCTAACTTTCACTGAAATTCTGTGGGCATATTAAGATATGTTTTTGTTATACATATATTATATAATTGTACAATATTTAATTAAAATTTTAATAATTACATTTAGAAACATTTTTATGCTATTTATATTTTGTGTGCATGTACAGGCCAAATATTTTATATTTTTTTTTCACTTTATGATTTTAGTAGGTTTTTTGTAGTTAAGTAATCATAATATAGTAAAGGACTACTTTCACTTTTCATATATTTGCAGACCAAGAACTGAAAGTAATCACAAATTTCGCCAACCAAAAAAAAAACATTTATTTCAACAGAGCTTGTTATCATGAACATTTTTTTTTTTTGTTTTGACAGCTTAACTGTATGATCAATATTTGATGATAGTCGCTTCTTTAACACTAACAAAAGGCAGTAACAACAACCAATGCCTATTAAAATTTACAGAGAAGACAGTGTCAACGTTAAGTGAACTGGCAGCAAAATGCGTTGCATCCCACATACCATTTGAATTAGTTGAACATGTCTATCCACCGGTGCCTGAGCAACTACAACTTCAGATTGCATTCTGGAGTTTCCCAGACAGTGAAGATGACATCCGGCTGTACTCCTGCCTTGCAAATGGCTCTGCTGATGAGTTTCAGAAAGGAGAACATTTGTTCAGAGATAGAGCAGTCAAAGATGTTTTACAAATTGGTAAGTAAAAAGTAATGAACAGACTTTGGAATAGAGTGATGTTTCATTTCGAATTGATAAATCTAATAAAATATATGACAGTATGAAACAGCAAAATTATGTAAATTTCTATAGAAACAAGTTCTTTCCTGAAATCCTTATAAAGATTGTTTGAGTTCAACAAACATAAACATTTATTTTCAATCTTTAGTATCAAAATGTGTATTATGGAATGGATTGATTTGCTGAAAAAATTTGGTAACAAAGTCATCAAAAAAGATTAACGTTATATGTATTTAACGATTTTTTTAATTTATGGTATTTATATGTAGATGTAGTTGTGAATAATTAAAATCTTTTTGTAGGTTTTCACTTATCTGCGACAGTGGTTGTACTGAGTATGCCTAGGGCTCAGTTCAATGTGGCGGTAACATTTGACAGGCAAAGAATATCATCATGCAACTGTACTTGCTCTTCAACGGCCCACTGGTGTTCACATATTGTTGCTGTTTGCCTATATAGGATACATCTTGTAAGTATATGGGCATTGCTGAATTCATAACTACTGATCGGATATTCGAATGCATATTCACCTAAACTTGAGATGTTGGCTGATATGGAATGCACTTTTGTATCGAAAAAATCCCGCAGATCCTGGACAATTATATTAATATGTTATTTTTGGTTTATCTAACACCACTCCTCTTCTTACACTCTACATACACACATATTTGCATCGGGGGTTAAACATTAATTTTAAATAATTATGCAATACAAGAATCCTGTTTTTTTTGTTTTAATAAATCATTTTAATACATCTTATACTATACACTCGACTAGTTATGCATTCCTGGTGAACCTGGAATCCCGGGTTTTTTCTACAAAAAATATATTTTAAGAAGCCGCTTTCATACTTTGATAGCTAAAATGGAACTTTAGGTAAATGTGCATCAGAATATCCAATCCCTATTCATAACAGTAACAACTGGCAAATGATAAGTTGTTGCAAACCTTCAACCATCTTGAATAATTTTTAGTTTGACAACACAATGTGTCAAGTGTCTTACAAACATATAATAATGAAATAATGTAAGTAGACGTATTCCTGATCAGAGAAATGACAGTAACCTAATGGCTTAGTTGTTACTTTCTACCCACTGCACTATTAACTTAAGGCCTCTTGTTCACGACACGGTTTCTTAACCGTACGGCGTATTAACCGCGCCGTAGAAAAATCGTGTGAGCTTGTACACGAAACGGCAAACCACCAGCCGAAACTGATTTATATCCATTTTGTAACACAAAATCAGCGTTGGAAAGCTGTCATGCAATAATTGCCCGTCGCGAAAACGTCTGGTGCCGTTAACAAACTCTCAAAGACTGTCATACAACACTAATGTAAATCAAACCGTGCGCAAAAGAGGAGTAGCCACGGTGCATACGGCGGTGCAGGCGTGCCGTTGGGCCGCCGTGTCCGTCAACAAACTTCTATAGTAGCCCATACAACACTGATGACCGTGCCTACACACGGCTAATTAACCGTAGGTTTTTACGGCGAAAAAACGTTTGTGAACAAGAAGCCTAATAGTAAAAGTGTGGGAACTGAATTCCTCTTGATTGCCAGTCTCAACAACTAAGGAAGTGGGTTCCTGGCACTTCAAAAATTGCAAATAGCACAATTTTGTACTACCACCAAAATTGGGACTACTTTATAAATCCAGTTCTAGAGCGAGCATAGGTACAGTCGGCGTCAAATATATCAGAACGAAGACTGTTCAAAATGGTCTGAACAACAAAGGGCTGGTTTTTCAATCATCAGGTAACTTTTATCTGGGGATTAAGTTTGACGTTTTGATAGCTTTTGTACAGAAAATACGTCAAACCGTCATATTTATTCCTCAAATAAAAGTTATCTGACGATTGACAAATAGGCCCTTAGAAAATTAAACTATATCTCAATGAAACAAGGGGTGTTTCAGAATGAACACAGTACACAACAACTGTCATTCTGATAAGAATTTTATACTATTGAGATAAAGTTTAATTTCCTTAGTTGTTCAGGTAATTATGAACAGTCTGTTCATCCCGACATATTTGATGCTGACTGTACATTTTTAGCTTGGAAGGGTTAAACGGAATTAGTGTTCCTAATAAAGTGGTTACACAAAAAAGTAGGTATTCTTAAAAAAATACTACTATTATCGAAATATAACTATTATCGACATAGTCACGCATCTCCCACATGTAGAGATTTAACTACCTATTTATAGATGAGATGATACACATTTGAAATGACTAACTAACTGGTAACCTTATAGTTCATACATTGCCAACAAGTCGTAAAAGTGTTTCTGAATTAAAATTACGTCCAGGGCAGCAGTTTTTTTTTCTGAGATTGTCTCTAAGGGTGTGTAAGTGAGTAGCTTGTTATCGCGCGTTATATGGGTCAGTCCTGTACCAATCCATCTAGCGGTACTGTGGGCTATTGAATAATTAAATAAATCGATTTGTCTGCATAACTATAACACATAATATGACTCAGTTCTATTTGTATCAATGTTCAGGAAACTTCATGAGTATCTATTCTATTGCACGAATAATCATCTCTATGTAGTTATATTTAAAAGTGACTAACTATGCATTTATATTAATTCTTGCCAATTAATATTAATAATGCAGTAAATACATTTTGTTAAAATACAATATTAATATTCTAGCCAACACAAGTATGCCTCAGAGCGCCAGTATCGGAATCACTACAACGGTTACGAAGAGATCAACTGCAGAAGTTCGCACAATACTTGATATCAGAGTTGCCGCGGCAAGTTTTACCAACAGCTCAACGTATACTGGACGAACTGTTGTCGGCACAACCGAACTCGATAAACACGACATGTGGAGCACCGGACCCTACCGCCGGCGCTTCTGCCTACGAGTACACCTCATGGTTCCTTGACGAGAAGACATTGCACAACAATATCAACAAAATTTTAGTGAAATTTTGTGTTCCGACGCCTATAGTATTTAGGTAATGTTGTTTATTACATATTTTATTTTAAAATAAAGCAGAAAGTTTATAGATTTCCCTACACCTACTATCTAGAGACATTAGGAGCCCTTCCCTGATACTTTAAGCTCGTTATGCCGACCGGACAATAGGAAAGAATGCTGTTTTCACATTTGTCGTCCCTTTTCATAACTCAAGATTAACAAATTTTTTACAATCAAAGATAGTATGCCATAGCTCTACCAAACAAAATTTCTTCTCGGTGCCCTTGATTACGATTCGTTTGAGATAAGGAGAGCATGTGATCAGCTTGTATTAGCCAGTAAAGCTCGTCACTGGTCAATTGATGCACCAGATCTGCATAATGAGCTGGCTTGATTATTTGCCCTGGATAATTACCGCCGTAACAGGAAGCACAAGCTATTTGCTGTACCTTCATGTCGCACTGTAACGTCTGTTAACTCCCCAAAGCCGTGCACTCTCGCTGCACTCAATGTATTCTTGAGTTCTAATCCGAGTTATGATCTGTTTGCGAATGATTGGAAGAAAATTCTATCAGCATTTCAGAAGAATTGTGTGTACTTCTTTCATTATTGTAATGGCTATTAATAGTTTTGCTATTCTTCCTACCTGATTCTAACAAAGTTCACAAGGTGAAAAACATGCATAAATTATGTATTGTATTATGTATTACCTATTTTGATTCCCAGACTGATCTGCATAATATTATTCTTTGTAAAATATTATCTATCCTAATCCTCGATAGAAACCTCCCCCTACTGTTCCACCTATCGCAGTACTATGGTAGGTACTTTTGGCCAATTCCCAAGGAAGACAAAGTAGTCGCGCCATCTCCTTCGTAACACGACGCAATCGCGTCTAAAATATAAAATAATTACCGCTTATCAATATAAGGTTACAATTCCACAGTGACGTGAACTATCTAAGTACAAGCGCGCCTCCCGCTGCGGCAGAATGGTCGTCATTACTGAGGCCGCTACGGGGTAGGGAGCCGGAAGGCATGTGGAACTTGCTCTCTATTGTCAGAGAGATGTTCAAGAGAAACGACAGAAATGCTATACCCTTATTGGAAATTATTACCGAAGAGGTCATGGCATGTGAACAGGTGAGATGTTGTGATTTTTGGGGAAGTATACCTACAGTGCGTTCAATCCAGGAAGACTCGCTCCTTTTTGTGCGGTAGCCGCTTGGTGCGTATGCACACATCTCTTATTATTATCTTATATGACTGTACGTATGCACTTTCGCCACACAATAGTTAGATGTAACTATTGTGTGGCGAAAGAACTAACACAACAGTAATTTATAATGCACGCTTTTGCACTGTAACGATTTAGACAGAGTGGGCGCATCTTCGTGGATTAAACTATCTGTAATTAAATGTTGAAAAAGAATAATTTCTATTGTGACATGAATTTTATACAATTTGGTATAAGTACTCATGACAGAAGAAAAAGAAAACATCAGGGAGCAGCTCTAATTTTCAGTTAGTTGCCTCTTGGATGCAAAATGATGCTTACGACTGGAAACTGGCCATTAAACCTCATAATAACCTTTTGTGATTATTTATAAATTCCTCTATTTAGACTTTTTAGTTTTTAGTAATGCAAAACGAACACTAGATTTTTATAAACTACTACCATTTGCAGCGCGTTTTGCAATTCATCGAGGTTTGGTTAATACACCAGTAGAATGTCTTTTATTTATTACACAGATAATAGTCTGGTGGTACACGACTAAAGCGGCTCTAGTGGCTTGGGGCGGCAACGGTGGCGGCGGCAAGCACGGCGGCAGTGGAGGCAACTCTGCCGCGCAACACGCCTGCTCTTCGTTATGTGACGAGGTAACAATATAACTCAAATAGGTGCAGGTAATTTACAGTTGCTGACTTGAAGCTGACCAAGATTTAAGGAATGAGACTGAAGAGTTACTTCAGTTACCCTTTAGAAATTTAAAATTGCGGTCTCAGGACATCTGATTCCCTCAGGAATTGCAAAGATCACGAGGCATTCGCTCAGTGACAGCCACATAGTGGTCAATCAGACCGCACTAGCGGGGGCGGGTGCGGGCACTTGGGTTTTGCCGTCTGCGTGTTCACAGTAGTGCCGAACGAGCTATCGTACGACGCTTCGGCGGGTGAATCAAAATGGTTTAGAACCACACGCGCAGTCACCTAACAGGCGCTATATCACTGAACGATACGGGCGGACTGAGCCGCTTAGAAACACCCGCGCCACCCGCGCCCGCGCCCGCCTCATGAAGACGCACTAGGAATGCAACTGGCGTCTACATACATTTTGATTTACACGCGCCCGCGCTAGCACTCGCGCCCGCCTCCACTCTGAAAGAGTACTTACATAGTTAAGAAGCGTGTTAGCTTTAGCGAAAACGCAATGATGATGTGTGTTAGCCATCATGTTTTGGTCACAATATTATGAATTACTATACCTACTTGCTAAATATCTACACAGTAAAAAAGTGATTCGGGATTATGGTACACACACGTATTGGATGACATGTGCCCCCGCCCTTCATTGTCCTGCCCACAACTAAAATTGCAAAAATGCGCACGCGTCCGCGTGATGCTCTGAACGGTATAGATGACTGTTGCTGAATAAGTGCAATTTACACTAGTTCACTGTGGATCTATATCAAGGATAAATCCTCCTCAGTTCAAGGTGAAGAGTAAATGGTTGCTTGCCTACTTTTTGATGACAAACATTCTGCAGTTAATCAATGTCCCAAAACTTATTCGATGATGTTCACCGAAATAGGGCTTCTTATCTCGTGTCGGTACGAGCTACACGATAATAGCTCATGCCGTGGTGAAAAGATTAGCCAGTCAGCAAGTTTAGTAGCGAGGCTAACTGCCTCACATGTTTAGTTTATACTTGTCCCTACATCTTCACAATGGTTGAAAATCCGCTTGTTGTAGGTTGTTTCATCAAAAGTATGAAGACCATACCACCATACCTTGTTGATCTTAAATCTTGGCGAATTTGGCGATCATTCTGGATGAAATGACAGTGAAAGGCAATCTACACTTAGCACTTTGTATAACTTCGTAAAATAACTTTGTCATCTATTCAGTCGGTTGCAGCGAATTGCTGCCATGCTGGACATAGGTTATCCTATATGTAAATTCGTCCCAAGATAGTGTGTATTATCAAATCTTTTTATAACAGGTGGTTGTGTTGTGGCGCCTAGCCGCTTTGAACCCAGCCCTAGCACCGCACGAACGCGATACGCTACACGAACAGTTTGCGCAATGGCACATGAAAGTACTTGATAAGGTGAGATAGAACATAGTATATTCTGTCCCCAGTGCATTTATTATGTTCTTTATAAAGGATGAATAGTATGTTTTCCCATAATATATTGTATAATTTTTTCCTATGGTGCTTTATTTTAAATTTTGTATTCAAATAAGCCTAAAAGGCGTTCAGACAAAGAGAACAACATATTCATGATAATCTGAAAGTCGGAGAAATACATCGTATGTTATATGAGGCAATGGGTTTGCCGTTGTAATTTTCTTGATATCATAATTGTTCATTGCTCATTTATTTGGTTCCACCTGGACTTTTGACCTAATGTAGACTATTACACGTTTTTTTACTTTTAAAACAGGTGGCAAAGAATCGCAACAACCACATAACCACAACAACGTCGTCGTCGTCGTCGCATCCTCGGCATACGTCGCGTTCGCACTCGCATTCTCCATACATCAACGGCATCAGCGAGAACGAAGTGTTTCCGGGCTTTCACCCAGCCATGGACGCTTGCTTCCTAGAGTGGGACGACTATCAGATACCCGGAGTAACGTACACTAAAGACTTGAACCCGTTGTATCATAGTCCTTTCACTATCTTCAGACATACTGATAAACAGAATGACAGTGTGCATCAGGTATGTAGTTTTCTTAATATTGTATTTGACTGAAAAAAACTAATTTGTCCGTCAGATTATCAAAAAATATTTGACCCGTATTTTTTCTTTTGTTACGTAAACCAAAATTGACGAAGATACGACACTTTTAAAATTGGCAAAACGTCACAAGCAATTAGTACAATTTTTACTTGCTTCTGACGTCACAAGCCCCCACTCTCGAGTTTTGATGCGTTTTATCTTTAAAAATATTAATATATTTTTCAAAACTCTAACTGACAAACTAATAATTAGATTTGCAATTTATTGATGCTGTCAACATGCCTATTATTTTCTGGGATTCATGGTTCGTTGGTAGGCCGAAATAGAGGCATGTGGTCAACTATTAAGATTAGCTCTTAAAATATTGAATTAATAATTTAGATGCCAAAAAGTTTGAAAAAAAAAATACATCCTTATTATATAAATTGTGTTTATTTTTGTAATTATAAATAAGAGGTGTGTGTGTTCCAGGTAAATTCGTCTAAAGCGGTGTTAAACAACGAGATGTCACTAAGCTATAGACTGACGAACCCGGATCCTTTAATGCAGGGGCATCGCACCATTCACAGGAATAGTCACATTACTGTTGACTTAGCCATTCCTGGACCATCAAACCAGGTATTAACATAATTTTATCAAATTACTTTTTAAATAAAACACATTGTTTGTGTACTTATTTTATTTTAATGATGTAATCGTTTGTGTAGCCTTGTGGATCTGAAGAGGGACCGAGTGACCCTCCACGTGATTCAGGACCGAGCGACGGTAACCATTCGAGTGTTTCGTCTGAAGGTATAAATACTTTTTACTAATAACTTTATACTTTATGCAGTTTGTTTTGAAAGGCAAAAAAATTATGCAGAAGACGACAGCTAACGTAACGCAGTATACATTGTGGCTACGTTATTTTATAAACGGAGATTCACAAGTACTGGCTGTCGTCTCTCTGTTAAAAAATCGTCTCATGGTGTACTGACTAAACTATACCGGTTACATTATCCATGATAAATGTAATATTTCTAATGATACGCGTATTTTAACTGTCTTAGTGATTAATTTAAACAGTAAAATAAATTGTTTTCACAAAGGTTTCTGCGAGAATGAAGAGGAGATTCTCCAGCAGAGTGGTGGAGACACCGACTCTCAGGAGTCCAGCTCTCCTCCCATTTCGTCTGATGATGCTCAGCGTCGCGTGTCGAATGACGAATCAGTATCAGATGATGACTGTAACCTGTACTTTTACGACACGGCCGCCGCGAGACGCGCTGTGGCAGGCGAGGGAACTAGCTCCGGCACTGCTGTTGTGAGTATTGTGTTTTTGACTTAGTTTGTCCTGGTTGGTTTTGCAAAAACTCGTAATTCTTTCTAGAAATCGTTGTCTGGAACAATCAGTTTGCCCCTTTGAAGTTGCGTTCCATATAGTGAAAGTGTTGTTAATATTGTGCAGGTCGCGTCCGGCAGTGGGTGCGCGTCGGGCTGGGCGTGCGGCTGGGAGGGCTCGTTCGCGCGCGCCGAGGGGCTGCACGCGCACGGGCACGCGCGCGACGCGTGCGCGCTGGGGGCGCGGCTGGCGCGCGAGCTGCTGGCGCGCCCGCCCGCACTGGGCGGGATGCCCAACATCGCCGCGCTCGACCCGCGCCGTCCTCGCCGTAGACATACGCCTAGTCCTAGAATGTGCGCGGCTTCGCATCGTCTTTCATGTCTTGCGTCCGCTACACTTGCAAAATGTGCCTTCCTCTGCACTGTAAGTAAAGATCCGATGTTACACTTTAGTATTTGTAAAAAATTTACCCGTTATGACGCTAGCGCGGCCGCTGGACCCGCGCCGATCGACGACGATATACGCCCAGCCCTAGACTGTGCACCGCCTTTCACTGCCTCTTGTGTGTCTCGTCCACCACGCTCGCAAATTGCACCTTCTACGCCGTGAGTACCCTACGAAAACATTTTGTCTTTCCTAAAACTTGTACCCGTTTAGACGGTGGTGAGCGGTATGCAGCGCGTGCCGTATGACCCGAGCCGGCCGAGACCACGGCATACGTTCAGCCCTAGGCTGGCCACGCATCGCCTCTTATGTCTCGCTTCCGCCACGCTCTCGAAGTGCGCCTTCCTCGGCACCGTGAGTACATTTCAGGGGGACCATATTACCATGAACTTAAGCGCATGTGTACAACCACCAGTGAATTTAAGTGCTGGGTTTGCCTTGCTAATTCGTTCAAAACTATGATGTCGATTTAGCAGGATGAATGGTTAATTTTGTGCAAAAAAGGATGGCACTTGATGAATTTTAAAAGTCCGTGGTAGGGCCCCACATCTCCTCAAATAAAACCGAAAAATTTCTTAAGAACGTTATCTTGAGGCTTTCAATAATGATATTGTTTCTACCCCATTTCATTAGGTGCTAGCAGAATTCAGCGAACATCATGAGCTAGCGTTCCGCATAGGTCTGTTCGCGCTCGAGATGGCTCGTCCGCCGGCTAGTACTAAGGCTTTGGAGGTGAAACTCAACAACCAAGAGACGGAATTAGTCGCTCTACTGAAGAAGCTTCCTACAGGTGCCGAACAATTGGCTCTAGCTCGTGAAAAAGCAGAGCAACTGCGTGACGGTACACTGAGGTTAGGAATTAATCATTCTGTTCTAATCAAAGTGTAATATTTCAATTATTTCTATTGATTCGTGTTTACAAATGACGTTCATTGTAAATGCGTGTTACCGAAACGCAAGCAATCTCGTCACATATTTATGAACTTAATAATTATGCGGTGTATTTTTGCAACATATTTGAATTTTGAAAGAAGTAATGATTATAGAAAATTATATATCTCTTATTTTATAGGAATCGTGGTCCAGCGTTGTTACCTATTGCATTGGCGAGCTTCCTTTTCGATGTTCTCGTTTTATCGGCTACAGATAAAGAGAATAAACATCCGGTAAGTTTTCATAAATTACTTTGATTTTTTTTTAAATAAATACTCAAAACTTCTTTTTGTAATCTTTTTTTAGGTTGCTTTATTGTCTGTTTGCTACAAATCTTGCAAGTGGATTTCGAGCCAGTTCCTGTTATCCAAACGGGCTGAAATTTAGCAAATATGTAGTTCTGATAACAATACAGGGTTAATTGAAAAACACCAACAACCTCATAAGGGGTACTCATCATTATGAACAACTTTTACTATGGGACCAAATATGAAATCGCGAAGAAAACAGAGAGAACAGCTGTTCCCTACATTTTGACGAGCTAAGCGAACATAAATGTAGGGAACAGCTGTTTATTTTTTTCACGATTTCAGGTTTGGTCCCATAGTAAAAGTTGTTCATAATGATGAGTGCAATGACCCCTTAAGAGGTTGTTGGTGTTTTCAATTAACCCTGTATATTTACTTTTAATTTTTTTTTCTATTAATTGCTAATGGCAGTATCCAGATTTTGATCAAAAAATTAGTTAATTATTGTTTACTTTTTAGTAAGAAAATTTTATTTTAGCACCATTGTTTAAAGTAAAGCTTCATCAAAATATTTTTTTTATAATTTTTGAATACATTTAAACAATAAACAGTATATATATGAGTAAACATGATTTTCTTCTCTGTAGGCAAGGTCGCCAAACGACGAAACGTTGGGCTTTGAAGCAGCCGTAGCGGCTTTAGGACTAAAGGCAAATGTGTCCGAAGCGGAACATCCTCTTCTATGCGAGGGAACGAGAAGACAGCGTGGGGAGTTATCTCTCACTCTACTATCGTTCTACAAGGACGATCCAGTTAAACTGGCTAGAATTATGAACAAAGTAAGTAGGCGGAAAAGGTTACTGATTTGTGACGCTGTCCTAGACAAATGTATGACGAAAGAATACTACCTTGAGGGATTTTAATTTCCCACAGATTTGCACATTTACACATACACATTTTGTGCTATGTACTATTTTTTTCGTATTTTTAATTTTTGATCGATATATTTAACTAGCTTTCGCCCGCAGCTTCGCTTGCGTGAAATTTTGAACGTTAAGTGACGATTTTCCATACAAACTTTCATCCCCTATTTAACTCCCTTAGGGGTTGAATTTCGAAAAATCCCTTCTTAGTGGATGCTTACGTTACAAAAGGAACCTACTGTCAAAATTTCAAGTTTCTAACCCCAGCGGTTTAGGCTGTGCGTTGATAGATCAGTCAGTCAGTCAGTCAGCTTATCCTTTTATATGTATACTAGCTGACCCGGCAAACGTTGTTTTGCCATATAAAATTTTAGGGGTGGACTACCCCTAACATTTAGGGGGATGAAAAATAGGTGTTGGCCGATTCTCATAGATACCGGATAAGCACAAAAAATTTCATCTAAATCGGTCAAGCCGTTTCGGAGGAGTATGGCAACGAAAACTGTGACACGAGAATTTTATATATTAGATGTTACGGCTAAAAGCCGAATGGCGGTTACACCTATACCATACATTGTGACTATGATCAGTACAACTTGTTGGAAACGTCGGGCAAATAAATGTAAATTCGCAGTAATTCCCGTTTAGTAATAAGTACTCCATTATCATGCACTGCAAGAGTTTAAAAGTTAAATATGTTTAACCATGTCATTAGAATGTATGAAAATTAATGAATGAAAATAAATTATTCTTTGCCCTTACATTGTAACGGTTGTAACATAAGGGTAGTAGTAATATACCTGTTTGTTGTTCATCCAGCTTCTAGATCGTGAAATTCATCAGCTGACGAAGAGTCCTATGGTGAGCCTGTACTACATGAACAACCCGCGCCTGGCCGCGTACCGCGCCGACGTGTCGGTGCACCCGGCGTACGCGCCACATCCGCACCAGCACCCGGCGCACTCCAGCAACACCATGCCGCCGCAGGTATTATTGTACACTACCAACACAAAACCACCAACTGAGTCTGCAGAAACACCGCGTAAGTTGTCTTGTAATCTGAAGATTAACGTGAATCAAGATTGAATTTGTTAAGTCTCGTCACGATCCGCCGGCAATCGAATCGTCCCATGACGTGTGTCGCCCTACACAAATTGGGTAAGTTTGATACTATGGAGAAATATACAGTGTCTGTCTATTACTCCCATCCTTTTCCTATAAGTAAATGTTGTTTGTTCTGTGTTGTGTATTTCGTAAACTTCGTAAACGTACGTTCTAAACAAGATAATAAGAAATAAACTTCGTACGTTCGTTTCGTAAACAATCAATGTGAAAGTAAACAAAGGAATGTGGAAAATACTTGTCTTACCACAAAATCATGCTAACAATAATTGTTTAGGCCAAACATGAATTAAACAACTTTTTATGTATGTAAAAAAAAGTTAGATTAATATGGTTTAAAACTGTAAACAATTTTATTAAGACCGCTGCTGTTTTGTGCATAATTTACTTGAAAGTTATGAAAAAATAATTGGTGCACAATATCTTGGTAAAATGTACGTTGTAGTCGCGTAGACATTAAAAATTTAATTCTACTTTCTAAGTGAATGCTTTATCTGTGTATAGTAAAAATATGTATCGCTTTACTAATTATCAAGTGACGTCTGTAGATTAGCACGCATTTCGGAACGAATGACTGGCGTGTGCAGGCGGTGTGCATAAGCGGAGAGATGGAGCGACTAGTGGTGTCTGAGGGCGGAGTATCCCCGCCCGCGCACGCATCGCACGCGTCACATGCGTCGCACGCGTCCCACGCGTCGCACGCGTCCCACGCGTCGCACGCGTCTCATGCGTCGCACGCGTCTCACGCGTCGCACGCATCACATGCGTCGCACGCATCGCATACGTCACACGCGTCGCACGCGCCGCATCCCGCGCCGCACGCTTCCTCCTCGCACCCGCCCATCTCCAGGGCCAAGGATTCCAGGTTATTATCGCTTAGTATTGTCGGGATTTGACAGATTCGTCTCAACATCGTAATACGAAAATAAGATAAATCCAAAATATGTGACAAAATATGGTGAAATTGTAGCAAAGTTTCAAAGACTACCATGATGTAGCACAAATCATGGGTTTTATGATGCATTGAATGTTTTGACCACACTTTCACCATTATAATCCATCGGTACCTTTGGAGCAATGTTAAATTATAAGAAATATAATATTCGCCTAAAACGATATTTTTTTACAGATATAAAGGCAAACGCCTTTACCCCTCAGTGCCCAACCAGCCGTCCGAAGCATCAGCTCATTTCATGTTCGAGCTCGCAAAGTCTGTACTGTTCAAAGCAGGCGGATCGTCGAGCACCAGTCTGTTCACGCAGCCTTCATGTGCGAGGGAGCATCACGGACCGCATAGGTAAAATATTACAGAAAAAAAACATTTTACAGTTTGTAGTATTTAAAAATAATAGCGTTAGATATTTGATCTCTTTTTACGAGGTAAGCCGTCATAAAGCGCTATCACTCGCTGACACCCCACATCCATCACATTGTTTTTTAATGCACTCAAAGTCTTCTCTCGTGTCGGTACGAGCTATACGAGAATAGCTCATGACGTGGTGAAAAGATAAGCCAGTCAATGAAACTGGTAGCGGGCTGACTGCCCAGTGTTCGCTGGACGTAGTTGAGTATCGTCACTCGTGGAGGACATCAGAGTTACGATATATTACTTAGTCCTTACCCTTCTGCATTCAATCCTCAGTTGTCGTCGATCCAGCCGTGGGGCCTCCAATTAAAACCGGTGTTTTAACTCTGATTTTATAGTCCGTATCATCTTCGAGTAATTCCGGAGTGCGATACCCAACAGACTTTCTGTTTTTATTGGTATTTGCATACAGATAATAAATAATCTTTATTTTTCAGAGGGTTACACATGGCGGCATTTCAACTGGGACTGTACGCACTCGGCTTACATAATTGCGTAAGCGCAAACTGGCTTAGTCGCACTTATTCGTCACATGTTAGTTGGATTACAGGCAAGTTTATTCAAAATCACTACCAATAAGATTTAAATGAACTACATTTATTGGATAACTAGCTTTTGCTCGCGGCTTCGCTCGCGTTAATTTATAATTTTTTGATCCCAAAATATAGCCTATAGCACTCAGGGATAACGTTGCTTCCTATTGGTGAAAGAATTTTTGAAATCGGATGTATAGTTCCGGAGATTACCTCCTACATACAAACAAACAAACAAACAAATTCTACCTCTTTATGATATTAGTATAGATTTTAACTTATAATACTTATTTATTTGTTGCTTGTAGGTCAAGCTATGGATATTGGCGCACCTGCTATATTATTCCTTATTGACGCATGGGAAGGTCATCTGACACCTCCCGAAGCCGCTAGCATTGCGGATAAGGTAAGAAATGTCATAACTCCGATCTTAGCACGTTAGTTAAGTAATTCAGTACTAAGATGCAAACTGGTCTGCGTTCCGCAGTGTCGTATGGCAATTCAAAAGTTTACTTCGCACTTCACTCGTAAAAATATACTTGAACGCTAAATTTCTTGTGTCACTACAAGTTTTTTATGAATTTTGTTTGACTATACATACGATTGTGGCAGGCATCGTCGGGTCGCGACGTCCCCACAGTGCGCGCGGCCGCAGAGCTAGCGCTGTCAGTGTTGCCTCACGCGCACGCGCTCAACTACAACGAGATTCAGCGCGCCGTGTTACAGTGCAAAGAGCAGAGTGACGCCATGTTAGAGCGAGCCTGCCTCACTGTTGAAGCTGCTGCCAAAGGTATTGTATCAGCCCATATTAAAACTTTTAAGGTGTGTGTATAATTATATGTTTTGCGTACCGATTGCGCTTTACTTATCCGCAACTGGTTTTATCATCTGCAAATGCGTGTAATGTTGCAAATTGATACGTACGTACGGTCTCCATTGAAGCAGTTGTTGGTGCGCGAAGTTTTTATTTGGAGTGAGAAGTAGGGTCTTTAGAATCCTCGTTGTCAATGCGACCCGCAAAGGTTTATTGTGACGTCTCGGGTCGGTATTACATTATTTACAGCAAATCACCTTGCCTCAAGCCAGCTGTAAGATTTTATCTCGCGAATCGGAGCGCAAAGATATGGATATACATAATTGAAGTAATTGAATGATGTTTATATGTTTAGAAGCAGTGAAGCAATACTATCGAATACGTATCGTTGCAGGCGGCGGCGTGTACCCGGAGGTGCTGTACACGGTGGCGCGCTACTGGCACGAGCTGTACCTGCGGCAGGCCAACGAGGAGTCGGAGCCGCTGCTGGACGAGCCGCAGTACCGCGCCCCCCCGCCCCTCGCGCTGCCCGTCCCCTACCCGATCCCCTACCCCTTCACCTACCACCCCTACCCGCCCGCCATCTACCAGCTGCCGGTCAGTACTTACACTACCTACTGCATTCTTACCTACTACATACTACCTACTCTGTTACGTATTTTTATAAATAAATAATTTTCTCTTATTTGCACTAACTATAACCATAATAAAACTTCTGTCAAATCAAAATGTTTAATAAAATACATCATTACATCATCAAATCATTGCAAAGTTATGTCATAAGTAACTATAGCTATGTTACTATGATTGTTAAAGCTGTCAAATGTAATAATAATAATGTTTTAACACCATTCAATTTTAAATTAGAAAGGCCGACGCCGTTTTCTTCCGGCAATAGAAGTTATCCAATCCACTTAACACCCCTTCCTATAGACCAGATATTTTTCACCATATTTTACAATAGTCTTGCACCCACTTGGGACGGTCCATGACTGTACTCCAATAGTGCAGTCGTCAATAGTCCCTGGTTGGTGCCCCACCCCATTTTAGGTTAAAGTTCTCAAAGGGGCTTCTGCGCGTTGGACATGGGTCCCCGTGTATGCCTTCCAAAGGACCGAACCGAGATGTCAAAGAGATGTTGTAATAATAACATCTTTAACTTTAAAAATGAAGTGCTGGTGCAACACATTGTTTAGTTACTGTATAGTTAAGTTGCCTTGACAATACAATAACCAGTCCTTAGTGTAACTGAGCCTTATTTCGCAGTCGGCTGCAAATGCCGTTGATATATTTTTGTCGTATTCGTATAAGTAAGTCTCGTTTCAAACTATAAAAGGCTAAACATGTTTGCAACTTGTATAATTCGCAGTACGGTGGGACTGGTGCCGCCCACCCGCCCCCTCAGTACGCCTTGCCGCCGTACTTCGTGCGCGGCATCGTGGCGCCGCCGCCCGGGGCCCCGCCGCCTATGCAACAACACCCGCAACATCAACAACACCCGCCGCTCCAGCAACACCCTCCGCTACAACAACATCCGCCGCTGCAACAGCACCCGCCGCTGCAGCAACATCAGCCGCTGCAACAACTTCCGCCGCTCCAGCAACACCCGCAGCCGTTACAACACCCTCCACCGATGCAACACCCCCAACACCAGCCTATGCAACATCCGGCTCTCGCGCAACATCCGTCGATGCCGCAACACGTTACGCACCCACAGGCCATACCCGTTAATGCGACCGTGCATCAAGTTGTGAGTATTACTTTGACCCCTGGGTTCACGAATAGTAAGTGTGGAGTGATTAAACGCGTATTTCTTCACCTCTACCTTCATTCGTTGAATTAGTGGTGGGGAGAAAGCAGAAATATCTGGATGTATTGGATGATCGCCGGCATCGCTTCATAGAGTTGTGATTGACAACTGTCGTGGCGTTACGCATAGATAGTGTTTGGCATATTATGATGGTGGCGGCGGTCCCTTGCACATTGTCATTCCATTTCTTACTAATTCGTGTCTGGGCTGCACTCATTGGGCTTCAGTAAATGTTCGCGCTGCTACAATAAATATGATATTTGGCATATATTATGCGTACAACAGGAATCTTGTCGAATAAAGCTTTTGCCATAAAATATGATGCTAATGCTCATCATCTTGATCATTTTAGTCTTTTGCTATCTTTTAAGGTTGGGTTACAGTCTAACTAGCTAAATATCAGCATTCAGGTATATATAACACGAAGGGGGTGACTTCTGAATGACTCAAATGAAAAAAATATCAAAATCGATGGGTATTATTGAAGATACTTACGAAGCCCTTTTGCGTGAAAACGTCCAGATGTGTACAGAAGCCGGAAAATAAATTGTTTGTATTTATTAGAATAAAATCAAATTCCGTATAAGTGGTCTTGGGGCTCTCGCGCATGAGGCTGTCGGGTCGCGGTGATTAAGTCGCTTAATTCAAGCATATTCTGAGTGGTTTGCAGCTTAACGTATCCGCTTGCTGCTGTAGTGACAGCGGACACGTCGGCGTTTTCAAATTCAAATATACTGAAAGACCTCAGTGGCCGCCGTAACCTGGCAGCCTAATGCACGAAGGCCTTAGGCTGGACGGTTAGACTATTTGCTTCATCCCTCTCACGTTGCTTTTGGCACATCTTGCTCTCGTGTTTGAGCTTCGTTGCTCGATTTGTGTTATTTTGACAATTTGTAATCTTTTGTTGCTTATAACTTTTGAACTACAAACTTTTGTTTATTTGTTCTCAAGCCACTTTACGAAGCTTGGAAAGTTCATCACGTACGTATTACAATCACACGTCTGCCTCGTTTTGTTATTGAAATACGACTCATTCTTTGTTCGGCTGGAGCGCTATTTAAGACCTCACTTGCCCCGCCTCCGCTCGATGAAGTAATAGCGCAGACACGAGGGACTTGCTTGGAGAGAAGCAGCCCATTGCCTTTTTCTAGAACATTCATTTCACATGGCACACGATTTGCACTACATAAGTTGTAACGTAAATAAATGAGATATCATTCTGTCACACCTTTGAGCTCGGCGGGAACAGTACTCTAACAATGTTAAATACATATACACATAAAAATATATATGTACCATACAGTTATTTTACATACTCTTTCCCCTAAAAATGTACACTTTTTGTTGTATAGCACCCGGCACCGATTCCTCCTCCAATGCCAGCGCCGCAACAGATGGTGCCGGTCCCAGGCGTGTCCGGCGTGGGCGGCGTCAGCGGAGTGGGCACCGTGGCCAACGTGGGCGTGGGCAACCCCGCGCAGCCCAACGGAGCCGGCGCCGCGCCCGCCGTCAACCAGACGCAGCTGCGGAGACTGCTGGCCGCCTACAGGGTGGGCATGCTGGCTCTGGAGACACAAGCCCGCCGGGTGCATGATGACCGCCCGCAAAATAAGTTTGGCAGGTTTGTTCACTTTCCGAAGTCTTTTATCTACGAGTTGGTGTGGTATTCATTTTATATTAGTGTTGGATGAGTAATTTACAAGTCGATAGTGGTTAATGTCATTCACCTATTTACATTCCTGACCTTGCCTAGTGCGGAGGTTATGGGTTATTCATATTTGTAATCCAAAGACGCTTGCAGACTGACTGACTGCACTTTTTAACGACACAGGAAAATGGCTGACGCGTAACTCAAAACACCTGGAAGCTCAATACATGCTCAGTTCCGCGTGTGCGTTTGAGTCGGTGGTGTCTCCATTAAATACTGTGAGAGTTTTGTATGGAGCCTGCTAACAGGCTGGCGCATCATTTCAGGCCAATGACTAAATATTGCAATTGTAAATCCGCCTACCGTATGTCGCATTAATGCAGTATCAATTACAAAACCACTTAAATGGTGCTGCATTAATTGCAAAATGTTTACAGGATTACATTTTGGTTTATGGAGAAACCGTCACATAGTCGTCACACAGTAAACCATTTTTTTATCTAAACTTTACAATATATTTGTACATCAGGAACCCGCCATACGGAGAGCACGTGAAATGGTTGCTACGCATTTCAAAGCGGCTGGGAGCTCAGTACCTGCATCAGTTCTGCGTGTGCGCCGTGAACTCAGTGGTGTCGCCGTTCGTGTTGTACGAGTTGTGTGTGGAGTCAGCGCACTGGTTGGCGCGCGGCGGCCCGCACCACCTCGTCATGCAGCACCTGCGAGGGACCCTCGCGCCACTTGTGCAAAAGTGCCAGCAGATGTAAATATCATTTTCTTTGTAATTTGTCTACAGCTTTTCTATAAAAAGTCTCAGCGACTAAGGTAGCTTTTAAAACACTTCAGTCACAACTAGAAAAAAATGTTGTGATTGCCGTTTTACGCAATCTCATCTGACAACCTGAAAATGTACTGTTTTATCTTATATTTATTGAAATTGGACCTCTGCACTGATACTACACATATACTTGGTATAAGTCTGTAGTTCTAGCAGCTCGATAGATAAAGACAACAAGAATCAGAAGTTTTTAGGTGTTCTATGCTAATATTGGAAACTCTTCACTGTTAGGAGAGTTCCAACGCCATGCGAGAGCTTACCTGCATATTATATCCCCCTTGAGATGTAACCAGTTCCCAGAAACAATAATATTGATCTACAATTGTATTGTCTTCGCAGGTATATCCAATGCATCCATCAGAAGTTGTACCATTTGACTACGGTGGAATACGAGGAGTTCGTGAGCATTGTGTTATCAGCGCGCACCGCTTTTCAGCTCACGCCCGAGGGAAACACTCAGTTCAAGGAGTGGCTAGCCTCGCTCCGCAGGTCTGTACCTGACTTCCATAATTCATCCACACTTATTACCATACTAACATCTCCGACTCGTTAAGCAAAGGTCCAATTTGTACTAAAACATCTTACGCCTACAGTTAGACGATTTGTTTTGTTTGAAGTATTTTGATTCAATGTGACAAGCTGTAAAATACCCGGTACGATTTCAAGCCCGGTTGCTAGTGAAAATTTCACAAGAAAACCCAATAACACTGCTCAACTGGGAAACCAATGGCCCTTATGCTCAGCAGTCACGCTTCAGATCAGTTTAATGAAGCGGTTGGCATAAAATGTGGTGGGGCAGTTAGTTGATCGATAACACTATGACATAGGATTCCAACCCATCACCTAACAATTAGTGCAATACTAAACCTTTTCCCTCAGTCGACTTTCACAACTTGCATGTGATGGTAAGCAGCTTAAATTTATATTTTCTTACTCCCAGATAAGTGTGGAAGTTAACTCAGCTTCATCACATCAGATTGTGAATTGACATTACTGAGACGTGTGAGTACATCTGTACTCGTACACACAAAATACTGCATGTTCGTTTGCCGTGCGCTCTTGGCTACGAATACACCTTATACCACCTCACTGGCAGATCATAGAAACATCACTGTTGCTTCTATGTGCCCAAAATGTGCATAATATACTGTAGTGAGTTGTTTAATGGTAGTTGAAAAACAACGTATTGAATGTCATAGATGTTTGCGACTTTCTATGTTCGAAATAAATATGATTCGTTTTAATTTGCAATGATGTCATATTTCCTTTGTTTCTATGATTTAAGACCTTACTTTCTGTGAGTGTGGTGTTCTTAGAAAGCTTAGAATAATAACACATGAATAAATAAACCGAACAGAATGAAAGCTTCCTAACAGAGTTCAAAATTCTTACCTACTTTCATAGGGCTGTCAACTATTTCACGACCGTAAGTTAAGTACCTACCTATTTAATAGAAAAGGCCAAATGAAATCTTAGACGGCCTACAAATACTTTGGTACTATTCTACAAACCTACTAAAACAAAAATACGAAACAAATAATACGCCAACATAATTACTTACAAATAATAATTCTTATGGGAAAGCCGTCATCTTAGTTATTTTGGATATTATCTACTCGTAACTAAATATTCTGTAATAAGCATTAAACATGTGTAGGTATAAGTAGATATAATTAACTGACAAGATCCTTTGGAATACAAAATAAGAAGTCTCCTTGTTTTTCCTACCATTATTTGTACACATACACACAGTACAACAGTTTGGCATCTTTAAAAACAATTAAAATAAAACGTCCGCGTCTCGTACCGCTGCCGATGCCGGTGTGACACACCTTAACTTTGTCCGCGTACTGAGCCGCCTCAAACCGGTTTGTACCCGAGCGGGAGCCGGCGCACTCCCCGCGCGCCTTGTCAGTGACAGTCACGCACACATAAGCTGTGCGTGTAGTAGTGTACCTACGCAAGGCGTTTAGTATGAAGCTTTCATTCTGTTCGGTTTATTTATTCATGTGATAATAACGCCTAGAAGGATAGTCTCATACGCGCTCCCTACAAAAAACTGAAGCAACATTCGTAATTATTCGTGAGTGAGCGGATGTAATTACGGAGACTGACACGCACACAGACGTAAAAAAAATGTTGCTCGAAAATATAATTTCCCCTAAATTGGGGGAAAATTGTATGTATTTGGGCCATAGCATAGATTGCATATAAAAAATGTTACGTATGTAACTAAAGTAATGAATCTATTTTTTTAACTAATAAAAAAATCTGTCAGAAGTACATACTTATCGTAATACTTTATAAAAGTTTTATTGTTGTTTTTAACTAAACTCGTAATACTTAGAATAATTTATTAATTTGCGACTCTATGTCGCGTATCTATTTAAACTAGTTTAATGTATACGCGACAAACCTTCGCAAATTATGATAACTTTTTAAATATTTCAAAATCGTCACCCTATAATTTTTAGCCGGGTCTGCTGTGACCATGTGTTTGTTATTTTTAATATATAATCACGTTTTTTCTACAATAAAATGGGCATCAAATACAGTAGACTCCAAGTGTTAGTGTCTACTGTATTATGGGTAATTTTTCTTTACAACTGGCAACACTTCGTTGTAATAAATTAGTTTAAGAAAATTTTGATTTGGAGATCGATTTACGTAAAAATAATGGATTTAATGTTAGTATCAATATGTGAAATGCAATTTTATGTAATTTTTTATGTTTTCCGGATGTGCTATAGCATCTTTATACTCAACAAATTGTCGTTTTGAATTATTTCTTGGGAGCTGTGTTCAACAGAGCGTGACATTGAGCACTGACGGCTCGATTCGCTAACTTTGCCGTATCCGGCATAGTTTGAGTTGCTTCACTTTTGGTGCTCGTACTAGGTTTCTAGGCGTTATTATTCTAAGTTAGAAAGGTATGTGCAGCATACGCCTGTGTACTAGTAACATCATACTGCATTGTCCGATCCGCTTACGTGATCAATGTGGTATTTCTTTGTCGACTGGAATTTGTGTCAGTCTTTCATGAAGGTCGATGTTTGATGTTGTGTCATGAATGTTTACTGGCTGTTTCTGTTGATGAGGAATGCATGGATATAAGGAGCAAATACTGAATTGAATGGTGGTTCATTTATAATGTAACTTTCAAACGTCGCTTATTAGTTTTGACGTCCCTAATTGTTCTTTTTTACCTTTACGAACAGGAAGCACGACGATAACATTGAAGAAATAAAGGGGTGTAATATTCATTTGCAGATCAAAATCGTGCAAGAAAGACCTTTGGACGCAGCTTAACGCGGCTCTACAGACGAACGGCAAATGACGTCGGCAGGCGATAGTTTGTAGAGTGCGGTGTACCGCGCGCAAACTGTCACAACACAGGCGATGGCCGCGTTATCGGCTTGTATACCATCTACATAATATCTAACTGTATTGTATATTATGTTATTTGTAATTTAAGTACTTGTTCATACTGGAGACGACTCTATTTTAACAGTGCTCGTACTGAATGACTTGTGGATTTAACCGCTTCAAAGGATTAGAAGATATAATATTAAGCTAGTAATACTTGGCGTTGACAATTTCAGTTTTGTGACAATTTTTGAATGATATGGGTATATAACAAAATTTTGGAAAAAAATCCTGTACATAACCCACTTCGGACATGAGAAAGCAAAACGCGTAGTGTACTGCTTGCGTATATTAACTAAAATTACAAATAATATAATTCCGACTTGAGAAGGATATACCTCTGTTAGTAATAGTAACACTCGACTTTGAGGGTAATCGATCTCAGTATAAACACGAATGGAATGTATCGATGATCACAGAAAAATGTTGCTAACTCCTAATACACGTTAAACATTTTGGTACATTCATACAAGGTCCGTTTATGGATCGTATAATTTCAATATATTTCGACTTTCGCGAATGTTTAGAAACGTCCGTATATGTGTTTTAGAAAATACAAAAGATTGTTGAACATTCGTAAGTCATACTTCATTGTTGTTGTTTGAATGCACGTTACTAACATGGGAGGTAAGTTCGAGCTCATTTGAAGGTTGTGCTTTAAATAGTCTGAGATTTGGTTGTTATTGGAGTTTTATTGTAAGACGAATTAATATTTGCACCATTGCTACTTAATCGACAGAGGAGTTTAGCAACATTTCATTTGTTTTCTTTTCGACTGTGCAATGTAACTTCTAATGATGTTAAAAAAAATTCATCTTCTAAAATGTTGAATGTATAAGACATTGCATAAAATCATCTTCTTAGTTTTTTTGTCTTTTCCGTGAATTTTGAATATTTTTGACACACTTGAACTAGTCAGTGGTTTTGAGGATCCGTATTTGGTGAACCAGTGGAACTTCATAACTGTAGCTCATTTAGTTTTCTTTTCTTTGAATAGCGTAATGTAAGAAACTAATCAACTTTGATTTTAATATCTTTTTCTGCATGGGCACCGGTGCCCTTTGACTGCATTCGCGTAAAAGGTATTAAATGATAACGAATAAATGAAGAATGTTAATCAGTAACAGAAACTATACCCATTATTTAAATATAATTTTTGAGTCAAAATGTTTCAGTTAGGATTAGCATTTTGTTGCTTTTAGTTAATTCTACATGCTAGGTGGGCATTTGATTACATATGATAATTGTTTTTTTTAGAGAAATGGTAATGAGATGCGTTGCTATTCATGTTAACCCTCTAACCAAGCCGCAGTGCTTTCCTAAGAGTTGTTTCAACAACATAGTTCAACGGGGTTAGGTCTTTCATGAGTCTTAACTTATTGCCGTTGGACTATTCATCGCGTGGACACGTTTTGTAGGACTTCGTAACAATATCGAAAAATTTGGGCGTGAATTACTTAATTATAAATCAGTGTCCACTTAGCGGATTATCGTGAAGATCTCTATCATTTTGTAAGCTTTTAGAGAATAGTACGTCACTCATTTATTGTACGCGTTTCATCGTTTGTTTAGAATAATGTGAGAAAATACTTATTTCTTAGAAGCTGTGAAAGATGTTGAATTGCAGTGCACGTTCGATTATTTGTTTAAGTATAAATTTCGCTATATTGATCACTTTGGTTGGGTTTATTGTCGAGAGCGTATTGTTACATAACGCGCACAATACGTACTGCTGTGCATTATAAAGCGACTACAGTAATGTCAATGTCTGTTTACTGAGTATATTTTAGACACAATAATCTTAACACTTTATTGTAGTCGATTTATAAATAGCAACGTTTTTGGATGTGACTCAAAATAATTATGTCAAAAATATATGGAAATTCAAAATTTGTAACAATAGTCCATATTTTAACGTGAATTGGCTTAAGATGTTTCAAGTGACCTAAATAGCGTCATTAGACTACAGAATATTAGACAGAATGTAGGCGATAACCGTCGATACACTATTTTTGATATTCTCTTGTCGAAATTTGCAGTTTCATGAATGTTTAAGTAACAACGTCTTGCGGAGATAAATGTAGACGTGCGTTTTATTAATCATAGTAACTTTATTTACAAGTTTATATTACATTATATAATTATATTGTAATGCATAGTAGCGTTGAGAGCCTCCGGAATATATCTAAATAATGTGTATGACGCATGGATTGGCAACAAATTAATAACGCAACATAAATAATATGAATAATAATATAATAAGTATGAAACTGTCTGGTCAAGAACTCGGCGTCAGCCAAAATCAAGTATCAAAATTATACGCGGGATTAATCGAGGTTACATTCTTAAATAAATTGAAGAATACAAGTCTGACATTGGAATGGAATTTGTTGCCAGCCTAAGCATCAAGTAGGTTTAGTTCAATATCTTTATAAAATTAGATGTTTATGTGCATTCATTAATTGTGAATGTTTTCAGCATTCAGTAGATAGTAAATTTTTAGAATGCTAGTTAGTATAAATTGAAGGTCGTAACAATTGGATCAAAGCTAAGGTTTATGATTTTTATTGTCTTCATATTAACGTTTAGAATGTATCGAAAGAATGGTTGTATAGTATTTCCTGAATAGAGTATTTGGTATTCCTGTTTATAATTATCTTCTGCACAAAAGTTCTCGCTGCTACCAACTCGTTAATAATGCACTTTGAGTTTTTGATCCTTTTTGTGTGATTGTTTTTTAGGGAATAGCATTTCGTACTATCTTATTTATTTAGACATAAATAGATTCTAAGGATTGTACTGCGAAGATACGCATGAAGACTTTTAGAAGAACTGAATTGTTCATACGTTTTTGATTACGATGTATAAGTTAATTTCATTTCGGTGGGTATCTTTGCAGTATCTCTCCTCACGTCGCGTCCAATTATATCTACTCAAACTCACATTATTTTGATAAATTTTATTTATTTTAACTACCTCGTTGATCAGACTTAAAAACCAAGAAAGAGTTTATCTAATGAGATCCATTAGATTAATACACCTCAATGTGGTCTCTTTCGTAGATTGCGATATAACTTTGTAATACGTTAAATTATTATACTGTATTATAACTAGTTACTACGTTACGTTAATTTGTCAAAAAGAGTGTCTAATTAGTATTGTAATGTACTTTATACGTCGCGAAATACTATTCTTTCAACGCATTCACAGTTAAATTACTGATAAACACATTTTGAAAGACATGTTTTCATAGAGACTTGCCGTCCATATAAGTTTATTTGCAATTCTGTAAAACTATAGTCTTTCTTTTATGACATCTTCCTATTATGAAATACATAAAAAATATGCTACGTAAATATTTACATTTCAATATAAACAAAATGTTATAGAATACTGCTCGTCGGGCATTATTAACATTTCCTGGTATAGTTTTTTCGAAAAGCATCTTTCATCCGCGGTTGGCATTAAGGAGTGCTTTGACATTTTTGTCTCAAAAGAACTATTTTTACACTAGAAAGCGTATTTAAATACAAAAAAAAATATATCGTTAGTTTCGTAAATATAGAGTGTTAGTTCGGAGCATATTTTAATTAGTCGTTTAATGCATGTTCATAGATATAATTCGCCCAGTGTCAGGCAAGTTTGCGAGGTATTTCATAGGTGTTGCGGTATCCCATTGATTTGCAGTTATCGGTATCACATATCAGTTCAGTTGTACTTCACTTCGGAACGCGTTGTACAGACACGACGTCACAACAACGATATCCAATTTTTTGAACGAGCATAATTTAATTAAATCGCAATTAAAGTATTGTATTGTAGCGTTGAATATAAAATTAACGTACTAAGTCATAGGCGTAATGTGGATTGGACATACAGCAGATTGATTAGAAAAAGAACGATTGCAGGTTCGTCACTTTGTGACTACTCTGTCTGTTTAGCAGCAAATGAAGGCGTAAAGCCACCAGTGCCTATATCTAATAGAACAGATAAATGTAACCGTAATGATTTAGATATAGAGAATATCGTATGTCTTTTCCACAGTTGGTCTTCATCCTTAGAGTGGTAGGGCACAACTACTAGAGCATATTGATAGTTCAGGATCGTGGACAATGGGTCGTTAGCTGCAACAGTTGTACTGAGTTTTGTTCTTTAATACTCATGGCAGTGTACGCGTGTCGAACTACGTCACATCACAAGTCAGTTAGAAGTATTGAGGATAACAGTCTAGCAAGTTTGTTTAGTTCTAAATCGAAGATGCATAATTATTTTATACATCTGGATTTGTAGTTTAATTATTACACTTTGTAAGTGTGGTGTCTCCGCCTATTAAAGTATTTAACCATTTACAGAGTTCGAATGGCTACTTATTAGTGTACGTAATAAATTTATATAATGATATTTTTATTGTTCATATCGCATATTTACTTTTTTGAAGAGTGTAGTTGCAAAACAAAGAATGTCTGTAGTTGACATTAACGGGTTTTAAGTACTTATTTAAATAATTTCGACTATCATAAGAATACTAGTGAAAGTCATATTCGGTTGTTGCATTAATCATTTATCAATGAAAACAACGCAATTTTTAAAGGTTAATTCATTTTGACGCAGAGACGACGCGCATTGCAGCGACGCGCAGTTTTAGTGTAAAATTTTACATTTCACATTCACTTTATCTCCACTATGCAATGTAAATACGCGCTCCTTCCGTTGGCGGCGCCGATTGACCCCGCGCGAAGAGTCGCGCATAAGTTCTACCTAAGGTGCAGTGCGGTGTTGGAAGCACAACACCAAGCTCAATGTGAATTGACCCTAAGGCCCGGACTCCACCAAAGCGGAGATGTGCGGAGATGTCTCGTAAACAACCAATAGGAATTCGTTTTGAGTTGAAGCTAAGCGGAGAGATTTGAAAATAACGCAATCCTGTTGGTTGATCGAGACATCTCCGCACATCTCCGCTTTGGTGGAGTCTGGGCCTAAGAGTATGACATTATTATCATAGTTTTACAGTCACTTTCTATTTAATGATATCTCTATAATGATATTCTTTGTTATGTTATGAGGCTATACTCTTCAAGTGCACCGAGGAACAGTAAAGAGCAAAAAGTAAACACTTCCCTAAATATCCTTGTAAAATATTGTTCAGCTCGTATTACATTATAGCATTCTTTGCGAAAATTTCAAACGAACTGTTTAATTTTTGTGCCACGATCGTTTCAAAACTGTCCGCCATGTTTACTTGCAGGACGTAAGACTGACAAGAACATTGAAATAGTCGAAAGTGGAGTCTTTATTATAAAACCAGGGTGTCTAAAAACGACAGTGTTATCATGAAGAAGTAATTATTGTACGTTTTGTCTCGTAAACATTTTGCTTAGGTGTTCATTTGACAATGTTTAACAAACTGTTTTAAGACATCCTGCATAATTATAGAAAGTGCCCATACATATAGTATTTATTAAATTTATAGCACTAGACATTTTGCTCCGTTGTCGCAAATGGTTGTAATTATTAAAAGTATAGTTAATATTAATTAGTAAAATGATAGACTGTTTTGCACGATTTCTGGTTTGACCGTGTCAACTCTTCCTCACGTTGTCACTTCTCATGCAAACAAACATTATTTGAACACTTTGTGATGACAAGTTCAGCTCTGAAGTTTACCGGTTGCATGTCAACCTACGATGTTTTCGATATTCGGTACATTAACCTATTTGCAATCATCCCACTATAAAAAATGTTTCTACTCAAACTCGAAATATTTTGACCTCTAGAACGTTTTATTATTACTTTTACGATTACACTATAAGTCTTTTTTGGCAACATATTTGAAGTAATATTATTTAATTATTCAATATACTTATCTATATTAAGATTTGTTTGTTTTATTTGTAGAAAAACTTTCGATCCATCAACCAACATTCCGAACACATTTCCTGCAAGAATTATTTGATAAGCTAGCCTAGGAGTATAAGATCCTTACAGCTAAACTACCTAAAGTTCCTTGATAAATTAAGATATTATTGTATTAACCACAAAGGCTATTGTTGCAAACCCTAGTGTTTTATTTGCTATCAGAATCAGTCGACCTCTTAGTCCACATAAGTGTTTCCTATTTGTATAGATAAACCTTGAATGTGCAATATCGTACATTAATAGGCAACTGATAAACAAGACGCATAAGCGGAAATCATTGTGGTGACTATTTATACATAGTTAATAAGGTCTTATGCATGTTGATAGAGCTGAAAGATTAATTAGTTTAAATTCAATCGCAATAACGCAATAATGAAAATCAGGAATTGACGTAGGTAATTATCAAAAACTCGTGCGAGTCGAATTAAGTATTCCCTAACAATTGCAGAAAATGACGTGGTGGACAGGCACAGCTTAGCATACTATTATCAAGCATTTCTTAGTAGAATATCATCTCAAGATGCTGCAGAAGTAAGGAATAGGTAGGTACCTACTAACGGCCGTTTTCAATAACCTATTTAACGGCGATTTCGCCTACTAGAGATAGAGATTTGACATAAGCTCCATAGAAGTAATGTCAAATTTCTATCTGTAGTAAGGCAAACCGCCGATAGATAGGATATTGAAAATGGCGGTAAATCGACACAACAAGTGATCGACGTTAATGATCGAAACATTAAAATTTTCTTAACAATCATGAGTTTTTGGTTCTTAGATATCACCACAGATATTATTATATCACGTTGGATAGGTTAGCCTGCTCATCCATCAAGAGAATACTTTTGAAATAAGTCCTACTCAATAGTTGTGGATATAAAGCGGATTTTATTAATAGGTACTCTATGCTGAATTGATATGGATAAGTATGTATGGATTAAGATTATGTATTATCACGATGATGTAAAGATGCCTTAAATAGCTTGTGTGAGATAACTACAAGTGGCCTTGAGCCCCGGGGCAGCAAAAGATCGAGCCACCTTGAGAGGCTGAAAAGAACGATCAATTTCGTAATAAAAGAGAGAGAGGTTGTTGAATCTATGTCTCTTAAGGTATTATTTCGAACCGAGCTGCCAACTGCAACTGCCGACAGCACGTGCAGCGACTGCATGAAGTCGGCCGCAGCTGCACTACTGGTTTGTATGTATTTATATGAAATGGCTTCCAAGCGCCGCTGCAGCAGCCGACGGCGACTGCACGTGCTGCTGCCGCGGCGTTTGGAAGCCATGTCTGCTGACTGCTGTCGGCAGTTGCAGTGGGCAGCTTGCTTCGGAATAGTACCTTAATGATTAAACATGAGTATATGACGTGTTGGTACAGTTAGTAGGTACATATCTATCGTTTTTAAATTTCCGGGCCCTGATTTTCAGAATTAACTGGATTTTATTAAGCTTGCTTATCAGTTCTGATATAAACTTTATCTTGTTTTATTTCATAATTATATTATCTGAACTCTGCTATCACAGCGCTTAGTTTTATAACCCAGTCGGCATAATTTGAGTTATGGTGCTCCCACACTGGTGTTACAAAATGTTTACTAACATTAGTAAACATTTTATAAAGAAACGTAAATAAAAAAAATGTATTAAAATATTATCTAAAATCTATTAATAGATCGATTAAATTTATTACTATCCGATATTTTTATCTTTTTCTTACATTTTTAGTCAATGTATTAATGTTAGAAAATGTTTGTAAACATTTTGTAACACCAGTGTGGGAGCACCATTAAAATTATGAATCACGTGACGGGCCTATGGTGTGGTGCTGATGGCATAGGTACTATAATAGCCTTGATTGGCAAGAATTGTGTTTTCAGTTATCAAGGTATGAAGCTAATACAAAAACGTATGTTTTCGTAACGTATGTTCGGTATGGTACGCTTCAGTCACTTCGAATAGGTACACAAGTCCTTTGAGGACCAGCATTCCTTCTTTCTAATAAGCCGTTATAATGATTTTGCGCTTATCTGAACTGATTTCGAGCCTTGAGATATGACGTTTTTTATACTTAGATAGGTATTTTTAAATCTTAAATGTTGAGTATAAAGGTAGAAGATCTACTGTGCTCCCCTTGACTCAAAAATCTGGAAAAAAGACTTTTAATTAGTTAGAGATGTTAAGTTGTAAGTAATTTATATTATTTGGTATCTTTGTCAAAACATTGCTTTTTTTAATCTTTGCCCCACTCTTTGATTTCTCCTGTATCGTGGGTGCGTTTACAGGTACAAATGTTCAAAAACACAAACGCCCAGACCCGGAACAACTAACTGTAGGCCATAACGGTTACATTCGAGGCGCCCAGCTCCGGCCTGAAGTAACACCAGATGGTAAGGCAGGCCAAAACTGCCCCAGTTGTGCTCAAACCTCTTCTTAATACAATGTAGGTATAAGAAAGTTTACTAAACTAATTTTCTAAATTATTTCAGCACACAACATCATCACTGCCGTCTTGTCTGCGAATGACTGCCACAAAGTAAATTAGATAAAAATATAGGTCAAGTGTGATTTGGATTAGACTTCCGTAAACACAAGGCTGTATTTACCTACCTGATAAACTAAGTTAGTAGGTCTCCACTTATGCGAGAATGGAGTATAGATCTATGCTAATCGTCGTTCGGCGGCAAGAAACTACGTTCGAACTTCGAAGACCACCTACATTTTTTTGTTTTTTTACATGAATTTTTTATTGCTTTTCCCTCAATAGGGTTTCTGCTGTATCGTGGGTGCGTTTACAGACACAAACCTTCACATGCACAAACACCCATAAATATCGTTAATGAATGATGGAAAAGGACCTACGGAAAGAAACATGGTGGTTTATTGTTTGTACCATTTTGTAGTCACACTAATTCCAAAAAGCGTAGCCTCTTCGCAACTATGTTGTGGTCGGCTTCCAGCTTTTACAGACGCAACTGAATATGAGTATTTTGCACGGAACGACTGCCATGTAACCAGGGGGCCTACTCCCTAAGTCCGTCAACGAAGTTGGTCGCCCGTCCGAAAATAGCCTGAAACGTAGGGAGTGAACAAAACAAGTGTCAAGTTCAACTTTTCGGACGGGCAAAAACACATCGTTAATAGGGACAACTGTTAAATCGTGTTGTCATTCATTCTTAGTTCAGGCTCCGAAATAATCGTATGTCCGTAGGTGATAGGGAGTAAGAAACGCTCGTTACTAAGGCCGAAACCACGGACTTCGTGCTTAGGGAGTAGACCCCCAGTGGCGGAGCTACCGTATGGCTAGACGGAGCAGTGCACCGGGGCCCCCAAGCTCGAGGGGCCCCTCGGCCTCCATGAACGACGTTCGAAAAAGTTATATCCTAGTTGAATAAAGAATTTTTGACTGTAACTCTTTCACATTTATAATTACGATTGAATAATTATCTGCTGCGTTATACATACTGCTTACTAGTAAATAGCTTTGCTTTATTATGCCCTGCAGTGGGCGATAAGGAGCTGATGATGAAGTAGTTTTGCACCTCCAAAGTATTTAGTTTAGGTAGTTTAAATAGGGCCCCAATTTCATTTTTGCCCCGGGGCCCTTGGTTAGGTACGTAGGTACATAGCTACGCCACTGCATGTAACCTACACACCTGAGTTACTGGTCATTGGTCAATCATTAGGTACCTACTGATATTACAAGGATAGACCAGTTGTTAGAATTTCGGACTTCAGACTACTTGTAACGACTGTCTGACCGCGGTGAGCGCAGCTTAACCTCGCAGTTTGATCAGTTTGCGCGCTTCTTGTAGCCTCAAGTCCTTCACTGACTCCAAGAGCTTATACAAGACTTAATTATGAAAAGCATTCATTGGTGCCGATTCTGTTATGCACAAACTAAACTTAATTTAGGCTATTGCCATCTTTTTCACTCTGATAAAATAAGAAAGAGACATACGTAAATAAGAGCTGTCAAAGTTGAACTAAAATTTCCATATTAGACGACATCTCAAAACGTGTCGACTAAAAACACTGTGAAGTTCAAGGCGTAAACTAGTTTGACATCTCTAACTTAGTTCTTATCTATCATCGTCCTTTTCTCGCGCTGTCTGTTAGTAAAAGATAGCAATTCTCTTAAGAACAAGAGAATCAGCACCATTGTCGTAGTTTCACTAATGTTCAGTTTTCTGATTTCAGTACGGAACACAAAAAAATGAGTTGTGGGCCCCTACGTGGTAAGGTGGAGCACCGATAAGATTGGCAGTGGCGGCGCGCCGGCCACTGGGACGCATGGCATCCACGGCGGCAAGCGTGATTCACACGTGCAGCGTATTTACGAACCGTCAGCAAAACATCACGACAACTTTTTATCTTGTACTTACTGTAACCGTTTATTGCTTTCTTATGTTGTATAGATGTAGTCGTATTAACGTAGAATTGGGCACATCATGATATGCCTGGATATAACCGTGGGTCCGAGGTACCCGAAAGATTTTAAGCACGCCTTTCTTGTGGTATTATGAATTTATGAGTCAAATGTGATATCAACGAAAGTCCAATTCAGTTTTTTTTTTCGGTACTTAGTACCTACTTAAGGTAAGAAGTAAAAATCGAGGAAATAAGCATTCGGCCTAATAAGCTATAGGTGTAAAATTCTTCGATACAATGTGTTTCGCACTAAAGTTACATCGCACAACTATGACTTAGAAGTAATGTAGTTTTAAGTGTTCTATCTATCTAATGAAAATCGAAGTAACGGTTTTCGCAGTGGCATAGGGAATCCCTCAATTAAAATGTTTCAATAGTATTCAATGTACCTACCTACAGTAAAAAATCCTTTTGAGTTTTGGTTCCAGACTACAGAATCAATACCTATGCAACTATGACTTGGAAAATCGTCAAACGTCAATACGACGGGTATTAGTTAGGCGTATCATGAAATGGTGCTGTTTCATGAAATTCGCAGGCACATCATGATGCGCCCAATTCTACGATCGGACGACGACATGGAAAGTGTTTGCAGAAAACAAGTTCATTATTGTGTAAACAACAAAGATAACTTGATTTTCCGAAATATAAATAGAAAAAGCAGGTTACATATAATGCAATTGAAAAAAAAACAAGCTCTACAAGATGTAACTAATAACGCACAACCTCAGGGGTCACTGTACTCATCATTATGAACAACTTTTACTATGGGATTAAATCTGAAATCGCGAAAAAAACAGATGTTCCCTACATTTATGTTCGCATAACTCGTCAAAATGTAGGGAACAGTAGATTTTTTTTCGCTATTTCATGTTTGGTCCCATAGTAAAAGTTGTTCATAATTTATTTATTTATTTACTTAAGGATCTCTGACAAAGGACATACACAAAAAGATAATGGTAATAATTCGCTTAGATTATATAGCCAGTGTACTCCTTCAATTATGAGAGACCACAGCATGCAAAAATTATACAAAGCAATTAAAACTAATATTATGTTACTGGCAAACAAGCAATAAAATTAGAGGTAAACAATATGTTTTCGTTATGTAAACGATTAAAAATTAAATTAAATTAGTTAAATTAGTTTAATTAGGGCCTCATAGACCCTTTTCTTAAACTTGGTTAAAGAGAAAGTGATATCAATATCACTAGATTTAGCCAAGACATTATAGTACCTACACATTCGATAATGATGAGTACAGTGACCCCTTAAGAGGGCTATCGCATTTTCTCACCTCTCTCGCTCGCACAGGACCATATTTTTTAAGAATGTTAAATTAAAAGATGCATTTTTTAATAATGTATTCAATGGGCTCCCTTTAAAATAATATTAATTTAATAGGTATAATTATTAAAAACATTTTTATTGTGACATTTACTTATTACTTAAACTTATCTCAAAAACGGATCATAATAATTATTGAGCTGAGTTTATTAGGGAACACGATAGTAATGTGTTTTTAATAATTACCTATCAAATTAATATTATTTTAAAGGGAGCCCATTGAATACATTATTAAAAAATGCATCTTTTAATTTAACATTCTTAAAAACATGGTCCTGTGCGAGCGAGGCAGGAGACAAAATGCGATAGCCCTCTTAAGAGGTTGTGCGTTATTTAAGTTACACCTTGTACTTATATTAAACAAGAAGCTGTAAATAGACTAAACATTTCCGATGATTTTTCCCTTATCTTGCATGATATTGTGTTAACGTTATTATAATAGTTCAACAATCAACACTAACAAGGAAGCTAAAATCTGGAAAATAGCAGTTTTGCGAGATACGCGTACGGTAATGAATGGTATTCTAGTTATACACTTATTACATTGTTTGCCATTTTAATATTAATTACCGACTTAAAGACTTATAGGCTTGTTTTCGCATAGTTTGATAAACATACGAGATTACTCATAATAAGGTTCTGCGTACGATATTAAGAAATTATTCAACGTCGTATCATCGTGAGTCGCATACCGTATTAGGCAAAAACTGGGAGAATGAATATACTTACCGAAAGTCGTTCATTTCACCGTCGCGTGCGTACCTAAATATAATCGGTACGACAGGCTACATTGAATAACGTACTCTTAACATAGTGGTATCTCACACTTAGGTCGAATTTTATTAAGATTTCATATCAGTGCAACTATGTTATCTGAGGAACAATGTAGGCAAGTGTTCGTCTTCACTAGCGATCCGTCTTGGCTTCGGCAAGTAGGCATCTATTTACATTTAAAGTACAGTATCTTGAAACAGTACTCTATCCTAAATTATTATGTAACTATTGTCATAATTATAGACTAAACACTTTTAAATTACTAAACCCTTATTTAGAAATCTGGGTGTACCTACCAGTGGCGAAGGCTCCATACAACTTGATTCCTATCGGCTTCCCTTTCGAAACGAGTAGTTACTGGAATTCACGCATCACACTTGAGCAAGGTAAGTATTTTTTGGTCCGGCTTCCCTTTTAAGAAAATTCACCCTACGCCACTGGTACCTACTTCTTTAAAACTTTCAGTTGGAAAATCTGTTAATTATTTTCTAAGTTCTGTGTCCCTAGTGAAAAAGGGTATAAAACCTTATACCCTATATAAGGACTAATAAACCCTTTTTCACCAGTGCCACAGAGTTAATCCCGAAACAAATATAGTTATATTTATTCATCGTTCTGAATTGTCGTAATCAGCGGGTAGGTAAATTATTTAATTCGTCACCTAAAAGTTAGCCTGTAAATTATGATGATAAACGATCTTCTGTAACAGACAAGTATGGCGTTCAAAAAAATAAATTAGAATAGAATATAACTATCATAGAACAGACCTAGTCCTTACGCAAACTAACAATGTTAAAACATTTCTAACATTGCTATTGTTATATTCATAAACTGCAAAGTAAATAATTCAGACGCATTTAACTAGTTTATTTGTGTTAGTTTAGGTACTTACATGTCTTTTGGACGTAGTATTTACTGATACACACACTACATACGCACTACGTATTTTATTATGTACCTACCAAATAGTCAACATGGATGTCATCAATAAACTGTATTTAATTGCAGTTTATATTAAGAATGCATTAAATTGCACAAATCATTTAAGGCGATTAACGAATTAAAATTAGGAAATACCTAGGAATTATTAAAAAATATTTTGTTGTCTGTAAAAAATATTGCTTCTATAAATTGGATACAATAAACATGCATTTAAAATAATATTGTCAATTATCACACAATTTATTTTAGTGCGCATTTAACAGCATTTGTTCTTTGCGCATTTTGCATGTGTTAAATTTTCTTCCTTAATGGACACTAATCAAGTCTTAATGATTTGACCGATCTCGATGAATGAGTTCAATGAGTTATTTGTATAAATATTGAAGATGCCTTACGTCACGTCACATTAAAGGGACGTTACTGGCATAAATATATTTATTTTATACTTAGTGCGCAAAAAATAAACGTGTACAAAGGCGGACTTAATGCCATAGGTATTTTCTACCAGTTGACCATAGAGTGATGAAGAGACAAAACATGCGTATCGTTGCATGGCCATTTTTCAATAAAACGGTTTCAAACAGTGGCAGATCTAAGGGGGAGGGGGACATGACCGACGGATGTTTATTAAAA
Source organism: Amphipyra tragopoginis (assembly GCA_905220435.1). NCBI lineage: Eukaryota > Metazoa > Arthropoda > Insecta > Lepidoptera > Noctuidae > Amphipyra > Amphipyra tragopoginis. The sequence continues at coordinate 13,913,399 of HG991999.1, read as the reverse complement.
ATGCGATAGTGTATATTTTCAAATAATAACACCATGTATAAGATGTTTAACTTGTAAATGGAAAATCCCTGAAGGTAACCTTTCCATACGAATATACTTTGTTTGCTCAAGTAATGTTTAACTACTATTACTTAACGATATCGTCGCTGGTGTGTGCACGATCAACACTGTTGATCTTTTTTAATACACGTAACGTTAGTAAAAAAGACAATAATAAAAATTACGTACACAACATTTTTCTATAATCTCCTAATAATATTATAAATGCGAAAGTTACTCTGTCTATCTGTTACGTTATCACGCCTAAACCGCTGAACCGATTTTGATGAAACTTGGTACAGAGATAGTCTGAAACCTGCAGAAGGACATAGGCTACTTTTATTCCAAAAACATACGGAATACGCGATAAACGACATCCACGCGGGCGAGGCTGCGAGCGACCTCTAGTATTTAATAAAGGTCTATTGTCTGGAATGAGTTAATCCGTCTTATAGACCATTCACAGCAAGTCTGTAAGTAGGTACTAACGTACAACGTAGTGTAACAGTAAGGTCTCGTTTATAGAACGGCGGAGCTCAGCTCAGCGCGTGATGCGGGTCCGCTTTATACAACGACGATGTATTACTTACAACGTTTATAGAGTCGCGTTTTTCCGCGTGTTATGTTTGACTTGTCTCACAGATTAAATAATAGTTTCTACGCGACGGAAAACGCAGCGAATCCCGCGTTTCTATAAACGGGGCATTAGACTTAGTGCGGTAGTTTGAGGATTTACGAACACCACAATAATTTAAGAGTTTGTCTCTTTCTTGTTTTCTAGCTCCGTGTGATAAAACACAATGGACTGAACTTGTATTATTATACTTATATTAGGTACACTGTCCTTTCGTTGAAAGTTATTTTGATACTAGCGAACAAAAAATGATCGATGTAGTGTTTGACGTTGAGTCGCCTTTGTTTTGGATGATAAAGATGTTTATTTTTATATTTCAACATCATTCAGTATTGCCTTAAAAAATACAAGCTTTAAAAAAAAACTAATTAAGTGCGTTATTTAAGTACATAATAAAGCGTTACCTAATTTAATGTATGATAGATAGTTTGTTATTATCAATACAAATATTTTCATAACAATTCCATGCGTGTAAGTTGTACCTACAGATAGCAAAAAATTAAGGCAAATTAAAAGCCACGCATGAAAAATTTAATTATTTGTACATAATGCTTATGTATAACAATATAATATTGTGTATAGCTAGCATTATTTTATTAATTCTTTTTTGTAATATCTACACAGGTAGACTGTAATGTAACTTATAAGTATCTACCTATATGCAAAATAATGACTATGAAACTACGTTCATATGAACTAATTAACTGTGTGATAAGACGACGCGATGTTAGCTAGTTTGCAATTAAATATAAAGTACTTAAGATATCTAGGTATATAACCTACCTACTATGTACTAATTGAGTAATTATCGTTATTTTGGATTTATTAGTAAGTATCTTTAATTAAGTAGTAGAAACTATATTTTTAAAGGTTTAAAGTTAATGGAAGATGATACCTTGAAATCATTTTTAGGAATGGCTTTTTGTAAATAATAAAATATTTGATTCAGTTTATGACAGTACATTTCAAATTCACTGAAATTAGTTTCTGGACCTCTCTTACAAAGAAGGTTAAGGTTCAAATTACCGCATTGCATCTTTGCTAGCCATTGTTGTTCATTTAGAACGACCCACGTAGCCACCATTAAAGCACGAGCTCCTCAACTTTTTTTTACTTGGTAATTTATAAAAATCATCAAAAAATATATTTATTATTAATAATGCGGTCTTCGCCTTAAATGCTCATGCGCTCGTCCTATGGCAGCGTGACGCCGGCCGCGTGGTCGGTGACTTTTGTCATCATGTACCTTATCTCGACGTTACTGCACTGATAATACGAGCGGTTTTATTTTCATTGGCTGCGCGGAGGGCGTGCGCATCTCCGCCTGCTTCTATAAAATCGACATACATCAAAATAGTTCTAACACTTATTGTTCTCGCGCCGCGCTTAACGCGTCACGTTTGACTATCAAACGTAACAAACACACCTTCAATAGTTTTAATTAAGTACCTATAGTTTTGTTTACGGTAAGTTTAGTTTTTAATTTAACTTTTCAATTCATTAAGTACTGTAATTTTCGGATAAATTGATCGGTTACGATTAGAAATAATTTTGTTTACAAAATATTCTTCGGGAAAACTGTGTTTATGTACAGAAGTGCTATTTATATTTGGAACATAGCCTAGACTACTAAAAATAATTCCTAAGCTTTTGTCTAAGCTATGGTGCTTACTTAGTATGGAAAAAAATCAGATCAGTTTGTGTCCCCTAGCACGTAACAATTAGGTAGCCTTTTCTGCGCCCACGCTCAGTGATCGCGATAGATGAAACAATCATGGTATCTATCACAGTATCTATATATTTGATCTGTATCAAATTGATCTTATTGATCGTACAGTAAGCGATAATGGACGAAGCGCCTTCTTCAGATGCACTCGATCGCGCCAGCTAATAATGCATCGAGTATGTAATAGTGAACGAACGTTAGGATTAGGATGGATAGAATTCACTTGTGAAGTGGAACTTGAAAGGGACTGGAGTGTCCGAAAAAAAATTGGGTTTATCTTTAGTTATTTCAGTTACGCATTTTTATCGATTCAAATAGTTTAGTTAAAGGTATATCAGGTGAATGAAGCGACTTCTGTCAGTCCACTGATCACATCACATTGCAATTATCTGCTGACTATCGATATGGAGGTCATAACATGTCCATAATGGCAGTACCTAGTCTTGCGGATTATTTATAATATGTTTATATACCTAGTCTATGTATGTACTGCTATTACATTGTTGTTGCCAAGAGTGTCTGCTTACGGGCGGCACCAGTACATCTTCTTTCAGAACAGTTTTAGTGGCAGTCTACTATAACAGAATTTCATTAATTTGCATTTGTATTTTTTATTTCACAGGTAAAAATAAAATCAAATTTATATAAAATGGCTTATCTACAGTCAATGCCTAAATCTGAAACCATCAGACTCCGTGAAAAACATGTTGGGTAAGTACCTACTTTATCTGTATCATATTTTTCAGACTTTCGTTTCTTCTGTAACAAAGATATAAATAAGGGTTTTAAGTGTACGGCCGTGACTGCTCGATTTTGGCGGGGTACTGCCGTGCCCCCTGAGAGGATAAATATTTTTCGCTCAATTTTTTGTCAAGTGCTTGTACTCGAATCACATTGTAAGTTCATTATTTATTTTTCAGTGGTGCGTGCCAACTATTCTTTCGTTCGTCTCCCTTGAAAATCGTACGCGGAGTCGCTCAGTACATGTATGACGAGACAGGCGAAAGATATCTTGATTGCATCAACAATGTTGCACACGGTAGGTGGTTTTGTTATCTTTACACGCAAATGCATTAGGTTAAAACTAGTGGAAAAACAGGATTTTTGCTGGCTGTCTAAAAAGGGGTACTGATAAATGATAACTTGGTAACCTTAGTCGACCTGGGGCCCGTACTATGAAGTGTAAACTATCATTGTACCATTGCGGGTGAAGAATGGCACTATCCATCCTGTATAGCGTCATTCCTCTCGCGCAACGAAACAATGATAAAATAATATTAGTCTACGTTTCATAGTACGGGCCTGATCTTTTCGCCTATGCCGAGATCTTCTTATTTGTTATTTTGTTTTACACAAATTCGTTCAGAATTCCTTTAAAGTGTACCCTGAAGTGGGTACCTACGCTTTAAAAATGGTTTGCTGCCTTCAGAAGTAGCCGCGAATTTACATATTTTTATTTTGCAGTTGGGCATTGCCACCCTCATGTGGTGGAGGCTGGCAGAAACCAAATGTCATTAATATCGACTAACAATCGGTATCTTCATGATGAACTGGTAATACTTGCTGAAAGACTCGTCAAGACTTTGCCAGACCCATTGTCGGTTTGTTTCTTCGTCAACTCGGGCTCTGAAGCTAACGATCTCGCATTGAGGCTAGCCAGGATTCATACCAAGAACAAGGATGTTATTACTTTAGACCAGTAAGTGTTTTGTTTTTGTAAACTATCTTTTGTTTTGGGGATGTCTCTTAATAGGGTTTGTTAGGAATTGAATGTAAAACTGAAAACTATTGGCACCTTTTGGCATATTTACTTTAACGGCTCCCGTAATTATTCATTTATTATTCAATGATTCAGGAAAAGGGTCACTCAATACGCAGTAGTACCACTTACTACAATGTAGTAGGTACTATTATTAGATACCGTAGATACATACGATAGTTGAAATGAAGGAAAAGATAGTGATCGCGTCACGAACACCGTACGATGTGATGAAGTGAGCACTATCCTTTCAAAACTATCGGAGTGAAACGATCCTCAATTATACTGAATATAGACTTGCTTCAGACTATTCTAATGTTCAGTCATAAAATGACAAATTGCTGGATAAGCTTTCTATTATCTACGAATATCGTATTACCCATTGTGGCCAACAAACGTATCACAAACGTCCCCTTCGTTCTTTTGTCGTTACTTCGAGCTAGTCGAAGCGTTATTAGGGTGCTACTAGCGCCTGTTTGTTCCAGCGCGTATCATGGTCATCTTACTTCCATGATTGATGTGTCTCCCTACAAATTTAACCTACCCGGAGGGCCAGAGAAGCCAGAGTGGGTTCATGTGGTAAGTTACACGTCATATTGAATGGGTTGCACACGATCTTGTAGTTGCATTAGTTTATAGGGCACGCATTATCTTTCTTCTTATCTCTTAGACTATTTTTAGAGGTTATTACGAAATATTACTGATACCTAGTTATTAGAGGCGATAAAAATAATCTGTTAACTCATTATGTATCTAAGGATAGGACAACATTAAAATTCAAAATAATATTACATTATTAGCGATGTTTTAAACCACTTTGGCCAAAGCTATTCTTTTAAAGGAATATATTAGTTTATTGTAGACTTATAAAATAAAACAGCTCAATTAAAAATTGAATTAGAAGATGCAGATTTTTATGCATCAATAAACTCTTTGATTGGTTAGATAAGTAATAAAATCTGTCGAAGGACGTTTCTTTATTCCTTTCTAATTTCATTCGCGCACTTCAGCAAAGAGATAATTGTCAGCTTCCCATTTAAATTCATATTGAATACTGCATAAATACAAGTGATCAGATTCCATAATATTTAATTACCTTATCCAGGCACCAGTTCCGGATATATACAGAGGCAAATACACGTATCCCAACGACTCTCAAAGTGAAGAAGAGTTAGGGAAACTGTATGCTGATGAGGTTGGCAAATTCTGCAAAGAAAGTAAACGTAAAAATGGCGGTGTTTGCGCATTCATTGCGGAAAGCCTTCAAAGTTGCGGCGGTCAAATCATTCCCCCTGATGGATACCTCAGACGAGTTTTCCAGTAAGTATAGAGCCTACACTAGTTTTATTTGCATGAACAGATTTTCAGCATCCTAAAATTTTCCGGTCGTCTGGGCTTCATGATCCTGCAGCTAACCAAGCTTCTGCAGTTAGTTTTAAAGACCTGTTTGCGGCTAAAACTAAAAAAAAATAGACTCGTTTGATATGATAAGTTTAGTTAGTAGCAATAATAGCGAAAATAGGTGAGACTGAGACCATATCAGCAGTAGCTAAAATTAAATTCGAATAATTGTTTCTCAATTGGCCTTGTGCTCTATTTACAAGTTGGAACGCTCGTGTAATAAATAGATAGAAACATTAACACAATTGCCCTTTGGTAATGTTAGAAATAATACCGGTTAGCCGGTTGTTGTTTATCTTTTTGTTCGGTAGTAACAACTTTTAGGATATTTTCCTTGTTAGTAACACATCGATTTTTATTCGTCTTATCACTTAGCGATAGCGATGTCGCCCCTTTACGAATCTCTGATATTTTTTTTTTACATAATTAGCCTGTGAGATATGGAGTTAACTCCATTATGCTGTTACCATCCAGATTTACAAAATTCCAAATATTATTTCAGACACGTTCGCGACGCTGACGGTGTGTGCATAGCCGATGAAGTCCAAGTTGGATTCGGTCGTGTGGGCACCCATATGTGGGCATTTGAGACACAAGACGTTGTCCCCGACATCGTCACTATGGGCAAGCCGATGGGCAACGGTCACCCTGTAGCCGCTGTTATTACTACACCTGAGATAGCGAAGAGCTTCGCTGATACTGGAGTGGAGTACTTCAATACGGTAAATATTGCTCATAACATGAAGGGCGCATATCCTACTAAAGCAATTAAATAAGTTTGTGAATTTGGATGTTTGTTAATGAAATCACGCCTTGACGCCTGAACATATTAAAATTTGGATGACATTTCTCGGCACACAGGTAGACCATGACCTGGATTAGGAGATAGGATATTTTTTATCCAGGTACACACGGCTACACATCAAGCTATACATTTCCAGTTTACACTGACCTCTCACTGTAATTGTAAGTGTAAGGAAGTCCTATACAATGCGAGATCAGTTTATACTGGAAATGTGTAGCTTGATCTGGTAGCCGTGCGTACATGCAGTAGTTTCCTTAGCATGTGAATGTAACCGCGGGCAACAGCTAGTTTTATGATAAATTAGAGATTATAATCCGTTTTGGGATCTTTATAAATACGAATACACTCCTAACGATTTATTGCTGGTACCTAATGGTTTAAAAATATTATGAGAGTCACACAATAATTATATTATCACTCAGAGGTAATACTTAAGTAGGTAATGTTATTATAGAATCTTACAAATGAAAAACAACAGAGTTGAGTCGTGTTATTGACATTCGATGTTAATAACAAACTAGTTGTTTTAAATAGAGTATCGTATTGGCACTAATTGAGTGATGCAACACCTGTTTTTAATATCTATCTGCTAAATGTTTGGCAAACACATGCTATATTGTATGATATAGTTACCTACATACTTAAATGAGTTAGTTGCTGTTATTTGTATTGTCAGCGTGCCCTATCTCTCTATTTGAAGGAGTTTGTATATTTTTCGGACATCAAAAAACGCATAAAATGTGCCTTATAAACACTTGCGCCTCTCTTTTTTATTTGGATCACGAGTATTGTTATCTACACCGAACTCTTTTTTCTTACAGTACGGCGGCAACCCTGTCTCGTGCGCAATCGCAAACGCAGTCCTCGATGTAATCGAAGAGGAGCGTTTGATGGAGCGAGCAAACCGAGTCGGCAACCACTTGTTGAATCGCTGTGAGCAACTGAAGCATAAACACAGCTTAGTGGGCGACGTTCGTGGTAGAGGACTGTTCGTGGGAGTAGAACTAGTGACTGACAGGGAAACCAGGACGCCAGCTACGGCGGAAGCTAAGCATGTTGTTAATAGGTAAATTACACATAATTAATTAATGTAAATAAATAAATTAATGTATGAAAAAAATCCTAATGGAAAGAAAGAAACGCGTCAATTATGATTGCTTACCTGACTAGGGACTTTGTTAAAACAATATGACTTAAGCTGGTTTAAATATGTATATGGGAGAGAGATTTATGGACTTATGAGAGATTTATGTGATGTTTCAGATCTATTTTAATTAAAATGAACACGTTTACAGAATGAGGGAGGAGAAGATTCTCATCAGTCGCGACGGCCCTGATAGCAACGTGTTGAAATTTAAACCGCCCATGGTGTTCTCAACTCAGGACGCTGATAGACTCGTCGAAACTTTAGACAGAGTTCTTGAAGAGCTTGACGGAACAAGAACGCCCGTCACGAATATCAAGCTACAGGTAATCTTTTTTAATAATATTAGAGTACAAACACAACGTTGCCGTGCCCGAATTTTGTCTAACGACCGATATTAAAAAGTAATATGATTATTTAATTATTAATATTGGTCGAAACTGCCGATATCCGATTACCATCGATTAAATAATAATAGCGGCCGTAAATGGTCTTTACGAATTCATATCTGGAGATTGACAGTGTTAAACTTAAGGTCTGGTAAAAAAGTTTTAATTGGGTTGTTCTGAATTTCTGATAGTAAATATTGATTATGTAATAATTGCGGTATATTAACACGTTCAGTGTCGGGTGCCCTCCAGGAGGGCACACTGTAGCCTCTGTAACTCGGCATTTGGGATGCCGAGTGCCCTCGTGGAGGGCTCATTTTAAATGTAGGTTTTTCTTGGAAAATTCACCGTTATGAAACAAGCAAACACCTATTTTACGACGTAGTACCGTATTTTTCACGGTATTTAACTTATGTCAAGAACTCTCCTGGAAGGTCCACTAGCAATATGTATGGCGGCATGGCATATCAGCTCCATGGAAAGTGTAGTGGACTCGAATGTGAGACCATTAATTTACGATATAATTATTTGTTGACAGGTTCTAGTTACCCCAATCGATGAAACGAAAAATGAGGCAGCTTTAAATACAAACGTTAAGCAGAGCATCAAAAGTTCGTGACTAGAATAATAATGTTAAATGTAAAGTAATAAGTATTAATCGAATATTAAGGTTGTAAATATAGTTATGTAGATGTATTTAGGCTAAGTTAATAATACTTAATAAAAATACTAAGTGAAGAGCAAGCAATGCAATAATATTTTTAAGTAAATAATATACAAATATTTTTTCCAAAAGCTTGTATTTAATTTGTTGCACATCCTTATTACTAATAACAAGTTGACATTATAGACAACTTTGCTAGGATTTTTAAGGCTATCCAACTTGAATAACAAAATAAAAAGGTACTTAATGTAGTTAATTAAAATTAGCAAAAACATCTAATAAGTAGGTATCTTATAAAGGGGTCTCAAATCATTCAATTATAACACTGGTATTGAAGCACAGTAGAAAAAAAATGCCTTTTATAATAAACCTGATCGATCAAGTCTAGGTGCAGATAATATCCTCAGTTGTTTTGTGTGCCATAGATCTATACCATAGATACATTATTTTACTACCTAGTAATAAAATATCTGTTATAGATACCTACTGTTTAAAACAAATAACTCTTATTCTAACAAAGTAATATTAATAACAATAAACAAAAAGGAACTTTAGTTTGAAAGCATAACTTCTTAAAAAAACTAGCACAAATGAACTCTTACATTGATTTTGAAGTGATATTGTTATAATCAACATTCTTGTATAATGTTTGGCAGTTCTCAATGGTCACAAGTTGAAGTGGTTTAGAACAAGGGATGCTTATCTTGATGTCCTGCATCATTTGATAATCTTCTGAGCCAGGGGCAAAGATACATTTTTTATAACTAGCAGTATGGTCAGCACTACAATTAGCACATTTTGGTGGTTCTTTCTCTGGTATCCTGTCACACTTTTTGGACAAATGGTCTCCAGCACATTTGACACATTTTACTGGGCCATGACAGTAGCGCTGTGAGTGACCCCACTTTTGACAACGGTAACATTGCCTAGGTTTTATAACAGGAGGCTCCAATTTCACATCATGTCCCAACAGCTGTGTTAGTTTTAAAATCAGTTTTCCTTCATCATCATAAGGTACTACAGCCAGAACTAGTATAGTGTTGTCTTTTCTTTCGTCCTTAGTATGCATTTTATGCACTCTTATTATAGGAATAGAAACTGATTTCAATGCCTCTTTTATTTCTATCAAATCTGTTTCTTTTGGCATTCCTCTAATGACAACTTTCATTTTTCTTTTAGAAGGGTTTCCAAATGTGTGGAATGGCAATTGCTTTTTCTCTAAATATTTTATCAAATGTTTGTGGTCATTTTGAGTTTGGCAGTTTATTTTAGTAAAGTTTTTACCAAGATGTGGTTGATAAAATTTAATTCCCATATTTAAAACTTTTCTGACATGTTGTTCAAAGTCTATTGGTTTATGTAAGAAAATAGGTGGTATCTTTAATTTCAGTTTTGGCCACTTGGCGAGAAGTTCGGGTTTAATATCATTGGCTAAAATCGTGTTACCTGTAACGGGCTGATTTGGCTCCTCTGATATCTGGCATTGTTTTAATCCGTTTCTGAGTTCCTGGATCTTAATTTTCTTTTGCTTTTTCGTCATTTTTGAGTTCTGAAAGACGGACATTTTTTAAGCACGGATAATCGTCGTTTTTTTTTAACTTCAATCATTACATTTTATCAACTACAACAGGTAGTTCGAAAAACTCGAAATTGAGGTACCTACGTATGAAGATCAAATGTGCTTATTTGTGTGTTTTTTAATTTACTTATAAGCACAGACTTAAATGAATACATATCAGTTATCTTACATCATGTAAAACTAATAATAAGTATATGTAGGTATCTACCTACTTATTATTTATCTAGAAAAAAAAGTTGTGGGCGATATTACATATCCTTACCAGGATTTCTATTATACCCTGTGTATAAGGCACACACAGTGGAAATTAAATCAACAGGAAAGAAAAAAATAAATTGTTTCGAAGTGCAAAACGACAAAAATACAAACACGACAACATGAGCATGAGCCGGCAAATTCTTTTGAAGTTTTGAACAAATTCAAATCAAAACGAAAATGAAATCGGGTGCGTTCAAATTTCTGTATAATCTATGCGTTCAACCGATCTCCACTCAACCCACCTGATTTGTCAGGATTTGTCTGGGTTTGTCATTTCTGCTAACTTGTATTCTCAGTCTACTTGATGAATATTTTTCAATTATTATTCAGAGTGATGGTTGGATGGGATAGGATGGGATTGATGAAAGAGTATCATTTTAGATCACTAAAATAAAGCGGGGCACTATGTTTACTTGTAAATAAATAACGTGGTCATATTTAGTTCCCTATTTTGCCACCTACCAAGATATACTTGGCGTTCTGTACATGAAGCGAGTTCCTTGTCTCGCACATTCGATACTAGAAAGGGACAGAAAAGCATAAAAAAACGGATTGTTTAAATAAATCGTCTGATATCTCGTGCACGAAAATCGCCTCGCTTTAGTACCCACATAATTTATTATAATGGCATACCTATGGTTTCGTCTTAGCTGGGCCGCCCGCATAGTCGCACGAATAGCTGCATGGTAAAACTCAACACCTTCGACTCATTAGTGTGTAATAATCAGTGATCGGAGTAGGTAGATTGATTTTTGGTACTTGTATCATAAATGCACACAGAAAGAATAACATGGATAAGCCATTTTTCCGGAAAGTAATTCCGGTATTTCCGGATTCAATTAAATAATGTTAATGTTTTTAGTGAAATTATTACTACTCAATTCAGAATTTAAAGGAAGGTATCAAAACTAAATTAATTTAGTAATTATCTGTTGAATAATAAAAACAATCGAATTCCGATCGAAGCATTAATACATTTTTATGCACTCTACGAACCAAAGTAAACGCGTCAGCTACCTGGCATGTCGTCGGCGAGCGTACGCATTGTTTTGATAACCGGTTAGTGCACCACCCATGATCCTTTGTTCTAATTGATCGTTGGGTTGTGTCAAATATTGAAAGAGTGCCGTTAAAAAAAAAAAGAAGAATATATTATTGCTCATTTTAAGTTCCGTTTTTTTTAAATAATCATCCAATTCCGAAATTTTCCGAAAATTACGAAATTCCGGAGGAATGTCCATATTAATATAATTATACGTTTCGGATCAATGACCCCAATTCAATCTACCTACTCCGATCACTGGTAATAATATAACTATGTACAGACGCCAGCACATATAGCTACTACAATCTGTCAAATTTCTTTAATAGATATTCATCTTTAAAGAAATTTGACAAAAAGCATTAGGTTCAAGGTTGATTGGGAAAATTTGCAGTTTCGGGTAGCTTGATGTGCTGGCGTCTGTACTTCGCCTACAAGCTCAGACTTCCGCAGCGAACCTTTATTATTTACGCGTTGCGCCGCATCGCTTCATGCTACAACAGTAGCCTAGCCGTTGATCGCTTGCTTTCCTGACAGGTGGGTCTGATCTTATCTGATCGTTGGTACCAATTACATTACAACCAATCAAAATGAGTTAAATTGTCACGAGCAATAATGTCAAACAAACTTTATGAAATTGTTTTGGTACCAGCGATAGAAGCGCCATTAGTTCCCCAGTGTGCTACCTCATTACGAACTTCAAAGAAATTGGCCAAATAAAATAAAAGAAACAGTAAAAGCAAAATTTGTACGATTGCATTTTCATTCTTGTCATTATACCTAGTTGTCATTTTTCCTACCAAGATTATACTACCTACCTTCTTTTTTTTTTAAATTACCAACTTTTTTTTTAATTCCTCACTATTCGGATCGCATACATACTCCTGCATGCACGGACTAGAAAAAAAAGAAGGACTCCGCGCCACGCATATCAAAAGTGAAGCACCGTACCGATCTATGTGTGCGTGATTTGAGGGATACCAGATAAATGAAAATTTCCCCATTTTTTTTAAATATTTTGAAAGTTTCATTTCTTTAAATGAAGCCATATAAGAAGTAAGCTTACATTATTTAATTGCAATTACAAACATATACTTAGTTAAAACTTAAAATTAAGTATTTATTTCGTATGAGTGACAAGAAAAACGTTTTTGACGGAATTCAATGTTCTTCATCTCTGCAGGCTCTTATTATTTTAATCCAATCATTATTCCATGGTTGATTTGCTGTAGGAAATCTATAAAAATAATCATATTCAATACTTGCAAAAAACTCACAAAGAACACAAAAAAATAGATTACCCAATCTCTCGGGAAAATTACCCATTTATTTTCCGACAGCACTACTATGTCTTTTGAGGTTTTGTGTTCCAATAGTAATGATTTTAAAATATCAAAAAATACAATAAATCAACAGGTTAAATAAGTGTCTTACTTGTGAATGTTATTCCTTGACACTTTTTCTGGAATTTAGAATTATTTTTAAACCATTTCACAACACAAGAAGGCATTATTTTATTTTATTACTTGACGTAAACAGTACCTACAATGACGGCGCGGTGCCGCGTAATGGCGGCCGGTCGGCACCTTATGATGTAAATGTGTGCGTGAGGCATGTTTGTACAAACGGTCCGGCATACTTATAGCACAGTGTACCTACTTACTACATACAGTGGGTCAACGCCCATACATTTGACAGGTCATATGAAATGTCAAAATTGGTAACACTTGTCAAAGGGTTGTCACATAAAACAAATTACACAAACTTTGTCAAACAAACGTCCAAATAAATTAACGTTTTATAGAAACAGTGACACGCAAAAAGAAAACCACGCATGCCTAATTTTGACGATTGACAAAATAATGCAAAGATATGTAGCAGCAGTTTCGCCATCTTATCCTGGAATATTCTAACAATATTTAAAACTACAAATTTTGTCGAGGTTACAGTCGCAGTGGCTAACGCTTGCGGGGGTAGGTAAGAGTCATAAATTATTCGCAAGTCTACGATGGAGTCATAGAAAATTACTTATTATTCATGGTTATTACTTCTATGGTTTTCGTGGGTGCTGATGCCGGAAATAAAGCCTAAGTATTCCTCGATAGTAAAGGGCGGTCAAAAAAATTTACCAGTTAAATGAGATTTGCCAGGTAAAACGTGGTCCCTATCTTGGTGTTTGAGAATTGATCTTGTTTTTGTAATCAGCGTCCCTGAAAATCATGGATTTAACACCCATGACGGCTAATTTGAAAATTTTCATGGCCGCCATTTTGAATATAGATTTTGACCTCATTTTCGTCATCAGCATCCCCGAAAACCATGGAAATGACACCCATGATGGTTAAATTGAAATTTTAAAAGCTGCCATCTTGGATTTCGATTTTGACCGCATTTTCGGCATCCGCACCCCAGAAAACCTTGGATTTGACATCCATGACGACTAATTTACTAATTTTCATGGCCGCCATCTTGGATTTGGATTTTGACGTTATTTTCGGCATCAGTGACCCCGAAAACCATGAAATTAACACCCATGATGATTAGATGAAAATTTTTATGGCCGCCATCTTGGATTTGGATTTTGACGTCATTTTCAGCATCAGTAACCCCGAAAACCGTGGAAATGACTTCCCACGAACAATCATTTGAAATTGTATGTATGCCGCCATCTTGGATTAGTAAACAGACTTTATAATAAAATTCTCGTAATAGGCACACATAATATCAATAATAAATTAATATAATTTCTATGAACTATATCAATCAAATTTGAAATCAAAAAGTGCGAGCCCTGGAATTTATGTCCCGAGTAGCAGTATGGCTACTCGGGACATAACCACCGCCCCTTCACCCCGCAACCCCCCGCACGATTGCTCTGTGACAATGTTCTACGTTGACCGACTGTAAGGAGTAAGATATAGGTAGACTGTGCTTATAGTGCTTCACTTTCGATACACGTGGCGCGGAGTCCTTCTTTTTTTTCTAGTCCGTGCCTGCATGTATATTATTTAGCCGAATAATTGTTAATTTTGTGGTTATACGCATCTTTTACCAGATGTCATGTAGCCAAACAACGGCTAACTTGGCAATAATGTAGAGCGATGAGCGATGATCTTCAATTTAACAAATTGTCAAACTGCTGTCCACATGACGCGATTTTATTGTCCATTTTTGCAAATGGTTAATCAAATCATCAACGATAAATGTCGTATTATGCCCTTTACCTAAGACATGTAAAGGGCATAATACGACATTTATCGTTTATCTCATTATACCTTAGCATACCATGTCAGCCTGTAAATTTTATATCAATTATGTCCGGCGCACCCTGGCGCACCCTGGCCTGGGCCAGTAGCCTTCATAGGTAAAATACTAAAATTGCTGACTGGCTAATTTCACCACCTACCCAACGCAATTTTGACCGAACTGGGACAGCTGATCCAATGTGGCGGTTATTTTAGAAATAATCATCATTATCATCAATAATTCGTCGTAAGACATTCTCAACCATATTAGTGGAGGCATAATTCAATGTGAGCATCTTCCTGCCTTTAGCATGGTAGGTAAGACACTAAGTAACTGTGTTAACAAAAGTTCGTAGCAAATAATGTTATCGGCAGTTTTAAACAACATTTACGTGATGTCAATTCGGTTACTGCAGTTTTTAGTGGATTAAGTTTAAAAAAGACTCGTAGTAGTCTTACAGATAATGATGGTCGTTTGGTGCACTGATGGAAGTGATTATGTAATTAGGTATTAATTTTCATGAGATTATACGCAGAGGAAATGGACTCACCGACATAGCTTGCAGAACCAATAAGCTGGAGGACCGATGGCTGTTGGAGCAGTCGAGTTCTTGAGTTTAGACTGCGACGAATCGACAGATGCAGCGTAGGGAGACCCTAGCCAGATGGGCCGACGTCAAATTCAAAGGCAGCATTATTTTTAAGTAGACCAGGTTACACTAGGTGCACGGTTCCTCAAACTAGGTCTTATGGAGAAGAGCGAGAAAGAAACTGAATAGGTACTCTTTTAAAAAGTTGATTAGACAATTTTCATTGGAGTAGCTGGTACTGTAAGAAAAACACATAAATGAGATAAACATAGAAGCAATGAGAACCTTTGAATGAGGGCCTTTTCAAACGTTTGCCACAGCAGTTAGGAGCTGACCAGTAGGTACCTACCAATAGATCTTTGTTGTTATATGTTAACGCGCATGACGTACACATCGGCGTCGCGTCGCTCAGCTCAACCATGTTGCAGGGAACTCAACGACTCAATGCACAACGCCACCATCAGCAAGAAATTTTAGTAAGCATTACAGACTCATACTGACAGGCAATATGCATATAATAAGAATGTAAGTATAACATCACATCATCAACAACACAAGACGACCTCTGGAGAAGCTAGCTGGGGTGGGCTAAATGCAGAAGGCGGGGGACTTGGGAGAGCCCCACGTCCAGCAGTGGACGGCGATCGGCAGATTGATTGATTGATAATTTTCTCACAAGAATATTGTTATAAAATGAAGCTGAGATTTATACGCTTTAAGCTTTGAATTTATCAACTTTCTTTTTTATAAATAGGTATTGAAGCAATAAAAGTTAAAATATAATTGTACCTAGTAATTTACTTTGTTGTACCGGTTAGATAGGTATATGAATGAGGCATACATAAGTATACGTCTTTATCTTCAAAGATGCATGTTTCTCTAAAGTCTACGTAGCGATCGTAAAGCATAATATTATCTAGGTTCCTTTTGCATAATCTCAGAGGTGAGTGGCGTGAATTTATTTAGGTCAGGCACCTACAGCAACTTCAAAATCATACACATGATCAAAAATAGTGTAATAGTAACACTGGAGTAGGTAACCTAGATCACGGAAAAACTAAGTCATGGACTTTTTTTAAAGAACTACCAGCTGATTTTCACAAGTAGGTACATTATGCCTTATCATAATGCCTCAAACCATTAAACCATCTCTTTAATTTGCTTTAGATTCAGTAACTACTTACATACCAAGAATAGATTTATGTACGACACGTAGGTACAAAAATGTCCCTTCTCACATGCCTATTTCCGACGACCGAGCTTTTGCGATTGCCAAATCTACGACCCCTGTAGACGGTTCCAAAGCATATTTATTTTATAAGCGAACAAAAACATAAATCACAAAATCTTCCGCTCCAAATATCATCAATGCCGTGTAGTCTTTCCGACAAAGAAATCAGACCTTTCCAACTGTCTTTATCATTGAGCCATCTATTGAGCAAACCGACTTTACTGAATCTATAAAAAATATACAATAACTTTCGACTCAGTACTTTCATCAGCACATGTTTTCGCTTACAATGCAGTAAGAGTAATGTCTATGTACTCGTTTTGATTTTTATTGGTACGTAACTTTACGTTTTACGAAAGCATGTTCACGTTAGTATTTTGATGTACGGGAATAAAATAAAACAATAAATATCTGATATCGTATAACCTGTGCACAGAAATCGTAAACTAAAGGGTATCTATTAGATAACGCCTTTACTACTAAGTAAAGGCGTTATCTAATTTACGACTGTCGGGTTCGATATGTCAACAATCAACATAGTATCGCTAGACATTCACAACCTATTTACATAGATAATCGTTATAAATTCATATTGATCAAACCGTTGTATATAATGTCTTTATAGTCGTAATCATTACTTTTTATTCGGAAAAACTTCCTGTGTCTAATTCTCAACATCTTTCGCCAAATCTGCCGAACCTTTTTTTATTGTATTACCCGGAATAAAAATAAATAGTGTTATCATTGCCGATATTATACAAGGAATCCATAGCCGTATTCTTTATGTTTGGTCCAATATTTTTTATGTTACGTTCAAGACGAGCAAGGCGCAGCGCAGCCGGCTCAAGCACGTGCGCAAACTTGCCACCAACCGTTACATCAATCTTGTCTACCTTGGTATGTTTTGTGCGAGCTTTTCTTGTACGGATCCTTTAAAATTCCATTCTTAAAGTCCCCTTGCTTTTGAATAAAAAATGTTTGCGCTCCTTGTAGCGGTTACGACATTATGCCTCTGGGTGTTCCGTTACCTTCTGTAGACAATGAAGGCATTCAACGTCTGGACAATGCGAGAGGATCCCGTGCTGCAGCGATTAGCTGGATTTATTTAACGGTTCTGATCTTAAGGATGACCTCGTAGATATCGAGGCGTAAGGACACTCCGTATATTTTAACGTACGAAGGGTTGGGGTGATCATGGGATAACGTCTTTTGCGTTTGTGTGACGGTTTATTTTATTTTTTGATAACTGTCGTCGTAACTGTAAGATACAAGTAGTATAGCCGGGTAGTAGTATAGTATATCTATACTAATATTATAAAGAGGTAGAATTTGTTTGTTTGTTTGTATGTAGGAGGTAATCTTCGGAACTACTCATCCGATTTCAAAAATTCTTTCACCAATAGGAAGCTACGTTATCCCTGAGTGCTATAGGCTATATTTTAGTATCAAAAAAATTAAGGATCCGTAAATAAATTACAATAATGTAACCCAAGGTATCAATAATTTGGGTTATCTATACTAATATTATAATTATAATTTTATAAAGAGGTAGAATTTATTTGTTTGTATGTAGGATGCAATCTCCGAAACTACTCATCCGATTTCAAAAAATCTTTCACCAATACAAAGCTACGTTATCCCCGAGTGCTATCCTAATCCACTGAACCGATCATGCATCTACTACGTTGTCAGGTGTACAGAACGGACAGGCACCTTTCATTCCGAAAAAAGTACTGTTCCCGTTAAAAACAACAATAACGTATATAGATCGCGCCACGTGTCTTTCGAATCATGTTTGAATTATATTATCCCGAAAAATACGGAACACGCGATAAACGACATCCACGCGAGCTACCTCTAGTATAGTATATACAGGTAGTATTATAGTATCTTACTTTCTTGCAATTTCTACTACTATACAAGGTTAGTTGGAAAGGGGGTAGGTACTAATCCGCGGGTCACTTAAAGTATCACTGATGACTGTTTTAACGCAAAGGGTTAAAATTCGATAATTTCCCATTTATTTTTTCAATAATTATTTCCCTAAAACATGTTTTATATTTTAGTTTTTTTTTTAATTCTTCATCCCTACTTTAGATACGAATTCTGAAAATGGAGCTTCTAATCCGTGACCCCAAATATGATCTAAAATGTACTTAGGTAAACACAGCTGATCATAGCTGAGGATAGATAGATTTTGGCATATTATTTTTGAGATTTTTTACAGCTCTTTCTCTGAAACTATTGACTTTTGTGTAAAGTTGTATAACAAAAGTTATTCATTATTATGGGTACTTTAACACCTCGGAGGAGCTCGTGGCTTAATAATTACAGCCGCATAGACCGATCTTCCGGGTTAAGCCGCGGTTGCCGAGGTTGGTCAGTGGATGGGTGACCATTTACCATAGCGAGTTTCCTCCGTGCCTCGGAAAGCACGTAAAGCCGTTGGTCCCGGCTGTCATTTGTAGATCTTTGACAGTCGTTACTGTTGGTCAGAAGCCAGAAAGTCTGACAACCAGTCTTACCAAGAGTATCGTATTACCCAGTTACTGGGTTGTGGAGGTCTGATAGGCAGTCGCTCCATGTAAAATACTGATATTCAGCTGCATCCGGTTCGACTGGAAGCCGACCCCAACATAGTTGGGAAAAGGCTAGGCAGATGATGGGTACTTTAACACCCTTTTGGATTAGTACCCCCCTTCCGACTAACCTTCTATACTTACTTACTCTATTTTTTAAACAGTATGCTAAATTACCACCTTGGTTTTTCTCCTTAAGTAAATTCATACTTCGGCCTGGGTATTGATATTTCGATCAAACAAAAACTACAAAATGTTCGACAGTAAAGAGCTTAGAAAATAAAAAAAAAACCGGCCAAGTGCGAGTCGGACTCCCGCACGAAGGGTTCCGTACCATTATCTATAAAAAACGGCAAAAAAATCATGTCTGTTGTATGGGAGCCCCACTTAAATATTTGTTTTATTTTAATTTAATTACTTATTTTTAAAGTGAATATATAACTAAATATTCGTTGAATATTTCAAGCGTACCTGTTGCCGTTATCAATATCGAGCAAAAACGAGCAAAAAAAACACGTTTGTTCTATGGGAGCGCCCTCAAATATTTATTTTATTCTGTTTTTTAGTATTTGTTGTTATAGCGGCAACAGAAGTACATAATCTGTGAAAATTTCAACTGTCTAACTATCACGGTTCATGAGATATACAGCCTGGTGACAGACGGACAGCGGAGCCTTAGTAATAGCACAGTGTACCTACTTACTACATACAGTGGGTCAACGCCCATACATTTGACAGGTCCTATGAAATGTCAAAATTGGTAACACTTGTCATAGGGTTGTCATATAAAACAAATTACACAAACTTTGTCAAACAAACGTCCAAATTAATTAACGTTTTATAGAAACAGTGACACGCAAAAAGAAAACCACGCATGCGTAATTTTGACGATTGACAAAATAATGCAAAGGTATGTAGCAGCAAGTTCGCCATCTTATCCTGGAATTTTCTAACAATATTTAAAACTACAAATTTTGTCGAGGTTACAGTCGCAGTGGCTAACGCTTGCGGGGGTAGGTAAGAGTAATAAATGATTCCCAAATCCAGGAAGGAGCCATAGAAAATTACTTATTATTCATGGTTATTACTTCTATGGTTTTCGTGGGTGCTGATGCTGGAAATAAAGCCTAAGTATTCCTCGACAATATACGGCGGTCAAAAAAAATTACCAGTTAAATGTAATTTGTCAGGTAAAACGTGGTCCCTATCTTGGTGTTTGAGAATGGATCTCGTTTTTGTAATTAGTGTCCCAGAAAATCATGGAAATGACACCCATGATGGTTAAATTGAAATTTTAAAAGCTGCCATCTTGGAAATGGATTTTGACCTCATTTTCGGCATCAGTACCCCCGAAAACCATGGAAATGACACCCATGACGACTAATTTGACATTTTTATTGCCGCCATCTTGGATTTCAATTTTGACCTCATTTTCGGCACCAGTGACCCCGAAAACCATGGAAATGACACCCATGACCACTAATTTGACATTTTTACTGCCGCCATCTTGAATTTCGATTTTGACCTCATTTTCGGCATCAGTGACCACGAAAACCATGGAAATGACACCCATGACTACTAATTTGACATTTTTACTGCCGCCATCTTGAATTTCGATTTTGACCTCATTTTCGGCATCAGTGACCCCGAAAACCATGGAAATGACACCCATGACCACTAATTTGACTTTTTTATTGCCGCCATCTTGGATTTCGATTTTGACCTCATTTTCGGCATCCGCACCCCAGAAACCCTTGGATTTGACACCCATGACGACTACTTTACTAATTTTCATGGCCGCCATCTTGGATTTGAATTTTGACGTTATTTTCGGCATCAGTGACCCTGAAAACCATGAAATTAACACCCATGATGATTAGATGAAAATTTTCATGGCCGCCATCTTGGATTTGGTGATTTGGTGACGACAATCATTTGAAAATGTGTGTATGCCGCCATCTTGGATTAGTAAACAAACTTTATAGTAAAATTCTCGTAATAGGTATATACAACATACATACTATTAATAAATTAATATAATTTCTATGAACGATATCAATCAAATTCGAAATCAAAAAGTGCGAGCCCTGGAATTTATGTCCCGAGTAGCAGTATGGCTACTCGGGACATAACCTCCGCCCCTTCACCCCGCAACCCCCCGCACGATTGCTCTGTGACAATGTTCTACGTTGACCGACTGTAAGGAGTAAGATATAGGTAGACTGTGGTAATAGGGTCCCGTTTTACCCTTTGGGTACGGAACTCTAAAAAATACTCATGTATCAAATGAAACTTAGGTTTTGAACCATACTATAATTTTTAAATATTTTTGGCTCGGAAATATTTTAATTGGTCTGAAAGTTGGATACCAGTAAACCGGGGTTACTATCAAACACAGGGGCGACATTGATCGTTGCTAAAAATTTTGCATTTTGATCATTATCTCTGTGAAAATGTAGCATAAGCATTTTAATTTATGTAGGCAACGTTGACAGTTTTCCTATCTTACCATTCGGTATTCAAGGTTATTCAGAGAGGGGGTACTAATCCGAAAGGATGTTAAAGTATCCATAATAATGAATAACTTTTGTTCTACAACTTTCCCCAAAAGTCAATAAGTTTAAGAGAAATAGACGAACGAAGATCTCAAAAAAAAAAACGCTAAAGTATATCTGTCCTCAGTTACGATCAGCTGTGTTTACATTTTAGGTCATATTTAAGGTCACGAATTAGAAGCACCATTTTCTGAATTTGTAACTAAAGCAGGTATGAAGAAATTTTGAAAAAAATAAAATAGTAATTTTGCATGAAAATAAAAATTACCGAATTTCGAAATTTTAGCTCTTGCTTTAAACTCTCAATCACCGTAATTATAGACACAATTGATAAGACAATTAAGTGTCGTTCTGGGATGACGGGCGGTACGCAACCGGTTAAGACAGTCATCAGTGATAGTTTAAGTGGCCTGCAGATATGTACCTACCCCCTTTCCGACTAACTTTGTAATTGTGTCTGCGATGTTAGATGGCGAAGATAACAAATATTGAATAACACCTCTAATTAAGAAGGGCTCCAACACAAAACTGCGAATTCGCATCGTATTGCAAAAATCTGCGAATTACATAAAACCATACCACCATATTTTGCTGCGATGTTGCGTCGAATCCCTATGTCAGAAAGTCAACTCCTAATTGGGTCTACTTTGAAACCGAATGATAAAACGATGATCATCAAAGTGGAAGCCCTAGAGTGCGACTTTTATAGGGAATTTTTGTCCTTTTTTTGCTCGAAAACTATGCATTGCATATTTTTTTTAATTTAAACCTTGTGCTTTTATGTATATCTGTTAATTTAGTTTGCATAAAAGATTTTTGCTGTAGCAGCTTAAAGCAAAAATAAATAAAATACCAACACATGAAGCTCAAAAACTAATCAAAGTATCCCCGGCACAAAAAAGTGTGTATGTTACCGCTAAGGCAGGTAAAATAATGGTCGAATTTCAACCGTAACGTAAATAGACAAGGCGCTAGACGCATTGTAAAGAATATATCTAACAATAGGGAACTGTAAACAGAACAGTTCTAATAACTGGGCCGTGTAAAATAAATGTAATTACTTGTATAAAACCATTTACCGTCTACATTCCGTAATTTGATTAATTAAGCAAACTTTTGATCTAAGTCGCTAACTTTCGTTCTACACGTGTGAGTTCCAAAACATTCGTATAATATTATAAAGTGATAGGGGAGCAATTATGTTGGGAAACGATTAACGAAAGTGGTTTGGCACGCGCGCCGCCCGCATGTGACATGCGATGGCACATGTCGGTTTGCGACGTCATCCTATCTCGCGGCCCGACTACACTTCCTAAAATCAAAGCTGTGTAGCACCACGTAGCAAGCTGAAACACGACGCCTAAAACCTAACTCAATAGACTTAAATTGGGTAACAAATTTCCGTTATTATGCCCAGATTACGCTTGATTGTTCGTGGAAATGACTTTCGATTAAAATGCAATTAATCAACAGTTCAAAGAGCTCTTTGTAGAATAATAAAAGAAATATAGTTTGCCCAGCATTATATACTTGTTATGTCAAATTAAGAAACTTTTTGTACATAATTGGATTTTGTGAATTTGATACACTAGAGTGAGTTTGAGCCTGTAAGTAATTGCTGTTGTAATACATATTATTATGGCTTGCTGTTAACAGTTGATGAAGCTTTATATTTTCATTTCTTATAATTAATAAAGCTTTATTTATTTATTTCATGGAGTAGTGTCTGTCGCTACTTATGCTTTTTTTTACTATTACTTTATGGATATTCTCAGACATGATTTTTACATGCCTGGATCAAGTAATAAAATGTAAAGACGAATGTGCAACCTCTGTAACTCTGAGACCATTATAACTACATGATTATAATATTCAAATTATTGTCACTTTAGATCGTTATTTTATAAATTAAAAAAACGTGTGAATATCAGAACTTTGATGACAGTGACAATACTGCTGTGGGTATGCGGGCGGCACGCGTCCATTCTACTCCGCATTGACATTTGATTAATATTTTGTACTGTGAATGTTTTTGCAAAAAATGCATCCTGCGTGATTAAAATATATGAAAACATCCTCAAAGTAAACCTAGTAACTTTGTGATTTAAATAAAACTACCATGTTGTAAACACACAATACCCGCGGCCGGTGACTGTATTTCCTGGAAAAATCCTTTTTATATTAATATAAATCGGTTCCCGTCATCGGCACTCAGTTTGCAAGTAATGACACTATCAGTATCTAATTCAAGTAGCTGGGCATTCGTCACACTTTACGGTAAGGGATTGATATGACGTGGGTATCACAAGGATTGTCAATCATCCTGCCGAGATAGTCCGGAAAGTAGTTGCAGCGAAGGACTGGATGACAGACACCTCGAGCGTCCCGACTGACATATTGCTCTAAACGTCCGTTGCGATCCCCAACATTTATATTCCAGTCCCGAACTCTCGATCCCAGATAATGCTTTTACAATAACGATCTCGAGATGACGACGAATTCGATTTCAATACTGAACACCGTCCTACTTCCTTCAGATACCTATTTATTATGATAATTCACGCTCGAAATTCTTGACTTAGAATATAAAATAGCTGTAAAATAGTTTTAAAAAATGGTCCGTCTGGCTTTGAATACAATAGGATATTAATTATGTAACGTTTGAACTTAGTGATCTGTTTATCGATAGGATGATCAAATTATTCTTGTGTTAAAAGTAACAAAGTAAAAAAATTGAATAATGTAAACAATTCAAATTATTTAGGTAAATTTAATAAATAATAAAAACAAGGATGTCATTACGAAGTGATACAACAGCAGCATAAAGAAAGAATCGTGTATAAAATGCAGCGCCGAAATCGTGCAATTTTATTCGAATCTTTGCCAGCTGGTTGAATAAAAAGCAAATTTTAGATACACCTTGCGCCTTTGCTCGTTTTCCCACGATATCAGTACGAACTCCTTCGTTAGGGGACCGGGACCGACCATCTGTAAAGTAGATTCAAAAGTACGAGAGAAACTAATGAAAACATTTAGCTGCACTTTGGCTTTGTCGCTGCAGATTTATGTTTTAATTGTGCCGTGAGAAATGAAACTAAAATCAGAATAAATTCTATTATTATAATTGTAGGTGCTTTGCTCAGGTAAAATTTGATTTGTATTTCCGTATTATTTGCAAGCTTGTTTTGCAAATACTGTACAAAAACTAATAGGATTATTTATTTAGATGTTTGTGTTTTTTTTGTCGGTAGTTACTTCTTTTGTCACAGATTAGATTCAGATTTTGAAACTATTGTTTTCCCACTAAGGACACTACGTTCTCTACGTTCGTTTCGTGTTCCTTAAATGTATCATTGCTTATTGAAGTTCTTTCCAGAATTGTCGTAAAAACCCTGCTGTTGCTGATGTTTTAATTTATAATCGGTGCGGATAATAGGTACGTTCAAGAAATAGGAATCAAGACAATAAAATTTCATAAAAACGCAGGAAACAATTTCAAAGGTTACAAACTGAAATTGTCGCGGGAAAGCTTTTTTCATACAAAAACCTGTAATAAATAAGTATTTCTATTACGGCAGTTCTGTCTCCTAAAACTATACCAATTACTTATACCACTCGAGCTTATTCGCCGTGCGGTAATGGATGGCGTGTCCCAAAATTCTGTATCAAATAGTTTAACGGCGAGCGACCTCTATATAATACGGGGCTATGGGGATATATCAGAAGAATAGTACGTCTCAATATGCAATAAAATCGGAAAACGTATGCGACCTCAGATCCGAGAGGATTTTTCGAGAGCACACCTGAACTAGATTACTGTATCCGCGCTATAAAAAACCTACGTTCAATCGGGCGCCCAGAATAAGGGCGAATTTGAAAAGGACTTCGGGGTTATTCCGTGCGGTGGTACCTATATAAAACGGGGGAGACGACGTACCAACGAGTTTTTTGATTCACATAAACAGTTTCACATGGGAGTTCGGTGATAAAAGAAACCCGTTTATTGGTAGTCGTATTGAAGGTGGAATGACTTCCTTGTAAAGTCTTGAGCAGTCCATCAACTCGTGTCAATCAATTGTTGCATTTGTGATCTTGGTTCTGCTTATGTATGTATGTGTATTCGGGCTTTGTCCAACTGGCAACTGGCACACCTGCATGAACTCGGCCTTTGTTATTCTTATGGGCACAACTGTGCTTTTGTATTGCACTTTTATGTTGGTTTAATGTAGACTACATTATACCAACATTAACTAATTTGCATTGATCTGAAAATATCCGTTCTCGGTACTGCCCTAAAATTCTTTGCTGCGTTCTTGCGCTATCCTTTATAAATCATGTAGGTATAACGCACATGGATTCACGAGTTGCGACAGCGCGTTAACTTTATTCGAAGGTGTGTTTATGCACGAGCAAAACAAGCGTATTTGAACCGATTCTTTTATTTCCGGAACACTTGCACGGGCGTAAAACAAAAACACCTCGTAATATAGAGAATGCCAACAACGCGCGATGTCGCCGTGCTATAATAATGTTATACGTGTATTAGTCGTTTGCATGTGACGGTATCGCGTAATAAAGTTGGCCCGGCGTCTTTCTGGGCGCTTAATATTAAAAGCTTAAAGCTCACCTCACATCCTTACCTATACCCTACATAGGTATGTCCTTTGCAATCTTTCCGTTGTTGCCACGACCTGAATCCGCTTTTGTCCCACATGAAAAGAACGGGGGCCAGAAAGCGAGTGTGTGCGTAAATAATTGAGGAGAGGCGCTCCCGCCTTGTGAGGAGATGTATTAAACAAAACTCATTGGGAAGTGCGCCGCGCTACTTGCACGGGTTCGCTTCAACACCTAAAGTTACGTATTCAATCAGGGCAACTTCGCTTTGTTAAAGATTTTACTAGTGTGGAACTTTCTTCAAAGGATGTTAATACTAGATTAACTTTCATACTTATAAATGCCTTCAAATACAAAAGAAAGTACCTACTAAGAAATTTTCCCATTAATCAATGGTGAATTATTCCCACCATACACCGGGATCTGTTTTCGGAAAGGATTTAGCTGTGAAGCGGGTTATGATAATCGGCTGCCACCATTCCCGAACTTCCCTTGTCCCCGTCTTAGATAAATCCTACCAATCTTTTACGTAAAACTTTGTAAGATATATAGGATCATGAAATATTCTACTACATTATGATCTTGAACACGTAAGAGCAATTTGAAAAATGAAAAGCTAACTTACTAATCGTTTATATTGATTTCTCGTTTGTTCGGTGTAATGTTTTTTCTTTGTGTTTTGAAATTAATTTAGTTTCTTTCTCAGGTTGTAAGGTCGCCTTAGAGGAAGTTTGTCTGACGCCTCGGCATATCCTGTTGTGACGAACCCATAGGACATTAGTTTGAACTGTGGAATCTCATTCACATTTTTTTTTGGTTTCTATGGTACCATATTGCTACTACCGCATACAAATGTAATATTTTTTGCAGGCCGGACGTGAATATTTTTGAACGTGTATATTTTTTCAGTGCGCCAACTCGCCCTACAGCTTGGTGGACTAAGATCTCAACCCTTTTCATTCGGAGAAGAGCAACGTGCCCAGTAGTGGGAAAGTAATGGGCTGCTATTCATCCATTTTAGCGTTCCGTACCCAAAGGGTAAAACGGGACCCTATTACTAAGACTCCGCTGTCCGTCCGTCCGTCTGTCACCAGGCTGTATCTCATGAACCGTTATAGTTAGACAGTTGAAATTTTCACAGATGATGTATTTTTGTTGCCGCTATAACAAAAAATACAAAAAAACCGAATAAAATAAATATTTAAGGGGGCTCACATACAACAAACGTGATTTTTTTTTGCCGTTTTTGTAGATAATGGTACGGAACCCTTCGTGCGCGAGTCCGACTCGCACTTGGCCGGTTTTTATTTATTTATGATGCAAAAAATTGTCAGTTAAAGTTCCTTTAAATATTTGTTTCTTTCTGCAGTAGGTACAATTTATATTACTTTGCCTTACAACCTTTTCCCAACAGTAAAACTTTTCAACTCAACGAAATTTTTAAATTGTACAATTTACTCGCAGACTATAAAATATGTTACGGTGTCATATTATTTTATAATATGTTAGAGCTTTATTGGTAGGTAGTTTATTTTATTTATTAATGTGCTTTATGCTAAATTCTGACGACTGTACGATTTATCCGTTTTCTAGCTTTTTGTTTTATTCTTTCTTCCTCATCGATATCAGAAGAAAGTGTTCCAACCTGCAAATGTTACGTTTGTTAATTGTTATCCTGAGAGTAAGTTTCATGCTTTGTCTATTGCATTTGTTAACTAGGCTGAGATAAAACTATCAACATCAATTTGTTTTTTGTTGCATAATTTTAAAACAGGCAAGGTAGACGTAGGAGAATTGTCTCCTTATTTATTTTAACATCGAGAACTACCCCTCACTTTTTTTCTTGCAAATCATGTCCATCCAAAGGTTGTCTGGAAGAAATCGCCTTTTTTTTTTTTTTTTCGTGGGAAAATCCTCATGGATACCCATCGCCTGCGGAAGGCGAAGGGTTATGCCGGACTCTTACCGGCTAAAAACCCACGGTGTTCCTTCTCCTGACCCTTAGCCGGGGTCGCGGGATTCGCAGCTGCATGCGCCGCAACCCCGGCAGGCCTCGGTCCGCCAGCCCCTGGCGGACCTCTCCTTCTGTGGGGCCTTGCCCCACGTCCTCCTGAGAGGCGCGCACGGAACACATGCGCGCCGCCTTCTCGGGCCTGTTACTGGTCGGGCGACGGGTCCCCTAACCCGTCGCCCGCAGGCCACACACTAGGGTGGCCGGAGATCGTCGCGCGCCCTCCGGCGGCGCCCGGTGCGTCTGGCGCGGGAAGGGAGAGCTGCTGCCACCTCTCTCTCCCTCTCCGCTCCCTCCTTGGTCGCCATCACCACCTCGCAAAAGGAGGCGACGGCTTCCCACGCACTCTCGCTCCCGACCATGGACAGAACCACGGCCGGAAGCGAGAGGTCACCACCGACTGCCGCGAGCAGTTCGCGGCGCTGCGTCGCCCATGCAGGGCGCGCCTGCAGCGTGTGCAGCGCCGTGTCCTCAGGGCAGTCGACGCAGTGGTGACATCCGGGCGTCTGCTCACGGCCTATGTGACACAGGTACTTCCCGAAACCCAGTGCGATAAGACCGCCCATTGTACATTTCTATTTTATAATAATGTTTCTTGTTTATTTTGTGTACAATAAAGAGTATTGTATTGTATTGTAGACGCTTAGTATGCCGAACGCTGATTTAACTTACAAGTTCTTTAGAGTCGTAATGGCTCTACTTACAGCTGATACTTCATCATTGAGCCTGTAAACGTCCATTTGTGAACATGGAACTCCCATTGACTGCTACAAAGAACTAAAACTAAACTACAAAATATTAGGGATGTTGCCATACCTATTCATACTGACGGAAAATTACCCTGTTTCTTACAAAGTAGACTTTTCCTAAAATTTAAAATTAAAAAACCTCTGCTGAAGCGATTATCATCAAACATCATCATCATCATTTAGCCGAATGACGTCCACTGCTGGACACAGGCCCCCTCCAAGCATCGCCACATCGACCGGTCCTGTGCTTTTCGCATCCAGCGGATTCCCGCGACCTTCACCGCGTCATCAGTCCACTTTGTCCACCAAACATAGCTAAGAATCATCCCGATTAAACCAGTTTTTAAATTAAAAACCGCAAGGAAATCGGTTCATCCGTTTGGAAGCTACGGTGCCACAAACAGACACAGACAGACAAAGGATTCAAACTAATAACATCCTTCTTTTTGCGTCGCGCGTCGTCGGGGGTTAAAATTGGGAAACAATCTCGGAATGTTTCTACTTTTCCTTATAAATATGAATTACCTATTCACTTTCAAGGATTACGTATGTACATACGTTATTAGTTATAGAACTATTAACATATATTAATTACAATAAGATTAACCTGAGCCATAATTGTTACTTAATTGTAAATGTATTCTGAGACGTAATTACAATTAATAGATAGTAACAAGTTTTGGATCGAATGTTAATAATTAAATATTAATGACTATTACAGATTATTACGGCAGCAACTTGCTTTCACTTAAGCATTATAGGTATTTGCCTCGGTATATTGGAGTTCTTTATGTCGAAGTCCTCAAAAATTACATAACGACATAGTTGCCTTCCTGTACGGGCTGGAAACGAATTCGTGTACCATCGGTGGCCAAATTATTAGGGACAGCACTTATAGAAATGTAATTTCTAATTAAAACATTATTTTTAAACAAAAAAATATATTTTTAAACGATTTTTTTATTTGATATTGCTACTGGTATTTATTATAATGTTTTTGAAATGTGAAAACAAAGCGAGATCGCGCCATTTAAAAAAAAAAGTGACATTCTTCTTCTATATATGGTTTTTGTTGAAAATTGTTCTTGTTTCGTCAGTGTTAAAAAAATATATTCAGTGATATTGCAAGTTTTTTTTAACTAACAGTACGTCAGAAAGTAAGTAATGTTTCGTATTGTGTCACTATTTTAAACTTTATACGTGAATTTTAAGTTCTATAAAGGACTGACGTGAAAACCTCGAAATTGCTTTTTTTCTAGTATGTGCAAGGCTTCAAACACGGATCCCAGAAAATGTAGAGATATAAAAACATTAATACTGCACTCTACACGTTCCCAAAAATATATCGCAACAATTGCAAGTGTTTATAAGTCAGTAGTTCTTAACTACTGACTGAATTAAAATAAAAAACTGACAACAATAAACCTCTGCAAGCAAACCGTGTCACAAAATGTGGCAGAAAAAGGATCACCACTCTTCGTACCGATCGTAAAATCAGAGATATCTGCCTTGAAAATTGTAAAACGAGTGTTGCCCGTCTGACTACGATGATGAACGACGAAGGAATAGGAGTCTCCGAAAGGATAGTACGCCGGCAGTTGGCCGAAGAGAACTTGATAGGTCGTCGGCCAACAAAGAAACCACGCCTCATCGAGGCCATGAAGACGAGACGACTGCAATGGGCCAGACAACACCGAAATATGACTGTTGCAGACTGGAATCGGGTAAGAATATGTATTTAAACATAACAGTACGTTGTTTTTATCACTATATTGTGAATATGTAATATTTTTCAGGTATGCTTCTCCGAAGAATCGACATTTCAGATTTTGGTCGAGAAAAGTTCCTTTGTGCGGCGACGCCCTGGAGAACAGTTCCATGCAGACTGCCTTGTGGAGAGGGTTAAACACCCAATTAGTATCATGGTGTGGTCTGTGCTCTTATCCAAGGGTATGGGGTGCCTATATTATGTAGTGGAAGGAACCATGAGGCAAGACCAGTACAAGCGAGCCCTAGAGATTTAACTACTGCTGCAGCTCGAAGAATGGTTCTCTGGTGACGAAGACTACATTTTTATGCACGATTCTGCACCGTGCCACAAAGCAAGGAGTGTTACTGCATTTTTGGCTGAAAAACTTGTTAATATTTTGTCCTGGCCAAGTAACTCATCAGACATGAACACTATAGAAGACATGTGGGAGCTTACCAAACGGGCGATCGCACCACCAAGCACCAGCTGATTGCAGCTCTCATCAAAGAGTGGCATCATAATGAAAACCTACAGCAGAATGATAAAATATGTATAGAGAGCATGCCACGTCGAATAGAAGCTGTCATAACAGCAAAGGGTGGCGTCACGAAATACTGAGATAAATATTCAATTTCAACCTATTAACGCATTTTTTTTTTCCAAACTTAAATATATTATAGTTTCACCCACAGATTTGCTGTTTTTATTATCTCAATGAATAAAGTCTTTAAATAAAAAATACCCGTGGGGCCTACAACAACTTATTTCCCTGAAAAAAATATTTGAAGTAGAAAATACGAAAATCTAGGCACTGTCCCTAATAATATGGCCACCTACTGTAATTTCTTCAAATTGTGTGATCTACTGGTGACACCACAGAACAGATAAAGAGGTTTTATCTGTTCTGTGGGTGACACAGAACCCTAAAGGGGATATTTTGAAAATAAACTAAAACATATTTCAAATAAAAATCTTAGTTTTTTATTTCTGAGTAATTGTAGAGCTCCAAGTTTACTAACTGCGCTGCGCGATATTGCGCTTGTCGTGCCCGCAAGCTGTGTTGCCGTGCTTTCATTCATTAATGCGTGCAATAATGAAAGGACTATTCCGCAAACAAAAAAATGCCAACTTTCTTTTTGCTTTTTTTATAGAATCCTCAGCAGGTGGCTAGGATACGACCACTACCGCATGAAAAATGAATTAATTTTATTTTCAATCAAGATAAATCCGCGGGGTCAATCTACACCAGTAGTAGATCATGTGGTTTTAAGGAATTACACGAATTCGTTTACACTGTGTATAGTGTCTGTTGTCAAAAAACCAAAACGTATTTTTAATTATATTGTTTTGATATTGAAAAGCTTTTATTTTTCTCCGCAAGGTATCACCATATATAAGATGTAACTTAAATATCGCACAACCTCTTAAGGGGTCACTGTACTCATCATTATGAACAACTTTTACTATGTAACTACTCCCCAAATATGCAATCCTTACACTCACAACCAAAACAGTTTTAGCAAAACAAAAATCACGTACCTATCTAAGCAAGACGGTAAACAAGAGAAATAATAAATGCACGAAGGTATTACAAATTGAGCTCCAGTTGGATCTCATTGTCTTTGTAGCACACGTGCATTTCCCTCGGGTGGGACATCTGGATCGCCCCAGCCTTGATGTAACTGGACCTTACGTACGCAGTTACCTGTAGCTAAAACATATGCAGTGGACAAAGGCCATTCCTTTTGTTATGACTTCAATAAATTGGTATGTGGATCTACTTTGTGACTACAGAGAGTTGATTATGTGAACGAGTTGATGCAGTCGTCTACATAAACTTGTTTCTGTATTCAGCTTTCCCTCTTTCTATTCACATTATTTAAGATTCTTTCGCTATTTTTGCATATTAGAATACCTAGTAATTTTGAATATTCGAATATGAAAGTGTAAAACTGTATTTCATGAGAACTATGTTATCGAGCCTGTGGTC
The DNA here is from genome assembly GCA_905220435.1 of Amphipyra tragopoginis. NCBI lineage: Eukaryota > Metazoa > Arthropoda > Insecta > Lepidoptera > Noctuidae > Amphipyra > Amphipyra tragopoginis. Next base: position 13,880,645 of record HG991999.1, on the reverse strand, counting down.
GAGCCAGTAGTGATACCTACGTATGAAATGTTAGTAAAATGACAACGCCTCATCTTAAAAGGAAGTGCGTAACGCCGCACCACTTGCCATATTATTTTTGATTAACTGTCCTAAATTAAAAGTAGTTTTTATCTCTTTTTTTATTATATTTATATAGTTTATCTGAATAATATATGCATTATTTAATGACACATTATAGAACACTGTAATCCATATAAATAATAAATAATATATTTAAAATTACCTTCGTCCGTGTGTCACTGCAACTGAAAATCAGCGCTGGGTGTTTGACGCCCAGCATGTGTTGAGTTTTACCTTTTCATATGTGTAATTATTTTTGTGTTTTTATTGTGTTTATTGTCATTGTGTCCTTGTCTGAATAAAATTAATTTTATTTATTTTTCTTTCTTTCCTTCCTTGTTGTCACATCATATTTGGAAAAAAGTCTGTCGAATCTAGGTAAAGCTTTTTAATAAGTACAACAACTTTTACTAAATGGACTGCGACCTATGTAGGGAAGATCGTGGAGAGCTGTTGGACGCGAGTGGTCCAAAAATTATCGTTATGTTAATGTTAATTCATGACGAAGGCATTTATATGTTAAGTAGCGGACGTTTTCTTAGAAGATAAAGGAGAGTCTTCACGTAAAATTAGACTTTTTCACTATTAAAAACTCCTTTAAACATTAAAAACAGTTCTTTTTCTTTACGGCTCCCTGGATAGACGTAACAGAAAATTAAGTATTACAAAGTCCTTTTCATTTGCCTTTATTGTTCAAAAGATGAGGTGAAAGTATTGAATACCGGATGAACGTATGTAGTCATCCAGTAGGGGTACCGACAAGCGGAACACTTGGAAAATAATTCCCGGTGGAAACATTGCAAATAGAAGGCTCGGAGCATAAACCGAGTGCATAGCCGCGGTGCGATTGGTTCGGGGAAGAGAGACATGCTCGCCCACAGATAAATAAGGGGATATTTATACTGGGTCACATTTTCACAACCGGTTCCGAGTAAAACTTGAACTTTTCAGCAAAGCGGATTCTGGCGCAGGACATGATTAGAAAATATAGGTAGCTACTATACTCGTAACACACAGATGCTTCTTTGGGAATATAATTGGAGTATCTATACCTACAAGGTTAGTCGGAAAGGGGTACTAATCCGCAAGCCACTTAAAGTATCACTGGTGACGGTTTTAAAGGAAGTGTTAGAATTTCATAATTCGATAATTTTTATTTCCATGTTAAATATATAGGGTGTAAAAAGACCCTTAACGATAACGAAAACCACGTATTCTACTCATTATTGGGATCATTTTTTTCGAACAAACCATACCTGGGAAATCATTGGTTTTGGAGATATTGAAGGTCAAAGTACACATTTTTTTTTTAGTTTTTTCCAAAAACGATTTCCAAGTCATAAAACTAAACTTTCTTCCATACAAACATTATCAAAAATTTCAATTTTTCCTAACAAATTACGCATTTGAAGTTACAAAAACGCAATGACTATCAAACGCACACGACCGCCTTGGCTCGGCTGTGTGGCCGCTGTACGCATGCAAACGCGCGGCATCGCCACAACCATAATTTGCGCGCTACAAAACAAAGCGTTTTTTTTCACGCCAAAAAATTAAAGTCGTTTCCCAGCAATTATTTTTGGTCAATGTAATTTAGTTTGATGTACAGAGTGCGTAGATTTCGGTTATGTGATGGGTCTTTTTACACCCTGTGTAGTTTTATTGCATAGTTTTTTTTAAAAAAATCCTCATCCCGTTTTAGTTACGAATTCATAAAATGGAGCTTCTAATTCGTAACCCAAAATATGACCTAAAATATAAACACAACTGAACATAGCTGAGTATTTTTGAACAGCTCTCTCTCAACTCTTAAACCATTGACTTTTGGGGAAAGTGGTAGAACAAAAGTTATTCAGTTTATGGGTACTTCAACACCCTTTCGGATTAGTACCCCGTTTCTGACTAACCTTGTATAGCCTCCGTATTCATAATACGATATTCTCAAAAAAAGTGGTGATTGTACAAAATGTCATATTTTGAGAAAAACTTTTTTTTTTTTCAACCTTTTTTGTCCCACTGCTGGGCAAAGGTCTCCCCCATAGCCTTCCACTCATCTCTATGCCTTGCCTTCTCTGGCCAATCTCCCATAAAACGAATCTAAGTCATCACGCCAGCGTTTCCTAGGCCTCCCTCGGCGACGACGCCCGTCTTCCGGCACCCACTGCGTGACGACTCTAGCCCATCTGTCTTTATGCATTCTGCATACATGACCCGCCCAATCCCACTTCAGTCTTGCAGACTTACGGCCCACATCGGCGATTCCTGTTTTGGAGCGTATCGTGGTATTACGTATTCGGTCACTGAGCTTAATACCCAATACGCTACGCTCCATCGCTCTTTGGCAAACCTTGAGTTTGGACTTTTGAGAGAGAGAGAGAGAGAGAAAAACATATTTGGAGTAAATCTTATTTTGAGAATATCATATTATGAGAACGAAGGCTATACAGATAGCACCCTGTCCTGTGATTTCCAGCAAAGGGCACACTACCGTTTTCCGATGGGTATCGTAAAATACAACAAAAGATTTTTGTCAAGAGTTACCTAGGTACCATCTTCTTTCAAACGCTCTACTGGTGACAATGACTGACCATGCATAGCTTTTTTTTCAGAAAGAACAAAAAAAAGTTTTCAAAAAATGAACCATGGTATTCTGTATCTAAGTAATTTTAGCGTCCCAAGTTAACTGACTGCGTGGAGCGATATCGCGCTAGTCGTGCCCGTCAGCTGTATCGCCGTGCCTTCATTCATTTATGCAAGGCATAGAAATTTTCTATAACATAAAAAAAATATTTGGGAATAACAAAGTTTATTTTTATTTTCAATCAATTTCAATCCCGTGCGGCATAAATATATACCATTATTAGATCATGTGGTTTGATGAAATTACACGAATTCGTTAACACTCTGATTGCGATCACCAATTCATTTGCCAAGATGCAGTTGAAGTTCTGCGGGTAGGTAAAATGCTAGGCTTGTAGCGAGCTATGCAATGCATCGCCTACGCACATTGCTGTATCGTTTTTTGAGCTTTTCAACCTGCGTCGATTGATAAAAGGCTTATACACTCATTATTTAATATATCGGTTTGGCAAAAGAACATAAATATTTAGTGCACAAACGATAGTGATATCCATGAATCTGATTCACGGATATTGTTGGATGGATTCGTTGTTTGTTTTGGGATATGCAAACGAAATACATACACAGTGTAAATGCTTCAAAATTATCAAAGAGACAGGTCAATTAAATAGTTGTTTACTTTATGAGATACTCTCATATTCGCAATAATAAATCGCAGCCTTCACCAAATATCTTCTTTTAGTTTCAGGCCATCGGGCTCGGGTTCTATACACCGAGGGGACGAGGTACCTAAAAGATTATAATAACCCCGCCTTTCTGATAGTATTACGAGTCAAATGTTGTATTAACGAAAGTCCAATTCAGCCAATTTTTTTTGATTCTTAATAAATCAATTATCTTTAACACTTCCTTGTAAACAATACCTTAGGTTGAACTGGCAATCTTTATACATTATCGTGTGAGTGGATAAGAAACTTCTCACTTCACAACCCTCCCCGACACATAAAACATACGGCGAGAGGGGTATGGTATGACGAAAGTCGCAACGCCGCGTTCAGAGGACTTGTTACCATAGATATTTTTCGATTTGTGAATTTCCGTAAATAATGAATATTTCGAAAATTAAGCTTTATTCAACAAACTATATCCTTGCTTTTCTTCTCCTATTGGGCATCGGAATCGATGGTTAAAATCTTTCGGGTACTTCGGGCCCACGGTGTAAAATATCTCTAGTAGTTTTAAGAATGTAAAATATATATATTGTTTATCAAACAAAAACGGTTTGTTTCTATATTTAAAACAAAACGTAACAGAGTATCACGCATGTATTCCCCGAAGGATTGGGCAGAGATATATTGTAGGTAAACCCTCATTTCGCCGTTATGTTTAATTCCCATGTAATAGAGGGCGAGCCTATTGCCATTAACCGGGCTCATATCCTGACCCTAGGCAGCTACCGAGACATTCCACACGGAAGAACCCAATAACACTTTGGCCGACCTGGGGATCCTAGGTTTCATACTCAACAGTCGCGCTTGCAACTACTATAGTTCATTTCGAAATCCCTGAGACAAAGTTGGCAGGCGCAAACGTGAAACTTGTAAATTTTAGGATCATTTTTTTCAAATTTGACGTTTCGCGCATGTCAATTCAGTCTCACGGATTTTGAAACGAACTTTAGGCGATTCGCACACTGCACCGCATCACGCAGCGTAGCGCGGGAGTGCGTGTTATGTGAATGTGTATGTTGTTTGCAAGTATCTGTATTTGTATAGAAAACACTGCGCGTGAATGCGTTTTCAGGGTGTTGCACTATGCGTGTTTTATATACAAATACAGATACTTGCAAACAACATAAGAACACGCACTCCCGCGCTACGCTGCGTGATGCAGTGCAGTGTGCGAATCGCCTTAGACCAATAAAGCAGCCTACATGGGGTGTCCCTGGAAGTATGGATCAAATCGAATACGGGCGTGGGCAATGTCATTTCCAAACTTTTTAACCCTGAGAATGTCGTTGTAATTTTTTACGGTTCAAAAGTTATGACCAATTATTGTTTTTTTTCAATCACTTCGCATAGAAAAATATCATAAAAAAACTATCAGAGCTATAATTTTTTTTCAGGACTTTGGCGAACAGTAGGCCTTTCTTGTGGTAATACTTTTACGCAGCTAGAAAACATGTGTTCAATAAGAAAAAACATTTATTGCAAAGGCTTTTTTGGTCTGGCAAAAATGTTACTCAAGTTTTTACTACTACAAGTTTTGAAATGACCTTGCCCATGCCCCTATTCGATTTGATCCATACTTACAGGGATACCCTGTTTTTATAATTGCGTATTAACTTAGTTTAATAGTGAAGCATACTTTAGCTTGAAGTATTATGCTTCACAAGCTTAACGCGGCCTCGTATAGATTTGCAGCATTCACCAACAGTTTTATTACAATCTGCTCAAATCTGACCGTGTAATCGTAACACGGTATTTGTGTCACAATCGGAACATCGGATATTTTGGCATGTAACATACGTTACAGTAGTGCACTATCGTATTTGTATTTGTGCAAGCGTGAGAAAATGGACGGTATTGCGGGTGGATAACATGCACCTGGTCGCTTCCACAAGGATATCGATTTGTATCTTATCCGCCTTTAATAGATATGAAGTGAATCGGAACTGGCGTGTTTAGATACAAGTAATTTCACAGGAGTCAAAGGGGAGATCATCGATTATGCTGTGACTAAACTGCAATATTTTTGAGAAAAGCGAATGGATAATCTAAAGAAAACTTGGAATAAATTATTTTAGCGTAAGCCATATTTTTCTCTCAAAACTGCCTTTACGTTATTATAGAACATTTATTAGGTGGATCACTTATTCATATTAGTTCCTTTGTGTTTTATATAGCGTATATAGCTCACTCTTAAAGCCGGACTGAGCCGTAAGCTCACGACTTTGAAACTTGGAAGTCTGTTCAGAAGTTTTTGGCCTTGTCGTGATAAAACATTAAATAACAAAATAAAAGATCTCCAAACTGTCGATCCTAAACACTTTTCAGAATATCGTTACAGTACAGACCCATCCTCTTAGACGAGACTTTTTCTAAGTCTAGCGTCCGAGTCTGATTAATTGACCAGATTAAAGTGACACTCAAATTAATTGCATCACAAACTAAACGAAAATACTTGAAACAAATATTTTAACGTTCTTCTGAATTGAATGGATAATGATTTAAGAGTGATTTGTTGTTTTCAATTTATGTTAGACAGGGTCTAAACGAAATTGTATAATTCCTTAAAACCACATGATATGATGACATGATATGACATATAAAAAAATAAAAAAAATACGATATGATCTACTTCTGGTGTAGATTAAACCAGCACGGGATTAATTTAGCATGATTTAAAAAAAAAAAGTTTTTCTTGCCATACTATCTTATTATAAATCACCTCATAAAGATTCAAGAAAAAAATAAGCAAAAAAAAATGTTTGCAGTTTTTTTATTGAATATTTCAATGCCACTCATAAATGATTGAAAGCACGGCGACATGGCTGGAGGGCAAGGCTAGCCCGATATCGCTCTTTGCAGTCAGTTAACTGGGGGCTTATCTGTGTCACCAGTAAATTACGCGGTTTGAAGGAATTACACGAATTCGTTTATACTCTGTATAGCTTTTAGTCTAACTACGAACAAAACAGCAAAAGCAAATACTGCAGTTATTTCTGTATAACAAGCCAGGTATTTTCAAGTTGGCCTGGACAAGCTTAAAGTCAAAGAATCATTGCATTACCCACCCTCTTTTACCTTAATAAAATAAAGGCCTCATTATATTAAGCAAAGCACGTTCTCCGGTATCGCTGAAAAGATCTTTTGTTCGGCAGCAAAACACTTGGGGCGAGTCAATCGTGGAACGAGGCCCGTTAAGCTTTGTGCGAGTCTGCAAATTAATGACTAACAAGTACTGCACCGCGTACGCAGGCTAAAGTTTCACCTCTTGTTTACACCCTATTAGATTTTTGTAGGCTTTCTCTTATTTTGTTCGTAATTATAATGTGCTGCGGAATTTTACTTCCCTGTAATTGTGGTATCAAAGCTCTGCTGGAGCTTTGATTTCGAAGCTGCTAAAAACTGTAGTAAATTCTACTTTGTAGTTCTGGACCGACACGATGTTTCCCTAAATTACGACCAAAATGTAGCTGGGAATAGTTTCGTACTATGGTACGATAGCTACATTGTTATAATTTTAAAAATAGAGAATCAAATGTTATAATTTAAAAAATGGAGCATTTGTTACCCATGTAGCTAACATTACGAAATGAATTCTGTTAGACCTTCCAAAGTAAAGCTTTTTAATGTAGGTACCAAACAGTTTTTTTTTAAGTAGTTGAATTTCAGTCATCTTTTAAAATGTGTTTTTTTGTCCTTTAACCAACGAATATTGCACAACCACCGTCTCATATCATATCACAAAGAAAGTTTGTCATTAAACGACACAGGCGTAACTATAAACGGACTGCTCGAGCAGTTAACTGCTGAAATATTAATCTTAAAGCTATCGACAGTTTCCTAAGAACAATATACAATATGCGCAATATTTGGACTTTAACAAATTATTCGAAAAAAAGAAGCGCCATTAGTCGTGTTTCTCTTTTTGAAAAGAATTTATCAATTTCATTTATGAAGCGGTATTTTGTTTATTAGTGCAAATTTTTTACCACTACTCGTTTTGTAAATAAGATATAAATACAAGCAGAAAGAGTAGACTGTTTTGATAACCCTTGGAAGTGTAAATATTTACATTGCCAAGAGGTTCGGGGTAACTTATTGTGATTAAAGCAGTATTGCTGAGGCGGGTGTTGTACAGCACTAGTGCTAAACATGTTATGTAGAGACCTGAACTTTGTCGATTAGCTCTGAATATTGCAAGTGCGCAGCCTGCATCAACAGGGCGGCATTATATGTACGGTAATTACTATTACCTTAATTAGTAGATAGAAGTACGTGTAGTAACGGTAAATTTCGACGGTACAAACGATAACTCTAGAACCGTTTTGCCGATTTGCATAACAAAAGTCGATACCGTGTGAAAGTATGAGCCAACCCTCTTTTAAAATCATGTGACTATCGTCTTCAATAATTCAATTTCAGTTACGATTACGCAAGTTCCCACCGGGCAGGATTTCTCCCCTAAAATCCAGGTAACAGATAGAAGGCAAGACGTTCGAGGGGACGAAATCAATGTGTACAAAGAATAGGGAGCCATTGTGTGCGCTTACGCAAGGAGTACACGTGCGCACACGCTCCCACGGTCAAATGGGGAGGGATTTCGGGAACCTATATAAAAAGGCCATAAATCCGCCGAATGAATCACATCCAAATCGAAAGCGCTACAGAGTACTACCCCGGGGGATTGCGCTACGGCGCCCCCGGAGGTGCCCGAATAACTTTCTATCAAAGTTAACAGTTTGTCAATTAAAAGTTTAAAACAAGTTGTGTTATTGACTGTAAAATTAACGGTGAAACTCAGACACTAAGAGAAATCTTCAAAACTGAAGTTCAGGCCAGTTCCACGGAAATGTATGGTAAGTTACTTAATTTGTTACAACTTGTGTTTTTGTTTTGAACTTTTTTATTGGACTTTTTTGATTTCTTGGTTATTACTTGCAATCATGTCTTTGTAAAAATAATCGTTTAAGAAAACCGTGTCATGTTTTATATTGATTTTTTTCTAAATATTTTTACTTTAAATTGTTGCAGATGTGGATTAAGAGAAACAGAATGAGGAAGGAGAGGTACAAAATTAACAAATAACCAGCGTTACCAAATTCCAATATCGATTGGGATCAAGTGCAAAGGAACTTGTAGTTACCATTGGCTGCCTATAACAGTATCAACGATGTATAACAAACAAACCAAAGGACACATAAGGAGACTCGAGGTGAATGCAAAACATTTCTAGACTTCCCAAAGATAGTATAGGCTTAGTTAGAACTTAGGGCTTTCGTGTGACTTAGGTAATTAAGTGAATACCTTTAAGGTAATGTGCGTTACTCATGTACATTTAATATGTTTGGTTTAATTTCAATGAAGGCTTCAATTCACTCTTTAAGGTTAGGGATAGGCATTAGATAAGAACATGCATCAATAGCGGTTCCCATTTGAATCGAAAGTGCCTTAATGATCGGTGTTGTTGTCAAAACTTAGTTACGTTTCATGTTTTTGTTTGCACTCGCTCCAATTGTTCATGTTCTGGACATGTTTTTGCTATTGTTACATCTGTTGTTTATTAAAGTAGTTGTTTTGTGTTAATTTTGGCTCTAGATTAAAATTCGGAATTTGGAATATTGTACATGCAGCTGATATTTTCAGTAAAACTTACGTTACTCACCTACGTATTTTGTAAAACATGAATAATATCTGTGTCATGCAGAAAAGTTTGACCATTTCAGTATCTAGTATCTACCATACATCTGCCAAATAACTTAAGTTTTTCTTTCGTTCATCTAAGTATCACAAATTGTATGCACTGAAAAGTTGTGTTCAAGTTTTTGTTAATTTGTTAATTTTTTGTTTTAATTTAAAACGAACCAGCTGGTCTGGTTACGTTACTGTTTGTTAATGTCTCTTATTTGATTGTGTCAAGTTAAGTTTTTGTTTGAAAACAGTTGAATTTTTGTTTTTGCAATGGAAATCCCAATACAGTTACGTTAACTTTTTGCGATAATTCAATGACAGCAAGTTACTTTTGTTTATAACGATTGAATTTTTGTTTTGTTCATGTTCACATTACCGTTTTTTTTTGTTATTTCGGTTAAATTTGATTGATGTTTTTTGTTTAATCTTGACGTTTTTAAAATTAGAATCGTTGATTTGACCGTTGATTTAAAGTTATGTTTTTGTTTTGTTCTTAAGCATCATTTTAACTTTCAGTATAACAGCCTACTATAAGCCTTAAACATTACTTCAATAATTTCGTTTATCAATGAAAGTAAAGTTGTTTGTTAAGTTTTTGTTTATGTGCTAAAACCGTTGAGTTGATTGTTGATTTAAAGTTAAGTTTCGGTTTTATTTTTTTACTATCATTTTCAATTTCAGTATAGTAAGCCTTAAACATAATTTTAATAACATTTACCATTTCTGTTAAAGTTATTTTTGTTTGTAGCAACTTGGACTTACCACACCGAAATAATTGATTTGCTGGTAGATTAAATTAGTTCTTTCTTTATAATAATTTCCACTTTCAAAATAGTAATTATCATTATCATCAAGATGATGAGCCCAAGATGAGCTCAAGAGCCAAAAACATCCACTAATGATGTTTTAGGCTCTTTTCTATCCTCTTCACTTTCAAATCTTTGGACCTTTTCAATAACTTCCTTCATCGCTTAATTCAAAGTTTCGTTAAGTTTTTGTTTATACATACTTGGCCTTACCAAATAGTTGATTTGTCTGTTGATTTAAAGTTAAGTTTTGGTTTTGTTCTATCCCGGTTCTATAACTTTCAGTTAAATATCCTTCAACCCAAAACACCCTTTATCACTTCCTTTGAAGTTGTCTCAGTTTTGTTTGTACCAACTTGGACTTAACAGAGCAAAGCCATTGAGTTACTGGTTCATTTAAATGATTATATTTTGTTTTGTTGTTTTTACTGTTTAATTCCACTTTCACAGTAGTAATTCATCTTGAGCTCAAAACACCTCTTAAATAACTTTCTTCATGGCTTCATTAAACCTTTTGTTAATTTTTTGTTTATACCTAATTGGATTTAATGAATTGTTGATTTGACTGTTGATTTATAGTTAAGTTTTTGTTTTGATTTTAACATCTATTCACTTGCTGTATCCATCATCCATCCTCAGTCTAAAACAATATTTCAATAACTTACTTTATTACTTCACTTGCATTTAAAGTTGACCCAACACAACGAAATCATAGATTTCTGGTTAATTTATATATAATTTTTTCATAAATAATTATCCTTTTTTAATTCCAATATTTATCTATCTTTGCTTTTTGGACTTCCTTGTGTCTTGGTAGTAAACTAGTAACTGTATTGTGTAAATAAGCAACGGTCTAAATAGTCTCACAGCCTAAAACATATTGTTCATGACTTTATTAAAGTTGTTTGTTAAGTTTTTGTTTATACGTAGGTAGGTACTTGGACTTTCCAAGATATTGATTTGACTCTTGCCTTAAAGTTACGTTTTTGTTTTGTTCTTAACTATACTCTCTAACTAATATTTCGCATTCGACCATCTTTTCGTGCCAACATTTTGTTACCTACTTCGAAATTCAATCTCTACAAAATATATCTCTTCCTCCTACAGTTTCCCTTCGTTTCTCTTTTTACTTTTTTCTGCCGAAACAGTCACATTGTGCCTTAATAACCGAATGTGCCTGATATTGTTTCATTTTGTGTATTGTTTGCCTCCTTATAAGGTTCCGACCGGTGCAGCGGTGTCGCAACCTTATTAGGACGCTCTTAAACTTTGTTTCAACTATCATTTATTGTAACTTTATTCGCCATTTTCGAACGTACAGGGTCGTGCTACAAAAGATTAGACACGTGTTAAAGTAATGTCTTACGGCAAACTCCATACATTAAAAAGGTGTTGAAGCTTTGTTTAGTCTAAACAATAGCTAAAAACGAGTTTCTAGTAAGGCAGTTAACGTTTTAAATATTCATCATAGCCACGGTACTTGAATTCGTATATTGTTACTATTGTTATATCGTAACAATATAATGGCCCTGTTCTATCCATCGGTTACAAGCATGATAGATTTTCAAAAGTGTTATTAGCCTAATGACTATTTTGTCCCCTTGATAACGTTTTGATAATGGTAAAAGCATCGTTTACCTCACACACATACAATATTGTTAACTTCAACGTCTATTTACGTTTACCCAAAACCATAGTAAATTGCGTTGTTAGGCTTATTAAATTAAAACCTATAAACCAATAGTTCCAAAAACGATTGAGCATAAAGGATTTTACGGAGACAAAATTGTCATTACGCACCTATTGTTTTTACCATTGGGTATAATTTTGTTGACGATTCGTTAATGTTACATAGTTTTAAGCGTTGAATTGTTGTTAAGTTTGAATGTGATATTATCGTTAATTTATTGATTTTGGCTGTGTTTGTTAATTTTATGTTAAGTTTTCGTTTTAACCATTAATTGTTCATTGTTCTCTGCCGACATTAAGGCCACTGAATGCCAAAGTGACTGTAGTTTAACATTGTAATATATGTTTGTATTTAAGATTAATCTTAGTATCTACTGTGTGTATAATCTGGTAGTTAAAATCGAAGCTTTGTATAAGATTAACAAATAGGTTAGTTAATGTAATTATTTATTAGAGATCAGTACGTGTGTTTGTGTGAATTAAATATAAAAACAACTAACAATTGCGTTTATTTGTTTAATATTTCGGGGAATAAATAATTTTAAAACGGTTAAGGAAGCGATTGGAGCTTTGCCAACTGTTTTGCCATATACGACCAAATCTAGTTCGGGTAACGGGGTATGCACAACGTGAATGTGGTCGCAAAACAATGTTTCTGTACGATTTAGATAGCAGATACACGGATCCAGCGTAATGAAGATAGTTTTCAGTAGGGAAAACAAGAAGTTCGCCTGATGCAATCTCGCAGCTTAGCTTCTTCTTAATTGCTTAACTTTAACCAGAGCCTGTTCCTGGTATCGTATTTGTTTTACTTCTAATATACTTCTAAAGCACCCAGTCGCCTAGATCAGCCTGGGGGCACCGCCTCGTCGCCTGAAACACACGCATAATATAAAAGTTAGTTATTAATGTGGAACACAAGAACGAAAACTGAGATTCAAGATCATCGTAGGTTAGCGTCTAATAGGGGGTTTGCTCTCGTAATAAGCAGTTGCATATGGGGCTATTCTTCTCTCTATATTGCTGCACTAGTAGCTCAAAAACCCTGTTGTGTAAACAGCGGGCTCAACCCGGAAAACCGCTTCGACCCGCGGGCTAAACCTGGCGAAGAGGACTGTGACTTGTCACGTTATAAAGCTGAGCCACATTTTAATGCAAAACTACTTCAGTATGAGAGGCAGGTACCGCTATTATGACTTACGACACATGCTTATCGTGATGTAGGAGGCATCAATGGTATGCGATAAAGGGCGTGATGCAGGGTCTATTAAGGCTTGCGGTCAACCCACTACATCCCCTATTCCTACCAGTTGTATCGGTCTTCCGCTCCACTGGTCCCAAGGAATATATACAAGAGAGTGGACTTGTAGCTGCGCAATTGCTTGGCTACTTAAAATATTCTCGCGCGGTAGAAACCTCGGGACTTTGGTGTGTACTACTCTTAGTTGGCTCTCTGCACGTAGGCGGTTAGGGGAGTGTGATCAGTCCTGGAATCGACTGAGGCGGGATTCCAGATTCGGCATCACTTCTTACGACAAAGTAGCCCTATTAAGGCACGCTCTGCTTTCGTCAATCAGGGGCGAAGCCTACAAAGCTGGCCTAAACATAGTGCAACCCTGGTGGCAAAACATGGTAAACTGGGCACCAACTAAAAGAAAATTAAATTAGATAATAAGTGATCAATTTTTTATAGCAACTTGTAACGTCATAACGTTACTACACAATGATTTTAACTTTTGTCCTGAATTAAAACTGCTGCCACGTGAAATGTCCCGCTACGATAATGACATTGTTGCACTCAGTGGGACCTACTTCGCAGAAGATGGGAAGCTCTGTGAAGCTTTGGGAGATTAAACCGAGACTGGAGTACTTCCAGAGAGTCATGGCGGGTTCATGCCAACAGAGGTAAGATTGATGCCAAAGGATATCCAAAAATGGTACTTTAACAATAAAAAATTCTAACTAGGATATTTGCATAGAGATCGCAAAAACGTCATTGGATGTTTCATAGTCGCGCAAAGTGAGGACCCAAAAACACCCTAATTGAAAAATCTTGCATATAGCTATCTTGTACTTTCCGTCTATCTTCTAGTGAAAACAATGTAGGGTTGAATTTTAAATGTCAAATTCTATGAACGTAACATGTATAGTATATAATTATTATCGTATCGTATAAAACCCCTTTAATAGACCATATTCCGACAATAGTGACCACGATAAGTAATGATTTCAATAGAAAAACGATGTGCCTGCTCACTGCATTGCCATAATGCATAATACCTTAGAGCAGTTGACCATTTAGACAGCAGACCGTATTTACGTAACCGGTCACTTATTGGCGAGACCTGTAGGGTCTCCAGCCAATGGGGCGGATGTAAAATACTTAACCTAAGCTAACTACTTGTACTACACTAACATCATGACTACCTGTAACAACAGCACTAAGGGCGACCCCTAGTGGGACTCGGACCTCGGCTTAGGGCGTTGCTGGTGGGGGCTTAGGGGGGGGGGGGGGGAGACTTGCTTGATGAGGGCTGAATTATTGGTGTGACTGCGGAGTCTGAAGAGACGACCGGATCTACGACGGGAGAGCTCGGTGGATCGTGACCGGCGGCGGTGGGACGGACGTCTCGACGCGTGCATCGGGAGTGGCCGTAGCGTTCTCTTTCAATACAAAAAAGTCTGTCCTTTTTTGCGGGGGGAGGGTCTCACATATTATTATACGCATTCTACCCTGTAGCTAAGACATTCACACATTTAAAATAAAACAAAATTAGGTCCCATTTGACACGAACTGTCAAATGGGGCATAAGCGAGTTGACAGAGGGGAAGTGTTCCGCATGGCCACTCCCGACTATGTCGACCGCGTTGCTCTAAGCATAGACCATAATATAAATATTTGGACACAAGAAACATATGATCTAAATCTGTCCAATCCAGCATTTTGATATTTAATTTGAAATTAGGTTCTCTCCCGCTGCCTAGTAATATACACCGTGGGCCCGAGGTACCTACCAGAAAGATTTTAATCTTCGATTCCGAAGCCTAATTGGAGAAGAAAAGCTAGGATATAGTTTGTTGAATAAAGCTTATTTTCAGAAATATTCATTATTTACGGAAATTCACAAATCGAAAAATATTTATAGTAACAAGTCCTATGAATGCGGGCGTTGCGACTTTACATACCATACCCCACTCGCCGTATGTCTTATTGGGAGGGTTGTGAAGTGAGAAATTTCTTATCTACTCACACGATAATTTATAAATGTTGCCAGTTCAACCTAAGGTATTGTTTATAAGAAAGTACTAAAGTTAATTGATTTATAAAAAAAACAAAAAAAAAAAAAAAAAAATTGGACTTTCGTTGGTATAACATTTGACTCATAATACACTCACCGGCATAATTAGCGGAACGTTTTTATTTTTTACATTTTTATATTATATGGTACTGCTATTGCTGTGACGATTTTTTTATTCAAAAGAACCTTCAATTAGGACTTGCATGTTGAAGAAAAATTTGGTTTTCCTAAGCGATTAGAGGTAAATTAGGCCCAGTTTTGATTTTACAAAGATTTTGCCCTTGTGTGTCTTTGATCGGAACTTTGTTTTATTTAAGTACTGGTGGTTTGGCCTTAGTGTATTCATTGTGTTTGGAGAATAAACATTGCGTAGAGGCTGAAAGAAGTAATTTACCTGTGACAAAAGCTACGAGGGATGTTACAGTGATCGGTGAAAGTCAAACCTATCATGCAATAAGTTAAGCACTGGGTGTATCGATATTAATCATTCTTCGCAATGTCCATTGGTACAAGCAGACAGGATGTTTCGTCAGAAGATGAGGACAATGCATAAATCAAGGAAAAACCGCCGCTGATGATTGGTTTATGACAGTTCAAACCGATTAAGGCTCTGAAAAATTGGCGCAACGCTGCTATTCGGACGTGTAGCATCCTGAATGTGGTCCGTATTTTGCTTGTGAGTATGCGGAAAGAAAAACGACGTCTCATTGAAGGTAATCTGATGTCTAACGCGACTGCTGAATGCCCAAAACGTGCTGTACGTCATCGCGTAGTGAAAGTAAGTTTTGCTCAATAACACCTAGATCGGACTAAGGAGTTAGAAAGAGATTTTTTTCTCAGAAGCAAGCGTTTTTTTATATACATTTTTTGGATGGGAGGCATAGAATATGAATACGTCAAGGGAATCGCTTTGAACAGTAAAATTTTACTGGAATGTGCCTTATACTGAAGGCTCGAGTAATGGTTTGGGGTGTCATTTGTTTTAAAGCACGCACGGAGTTAGGCATTATTGAAGAGGCTTACTGGCTGCTTATTTTTGCAGGATAGACATCCCAGAACCTCATGCGATGCCATTTGCCGAATTACAAGACAAGAAAAAAAAATATGCACGATTATGTGTGGCCGGACTGTGTATTCGTGGTCCGCAATTTCATATAAGATGTTGTAATAACCCACCAGGGTGGGTCAACGTGGACCCCGAACATGATTCCAATAGAATATGACTTGGATTTGACGGGAAATAGGGTTAGAGAAAAAAATTCAGCCACCCAGAAAGATTAGAGGATTAAAAAGTGTTTCACGGGAGTATGGGGACAATTTACCTTAAGAAAAGATAATGGATTAAAAAATTGGATGGAAAAACATATCATAATACTGATAAGGACCCTAGCAGTATAGAAACGGACGCAAAACAAACAAAAAAGTAAAATAAATAGCAAATTAATTATTCCAAAAAATATGCGCTGAAAGTTACAAAATGGATATTTTAGCAAATTAAAGATTTAAATTGCCAAATTCAATTAAATGTCTATTGATTATTTGTATTTTTAATGCATTTAACCCTAATTATAAAATATTTAAACAAAAACATGAATGTACAATACAAAATTATGGAAAAAACACGGTTTTTTGTTGCGTTCCGCTAATTATGCCGGTGAGTGTAGTATCAGAAAGGCGTGGTTAAAATCTTTCGGGTACCTCGGGCCCATGGTGTATAATAATTAGTCATATAATGTAAATATGACGTATACAATCTTCAATAGATATTACCTCGATGGTAAAACTATCGACCAATAAAAGAACATAAAGAACTTCCTTTTCCTACTTGTTATTGGAGTTTTTCTTCCAATAGCTCGCCCTTGCAGTAAATGCAGGAAGCGCAAATTCCCCACTATATTATCCAAGTGTATCTAATCTGTTTTTGGGGTTATTTGACTTATTATAATGGTCAGACAAATCACTAAGTTACCCTTGTAACTTAGTGATTTCTTTATTTTGTCCTCTTCGCCCTGGTGTTTTTATGGTTCGTCCGTTTTCTTTAAAGGAATAGATAATTATAATACTCATACTTTTTCAAGTTATTGAACATTCAACCTTCAGTTCTTAGATTAATGGTTATTCTGTCTTAAATAGTCTTGTCGAATATGGTGCCCTTTTAAAATTACGTGCAACGACTTAGTTCAACATAATATAAAATATCTATTCTTGCTCACTTGCCTGTTTCAGATTTCTAACTTCAGCAGAACATGTTATATTTGAACGCGATAGTTTAATCTCGTTCTGCTCCGATTTTTCACACCTTACACTTCGCTACGATATTTTATGTTTCTCTTATCGATATTTTTATAGTACAACTATCTAGAAATGTTTTATTTCATATTTTCTATGCATGGGTAATTTATTGCTATCACATATAGTATAGGTATTTAACCTATTGTATGACGCAAACGTCTTATTCACGAAGCTACATTTATGTTCAGAAAGTATCGGAATGAGTCAACTTAGAGGTACAAGTATTTCAACAACAAGAAACTTTAAATAAGTTTGCTGGAAGTCAGGGGAAACATAGATAAAACTCTTTAGGTACTTATTTTGTTCTCACTTGCGTAACTTTATTGTGCAGACGTTTGAAACGGAAAATTCACAAATTCGAATTTGATAAAATAGAGTAGTGAACCTGTTAGTTCATAGTTGGAAAAGGTGTTTTATAGTTTTGTTATGTAGGTATTGTAGTTTAGACTTTATTTAGCAGTCATAAACTAAAAACTTCTTTAAGAAATCTCAATACAAAGCTATAATGTACAAAGTATTATCTTTATCTGGCAACAGTCTCTCGAACAGAGTTTTACGTCCGACGTAGTGCAAAAGATAAAATATAAAAGGTATTCGCTTTAGCAAACAGTGACTCGCCTTCGATCCAAATATCTGCACGAGAAGCTGAAAATATAACGGGACTACAAGCGACAGAAATTTTACCGTCCAACGTTGAAAATAAGTTTGTATTTGTGGATAGGGGCTCGGATGCAACAGAGTTATTCAAGCGGAAAATTAATGACGCTTTAGCTTACGTTCCAGGTATTCCTACCAGGAGGACTTGGGTCAATATAAGAGGTTGTCAAAGCGTCTAAGTGTTTCGGGTCGTCGGAAGTCACCGCCCCTCTCAAGCCGACCACCACATGCTTACACTCCTCGCTTCTCTTCAACTGCTTCTCTGTCCTTTCTTGAGTCGACATCAATCTCCTTTGGTCCAGCTGTACGTACCTCACTTTTTTTCTTACTAAATTAATATAATAGTCAATCTGACGTTGGAAATGATCGACGGACCAATAAAATTTTAAGTCAGCAAGAATCATTAGCATAAATCCAACGTATAAGCTGGCCAGAGCAACGCCAAAGTAGTATAGATTTGGATCTTCAGCTGAGAAGAATGGACACTCGTCTGAGAGAGTGGCACAGCTCCAAAAGTAGGAGGGTGATCCGCGAGCTGTAGCATCCTGAAGATTCATGCTGACATTAAATTAATATTATCACTTTAATTTTTATTCAATTTGTCTTGTATTTAATGTGACATGACTGTTGCCAAAGAGAAAATCTAAGAACATAGAAGAAATATGTACTGTTTAATTTTTTCGTTAATAAATACTCTTTGGTATATAAAAAGTACTCTGTGATGCACTGACTTCTATCCCTACTAAATATTATAAACTTAAGTATGTGAACTAGACAGAACCTTTTTAAAATGAATGTCATTCTACTTTTGGTCTCTTTTGTTCAAATGACAATTAAGAATTAAGAAAAAAGAGATAACCATACAATTTTGACTCCGTCTTAAACGTCAAAATTTACAATTGCGAGTCAGCTTGGTATCATACATGATGCCAAGCTCTTACATAGTTTTCATCGAATTATTCTTCTTTTGGTGCCATTGTGACCTGAGTGAGTGTGTTCATTGCTTGCCCCATTAAATATGGGTTGTGTTGCAGTCGGCTGTAAGAGCCGTATGAGTGTTCTAAGTGAAAATAATAGCAAGTTATCTTTCCATAGGTAAGTTATCGACACTAATTTTTACGAAAAGACTGTTCCCATTCCCAAATGCCGTTTTAAGCCAATTAGGTTTAGTATTAGTAATCACTAAAAGTTTTATCAAGTTTCAGTAAGCATATACACCGTAGTTTATTCAATAAATAACATTGTTGTATTTTACAAAGAGTTTTTGGTAGATCATCTACCTTTACTCGCACAAGTAGTTCACAATATCGATATTTTTCTCAGTCGCTTGATATGTTCACTTTAAATATTTCTATTTATAAGTGAATGTTTAAGATAATAGTAGAAATATAGTTAGGTATTGTGCGAACATCATTATACAACATTTTAATATAATGTTTTTTTTAGATTTCCTTTGGAACCATAAATCAGATATAAGTGGGTAGGTACGTAATCTTGGAAGACAAAATTGGACACCTTCACAGTACTCAAAATTATGTTCACTCCATTCTAAGAGTGGATTGCTACCGTGAAGGTTACAAAAAAAGAACTCTTATACGTAGTGATGCCGTACCCACTATATTTCCAGAACAATCAATATCAAAGGTACTTACATAATTATAGTGATCATACCTGGGAGGTTCAATAAGTACCCGTGTTTGAAGAAAGTTTACGTTGCAAAGGCAAGTTGGTGCTACCATCGTGTACTGTCATTTATAAGAAGCCGCCAAAATAATTTTGATGCCGATTCATAGATGAGTTTTGATTTTACAGCAATTTCAGTAAGTTGTGTAACGTAGTTTTCGGCAAGATGGAAAAAGTGCTGTATCGTTTAGTGAGTCCACGACATGATTCTCACTGATAGACGAACAAAGGGTGCGCAGTAGCGAAGATTTTAGGTGTTTTGACGGGAATGTTAATTCATATTTTACCTAATAAGTCTAGGATGAAAATGTTATCACCCCGAGGCGTGCCGCGATTGGTGACGGCGGACAACAAGCGGACGCGACTCTCAACTTCGTAACTGTGTATGGATCAATTTAAGCGATATCCGAAGTACTTTTTTTCGGAGTGTTGTCACCTAATGAGACCTGGATTCATCATTATATGTCCGACACCAAGCAACAATCAAAACAATGGGTTGCTCCCCGAGAATTTGCTCCAAAGAAAGTGAAGACGGTTCCATCGGCCGAAAAAGTTATGGCGACGATTCTTTGGGATGCGAAGGGCGTCATAACCCATGGACTTGAAGAAACAGGAAAAACGATCACTAAACAATACTACAGTGAGTTGTTAGACCGCTTTGACATAAAATTGAAGGAGACACAACCCTTTGGCGAAGAAGAAACAGTTGTTTCACCACGACAACGCACCAGAACATTCATCCAAAGTTGTCGCCGCCAAACTGAATAAATTGCATTATGAATTGCTACCGCATCCTCCATATTCGCCCGACCTGGCTCCCTGCTATTTCGACTTGTTCACAAAACTAAAGAAATGGCTCACGGGGAAAAGAAATAGCTGAAATGAGGAGTTCATCGTCGAGACAGAGGCATATTTTTGAGCGTTTCACAAATCCAATTTTTTGGATGGGTTAAAAATATGGCAGGGCCATTGGGAGAAGTTTATATCTCTAAAAGGAGACTACGTTGAGAAATAAAAAAAAAGATTTTGAAAAAAATGCGATCTTCATTCATAACACAGGTACTTTTTGAACCGCCCTCGTACTTTATTTTACATGGAATTCAATTAATATTTAAATGTATAAGTATTTATGTACATTTTGTTTTGTAAGCTATGTTATTATTTATTAGGTTTAAGGTTGTAGAAAAATTCAATTATATCAATTTCTTAAGTTTTAACTTCAATTTAACAAAATAGTTATAAGGCTGCAGACACACTGAACGTATCTGGCGCAGCTCATGATTCGTCGCATTACGCGTATACATACAAATTCTTTTGCGCGACCTCACCGCGCGCGTTGTTCGGTGATAAGCCGAGCCTAATGGGGCCTAGAACGAGTAAAGTTTCGAGCGATGTAAAGTTAACTATATTCGGCGTATTTTCAGCGGCTACAGCCACACTTACGCGTGCGTCGCGTATCTTGCGCCGCGTACTGCGCAAGATACGCTAAGTATGTCTTGGCCCTAAGATTTCTAAGTTGATAGAATGATTTGTATAATTTAGTTAATTAATCAGTTAGGATCAGCTAGTTATTGGAGGTCAAAATCAAAAATCAAATAGTTTTTTAAAAACAGTGTAAAAGCCGTAAATTGTAAATACGTAATAAAAGTTTTGAAATTATTTCTAACAAAACAAAGGTATAGGACTACAATATTAATGTTATTACCACCATTAACAAAATCATGGATTTTTGTTTTGTATTGTTTTGTAAATGGTGATCTTTAGATTTTGCGTGATGAATTTACAAACAGGAGACAGACGTACTTATTGATGATGACAGATGAAAGCGGTGGTCTATGGTGCCATATCTTTTTCCAAACCCGATCTGCTTCGGTGGTTGAAATTCATCGAATCTTTGCGCGAAACGATTTATAACAACTCTCGAAAACAACTTTTAGACATGGCTCAGAAGCGAAATTTATAATTCTTCAATAAAGTCTTCGCTCTTCTTGAAGAAGAGAACGACGACGCTTCTGCCCCATGCTTTTATAGCTCTCCCAGTAAAAAGGGCATAGTTAAACTCGCGCGCGTTTGTGTGACGCGTTTGTTTTAACCTAATCTAACCGATTAGGTCGGGGTGCCTTCCATAAGTAATCTACGACCAGGTCGAAACTACCGCTCGCCAGCCACCGCCGACAGCCGAGTCATCATAATTCTAACTTTACCTAACCGATCTGGTCGGAGTAGGTTGCAGTCCGTTAAAATGAGGATAAATTAGTTTAGTTAGCATCCCCCGCCAAGTGATTGGATACGCGTAGGCGCATGTCTTAAAGCGTTCTTGCGTTCGAATATTATACTTGGCAAACCATTACATTAAAAAACTCGAATACCTTAGCTCTTATTATTCGAACAGTAAAATGAGGCGAATACTCGAATATTTGAATTGCATGGACAACCACTACATAATGATAGGGTTATTCAAGTATTTGACCACTGTGACTACAATTATTCCTTGAATTTGACGTTCAATTCTGCCTTTTCCAACTATGTTGGGAGCAGATTTAGCGGCTAACGCCATACATAAGCGTATTTTGCGTCGCGTATCTCGCGCAGTACATGGCGCAAGATACGCTAAGTGTGTTTTGGCCCTTACGTGCTCTCCTAGGCACGGGTTCCTTGAAGTTGAAGATTGCTCATTATAATGTAATTTTTATATTTTAAAATGTTTCTTATTATTTTAGAATAAACGTGTTTGATCAAATGCTGTTTTAATTTGTACTCACCTTTGTTATAGCCCAGTCCTCCAAATATAGAAGAGTGATTGAGTAAGTAGATACCTATGCATGTAGCAAATTCCAGTGGTATGTAACCCACACATAAGCAACATCAAAATGTGAGCTGTGGTGTTACGTCACACGTCTTCTAAGCATAAGCACAACACTGCGGGGACACAGGCCTCCTCTCTAGAAAGAGGGGATTGGGCTGTAATACACTGCGCAGCCCCAATGTGGATTGATGGATGACACATGTATTCGATTTTTTGGATCTTGGACATGCCGTTTTCCTTTACAGTTTTAAGAGCAGTGACAAAACAAATTATACAGTGCGTGCCTGCCTGGGTTCGAACCCGCGACCTACAACTCGGTAAATTCAAATTCAACGTTTTTTTTTTCTTTTAAGCAGAGTACATGCATTTAGGAAATTTCTCGACAATTTAGTTGCACGGTTCCAGAAAGTAAGTCCTATGGAGATGAGCCGACAAGAAACTCCATGGTAACCGTGGCGCTGGCGCCGTTACTTCTGGACCACCACTGCTCCAGTCTGCTAAGCGTTACAACGATAGTCAACTACGATACGCCGTTGGTCAATTATCATCATTCACGTCGTATGCATTCTTAGTTCTATTGTAAACTGTATTTAGTTTGAGTGATTTTTTAGTTAAATTAATTACGTATTTTATGAAAAGAATTTTTACATTTTGAAAGGCGTTTTTGAAAAGTCACGTCGCTGCAAAAACGTTTCAAATTCGAAAGTCATTAATTATTCAATTTTAAGGAAATAAATATTTAATGTATCGATACCGTCCCTAGATTATTCTGCCTCATCTCTAATCATATATATAAATGCATTCAGGATCTTCAACTCATTTAAGCTTCATTTCGTTTGACGTGTACACTCATGACAGCAAGTTCGTCTCTTTTTCCCTCGGATCAATTCTCATTAGAGTGAAGAGATGAACTAGAGCAAATTTTTCATTTTAAAAATGTTCCATCTAGTTACATACTTGATCTTAGATTATAAATGCCTCTCTGACTGTCTGCTACGGCTTTCACGCCTAAACTGTTGAACCGATTTTGATGAAATTTGGTACAGAGATAGATTAGACCTTGGAGAAGGACATGTGCTACTTTTATCCCAAAAAACGCGGAATACGCGATAAATGCCATCCACGTGGGCGAAGCTGCGGGCGACCTCTAACAAATATATAAATACGTTATCATTTTATCAATGACAAATACCTATTTATAGAGGTCAGTAATTTCTAACGCACGATATATATTCTCTTTACATATAAACTGCGGCTGTTATAACCACATTTACAACGTATAACAGTCTCAACCCACTACGTAGTACTTATTACTTCTATGCAACCCACTGACTTATTATGTATAGTCTTTACTTATGTGTGAAATTAGTGGAAACGCCACTGTCGGCTACATACTGGCAGTTTATTTTTAATCTCTTTCCTTTATTTGGGAAAAAATTTGATTGATAGGCAATATTTGAGATGGGATATAGCTGCTGATAGAAGCTGCACATTCTCTGATAATGTCTGATACGCACAACAGTTTCATCGCCTTGTTACAATACCATCTGGTTTTTAGCCAGATAAAGAATGTTTTAAGACAATCTTTTGGTTCTCTGTTGGAATATCGAAATATTATTAGCCGATTCTTATCTGGCCGACAACCTTTCTCCACTTTTCATTTCGCCGAATAGTTAAAACGCCGAATGATTAAAGTCCCTAATTATGTTTTGTAAGTTTTTGTTACGCCAACTAGTCTGCTGGCCACTGTTTCATTAGTCAACTGTATTATTGGCCACTTTACACTTGTTAGATGGCCCATTTTGCCATCATGCAAGCAAGCATGAAAGTGTTTCTGTGTTTGCTCCGCCAGATGACTCGCTTTGTCGCCCCTTCGCTTCGCTCGCCACCTCCCCTCACTCGCTGCGCTTCGGCCTCGTGCACTCGTTCCACTCAGGACCTCCTTCGCGAGCTTCTGGCTCCACGCTTTTAAAAACACTCTAGGGGTAGGACAGAGTCTGACCACGTGTAGTCAGGGTGCGCTGAGTCGGATTAACATTACATTCCGCTGTGTGAAAATAATGTTGTGCGAATACTTATTTGGCAAATTAAACAATAGCCAAATAAGTATTCGACTAAAACAAAATTTCCGAATGATTTTTTGGCAATAATTATGGTAGCTAATAATCATTCGGCGAAATCAAATTAGGGTAAAAATTGCTTCGACAAAGATTACGACGGCGAATCGTTGTCGGCGTAATGAAATTCGATATAAAATACTTCGGCAAAAACACTGGTACCCCAATCTTTTGTATACCTACCACGACTTCCAAAGAATGTTCAGTTTTTTTTGTTGTCCTATTATTTAAAGGGTGCTAATTAAACAGACTTCTTTTTAATAGCATTATTCGCCTCTAAAAATCTACATTGGCTTCTAAATTACTAAGTCAGCCACAATTAACGAGCGTCTGAATGATACTATCTTAGCCACTAGTTATCTTCTATATAAGCCACTGTTCGTCACCCACTTTCATTTGCACAATAAAAACAAATGAAAAACAAAAAGCAGAGTCGACGGAGCCCCGCTGCGCGCGGCTCCTATTTCTGTCTGCAGGGTTTAAAGTAACCTAACACGAAGGGGATGACGGGGGCTTCGTTCGCTCGCTTTGCTCGCTCACTCTACCCCCCGTCATCCCCTTCGAACCTAACCTATCCGAGTCGGGGTGCCCAAAAATTTAGTTGGCGTTGTAAAAAAGTCGAATTAGTTTATTAGAGGTTATCTCATTTTCCCGTTGCTTAGTTATAAAATGAGAAGTCTGGTCACGTGGCCAATAAATAAATTTGTGGCTTGATTTATTATTTCTCTTATTTAAACAATATATTGATGATAAATATGATAAAATGAACATTATCAAAAAAAAAAACGACAAATCTTTTGTATTACTTCCCACCCATTAACCGGTTCGCTGCCAACTACGCAATATATTATTTTATGAGTGATGGCAGTCAAAGCGTTAAGGTGAACACGCACCTAGACGCGCCGCAGGAGCCGCACGCACCGCAGTCATCGCATTTTATAAATCTTTATATGAAATCGTATGCCACGCCGCGCACCAATCCGCGCTGAACGACCCGCATTTCAGTGAAATCAATAAAAACAAAAAAAAGTTATCGTCGATAACAGGATCAAATTCCATAGTATACACTACTTACGTCCGTTCTGTACAGAAAATATTGATATTATAAGATGTAGTGTATTAAGATGTCGAGAAGTGGATACGATTCCGACAGCACTGTGCGTGCGGCGCGTTCGGTGCGTGCGGCGCGTACGGGGTGTGCGGCGCGTACGATGCGGATTGCGCGAGACCATGAGAAAATGCGATGACTACGGCGCGTGTGGCTCCTGCGGTGCGTTTAGGTGCGCGTTCACCAGAAATCAAACTAACGAACACCATACGTACTTTTCAAAAACGATAGTGCGATTGGTCGGGATAACATCCTTGCTATTTATCTGAAGCGCTGTTCCTCGAGCTACACTACCGATCCACCGTCAACAAACATAGGTACGAGTATGTAACCTCGCCTTTACAAATGGTGTCTTCCCTCTCTTAGAGCTACCGCGTACTGCGAACAAACCTCGTGCGAATTTTATTCGCAAAATCTGTGTACTATGACATCACAGGGAAGTGCTCGCACTGCGAACAATTCCCCGCATACGGAATTATAGGTACTAGTTTTAGTAGTTATTTTATCCTTTGCGACGAAAAAAAAACACTCTGCAAATCGCCGCATTGTACTGCACGCTTGCTCTAAAACTTGCCGAAATACACCCAATTCATAAGGGTGATAGAGTCTGTATCGACAACTACAAACCAATAGCAATCCTACATCCTACCAACACTATTTTTTTTAGTAATACTGCCTGCTTTATACTTTTCTCGAAACGAACAGACTACCATCACTAAAGATGGGCGATACGTATCGATATTATCGTGTATCGATACAATGCTATGCGATATATCGATATTTTGTATCGATACACTGCGACATGATACAAAGCGATACGTATCGTATTCCTCGTCGTATCGTATCGTATTTTTGTCGCCAATATCAACACCAAATTCGGGCTAGGTACTGATACTTAGAAGGTTTAAATAAACATATCAAACTAAATATTTAAGTATGTCTTATTATAGTTATTATATTACAGTTAAATGATACGAACTTTGTAGCATACTAGCTAATGTAAACAAACTTGTACCTACTAAGCGGGCAACCCGAACTTTTGTTTAGATGAAAATTAATATTTTTATAGTAACCTACCTACACAAGTATAATCAATGATTCATCATAAGTTGGTTATATTAGTACTAACTGTAGACATCAGAAAAACACTTCTTTTATATTACGTGATAAAAAATAGAAAATATCGCATGTATCGATACAAAACGTTACGATATATCGATGTATCGATACATCGGTTTGCGATTCGTATCGATACGGTGTATCGATACGAATGGATATTTTGCCCATCTTTAACCATCACGGCTTCCGTTCTGGTATTTCAACAAGTGACGCCGTCCACGTACTTGTTGTTTGTTGTGCTAACTGTGAAAATGAGTAAAATATACTACCTATAGGTCTAGCGAATAACTGAGTCAGTACCTGGGGTATGGGAGCGGCACAGGAGGGGTGACATATGACGTGACATGACGTGTCCGAACTATCTCGCTATACACGTGATAAATATACTTGGGAGCAAATAAATCGAGCCACTTCTATTCTTCACGTAGGTATAATTGTTATTATTTTTGGTATTATGGAACAGATCAATTCTAAACATATATCGCCTAAAAGGTTATTTGACAACCTTTACTATGAGGGTAGTGTTTTGTATTTTGAATTATATAATTCATGAAACCAAAACAATAACCAAGACACGTGAAAAAAGGAGTGGCTCGATTTCTTTGCTCCCAAGTGTATAATGAAGATATCTCTTACTACTCTCGATATTTTTACTACTACTAGATAATAAAAGTGATTTGTATATTTGACTCTTCCGACACGTCGAACCCAATCCAAATTATCACACAGAATTATCTTCACGTAAATTCACACAAACCTATGTATCTGTAGCTTACTGGTCCGGGTAGTTGGAGGCCTGGAGACCTGTAACACAGGTAATCCTAGTTCACGCTCCAGTCTCCACAACATATGTTTGAATGGAAACAGATATGTAGTAACTATTATGTGGTGGAGAAATAAATGTTTATGTATTAAATGAATGCATGGAACCGATTTTTGTCATACTGGCAATTGAATTAAAATGTAGGTAAGTAGGTACATGTCA
Source organism: Amphipyra tragopoginis (assembly GCA_905220435.1). Lineage (NCBI taxonomy): Eukaryota > Metazoa > Arthropoda > Insecta > Lepidoptera > Noctuidae > Amphipyra > Amphipyra tragopoginis. The sequence goes on along the minus strand of HG991999.1, from coordinate 13,853,007 downwards.
TAAGTTTCGTCAATCTCCCATTTTACAGAAGAATTGATCGACCTGTATCATACAATTGTCTCGGTCGACTGGTAAAAAATTCCGAAGGTATTAAGTCTGTCTCTGTAGGTACTAATTTTGTGCATTTAAAATAAAAAATAGTTAAAATTGCAAATTTTTAAGTCCGTTGGTTGTGCCGTGCCATATCTCTAAAATCAACATTTGACATTGTACTCTGTACATGTGCCGTCCCAACCTTCGAGCCTCTTCATCGAGATCGTGAACCTCAGAGCACAGAGTACTAGAGACTTCAGGGTCGTGAACGAGATATAGGCAAGGACTTTATATAAAAGGTTAGTCAAAAAGGGGGTACTAATCCGCAGGCCACTTAAAGTATCACTGATGACGGTTTTAAAGCAAGTGTTAAAATGTTAACATTCGATAATTTTGATTTCCGTGTAAAATTTTTTTTTTTTTAGTTTTTTTAAAAATTCTTCAACCCTACGAATTCGTAACGAATTCAGACAATGGAGCTTCTAATTCGTAACCCCAAATATGACCTAAAATAAAACACAGCTGATCATAGCTGAGGATAAATAGATTTTAGCATAATTTTTATGTAATTTTTGAAAAGCTATTTCTCTTAAACTATTGACTTTTGGGGAAAGTGGTAGCACAAAAGTTACTCATTATTATGAGTACTTTAACACCCTTTCGGATTAGTACCCCCTTTCTGACTAACCTTGTATAATGCATATGTATACTTCTATGCATGAGTATCACTAATCTGTGACGCGAACAAAGTATAGCTCTAATTAGATCTTTTGATAAGCTCCGCCAAATTGTTCAATGGCTGCTATAAATCCAAGAATCAATACTTCAAACTTCAAAACTCATTTATTCAAAATAGACTAGAATTACTTAGTTCTTTTTGAACGTCAAAATTGTATCTAATTTTCAATATCAATCAAAGACAGTCCCAAAAAGCGCCCTCCCTTCATAACTATCATATCAATACACTAGGTAGGTACCATACTAGGTACTATCCTGTAGACGCTATAGTGTCAAATTTCCTCTTCTGTAACTACGTTTACCTTGACCATCCATTTGTAATTTATACTCATTTCTATTTGTTTCCAAGATACGTACGTGAGATGTATTTCAGGTCTCATCTCATTTTTATAAAGAATGTTTGAACGTAGTGTAAGCTGCTCATAGTTACTAGCGTACATACCGTACCAACGCGATATTTTATAGGTAAAAGCTCTCATTAAAAATAGCATTAGCAGAATCTCTTAGAGTTGTATTGTAGGATAATGGAAATCTTTATAAGTTAGAATATCAGAATTTCAATCCTTTCACGTCTAAGTGTTTTCCAAAGAAAGAATACGATACCGCAATCATCCGAGCACGACGAAGTGGCATCGCTCACACTGACAATAGCGAATAAAAGTGCACAATGCTGCTAGAACGCTTCACTTGAGGCAATATCGAATTCCCGTGGACCGTTCGCCGCGAGACACCACCCGTCTCCTGAACCAACAAAACACCGCCAAGACAAGAAGTCTGCCGGCCAATGCCTCAAATATTCCTGCCTTTTGAACAAAGCAACTTGAAAACTTTAAGGAATATTGGATACTTTCATAACATTATATTTATTAAGTAAGTCTTTTACGTAAGCAGATATACCTAAAGAACTGGATGATATATTTTAAAAATATTGAAACGAATAAAGAAGAATCTGGTAAAGTTTCGCTCAAAACTTTAGCATTCGCAAAGTCGCCTATATTCGATATTTTCAATACAAGCTCTTTTTGAATGCTATTTGTACAACTTCTGCTGATATTTCATAGCCAAAGTTTTGTGTGCAAAAGATTAGATTCTGAGCCAACGTCAATGTGATTTATTATATTTTACACAATGTATTTTAAATCTTTGTTATTTTGTTCTTGGCATCATAACAAGAACATAATGTATAAAATGTAATTGAAAATTATAACATTCTTAAATATAAGGTTTATTATTAATAATTTATTTTTAGGCTATTTGTACGCACGGCTACAGATCAAGCCATAAATTTCCAGTATAAGCTGATCTCGAATTGTATAGGATTTCCTTACAATGACAGGTCAGTGTAAACTGGAAATGTATAGCTTGATGTGTAGCCGTGTGTACCTTGTTGTTTGTAGTATCCGGCTGTAGATTGGTAAAAATTACCTCACGGATTTGGTTATCATATGGTATGTCTACACCAGTGCGCTTTCATGTTCATCTTGCGCTTTCAACTTTCAATTCCTCTTGAGTCAAGCGCATGCAATATTGATTGCCATAAGACGCATGCAGCTTATCGTCTACACCTGTGCGCCTTGGTCAGTCATTAGTCGAAATACAATAGACGGATTAGCGTGCACTAGGGGCATGCGTATTTGTCGAACTAGTATTAAGGCATGCGCTATGGCGCTTCACGTATGCTTCAGACGAAGACGCAAGATGAACATAAAAGCGCACTGGTGTAGACATAGCTTAACGGTTAAAAGACAAGAGAGAATGACATATACATATTTTTTTCTAGGCAACAGCTCAAACGTTTATTAATAATGGTTTGTTTGCAACTTTATTCATACGCTCTTTTGGTTGCGTTTCGATAAACGATGTTGATATTCAATGCTACAACTACGATAGTTGTTTTTTTATTGTAGTATCTATCACCTGTAGATAATCACATAGGACAGATTAAAAAATAATGTTGTTTACTAAATTGAGTGACTTTATTTAAGACCAACTAGACTCTCTGAAACCTCCCAAAGTTTACGTGCCACATCTTTATCTTGAGCGAGGCTAGTCAAACGGCTCTCGCGACAATCGGCATAAAACTTTCCACTGACGCCCTCCACTTCAGGAGAAACGGCAAGAAATATAGTTGTCTGCGCTCCTTCCCTCGCTGTCTTAATAAAAAAGTATTTTGCTATCCGTACCAAATATCTTAACAAGCTTGATTTTAATTTGTGAATAATGTCCGTCGCTACAACTCCTGGATGTAAACTATTTGCTGTGACTCCTGTTCCCTCCAATCTTCTAGTTAATTCGATTGTCATTAAAACGTTACACAATTTGTTACTACTATACACTGCATTGTTACTGTACGTCTCTTTAGTTTCCTTTTCCTGGTTCAGATTATCGAATACAATTTTTCCAAATCGGTAAGCCATGGATGACACGTTGATAATCCGACTGGGTGCAGATGTTTTTAGTAACGGTAGCAGCAAACAAGTCAAAAGAAATGGCCCAAAATGATTAGTCTGCATAGCTGTTGATAATCCATCTTCTGTTTTTAGGTTATCGACCTCATAAACGCCGGCGTTGTTGATAAGAATGTCGAGGCGTTTCTCAGTCTTGATTATACCATCGGCGAACGCTCTCACGGAAGCCAGGGAGGAGAGATCAAGATTTCGATAATGAACGTCGGTATTACCAGTTTCTGCGATGATTTTGTCCCGTGCTGCTGTTCCTCGTCCCTCGTTTCTGCATGCTAGTATAACTCGAGCTCCTCTTTCAGCCAAATCCTTCGAGGTTTCGTAACCGATACCACTGTTTCCGCCTGTTACAATGACCACTTTACCCACTAAATGATGGCTACACCTACATATTCCGGTTGTTAGTTTACAGTAAAGTTTTATAATTATAAGTAGGATTATATTAGTTAGAAGTAGAGATACAATAAACATCGTGTTCAAGCAAAACCATTAGCTACACTAAATCGACATTCATGTATTTATCCAGATAAGATAAGACAGCTACTGTGAACTTTACACAAGTGATCATAAACTAATTATGAATAAAATACACTTAAGTAGATACATCTATCCTATAAAACAACATCAAATAAAAGTTTTAATAAAATTATAGTAAAAGTTTGTGGTAACTAGTGGTAATCATTTTTCTGGGATCATATCGATAATTTAATACGAATCATTACTAAGCCTCATGCATAAATTGTTTAATCAAGTGAATTTCCATTCTTTTAATATTAATTAGTGTATTTTATTTGTAATAATTGGATAGAAAATGGTTATTTAAATAATATTTGAATACTTTCATAATATAAACATCCAGGCGTATTTATTAAAAAGCTTTCATCGAAGCGTTGTTACAAATTTCTATAGCGCCTTCTATTTTCAAAACTGTTTGTGAGATTTCCGCGCGTAGCTATTAAACTTTTGACAGGCGTTAGTAGTTTGTTTCACATCACTTTTTCAATTCAATCTGTTTCACTTTGCATAGTGAATAAGCTGTGATTAAGGCTGTGATACTCTAACAATAGCTTAGTAAATATTAGGTTGGGGAAAAAGTCTTTTCGCATTTTAGTATGTATGAACTTGTAATAAAATTTCTTTGGCTATACTATTCGTATCTGTATGGTTTTGGTATCATTGAAAGTTTAAATTTTAAAGAACATAATTCGAAATTCAAATTAGGAAAGTGTGTGATTTTCATTTGTTTTTCGTACCGTCAAGATGAGTGAATCTAATGAAGAAATTCGATACATTTTAAAATTTTACTACAAAAAAGGTAAAAATGCAACGCAAGCCGCGAAAAAGATTTGCGATGTTTATGGACCTAGTGCAGTGTCTGTGAGAGTAGCACAAATTTGGTTTAAGCGTTTTCAATCCGGAAATTTTGATGTCAAAGATGCACGTCGCTCTGGTCGCCCTGTTACGGATAAAATGGATGCCATTTTTGAAAAAGTGGAGCAAGATCGGCATATCAGTAGTTACGACGTAGCTGAAGAACTGGGAATTGACCACAAAACAGTTTTGGCTCATTTGAAAAAAACTGGGTACACAAAAAAGCTCGATATTTGGGTACCTCACGAGCTCACTGAAAGAAACCTAATGAACCGTGTACTCATTTGTGATTCTTTATTACGACGTAATGAAACCGAAACATTTTTGAAGAAGCTGATAACTGGTGATGAAAAGTGGATCACGTACGACAAGAACGTGCGAAAAAGGTCGTGGTCAAAGGCCGGTCAGGCTTCACAGACTGTGGCGAAACCCGGGTTAACACGCAACAAGGTGATGCTGTGTGTGTGGTGGGATTGGAAGGGCATTATTCATTATGAGCTGTTACCACCAGGCAGGACCATCGATTCTGAACTGCTACTGCGAATAACTGATGAGATTAAAGCAAGAAGTTGAGAGAAAGCGGCCGGAATTAATCAACAGAAGGGGTGTGGTTTTTCATCATGATAACGCTAGACCTCACACATCTTTAGCCACTCAGCAAAAATTAAGAGAGTTTGGCTGGGAGGTGTTAATGCATCCGCCGTATAGTCCTGACCTTGCACCTTCAGATTTCCACCTGTTTCGGTCTCTTCAGAATTCTTTAGGCAGTGTCAGGTTAACATCACGAGAGGACTGCCAAAATCACTTGTCGCGGTATTTTGATCAGAAGTCCCAAAATTTCTATAGCAATGGGATCATGTCCCTACCTACAAGATGGCAAAAAGTTATCGAACAAAATGGTACCTACATACTTTAGTTAAATGTAAATAAACTCTATCAAAAAATGTTTTGAATTTTCTTAAAAAATGCGAAAAAACTTTTTCCCCAACCTATTACGTTATGAAACGCCTATCCCTAAAGTCACCTAATTGTACATTTAGGTACATTGTAAACGTACGCCTATTCCTACCGCTTTCTTTTTTTTTTCTTTAAAAAAACGTTGCCCCACACTAAGATTTCTCTTGTATCGTGGGTGCGTTTACAGACCTCTACTTTGATAATTTAAGTTTTTAAAAGTAGAGGTACACAATCATACTAAATATTCGCTTAAACTTAATTATTTCAACAAAGTAATATCTGACAAACTTTGAAACTCGTTAAACACCACAGATTTGTTTCATAGTGTGCACCGGAGTGCATTGTAAAATCGCTTTAATACTGACAGTAATTGCCGTCAGGGAATTACGAGCTCCAAAGTTACACAATAAGACTTTAACAGGCCCGTAAAACGACGCACCCTCGTTGAGTACCGGTACCGGTCGCTTGCAACGATTTTGTTTGATGGCTAATTAAGTAAGTAGATCTTAATTAATTTATTACAAGATTTTACACTTCACCAAGCGATTTATCAGCGTTCGGCGAAGTTTTATTATGTTATACCGGGTGTGAGACGGCGTAGGTACCGAAAACTGAAACAGTGAAGTCAGCCCATTCTGAATTGAAAATAAGTGGATTTTTCTTGGCATTTTCCGAATTTCGTTGGAAATATCTAATTCGCCTATATTTTTATATTCAGTTTCAACGTTCAACCAACCAATGTTATAAAAACCGATACTGAATAGCCCGAAAATTAAGATAGGTACCGTTAAAAGCCGGTATGACGTCATACCGCTGAATTCTGGTTACCTGAATATTACGATACTTAAATATATTTCAGTACCGAAAAGTAGAACCTGAAAATTCATATTTCGGTATCAGCACCTAAATCTTTATAAATAAGGGTTTTCCTTGATGAACCGCCGAGCCGCATATCCATCGCTATGAGGCATATAGTGTCAATATTTAATTAGAATGATTCATCACTCGATATTTTCGGTACCGAAATCGTAAAAAGGTTAAATAAAGATTTGGCGTAACTTTATACGAAAACGGTAGGTACTTATGCTCAAAGGTAATTGTAACTTCGTACTTTAACCGCTTTCTGTCCCTGAAATAAACAGCTTGCAATAAATAGTTTACCCAAAATTTTAACAGTGAATTCAGCCCATTATTTTGATTGAAAATCTGTGAAAATCCCAAAAGTAAAAGACATTAAAAAAACTATATGCGTGTAAGTATGCTTAATTAATACTAATAGAATAAGTTATTTTGCATCAGAGATATGTTTTTTTTTAAACTTATCGAAATTGTCGGAATATTCCGAGTATTTTTTCGCTTTCTACACCCCATGGAATGACGCCCTGAAATAAATATTAAGAAGGCTCCAAAGAATATCATTGAAAAGCAAAAGGTAAGCATATTTGGAGACACACTCCGTTGTATTCCTTAATGATGCTCCTAACGTCAGATAGATAAAAAATGTGACTGTAATGTCTAATTGCATGATAAAAATTGATTAAGTTGATAAGGATATGGTAATAAAAAATATCATGACATGCAGGTCTCGGATTTGATTTTCGAGCCAGCCTTACTACCAATGAAAGAAAAAATTCAGTTGCCTCCAGATTATTGGCGATAGTATCACCCCGATTATAATGAATCCTAACACCATCGTTGTTAGGAAACTGCATTCTAATTGCACAACACACTTGAAATCGCTATGGTTTTGATTTTGACAGGTCACTTCAGTCACTTCACCGGTGACTTCTCCGCAAATATGTACCATGCAATGAATATTGTTGCACTGTCAAAATTAAAGCCATAGCGATGACGAGTGTATTGCGCAATTACAATGCTGGTTGCGATATCTAGTACTCCTCTGTTTTCTTTACCTAAAATCATTGGTCGGTTATATTATATTATTAAAATATCAAGGGAATTTCATCTAGATTGTGAAACATATGGAATAATAATAATCATCATCATCATTCAGCCGAAAGACGTCCACTACTGTAATCGCCACGCTTGGCAGGCGGGTTGGCGATCGCAGTAGGTATGGTTGTTAAAGTACTCAGAGAACGCTGCTGCCTATCCTCTAGTGAATCCCTTAGTCGCATTTTACGACACCCACGGGAAGAGATGGGGTAGTGCTATTCTTTAAGTCTACTACATGAGACAATGGAATGGAATAATATCAGCAAGATTAATTTTAACAATTTTTTTAATACTTGTACAGTTTCAAGTGCATAGTTATGTATAATTATTACTAACTAGCTTTCGCCCGCAGCTTCGCTTGCGTGAAATTTTGAACCCGTTAAGTGACGATTTTCCATACAAACTTTCATCCCCTATTTAACTCCCTTAGGGGTTGAATTTCGAAAAATCCCTTCTTAGTGGATGCCTACGTTACAAAAAGAACCTGCTGTTAAAATTTCAACTTTCTAACCCGCGTTATAGATCAGTCAGTCAGTCAGCTTCTCCTTTTATATGTATAGATACTGACAACTCATATTTGTTGAGTGCTTCTTAGCGGATACCTAATGTTATCGTTAAGTCGTCAAATACGTTATCGTAACACCTGCACTGATACGGGTCTCGAGATTTCTTAATCATAAAAGATAATAGAGATAGGTAGTTTACTTACTATGAATCGTTAATCTACAACAGACTACAGAATTACCGTCTGTATCGACGAACCAGGGCATAACGCAAATGAGTAAGAGTTTAAGAGCGAGTAAGAGGTTACGCTACAAAATATTTTATTCATTAGTCGGAAAGGGGGTACTAATCTAAAAGGGTATTAAAGTATCCATAATAATGAATAACTTCTGTTCGATAACTTTTCCCACCATTTCAAAGAAATATCGATTCAAAGATTTCATGAAAAAATACGCTAAAATATATCTATTATCAGCTGTGTTTACATTTTAGTTCATATTAGAGGTCACCAGCGGCTACGCTCGTGTGGATGTCGTTTCGCGCGTGTTCCGCGTTTTTCTCTACTATAATATACATGTATTATACATATAAACCTTCCTCTTAAATCACTCTATCTATTAAAAAAAACCGCATCAAAAGCCGTTGCGTAGTTTTAAAGTTCTAAGCGTACATAGGGACAGACAGACAACGGGAAGCGACTTTTGTTTTATACTAATAGTGATTTGGGGTCACGGATTAGTACCTCCATTGAATCTGTAAATGAGGAATAATGAGTTTTTTTTTAAATAAAAAATACTTCTTAAGGAAACAAATATAATTGAATTTTGTTGAATTTTATCACTTGCCTTAGAACATCATCTGTGATACTTTAAGTGGCTTTTGGATTAGTGCCGACTTTCCTACTAACCAGGGGCGGATTTCCTTATAGTAGGTAGGCCCGGGCCTAGGGCGGCAAAATTAGGAGGCTTTTTTTTATTAGTCGCACCTTCTGTTAACCTATCCGCTAACTCAAACTCAATAAACTCAACTCAAAGTAAAAACTCAAAAAAGTGTACATCCCCGTAGCATCTCGCAAAAAAAAATTACACGTATTACAAATAGAAATGGTAACCATCAGTATTTGAAACACTGATTGAGATAATTTTATCATTTACTGTTGTCGTTTTTTATTTTAAGTAATTTAATTCCTATAGTTCATTTAATTTTTCGTAATTCACAGCGAGTAGGGGGCGGCAATATTTCATAGGCCTAGGGCAGCCAACGTATCAAATCCGCCCCTGCTAGGTACTAACTTTGTATTAAACTACCAGTAGCTCTGCCCGTGTTACCATTCTTAGTTATCCAAGATGTGAAGTACTCCTTATGCTAATGAAGGATACATTCTAGCTTCGAACCAGCCAGCGTACAGCGTCTAAACTTCCGAAGTATCTCATTTATAACATTAATAAGATTTGGCAGCTCATCGGCTATGATCAACAAGCTCGCTAAGCGGTTTGGATCATATAATTTACTAGCGTTTGCCCTCGGCTTCGCTCGCGTTAATTTAGAATTCGACAATCAACTCTCACACTACTAAAGTTTCTATAATAATATAATTCAATCATTATTCGAAAAACACGTGGCGCCATCAATTATCATAAGAACATAAGAACGTTATTGTTGTTTTCCTCGGGAACAGTACTTTTTATCGGGATGAACGGTACCCTATGTCCGTTTCTGTACACCTGCCAACGTATATGCAAAATTTCAGGATGATCGGTTCAGTGGTTTAGGCGTGAATAGGTAACAAACAAACAAACTTACTTTCGCATTTATAATATTAAGTTAGGATGATATCATTGGTCTTAAGATGGAGTGTGATGCTTAAATTCATATTCCATAAAATGTAAGTCACTACTAGGGTTTCTGTTTTCTCGACACATTTTTTTTCTCGGGTTTCGTGAATTTTCGAGGCCGATTTCTCGGGTTTCTCGGGTCTTTCGAGAAATTTTTAAAAACCTTAAAAAATCAGCTTATACCTGCCCGTTTTCTGGGGTACTCTTGAACGTAATTTATCTGTCCGATAGCGCTATTGGTTCGATAAACTGACTCATTGCGTTTCTGGACACCCCAGTCAGAAGATAATCCTAGTTCAAACTTCAGATAACTTATTTTTCCCGTTTCTGAGGTACTCATAACCGTAGTTATCTATTCTACCGCTATTGGTTCGATAAACTGACACTTTGCGTTTCTGGACACCCCAGTCAGAAGATGATCTTAGTTCAAACTTCAATTAACTAACCAATTTGGGGCATTTATCGGTTCTAGAACTTTATTTGTCGTTCTTTAACATATTATAACAAGAGTATTTGAAGTTTTGTTATTAGTATTTTATTTTGGATAGTGAGTTTTGGATTCCCAATGAAACGGACTCGAGTAGTTCATAGAAGTCTGATTTGGAAGTGCTGGAGTCTACTTCAAATATATGACCAATAAAAAGGCATCGAAGAAATCCATCCAAAAAGTTCACGGATGAAGAGTTTAACATGAGATATCATTTTAACAAGGGTAGTTACTAGGATATATCTTTATGAAATAACCAATCCTGCCATAGAACCCATTCATACACCACAAATAGGTACGTAAGCCTAGCAATATTTTTCTTTCAGATATAAATAAACTTTACTGCCCAATATTAAATTACAATAAAATATTAAAATATTTTGGTTTCATGGTTTTATTGTGTTCTTGGTATTATGAAAAAGAACAAAGAGAAAATATTGTGTTTTATATTTTATGAATATAATGGTTCGTTCGTAGTACTTATTACTTCTATGGGTTCGTTTTAAAATCATTACATATACCAGAGGAGATTTTCATTTAAACCTGGTGCCTACCTGCAAAAAGTTGTAAAGCTTATGGCGAGAAAAATATATTTAGCTGGGCTAAAAAAAGAGATCCCATCTAGTGGTCAATTTATGAACTTACTTATTGTTTGGAAAATTGTCTATTTTGTATTCAGAAACCCAATAAAGATGAACGGAGTTTACATTATATCTTATTAATTTATAGTTGACGTTTTTGTCACATTATAATAAGAGTAATCGGAGTTGGAGGTTTATTAGGTGTCTGTTTCGTTTGCCCTGCTTACTCGCGCCTCGTGAGGTGAACAATGAAGCCAGAACGCAAAGATTACGCAACTTTTAAGCCAATTTTACAGTAATAAAAGAAAGTCTTTGATTTCTCGAGTTCTTGAGGTGTTTTTTCTTGTCTCGTAGTTGGCATGATTTCTCGACATTTCTCGCCTCGAGAATTCTCGAGCAGAAACCCTAGTCATTACTGACTTATAGTTTACAAGTGGGACTACCTCGTTGGTGTAGTGGTCGCAAGCGCGACTGTTGAGTGTGAGGCCCTAGGTTCGATTGGTCGGGCAAATTGTTATTGGGTTTTCTGTGTGGAATTCCTCAGTAGCAGCCTGGAGTCTGGATTTGTGTCCGGTTAATGGCAATAGGCTCGCCTCCTTTAACATGGGACTTAAAACATAACGGCAAAATATGGGTGTACTATACGGCTGTCCCATTTCAAAACCTAGTAAGGGAATTTTTTTACAAAAATCGTTTAATTGCATAATCTTGCCAACCTAGAAAGTCTCTACCAAATACAAAAACACCAGCATTGAAAACTCACATAATTAGCAGATATATTTAAGCATCAATACCTAGTAAGTGCCATTCACTGCCTTTGATCGTTTTAAAACCTAGTAAGTCACTTTAACCACATGGTGTTACCTAACATAAATACTTTTCAAAGGCTAACGTTTATGCGTTCTCCTGTAAAATTTAGTTTTAAGCCCTTACTAGGTTTTGAAATGGGACAGCCGTATACACCTCTGCCCAAACCTTCGGAAAATACAGGTGTGATGTGATGTTATGTTATGTAAATCATAACAACATCCATATAAAGAAACAAAGCGACGTTTCCTTAATTGAGAAGCACATAGCATAACATGTTTAGTTTCTAGGAACTACATGTGAGAGTTAATTAAATTTTAGTAATTTTATTAATTATTTATTATATTTTTAACCGACTTCCGGTTTATAAAAGTATTGCATTTGACAATTCGTTCCCCCACTCACGAGCACGCTCGGGTATAAAAGAGGTGTGCAGTCTGTCGACAGATCATCACACCGATAATTCAGCCCTCATCAAGCTGTCTCCCCCCCCTATGTCCACGCCAGCAACGCCCTAAGCCGAGGTCCGAGTCCCACTAGGGGTCGCCCTTAGTGCTGTTGTTGCAGGTAGTCATGATGTTAGTGTAGTACAAGTAGTTAGCTTAGGTTAAGTATTTTACTTCCCCCCCATTGGCTGGAGACCCTTCAGGTCTCGCCAATAACTGCCCGGTTACGTAGAAACCGTCCCCTAGGACGACCTACAGCAGTCCAATAGAAAAAAAAAAAAAAAAAAAAAGTCGACAGATCAGATGTTGTTCAACTGTGGACACGGCACAAACGGTGCTCTGAACTGTCTTCGTGGTTGTCAGGTAGTATTAATTATTGTCTTTACTTATTTATGTTGTTACTATGCTGAAATATTAATTATTGTGTTATAATTATTGATGTTTGTATTTTGTATCAAATATATGATTTTCTTTATTATTGATGATATATTTTGTTTTTCTTATCACTTCTCCCTCATCAGAAGTGGGATAAGAGACAAAATCTACGCCTACGAAAATTTATGTTTCAGGAGCTTCAGGATGAATGCTGATGAATCTATTGTTGCGGCCGAGGCTGAACAGCTGCAGGGTAATTCCCAGCAGGAGCTTCAAGAGCCATCTATCCCTGGGTCACCAATCCTGGGACAAGGAACGGCGAATCCATCAACTGGTCACTATTCAGGCGCGAACGGTGGAGGTAGCGCGGTGCGATCAGGATCTGCGTCACTGGTCAACGGCAGCAATGCGGTCCCCTGCAGTTCAACAGCAGCGGATGGCAGCAGTGATTCAAGGGCAGTAGAATTTATACCATTTAATCTTATGCAGAATATGATGCAGCAAATGATGACACAATTGATCGAAACTACGGCGCAAGCTTTCAACCCACCGAAAGCGCGGCCTACTCCACGGATGCGGAGTCTCGAACATCTTTATGTACCTTCTTTCGACCCTGACGACATGACTGATACGGTAGAGGTCTGGTGTCGAAATGTAGAACAAATCAAAACTGAATACGAACTCAGTGACAGAGAAATCCTCAATTTATCGAGAAAAAACTTACGAGGACGAGCTGCTGAATGGGCTCGTCGTAATTATTCCACCTTAACTAGCTGGCCAGAACTTAAAGGCGGTCTAATTGAAACATTTGCAGATGAATCCAGATACTACGACGGCCTGACGCAGTTTATGGAGTTCACCAACGAGCAGACCAGCAGCCTTGCTGAATATGCGACCAGAAAATGGGAGTTAGCGAAGAAGGTGATTGGTGTGGAGATGACTGAGCAACGCTTCGTGGAAGCTGTTATTTCAGGTATGTCAGATTCCCGTATTCGTTCAGACTTGTTGCGACTTACACCAAAAAATTTACCTCAGTTAATCCAAAGTGTCAATTCATACAAACGCAAGAGGCCTGGTAAAGAGTCTGATCACAGTAATGTACCATCTAAGCGTTTAAAAACTACTCCTACCACTGACGTTAAATCTAGGCGGTATCATAAATGCCACAAATTAGGTCATTTACAAAAAGATTGTCGCTCAGATATAAGTAGTCGTGGTCCTGTTATGAGTACAGCTTCCACCTCCAATAATAATACAAAGCCAACTACATCGAGACCCCCTACAATATCTTGCTCATTTTGTAACAGAAAAGAACGTTTGAATAAGATGTCTAAAGACGAAAAATCTACTCTTATCAATAGCCTGATTCTAAATAATCAAAAATTAAATACCATTAAAATTGATGATCGCATTTATTCATGCTTAATAGACAGTGGTGCGGAATGCTCCCTTATGCGCGAAAGTATAGGCGATTCAATAAAGGGTAGCATAACTTATGAGACCACGTATTTGCGAGGTATTGGAGACAATGCTTTCAGTTGTTCACGAGGGAAACTATGCGTGGTGTGTGTTGATGGCCTAAGTGTTGAATTAGATTTTGTGTTAGTCCCTGATCGATCCATACATTATGACATAATGATTGGTCAAAACCTTTTTGATCTACCTGGCATTGAAGTGACATTTTCAAAAAAATTTACTAAGGTCTATCGTAACCCTCATTATATTAACTGTGTCCAAAAAGATTTTGATCTTGACTCAATAGATGTTAATTCTGAAATTAAAACAGAAAATAAAGTTCAGTTGCGTTATTTATTAGAATCACATTCTGATATGTTCACGTCTGGTTACGCGGTAACACAAGTAACTACTGGTGAATTAACTATTCGTCTGAAGAATCCAGATAAAATAGTTCAAAGACGACCCTACTGATTGGCGCCGGCCGAACGTGAACATGTCAAAAACATAATTGAAAACTTGAAAAGTAACGACATTATTCAAGATAGTAATTCCCCATTCGCGAGTCCCATATTACTGGTTCGAAAAAAAGACGGAAGCGACCGAATGTGTGTTGATTACAGAGAACTAAATAGCAATACCATTCGCGATCATTATCCACTTCCTATTATTGATGATCATAATTATTAGTAAATTATCGAAAGCTAAATATTTTACAGTGTTAGATATGGCATCGGGACTCCACCAAATCCCTATAGCTAAAGATTCTATTGAAAAAACTGCCTTTGTCACTCCTGACGGGCAGTATGAGTTTTTAAGAATGCCTTTTGGGCTTTGTAATGCACTATCCGTCTTCCAAAGGGCCATCAACACAGCACTAAAACAATTCATTGATGTGTTCGTCTTAGGAGGAGCTCGTGGCTAAATAATTACAGCCGCATAGACCGATCTTCCGGGTTAAGCCACGCTTGCCGAGGTTGGTCTGTGGATGGGTGACCATTTACCATAGCGAGTTTCCTCCGTGCCTCGGAAAGCACGTAAAGCCGTTGGTCCCGGCTGTCATTTGTAGATCTTTGACAGTCGTTGCTGTTGGTCAGAAGCCAGAAAGTCTGACAACCAGTCTTATCAAGAGTATCGTATTACCCAGTTACTGGGTTGTGGAGGTCTGATAGGCAGTCGCTCCATGTAAAATACTGATATTCAGCTGCATCCGGTTTGACTGGAAGCCGACCCCAACATAGTTGGGAAAAGGCTAGGCAGATGATGATGATGTGTTCGTCTTAATTTACATCAATGACGTAGTAGTTTACTCAAACTGTTGTAGATGGTATTACACGTTTAAATCAAGTTTTAGATGCTTTACAAAAAACGCTCGAGAAAATCAGAGAGCAATTTTGGTTTCCGAATATATCCAAGTGTACCCGTAAATATGTTGACAATTGTTTGACTTGCAAAATTAACAAAAACCAATCAGGATCACGACAAATTTCCCTACACCCAATAGATAAGGCTCCTACACCCTTCCATACCGTTCATATGGATACAACTGGTAAATTGAGTGGCAATAAACCTACCAAACAATACGCTGTTGTCTTTATAGATGCGTTTACCAAATTTTGTTTCATTAAACCCGTTACTAATTTACCTGCAGTAGCTACTGTTAATTGCTTGAAAGAACTTATACCTTTGGTACACCTAAACGCATTGTTTGTGATCAGGCTGCTTCTTATACTGGCAAAGAATTTACTAGTTTTTGTAAACATTGGTCCATAGAGTTACATTTTATAGCTAGTGGTGTGAGTCGTGCAAATGGACAGGTTGAACGACTAATGAAGGTTCTGACAGACTGTTTAACAATTGTGGAAAATACAACCAAAAGAAGTTGGAAAGATGCAGTTGGTGAAGTTCAGTTGGCAAATAACAGCACTTTTAGTAAAAGCACTGGTCACACTCCTTTCCAACTTCTAATGGGCTGCGATCAGTCACCTCCCGCTATCTCAGGCTTGCTAAATGATGTTGAACGCTTGGATCTCGACACTTGTCGTCAAGAGTCAAAAATTAGGATGGACGAGCTAGCTCAAGCTCGAAAAGAACGTTTTGATAAAACGAAAGCTGAAATTGTGCCTTTTAAAGTAGGTGACATTGTTTTAATTAAACAAAACCTACGAGCAATTAACAAACTTGATAGTAAGTTTCGAGGTCCTTGCGTCATTACTCAGGTAAACGATAATGATAGATACACTGTAAAAGTTCATAAAACTGGTAATGAGTTATATGTTTCCCATGACAATTTGCGAATTGTCACGCCTGACGTGGGCTGTGAATTAATCGATTCTTTAGATATATCGGATTAATATCGATTATTTATGGAGTATTTAATTAAAGTTAAGATTCTATTTTTTTTTTGTTCTGCTTGGGGGATTGTCTTGCATATCAGTGAGCGTCTGGCCAACGATCATGGTTATGTTTGTCAATCACTCCAAAATGTAATATTTAGTTGTCATGTGATTTGACAGTTTGCCATGTGATTTGGCTATAACATTTTACTGTCATGTGATTTGACAGTTTGCCATGTGATTTGGCTATAACATTTTACTGTCATGTGATTTGACAGTTTGCCATGTGATTTGGCTATAACATTTTACTGTCATGTGATTTGACAGTTTGCCATGTGATTTGGCTATAACATTATACTGTCATGTGATTTGACAGTTTGCCATGTGATTTGGCTATAACATTATACTGTCATGTGATTTGACAGTTTGCCATGTGATTTGGCTATAACATTTTACTGTCATGTGATTTGACAGTTTGCCATTTGGCTATAACATTATACTGTCATGTGATTTGACAGCTTGCCATGTGATTTGGCTATAACATTATACTGTCATGTGATTTGACAGCTTGCCATGTGATTTGGCTATAACATTTTACTGTCATGTGATTTGACAGTTTGCCATGTGATTTGGCTATAACATTTTACTGTCATGTGATTTGACAGTTTGCCATGTGATTTGGCTATAACATTTTACTGTCATGTGATTTGACAGTTTGCCATGTGATTTGGCTATAACATTTGGTTGTCATGTGATTTGACAGTTTGCCATGTGATTTGGCTATAACATTTGGTTGTCATGTGATTTGACAGTTTGCCATGTGATTTGGCTGTAATACCTGATTGTCATGTGACTTGACAACAGGCCATGTGATTTGGCTTTTGTGGTCATGTGACTTGACCAAGTCTGATTGCCATGAGACTTGGCAATAGGCTTTTGTATCCTTTGAGTCATGTGATTGACTAATGTTTGTTTAGAAACAATCTTTGTAAACAATAGTTACTAAGGATTTATTGTGGTATTGTAATGATTTCGCGAGCCTAGAAGGCTGCTCGTCAGAATGGCCGTGTGAGAGTTAATTAAATTTTAGTAATTTTATTAATTATTTATTATATTTTTAACCGACTTCCGGTTTATAAAAGTATTGCATTTGACAATTCGTTCCCCCACTCACGAGCACGCTCGGGTATAAAAGAGGTGTGCAGTCTGTCGACAGATCAGATGTTGTTCAACTGTGGACACGGCACAAACGGTGCTCTGAACTGTCTTCGTGGTTGTCAGGTAGTATTAATTATTGTCTTTACTTATTTATGTTGTTACTATGCTGAAATATTAATTATTGTGTTATAATTATTGATGTTTGTATTTTGTATCAAATATATGATTTTCTTTATTATTGATGATATATTTTGTTTTTCTTATCACTTCTCCCTCATACATTATGAATAGAAACAGCATTCTGAATGAAAACAGGCAAACTATCCAACTAACAAACTAGGGCCCGGACACGGCGTGTGTCGATACCTCGGTGCTCACACAGGAAGTCGTGGTAATGAGGTCGTTTGATGTGATTTGACGCGATAAATTGCTCAGCAATTGCAGGTGAAACACCTTCGACACTTTAGTTAAGCGACGTACGTCTCATTATAAACCCGGATAGCTCCTTTAATTTGTTGTGTTAATATTAGGTTGACGTCAAGGGTTATATTTACTAGCTGCTTTGTTCGTGTTCAGTTCGGAAAATGTAGAGCTTTTACTGTTAAATAACAGAACCGCACACTATAAAATGTTACTTAAGCCGAATATGTTTTGTAAAAATATTTAAACAAGGGTTCCATTTAAAAACATTTACAAAAAAAAAGTAAAGTTAAAATGTAGTAAAAAGTAAAAAATAATTTGGAGCGTCGGGAAATTAAAAGCTAAAAGTTAAAGGTAAGCCGGTCCTATAATAAGTACATATAACACTATCGCATTTTAGTTTACAGATGTTCCAATTCTTTTTCCGTTTTAGTATTTTATATTTCACTTTAGTAGGTAGTTTTTTTTGTAGTTTATTTTAAAAATAGAGAAACTTGAAAAAAATAATTGAGATAATTTGATCGCTGTGAATTCTAATAAATGCTATATTATCTAAATAACAATTATTTATTGCTAATATCTTTAGAATGTCTATTACTATGCTAACGCTTCATCGAAATTACAATACTTGATTTATGTCTATGAATAGAATTTTCACTTTATTGTTAATATAAGTAAAGTTTTTTATAAATATTTATTTGTATATTCGTTTACATCATGGAGGATCATTTCAAGCTAAAATTTCAGTAAACATATCTAATGTCAGATTAGCGGCGACAGGCATTTTGTCTAATGGAACGGATCCCAATTATGTTTAGTGATCCAAGTTGTTATGATCGAACGTAATGGCGACGACAAAACTGAATGAGGCCTTATGGAAGAGCCTCTTATATTAACTTTAAGGAGGGTTTCTCTGTTTGCTGGCTAAGATACATTAAACTACTTGATAAAATATACTTGGTGCAGTTATCTCTGCAATTTATATCTAGTTTCTTTCCATATTTTTTTCGTATCTACTGTGTAAGGAATATGAAGCCCAATGTCTATGAAGACAACATTTTTGCCCCAAAAGCTACATTTACTACAATAAAACGTTAATTGCCTACTCATAAACAATTTTCTTTGAGAGATAATGTGCGCCATATAAAGAACATTACTGAAGACATTATGTTTGCAATAAAGTAACGAATTAAGTTTTGCTACTACATTTCCATGATTAAAATCATTTATGTCTAAATATAGACTACTACTAGTTATTCTGATTATTATCATAGCTTATTTGTAGATATATATTAATTATATTTTAAATACACATGTTTAAAAATTATCAATATATATAAAAAAATGCCGACATCGGGAACAGGGTTCAAGCTGCCGTCGGTCAGGGCTCCAGAGAAAGGAATTTCCACACTATGCGTGCCGTGTCAAGGAGTACTGCTTTCTATATCGAGCCCTTGATCCAGCTGCAAAACGAGAGCCTCATAAGGTGTTGATCTAGGCTCTTAGCTATGAGGCCATTCGCTGTAACGCCGTTTATCATACTTTTTCTTTAGTCTTTTTTATTAAAGACTTCATTGCTAGGCCACGTGGAGAGAAGGAAAAATATGTGCTGAAAAAAGAACGAATCAGGACCGACGGTCACGTCCTGAAAGGATCTGTGCGGACGTTCCAGGGCTTCAAAAAGACCCTAACGCCCTTCAATGAGCAGATTAAGGTGAACTTTGCAAAAAGCAGGTAAGAGCGACGGATTTAGTGTCGGAGGCTGATACCACCGTTGAACTAGTGAAGGAGGCTTTAGCGATAAAATAATACCTATATAAACTGTGATTGTAGCCAGACGTCCAATTTAAACGTGACCAAAAAACATTAAGAATTTTTGTCAAAGTCATGATTAAAGTGCAAAGAAGTCCGACTGTTTTTATAAATCCAAGGTGATATCGGTTTAAAACGAACGGCGCTAAACTCAATGACATAGTTATGTAACGTGTCGTCACCGGCCCGCGACGCACTGACGCGTACGCACGTTTGGCAACTAGTGTAGTTAGGAATACGACCATGAGTGGAGTGCGAGTGTAGCTAGTCAAGACGTCTAAAAATGAAGTCATATTCGAACACTTTATCGCTGATAAACGAGTTGATACAGCCCCCGCGTATGATGGTTGAGGTTACTTTACATGACCCCCTTTACTGAGTACCTACTTTATCGCCACAATTTAGTTCTACGCGTATTTCCAGCCGTAAAGAATATAAATAATTTAATCAGTAAAAATGATTTTGTGGACGATCTTCGGCGTCACAATATTGATAGTGTTTATTGTGAAGGTGTACCAAAAATTGACACTCGGAATATGTAAGACCAGTGCTCATATGGTCGGTAAAGTAGTGATAGTGACTGGAGGAAACAGTGGACTGGGCTTGGAGACAGCTAAGGACCTGGCGTGTCGCGGTGCAAAAGTGATACTGGCTTGTAGGAGTGTTCGGCGCGCCACTGCAGCTAAAGAAGAAATAATTAAAGCTAGTGGCAACAAGGATGTACATTTCCGGCAACTAGATTTGGCTTCACTTCGCTCAGTCAAGGACTTCTGCGACCACATATATAAAACAGAGAAGCGTGTCGATGTCCTCATCAACAATGCTGGGGCAGGCGGCCTCGGTAACGGTAAAACAGCTGACGGACTTCACTTCGGAATGCAAGTCAATTACTTTGCTCCATTCCTACTCACTTGCCTGTTAGTGCCTATTTTAAAGTCTTCAGCTCCAAGTCGCATTATCAATGTATCGTCCGTGATACACAAATATGGAGAATTAGACTTTGACAACCTAAATATGGAGAAATATTGGAGTGACTATATTGTATACGCAAATAGTAAACTATTCCTCAATTTGATGACACTAGAATTAAGTACAAGACTGAAAGGTACGGGTGTTACAGTAAACGCTCTGCATCCAGGAGTGGCTGCGACCAATCTATTTAGGAACATTCCTAGCAATATTATTAGAAATATAGTAGAAAAATGTATAGGATTTACGTTCCAAACTCCTTGGGAAGCTGCACAAACTTCTATATACTTGGCTGTGTCTCCAGAAGTTGAAAATGTGAGTGGTAAATACTTTAGTGATTGCCGTCAGAAACAGCCTTCGAAGTTGTCGCAAAACCTTGAACAAGCCAAGAAACTGTGGTTAGAATCGGAGAAATTAGTAAAATATTCTTTACCAGACAAGTAGTACTTAATAGCTATATTATTGTATAGTCTAGTTAAATTATGTAAATAAAAGAGGTTTTTTTCATAAATGTTTTTATATGAACAGCTGTTTATTTTTTCTCTACCAATTTTCGTTCGAATGTCAAAGGTCTGGTTCTATAATTCCCATGCCATTGGCAGCTATAGGCTAGAGTTAGGCTTTAGCTGATTGTCAAGAGAATAATGAAAGTAAAGAAGAAGCAAAATGCTTATACATGTTTCGCCAAAAGTATCACTGAGTTTTTTGTATGGTTGAAGGGGTCAGTGTACTGATCAACCTCATCCGCCTAGAAACATGTTTTGTAAGTACAAAATCCAAATGAGTGTACCTACTACGTACAGTGTCAACAAGACGCTACTTTGATTAGCGAACACATAAATTCTCTTTTTTTGAATTCTTTTTTAGGGTTCCGTACCCAAAGGCTAAAACGGGATCCTATTACTAAGACTCCGCTGTCTATCTGTCCGTCTGTCACCAGGCTGTATTTTTTTTTTTTTTTTTAATATAAACGTTGCCCCACACTAAGATTTCTCTTGTATCGTGGGTGCGTTTACAAACACAAATCTCACAAACAAACGCCCGATTTCATGAACCGTGATAGTTAGACAGTTGAAATTTTCACAGAATATTAAGTTATATATTCATTTTAAAAATAAATAATTAAATTAAAATAAAAGAAATATCTAAGGGGGGCTCCCATACAACAGACATGATTTTTTTGCCGTTTTTATAGATAATGGTACGGAACCCTTCATGCGCGAGTCCGACTCGCACTTGGCCGGTTTTTAAATTGTTTTTTTTTTACCGTTTCAATAAGTTGACTTGCGCAACCGACTTTCAAACAGTGGACACTTGCTGCTAGTCGACTTCTGCAAGTTTTGCTAAGCGAGTAATAGAGTGCAATAACTAACGCAGTAAATCTTTTTGGTGGATTTGGCGCTTAACTTCTCAATTGATTTAAGCAACAATTTTGCTAGCAAGATAGAGCAGCTAGGCTTTTAGGAATTCCATATTTCTAAAGGCACCTAACCTAAGTTACACTACATAATATTATTTGAATGCTATATCAGGGGCCTAATTCTTCTAAAATAAATCTTGATAAATCACAACCGAACCAAGGCCGAACCATTCATTCAGATTCAGACAGTTTTCAATTTCAAAAGCTATCAAATTGTTTGACACAAAAAACAAAATCAATAATTTTGAAAGTTTTCGAAAACAAAAACTGACTGACGGTTGTGGTTCGATTGCGTTTGGCAACCATTTAATTTAGGAGAATTGGGCCCCAGAACTAAGTAAGGAACAACAAAAAAAGAGGTCTGTAGAGTTTGTAAGGAACAAAAAAAGAGTTCTGATATAGCAGTAGGTAAATACAGTTCCGTCTTTACCTAAGGGTACGTGGGGCACGGGCCTAGGGCCTCCGGCCTGATGGGGGCCCCGAATTGACGAAACTTAGCGTCTATGTATTTTTCAACCAGCACTTTATTAATCAATTTATATAAAGAACACATTGGTTTCCTAGTTCAACGCATCCTTACAAAGCACTTAGATAGCCAGGGTTGCTAAGCTAAAGTTTGCTCAGCAGAAATTTGCTTTAATTTAAGCCAAATTGCTGCCAACTTCAGACTTTCCAATTTTAAAACTACAATATGAATACAACTTGAACTACAAGTTGTCGTCAATCTGTGTTACCTATATGGTGTGATGTTTTCATTTACGTTTTTTTGGCCTTCTAAAAGGGCCCCAAACTTCGTGTGCCCTAGGGCCCCTGCATGGCCTAAGACGGCCCTGGGTAAATAACAAGTAGGTAATAATTATTTAGAACTGATACGAAAGGTCGTAAGTGCGTTACCCAGTTAACCGTAGGTTGACCATTTAAAAAGAAAGCATTGTCTAGTGAGTTCTATTGGGTCACGATTCTATTTGTTTGACGGTCCGTGCAACAATCACGTTACACTTAAAGATTGCAACACTGAATAAGTAATGGCATTGTTAGGAGTAAGTACATCGTCTACGCAAGGACGCTTTGTTTTCTTTAAATGGGAAATGAGAATGAAATAGTTACTTAATTATATGTACTTAAGTAGAAAAATTCATATACAAGTGGAGGTAGGCCAAAGTAAAGATGGATGGATTGTGTGAAAGATGTTATGGGTAAGAAAGGACTGAGATGATGGTTAATAGAGGAGAATGGTAAAGGAATACACGTTGTGCCGACCACACGTAGAATGGGATAAGGGCAAGGAGATGATGATGTGGGTGAATTCATAGTTAAGGCGATAAATAAAAGAAAAACTTGTATGTAAAGTATTACGCCTGTATAATCCGAACGGGCAGGAAGAGATGTATGCCATATACGCCGTGTCCCAAAATTCAACGATAAGCGGGCACCAGAGGGTGGCCCTGCTCATGACTAATCGAGAAAAAAATAGAAAAAAAAACTTTTTTTTTAACTGCAATATGAAATTTGAAGTTCTTCGAAAATTGTCGAAAATAAGTTTGATTGATTTTTGTGTAAAAACTACAGGCATTCTGGGGTTTTTGTGGTGGATAGCAGTGCAGCTTAGGTTGCCGATACAAAAAAAAGCAGAAATATTTGAAATTTTTTTCGAAGGATTTCAATTTCTTTTACGGAATAAAAAAAAGATATTTTTTTCTTTTTTTCTCGAGTTGTCATGAGCAGATCCACCCTCTGGTGCCCGCTTATCGTTGAATTTTGGGACACGGTGTATACCAATGTTTTGCCGGTTATATACGAATGTTAGGAGACAAGTTTATTGCCGTATATAGTTGTGCCGTTTAGTTCCGGACACCGTTTCAAAATCCAGGCTGCCATATATACTTTAAGAAAACTCAAATAACACTCTGTCAAAATTCTAACTCAAAATTAAACTATATCTCAATGAATTGTTTCATTGAGAATTAGTTTCATTTTCTTAGTTCTTCAGATCACTTGGAACAGTCGTACTGATGTGGTTCAGAATGTGAGATGCATGAAAAGAACCTCCAGGAGTGACGATACTTCAGTTCGTCCGGCGCACCCTGGGCTGTCAGTCTCGCTACCATCCTTGCTGACTGGCTAATCTTTTCACCACGGCATGAGCTATTTTTGTATACTCATGCCGACACGATAGAAGAAGGTTCAGAATGAACACAGTACACGACAACTGTCATTCTGACAAGAATTTGATCCCATTGAGATAAAGTTTTTTCTTTAGTTGTTCAGTAATTGTGAATAGTCTGGTGGTCCAGAAATATATGACGCTGACTGTACTATTGGAAAAATAAGGCATAGTCTGACATGGATCTAAATTAACGCGGCAAAACATTGAACTAACATGAAATGTGCTAGATTTGACAGGTTTTTTACATCTTCCTTCACAAGCACCGGCGCCATCCAACCACGTTCATTTAGCACGATGTGTATTAATTTTGAATGTACTGAATTTGACAAATTATTGTTTATTGGCCGTTGCTAGCAGCGCCACTATTAGCTGCAACGGTGTAATTATATTGCGGTCGGGTGATTTGCGTGCTTTTCTTTGTCATAAAGCGTTCGGGCCCCATTTGCGTCAAATAGAATGCTAGACAACCTAGCGTCAACAAGTTTATGACAAAAAATCACCTTGATCACGATCACGAAGTAATGAGACAACTAAGGAGGGGATTCAAAACAATTGTAATTAACGATCTGACCGTAATTACATTTATCTTTTTATCTCATTGTTAAAATCCACCGCAAAAAATATGTTACGAAAATCCTTGAGTCTATTAATAATATGTTAAATATGTATAAGTTAGTAAGAAGTGGATTGGTTTCAAGTACTTTCATATTTTAATTTAAATATTGTAGTTTTGCATGAATTGCAAATGATGTACCTGTTTCTTCAAAATCAAGAGTTTTAAAGTTATAAGTTTAAAATTGGAACACGCATCCTCTGAGGAAGGAGGAGGTGTTCCGTCGTGTGTATGTGTGAGTCAGATGTGTATAGGGGAAAACCTTTATATCTCGGTTACTTGGATTCGTGTCATCTTAGTTATGTGTCTGCGCTCACCATCAGGTGGGACTAGGTTCAAAGGGGAACGAGACAAATAAAAAAGATCAAAAAAAAAAAACAGTGCCTGTAGCAGTGGCGAAGGGTGAATTTTCTTAAAAGGGAAGCCGGACCAAAAAATGCTTACCTTGCTCAAGTGTGATGCGTGAATTCCAGTAACTACTCGTTTCGAAAGGGAAGCCGATAGGAATCGAGTTGTATGGAGCCTTCGCTACTGGCCTGTAGACAAATGGCGAACGATGATCGCTAGAGAATAGAAACGCCAATTAAATGTATGGAAATGACATAACAGATCGCTTGACCGGTCGAAAGCTTATGTCAATCCAGTACATCTTTCTATTCTCTAGCGATCATCGATTGCCACTTGTCTACAGGCATTGATCAGTAAACTCTCCTCCGTCTTCTATCGTATCGAAACGAGCTATTTGACAACTGCACAATATAGTACATGCCGTGGTAAAAGATTAGCCAGTCAGCAAGATTGGTAGCGGGACTGACTGCCCGGTTGCATAGGACGTGCTTTAGTATGGTCACTCGTTGAGTTCCTGTCATTACATCATTACATGCATTATGGTCACATAGTATCTCGTTTGGCGAGAAGTTCCGTTATAAAGCGAAAATTCGAGGCGGATGTAGGTAACACGATTTTTAGAATCGTTAGTATTTTTATTTATTGTTTTTTGACAGTTTTGAATAGTTAAAACCCCTGATACAATCAAGTAAACATAATAGAATTAGCTTAAGTGTTTAATTCATAATACGTCTGTACGTAAACAATTAAAAATCACTGACATGAAAGTAATGTTAATTTGTCTTCAATCGTATTCCTTAGATAAGTAGTTTAGCAATTTAACATAGCTACAAGCTTTATACAAATAGTGATTTTAGTTTTAGTGATTTTAAAGTAATGTAATTGTATTATTATATGGATAAATTATCGACTCAGTCTTATCAACTTTACGGTACATAGGTATACCATATCAAGACTAATTTTATCATTGCGTGATGCCTGTGTGTGCGATAATAAAGGCGTTCACAGATTACAACTAACACGCACATGTGGATAGGTACGGTATTACGCTTATAAACCCGTCCACAGTTTAGTATGGCTGAGTGACGGATATAGGTGATTATGATATGTAAGTAATGGTCCAGCAATTATTCAAGTAATGGTAAGCACCGTTGCGCCACAGTATATAAGCTGAAGCAGTACTTCAACTACCTAAATCGCCAGTAACTGCTCGATTACGTAGAAGGGGTCCGCAAGGACCATCTACAGCAGTCCAAACAACTACCTACAATCGTCCGAATTGACACACTCACACAGACACGCACTGCAACAAGACTTCTAAGGTATCATCGGAATACAGTCCCATACAAAGAGTGCATTATACTCAGTATACAGTGCGTGTCTGTGTGAGTGTGTCAATTCAGGCGATTATAGTAAGTTGAGGTACTGCTTTAGCTTATATGTCTACTGTGGTTGCGGTCTTAAGACTTGATGTTTTAGTACCTGTATGTATGTAAGTAGTTACAACTTTTAATTTGTATTCCCTTTTAGGTCGGTAGGTATCACGAAGTAGGTATACATTAAAATATTTCTACATGTTTTAACGATTGGGAACGATCGATACATCATTAACATAATCAGTCTTATTCCGTCTACTGCTTGATGTACAATGTACAGCAATACATATTATGTACTAGCGACCCGCCCGGCTTTGCACGTGTACGTTTTATAGCTTAAAACCTTCCTCTTGAATCACTCTATCTATAAAAAAATCGCATCAAAATCCGTTGCGTAGTTTTAAAGATCTAAGCATACATAGGGACAGACAGCGGGAATCGACTTTGTTTTATACTATGTAGTGATGTAGGTCTGTCCGCGGAATATCTAGTTTATTAAAGGTTTGACTAACGTATTTCTTCAAACCCCGAAATAGATTCTTGTTTTGGCTTTTGACTGATGTATTTTTGTCAATCCTAGGAGTGACTTAACAATAGTAGTCAAATGTCGAAGCTTAAATAATATACTGAAATTAATATAGACTGAAATGAGGCAGTCACACGTCGATTTTATTCCATTACTTAAATTTTAATACTATAATAATCAAGTCAGCGTGCAAGTGTCCTCTATTCGAGTGATTTTTCTAGTGACCATACCATTCAAAAATAGGTTCCCCTCGCAGCAAGGTTTCGGTGTTAGTCAACAAAACTGGCTTGATAGTTGGTGTTTTCAAATCGGTTTTATTAGAAGTCTGAACATATTTTCCTAATTACTTTTAGGTTTGACTAGTCAAAGCCCAATCTCATTAATTTGATTTTTGACCTTTGACTATTCAATTAGTTGATTCTAGGATTAACTAAAAAAATATTAGTCAAAGGCCGAAACACAGAATAGACTTTCGACTAAAACCGATTGTCAGATCGGAGGTTTGACTACCAATTCTAGGATCAACTGGGATTCAAGCGTTGCTACGCATAGAAAGGCGACCAAACAGAATGATTCAAATAAAATAAATAAATCATTCAATCTTTAAAATACACACACCATGTTTGCAAATTACAGAGCCGTTACCTAATAACCTATAATTTGATCACGAAGCCGAATGGACTATTTAACGTATTATGTGATTTTCGATTATTACGAGTTAATTAGTGGACACTAACGAGAGTACCAATAGTTTGTACTGTGTACACTTAACATTAATTTATTGTACGTAGTTGGCGTTAAATTGAAATTATTCCATGCGATGGCCGGGCGTCGCTGTGGTCGTTTTATTTGCACATAAATCTCCCGCGCGGTACATCTGATTTACAGTACTGCTCTTTGTGCTTGCTCACCTCACTGTTTGCGGGGCTTTGCGGCGATATACTCACACAATTTCGGTTTATACAACTTTAATTTATTAGTCTATATCCGATTAAAAATAGTGGTTTGAAATCCCAGTGTTATTTTAGAGATTATCACAATTAAAACACGGGCAATAGTATTTCAAATAAGTTTCGTATTACAATTTAAATCAGAATTAACATTTCGCGAGCTCAGTTGAAATTATCGTTTTTCGGATTGAAATATTACACAGACAGGAGCTGACTTTATGAAATTTGAATATTGTACAATATCCTCGATATTTCATTTGAGTATGAAAGGTAAAGCAGGTAGATATTAAAGTATTTAATTATTTTCTGAATGATACACATATTTTGTCTATAAAAGGCAACATTTGCGCCGAGCACCGCGGTCTGCAGTGATTTGGTATGGGCAGATTTAGAGTCTGGAAAATAGGCGGTTAGCCGGCGGAAGTGCGGACAATATTAATGTGTTCCATAAGTCAGGAGCAGTCCTCGTATTTTTCTCTCGCAGTCGTCCGGAAGACAGCAGACGCCACTAATTAACAATATTAGCATATTCTCTTGAACACGCCTTTTTAGTGATAAAAATACATTCTCGTAATATGGCGGCGGCGCCGCGGCGTTGGGATTTTTGCCTAATTTCCGTGTCGGACGCAAATTAACTTATTTGGAGGTGTTTTATTACTCGTTTTTCGCAAAATTACTTATTTTGTTTACACATCGAATATATTGCGTGTATAATGAATACGTAGCTAATTACCGTTTAATTACCATACAATAATAGTTTGTTTTAAACTTATTAAAATGATAAGGCTGGTAACTTAAATATAATTTTATTCTATGAACAAAGATTGAATGCTTAATTATTAGGTACTGAAATGGATTCTGAATCATTTAAAGTATGTTTTATCATTTTTAAATTACACAAAGTTTTAAGAAAAACAATTTAACCAACCCTGTTTTAATGTTTTATAATAAAAACGGTAACTACTCCAGCGCAATAGTTTCGTAGAAGAGAAAGTCAGTTAGAACGCTTTTAATGTTTTTCCGACGTTTTCTTAGAGTTCCTTTGTAAGGTTACCAAGTAAGGAAAACTAGGCTTTGCGAATAACACTTTTAACTACATTTTATTTAGTTATAAACTGAGTGAGTCATTACACTTTGATAATGAACATTTAACAACTCAAACAAAAATGGTAACTAGAGTAGTTAACTTAAGGTTTGAAATTAATACCTACATAAAAGTTATCTGGTTTTTTACGACAATAATGTCATAAAAATCATCATCATTCAGCCGAAAGACGTCCACTGCTGGACACAGGCCTCCCCCAAGTATCGCCATATCCACCTGTCCTGTGCTCCACGTTGGGGGGATTTGCCATAATCGCTACGTTTGGCAGGCAGGTTGGCGATCGTAGTATGGTTGTTAAAGTACTCAGAGGACGCGGCTGCCCGTCCTCTAGTGAATCCCTTAGTCGCCTTTTACGACACTGACGGGAAGAGATAGGGTAGTGCTATTCTTTACGTCCGGCACCACACGGCACCATAAAAAACATGATAATTACTAATTATAGGTTAATAGCAACCTGTAATTAGGGAAAAACCGTATTACTTTCCTTATATTCTGATGTTTAATTATAGCAGTGATTGGGAGGCTCATCGTTTGTTGTCGACATTTACGGACATGTTTAAGATAACAATAATTTTCTAGTAGGTAGTTGCGTTGGCAGATACCTAATGCGGATTTAGATATCAATTAAAGCGCCTTATCCACGATAAATTAAAATCACATAGGGTGATTCTCGTAAGTCAAAGTTTTTTTTATTTCAAAAGATTTCAGGCACTTTTAAAACGTCAAAACTAGATGCACGGTTCCAAAGGTAGGTTCTATGGAGAAGAGCCGGCAAGAAACTCCATGAATACTCTTTTTAAAATAGTAGATCATGACAATTCCATTACAGTAGTGTGAGAAAATAGAATGAGAATAATGCAGGTTAATATAATAAATAAATGTAACAAATAGAAAAATATGCCTTCTAGTTAATGGTTGACCAGTCTCAACAGACAGCACCCGTTCACGTGCATGACGTGTACATCTGTATCGCTCGGCTCAACCATATTGTAGGGAACCCAACGACCGGATATACAACGCCACCATCAGCAGGACATTTAAGTGAGCATAACAGAGCAATCTACGACGTTACATAGTACGTCGACTGGCCTAGTTAGGGCATGACTATAGGCTATGTAGTCTACAATAGACACGGTAGGAGGGCGCCGCGGACGCAGTCTGTACGTGTAGGTACGTAGAAATGCGAGAGGATATATTAGACTAATCTCCAAGCCCCCTAGCTGTATTGCTCTATCGTGAACAAGACGCTTAACGAAGATAAATATGATTATTGCTGACATAATATTTTAGGAGTAACTATTTGCAAGTTGCAGAAAAACAACTGCCATAATGTAGCAACTGTTAATTGCAAGGCCGGCTTTCTATAATATCCACAAAATCGTTAGTTTTTTTTCTCTTTTTCTTTTTGTAGTTACCGGCTAACCAGGCAGTTATTGGCGAGACTTGAAGAATCTCCAGCCGACGGATGGGAAGGAAAATACTTAACCTAAGCTAATTACTTCTACTACAATAACATCATGACTACTAGCAACAATAGCATTAAAGCTATCCCTAGTGGGACTCGGAACTCGGCTTAGGGCGTTGCTGGCGGGGGGTTGGGCAGACAGCTTGATGAGGGCTGAACTATCGGTATGACTGTGGAGTCTGAAGAGGCGATCGGCTCTACGACGGCAGCTCCGTGGATCGTGACCGATTCGTTCATCTCTTTTCAACATTCACTTTTTATTATTGGATTAAGTGAGAACCATCTTGTTATTCACCAATATATGTATAAAATAATAGTATAATATGAATAATTTGACGACACGTTTGGTGCAGTGGCTAAGCGACTGGCTTCTGCGCTACGGGTCGTGGGTTCGATTCCCACACGGAACAAACAATTGTATGGCCTACGGATGGTTGTTTCGGGGGTCTGGGCGTTTGTGTATGTAAGATTTGTGTCTGTAAACGCACCCACAATACAAGAGAAATATTAGTGGGGGCAAAGATTTTCTAAAAAAAAAAAAAAACTTTCTCATTGGTCTATTGGTCGCAAGCGCGACTGCTGAGCGCGAGGTCCTGGGTTCGATCCCCAGGTCGGGTAATGTGTTAATTGGTTTTCCGTGTGGAATTTCTCAATAGCAGCTCGGAGTCTGGATTTCTGCTCATTGATGGCAATAGGCTCGCCCCCTATAACATGGGACTTAAAAATAACGGTGACATGAAGGTGTTACACCTCTGCCCAACCCTTCGGGGAATAAAGGCGTGATGTATGTTTATGGTGTGTAATATTCGAGCATTTTTCGATCCTGCAATCCGTGATGCTCACAAATCGTGTACGAGAGTCGATCTCTTAATTATTTAATAGAGTTCAGCCTTTGCTTCGCAGTTCCCGAAAGTCCGTTCAAACTTCGGGAGCCGGGTTTAGGCACCGTCCAAATGTGAACAGTTATAAATTGTGTTGCTGCTAGCTTTTGCGTCGGGTTGCCGAAATTAGGACGACGCCGGCGCCTAAATGTGGGAATGTTCCTTAATTAGTATCGGCGCTGCATGAAACACTGTTCACTTTGTGAGAAACAATACGTGCTTATATTTATATCTACGTATTTAGAAATTATCCTGATAAGTAATGTGTAAATACAAGGTGTAACATAAATAACGCACAACCTCTTAAGAGCGTGTACGCCGTACAACATTTCATACAAATTTTCAAGTCTTTGTTTTTCGTAATGACTGAACCGATTTTGATGAAACTTCACACACATAAGCAGGATACTTAGGTCTAAAAAGTTAGTAGGAAACATTTTCGAAATGTCTTACTTAAAAAAAGATAATTGGAAATTTCTGTTTGTATGGAAAAATTAAAATCAGTCTAATTTAACTGTACTTAACACTATTTTTCGAAAATGTTTTCTACTAACTTTTTAGTCCTTTGTATCCTGCTGATGGGTATGAAGTTTCATTAAAATCGGTTTAGTCATATCGAAAAATAAGGACTTGAAAATTTGTATGAAAAGCCGAACGGCGTACACGCTCTTAAGGGGTCACTGTACTCATCATAATGAACAACTTTTACTACGGTACAAAAAGTGAAATCGCGAAAAAAAAAACAGCTGTTCCCTACATTTTGAAGAGTAATGCGAACATTAATGTAGGGAACAGCTGTTTTTTTTTCTCGATTTCACTTTTTGTACCGTAGTAAAAGTTGTTCATAATGATGAGTACAGTGACCCTAAGAGCGATTATGCACTGCATCCGATCCGAATCCGTGAAAATACGTTCCGAAGTAGCCATAGAACTATTTGTATGGTAGTTTACGCACTACATCCGGCATCCGTCATCCGATTTCTATCCGTCATCCGTGAGTCTCCAATTCGGAAGAAATATTGACGGACCGAAGTAACCGTAGTAATGTTTGTATGAACGCTTTCAACAAATCGGACACCAAATGGATATGCCAAAGATGGCCCCTGAATTGTTTGAATTTGGATCAGAGATCGGAATAGTGCGTAAGCAACATCCGAATTTGGTCCGACATTTTTACTCTAGATCGGTATTTTCACGGATTCGGATCGGATGCAGTGCGTAAAGCAATATCCGAATTCGGTCCGAGTATTTTATATCTGTATTTTCACGGATTCGGATCGGATGCAGTGCGTAATCGCTCTGAGAGGTTGTGTGTCATTTATGTTACACTTTGTATAATTCTTACATCGTCCTTCTTTCGTATCAGCATGAGCTATACTAGAATAGCTCATGCCGTGGTAAAACGATTAGCCAGTCAGCAAGGTTGGTAGCGTGTCTGACTGCACAAGGTGTTCCGGACGTACTTAAGTATCGTCATCTGTAAAGTCTAGATTTCTTAGGTATATGGCTTAATATTAAAATAATTTACGTAAGAAAGTTGCGTTTTGCACATGTTAAAAGTTTTCGAGTACGTTAATAATACGTTGTTAAGAAGGAGCGTCAATAACATAAGACATAGGTGGCTATATTTTATATTGGAGGCAGCCAAAGAAACGAAAAATAACTGTGTGAAACCTGTGAAAAGAAGTGAACACTGTGATGGGAGATAGAGAATGCATGGAAGAAAATTACATGTTGCGTTCATCCTCACTAAATTGGAAAAAGGGTTCCAGATGATAAGTAACCAGTGTCAAATTGAACACTGAATAATCCTTACTTCGGTTACCAATCCTCCCCCCATCTAGCTGTCTGTGGGAAAAGTCCATTTTAAGCAGTTGACGACATGGTGGAGTTATTAGTTAGGTACATATTTGTATGAAGATGTTCTATAATTAAATGAGAATAATAATTAATTGCTTCTGTATCTATAATGTGACCTCTGTAGTGAACTTGAGATTAAACTACAAATTGGCTGTGAATTATTGAAATATACTTGCTACATTATGTATACAATGACTGAAACAAGGTCGGAGAATAATTAGGTAAGTGATGTCGTGAAACATTTTAGAAAATACGGTAGTGTTTTTTTGGGTAATTCATTCTATCTGAGGTAACTGTCATTAGTCACGTAGTGAACTAGTGATGCTATCGGTACAGTTTAATCAAATATGCATGAATAGAGCCTCCACGAGTGACGATACTTAAGTACGTCCGGCGCACCCTGGGCAGTCAGCCTCGCTACCAACCTTGCTGTCTGGTTAATCTTTTCACCACAGCATGAGCTATTTTCGTATAGCTCATGCTGATACGAGCGAAGAAGTTTAATCAAGATATTTTTTATGTTGTGATTCAAAATTAACACGTTCACGTGAACATCTCCATATCGCAAGTGAAGGCGACATTGCACATATTTTTTTCATACAAATTGGAGCAGCGTCTGATGACGTTGTGTCAATACTTGATGATATTAGTATTAGTTTATGTTATTCTGTCGTCCTAAGACGTCGACGTTCATATACGTCCTGCTTTACAAGCTGTCCTGTCGAACTTCATACCACGCAAATCTTGAATATCATTATAAATAATAAGCCTATGCGATACTCTAATGTATAAACTTTATTATTGTAAAGTTTCACTAAAATCTGTTCAGTAGTTTTTGCGTGAAAGAATCGGCACAGAATCGGCGTACGCGCTTCCGCCGCACTGCGCACAGGTCGACTGAAGTGAACACACTGCTTAGGCGAAACGACGTGTAACAACGTTGCGCGTAAATAAAGTAGGTACTTATGACCGGAGCATACTGTCTTCAAAAATTGCCAAAAATATGGACGCAATGTAGCACTAGAAATTTGAGAGACTGATATGTCGTGGCACAGCAACCCAACTATTCAATGTTTTAATGATCGAAATCCGTTCTATGACGTTGTGCATAATAAATCGAGATATCGCCGGACGTGATAATACGTTGTGCCGCATCATGTCAGCCAATAAGTGACGTACCTATACGTTGTTCACATGAACGTGTTAAGGTTCGTCATTATTCGTCAACTGCCGACAATGGGCACTTGGGCACCCAAGTATTTAATATAAATATGTATCCTGCTGAAGTGGTCTATGAAGAAGATCCATGTTCAGTTTTTTTTTTCTTTTGCACTGCTTGTAGATCCTTGCGAATCGTTTCTACGTAACAGGCCAGTTATTGGCTAGACCTGAAGTGTCTCCAGCCAACGGGGGGAAGGAAGTAACTAAGTGATAATGAGCTATTTAAATAGTAACTGAGAACAACACAATATGATCTTTATACAAGGTTAGACGGACTGGAATACTAATCCGCGAGCCACTTAAAGTAACACTCATGATTGTTTTAAAGCAACTGTTAAAATTCCAATTTTTATTTCCATTTAAAAGTAAGTATAAAGTATTTTAGTTTCTTAAAAATTCTGATGCTTGCTTTAGTTACGAATTCAGAAAATGGATTCTAATCGGTAAATATGATCTAAAATCTAAACACAGCTGATTATAGCTGAGCGTATTTGCTATGAAATATTAGAACGGCTATTTTTCTTAAACTTTTGAGGAAGTTGCAGAGCAAAAGTTATTTATTATTATGGGTACTTTTACACCTTTTCGGATTAGTACCCCTTTTCCGACTAACCTTGTATTGACTCCCCCAGTTAACCTTCAGTCAAAGAACATTTTCGCAGCTATGAAACCGCCCGTATCACGGTCCATATAAAACTTATATACTGGCAGTGTTAACAACGTTACTAACGTCGGATGCCTGTAACGTTCTTGTTATGGACACGTTATTGTGATAAACAAGGAGCGAGATACTTCAATGTCGAGACTTTTAACAGATATTTAGGTAAAATTTGTCGTTGAATATCAGCAACGCTTTGATAAAAGTTTTATGTCCGTGAATTTTTAAACTAACAACTTTGTTTTTATACAGACGGTTTATTCCCTAAGCACGAAGTCCGTGGTTTCGGCCTTACTTACGAGCGTTTCCTACTCCCTATCACCTACGGACATACGATTATTTCGGGGCCCGAACTAAGAATGAATGACAAAACGATTTGACAGTTGTCCCTACTACCGATGTGTTTTTGCCCGTCCGAAAAGTTGAACTTGACACTTGTTTTGTTCACTCCTACGTTTCGGGCTACTTTCGGATGGGCGACTAACTTCGTTGACGGACTTAGGGAGTAGCCCCCTGCTACGGAATAGTATGAATCTAAAAGTATTTTTTGATTGTTAGTAATGTATTCTTAGATTTGGTCACATTATCTTTAAATTATTGTATGCCCAAAATGGGCTGATTGATGTCTCCAACCTTATCATATATGCATGTATAACAACTGTAATTTCTCAATCAGAAACAATCTTCTGGTTAAAGTAAGGTAAAGAAGAGTTTCTACTTTATTTTAACCTGAAGTATATTGAGCATATATTGCTCTTTATTTGATGACTATTAACGATGCTCTAGCAAGCATGGATTGAAGGAATGCGTTTTTTCTCCAAGCGTAAATTCTAGTATTTATAGGAAAAAGAG
The DNA here is from genome assembly GCA_905220435.1 of Amphipyra tragopoginis. Classification (NCBI taxonomy): domain Eukaryota; kingdom Metazoa; phylum Arthropoda; class Insecta; order Lepidoptera; family Noctuidae; genus Amphipyra; species Amphipyra tragopoginis. The sequence continues at coordinate 13,816,863 of HG991999.1, read as the reverse complement.
ATCGTCTTCAGATGACAACGTTGCAAAGGCCCAAAAATGATACGCAAAACTAAAAAAAACATTGAGTATCGATACTTAATCACATGAGTAAGTATTTGGGCAAAAGCTAACAGCATTTCATAGACATATTAAACAAATTTGTATCATCTAGGATCACGATAATCAGTGATCGTCACTAAAATTGTTTCATGCAAACACAGAAATCAATGTAATAAATAATTCGTTATTTAGATTTCTGTGATTTGTATGTTTGCGTAGAGAAGCAGTTAAATCCGAAACAAACAACATTCATTATGTAACTACAAGTAGTTTTAAAGTAAGTATATGACGCACGTATGCTAACTATGCATAATGTATGTTAATACATGGCTATTACTCGTGTGACGTGAAGTCTCCTTAAAAGAATAGTCCGCTACGTGTATTCTCACGGGTGCCGTAAGCCGACAAAAATTCAGTTGAGCCAGCACTAGCTGTGATTTGTTCACTGAAAGCATAATTCTGCGAGAATCTGGTATGGCTAAATTTATTCAGTTCTGACAGCAATTGTTCATTATGAATCTAGAAATTCGATGTTAAAATGTTCGTGAAATCCGTAAAAGTGAACACTCGCAATTTATCAAAAAGAAGACATCTTCAACCATGATGATCACCACTGAACATTAGACACGGTCCTCATACATTCTATGTACCTATAATAAAGATTAGTAAAACTCAAAAGCCATTTTTTTATTTCACCTAAACCATGAAAGGCGCTTGCTTATGAAAAGTCTTCTAATCTGTATGCATGCAATGCGTGTCATGAGGATTGTTTGCCAAAATCGCCACCCTTGGCAAGCGGGTTGGTGATCACTATACGTTGTTATAAGTGCACTGACTGGGGATTGCTATCTATCCTGCAGACATTAATCCTTCAGACATCCTATCCGGCAGACAAGAGTCACGGCAAGAACACCTCTTTTCTTGCCTGAAACCACACGTAGTCTCGTGTCTCATAATAAATCCTATGCACTTATTTTAAATGCTATGAGTGTGAAGAATCGTATGTCTCTTTACCGTGTCTTTGGCCCATATTACTAGATAGTGGGCTAACTCGGGTATTTTTTGAAGCAGGAAACGTGCTAGGGCCTAATTCTCCTAAAATAAATCTTGATAAATCACAACCGAACCAAGGCCGAACCGTTCATTCAGACAGTTCTCAATTTCAAAAGCTATCAAAATGTTTGACACAAAAAACAAAATCAAACATTTTGACAGTTTTCGTAAAGGAGAACTGTACGATTAAAGAAACATGCACATTTCCTGCTTTATAAAAATATCTGAATAGCCTACAGCGTTCATTTGAGAGATCTTCCAACAGCAGCTATCATAAAGTAGAATTCTATACATTTAACAACTCTTTTTTATATAGGTCTCTATTCCTCTTATAACTACACATAAGAGGGATTTCTCAAATGAGAGCCGTTTATTAATATGAGCCCTAATGCGCTAAACAGATTTGTACACGCTAAGTGCCGTGTGCATTGTGCATATCAGTAAAAAACAAATACAATGAGATTTTAAACTCACGATCTGCAAACCGAGTTTGCTATTCACATGCATATTAAAGACTATATTAAGTCGAAATTAGTTCAAGTCCAATTAGGCACAGTTGGCACCTAATAGTCGGGGCGATACAAAAGGAGAGAGTACACAGAATTTGTGTTTTTGTTCATACTACATGCCGGGCAACAATGACCGTGGTAAGCCACTGAATTGCTAGTTTTATAGTGGACATGGTCAGCGAAAATGTGGAGCGAATCCTTTATGGTATTGGCAAAGCTCCGTACTGATACTATACTCGCGTGCTCGTGTAAATCACATCTATGAACAGAGTCGTTTCGGGTCTACGGTACTTTTTATAGGAGCTTACAAATGGACTCGATTTTCGCAAAATCGATACGGTTACGTTACAAATGATTGTTATTTTTCAGTGGTAATATTTCAATAATTATTCCACAATATCTTACGATAAAATCGATAGTCAAATTAGGTCGTAGCTCGTAGTATTTAAATGATATCTAATTTGAAGCGATAATTCGATGATGACCTCCGCAATTTAGGCTCTATATTGAATGAAAGAAATGACTTTTAAAACTAGAATGTTATATCTCTTTATATGACGAGGTGGCCCGGCGTGTACTCAGCATAGCATCGGCGCTCCCCATCAAATTCGAGGTTCTTTTACGGCAAATCTTCCCGAAATCTGAAATGAATGAGTAAATATACTTTAATGTTTAATCCTGGAATCTAATTTTCGCCTTTTACTGTGCGTTATCGTGTAAAATCATACGATTCAAAATCTTTTAAGATGCTAAAATATTCCGTTCGCTCGGATAAAAATATTTTTATATATTTTCGTGATAAATGTCGTGAAATTCGGAAAGCAATCTGTGTTATAACAGAATATGGTATTGACACACCTAAGGAAAGCCATTAGCATACGTCCGTGTAGTAGTGATGGCGGAAAATTACTTAGACATTTTTTGACGTACCATGAAATATTTATGTTATGATTGAGTGAGTATGCGGAGATTTTCCTCAGTGCCACTATATAATTAAAAGCTGAAAGTTATTTCTTTACACGGTATTTTAGAACGAAAAGTTGCCAGCATTCTGTAGGTAATTCATAACAAGGTATTCGTTAGATATTCGTCGTCGTTGTTAGGCAGAACAAAGATTTTTCTTTATTGTTCGGTGAATAGCTAGAGGCTCGCCTCCTCTGCCTATTCTTCCAGATTCACAGGCAAGACGGTTAAAGTCAATTATAATAATGAAAAAGAGAATAATTAAGTCGCGCAGGAGTAAAACTATCATATGTTCTTTTTTCTACGTGCCAGCTTCTAAAATAACGGCAAAAATTGCATTCCGACAATGAACATGATTATGATGATTTGATATATGATGAAACCTTGGAGCAACGCGATTGACGACGATGTCGGTGGCCGAGTTGCTCAATGGATAAATCTATCTATGTTGTAATTCAAATATTAATAAAATTGAGTTATGTACATTTTTTACAGGTAATTTTTTTGATTTATTTACGCAATATTTTGACCATGAGTCAAAGAAAATAAGGGAAGTAGAGACGATTTTGATAAACAAAAGGCCATATTTGGCTGTAACGTCCATTGGTAATTTAAAATTCTTTTTTGAATGTCCACAAATAGAGCTGCAGTGAACGTTGAAAATATTATATTTAGCTGGTTTATAAAAAGGGTTTTCTTGCTTTATTTTTAACATAAACGAAGAAACGTAAAAATCTACATAAAGAAGGTATGTACTTGTGAAGATACCAAAACTCATCGTATAGGAACAGACACAGGTATGCTTATAGAAAATGCTTGTTCTGAAACATTTTCTGCGTTGTTGGTTTTTACTACAACAGATGTAGGCCGTTTCTTGACAAAATTAGACCCACTCTATTACGTAACGCGGAAAATTTTAAACATAATAAAGGAGGGTCCACCTCAAGGGCCGTAGCATTTTCCTTCCTTTTGCTTGTACCTTTCTTAATTATTACACGGGCCGGGTGCTATATCTTATGCGCAAAAAGTAGACTCAACGCATAATGTAACGTAAAGTATTATGTTAAATATGAAAAACATGCTCATTAGTATGCGTTCTAATTTTAAGGTGTTTCCACATTTTCGTCATGCATTAATTAACATTTTCTTTTAATTTTTATGACTTTTTTTTTAATTTAATTTATTTTATGAACGTTGTTGTGATCTTGTGAAAAGTGGATTTGTTTTAAAAGGTTTTTTGCACTAAACATAATTATGATGAATGAATGCATCTATGTATCATAATTATTGCAAGCATATTTTGACTGCATGTTTTCAAAAATGACTTTTATTATAGTTAACTTAATTAATTTGATTTAGAAAAATATTACGTGTTATTATATTAAATTATTAAATTATGTTATATATTAAATGAAGTTTATTTTGCGATTCAATTGTTTTTGCACATTTTTAAACGTATAATGAATGTGTCATGTTTGTAAGGTCGAAAATGCGATGTCAGTTTACATTGCACGTCGCCTTCAATCCAACTTCCCTTCACTGTTTCGCTCCAAATAGTACGCAACCGAACTCTAATTTACAACATTGTTCCCGTCAAAATTGTATAATTTCTCAGAAAACAAGCTTAGCAGACTTTTAAATTAATATCAATTTAACTTTAATTTCGCGAGCAGACTGTATGTTAGAAACAATAGCTATTTGAGTGTTTGGCCAATTGTCAGAGTGGAACAATTGTTAAAGAAGGCGGCGGTGACGTGCAAATAGTTGGAATATACTCAAGATTCCCGTCTTTAGTCAATTTTACGTTACGAATCTTATTTCTACAAGCATCGTCTCTTACTCTGAAAAATGTATAGCAATGAACGCGTCTATGTATCCAGAATATTGATTGCGGCCAGTTACTTTAATTCGAGGCAATTCTTTTTTAGGCCGCCCAAATAAGCTCGCAATCTATGGGAAAAATACTAAGTTTTCTAGGTATAAACAAATACGTGTGTGTACGTATTTGTTTAGTAACAAGTTGTTTGGCAAGAGAGTTTAGTATAGTACAATTGACAACAAACATCCACGTGCTACATAGGCAACTGACATAGATATTTTATCTGCCATAATTTGTACGTACGAGACACGCCCAGTCAACCGATGGCAAGGATGTATTAAATTGCGGAAATAGTTACCTGCACACTTACCTATTTTGCACACTGTACATACGTCATGCTTTTCAATAGCAGCGATGTGGGTTGCCTGTTAAAGAGGACCGCAAATCCACTGACAGATTACGTTCAGCCGGTCTCCTGCTGTCATGCCGAGCGCCTTGTTTGCAGGACTTATTCGTACGGATCCCTGTCCTGTTTTGTTAGTGATATACGGGTACTAGGTCCCACTTATATGTTTCAGAGATTTTAGTCTGGTTTAAGGACGACGTTAGGTTTAGACAACAGATTTGTGTTACAGTATTTGTGTTGTCTGGGAGTTGTATTGCTATATTTGCGATGAAGATACCTTTTATTCATTTTATTTATGTTTGTACTGCCGTTTTTTTATAGGAATTCAATACCAATACTTTGTATCCATTTACATACTTTGTCTCTTAATCTCTCCGTAATAAAAAAATGTGATGTTTTATTTAGGGACAGCAGTATTTCACACATGACATCATCACAATGCAGTCACATATTGCTAAAACATCGTTATGCGTTCTCGTTTCACTTGCTTGATTGACAAATGATTTTCAGTGAATAATTAGTTTTTTTTTAAAAAGCAGGATTCTTTATCATCACTATCACTACATAGTATAAAACAAAGTCGCTTCCCGCTGTCTGTCCATATGTATGCTTAGATCTTTAAAACTACGCAACGGATTTTGATGCGATTTTTTTTAATAGTTAGAGTGATTCAAGAGGAAGGTTTTAAGCTATGAAACGTACACGTGCGAAGCCGGGGCGGGTCGCTAGTATATTTTATTTTTTATTTTATTTCTTCAGAAAACTTACAGCTAATATACAAGGTTAGTCAGAAAGGGGGTACTAATCCGAAATGGTGTTAAAGTACACATAATAATGAATAACTTTTGTTCTACAACTTTTCCCAAAAGTCAATAATTTAAGAGAAACAGTTGTTCAAAAATCTCAAAAAAAAAACTCTAAAATCTATCTATCCCCAGTTATGATCAGCTGTGTTTACATTTTAGGTCACATTTGGGGTCATGAATTAGAAACACCATTTTCTGTATTTGTAACTAAAGCAGGGATGCAGAATTTTTGAAAAAACTAAAATAAAAATCATTTTATTTGGAAAAAAAAAAATCGAATTTTGAAATTTTAACAGTTTCTTTCAAACAATCATCAGCGATACTATAAGTAGGCTTCGGATTAGTACACCCTTTCCAACTAACCTTGTATAGGTTGTAAATAAATTAGTGAAAGAAGGCCAATTACAAGTTTTCACAGGTAGGTAAGGCATACTTATAAAATTAAATAAGCTTAAAAGAACAAAAATCTGGAACCTCAAACATTATTTACTTATTGCAGCTTTATAAACTGGATTAAAAAGTTATTAAGCGATGAGAAACATTGAGAACAATTAAATACTTTTAAAGAGGAATTTTAACAGGTTCATTAAATTGATAATTTAACCTTTAAATTGTTTCTTTACTTAGCTTTCGCTGGCTCCAAAGAATATAATGTGTGATAATATGTAGCATTAAGTAATATAGCTACGCCTATAATCCGTTTAAGTTTTCACGCACAGGCGTGTGTTGTGGTGACTGGATATTCACCAAGAATTGCGTTAAAGTCAATAGAAGACGTGCTTCACATCATTATTTAACTATTTATGCACACACAGAACATTAGACAGATGAAGTAGGAAGTTAACGTATAAAGGTAGTTAAGTACTACTTATTTGTAAAGAAATCTCTTTTAGCCGATCTGCGGGAGTAAAGTTGAAAAAGAAGAAATGTAGACACGCAAGCTTCATCACTAACATAGTATAAAACAAAGTCGCTTCCCGCTGTCTGTCCCTATGTATGCTTAGATCTTTAAAACTACACAACGGATTTTGATGCGGTTTTTTAAATAGATAGAGTGATTCAAGAGGAAGGTTTTAAACTATAAAACGTGCACGTGCAAAGCCGGGGCGGGTCGCTAGTACATGTATAAAATATATCTACACACTCGTAATCTATTTTTTAATGACCAGGATTTTAGGCCTTTAGGTCTCAAGTGGTTGAGGGCTCTATCGTCATTCATAAGTCTTTTTAGGGCTTCATACCCAAAGGGTAAAACGGGACCCTATTACTAAGACTCCGCTGTCCGTCCGTCTGTCCGTCGGTCACCAGGCTGTATCTCATGAACCGTTATAGTTTAGACGGTTGAAATTTTTACAGATGATGTATTTCTGTTGCCGCTATAAAAATAAATATTAATAAATAAATTTAAATAAAAGTAAAAACCGACTTCAAAACAAAAACTAAAAAGAGTAAAATAATTACCAAAATATAAAATTAACAGTTTCAGAAGTCGGTGGCTTTTATTTGTTTCAGTGTAGAATTGCACCAACTTCTGAAACTGTTAATTTTATATTTTGGTAATTATTTTACTCTTTTTAGTTTTTGTTTTGAAGTCGGTTTTTACTTTTATTTAAAGTTATTTATTATATACGTTTTAGTGCCATAAATTACACGGTTTAAGACTACAAATTTAAATGACACGATTGCGTAATCTTTCCTACAATTAAATAGTTTTCTTTAAGAATTAATGTATAATTATCATGACGGCTCCTTACAAACACATACAAACTTCTTTCTTCTTGGCTAATGTTTCTGTGATCACAGTTAAAACAGAGATTGAAAGTCCTTATCAAAACTTTTGCATAAGGGAACCACAAACGAAAACGTCATCTAAGTATATTTTTTTTTTGTTTTTGTTGATTATTTCAAAAAGCGCTGAATCTATTTCGATAAAATTTATATGGGACCACCTCTGAAGTATGATCTACCAAACAAAAAAGAATCATCAAAATCCATTCATAATGGAAGGAGATATCGCGTAACAAACATACAAAAAAAAAAAAACATTCAGACGAATTGAGAACCTCCTCCTTTTTGAAGTCGGTTAAAAACAGAATATTATAAATATTTAAGGGGGCTCCCATACAACAAACGTGATTTTTTTGCCGTTTTTATAGATAACGGTACGGAACACTATGTGCGCGACTCCGACTCGCACTTGGCCGTTTTTTTATGTTGCGGTAAATAACAAGAGTACAATTCCAATCCCAAGACAGAATAAAATATTTTTTTTACATAACACATTTTTAAACTTTGTCAGACTACGGGGATTGAAGCTTCGACATCAAGTTGGCAGCCGAACTTGAGACTAATAAACCAAAAAGGCCCCGAGGTATTGCTAGTGAAATCATCAGTTCATCAAAGAATAGTTTCTGCGCAGAACTTGCGCCGGAAAATAAGATTTGAACTTTAAAGAAACTTATTTTTAATCTCGCCGAGTCATACTTGTCATGCCGGGGGAACTTGGTTCCGCTAAAGGAATATTTTCCTTACCATTCTTCTTAATGTCAACTCCTTTAAAATATTAGGTTAAGCCAGTTGGTTCAACATTATAATATTAGAGCTGCATCAAGACATCCGCTGATGTACATCATACAACTACTAACGTCTGAATACATTATACAGGTATAAACGAATTCGTATAAATTCATTAAAACCTCACATGATCTATCAATTGGATAGATTAACCACGCACGGGATTTATCTAGATTCAAAATAAAAACAAAAAAATATTTTCGTCTTTCGGTAAAGATAAGTTATCGTATCTAAACTACCTAATAAAGTTTAAACAAAAACAATTGGTGAAGAATAATTTTTATTTTTTACATTTCGATGCCACGCATAAATTAATGAAGGCATGTACACCTGCCGGGCATGACTAGCGCGGTATCGCTCCGCGCAGTCAGTTAACTCGGGGCGCTAAAATAACTCGGGTATAGCACACCATGTTTTTCGATCTTTTTTTGAGTTTATTGAAAACAACAGTTATTATTTGAAATAGGGCATAACACAAACAAAAACACCGGCCAAGTGCGAGTCGGACTCGCGCACGAAGGGTTCCGTACCATTATCTATAAAAACGACAAAAAAAACACGTTTGTTGTATGGGAGCCCCTTAAATATTTATTTTATTCTGTTTTTGTATTCTGTGTTATAGCGGCAACAGAATTACATCATCTGTGAAAATTTCAACTGTCTAACTATCAAGGTTCATGAGATACAGCCTGGTGACAGACGGATAGACGGACGGACACCGGAGTCTTAGTAATAGGGTCCCGTTTTACCCTTTGGGTACGGAACCCTAAAAAAGCTGTCTGGGACTAATTCACTCAATGCTTGTTAAATTCAATCTGGTGCTTCTTCTTCTCTCATGTCGGCAAGAGCTATACGAGAGTAGTTCATGCTGTGGTGAAAAGATTAGCCAGTCGGTTAGGTTGGTAGCATTGCAGACTGCCCAGGGGGCGCTAGACGTACCGAGGCTCTTTTAACCCTTTTTTTTTTTTTTCGTGGGAAAATCCTCATGGATACCCTTCGCCTGGGGAAGGCGAAAGGTTATGCCGGACTCTTACCGGCTAAAAACCCACGGTGTTCCTTCTCCTGACCTATGGCCGGGGTCACGGGATTCGCAGCTGCATGCACCGCAACCCCGGCAGGCCTCGGTCCGCCAGTCCCTGGCGGACCTCTCCTTCTGTGGGGCTTTACCCCTTTGCCCCACGTCCTCCCGAGAGGCGCGCATGGAACACGGCGCGCCACCTTCTCGAGCCTGTTACTGGTCGGGCGACGGGTCCCCTAACCCGCCGCCCGCAGGCCAAGGCTCTTTTAACCCTTTTTTTTTATCGTGGGAAAATCCTCATGGATACCCTTCGCCTGGGGAAGGCGAAGGGTTATGCCGGACTCTTACCGGCTAAAAACCCACGGTGTTCCTACTCCTGACCCTTGGCCGGGGTCACGGGATTCGCAGCTGCATGCACCGCAACCCCGGCAGGCCTCGGTCCGCCAGCCCCTGGCGGACCTCTCCTTCTGTGGGGCCTTGCCCCACGTCCTCCTGAGAGGCGCGCACGGAACACATGCGCGCCGCCTTCTCGGGCCTGTTACTGGTCGGGCGACGGGTCCCCTAACCCGTCGCCCGCAGGCCACACACTAGGGTAGCCGGAGATCGTCGCGCGCCCTCCGGCGGCGCCCGGTGCGTCTGGCGCGGGAAGGGAGAGTGGCCGTCGCCTCTCTCTCCCTCTCCGCTCCCTCCTTGGTCGCCATCACCACCTCGCAAAAGGAGGTGACGGCTTCCCACGCACTCTCGCTCCCGACCATGGACAGAACCACGGCCGGAAGCGAGAGGTCACCACCGATCGCCGCGACTAGTTCACGGCGCTGCGTCGCCCACGCACGGCACTCCTGCAACGTGTGCAGCGCCGTGTCTTCCGGGCAGTCGACGCAGTGGTGACATCCGGGCGTCTGCTCCCGGCCTATGCGACACAGGTACTTCCCGAAACATCCATGTCCCGAAAGCACCTGCGTCAGCCGGAAGCTGAGGGCGCCATGCCGCCTCTCCAGCCATTCCTCCATAACGGGTCTTACCGCCGCTATTGCGGCGTGCCCTGCGCTGGGTTGCGCAAGTCGTTCTCTCCACTCGGCCACTAGGATCTGGCGGAGCTCACTCCGCTCAGGCGCCTCCTCGCGCTGACGATATCTCAGCGCGAGGGCCCTCGCCTCCAGATCCCAGGGCATCGATCCGGCTAGGAGGCTCGCCGCCTCGAAGGAGATCGTACGGTACCCCCTTATCACCCTGACGGCCATCGCGCGCTGCGGTCTGCGCAGGATTGCGACGTTGCGCGCCGTCAAGGTGTCCGCCCATATTGGCGCCCCATATAGGGCCATGGACCGTACGATCCCCGAAGGCTCTTTTAACCCTAGAACAACACACAAATAACACATAGGCGTTTTTCATGTGCCTAATTAACTTTATTTGCCCATTAAAGGTGATCACACATTTGTCACCACACAAAGAGTCGTTCTTTTCCACGTCTTAGTCTACATTCGGTTCGGACATTATTGATCGCTGACCCGACGCCTATGTGGTTCTACGTCAATGTATCTTGCTATTCAATATTAAGTAAGGATGATTATAATATTTTACAAGACTCTTGTATTCAATTGAAAGTTCATATTTGTATCGATACTTAAGTGGAAGATTTCAGGTGCAGGTTTGTTTTACCTGGTTACATATATGTAGTTATACAGCATGTAAGGGTAAACACCGTCATCACTCAAACCATGGGTAGTAGACTTAAACATAAAAATATAGGACCGAGTAAAAAATAAATAAAAAAATATACGCGCGAGAAATGAGCGGCGCGGCGGCGCTACGACGCGGTGTACACACTCGCTAACGAGACAGCTGACTGAGGTAGCAAACTGTGCGGGGCCGTGCGTCGGGCCACGCGGCGAGTTCCCCGCGCCCCCTCCCGTAGCTTGTTGCCCCGCGCATAGGGTGAAATGCTTTTGAGGAAAATTAAAAATAAAAAAAAAAAAAAAAGTTTGTTCTTTTTCATTGATTTTACGTTCTATAAATGAAACCAAACAACTGGTTTCAAGGATAACGGTGTTTACCCTTTCAACCTGTATGTGCCTACATGTTATGGGTGTTGCCCACGGTGCGTGATATCGCGCACCGCGACGCACGAGCTCGCACCGGCGCACCATGGGAAGAGACTCGTCCGTGGTAACGTGGACGCGTGCGGACCGGTGCGCCGTATCAGCCGCGAGTCGGTAACTTCAAAGGAGCGGTGCGAGTTCTCTTTCACTGGTATTATGGAATAAAAAAATAGCTTCTAATCACGCTCCCTCATAATTGTGGCTTCCCACGGTGCGTGATTCTACGGATGATACCACGCACAGCCGGTGCGCGCTACCACGCACCGTGGGAAGCCAGCTTTAGAAAAGTTCGATGGAGCTGTGAATAATATTTAATATACACTTCTCATCAAAAAACTCGAAACACTTCCGATTTTTTTTCTATAAGGAACTAATCGTCTTTTTTATCAGTAATGGTCGCCAGAAAAAAAAGCGGAGTGTTTTCATTTTTTTGATGAGAAGTATATTTTCAGTTACTTAACTGGAGTAAAACAGCATTTCGTAGAAATCTACTCGTCCTAAAATATGAGTATGTTATTACTAACAGAATAATTATTGTGAACAATTATTTATTACCAATGGAACGGTCATTAAACTGAAAAACATGTAATTATTCGCTAGAATGGGTTGTACCTAATTGTTACCATATAATTACAATGATTTTGTAGATCTGTTACAAATTTGACAATAGCCATTACATACAAACATAGGGACCTAATTAACGCAAATGTTGACTATTTAAATACAATTTTTAAGCATATTTTTCGTATCCATAACACAATACAACGAGGCGTGCCAAGAAAATCCCCAACAAAGTTTGTAAGGAAGTAAAAAAGTCAGGAAACGGGAATGTACTGCGATGTTGAGATTTTACGAGTTTAGAAAGATATTTCTACGTATGGTCACGTTCCACAACTTACTGGGTAAGCAGAGATTTAAGTGGTGTTAATTTGAACATTAGGAGGCGCATGTGCAGCTGTGGGCGCTTAAATGCTGATGTGATATTGATATGAACATGGTGTTCCTAATAATAGTGCGAAATACGAAGGCATTCCATTTAGTGCACCAATTCGAATCATACAAATAGCATTCCTATTCCTATTAATATCAATATTAATAGGAATAGGAATGCTATTGGTATGATTCGAATTGGTGCACTAAACGGAATGCCTCGAAAAATGTACGCAGGTACGTGTTTGAGAGAAGTTTCTATATAAATTGTGACTACATTGGGCGAGAGCATTAGTGACTGTGGAGCCAAACTGTTGCACCGATTAGTCTTCTAAACCTGTCTTCCATCCGAGGTGTTCAATCTAACCAGCTATTGCAACGCCAGTGGTTTTTTTTTTTCAAAGTCGTCGTTCTGTGCATGTTGCTCGGCGTTCCTAAGATCAAGAAAAAGATAAGGTAAGGTGAAGGTTTTAAAAGTCGTAGAGCTCCTTGCGAAAAAGTTTGTCTGGGGAAGTACTACCTCCATCCCTATTTCTGCCGTTGCTGTGTTTTGGTTTGAAGGGTATGGGTTACCGGTGAAATTACAGACACATGAGAGTTTCCAACGTTGTCTCTAATAGGGGATTTACACGGATCGATTTTCACCGCACGGCTAGGCCGCACGGCGGAAATCGACCGTCTAAACGACAATTCGACTAGACCGCAAGTGACTAAAATTGCAAGCCCGAAGTTGGGTGCCATTCGACTTTTGCCGTGCAGCGACAAGCCGCATGCGGCGGGTGACTAAAATCGACCGTGTAAATGGTCAGTTGCAGGCGATCGCCCGCCGCATGAGGTGTGTTTTGCGTTGTGTTCTTCCGCTGGAGATGAACAAGTCGCATGCGATTTTTGTCGACCGGTGTAAATGGGGTGGCGATTCGATTTTTACAAGCGGTGCGACTGGTGAATTGCTGCACGGCAAATCGACCCGTGTAAATCCCCCATTAGGTTGGAAACGCATCAGCAATCCCCTTGTTGTAGGTGTATAAAGGCGGCGGTAACTACTTACCATCAGGTGGGTCGTCGGCTTGTTTGTCAACCTATTACAAAAATTTTACTTTACTTACCCATAACATTTGGGAAACCAGAATGTTATGGGTAAGTAAAGGTTTTTCTTTTAAAAAATATTAGCGACCCGCCCCGGCTTCGCTCGGGTGCAATGTATTATACATATAAACCTTCCTCTTAAATCACTATATCTATTAAAAAAAACCGCATCAAAATCCGTTGCGTAGTTTTAAAGATCTAAGCATACATATGGGACAGACAGCGGGAAGCGACTTTGTTTTATACTATGTAGTTATTGTCCTTATTCTTAAACTTTTCTAGAACTACGAAATGTTAACTTCGTGTAATGTTCTTCCGAAATAAATTACTTGTCGTTAAACTAGAAGTTACTAATGAATGATGAGTTATTTGATCATCACTCATACTCGTACGATAGAGTAACTATTACAAGTTTTACCAGAAACTATCACTGTTTCCTATTTGCAGAAGTGTCTATAAACCTTTAAATACTCAGAATTCCAAGCAATTAGCAAAGTTACTTGATGTACTTGGAAACTCCGTTTAGTATGTGTACATTGTACCATTAGTTGGAGAGAGAACATAATATTATTGGTATTAAATAGTATGGCTTCGATGGCCGTGGTCATGTTGTGCGAATGGGAGATAATCAAGCGATGAAGCGAGCCGAGCAAACGCCTCAGATATTTCGGTCATGATTTGCCCGGCAGATCACACGAAGTCCAGAAGGATCTGCAGATCTCCAGGCGCTTGACTAATCAAGCACTTGGCCTAGCCTCTAGCACTCTAGCCAACTAGAGACCGCCGAAATCCAGGAAGCAATTGCCCATTAGGGGTCACCGTACCATCTTTGCTAATACATTTTAGCATGTAAAAAGACGAACACTGAGCCAGATTTCTCTATTACAAACGAGCACTTAAAATAATAATTTTTCTGGCAAAAAAGTTTCCTCGTTACTGACCAGCGTAAAAACATAAAAGTAATAAAATATATAACCTGCCCGTGTTTGCCTGAGTGTGCTTATTCGCAGTATTTATGTATTTGTTCGGAATAGAATAAACTTTAATAAAGCGACATATTTATGTTTGTTCAACAAAAACTGCCAGGGGCAAGTAACCCGTGCCGTAAATGTTCAGAAAATATTTTCTTGAGGAGGTTTGTCCGTTTGTTTGTTCCGTCTACTCGACTAACTACTGAATTATGTTTTAAGAATTTTGCCACAGAGTTTATACTTACCTCTAATTACAAAATGGTAATTAGAAACGGGTGCTAATTAAACAGACTTCTTTTTAATAGCAACATTCGCCTCTAAAAATCTACATTTCCTTCTAAATTACTAAGTCAGCCACAATTAACGAGCGTCTGAATGATACTATCTTAGCCACTAGTTATCTTCTATATACGCCACTGTTCGTCACCCACTTTCATTTTCACAATAAAAACAAATGAAAAACAAAAATCAGAGTCGACGGAGCCCCGCTGCGCGCGGCTCCTATTTATGTCTGCAGGGTTTAAAGTAACCTAACACGAAGGGAATGACGGGGGCTTCGTTCGCACGCTTTGCTCGCTCACTCTACCCCCCGTCATCCCCTTCGAACCTAACCTGTCCGTGTCGGGGTGCCCAAAAATTTTTTTGGCGTTGTAAACAAGACGAATTAGTTTATTAGAGGTTATCTCATTTTCCCGTTGCTTAGTTATAAAATGAGAAGTTTGGTCACGTGGCCAATAAATAAATTTGTGGCTTGATTTATTATTTCTCATTAGAAACCCCTAGTGTGTAGAGCAAGGGTGGGCAAACTTTTTTCATCAGGGGCCGTAAAAATGCAAGATTTTTTCAAGGGGACAAGAATAAAATAAAAATTGAATTTGTTCTGCCAAAACTAAAATTTTTGGCTCAAATAATTTCAGTTATTTGATATGGCATGTTAAAATTATCTACGTATTTAATGTATACCTAATTGTGTCGATGCAGCCGAAAAAAAATATTTTCGGGAGCCATACGCTCTTGCTCTAAAAAGGAGGGTTGGCGGGCCGGGTTTAAACACTGCGCAGGCCGGAGTCGGCCCCGGGCCAAAGTTTGTCTACCCCTGGTGTTGAGTGAGGGACATACAAATATTTTTTATTCCGGAAAATGTAATCATTGTGACGCGGGTGGAACCTCTGGAACAGCTAGTGTTTGAATGCTTATACTGTGTAGTTCATAATTGACCGATATTTTTGTTAAACCTCTTGTTTCTCAGTTCAAAGCAAACGACCACCATAGGCGAAGGGGCGCAAAAGAGCAGAGCTCAAAACATTGTGCCCATCACGCATCAATCCCTCAATCGGGGAAATGCAGACCAAGACGGCTTCATAAAGGTGGAGAAAAAACGAAAACGGAAGCCAAGTTCTCGTAACAAATGCGGTACCGCATTGACAGGACCCAATATGCTGCTGCGACCCGCAATACCCTCGACGCAGCTGTACGTGTCCCGTCTTCATCACTCCACGAAGGTTGAGGAGATCGTGGAGTACATTACTATCAAGACCAATTGGACTTTGAGGGTCGAGAAGTTGGAGTCGCGCCATAATGTGAATTTTAAATCGTTTGTGGTGCGGGTTCCAACTCAACATCTAGATACCTTCCTAAAAGAGGAATTTTGGCCGAAGGGTGTCGTGTATCGTCGTTTCCGCGGAAGGTTACGCGACACCACGCAGCGCAACACGACGCCGACACTACGTGTACAATAATAGTGCGCTATTAAGTTATATTTAATATGTATGAATTTATTTTGATATGTATGTTAGTCTTTAAGGTATTTATCTATGGCCTTTTGTAGCCTGTTATATGTATAGTATATGTGTATCTATTAGTTTCGGCTAGCCTCCACGACACAGGGAATCCTAGTGTGGAAGCTAGTACCAAATGTAATATTATTATTATGTAAGTTTATTGAATAAAGTATTTGATTTGATTTGAGTTTACTGCAAAGTTCAATGAAAGTTGACTTAGGATGTCTCGTTTTCTACTCTCAACTTAGCCAGTGGACCCCTATCGCTTACATTTTAATAATACAATAAGTATTAAACTTACAGGGAAGTGAACGGAAAGATTATCATATTAGACAGAATCCGAAGAAGAAATCCAATGGTCAAAAATCCTAATCTCAACTAATATTATAAATGCGACATTAAGTTTGTTTGTTACCTTTTCACGCTTAAACCACTGAACCGATCATCCTGAAATTTTCCATATACACACATCAAAAAAAGTTTGCGATCACTTTGACAAATTATGTAGCCTTTTTGAAGCCGAATTTTATAATCGGGATTCAAAGCGATAATTATCATGATAAATATAGATTGATAGTTATCTAGATAAATATAAATCAGATTTCAGTTGGACTTTGAATTCGGAATCTTCACATACATAATTATGCTAGTGATCGCAAACTTTTTTTGATGTGTTGCCAGGTGTACAGAAACGGACATAGGGTACCTTTTATCCCGAAAAACGTACTATTTCCGAGGAAAACAACAATAACGTTCTTATGATAATAGATGGCGCCACGTGATTTTCGAATCATGATTGAATTATATTATTCTAGAAACTTTAGTAGTGTGTTAAGAGTTGATTGTCAAATTCTAAATTAACGCGAGGGAAGCCGCGGGAAAAAGCTAGTAATATTATAAATGCGAAAGTAACTCTATCTGAGACGCTCTCACGCCTAAACCGCTGAACTGATTTTGATAAATCTTGGTACAGAGATAGTCTGGAACTTGGAGAAGGTCATAGGCTATATTTAACCCGAGAAATACAAAATACGCGATAAACGACAGCCACGCGGGTTAAGCTGTGAGCGACCTCTAGTAATTAAATAAATAAAGCGAGCAGACCGCTTTTGCGACATACAAATACTACTTCAAATATTTCATGGTTCTGAAATAAACCATTCCAGAACATAATCAACAATGAGAAACAGTAGGTATCTATCTGCATAGAAAAATAAATTAGTTTAATAACAATATTAATGACGCCGTTTTCTTCTGGCAATAGAGGTTAACCGATCCACTAAACACCATAGATCAAATATTTTTTTACCATGGTTTACAATAGTTTTGCACCCACTTGGGACGGTCCATGACTGTACTTCAATAGCCGTGGATAGTCCCCGGTTGGTGCCCCACCCCATTTTAGATTAAAGTTCTCAAAGGGGCCTCTGCGCGTTGGACCTATGTCCTCGTGTATGCCTTCCAAAAGACCGAACATCTTCCGCACGGAAGATGAGCCGTGAGCAGAGGTACTAATGAAAAGAAAGATATTACAAAGGTCAAAGAAATATTAAAACATTAATTAGATATATTGGGTTTCCTGAAGATGAAATTGTTTTTGTTTCTTGGATCATAATTTATTTAAAGCATAAATGACAGATGAAATGAACGGGAAAACAAAAAAAAGTATCCAATTTCTTTTGTTCCCTTACATTTTATTACGATATAATGATGTTACTGATTATTTTACTGCTGCCTAATGAGGCCACTAGTTATAGTAGGCACGTTTACAATAGTAATAACAAGTGCGCGGCAGCTTTTACTTCAATGGTTAAATTACCAAACAACAACGTTAAAAGAAAACTGTTAATAGGCCAGTCGAAATAGACATGCTACTTTGGAATAATTCGCATAGAGCTGAAAATTGATACAGACCTTGAAAACATCATGACAAATAAAATGCCAAAAGTTCCATTCGACAGAAATGAGGCAGAAAAAAAACAACGTCAAACGTCAAAAAATCGGTTAATCGCAATGGCGTTTTTTTAAATAGACGCGTCATACACCGACATCATTGCATTAGAAAACAGCGCAAATTTTACGATAGCTACATATCATTACATTTAATTATACAGTACAAATTATACAAGTAATTATACAGTATAATTCTTTTTTTCTTTTTTTTTTTGAGTACGTTGCCCCACTCTGAGATTTCTCTTGTATCGTGGGTGCGTTTACAGACACAAATCTCACAAACAAACGCCCAGACCCGAAACAACCATCTGTAGGCCATACAAATGTTTGTTCCGTGTGGGAATCGAACCCACGACCCGTGGCGCAGAAGCCAATCGCTTAGCTACTGCACCAAACGTGTCGTCAAATTCGTACATCATCTGTAAACTTATTATGTGTTTTTTTTTGGCAAATTATTGCTGTCCTTACATTTTATAGGGAAATATAGCCGCTACACTAGTTGGTGCTTGACTAAGTGAATGCCGGGCAATTACCTTGCTTTAATTTTGCCAATATTGAGCGCGGGCAACGCATTTAAAGTTTATAACGGGAACACCCAAATATTCCGAAATATTTTATTCCGAATTTGGATATTCCGATGTTTAAAAATCCGAATTTGATATAAAATACCGATTATTAAAAAACACGAAAGCTATTTTACCGAATGTCATAAATACGATTTATTTGTTTTCCGACTTTCAAAAGTACGAAGAGTTAAACATCCGATGTGTTCTTGGCCCGAAAAACAGCATTCCGATTTGCAATTTTCCGAAAACAATAAACATTATGTCAAGCAATAGAGAATTAAACATAACACAGAAAGGTGAGCAATTGGTTAGGTTAGGTTAGAACTGCGACCCCCTACGCTGGAATATATGCTGGAACCGATTAGTTACATATAGGTACTTAATAAAAAAGCGCGTAATGCATAAAGGTGAGTTTACAGAAAAAAATATTTGAATGAGAGAAAAACATTTTTCCCACAATTATGTTGTTATTTAGTAGGGAAAGTGATTCTGTCATTAGTTTCTTTTTCTACTTTCCTATGAATAATTAACTTGCTCCCTTTGGATAAAGTTGAACCATTGTGTGTTAATCTGTTTTACTATTTAGGTTTACTAGGCGTTTTAATTTCGGACTTTTAATTAATAGGTATTTTAATAATCGGAATTCGTATTTTTGATGTTTCGGATTATTGTTGAATCTGACTTTTTATTGTTAGGTGTATTGAAACTCGGCATTTTGATATTCGTAATTGTAAACGTTAGGCGTTTTGTAATTTAGGATTTATAAAAGTAGGTTTTATGATTAATCGGATTGTCATATTAGGAGTTTTAAACCATTCGGAATTATGAAAATCGGTATTATAAAAATCGGGATTAAAATATCGGAATTTAGTTTTTCGTATTATTGTAGTGTACCCGTTTATAACATCATTGGTTATTCATGTTATCATCATAATAGTTTGCACAAAGCTATAGCTATAGGTTACAATTCCCTAAAATTAAAAATGGTCTAGACATTATTTCTACGAAATATCATTCTTGAGATAAAACGATTAAAACATTGGAAAAATCATCTAAAGAACAACTCCTAATTTAAGATTCTCGCACAACCTAAATCGCTAAAGATAGAAACTTGAAAAGAGAGTAATTGTATTTTATAGCGAAAAAGCACACTACTCTTAGACGAAAAATGAGTCTGAAAATACCAACACAGGGCATATGAGATTAGTTCCAAAAATTACTTACACAAAGTAGCAGTTGTAACAGAGTACTATTGAGACGTACTGTAAACCGTGTTACTCGGAATCAGTATTCAAACATGTTTGCCTACGAACAACAGAATAATTATTTCGAAATTTTGCTTGCAAACTTCAACTTGGTATAAAGTTGATACCCTCTACAATGCCGGTTCTATAGATTCAGGTTTGCACGTGAAGCTCAAAGGTAAATTGGATGGCGACCACAACGGTTTGAGCGCACAACACTCATTGACTTTGCGAACACAAAACTGGTTTGTAGTCGGCTTTTCCACATATCTATTTAATTAAATCTGAATGTTTTCTACACAATTATATCAATATTTGACGACACGCTTGGTGCAGTGGCTGAGCGATTGGCTTCTGTGCTACGGGTCGTGCGCGTGGGTTCGATTTCCGCACGGAACAAAAATTTGTATGGCCTACATTATAGTTGTTCGGGTCTGGGCGTTTGTGTGTGAGAGTTTTGTCTGTAAACGCACCCACGATACAGGAGAAATCCTAGTGTGGGGGCAACGATTTAATATAAAAAAAAAGTTATTTTGTACAGTTATGATTGTAAGAAAATTATAGGGTCGGAAATAGATTTGTAAAATACAGAACAAAAAGGATTTCAAAAATATAACAATGAAGCGGCTTTCTAAACGAAGTATTCTTCTTACTTGACAATTAATTTGTTTCTTCTTGTTTAACGAATTACTTCATATTCTTGACGGGTTCTCTTATACCGAAATAAGCCCTCAGGGAATATCGTTCCATTAAAAAGCTGATGCTTTTTCATTTTTATTAGTAAGTGATCTTGAATAAAAGATCATGTTCCTTAATTTTAATAAGATTACTCTAAAGCCTTGCTCATCTCGCTACAAACAATTACAGAGTATTCATCAAATATGTATTAACTTTCTTAAAATCACTGTATACATTATAATGATCGCTCATTATATTCGTTAAAAATGTTGCTTATTTTTTTGTAGTCGTTGATTTTTTCGTTTAGTTGGAATGAATATTTGATTTCAGCCTACATTTTCTGCTAGTGGTTCGTGTGACCCGAAAACGTGTGGCACGCAACAGTGGCGGCGCTAACACACGGTATTGGAATTTTTGTCGCTGTTCACCCCCCACTGTACGACTCTTTCAGGGGCACGGGAGATAGGGTTGCCCGTAGAAATAATTGTGGGCCTCTTTTATAGCGGTGTGTGGGCGACACCTATCCGTTTTTATTAACGTTACCGTATACCGTCAAATCGGCACAAAGGATTTTCAGATGGTTGGCTGGCTACATAAAATTATATAGTTTTTTCGGTAACGGTTACGTTGTTAATAGAGAAACATTGTGCAAAAAAATGTTATGACCTTGTATATTAACTTGAATAGCTGACTGTAGAGTGACATCAGACTAGAATATTTTTATCATGAGTAAAATATATTCTATCGTGACAATCTATCATTAATTAAAGCATCTACTACTGTCACATCACATTTATAGTTTAGGGTATGTAAGTTATGCTAGTAGTCCGTTAATAAATGAAATAATTGATGCATACCTGTGTTGTAGTTATATTACGTACTGTTCGAAATAACACGCCCTACTTCGTTTGATATGTATGATTATTTGTTGATTGAACCTAATTATTAGTGCGGTTGTTTGACTAATTACTATTTTTATTGACAGTAAAATAGTATATGATTACATCGTTGTTTTAAACCAGCATCCGTCTAACTCGTTAAAAACTAGTGACCCTTTCGGGAGGGCATAGAAAATTCAATTTACATATTACAAGAGCCGGCTGACTGGACACCTCATTATCCCATATAATGGTTGTCGCTGGGTTGCACTCCCACAAGACTTAATTACCCCTAATCTGGCATTCCGTGAATCTAACAGAAACCTCGCCCGCGTAATTACGGTCCACTGTTCTAAAGCTAATGGACTCGTTTATTTATCTGTTAATTGCACGTAATCCAAGAATCAAGATCGAGATATCTTTGACCGTCTACTCGTGTTATGATATTAGGACAAACTTCACTTCATGGTGGTTGTCGACTGACTTTATTAAGCCTGCTATGTATGTTATTTTGTAAACAGTGCCTGTGAATGAAAAAGTTCGGAGCCGTCTCACCAAAACGGCGTGGTTTTTTGTTAACGTTCAGAAATAAAAGGATAGTAAGTAACGTCTCAACGCGAAAATAGTTAACAAGTAACTTTTTATGAAGTAGTTTTGGAACATAAAGTTTGTCACGAAATAAGAGATAGCCCGAACGTCATGAAATCTTGAACCGTCTCTTTTATATTCTTAGACGTGGTGTAGTAACTTTTCGGGCGTACCGCGACTGCATCGATGCAGTGTATCGCGTGCGTCTGAAACGAAAAGTTTCATAAACCGGCAGTCTCGTTTAAAAGTCGTGTGTAAACGTTATGATATCGCCACGACCTGCTTACGTACACTCGTCGCACTTTGCCTGCCCCTTAATTGGAGGGGTTGGCATATTTCAACACGCGACTATGTACACATGCAAACAAAAATAGACTCTCGTGCCATACACCACAGACTTATATCCGAGGGTTTTATAAACACCACCGACTGTACGAGGTTAGCGATTTTACACTGAAATAGTTCATAAAAACGTACTTTGGCTGTATTAACGTGTAATAATAATATGAACGTTAAATCATTTATTAAAAGTCTACTTGTAAGCTTGGAACAAGACTGCTATTATGTAAGTATTACCACATTTTATACAACACACAATGGAGAAGGACTAAATCTGTTTTACTTAAGAAAGGTTGAAAGAAAATTGAATTGATTCCGAGAAACGGGCCACAGCATTAGATTGAGTCAATAAAAATAAATGCACTTTGATTCAAAGGTAGTAATCTACTTTTTTCTACCGCAGCAGATTGAATTCTTTGCCTTTAATATTTCACTCCCCAATTGGAGAATATTATTGCTTTCAACTTTGGCATTCATATGGAGTAAATTAATTACCTAAGGAATGTTAGGGGTAGGTAGGTAGGAAAGTACTTCATTAAAATGGTAATGAAAAGTATACAAGCCGTACAGAAGGATAGATGAATAAAAACTAAAAGTATTATTTCAAGAAGGCGGAAAAACTCTTTTTAGTTTTGTATGTAGCATCTCCAAGTCAAGAATGATTTAAAAGTGTTTTATTTAGTAGGTATACCTGTATTGGCAATTATAATAGGCGTTTGCAATTTTTGCAATAAATGAAACGAATTAAATTATCGTCAATTTTAATGGGATTATATTAGGAAAATCTCTTGTTATGTGAAATTATCGCATATCATTCAAATGTTCGTTAATTGCGTGAATTTGATTTTCTTCCTCTTCTCTTGTGTTGACATACGAGAATAGTTTATGCCGTGGTGAAAAGATTAGCCAGTCAGCTAGGTTGGTTGTGGGACTGTCTACCCAGGGTGCGCCAGATGTACTTAAGTATCGTCACTCATGGCGGCTCTATTCATGCATCCCAATTATTATTATAGCATCATAAGTATTGTAGTAGGAAAATAACTTGTGTTCAATTATCGCATCACTCAACATTTTCGTTTATTACTTCAATATGTTGTTAAAATTAAATTAACTTCATTTATTTAATGTTTACAACGTTAACCACTTTATTAAAAACAGGAATACGGAGTCTATTGTGTGAATATTTCAGATGTTTAATCTGAAATTACAATGGGTGCTTCCTCGAGACAAGGGTTGAAGTACTCGTAGGGCTTCGGTCGGTACGATGCACTTTAAAATTTAATGTAAATTTTGCATAGTAAACGCTACTCTGCGAATAGTTTCGTTGAAGACATAATAATAACGATTTTCTTTATAGAAGTGAACAGCAAATACAAAGGAATTTGTTTCATTTTGTTTTTTCTCAGTGTGCCTTAAAAGTTTTTGGGAAATTTCCAATGAGGTTAAAGTATAGCCCGTTTGAAGCGCAGTTCAGACTACGTTATAATAAATAGCATATAGCAAATATTGTATAGCGCAACGATATCGCTCAGCATACATTTTATATGGACACGTTCACACAACGCTATACTATAAAGTATTGGCTTGCTGCAGGCGATAATTTTGAACGATTCACAGAGCTACATCGTACGATTCTCCGGTCCCCACCTCGCCTCACTTCTATCCCGTCCGTCGCCCGGCGGATCGCCGTCATATAACTTGCTATACATAGTAGACCAGCTTGCAATATAGCATATAGTGTGATCGTCATGCTATCTAGTTATAGCATAAGACGCACTATGCTTTACTATATAGCGAAATAGTATAGCGTAGTCTGAACTACCCTTTATGGTTTCAATACATTAAATTATACCTAGAAATTTCATCTATATACATTTAATACTTGTCGTTTTGTATTATCTTAACTTAAATGATCCTAGTTCTAGCATTCCGTACCAAATTGAATGCTAGACTGAAATACGCAATTACGCCGTGAGATCACACGGTAGTTAGATCACAAGAGGTAATACGAAATTGCTTATTCTCTAATAATGCTTATGAGCTGGAAGCTTTCGACATTAAGGAATTTGAAGTTGTGTATGTATTGCACGTACTGAAAGACTAATAAAGCGTAAACTAAAAATATTAATTAATTATTGACTAAAGGTCAATTAGCTCATTAGAGCCACCGCATCCGACCCGCATCGCCTCGTCTCTTGCGGTTAGTATTCTTTATATGAACTTACTAGCTTTCGTCCGCAGCTTCGCTTGCGTGAAATTTTGAACCCGTTAAGTTACGATTTTCCATACAAACTTTCATCCCCTATTTAACTCCCTCAGGGGTTGAATTTCGAAAAATCCCTTCTTAGTGGATGCCTACGTTACAAAAGGTACCTACTGTCAAAATTTCAAGTTTCTAACCCCAGCGGTTTAGGCTGTGCGTTGATAGATCAGTCAGTCAGTCAGTCAGCTTCTCCTTTTATATGTATAGATATGGATGTGCGCTCACTACATCAACTCCGTAGCGTCACCGGATCGCCTCGGGCGTATGCCGTCCACGCGCGGACGACGAGTTGACCACTCGGTGACAACTCGCTGCTCGCATGCTTGCCTTGCGTTGCTGCGCATTGCCAACGCACAAGTCCCGAGTGAACCGCGCGCTGCCATCGAGTGGACTCCGACGACTCTGGTTGACCACGCGACGTTTACTGGTGATAACGCAGCGTCCACCCGTGAACCACTTGCTGACAACGAGTGGACGCCGAGCGACGAGGCGTTGCGGGTCGGGTGCCGGGTGGCTCTAATGTGCTGTGACCGTAATACTTTCAAGATCTCGCACATCGCACAGATTGATCGGTCTGTGAAGTTAAGCCGCTTGCTACCCTCATACTGGTTTGGGTGGTCGTTCTGTAGGTACAACCATTGAATCCCCGAATCCTTCGGTCCCGGTTGTCTTACAAATATGCAGCATGATTTTACATCTGAAAACCATACACTCTGCTCATTCTGTAAAACTTTAACTATGGGACAAACACTGAATTAGTAAATAAAACTGCTTCTACAGAATGACTGATGAGACACTAACGATTTCTTAAGGGGTCAATGTACTCATCATTATGAACAACTTTTACTATGGGACCAAACATGAAATCGCGAAAAAGAACAGCTGTTCCTTACGTTCGCATTACTCGTCAAAATGTAGGGAACAGCTGATTTTTTTCACGATTTCAGGTTTGGTCCCATAGTAAAAGTTGTTCATAATGATGAGTACAACGACCCCTTGATATCGCTAGTGTCTCACCAGTCATTCTGTATACTAAATAATGAATGTTTATTTATTTATTGGCCTATCAACAATTGTTACACTGTTTATCCTAATAATACAAGAAATATGATACAAGCATAGTGTACAATATGATGCGATAGACACAGCATGCAAGCATGTTGTTTAAAAAATTATGGAATTAGGCGTTACTTTGCGGAAATCCATGACATACAAATATGCAAATACAATATCTAACTTTAAGTCCGCCAATTGTTTGGCGGAATTAAAGCTGGATAATTATTGTATTTCCATATCAATGTTGCTTAACAAAATGTATTTTTTGTTTTACGAAATCCGTGTTTGTCCTAAAGTAAAAGTTGTACGGAATGATGAGCAGTGTTCATGGTTTTCGAATGAAAAGTGACTAACCAGTTACTTTTATTCAGTCAGTTTCCGTTTACAAAAACTATCAAATTGTTTGACAACAAAAACAAAACCAAACATTTTGACAGTTTTCGTAAACGAAAACTGTCTGAATGAACGATTCAGTTGCAATTGATAAAAGTTTCTGTTAGTAGAATTGGCTCTCATGCTTCAATAACAGTCGTTAAAGGCAATCAGAAGCTTGAAACTCTAACAAATGTTCTAACCTTAGTATATTGTCCATATACCCCAGAAATTAGGTTGTGGTAGTTCTATGGCAGTCACCGCAAATATTGATATATTGATTGGAAACCGACTCCAAATAATTAAACAAAGGCTCTTGATGAAAACGAACAATCAGTTTTCGTATATCTAAACCGTATTATTGAAAAGAAAGCTGTAACTGGGATCGTCATTATCTCTTATTTAAACGTCGATAACGAACTGAGCAAGCTCTTGGCGTCTTTTTCCTTTTTTTTTGTATTGTCGCCTAATCGCCACTTTGTTACAATTTGGCGTGTTGCCAGCGAACCGCCTATTAAATAATATCGCGCAGAATTGAAAGATTTGCCGGGGCTCGGTAAGCGGGAATAGTTTATTTCCAGACTGAAATTTTGTGAAGTATATTTAAGTTCAGTAACTGAACTGAATGCGTTGTTTAAAACGGTTTTTTTGTAGAATTTTTTGCCTTCAAAAATGGGTCACTAGTTTTTTTTATGAATAACAATGAATTTGATCCATTAAAGAACACTGAATCAGAACAATTTTATTTTATAAATATTCTCTCTTATTGTACCAGTTTATATGAAGGCATATTTTCGCATTCAAAGGAATATTTTGGGGAAAGTAATGAAACATGCCATTCCGTCCATAACTGCAGTATCAGACGCAAAAATGCAGCGAATAGGGAATCCTTTGTTTGGGCTGTTTCAAAGAATTAATGGATTTGGGTCGAAATTTTGCTCGAGAGGAGCTCGTGGCTAAATAATTACAGCCGCACAGACCGATCTTCCGGGTTAAGCCACGCTTGCCGAGGTTGGTCTGTGGATGGGTGACCATTTACCATAGCGAGTTTCCTCCGTGCCTCGGAAAGCACGTAAAGCCGTTGGTCCCGGCTGTCATTTGTAGATCTTTGACAGTCGTTACTGTTGGTCAGAAGCCAGAAAGTCTGACAACCAGTCTTACCAAGAGTATCGTATTACCCAGTTACTGGGTTGTGGAGGTCTGATAGGCAGTCGCTCCATGTAAAATACTGATATTCAGCTGCATCCGGTTCGACTGGAAGCCGACCCCAACATAGTTGGGAAAAGGCTAGGCAGATGGGGGTCGAAATTTTGCACGTACACTCTTTGAAAGCACGTGTAAAATGGATCGTGGAACAAGCGAAACTCTTTCGTCTTGACTAGTAGATATTAGTACTTGATTTATTAATAAATTCATCAAAATCAAGATCTATTCATTCTTATCACGAGAGATGGTTTAGTAAAACCCAGGTTTTAAAATAGTCCCGTCACTTTTTGTTACGTGACGTTAGGGTTAGGTTATGTTTTAAATCTAGGTTAACCTTAGTTTTGATTTCAACGATCTCTCGAAATATGGGGATATTGATATAGTGGTCGGAAGTTCTGCTGTCAAGCAGTATGGCTAAGGCTTAATTCCAAGTGGGCTCCTAGGGCTTTTTTGAAAGAATGTTCTAGTAATGTGTATATGTAGTGCCTAATAGTGAATGGTGATAGACTCGCTCCTATCACTCGAGTCACGAAAAATATCTATTACATATTACCGACATTCAGTGTCGTATTCTACATAATTTCTTAAGTGTATTTTCTAAACACAATTGACTGACTGTTACGTCATATTTTGCCACAGTATTCCTATAATTTGTAATACAAAATGTATAGGCACATGAAACAGTAGTGGCTGCAGGGGTACAATCGACCGAGTTATATTGCGTGACCGCTGTAAACGTGTACACACGACATGTTGTTTAGGCTCTGTGATTTTTATGTCACAGCGTAGAGCAACAACAACTAAATTATTAGTAAGAACGATGTATCTATCAAGCGTAAACGTTACTTTAGGAATAATTTGTTCAGGGGCTCGAAAAATATCGGGAACTCAAACAAATAAATAATCACGGAAGATATCCCGTAAGTGACAATTTAAATTTAGAGACAAACCGTGAAAGCTTAAAACAGTGTTTAGGTACCTATTTCGATGCTTTTCTTTTTAACCAAAAGGTTGCCTGGTAGAGAATGCCTTATGGCATTAAGTCCGCCTTATGTACCACCATAGTGAGATAAGTATAAATAAATAAATTAATTAATCGATCACTTTGTCGTGGTCAACCATGGCCCGAATAATGTTTCTTGTTTTGAAATTGAAATACCCCGGACAGACGGTGACCCTTGTCATCCAAGACTGTCGCTAGGAGAGGCCTTTAAAGTAAAAATTTACAACTGATTTTACACAAAGAGCAGAATTTATTTATCACTTGCGTTAACGGTGACGGAAAACAGAATGTTCTCGATGATGTGTGTAGTCCGCAAACTCGCTCCACACAAGGCCGTGGTGGACTAAGGTCTAGAATCCCTTTATCTGAAAAGAGGCCCTTGCCCAACAGTGGGATAGTTGATTATGCTTATGCTTACTTGATGTTATAGGTGATTCCACTAGTTTCATTGTAGAAGTCTGTCGACGATCGCTCTTTATACAAGGATAGTCGGAAAGGGGGTACTAATCCGCAGGCCGCTTAAAGTATCACTGATGGCGGTTTTAAAGCAAGTGTTAAAATTCCAATATTCGATAACTTTTATTTCCATGCAAAATAATTTTTATTTTGTTTTTTTTTTAAATCTTCGTCCCTACTTTAGTTACGAATTCAGAAAATGGAGCTTCTAATTTGTGATCCTAAATATGACCTAAAATGTAAACAGCTGACCATAGCTGAGGACATTTTAGAATAGATTTATGTAATTTTTGAACAGCTATTTCTCTGAAACTGTTGACTTTTGGGGAAGTAGCAGAAAAAAAGTTAATCATTATTATGGGTACTTTAACACTCTTTCGGATTAATACCCCCTTTCTGACTAAGCTTGTATAATGCTGATACTTATTCAGCGGCGTAGGGCAAGTCTGAAGTTAGCTGATTAGCTGCACAGTAGACAATTTAGTTTCTAAAAGATTCATTGCGCAGCCAAACAACTAACTTCAGACTCGCCAAGATACGTCGGCCGTATTGTACATGGAAAAAAGACAGGGTGACAGTGAATTAGTAGCAAGCAAGCTTAAATAATCAACTCTTCGGTTCGACCAGGTTCAGCGAAGTAGAATAGTCCCCGGTACATAACGATAAGCTCCTGTCAATGTCGGTGCCGGCGTCGCCGAACACTGGGAGCACGACGATGCTCTTCTTACCTACCATACACGTATTACAAGCGAGATCGTCATGCCGGCTTAACTAGCTTGAAACTGTAGCATGACGTCATGAAACTCATCGTTTAATAATAAATAGTGATCGTGTACTGAGAACGTGTTACCGACGCCACCTGTCTCGTCGAACATGAACGTTGCATTGTCCGTACTTGTACATAAATGCTCAGCATTTAACATGACCGCTAACATTGTTGCCGCTTGCTCTGTAAGGAAGCATAGAGATATTATTATTCGATCCTAGATATTATGAAAAGAAGAATTGGGAAGCCCATGCTTAGAGGGGGTCGTTAACGACCTAAGGAGTTGTTAGAGAGAGAAATTGAGAGAGAAGTTGTATATTATTGAAAAAGATGAGAGCCAGAGCAATACGGGAGCCTACTTACTTGGATTCGTGTTCTCCGTCTTAGACCCTGTCTGCGCTTACTATCAAGTGCGGCTAGGGTAAAAAGCGAGCAAAATAATAATAAAAAAATAAAAAAACAAGTCAAACTGTTTTTTACAAATGACGGGGTATTTACAAAACTGCTATTAATTCGCTGTTTTTCGGTACATTTTTCGATGAATCCGTGAAACTTAGCTAGATGGGGCCGAAAGGTTCTGGAGTGGCGACCACGTACCGGAAGACGCAGCGTGGGTAGGCCTCCCACAAGGTGGACCGATGATCTGGTGAAGGTCGCGGGAAATATAGACGGAAAATTAACAAATGTTGCGGACCAAACACAACAATTAGAACCAAACCAAACACAAGACGATCAAAGAATGCCATGCAGCCTAGGACAACTACCAGACAACCATACTGAAACCCTGAACGATTCCTTTCGTACACACAGACGAACACTCATTTAGAATCCTATTCCAAAATATTCAAAGCCTCAATAACGAACAACATATAATAGATAGCTTCATTCAAGACAATTCAAAATTCGATGTCATATGTATAACAGAAACCTGGTTATCACAAGAAAAACTAGAACTTGTAAATTTTAATGGATATAATATTGTTGCATCTTTCTGTCGTGCTAATCGACCAGGCGGTGGCGTATGTATTTTATTACGTGAACACATTGACAGCGTCCAGAGATGTGATATTTCCAGTATGTCGATTGAATATGTTTTGGAAGTATGCGCAGTTGAACTATGTAAAGAAAATATATTGATCATTACTATGTACTGGAATAGAAGAGAGGAAGAATTATTTTATTACCAAATTAAACAAATACTTAACTACATAAATAATAAATATTCTAAACAAAACGTAGTAATAGGCGGGGATTTTAACATAAACATTTTAGATAAAAACATTAAAACAAGCCAATTCTTAGACCTAATGCTAGAATTTAAGTATACACAACACATAAAAAGTCCTACGCGTACAACTCAGACCTCATCAACATGTCTAGATTTAATTTTCACAAACTTTGATTATAGAAACATGCACACCAGTATAGAAGAATTTGGTTTCTCAGACCATATGGAAACTGTTCTATATATGAAAATACCTAAACAAATTAAACAAACATGGTATGTAAAAAAAAGACTATATAACGATACAAATATACAGCAATTTAAAACTGAATTAAAAACACTAAAATGGAACAATATTATTTTAAAAGATAAAAATATAAATGAAAATTATAATGCTTTTAGTAATACCTTAATAAATACACTTAACTTATGCATACCGGCGCGAAAAATTAAACTTAAAAATAAATATAAAAAATACTGGCTAACTACAGGCATAAAACTGTCCTGCAAAAATAAAAGACTTTTAAAAATCCTAACATTGAAGAGTAATAATCCTATCCTTACAAAATACTACAAAAAATATGAAAAAGTATTAAAAACAGTAGTAAATACAGCCAAAAAAATGCATTACATTAATAAAATAAAAAAATCAAACAACAAAGTGAAAACAATGTGGAGTATAATAAATGAGCGTACGAATAAAAAATGTAAAAATGAAAAGTACAACATCGAATTAAAAATAAATAATACTACAACCTCTGAGCCGACACAAGTTGCAAACACTTTTAATAGCTTTTTCACGTCAATCGGGCAAGGAAGCTGCCATTTAGAAAATGAGACACCTCGCGGTACAAATGTTATTACACCCACTGAAAACACCATGTTCCTTCGACCAGCAGACCCTCAAGAAGTGTTCAATCTGATTAGAAATCTAAAAAACAAAAAAAGCTTCGGAATTGACGAACTACCACCATTCCTAATCAAACAGTGTGCAAAAGAACTGACTCTTCCATTCTATCTGTTAATAAATCAATCCTTTGAAGAAGGTACGTTCCCCGATATGTTGAAACAAGCAATTATCAAACCTATTCATAAAAAAAATTTAAAGACAGACCCGAATAACTACCGTCCCATAGCCCTCTTGCCAACAGCTTCAAAAATATTTGAAAAAGCCATGTGTGAACGAGTTTATTCCTTCTGTGAGAAATATAAAATATTTGATGAAGCTCAAAATGGCTTTCGGAAAAGTCGGTCAACTACTCTAGCAGTATACAAATACATACAGGAAGCGCTTAATATTATAAACAACAGGGAATACGCAATAGGTATACTGCTAGACATGACAAAAGCCTACGACAAAGTTAAATATAATATTTTATTAAATAAACTACACGGAATAGGCGTCAGAGGAAAAGCACATGAATGGTTTGCATCTTACCTTCTAAATCGAGAGCATAGGGTAGAAATTGAATTTTTTAATCATACCACCAAAGAAATCCAAAGTATACGTTCTGACAAGGAAGTTATCAACGCCTCCATCCCACAGGGTAGTGTCATCGGATGTCTACTATTCCTTTTGTATATTAATGACCTACCAAAAAATATACACGGACCCTGCGTTTTATTCGCGGATGACATATTCCTATTGATATCATGCCAGAACAATATAAATTTAAATAACCAACTTGAAACTCTCCTAAACAATATTAAATCCTGGATGAACCTACATAACTTAGAAATAAACTATTCCAAAACTAAACTTATAACTTTCCATCCGCCTCAAAAAGCGCCGCTAAATCTAAATTTTGCGTTTCAAGATAAAAAGTTAGAAGTAGTCAGCAACTTTACTTTACTAGGCCTAAACATAGATACCCATATAAACTGGAAATCTCATATAAACAAAATTAAATCGAAATTAGCTAAGTTTTCATATGCTCTCCGCGAAGTAAAAAAATCTACAAACATGCAAACCGCTCTCGTCACCTACTATGCCTACGCTTACGCTTGGCTCAGCTATGGCATTACCCTATGGGGAAACAGCACAGATGCACCATCACTTTTTACTCTTCAAAAGAAACTTATACGAATACTTGTAAATATAGAAGATACAGATAGCTGTAAGCCCCACTTCATAGAACACAAAATATTAACGCTACCTAGTTTATACATTTTAGAAATATGTAAGTTTGTCAGAAATCATCAAAACTTCTACACAAAATGAGAAGACAAAAACCCGAGACTACGGCATAAAAACCGATTAAACTTACCAAGCTCCCGTCTTAAAATGCACTCATCTAGTCCACATGTTATGTCGGTAAAAATATACAATAAGTTACCCCCGCGGATAAAAAATGAAAGCAAAGATAGTATATTTATAAAAAAATTAAAACAAATGCTATTAAATAAATGTTACTACCACATAAATGAATATCTAAATGATAAATGTATGTAAAACGCAATAAATAGAAATCTAAATTAATAGTAATAATTTACTAATAACATAAATACAAGTAGGTGCATAATAATATATAAACATACATACATTTTATATTAACATTTTATATTAATAATATAATAATAATCTTATAATAACCAACAAAATAAAATTTATATTTTTATATTCTTACAAACTCTAGTAAAAATAGCTTTAATAATATTTAAAACACATTGCAAATAAAATAGCATAAATATAATTAAATCCAATATCTAACTCTAGTAGGTGCACAGTAATAAATTTATCATAAAATTCAAATATGATTCTCAAAACCCAACTAAGTAATTAATGAAATTACATAAAATAATAATAAAACTAATATAAAGAATAAGTAATAATACGAAATTAAAAAGGGTTTAATACCCTTTTAAGAAGCTTTAGATTTTAGAGAAGTTTAATACTTCCTCCTCTCTCCTACATTTGCCGTGCCTGACAAGGCCCACACATGTTTCTTATATTAATGTAACATCTATTTAACTTGTGGAGTGCAATAAATGTATTGAGTATTGAGTATTGAAACCGCTGGATGCGAGAAGCACAGGACTGTTGGATGTGGCGATGCTTGGGGAAGGCCTATGTCCAGCAGTGGACGTCATTCGAGTGAATGATGATGATGATGATGATAGCTAGATGTTATGGTAAGCTACGGATAGACTACGCTTTTGTCTAAAAAGGTGGAGAAAACATTTTTAAATTTTTTAATTTAAAATGAAATAATATAATTTTTTCGTAGCCTACTCCTACGAGAATACTGAAAATGGGGTGAGTTTCGGTACATTTTCCTAAAGAATTCAAGGGTTTTAATAAATAACTTATACAATACCATTAGGCAACAGACATATTACCGTTAAAATGGAAGAGAAAAAAATTAAAAAAATGATTGGAAAATAAAAAATCATTTTAATTTTTTTTCATATATTTTGCTAGTCAGATAAAGTTGGTTTTCCATCTGTCATTTTACTGTCAGCCCTCATTGTGAGTAGACTCGAGTCACTTGACAGCAAAAATAAGCGTCAAATAGATCCTTCCACCACATGAGTAGATAAACGGAACTTCCACGGTCACAAACATTTGAATTTACCTAACTTGAAGATAAAGGTACGCTGTGTGTGTGTTGACCATCCGCATATCGTAATTTTACTTTTTACCTACGCTTTCTGCAAATGCGTCCTTAAATTCGCTGATCGACGGGCGAGCCATAGAACCGCGGTAAAGAAAACCGTGATCTTATTCCCGGCTCGTTGTTCATTATGAACAAGTGAGCAAAGCAGGTCTCGTGTGGTGCCGTACTTAAAGAATAGCACTACCCCATCTCTTCCCGTGGGTGTCGTAAAATGCGACTAAGAGATTCTCTAGAGGATGGGCAGCAGCGTTCTCTGAGTACTTTAACAACCATACTGCGATCGCCAACCCGCCTGTCAAGCGTGGCGATTACGGCAAACCCCCCCTTTTGGGGGAGGCCTATGTCCAACTGTGGACGTCTTTCGGCTGAATGATGGTGATGATGATGATGAGCAAAGCAGTATTTCGTTTGTGTTTGTTCTTTCAAACAACGCTGAAGAGCTACGAGCCCGGCTCGTCGGTTTTCTTTACTGCGGTTTTACGGTATTCCACCAGCGAACTTTACCGTCAAGCCACAAGACCGCGGTAAAACTCGCCTGTCGATCACGGGCTTAATGAATCAGCAACGCGGGTCGGCGAGCCTACGATCCAACGAAATAGACCATTGGCGAGCCGGCGAGCCAATGGAACATCCACTTTACGGGCTACTGCGCCTTAGGCGTCACATCTGTCACGACATGTTATTATTTCTCTATTTCTTTGTTACATTTGTGGACTTTGGAACTAGTATAATGCTATACTCTGTTGGACAATGGACCATGTCATGCGGAATGTTTAAAAAAAAGTGCAGAGTACGTTATAGGTAATTAAGTTAAGAATTAATAAGCAAAGGGACGAGCATATGCTAGATAATGCACAATTTATGATAATTATCATGTTCTGTATACCACATTCCGATAGTTACCTTCTAAAAAGTCTTTAACGGCGGCTCTCATGTAACTGGTCCGGAAAAAGGAAGAACAAATATGGCTGCCTGAGGCAATCGTGTACAAGAGAATCGTATTCGTTAGCGTTGTTTTTTTTGTCATTAGCACACTTTATAAAGTTCTATTTTCCTTTTTTATTTCGTCTGGGGCTGTAACTTTTCAGACCTTATTGTAGCTGTATTCTCAGAGACGTTAGGCAGAGGTGTGTACTGTTGTGCCCCCACATTTAGTGGACCCCATTTAGTACTTTTTTTTAGTCTTTTTTTTCGAGGCATTAGTACACTTTTGTGACTATGCAAGCCTCATAGGTACCTCCTAAATGTCAACATCAGAGAACCGCTATACAGTTCCACCGGCACGAATTCCACAACAGTATTCCAAACAATATCGGTCCCAACCAACCTGCTCCAAAAAAGTGCGTTTCCTAGAAGGGCCGACTTTCTCAAATAGCACACCTCACAATTTAATTTAGTGCTTGTAGAGTCTATTGCCGTTTACAAAAAAAAAGCAAACATTACGACGGCGACGGCGTACAATATTAAAAACTTCCTCATCGCACGCTGGGAATAGACGCGTGTTGTAAGATTCAACAAAACCCAGCACGCTTGGCGGTAGTATTTATACGGTCCGCCCCACAACATCATCACATTAAAGTCCGTCGTGCGTATGTGAGAGCCATTAGGGGTACAGTGGAATCCTTCTATATCTGTTATTTGGATTCGTTTGCAACATTTTTAGAGAAAACACACACAAACACAAACACACACACACACACACACACACACACACACACACACCATACACTACACAATCACAGACACATCCATCCACACGCTGCACTACTTCACTCATAAAATATCTCGTTTTGTTTATTTTCTTTTCTAAATAGTTTATTTGTCCGTTTACATATTCCATATGAAGAGCCAGTTGTAAAATTAGAAAATGGCATGTATGTACCTAAATGCATTTAAGATGCATCCAATAAGGGTCGGGCCCAGCATCCTTAACACAAGTTGTCTTGGCAACTTAGCAAGGGTGCTGGTGTCATCAAGCTATTGTATATTTACCTGAAACTGTATGTATCACCATGTATTTAATGTAAAATGTAAAACTTGTTTCAAATAAATTATTATTATTATTTTAGACCCTATCTGCGCCTATCTTCAGGTGGCAACTAGGATCAAATGCGAATAAGCGAAATAATAAAATACACACATCAAAAGTGTCTAGGGATCAAGCATTTTTATGCGGATTTCTTGAGATTGAGATGTGGCTTTGTAATAAATTTATGATTTTATAAATTTATATGGATCCTTTTTGGTGCATTTCATAATTTGAATCAGGAACTGTGAATCAAATTCGAGTAAAAGATGAAAATCAGCTGTCAATATTTTCCCTATAAAAACATACAACGCATTGAAGACATTATTAGTGCTACTGTTTCCCTACTACTGATTAAAACCAACGTTATTATGGAGCGGCGACGTCATTTAAGCAGGGAAGAAATGCTCAGAGCCGTGGGAATGATAGAAGCTGGTTCCCGGCAACGTACTGTGGCTTTAGCTCTGAATACAAGTCAGAGTGTTATCAGTCGACTTTGGACACGTTACCGAAGCACTGGTACCGTGGCTGAGCGCCATGGAGGACGGTATCGCTGCACCACACGGAGACAAGACCGATACATTCAAATCTTAACTCGAAGAGCTCCAACAATAACGGCCATGATGTTAGCCGTGAGGCTTCATCACTCTTCAGGGAACTTAATTAGCGACCAAACAGTCAGAAACCGCTTGCATGAAGTGAACCTTCATTCCCGAAGACCGCTACGGGTACCACCTATAGCAATGCACAATCGTAGGATTCGATATCAATGGGCTCTTGGACACAGAAATTGGGCAGAAGAACAATGGCGTTTCGTGTGCTTTTCTGATGAGTCTCGTTTTGGTATGAGACCGGATACAAGACGTATACGACACTGGAGAACCCCTGGACGCCAACCGCGATTAAAATCCTGCCAGGAAGTCCATCCTTATAGTGGTGGAACCATCATGGTATGGGCGGGTATTTGGATCGGCGGAAGAACTGAGTTGATTTGGATCAGAGGCAACCTCAACGCTCAAATTTATGCTGAGACGATTGTATCAGACGTCATCGTTCCTCTACAAGCGCAAATCGGTCCCTTATTTCAGTTAATGCATGATAATGCACGACCGCACACCGCAAGAGTTGTAAGACAGACTCTCGCCGCAGCTAACATCAATGTCCTGCCCTGGCCTGCTCAGTCGCCAGACTTGAACCCGATTGAGCATGCATGGGATATGCTACAGAGAAGAGCTCTGCCGAATATGGAGGGTATCCAGTCGCAAGAAGACCTTTTTTTGTTGTTGCAACGAACATGGGCGGCCATTCCACAGCGTGATTTGGATGAACTCATTTTGAGTATGCCAAACCGATGTTCTTGTGTTGTTAGTGTTCGCGGTAGAAACACGGATTATTAATTGTTTAAGTTACCCAATAAAATTTTAAAGAAAACTGTTATTTCAGTCTTTTTTTCGAACTTTTGTGTTAGTGGTTCAAATGTCAAAAATCCCTTTATTAGGAAAATGGCAAATTTCTTTATTAATGCAAAGGTGACTTGGTTTATCGTTACTGTGACAAATGAAAACACTTTATTTGATGAATCCTTAAAGAAAATTTTAATTAATATCAATCAGGAGAAAAGTTATTGCAAAAATATATGTTGATCCCTAGACACTTTTGATGTGTGTATAATAAACCGGTCTGCTACTTAGAATTTTCTTTTAGAAAAACCCAATAACACATTGCTCGCCTTGGGAATTAAATCCATGAACTCATGTCGACATCCACGCTTGCGAGCACTAACACTAATGAGGCAGTTTTACTTCCTATTTCATTTGTTTTTACTTTATATACACCTAAACATAACATTGAGTTAGGCGCTTAAAAGCGCTAGAAGGCAGGTTTTGCATCAAACACGAAGTAAGTCATAAGTTTGAAGTAACAACTCCTGGCTTATCATACATACATGACTGTTATGTGGCGGTCAGATATGGGTCACAGTACTCGCAGTTAGCGTACAACTGTTAACGATCTACAGCTATGTACTGTTTAATTTCTTGTGTGTGTGTACACATACAGTCGTCCTTATGCACTGACCAGCTCATTAGCGCATATTGTAGTAACTGAAAGGACGAGTGAAGAGATACGCTGGTGGACTTCTCATTGGTTATAGTTACCTAATCTCGGTATTTATGGCTCTGAGTGTTTTTTTGTTAAATAGATCGTACCAATAAAGGTACCTACCTACGTTTGAAATTCAGAAAAAAATCAAAACATTATTACAGTAAAAACCGTTTATTACGACTTCGCTTAGAGCGACAAATCGCTTATAGCGACTTACGAACACCATTTAGTTTGGTTTTCATTGAAAATGTTAAGAGAAAAGGCCGTTTTTAACCACCAAACGACTCCGGATATAGCGCCCAACTGCGTTAAGCGACGTAATTTTAAGGGAAAATAAGTATTTTCTTCTGGTTATTACAAGTCCTTTATATTTTTTTAGTAAATTAACATCACTTCAAGGCATTACTTACGTTTAAATCGGTGTTATAAATGGCGATTGTCATTCAATTTGTAGACATTGGTGGAAAATGTTTTTATATAAATTATTAGCTATACAGTATTTGAACATCTAGTCTAGTACCCATATACAAGCTCTGCTTAGTTTGGGACTAGATGGTGCTGTGTAGAAAATGTCCCAAAAATATTATATTATATATTATATATATATCTACACATTGCTTATAGCGACGACCGCTTAGTACCACCAAATATCGCAAGTCTCTTCGTCGTCGTTTAAGCAGACTCCACTGTATTTTACAACATCATTACTTTTAGAAATACTTTTTACACCCGTTATAGAGCAAGCTAACTAGCTAGTTTACTGCAAAAGTATCTCATTAATATTTCTTATTAAGCTCTCAAGAGCAAATACGTAAGATTTTTTTCAGTTGTAACGGTTTCCACAGTTAAAGGCTCACTACTACATACTCCAAGTAGTGTATACAGAACTTATATTAAATTTGATTTTAGCTAGCCGACATACAGAGTGTTTACGAAATCGTGTAATTACTTCAAACCGCGTGATCTACTGGTGAAACAGATTAACCGTAAATGGAAATTTTCGAAAAACAAGCAAAAATAAATTCTCATTTTTTTTTTGATTTTCTATTTCTGATTATTTTTAGAGCCTTGAGTTATCTGGCTGCAAAGAGCGATATCGCGTTAGTCGTTCCTGCCAGCTGTGTCGCCGTACTTTCATTAATTTATGCCTGGCATCGAAATGTTCACAAAAATAAAATTATTTTTTTGCAAAAAAAGAACTTATTTTTTTATTGAATCCATATTAGGTGGTTTAGATACGATCGGTAACAAGGACGCATGAAATTTTTTTATTTTTTTTTATTTTTAATCAAAATAAATCCTATGCGGGACCTGTCTACACCAGTAGTAGATTATGTGGTTTTAAGGAATTACACGAATTCGTTAACACCCTGTATAGCCATAGTACCTAAAACTTGGTACATTTGTAGACACGAAATCCCCAATTTCGTGAGTTAAGGAGTGTTCAATTAAATAAACGTAATTTGATTTAGGAGCCAAATCAACAGGCTGTGATTTGTTTGATATAACATCTAAATATATCCCAAAACAGGACCCGTCTTCAAAGTCTGCAAACAACAATCAGTTTTAATATGTTTACTAACTAATGTTTCTGAGTGACTATTGTAAAGAGTTTTCAAGTGGAACTAAACAATTTATAATATAAATCTGTGATGGAGTGACAATAACTCTTAACAAAAACTTTCATGAAAAGGAGATATTTATTATGTTCAAATAATACGTAGTACAGTCGCGGACTTTAAGGGCCATAATACAGGTTTAAAATATACCCATCACTTTCTTATGTCATATAACAAAAAGAGACGGGGCTATTTTAAAACCTAGGTTTTTCTTAGACCATCTTTTGTAATAAGAGGGTAAATGTTTAGCAACCTAAGGTCTATAATTGCTTGTACATTACTTTTTCATAAGATCGCTCGGTCGCTCGCTAAGAATTGACAGGGCAAATTTTTTTTTTTCTTAATTGACATAAAAAAATCAATTTTAAAGAGGCTATATACTAGGTAGCATAGAAAAAGTAATCAACCTATTTAGTAAATTCAATCAAGTTCCTTCCCTCTAATACAACTTTTGACACACATACCTTTAAGGAGTTCATAACAATTAGATTAGTTCATAACATTTTGACGAGTTATGCGAACATTAATGTAGGGAACAGCTGTTTTTTTTTCATAATGATGAGTACAGTGACCCCTTAAGAGGTAGTGCACTTATATAAGTTACACTTTGTATAATCATGATGACACCAACAGTATATTTTCATGCTCGGTGTTCAGCGACACAGAGAGAACTAACTAATCAAATTACATAATAACAGTGTAAGCATAGCTAGGCGAACGAGCTCTCACCCTTGCAGTGTTGTGGTTGTAGATTGAAGCACATATACTAACAACTTGTGTCTTAAGTGATATTGACAGCTTTACTATTTGAGCAGAACAGACAAGATACAGCTAATTATTTAAGGGAGTGTCTCCGCTGCGGCGCCGGCACCCAATGATAACGCCATTGGGAACCGGCGGTACATTACTGCCGGCAGCCGAGATTAAAAATATCGGCTGCCGGCACCGAAAATGCACCGGCGGCGGTAATTAGTTGTTTGGTAGGCACGGACTAGAAAAAAAAGAAGGACTCCGCGCCACGTGTATTGAAAGTGAAGCACTATAAGTATGCCGGACCGTTTGTACAAACATGCCTCACGCACACATTTACATCATAAGGTGCCGACTGGCCGCCATTACGCGGCACCGCGCCGTCATTGTAGGTACTGTTTACGTCAAGTAATAAAATAAAATAATGCCTTCCTGTGTTGTGAAATGGTTTAAAAATAATTCTACATCCCAGAAAAAGTGTCAAGGAATAACATTCACAAGTAAGACACTTATTTAACCTGTTGATTTATTGTATTTTTGACATTTTAAAATCATTACTATTGGAACACAAAACCTCAAAAGACATAGAAGTGCTGTCGGAAAATAAATGGGTAATTTTCCCGAGAGATTGGGTAATCCATTTTTTTTGTGTTCTTTGTGAGTTTTTTGCAAGTATTGAATATGATTATTTTTATAGATTTCCTACAGCAAATCGACCATGGAATAATGATTGGATTAAAATAATAAGAGCCTGCAGAGATGAGGAACATTGAATTCCGTCGAAAACGTTTTTCTTGTCACTCATACAAAATAAATACTTAATTTTAAGTTTTAACTAAGTATATGTTTGTAATTGCAATTAAATAATGTAAGCGAACTTCTTATATGGCTTCATTTAAAGAAATGAAACTTTCAAAATATTAAAAAAAATGGGGAAATTTTCATTTATCTGGTATCCCTCAAATCACGCACACATAGATCGGTACGGTGCTTCACTTTTGATAAGCGTGGCGCGGAGTCCTTCTTTTTTTTCTAGTCCGTGTTGGTAGGTATATTAGTTGAAAGGTACGTTCGATTTTCGGCCAAGCACTGTAACTTGTCTTCCAACTGACTAATATCAAGAGCAAGCGAAGCGGGCTCCGTAATTTAGGGCAACCCGACAAGGATAGGTTAGGTTCGAAGTTCTTCGTGTTAAGTTACTTTAAACCCTGCAGACAGAAATAGGAGACCCGCGCAGCGAGGCTCCGTCAAAAAATAATCGTGTCACGAAGAGTTTGAAGAGGACTTGAAGTTGTAAAAAAACAGTGTATGTAGCAGCCAGTTTGGAAGCCAGCGCCGGCACTCGTAATGGCAACCGGCGCCGGCAGCGGAGGCACTCCCAATTATTTAATACTTATATCAAAAGACGTAGGTACCCATTTTATGAGACATTACAACGTAAGGCGAATGCTACATGCCCAATATTTATCACGATATTTGTATCGCGATCCTGGATCGTGAAATTTATTGAGCGTTTAATCTATCAATACACTGATCTAAACACTCAATATGTATCACAAAATAAGTAAGTAAATACTGAGCGTGTAGCATGTGCCTAATATTTACATGATATGTATAAAAAACGTCATCAATTCATCTCATATCAATAAATAAAGCCTGACAAGAGCCATACTAGACACTTCTCTGCATTCCGCATCGAGTTCCGCCCACGCCACGTACTTTCTTCAGTAAGTCACCCTTATCTACTTAAGCACTCGTCTGATTCCTGCTCCACGGAATATATAAGAAAACAATATTTAAAAGAAATCGTCTTTGTACATACCGTTTCAAAGCAAAAAAAAAACTAATCAGCTGTCAAGTGATGTGATTGGCTGTTAGAATTTTGGTTAACCAATGACATCAGTTGACATGAA
This sequence comes from Amphipyra tragopoginis, assembly GCA_905220435.1. Classification (NCBI taxonomy): domain Eukaryota; kingdom Metazoa; phylum Arthropoda; class Insecta; order Lepidoptera; family Noctuidae; genus Amphipyra; species Amphipyra tragopoginis. The sequence goes on along the minus strand of HG991999.1, from coordinate 13,774,188 downwards.
ATTTGACAATAGATTACCTAAATGGTTCAGCGTTTCAGAAACTAAAGTTAAGCGCAGTGCAGACTACGATATAATATAATTATAGCATTATAGCGAATATTGTATAGCGCAACGATAATCAATTTACGCAATGCTATGCTATAAAGTATTGGCTTGCTGTACGCGATAAACTTGAGCGATTTTCAGAGCTATATCGAACGATTCTCCTGTTTCCGCCCCTTCTCACTTCTTCCCGTCTGTCGCCCGACGGATCGCCGACAAATAACTTGCTAATACATAGTAGACCGGCTTGCGATATAGCGTATAGTGAATGTGTGAACGTCATGCTGTATAGTTATGGCTTGTGACGCAATATGCTTTACTATAGCGATATAGTATAGCGTAGTCTGAACTGCGCTTTAATGTAATTGATAGCCATGACACTGAGATTGGATGTTTATTTTTGATTAAAAAGTGAATCTTGATTCGCTTAAAGTTCGAATACGATCAAAATAATTGGAATTGCGTGTCAGCCAATAAAAACTTGGGAGGCAGTCGCTCGAGACCAATTAAATAAAACAAGTTTACGAAATCAATTAGTTGCAATGTTGGCTTTGCACAAGTTGTTATTGAGTTTCCCAACTCGTAATATGTCCTGTGTTAATCTATATGTATCCTTTTAAATTTAATTTAACTTGTGAAAATGAACTTTGTCACGCGCGCCACCATGAGGTTTTGCCGTTCACGAATAGTTTGTAGTTATTTTATTTATTCTGTTCTAACTAAAAAACCTTTTTTGTACCTATTTAAAATATCTATTTCAACAATTATAACTTTTTGTTATGAGGCTGAAGATGGTAAACTTTTTATTGGGCAAATTGAATCGCATTACAGAACTTTGTTTCTTAAGTGGTTGAAAATTGTGGATCTACATACTTTTTTCTTCTTTGTTATTATCGGGTGTTTTCCTGAAATACTGTTGAGATCGGCTTTATTTTGAGGATCAAGGAACTGGCCGTGAACATGGTTTTATAGCATCAGGTCACCGTCCTTCATCATTCATATTTTTTTTGAAAACAAAATCTCCCTTTTCTCTATACAGGGTGTAAACGAATTCGTGTAATTCCTTCAAACCACATGATTTATTAATAGTATAGATTAACAACGCACGGGATTTAGATTGATTAAAAATAAAAATAAACTATTTTTTCAATTAATGATTAGATGTGATAGAAAATTTCGATGCCATGCATAAATTAATGAAGACACGGCGACACAGCTGATGGGCACGACTAGCACGATATCGCTCCACGCAGTCAGTTAAGTTGGGACGCTAAAATTACTCAGATTCAGAATATCATGGTTCATTTTTTGAAAAGTTTTTTCTGTTGTTTCTGTAAAAAACCTATGCAGGGTCAATCAGTATCACCAGTAGATCACGCGGTTTGAAGGAATTACACGAATTCGTTTACACCCTATATTATTAATGATTGCGTATAAATAAATCAAATAAAACGTTTGAATTACATTGTAATGTCCTTTATTCTAGTCAATAAATAAAAATAAAATATCATTTCAAATTCAGTTCCTTAACAATTGAGTATTTATTACAAGTGTGGTTTGTAGCTTTAACATTTAATTTTATTCCCCGGAATGAAATACAACAATTTAACAAAACAAAGCGAAAAATCATGCTGGAACCCTTTTCAGAACCTACGCAGCTGTTTTCAAGATTTAAACGAATATACAGACAAAAAGCCAAAGTCGAGAGCATTATTTATAATTTCTGGTTAATTAATTATGAAAGGAAACTAGAATTAACTTCTTAGAAACTCAGTTCTATTGAAATACTTACAAAATAGTTGAAGTAGAACAGTTTTAAGTTCTTAAAAACAAACAACTTAGATTTGAAATTGTATAAAATATTAATTATGTTGTTTAAGGCGGTTTCGGGATAATTCATCACTCTCAGCATACTTTCTTTAATTATCTTAATTAGATATTATAACTTCCTTAAGAAAGTATCTTGTAACATTATTAATTTGATCGATGGTACATTTTTTCTTCCTTCTAATATTTATAAAAGAATTTCCGAATTTTGCGGCGCGGTACAATTACGTGAGAAGAAGAAAATTCTGCTCCGATTTAAAAAGTATTTTTTTAAAGATTAAATTACACTAAGTAAGCTTTAGCTCCTTTCACCCTGGAGTTTATAATAATGTTTATTAATAAGAAATTTAGAGAATGTTGTTTTTTTTTACAATCGTTTTATAAAAGCTGTAAACGAATTTGCGTAGTTCCTTAAAACCATGATCTACTACTGGATTTAGCTTGGTTAGAAATAAAACTTTTTTTCTTGTTGATCCTATACAAGCTTAGTTTTAGTATATACTAAACCTGAAACTAGTTTGTTCAGAATCACTAGGAGAATCGATTGACATATTTTTTACACCACATTTTTTTTAAATATATTTCAATTTTGTTTCAGTAGTTTTCTACCTATAACAGTTGACGGGAATAGACACCTTGAGGCTTGAGACGGTCCTTTCGGTCAGTTTCCGTGTATTAGACAACCCCTGCATAGCACATCTCAGGCATTTCAAACTTTTTTAGGGAACTTTTTTTAACGAGACATAAACTAAGGTTTATCATCAGTAGATTAAGCTGTTTGAAGGAATTACATGAATTCGTTTACAACCTGTATATTCAAAAGGAACAACAGTAGAAATAGTTGCATTGTTGTTACATTCCGTTCAAAAGCATTCGATAGCAATTTCATAAGATGCATTTCAGAATTCATCAGCCAATGTCGCCGGTTCGATTTGATTCAAAGATTTAATAGAATCAAATCGTATGCGATATCTAAAACGTGTTCCATGTCGGCCATTTGGGAGGCGTGAGAGGATCGGGGCCTGCAGACTCGCGGTTTCATACTTATTTGCATGAGAAAGAGCGTCAGATGTACCCACTTTTGTTAGAAGGCGGATGAGTAGACAGGGCTATAGTAATAAATTGTATACGCTTCCAGTGACTTCATTGAGTACGGGCTACAGAACAATGGTTTTCACTGAACGTAGCGTTCTCTTTTTCGAACCAAAGATTTTTTGAAAATCAATATACGAATAGAAGCAACGTTTGTTGCTGTATTTAAAGTAAAGTTGTTGTCCTTTCACGTTTTTTTAAAATGAGCTTTCGGTTTTATTTGTGTTATTCTTATTGCAGATGTTTTTTGCGGACCGGGCAGTTATTGGCAAGAATTGAAGGGTCTCCAGACAAGGGGGAAGTAAAATACTTAATCTTTATATTTTTTTTCGTCGGAAAGTCCTCATGTGGGCGAGGCCGCGGCCAAGGTGACTTCGCAACCGACTAGCCAAACGGCTGCCGAAAAGTCGCCGCAAAGCGGAGAGGGGGAGGCGTTTATGGACTGCCAGTGATGGCCCCACACTAGCGCCTCCTCCAATCCAACATCAACCACTGCGCCAGGGCTCATGACCTTCTGCTCCTGAACATGGCGGAGTGGTTAATCACCGTGGCAGTGTTCACCGAGCCGTACTTCGTTTCGCCCAAGGATGACTGGATGGGGGACTCGTATTAACTCTGGACGTAAAAATATTTATAACAAGAATAAGCTTGAATTGGTTTGCCAGTTGCTCAGAAACTTTGAAAGTACGCTGGGGAAGTCACCCGAGATGAGATCCTGAGGGAGAATCGTAAGTTGAATGTTGTTAAAGCCAACAAGCGGATCATTTAGGATGTACAAAATTGATCAAATTGGAAAAGACTTAGCTGGAAAGAGAAACCTTGTTGATGATGTGATCTTTTCTCGTTCTCTACATATTTAAACTCAGATTATTTATTAATATTATATTTTTTATCAGGAGGAGCTCGTGGCTAAATAATTACAGCCGCATAGACCGATCTTCCGGGTTAAGCCACGCTTGCCGAGGTTGGTCTGTGGATGGGTGACCATTTACCATAGCGAGTTTCCTCCGTGCCTCGGAAAGCACGTAAAGCCGTTGGTCCCGGCTGTCATTTGTAGATCTTTGACAGCCGTTACTGTTGGTCAGAAGCCAGAAAGTCTGACAACCAGTCTTACCAAGAGTATCGTATTACCCAGTTACTGGGTTGTGGAGGTCTGATAGGCAGTCGCTCCATGTAAAATACTGATATTCAGCTGCATCCGGTTCGACTGGAAGCTGACCCCAACATAGTTGGGAAAAAAGGCTAGGCAGATGATGATTATATTTTTTATCAATAAAAGGAAAATTCTCATTGAGCAGAACAAAGACACCGGAAAATGGCTGCCAAATAATACGTGGGGTATTTATTTGACCCTAAATATTTGTGAGTGAAAGATTAATAAGTGAATTTTATTTATTTATAACTAGCAGTGCTCGAGGCTCCGCATGCGATGATCAGGTTTTCACATAAATGTACTTTTTTGTGTGTTCTTGTCCTAAGTACGTTCATTCCATAGGTAGTCCTTTTGCTTCTTTCACCTTCATAGTTTATATTTTGACATATACACTAAGGCCTCATTTACGGAGACGCGGGGCGTCGCGCGTCGCGTGCGGCGTGGCGTCTCGCGGCGCGTCGTACGATTTTTCTGTTTACGAAGCGGCGGCGCGTCAAGCGGCACTTATCATCGCATGCGTAAACACAAACGTATGGCAATGTACGATGTTGTTTATGAAGATGCGGCGCGTGCGACGCCGCGGGCCCCGCCGCGGTTGACGCTACGTTTTAAAGTGGACGGAGCATTGCAGGAATAGCTGGTCGCAACGCTGCGTGCACCGCCGCGATAAACGTCGCGTGCGACGCGGCGATGCCATCCGCGGGCTCCGCCTGCATTTCAAGCAAACGCGTGTAAAATCGCTTCTCGTAAACGTTCTCGTACAACGCCATATGTTTGAATTCAGTGCGGGCCGCGCCGCACAACGCGAGGCGCGACGCGCCGCGTCTCCGTAAATGAGGCCTAAGTGTTACCATATTACATTTACGTCCAATCACTTATCACTATCACCGATTACCCATTATCGAACTCATACAAGTCATCAGTTACTGTCACACATCACCAATCGCCACTGCCCTTAAGTTATCGTTATTACTATCAATCATCATCTACCACCAATTGCCACCACCTAGCATTTATCATCTATTATTAGTCACATATCTCTATAGTCATCACCTAGTCAACAAACTTATAAGCAAAATGATAAAAGTAAGTTTAAAAAAAAAACTTTACACGTCTCGGTCATTTTATATAATAATACAATAATAATAAATGTTTATTTCAATGACTTACAATTATTTACATTTTCCTTTTAGGAATGTCCTTTTAAGCTAAATAAATGCTTGTGTTAGGACATTCCGCCCTTCCACTAGTTACAGTATTAATTGTATTAGGTTATTGAAATGCCAATATTTAATTAAAAGAAAAAGAATAAGAAAAATTCTCCATTTCCAATTTTTTTTTTTTTCCATTTTTATATCATAAAATAAATCAGAGCAACTTTTGAATACGACGTTTTTATTAAATTATGAATATCTTTTTGCTTCATCAAATTGAGATATAAATTAATGTGCATGTTTTCCATCATACAAGATAACGCGGTCATTAATAAATCTTCCATATTTTCAATTTCGAAACCAGTACAAAGGAGGATGGGCGTTTTGGTACTCATGTCCAATCAAATTGAATTTACCATCGTTGGATATCTCTTTTCAAGAGTACACAAAACTACTATGGCAACAAACCCGTATCAATTGTCCGTTTTGAAATATAGTCTTCAGAAGATACTGGATATTCAGTTCGAAATAGAATTTAAAAAAATCATATCGCCGGTTTCGCTTGACCGATTTTGATGATATTTGCACAGATTTTGAGCTAAATAAAATTCAGTTAACGGATAAAAATCACAATAAAATCGGTTTAGTATTTTTTCAGTTAAGGGTGATCTATCTATTAAAAAAATTGGACGCGTTTTTATGCCTAAAAATAAAAGTCGTTTCCCTGCAATTATTTTTGGTCAATGTAATTTAGTTTGATGTACAGAGTGCGTAGATTTCGGCTATGCGGGTCTTTTTACACACTGTATACTTACATACAATAAATGATTAAACTTACTTTGAACTTGTTTTATTTACCTAGATAATGAAAAATATTAATAATAATTATTGTAATAGCATGCCAAAATGGAGAAAAATTACAATTAAAGTATGTGTACTTAATAGGATGTAACAAAAATAAATAAATTTCAAGCAGGATTACTTCGATCGGACAGCGAATCGGGACTAGCGCCATGGTTATTCTTAATCTACACAAAAATATCTTTCCAACGGTGTATCGATCATTCCGATTGGAGCCAGTACCAGACTCCATACATTTGTGCCCATCATCCATTCAGAGGCTTATCATTATTGAGTTCAGGTGCAATAAAAAATATGTAAATCTTACAATATTACGGTGTAATAACGATCCTTCTTTATTCACACGAGGTAAATGCAGGTGTATATTTTCCACATTTACAATTTTTTTGAAATCAACCCATTTTCATCTCATCTCTTAAAAACTGATCTTCGTTGAGACATAGCTAGGTTAAAAAAAAGCGTTTTATTCAAATGTTTTCAAATACATGAATAAAATAGATAATAACATGACGTGTCTAATATCTGTAGGTTAGGCAGGGTGTGACCCACATTCGAGCGCTTGCATGTCATATGGGGCATCAGCGTTATATTTATGACCAGTCGCTAATAAGCTTAATGAGTGAAATTATTTATTACCTACTAACAACACGCTGCGCGCAGCAGAGCCGTTGCTCGCGTCAGTTTTTTGTCAAAAAAATGTTAAGCAACAGTTTTTTTAAGAGTTATATGATCTAGTGGAATCAAATAAAAAAAAACTGAAAGAGTATGTTGCAGAAGTCCGTCACAAACACTTCAAGGAAAGTCGTTAACAATTCATTGGAAAAAATGCTGTGATGAAGAAAAAAGTGATTCAATCTTTATTAACCCTTACGAAACCAAACTCGACTAAACCTTTATGTACAGACGCCAGCATACGAAGCTACTACAATCTGTCAATTTTTTTTATAGATTTTCATCTTTATCGCAAAACCATTAGGTTCAAGGTTGGCTGGGAAAATTTGACAGTTTCGGGTAGCTTGATGTGCTGGCGTCTGTACATTAAAATGAACTGTTACTGCCGTATTACCACATGATTACGTTCGCATTATTCCAAAATACAGATTCCCTTTGCCTGTAGTTTTTCGGTAATGTCGGTAACTTATCGCCACGATAACCTGGAGAGCAGCTATAAAAGTATGCAAAATCTTTGGAATAATTATGCAAATGGAACATTCCCGCGACCGCCATTCACATTCAAGCAGGTACTTAGGTGCCCAGCGTATTGCAAAGATTAAAGGTATGTAGCCACACGGATTCGAAATTAAATAGTATACTTGTAAGGTTTATTTGACTGCATAAAATGTTTATTCGAACAATAAAATGTCTGTTGAAGATTTGTTATAATGTATGTATTTATTCCACCACTTTTTAAAGTATTTCTATTTATAGTATCTAAGTATCTATTACTATTTACAAAAGCGATGGCATGAAAAACCGGCATCGAACGCAAGATTTTATGTAAAGTCAACAGCCTTAAAGCAAACGTTGTTATAAGTCATAATAACTTTTCTTTTTCATGAATAAGAATGCCATATTAAAAAAACCCAATGCTGTATTTAACAGAATGTCTGCGAGGAAATAATCCCCAGAATCAGTTCATTTATGAGAAAAGCGATATTGATTTTTCGATTGAATAAGCGGCTCGTTGGCTCTGTAAAAATTCGACTTTTAATTCTCTATTGTCGGTCGGGGCGAGGCCGTAATGGAATCAAGGGGTCGGGTCACGTCTTGGACCCTCAAACGGCTGACGGTGGAAGATAAACTTTACCTTCATTGTCAATTTCCTTGAGTCTTGAGGGCACTCCGCACGGCCGGAAACAATGAAAGAAAAGTACTTTGAACGAGTTTCTGTTGACTTTTTAAATGGTGCGTTAGCCTAACGCAGCCTATTAAGCCATTTCAATAGCGGTAACGGCCTACCGATTTGCTGTTACTGAGAATGTACGTAAGTACTTGCAAGTCACATTATTACTGCGGTAGCGTGTCGATCGATGGTAGATACTTATCTACCAACCGTATAACATTATTAGAACTCTGAACGTACAACACAAACTAGGTTTAACAACGAGACCTGCATTAAATTTAATGATATATTCAAACTAATCCAGAACCGATTAAAAGGGATAGGCTTAATTATGTAGCATGTTAATTTAGAATTGAAATTGCTACGCACCACTCGTAAACTTTCATATTATTTCATGGTACTAATAACTTAATTAATATACGAGGGTTTGAAACCAAAATAGGGGATGAAACTTTAATATAAGTTTGTTTCATTTACAAAATACGCACTTATATTTGGTTAGTTTTGTTCGTACTTTTAGACGAGTGGATGAACCAGTTATTTATGTCCTCCCAATGAAAATAGATGTTGATAAGAATTGAAATCCCAGATAGGACAGAAAGGTACAAAATACGATAGATAACTTCTTTAGATACGTTTTTTGCGACTTCTTTACGATAAGGGAGCGTAGTAGGCATAAAGCTGATGGGCGGATGGCGCGATGTGAGGAGAGAATGGATCTTTTGTGTTAGACTAAATTTGAATTTGAATACCAACGGGAACACTCCGATTTTATTACTAAAATGAAAGTTGGTTAATACAATATTATTTTGATTGTAATCAGAGTTAAAGCAATTTAAATAAATTAATTTTGATGGATGTTTGTTACAGCAGATTGTAAATTGAAGCTGTGGAGAGGTCGTGAAACCGTCGATAGTATTTACGAGTATCTAGGTACTTTGCTCTCTTAATTGATGAGACCTGTAACCCGATTCCGAACTTTTTTGATAATTCTATCGATTATGGCACTAATTTTGGGTGTGGTTATGAAGATTGTAAACTGGTTTATTTATTGATGAACTGTGTTGGAGAAGACGGTATGACATGCATCCAGCAATGAGGTGATGTGGACTTATTAGAACGACAAATAAACTGCATCAAATTATACTGGAAGCCTCACTGGGAGTCTATTAGTGAACAGCCCCCCGATTCAGAACCTTTTCGATAAGCTGTTGTCGACCGATTCGGTTTTTTATTTTGTTCCGTCTACGATTCTATAGCTAACCGAATCGTGCAACTGAATTAACGAATCATTCTGAATCAGGAAGCTGCACAGATAAAACTCATTTTCTTATGGAATTGAATCTTCTGGTTTATACGTAAATTCTTAGCAATGTCTATTATACATGAATACAGTATTTTTCCTCATATCAAAAACAATTTTTAGTAAAAAAATGCCTTGTGATACGATACTTTTGCGAACGCCTACGTAAACGTTATATCGTGTAGGCGTCGCGTCGCCTCGTTGTCGTGTTGCCTAATGTGAAAACACGCATTAGTAATTAAATAGGCACCTTTTATTATGTTTACACACAAAACACAATTTAACTAAGCTTGGTCGGGCGTGTGGTTTAATCCGGGAACAGACTTGCATCACGCCACGACACGCGACGCGAATAAAGCAGGCTCATTGGCCACATTCATCTCTTTTGACCACATACTGTCAATCAGCAATGGGCACGCGAGCGTTGGTGTCCGGTGTTACACGTCTGTTACACCTTTACTCTGATATTTTATGAGCAACGCATCACGCACAGATAATCTGTTACTGATTAATATTGCTGTTAATGATTGATTAATATTACTGGTTGGCGGTTGGTGAACGAATGCATTATTTATTGCTTGCAATTGAGCCTGGTATCAATTGATACCTATGCGTGTTTTTCTCTATTATATTAACTATAAAGACTTTACAGAATTTCGATTAATTAATATAATGGAAATGTTTGTTATTAGACATTACACTAAATACATTTGTATAGGCTGATAATTAATTGTTGGTCAGTTTTATTGACATGAGAACCAAGTGAGTGATTGTATATTTTTTACTATACTCTGTTCAACGTAAGATGAGTCCTGACATAGCTGTCATTTTGTAAATTGTAGCCGTAAGGAGACTACAATCGAAAAAAGGTAAATGACATCATCAAAAACCGTAAAATAGCTATATTATCCACGTTTTGTTTTTTTCTAAACATTTGATTATCTTTGTTTGGTATCGTTTTGTAGAGAAACTACGACTCAACTTACGGTGAAAAGGGTATATATTTCCGCATTTCTTTTAGTAGCCAACCAAACACACTCAGTCAAAGAAATTCAAAGATACTGTCCGTTGAATATCTGAAACTGACGGCTCTATCCTTAGCCGAAAGAAAAACCTAAAATGTGTCCACTCTAAGTTGCACAGAAAATAAAAAGAGTACGAAATAGCTTCAACGCGGAACCAGCGTGAAAATTATTTAAACCGTACTCTGACGGTCTGTCGCGCAGTGAATACTTGTACAAAGCTCATCCGCTGAGCAAAGTCCGTCCGTCCGCGCGTCCACGGTGCGAGGACGGACGGTCATCGTCCGGCGGCGATAGCTTTCCGCGTCCGAGTTGCTTTGAATGCACTGATACTGATTGTGAGTGTTTAGTAAATTTGTTTTGTGGTTTCTCTACGTTACATTTGTTTAAGTTAATTTAAAATAAAAGTCGTGGAAATCTTAAAACCACGCATTTGCTAGTAAATAATGTTTCGAATACAAGTTCCACGTAGTTTCTGAAACAACACGTAAATGTTTCAGAGCTTTTGGCATCAAAAACTGTTAATAATGTTTATCGCCAAATACGACTATAACAAGGTGCTCCCACATCGGTGTTCACAAAAGTTGGAAACAGTTTTGTTTTGTGGAAAAAATTTACTTTTTGTTTTATTAAGAAATGTTCACAATCATTCGTCAACAGTCGTATACTGTTTACGTTACTGTTTGAAACTGCTAGGGATTGTTTCTGAAATATGTTTAAATGTATTGAAACTTTTAGAGACGTTTCAATACATTTATTTCAACTGTTTCCACCCTAGTGCCTGTATTTTGATTTTATAATCAATATTGTTAGTAAAAAGTATCGATTCATAACATCACGTTGTTAGTAAAAAGTATCGATTCATAACATCACGCCTCTAATCGCCGAAGGATTGAGCAGAGGTGTATTTCACCCTCATTTCTCAGTTATGCTTAAGTCCCATGTAATAATAGCCCCTATTACATGGGACTAAAACATAACGCACGCCTATTGCCATCAACCGGGCACAAAATCCAGACTCCAAACTATTACTGAGAAATTCCACACGGAAAACCCAATATTACTTTGCCCGACCGTTTAGAGTATGTATTCAATTGTTATTAAAATAAGTTGTAACACTTTTGGTTGTGATATTTTGATTTATAGCAACACTCTCTCTTTTCTTGTGTGATTAATTTAAATATATAAGTTTCCATATTTCTACGCCTGGATTTATTGTACAATGTTGAAGTTAATCAACATAGGGATCTCGATATATTATACTTATGTACTTGAATTAAAATATCGTAGTCTACTGGCAATCATGATCTGAGAGGATTGAGTTGAGAGATAAATGAGTAAATAGCAAATAATGTAGACGCATAAAAAAATGTCTGGAAGAAAAATCGTCAAGTGCGATAAGACCGCCCATTGTACATCTCTATTTTATATTAATGTTTATTGTTTGTTTTGTGGACTTAGGACTCTGTTTGTTGCCATGGAGCCCTCTTTTCGACTGCTCCAGATGGTACTCAAAGACCAAAAGTTCCGGGAAGGGGGGTGTTGTCAGAAATTCAGGGGGAAGAGTGGGAAGACTCGAAGCTGCCACCGAGGATGGCTATTTTCATCAACTGAACAGGGCCCGTCTAAAGGAATTAAAACAACAACTTAAAGCAAAGCCACCAGATAAAAGTGATCCCTCTACGAAAGAAGAATAACTTTGAACTAAATATGAAGTCGAAAATTAAAATCTGAAGAAGGGATTCAGTAAGACACCAGTTTTTTTCACATCAAATATACGTTTAGGCATTTAAATGAGAATACCTGAAGAAATATGAGGAGCTCGTGGCTAAATAATTACAGCCGCATAGACCGATCTTCCGGGTTAAGCCACGCTTGCCGAGGTTGGTCTGTGGATGGGTGACCATTTACCATAGCGAGTTTCCTCCGTGCCTCGGAAAGCACGTAAAGCCGTTGGTCCCGGCTGTCATTTGTAGATCTTTGACAGTCGTTACTGTTGGTCAGAAGCCAGAAAGTCTGACAACCAGTCTTACCAAGAGTATCGTATTACCCAGTTACTGGGTTGTGGAGGTCTGATAGGCAGTCGCTCCATGTAAAATACTGATATTCAGCTGCATCCGGTTCGACTGGAAGCCGACCCCAGCATAGTTGGGAAAAGGCTAGGCAGATGATGTTTATTGTTTGTTTTGTGTAAAATAAAGAGTATTGTATTGCATATAGGTACCTATTTGTAAAACACGAACCTTACACTAAAGATTTATATTATGAAATTACGGTGATTTCATAGTATGCTATAAACAAGTATTATGCTTCCATCCAACACATCACAGAAACTCAAGAAACAGCTCACAAAACCCAAATCTAATCGCTCCCCTTGTAAAACGCGTCGGACGTAAAAATATCAGTTCCGTTGTACGCCTGGTCGGACTGAATCGTAAACAGGCGCGGGTGTCACGCCGATAGATCACTGAACACCAATCGTGTAACTCACATATTAGGGCCATATGTTAGCACCGCACTGACAAAAACCAGTCGCACGTCCCGTTATGTTAAACTACGAATTGATTTCCTGAAGGAGTTTCTTTGAGATGGCTCTGTTTTTAACGCCAGATTCGCAAACATGTGTGTCCTGCGACATATTGCTTTTTTCATTCGTTTTCTGTGTCGTATTTTCGCTTTGGTAGACGTCGATATTGGGCTTTTTTCGTGTTCTATGACGAATGCCACGCGTTTTTGTACGTGTAATAAGAGATAAAAAGATTGTGGGTATTTGAGTGTGAATAGGCCTGTTAATTTAAAAGAAGGTATGTAGTGGGAATATGTTTTGAAAAATTGAAAGAAACCGTCGATAGAATTGACCAATTACAGAGAGTTATTGAAGGAGTGTGGTTTCCAAACTTGAGTACTATTCATGTCTTGAAATATATTTTATCTTCGTAGCGTTCCGCTCACTTCTGAAAACATAAATTGTATCAGTTAAAAGTAATTGCATTTAAAATAAGTAATAAAAGTATTATTATATTTTTATACTCTAATTTGTCCAAACATAAAATGACTACCGTTAAACATTCCAATTAAAAGTTAAGTATCAAGTTAAAACCGTAACAATATTGTAACTTGAAACTCATAATCTCAATGAGAAGTTAGATACGGTCACAGAAAGTGCGATAAATCATTGAATGCTGAGCCTTATTGACAGCCTACGTAACATTTAGGAGAACTCTTGAAATCAATTTCCTTGCTAAGCTTAAAGGAAAATCTGATATGGCGGTTGTACCTACACTTGGCTCTCGGCTCTCGGCTCTTGACGTCGATTCGGTTCTCGTCGTTCGGCCGTAGGAATCACTGCACCATGCACCAACTCCGACCTTCGGACAACCTGAAAATTAGATTTTAGCTGCAGCTGACACATGCTTCGCCCAATACACTCTTTTATGCTTAGAATGACTATTTGCGCTTCCTGTGTCCAATGTCCGGTGCCATTAGGTTTATGCACCGATCAGGAAATGGACTTAAATGGATTTTATTTGTTTTTTTTACAGTTGTATTTTACATGTTTGTTTTTTGAACTAAATACAATTGGAAAAAGTGTTGTAATGCAGGTTTAAGTAGGTATTGAGGTTCCTGGAATACGTGTACTGAATATTTATTTCTGTGAGTGAAAATGTGGTATATCCATCAGACATTCTGATGTCTGATGAATATATACATTTTCTCTTCACGAATTTTTCTCTCGACGTAATGAAAAAATATTACCGATGATCAAAAATAAGCAGTTGAATTACTTGGCTCAGTTTTTGAATAGTAAACGTTTAGCGGCCATCGTTCACGAAAACGTGTGTTCCTCTGTGGCCGGACCACAGTTTAGTACTCAGATGCTATAGTTCGAAATAAGACCTACCTAAAGTCTACTTTCATCGGAATATATACATATTTTTAGTACCTCAAGAGATATCTTTTTAACTAACAATTTATGTGGTCCGGCCGCCAGGCATGGCTCTCTGGCCGCGCCACCTCTAATTAAATAAAGTTTAATGAACTATTAATAAATCAATATCCCGAAAAAAACTACCTAAAGAGTACCCTGCATACGACAAATATGGTCCAATAAACCCCTTTAGTTAAGGAGTTATTGGTCGTAGGGTGTGGTCCGGCTGGAAGGTATACTCTGCAGCAAGTCAATTTTGCAATATTTAATATTAACTATCCATAAATCAATTTATATAATAGTACCTTTTCTCTACTCTTCGTTGATACTTTTTTCTCTAAAGAAACTATTCATTTTGATTAATTAATCTTTAAAGTATGTGGCGCGGCTAGGGAGGATTACTTTCAGCAAATATAACGAAATATGCTTTATTTCTTTATGCCAACGAAAACTGCTTAATAAGTACTTTATGAAAAGACCTGGACTTCATCTATAAACTTTTGTTATAGTCAATCAGTATTACAAATAAAGGAGTTTTGAAGTTATTTTCCAACTTTAAAATGCAAGGCCTAAATTAAAAATAAACATTTTGATAAAAATGAGTTAAAATTTACAATTTTGCGTATAAAATACAATGAACTTATTAACTTGTAAGTAATACAAATTGGTTACAAAATATTGGAAGGCGTTTAAATTTATACTAAGTTCCGCAATTTATAAAACCTATTGAATTAACAATTTTTTATTGTTTATATTTGATTATGAAAATATATATTTGTTTTTCGTATACTTATTGTTTATTTTAAACCAAAATTTTCACTTACTTCGTCAAATAACTACCTATTCTTAGATAGATAGGAAAACAAACACCAAAAAGTGCACCTTTTTCAAAATCATTGTTGGTAATAAAAACAAAAGTTTATAGATGAAGTCCAGGTCTTTTTATAAAGTACTTATTAAGCAGTTTTCGTTGGCATAAAGAAATAAAGCATATTTCGTTATATTTGCTGAAAGTAATCCTCCCTAGCCGCGCCACATACTTTAAAGATTAATTAATCAAAATGAATAGTTTCTTTAGAGAAAAAAGTATCAACGAAGAGTAGAGAAAAGGTACTATTATATAAATTGATTTATGGATAGTTAATATTAAATATTGCAAAATTGACTTGCTGCAGAGTATACCTTAAAGCCGGACCACATACTACGACCAATAACTCCTTAACTAAAGGGGTTTATTGGACCATATTTGTCGTATGCAGGGTACTCTTTAGGTAGTTTTTTTCGGGATTGTGATTTATTAATAGTTCATTAAACTTTATTTAATTAGAGGTGGCGCGGCCAGAGAGCCATGCCTGGCGGCCGGACCACATAAATAGTTAATTAAAAAGATATCTCTTGAGGTACTAAAAATATGTATATATTCCGATGAAAGTAGACTTTAGGTAGGTCTTATTTCGCATCTGAGTACTAAACTGTGGTCCGGCCACAGAGGAACACACCACGAAAACCGTATTTTTCAATAATTGTAGGTAATTGATCCTGTCCATTCCAGTTAAAATAAATAAAATAGTTAATCCTCGTAGTAATTCGAGTTTGACTGTTATTTACATCCCTCACCGCATAAATACTTCAGATACCCTTCAGCATAAAACTCCATGCTCATGCCGAAATATAAATATTACCTATAACAATAATGTAAAGCGCAGGACAGACTACGCTATACTATTTCGTTATTTCGTAAAGCACATTGCGTCATAAGCTATGCTATAAGATGGCGATCCGACGGGCGACGAACGGGGTAGAAGTGAGGGGGGCGGGGACCGGAGAATCGTACGATATAGCTCAGAATCGCTCAAATTTATAGCGTACAGCAAGCCATTACTTTATAGCATAGCGTTGTGTGAACTTGTCCATATGAAATATATGCTTAGCGATATCGTTGTGCTATACAATATTTGCTATATGTATAATTAGAGCGTAGTCAAAACTGCGCTCAAAGCGAATCTTAAATCTAGCATATACAAGGTTAGTCGGAAAGGGGGTACTAATCCGCAGACCACAGTTTAAAAGCAAGTGTTAAAATTTCAAAATTCGATAATTTTTATTTCCATGTAAAATAATTTTTATTTTAGTTTTAAAAAAAATTCTTCGTCCCTATTTCAGTTACGAATTCAGAAAATGGAGCTTCTCATTCGTGACTCCAAATATGACCTAAAATGTAAATACAGGTGATCATAGCTGAGGACATTTTTGAACAGCTATTTCTCTTAAACTATTGACTTTTGGGGAAAGTTGTAGAACAAAAGCTACTCATTATTATGGGTACTTTAACACCCTTTCGGATTAGTACCCCCTTTCTGACTAACCTTTTATATATGAGTATTTCCTAACAGAAGCATTAAAACAAGACGTTTTCACTATAACAGGCCAAAATAACTTGGCGCTTATCTTAAAAAAGGAAATATAACGCGACGTTTATTACGTGTACTTGTCCTCAAGTCTAATCAGATAACAAATTCACCCGGGTGGCATAAAAATGACGTACTAGTGTCGTAGCAAGTATTCGGGAATGTCGGCCGACTGGCGGCTTAGCTCCGTGTTAAGTGGCACCCATAAACAAGGGTCCCCTAACACGTCACTTGCTACAAATGGACTCTTTATGTCCCCGTCAGACTTTTCCTGTGGATTTGTTTAATTATTTTTATGGTGTTTTTTGTTTGCTATTTATTTTTGTTTTCGTAATATATTTAGAGATGATTAGTGAAATAATGGTGCCGATTCTCTTAACAACTAAGTTAGAGATCTCAAATTAGTTTACGCCTTGAACATCGCCGTGTTTTAGTCGACACGTTTTAAATCTCGTCTAAAGGTAAATGGGCATTTTTTTCGGACCTGTGACCCACCAGCAACCACTAACGAAACTAGTCGGAGTATGTTACTCGTATAGACCATGAATACTACCCAATGAGATGAGTCGCATTCCTCAAAAGTATGGGAAAGTTTTTATTAGCAAAACAAGAATTAATATAAAAAAAAGGATTTTCGTATATCTATATCCTTCTAAATATATAAAATGCTTACAAAAATGCACAAAGATCTTCCTAAAAAGGTACAAGAATGTTTAGGAGCTTTTTTATCTTGTTCCTCGCAGTTTTTTGAACCACATAACTTTTTTCCCCCATATATTTGGATTGAAATAAATACATTCCGTGATATGTTAACCCTAAACCTTCAAAACAAACCCTATTTCATTAATGGACGCGTACTTTTGAGGTACCGGGTCAAAAATGCCCAATGACCTCTGTATGGAAATTTTAGTTCAACTAAATTTGACAGGTCTTATTTAAGTTTGTCTCTTTCTTATTCTATCAGAGTGAAAAAGACGGCAATAGCCTAAATTAAGTTTAGTTTGTGCATAAGAAAATCGGCTCCATTGACTGCCTCGTTAGTCTAGTTTACGCAAGCGCGACTGCTGAGCGTGAGGTCCTGGGTTCGATCCCCAGGTCGGGCAAAGTGTTATTGGGTTTTTTTTTAGTAGCCCGGAGTCTGGATTTGTGCTGGTTGATTGCAATAGGCTCGCCCCCTATTACATGGGACTTAAACTTAATGGCAAAATGAGGGTGCTCTATACACCTTTGCCCAAACCTTCGGGAAATACAGGCGTGATGTTTCAGTATTGCGAAGAGTTACATTGCTAGCGTGCACTGTAATAGCAATAAACACTTATGTAGAGCCCGTCAACGTCAACTTAGGTACCGAACAAAATACTGAAGATTAGATTTCTCCATAGACAAAGATGTTGTGGACTCTATTATGAATTACGTAACCATGATTGAATTTGAAGTAAGACGTTGTTGCCTTTGGAACTTAAACGCAGCGCCTAAGGCGTGAATTACATAGAAAAGGGGTAAGGTGCAGGCGCGGCGCAGGCGCGTCGCTTTCATACGTTTTGACGTGCCGCTTCAAATCTTTTTCGTACAAAATGTATGAAAGCGCCTGCGCCGCGTCTGCACCTTACGCCGCTTCTATGTAATTCACGCTTTAGACACCTGCAGGCAGAGGTGACTTAACCAACAAAACCACAAGGTAGAATAGAATAGAATATACTTTATTGTACACCAAAATTGTAACATAGCTCATATACAATATAATTTAGTGAAGGGTACAATGGCGGTCTTATCGCTGATAGCGAGGTAATTAAGTATGTTGTTTTTTTTTTTATTATTTGACTTGTGTTTGCTCTTGGCTCTGTTCAAGGTGACAGAAGCAAAGTCGACGATGGAGCGAGCTTACCCAGAAGAAGCCTGTTCATTCTAACTTTGAAGAGAATCGGGTTGTAAGTTGTACCTATCGGTTACCAAAAGCCGGAACCAACTTTGTAAATGCTTCACCGGCCATAAAGCTTCCAAACATTTTTTGTAAACGGTGAGTTTTGTGTAGCGTTTTCCGTAAACACAAAAACTGTTAAACGTGCACATTTATCTATCGCGAAATTACATCGCATAAAAATTGAAACACTGTTGGTACAATGAAAAGATTTTTTTAAAGTTCACTGCACCGAACAATCCAACAGCAGGGTTTGTTTTTGTCGGGCTTGATAGTTTTTGATATATGGACTGGATAAAAAATGCATAATAGACAAATGTTTGTACGTTCTCGGTAGAGTGGAGCCGGGCCGAGTGCATGATAAAAATCCGCGGCAGTTTGTTAGGAGTTTTGGCGCGTGGCGCGGCGTGTCAAGAAGTGCTGACAGGACCGCACTCACGCTGCGATGTTTCCCGGTTGCTGTGCCTCTACATACGGCTTTTTTTCTTCCGTCAGTACACAGCGGTTTGTAATTCAACGCTCGTTTTTCGTTTACTTCCCTTCAACGTTTGCATTGTTTGTAATCGGACAGACGCTGCTTTGTAACGTATGTGTGTACCGTGAGTGGACTCTTTTTTCGATTTGTTTAATGCTAGGTTGGATTCGGTTTTACAGCTGACGCCAGCAACGTTCGCTCCAACACGGTCGATGTGAACAGAACTGAGGCTATTCATAAAAGAATTTAATGTATAAGTGGTTAAGCTCAAGCTATCATTCAAAATAAGTGAGCTCCATAAAACTCGTTTTAATACTTTATTTCAGCTTAAACTTCCGTAGCTTTTAAATTATTTGTCCGTGGAGGCTGGAGCCATTCCAAATTAAATTATACGCAGAAAATGTTCGGTCACATTGCAAAATTCATTATGATTTCTGTTCTGGGCGATACGTTTAACGGAGTCGTTTTTACTTAATTCCTTGCCAAGTTGTCCGCTTACAGCAAGTGAAGCATTTAAATTGAATTTAGGATGACAACTCCAATTTCTGTAATACCAGTTTGGTTGTTTGGAACAATTGTGCTAATCCAACAATAATTGGCGACAAGAAATTTCGTGTCCGCGCCACTGAGATGTTAACAAAACATAAACGTGTCAATACTGCTAAGTTTGGGTAAAGAACGACATTTTAAACAGAGGGACCATCGTCGTTTGAGTTTTTCTTTGCCCTAAAACGTTGCTTAACGCAACTAGTTTACTTTAAAAATATTACGTCGGTTGTTACCTATTTGTAAGATCTGAAATACACATGCTACGTTGTATGTAGTGGCATAAAAGCATGCTGCTTCGAAGCAAGCAATTAGTACGTCTAAATGAATCTATCTTGTTATAATATATCTCGATATATAAAATAAATAAATAAACCGAGTATTCTACCAAGCAGCACACAAGCATTTTTTTTTAATAGCACGTGTATTCCAGGCTTAATTTCAATCAGGCATGTACCTATCTCAATATTGCCGCACATTTAGTTTACAATCCTTTAAAATTATTCCCAGAATATTATGACAGTACCGTCATATTCTCATATTAATATGAGAATATGACGGTTATATCATTCATCCATTGTACTTACCTACGAATACGTCCGTCCGAATTAATCAATACGATACGCCGATGGTACGGACGCAATCATGCCCCGATGTTTTGCTAAAGCCGCCAATGCAAAGGATCTATTAGTTTGTATGCACAAACACGTAATGGTGTAGGTATCTATTAAATGCACGCAGTGCTTGTTTGTGTCTAATTATTCAATCGGCTATCGATTATGGCACTAATTTTGGGTGTGGCTATGAAGATTGTCAACTGGTTTATTTATTGGAATAACGGTATTGGAGAAGATGGCGTGACAAATGCATCCAGCAATGAGGTGATGTGGACTTATTAGAAAGACAATGCATCAAATTGTATTAGAAGCACTGGGAGTCTACTAGTGAACAGTTCCCCGATTCAGAACCTTTTCGATAAGCTGTTGTCGACCGATTCGGTTTGTTTTCTCGCTCCGTTTACGATTATCGTAACGAGAGCAAAAGAGATAGCTTACCGAATCGTTCGACAACTGACTAAGTGCGTATACACGCAGAAAGCGGGTTGCCGGCGCCGATCTGTCAGAGCTTGTCGGTGCTGCGGTGCGAGCACGGATCTTTTTATCGAGTCGAGAAATTTATCTATTCTAAACGTCAAATTTGACAAAAGATGTAGATAAAATGACAACAGTTGTCGTTTCTATATCTTATGTCAAATTTGACGTTTAGAATATATAAATTTTTCGAATCGACTCGACAAAAAGATCCGTGCTCGTACCGCTGGTCTGCGCAGTTAGTCGGAGCAGGTAGTCTCTATACTGCGTGGCAGACCAGCGCCGATAAGCTCCGAACTGCACCGACAAGTTCTGACCTGTTCCGATCAGCGCTGGTAGGCCGTCATTTGTTTACAGTATTTGCAAGGGAATAACGCGTATTTTTGTTAAAAAATGTCAGCCCCTGCTTCTACCCGCTTCCTCTATGTAGCGGTTACCCGCACGCACCAGTACCGATAAGCGCTGGCAGGTCGGCGCCGGTTACCCGCTTCCTTTATGTATACGCCCTTATCGAATCTTTCTGAATCAGACAGGTTAGAAACTTAGAATCATATATGGTATCAAAGTAGTAGTTACTATCGAGCTAAGATGTTTCATAAAACTTTTTCCGCAGCTGACATATTATAAAAGTAATGGATTTCATCTCCGAGCATTTTTATGGAATAATACATGCCGGAGGTGTGAAAGTATCGTGTGAGCTGTTAAATATTATATCATTTGCGATAAAAATCCTTTCAGTTGTTCTATTAAAGAGTTACTTTGTTCCAGTAATCCGAAGAAAACATCTGTAATGTGAAATATTTGTTCATACTTTCGCACAAAATTTGTACAGAGGCGGACTTAATGCTTTAGGTATTTTCTATCAGCCGATCTTAGGGTGATGCAGAGAAACCATGATGCAGCAACAGGATCTTTATCTATCTTCTGTCATATTGTCTTAGGGAAAAGAAGTTTGAACGCACACATTTTGTTTCGTAAATTATGTATGTACTTACTCACTAAGAATTTTCGAAAATAAATTCTGGTTATGATTGTTCCAACCCGAATGTGATGAAATACCGCTGGCCCGTTGTTTCATTGCCACATGTCAAATTATAAATAAATGATTGAATATTGTGTACACAACATCAATATGATGGAAATGGATTTGTATGTTTTGATCGACTAAATTGGTATGTTCGCGAGATGAGAGTCGATATGCCGCAACAAGCGACCGCAACGCTCGTGGACCGGTCGCAGCTGTGGTTGCAGATTGTTTTGGAACAGATAAATTTCACCATGCCGAACAATCATCTACTGCAATATTAATGAATTGTTGATGAGTACGTCACGAGGGAGAATTTAATTAATTATTTGATAGGTCACTGTAGGTAGTGCGTGTCCCGACTGAGGTTAACGTACTCATTATAGATGTTGTTAAACTAGCGTGTTTAGTAACTATAAAGTAATACAGAGCAAAATTGTTGTGGTTTTAATTGATTATTTCTATTCATTTAATTCTTCTGTAAAACGATAAATATTGTTTCTACTCGACAAATAAAACGTATTTTCTTTTTCAAGTCATAAGGAAAACATGGGCCAATGGCATCTAGTAAAAGGTTACTTTATTCCAACCGTATTTGTATAGATTGTACTATGTAAACATGCAAAGTTAATTAGCTTAAACAGAACACAAACGCCGACATTGCTGAAGAAAGCTTTCCGTTTTCCCGTTTTCCTGCACAACAGCGGAAAAACAATTTAAGTTAACAAGTAAAAGTATTAATCACGACGAGAAAGAAGATATCGGAAACAAAAGTGAGTGCTTTTTCAAAGAAATCACGTAGCACTTACATAAAAAGTGGTTTCGAACGGGGAACGTAACCGCTTAACTTTTAAACCTAATACGTGATTCAATTTAGGAGTTGTATCTCTAGACGCGGCGAGCCCGAAAACTGTCGCTGAAATCCATTCAACTTTTCTTTAATATTTTGAGAAGAATGCTTCTGAGTCGGTTCTATTTGCAAACAGATCTCGAACTATCTGTTAGAAAAGAATTTGCTTATTCGTTTTTAAATCTATATCCATAGGGCCTCATTTACTTAGTGATCAAAATTAATTCCGATAGTTCATATCCTTTTATCGTCAGAGATTATCAAATAACACAGCTCGAAGAAAACAAGCGTGATGACAACTAAATTAAAATCGGAAATCGAATGTTTTGTGTATTTTGGAATTATAGCAAATTAATTCCCAATGTTCAAAGTTTTCTGTCTTTCAATAAAACCAATAGACGCCTATTTCAAGATAAAACTTTGAATGCCAGTAGGCACTTATCCTGCTTAACAAGTAGCAAGAGCTTATTGAGGGATCCGCATTAGAAAAGAACTCGTCGATTGGCTTTCATTTAATATTTGATTCATTTCATTTCTTTCAATACCTTTCATTTAAATATTTTTTCAAAGAGTAAGCGGGATGTAGCCTTGTATAATTACAACTGCAGGATCACTATCAAAAGCTTCTGAGGACTGAATGTTCGGTAGAAACTCTCTCAGCAATCCTGGTTGATACTTTAATAGTTTTGCAGGAGATTGGAATGGGTTTTTCTGTTACCAAAGAGTCGCCCGTGATTGGAAGTGTGGCCAATTAATGGGAATAGGCTCGCCCTCCATCACGCAGCGTGATGTAATACCTTCGACGAACTGTGGATGTGCCAAAAGCCGCCCCTTTCGAGTTTAGTCTCGGTATAACAGGCTTAACGCCAAATATTTTTTTCAGAACATTCTTTTTTCAACATTAGGTACTACGGGTGTCCCGAGATATCAGCAATACGTAGGTAATAATTTGTAACATGCCTCGCTAGTAGTCGGCTGTGAGTAGGTACATGAGCTGTGGATTCATAAACTAATTTAATAAGCCATTAAAGCTATCTGGACCAGGAGTAGCCATGGTGATTTATAGCAATATGAGAACATTAAAAACGCATTACGAAAACATGACTTTAGGCGGAAAATTTAACAGCGCCATATATAACGTGGAACGGATGTTTTGTATTTGGCGGATATTAAAAAAAATGTCATAATTAAAAATCCCGAGATTGCTTGTTTACGTTATATGGTCGTTTATTAAGGGACAATGTTGTTAGGCGACAGTATACTTATGTTTATTACATTTTCTTGTAATTTTCAGCGGATTTTTTTTGAGGCTGGTACGTGTAGTACTGTGAAGTTAAACTACGCTTGCCACGGTCAATTCGTGGATAGGTGACCATAAGTTACACATAGTCACGCTTCGTATCTCGGAGTACGTAAACTGTCAGGCCTCTTTTAGGCTTATGTCCAGCAGTGGACGTATAGGAATGTCAGGTAGATATTCTTTATCAAGCAACACAGATTTAGCCACGTGGCTAATTAACAACTTGCAATTTGCAGAGCCGTTACTCACTATCGACTGGTCGCCGGAGACTAGGTCTCTCGGCTACCAAAACAGAAGCGACTAGGGCCAGGAGACCAAGCCGAGCGTAGTGTTTCTTGTACATTCGTGAAAAATGGGACTCGAAGAAGCTACTATTGCAATAGTAGCGTTACTAATTATAAAGAGAAAAGAAATGCAAGAGAGTATTGGGTATCCCAATTGGAATATTGGTCACTGGATAAATCCCAAATAGCTTTTCGGAATTGTATTTCCAATATTAATTTCTCTGTATCGAAAGTCTGAGCCATATTTGTGCGCGACGTCCGGTCGTCTCGACAGTTGCTCGCAGTGTGAACGCTTCCATTTGAACCCGTGCTTCTATTGGTCGCTGGCGACCAGCAGTCACTAGTGCTTCGTCACTGCGCGGCGAGTCGCCCGGGTGACCGGCGACCAAGTGCGTAGGTAAACACCTATTTAAACTATAGAAAGTCATAGTCGGCGTCGACCAGGTCTCCGGCGACCAGTCGACAGTGCGTAATGGTTCTATGCTGCACTCGCAGCGGTCAGTCCATGGTTGGCTGACCGTTCGCGACACATCGAGATCCCTCCGTGTCTCGAGGAGCACATTAAGCCGTCGGTCCCGGATGTCATACCAACCTATGACAGTCGTTATGGGTGGTCAGAAGCCCGAAAGTCTGACAACCGGTCTAATCCTAGGATATCGGCATTTTCTAGTACCTAGGTGGGTTGCGGAGTCCGGTGCGAGGGGGCATGGGAAGCAGTCACCTCCTTCTGCGAAGCAGTAATGCTAGCGAAGGAGGAGGCGGAACGCGTGAGGGAGAGGCAAACCTCACGCCCCAGCCGCCGCAACAGAAGGAGACGCCCTGGGCGTCGGGAGTCGCAGGGCGATTCCCGGCCACCGTAGGCGCGGGCCTGCGGACGGCGAGCGTTGGGTGGTTCGCCGTCCGATCAGAACCAGGCCCGGGTCGACGGCGCGTTGTGTTCCACGCACGCCTCAAAGAGATGTCAGCATTGTAGACGGGGCCCGCTAGGGCCAGTGCCTGCCAGGGTTGCGGAATTTATTCGAAAGAGCTACCGCGGCCCTGGAACGCAAAGGGCATTAGAAGGAACACGGATGGGTTTTAGTCAGTAAGAGTCTGACACTCCCTTCCGCTCCGCCCAGAGCGGAAGGAGCCATATGATGATTTCCCATACATAAAAAAAAAAAAAGCTGGGTTGCGGAGGTCTGGTATTCAGCCGCATCAGGGGGCCTACTCCTTAAGTCCGTTAACGAAGTTAGTCACCCGTCCAAAAGTAGCCCGAAACGCAGGAGTGCACAAAACGAGAGTGTCAAGTTCAACTTTTCGAACGGGCAAAAACACATCGGTAGTAGGGACAACTGACAAATCGTGCTGTCATTCATTTAGGGGAGTAGACCCCCTCGTTAGACTGGAAGCTGATCCCAACATAGTTGGAAAAAGGGTAGGCAGATAAATAGATAATATTTAGCCACGATTTGCTCCAACCTCTCTCAATAATCCTCTTTCTAATTTCCTTCTACAGTCTATAGATTTCGAGGATATCTAATCAGGCTGCACACAAACTTAGACTCTAGTCTTATATCAACGCTTTACCTTCTAACACATTCCCAAAACGTATAAGCTACGTCCCCACATTTGATACGCCATCATAGTATTCAAATAGGTAACCGATCTCTCTAACAAGTTTAATTAATAATGTTCCCGAACTAAACCAGGGACATAACTTGTTAAAATATTACGCGAGTTAATTCACAAGTTTGTCACGGCTTTATAACGTGTTTACCTGATGTTCATATCGGTGATAAACAACGTTTTACGTAACTGGAAGCTGTGGTCTGTCGTGGTTCTGCTTGTTTATAACTTTCGGGCTTCATGTGTGATGTGAATATTATGTGCGATTTTGAGAGATGTATTTTTGTGTTATAATTTTCGTAAGACACATTCATATTTATGATTAGTTACGGTTAAAACATTGAGAAATGTAGTCCGTGTAACAGTATTGAGCTGTACCCCAAGTGTGAGTTTTTTTCGTTAACTACTGTAGTTGCGTCACGTCAAAAATGTATGAAAATGTAGGCTGCGTCTCTAGGCGCACCGTTCAATTAACGCGCGAATGTTAGTTAGTGAACGGGGCGCCTAGAGACGCACCCTAAATTTTCATACATTTTTGTCGTGACGCAACTACAGTAGTTAACGAAAAAAACTCACACTTGGGGTACTGTTAACTTCAAAGTAAGTCATGATGGCTTAAAGTTTTAAAAGTGCTTTAATAAAACTTGTTAGTTATTATTTTATTGATAAAATAATGACAGAGTAGATAAAGCTGTTAAGACTTATTGTATTTTAGAACAACGATTGGTGTCGACGATAATTAAGTTCTGAATGTCAAAATATTTATCGACTTTGATATTGATTGTACTAGTACGTATTACAGGCAATATAAAGTAAGTCTGTTACCCTTTATTTACTACATAATGTAACCGACACTTATGCCACGGATAATCCCTTCGTACCTATTTGTAACTACAAAATATCATCGCCCCATACAAAATTACCTTAGAGCTTGATGAGTTTGTATGCGAACCAGATTTATTTTGTACATACATGCATAAACTAAAGCCTTTATCCTATGAGGGAAGACAGAAACTATAGAACACCACATGCTACGATCCTTGCATACTTCTTTCGCTTCGTCCACGTAGGTACTACACACCTGATCTTTTTGAAGAACATCACCAGTAACATCGGTGTATAATCCTTGTAGGGCATCCTCTATCGGCATTTCTACTGAAATCCGCCTTATAAATATCCTTTTGTTATAATATCCCGTTAATCACCGTTTCAGTGTTTTAGTCTTGTGTAGTGCCAGACTTAAAGAATAGCACTACCATATCTCTTCCCGTGGGTGTCGTAAAAGGCGACTAAGGGATTCACTAGAGGATGGGCAGAAGCATTCTCTGAGTACTTTAACAAACACTGCGATCGCCAACCCGTTTGCCAAGCGTGGCGATTACGGCAAACTCCCTCCCTTTTGGGGGAGGCCTATGTCCAGCAGTGGACGTCTTTCGGCTGAATGATCATGATGATGATGATGATGAATCACCGTTTACTCATTCTCTCAACAGGACCAAACCACCTAAGCCTTCCTTTCAATCCTTTCAATTTTTGCCACTGCATAATTTATTTTGCCTTATTTTCTTTGTTCTTAAAATCGATAGTACCTACAACTGAAATGGAATCAAATTATACCGTGGCATGAAAACGATGATTTGGTGTATTGATAATGGTGATCCACTCATTATTTTCTCGTTTACAGTCGGCTAAAGAGATAAGTACCAAAGCAGGAACCAATGAGATGTGCATTTAAAATTCGCGTATTTGTGCCGGAATAAGGAGATATGGCCGCTTGCATAGCTCTTTTTTGCTCATTTATAAACCAATTTTCAGAGTGAGAATATAAACTAAAAGGAGAAATAAGCATTAGTAGTAAAAAAATATTGTAAGTCAGTTTGATTATACACCGTGGGCCCGAGATACCCGAAAGATTTTAACCATTGATTCCGATGCCTAATTGGAGAAGAAAAGCTAGGATATAGTTTGTTGAGTAAAGTTTAATTTTCGAAATATAGTTTGACTTATTTGTCGGGGAGGGTTGTGAACGGAGAAGTTTCTTATCCACTCACACGATAATTTATAAATGTTGCCATTTCAACCTAAGGTATTGTTTACAAGGAAGTGCTAAAGCTAATTGATTTATAATGTTCAGAAAAAAAAAAACTGAATTGGACTTTTGTTGATATAACATTTGACTCATAATACCACCAGAAAGGCGTGCTTAAAATCTTTCGGGTACCTCGGGCCCAAGGTGTATAACCTCCTTTCTATAAACATGAATAAAAAACGGAGTGACTGCCTCGCAGTGATATTACTTAATATTATCATTGCTGCCTCGTTGGTCTAGCGGAAGGTCCTGGGTTAAATCCTGAGGTTGAGCAAAGTATATTGATTTTCCGCCTGGAATTTCTCAGTGGATTTGTGCCCAGTTGATGGCAATAGGTTCGGCGCCTATTCCATGGGACTTAAACATAACGGCGAAATGAGGGTGTGTAGGTACCTACTATACGCGTCTACCCAACCCTTCGGGAAAAGCAGGCGTGATGTTATGTTATGTTTATAATATAAAAAACCGGCCAAGTGCAAGTAGGACTCGCGCACGAAGGGTCCCGTACCATTATCTATAAAAACGGCAAAAAAATCACGTTTGTTGTATGGGAGCCCCCTTAAATATTTATTTTATTTTGTTTTAGTATTTGTTGTTATAGCGGCAACAGAAATACATCATTTGTGAAAATTTCAACTGTGTGACTATCACGGTTCATGAGATACAGCCTGTTGACAGACGGACAGACGGACGGACAGCGGAGTCTTAGTAATAGGGTCCCGTTTTATCCTTTGGGTACGGAATCCTAAAAACATATAAAGAGAAGAATAAAAAAATAAAAAAAACTAGTGAAAAACGATTTCGATGTTGGACGAAAACATCACAAACGTCTGTGTGTGGGGTAATCGAAGCTGTTAAATGACTAACCTCCTTTGATGTATGCCTAAACCGCTATCTGAGTTGGCAGGCTTCATCTCGCCATATGGAAAACGGAGAGCAATTCGTAATGTTTGATATTAATAGAAAATCACCCACACATAAGCTTTGAAGATTGTTCAGGGTGAAGTTTGGTGGGTAGGCATTATCCAAGTACAAATACTACGACAAAAGTTATCCGCTTCGGGAATCTTCGTGTTTTCGAATTTGTACGAATGGATAATTAAGTAACCTGTCCTTAATTGATCCAACAAGGCAAAGCCGGAGTTAAACAAGGTTAGTCGGAAAGGGGTTAATAATCCGCGGGCCACATGTATGACTGATTTAAAAATTCGATCACCTTTTGTTTTTATTAGCAGCCAGGAGGACTCTACTGACCATCCTCTTGATACACAGCTGTAGGGTACCGTTATTCTTTACTGGGAAGTAAACGGTATTACAATTCAAAAGAAGAGCTTCAATTCGATGTATTTAGAAACTATCGCTCTAAATACTTATCGATAGCATTGTTCTATAACGGTGATATTTGATGAACGTGCATGCTTCCTAAGCCATAGCACCTATTTAGGGTGCGTATTGACCTCACAAGCAGCTAAGATACTGCCACTTCTATTTTTCAAGTAGGTATAATTGTAATTATTTTAGGTATTATGGAACAGATCAATTCTAAACATATATCGCCTAAAAGGTTATTTGATAACCTTTAAAATGAGGGTAGTTTTTTGTATTTTAAATTATATAATCCAAGAAACCAAAACTAATAACCAGGACACGTGAAAAAAGGAGTGGCTCGATTTCTTTGCTCCCAAGTGTATATTTTGACCTACCCGAAGGGTAGCTAATAAAATAACAGAATTTACAAATAGGATTAATAGATTTTTAGCTTTCTGGGGCGTTATTTATTAAAAGTAGGATGGTACATAATGAACTGAATACTTTATTACGATCAGTTATAATTCCAATGAAGGAAAATCAACCACATTCATAATTCAAATCTTTAAACAAAACAAAACAACAATTATAACAAACTGTGAACGTCGTCTGACTCAAAGGTCGCAGCAAAAGTGTGGGGCGAGTACCGCACCGCATACTCTTTTATAGACCGTTTTGACAGTTTGTGAAATAAATATGTGCGAATTCCCGGGAGTCTGCCATTTTGCCAAAACTATTTTGACAAAATTTTATTACCCAAACGCATTTTAGCAACCTTTTTTATACCAATGCAATATTTTGGAATGATTTTAGTATGCACATTTTCATTTGGTCAAATTTTTAGTCGGCAGAATATTACCAAGGATAATGTCACTAAGGCATTTGGTCTTTAATCAAATGATTTATTACAGCAAACAATCTTTAGACAATAAACATTTAGTCAAATTATTGTAACACGCTTATATCTTTTTTTAAATCGAAACAGCTAGGTTAGGTTAGAACTGTGACAATACAACGGCCAGAAACATTTTTTTTTATTTTGCGCAAAATATGTTTAACCAACTGCAACTACAATATTTGACTATATTAAAATTGGTAAACGTACTATTATAGTTGGTAAGCAAGTTATTGTTTAAACGTTCACTTACCAGTAATTTGGCAAAAGAAATTACTTATGCGAAAACTTGTTTGGGAAGTGATTATTTGGCAAATTTTTTTCGTTGAAACAAATGTAACTCGCGACTACCCACATGACATTATTAAATCTCTAAGATTACATATACATATTATAGCTACTTGTGTGACGACCTTTCAACACTTCTGCTTTAGACGAGCATGTATGTAGGTACTTAACCGTAATTTGGTTAGCCTAGTACATACCTGCCTTGCAAGACAAAGAAATGCAGACAAAACAATTGACAAATTATGGAAGGTACTTCATTATTGTACCATCTGATGGTAATTTGATTATCGTACATACGTATGTGTATATTAATTGTATATGATTTTCTAATTAATTGCTCATTTGACTGAGCTTAATGAACTCCCTAGGACCTATTAATGGGAGAGTAATCGGGCACTTACTGAATATTATGGATGGAAATGCCTCATTGCTCGCTAAATGCATGTGTGCGTAGGTAGGGTTATAATATTTTGCATGTGTTTTTATTTTCTAATCGATTTACGATCTCGTTAGGAAGTTATGTAGAAAATCGTCATTTTAGCTGGCTTATCAGGCGTCGTGTGACATGTCAACAATATTCAATTTCTAAGCCGTACTTATATTTGTCATGACATGTGACGTCACAACTGTCCAATGTCGTTCAGTTTGTTAAGTTTAAATTTTTGAATATTAATTTTCGTTGTAGATATTTTGAAATCTGTTTATTTTTAAACGATTAAATTGTAAATGAGTTAATTTTCCCAATGACTTACAATCGATGCAGATAGTAAAAAAACAATAGATTTCGGATCACATGCACATTGCCTACGTAAATTATAATTATAATAAAATATCGTACATAGGTACTTTGTTCTATTTTTAGCGACAAATCGGTTTACATAGATCTAAATTCCGGGTTAATACTGTGAATAAAACATAAAAAGCAATAACCGGCCAAGTGTGAGTTGGACTAGCGCACTTAGGGTTTTGCCGGGAGGACACGGCGTGGCACACGCTGGCAGAGTGTGCCGCTTGGGAGGAGCCGCGCCGTGCCCTCATCTCAGGAGTAGGCGGTGACCTGTCGCTGTCGGCCGTGGTCGAATCCGTGGTCGACAGCGAGGAGTCCTGGGACGCGGTGGTGTCCTTCTGCGACACGGTAATGTCGCAGAAGGAGGATGCGGAAAGGGTGAGGGAGATCACCTCCACTCACCCGGCCCGCAGCAGACGCACCGGGCGTTGGCGGAGGGCGGACAACACCCTCTTCCAGCCCCCCTAAATGGGTCCAGGGGCGACGGACTTGGGGAAGTCTGTCGCCCCCCACACATCAGGACCCGAGGCGGCGGCGCGACGTGTTCCAAGCGCGCCCCTCTTAGACGGCGCGGGGGGAGTCTAACACCTCACTCCCCCCGCTAACCCGAGGAGGCCCGCTGCGGCGGGCCGGCACCAGCCGGGGGTTGCGGAAGTGTCGTAAGTTCCCGCGACCCTCGGCGCAGGTGTGAGATGGAACACCGGGGTGGTTTTAGTCAGTAAGAGTCTGACAGACCCCTCCGCCCAACCCAGGGCGGAGGACATCCATGAGGATTTCCAACCAGAAAAAAAAAAAAAGCGCACTTAGGGTTATACCTACATGCCTGTGAAATAACGGTTACTGACTTTTCAAAAATTTTAATATTTGCCATGACAGAAGTGGTGGCCAAAATAGCTGGTGCACATTACAGTTTTTTTTTGTAACTATGTCAGAAAACTTCACTAATGTGCCAACAACAACCGTACAAAGTTTCAACTCAATGAACGATGCGTGCACGCATGTAAAACAAACAAACAAACACTATTTTTATACAGGGCTACTGGTAATTCGACGTATTCCTTGCACCACGTTATAGGGGGGCTAATATGCAACAAATTTAACCCCACATATGTTCTACGAAATTCAATGGATTTCGAGACATTGCAATTTTTATATTATTTTTAATAATACCCAGGATTCCTTCTTAAACACTATTTATCTCTAAAATATCAAATTGATCGGCTTTGATTATGATATTAGCTTGTAGCTGATACTTTTACGAAGCTTTCTGCGTATTTAACTGTTCTTAAGGACCATCCAATTGAAAGTAATCATTAAAAGTTAAATAAGTGTATTAGAAAATCATCGAGGTACACGATAAAGAATGATGTTTATCTCAAAAATTTACTATGACACTAAGTGTATCCAACGAGGTATAGACGTTCTAAAAATATTTAGAAACTAATGTAAAAATGTCATAAAATACTGACAAAGGCGATTTCTGAAAAATCTCTACAAGCACGCAGGTGGCCCGTTAAGTGCAATTCATTGCATAATCCTCGCGTAGAGATTAAACAGCAGTCTGTTGGGCACCAACTGTCCTCTAAATGTCAGGATTAGATTAGGTCAGGTCGTTAGGTTATGTTTGGTCAGGGTTAGGTAGGTTAGGTTAGGACCTAAGTGTGCGAGGGAACACCGGGGTAGTTTTAGTCAGTAAGAGTCTGACAGACCCCTCTGCCCACCCCCACGACGGAGGACATCCATGAGGATATCAAGAAGGCAAAAAAAATGGTCAGGTTAGGTCGTTAGGTTAGGTCACGGTTAGGTTTAGGTTTGGTCACAACTTCGATGCCCTGGGATCTGGAGGCGAGGGCCCTAGCGCTGAGATATCGCCAAAGCGAGGAGGCGCTTGAGCGGAGTGGTCTCCGCCAGATCCTAGTGGTTGTGGAGGGAACGACTTGCGCAACCCAACGCAGGGCACGCCGCATTAGTGGCGGTAAGACCCGTAATGGAGGAGTGGCTGGAGAGGCGGCATGGCAACCTCAGCTTCCAGATGACGCAGGTGCAGATATCTCAGCGCGGGGGCCCTTGTCTCTAGATCCCAGGGCATCGAAGTTGTGACCTAACCTAAGCCTAACCGTGACCTAACCTAACGACCTAACCTGACCATATTTTTTTGCCTACTGGATATCCTCATGGATGTCCTCCGTCCTGGGGGTGGACAGAGGGGTCTGTCAGACTCTTACTGACTAAAACTACCCCGGTGTTCCCTCGCACACTTAGGTCCTAACCTAACCTACCTAACCCTGACCAAACATAACCTAACGACCTGACCTAATCTAATCCTGACATTTAGAGGACAGTTGGTGCCCGACAGACTGCTGTTCAATCTCTACGCGAGGATTATGCAATGAATTGCACTTAACGGGCCACCTGCGTGCTTGTAGAGATTTTTCAGAAATCGCCTTTGTCAGTATTTTATGACATTTTTACATTAGTTTCTAAATATTTTTTGAACGTCTATACCTCGTTGGATAGCTGATTAAATCAGGATGTTTGTCTTGCATTTTGTACACTTAGTGTCATAGTAAATTTTTGAGATAAACATCATTCTTTATCGTGTACCTCGATGATTTTCTAATACACTTATTTAACTTTTAATGATTACTTTCAATTGGATGGTCATTAAGAACTGTTAAATACGTAGAAAGCTTCGTAAAAGTATCAGCTACAAGCTAATATCATAATCAAAGCCGATCAATTTGATATTTTAGAGATAAATAGTGTTTAAGAAGGAATCCTGGGTATTATTAAAAATAATATAAAAATTGCAATGTCTCGAAATCCATTGAATTTCGTAGAACATATGTGGGGTTAAATTTGTTGCATATTAGCCCCCCTATAACGTGGTGCAAGGAATACGTCGAATTACCAGTAGCCCTGTATAATAGATTGACATTAAGCCAGGCACAAAATAAGGTTTTAATAATTTCATTTTTGTTTTTCTTTTAAATCTCTATGATAGGAATTAACTTTTTTCCATTCCAATGAACGATAAAGTAATTAACTACATACAGTTTCTGGTACGCGCTTGACAAGTTTATTACATGAACGTTTGAGTTTGTACCGGGATTTGTTGTTCCCTTGAGGCTCTTGAGACATTTATTAGGTAAAACCACGATCGATCAAAGTCTTTCTGCTTCATTAATCATGCTCATCAACCAACACTGCTGTATATTTTCTTCAAGATATTCACATTTTCCTTATTTCGTTAATGTAATACATATTTCGTTTTGTAATCAATGTGTATTTTGATTTTGGTGACATTATTCTGTAATAAGTTGTAGGATTACGTCATTTTGAACTGAAACGAGAGCTGTCTAAACATTTCTAACCTGTTCCATATAACATGTTCAGACGCCAGCACATCAAGCTACTACAATCTGTCTTTTTTTAATAGATTTTCGTCTTTATCGCGAAAACATTAGGTTCAAGGTTCATTGGGAAAATTTGACAGTTTCGGGTAGCTTGACCTGCTGGCTTCTGTACATATACAAGGTTAGTCAGAAAGGGGATACTAATCTGAAAGGATGTTAAAGTACCTATAATAATGATTAACTTTTGTTTTATCACTTTCCCCAAAAGTCAATAGTTTAAGAGAAATAGCTGTTCAAAATTATAAAAAAAATATGCTAAAATGTATCTATCCTCAGCTATGATCAGCTGTGTTAACATTTTAGGTCAGTGGTCACGAATTAGAAGCTCCATTTTCTGAATTCGTAACTTAAGTAGGGACAAAGAATTTTTGACAAAACTAAAATAAAAACAATTTTCCATGCAAATGAAAAATTGAATTTTGAAAGTTTAACACTTGCTTTAAAACCGTCATTAGTGATACTTTGGCCTGCGGATTAGTACCCCCTTTCCGACTAACCTTGTATAAGAAGAATAAATTCCAAATCGCCTGGCATGGGTAACTTATCATATCATCAGTGATCGGATAATCGGGCGCTAATATACCTAAACTTCACTTTATTCCAACGAAAGAATAATACAGACACGCCTTTTAGAATGCCGGATCTCGGAATCGTTTGAAATTTCTGAGTTTGATAAAAATGTTACCAGCATACAAAATCTAATTAGAAATCGTTGTGAAAAAAAAATCTTCTGTTCGTATAAAATACAATAAATTAGTCGATTCGATCACTAATCTGTTAGATAGATAAATCTATTTCTACTACTTGAGCACATTGTGCACATTTTAATTTTTTACTGATATTCCATTTGTTTTGAATAAAATAAAGATACTAAATCAAAATAACCATTGCTATAATTTCAATAAGTTTATTATAGTCGTTTTTACAAAATTGTTCAATCCCGGGAACCTGGGATTACTTATTTATTCAGAAAGGAATGTCCATATTATTCTTTTGTGGGAAGAAGTTTAGGTACCTATATAAGCGCCCGATTATCCGATCACTGCTTATCATACAGTCCGTGGATGGGTGACCATTCATTACACATCGAGACTTCCGTGCCTCGGTGAGCACGTTACACCGTCGGTCCCGAGTGGTATACGAATACCTATGACAGTCGACACGGGTATTCAGAAGCCCGAAAGTCTGACAACAGATCTAATCTTATAATTTCGGCATTGCTCAGTAAATCAATTGCAGAGGTCTGATGGAAGTCGCTCCGTGTAAAATACTGGCATTCAGCCGGATCTAGTTAAACTGGAGACTGACCCTAACATAGGAAAAGGCTAAGCAGAACAGAATTCACGTGCATTTTTAGGGATTTCCCGACTAGTTTCGGATCCAAACGAGCCCTTAGGCTAAGCGTATGCTAGGATGCAGGTGACGCAGCACAGCACAGTACAGATTTTGCAGGGCAGGGCAGGCGAGGCAGACATAGGCCACGACCGCATGCCGCGACGCAGCTCGAAGACACATTCGAGCTTTAACTAGTACGTATAAAGAATAGACGTGTTCGAGTTGATGAACGTTTTTTTAATAGTCTGGATGATTTGTATCATACAAACAAGGTTCACAACGCACTAATTCAATTAAATGTTCTGTCATTGCAATAAAATTCGAATTAGCGGTAAAAACACGTGTCGACATGCACGCGTCACGCAGAAATCTGTGCCGGCACTACAACGAGGCGCAGGGCAGGCCAGAGGCATGCCTGCGTCGCACCCGTGTGCGACGCAGCGTACGCAGCTCCTAGTACCTACGTTCCTGCATTACAAAGTCTGCTCTGCCCTGCGCTGTGTGCACCTGCGTCACCTGCGTCTCAACATACGCTTAGCCTTAATCATGAGACTCACGAGCTGAACACGCGGCGAGGTCGCGAATCGAACTAAAGAAAAAGAAAGAAAGAAAGAAAAAATATTTATTTGCGCCGATATGACACACAAAATAAAACTATAAACAAAACCACAATGAAACCTGGGAAATATATGCGTCACATCTACGCAAAACGGCCATCGCTCAGCATAATGCTATGACTCGTGCGAGACGGAGCCACAGCGCTGGTTTTCAGCGAAAGCCGGTGTTGTCATGATGACGTCCACCTGTGCAGCAATACAGCAATACAAATAAATTAAATACAAGAAAAAATAAATAAATAAATACGCCATAAAGGAACAATCTTATACTGTGAAATCTTAGAGCATATACCTATGGAGGGAGCAAGAATACGCACGCACGAACTTACGAAGATCATTATACTGCTATCTGTCGGTCGTCATAATGTCGTCGGTTAGGGGTAAAGTGTCTTTAACCGATGAGGTGGTATCATCACTTTAGCTACCTATGTGGTATTTATTACCCCGCAATGGTAGATATGACCAATACCATAATATATGCCTGTAGAACTAGAAACACCGCAACAATCTATAACTGTTAGCTCGAGTTATACTCGTACAACAGTTTAATTTTAGCTAATTAATGTGCGGGTTTGTATTAAATTTGGACTAATTTACAATGTACTGGCTGTTATTACAGTATATTAATGCTCTTTTAAATAGGTATTTGTTTATATTTTTTTGTTACGTGTTATAGCAATTAAACTTGAACTATTTAGGTAGAGACAAACTGATCCCACGTATGCAACGTATGCGATGCATTATGACATCTGGGCAACTGACAATGTAAACATTTTCTATGAAAATATATGATTTAGAAACACACTTGTAACACGTTGCATTGCGTCGGACAAATGTGTTTCTAAATCATATACTTTCATAAAAAATGTTTGCATTGTCAGTTGCCCAGGGGCCTAATTCTTCTAAAATAAATGGTTGCCAAACGCAATCGAACCACAACCGTCAGTCAGTTTTTGTTTTCGAAAGCTTTCAAAATGATTGCTTTTGTTTTTTGTGTTAAACAATTCGACAGCTTTTGAAATTGAGAACTGTCTGAATGAACGGTTCGGCCTTGGTTCGGTTGTGATTTATCAAGATTTATTTTAGGAGAATTAGCCCCAGATGTCATAATGCATCGCATAAGTTGCATACGTGGGATCAGTTTGTCCCTACCTTTATACTCTGCTCAACGAATTATGAGTCCTGACATAGCGGTCATTTCGTAAATTATAGCCGTAAGGAGACTGCTATCGAAAAAAGGTAAACGACATCATTAAAAACCGTAAAATAGCTATACAGGGTGTTGACGAATTCGTGTAATTCCTTCAAACCGCATGATCTACTGGTGACATAGATTAACCCTAAATGAGTATGAAAAAAAACAAACTGAAAAAAAAAATTGTTTTCTATACGAAGGGTTCCGTACACAAAAAATCACGTTTGTTGTATGGGAGCCCCCTTAAATATTAATTTTATTCTGTTTTTTAGTATTTGTTGTTATAGCAGCAACAGAAATACATCGTCTGTGAAAATTTCAACTGTATAACTATCACGGTTCATGAGATACATCCTGACGGACAGACGGACGGACAACGGAGTCTTCGTAACAGGGTCCCGTTTTACCCTTTGGGTATGGAACCCTAAAAAGGTAATTAATAATACAAGATCATGTCCGTTTAATATTTAAGTTATTAGTAACCAACTAATAAACATACAGAAGCATCCATCTTATCCATGTGCCTGGCTGTAGTCAAAGTAAAGGAAGTAGAAAACTTTGGCTCAGGTCGATGTTTAAGTTAACTAATGCGTGCCGAGTGCGGAAAACTTAATTAAAAATGTCCCTGGAGTTATGAGGCTTGTCTCCATTAGCCTGCTGAGCGGGGCCAAAGGGATTTTTCCCTTTAGGTGACCTGAAATCCAATTAGAAAAAACAGATGCGAAACGCCCGTGCCGCCTCGCTGTACCGCCCGGCTTAAACCTTAAAATGTAACGACTGCAAGAAAATACTTCCTAAAATTAATCTCACCACAAAACAACAAAGAAAGGAATTTAATTTAATATTTTATTCGAGCAATTTCATTGATTACCGTGGTTTTCCCGTAGACGTTCCGTCCAGGAACGCAGTCGCTCGAAGATATTTGAAATACGCCGCATATTGAAATCCTCAAGCCATCATATCGGACTAAAATGACCCGTGACGATCCCCGGCCTCTTATTACGTGAGGGTATTTTTTAAAAATGCCCGGGGAAGCATCCTAGGTGTTATCATTTCCTTTATTAAAAATAGCTGAGATTGTGTGGAGCATATCGATCATGTTATTTAATTTTGTAGATGAGGATGTTATTATGAAAATGTTTTAAATTTTAGGGAACGCATTTTGTCGCTGCTCTGGGGTGTTGTTGAAATCTCGAAAGGAATACTTTTTTTTAGAAAATCGCTGTTTTAGTTCGTCAGACTGTAGATTAGACAATAAATGTTGTACTGCCTAGCCTTTTCCCAACTATGTTGGGGTCAGGTTCCAGTCTAACCAGCGGTGCGAGCACGGATCTTTTTATCGAGTCGATTCGAGAAATGTATCTATTCTAAACGTCAAATTTGACATAAGATATAGATAAAACGACAACTGTTGTCGTTCGAATAGATACATTTCTAGAATCGACTCGATAAAAAGATCCGTGCTCTAGAAATGTATCTATTCTAAAAATCAAATTTGATATAAGATATAGATAAAATGACAACGACAACAGTTGTTGTTTTATCTATATCTTATGTCAAATTTGATGTTTAGAATAGATACATTTCTCGAATCGATCGATAAAAAGATCCGTGCTCGCACCGCAGATGCGGCTGAATACCAGTATTTTACACGGAGCGACTGCCATCAGACCTCCTCAACTCAGTTACTAGGCAATGCCGATATCCTAAGGTTAGATCGGTTGTCAGACTTCCGGGCTTCTGATTACCCGTAACGTCTGTCAGTAGACAGTAAACATTATTATGTTAAAAAAAATGTTATTAAAATATGTATTTGGTAAACATAACAGTTTATTTCAGGGTATAACTATCCCGTAAGTGATATAAGTTAACTAGATTTAATGTTGTAGTACATTTCCTACGTCAAAAACATTAATATCATAATCATTTCGCTTTTGAAGTCGAAATTAAACTTGTTGACAGCGATCAAATTGCGTATCCACGTGTATTGCTACTATCGGCTTTGTGGAAATAATAAGCATCTATAAATAATTAATTTCAACATATAAACGGACGTTATGAAGATTTGTATTCCAAGAATTTAATAGGCGTTTTCTATTCTTGGATGTCGTAAAAGTGATTATGGCATTATTCCGCTAACGATCATTCGCTGTAACGATGTATGGGGAAGCCTATATTTAGTCGTAGTCTATTGGCTGATATACAAGGTGTCCCAAAAATAGTTTCAAGCGGAAGTCCAGGGGTAAAGCACCCTTAGAGGCACCCGAATCAACCCCATGTACGTTTCGAGATTTTTTTATAGTTTTCAAGTTATTTTTT
This sequence comes from Amphipyra tragopoginis, assembly GCA_905220435.1. Lineage (NCBI taxonomy): Eukaryota > Metazoa > Arthropoda > Insecta > Lepidoptera > Noctuidae > Amphipyra > Amphipyra tragopoginis. The sequence continues at coordinate 13,734,210 of HG991999.1, read as the reverse complement.
TTTTCATGACATTGCATTTTTGGTATTAGTATCATGAACAGTTGACACAGATGCGTGTTTTTTTAAATATAGATTCTCGATAGGTTTAATTAAGAAAAAAAAACTGTTTGCCTCACTATGATCAAAAATGTCATTAAAGCCAGAGTTTGGTTAAGATATGAAAAAAAATCATAACTTGCTCACGGCTTGAACTACTTTTTGGGACACCCCGTAAATCTACAATTATTATTACTTCCGTAGTAGCGGAACCGGAAGTTTTCTTATGTAGCGATATTATATATAATAATAATATGTTGCCCTGTGTAATATTGACGGCATGTTATCAATATGGTAATAACACTTTGGACTACCTCACTTTGGTCTAGAGGCTGCAAGCGGGACCGCTGAGCTTGAGTCCTAGTTTCGATCCCCAGGTCGGGCAAAGTGTTGTTGAGTTTTTCCGTGTGGAATTTCTCAGTAGCAGCCCAGAGTCTGCATATGTCCGGTTGATGACGATAGGCTCGTCCCCTATTACATGGGACTTACGCATAACGGCGAAATGAGAGTGTACTGTAACTACTTATATACACCTTCGGGAAATACCTACAGGTGTGATGTTATGTGTTATAAAACTTAGAGAAAATCTTTGACTTTTTTTCTGAATCAAATATTGACATAGAAGTTCAAACAGGTACCTGAACGGCTTAGATAAACTCGGCGCTAAATACAAGATGGCTAATTTCTGTATGAAACCAAGGAAATACATAAAACGAAGTAATGTGACAAGTTGAGTAAGTATCCGGCCAGTCTGCCGTGGCGAACGCTTCCAAGTGGCTTCGTGTGGGTCTAGTTAGTTCCAGTAAACAAACACACAAGTCCCTGCAATCGTGATGTGACCATCGCCCAGATGCTGTAGTCTGAACCAAGATGGTGAGCCACTGGAAGGGCAAAAGGATAACAAACAAAAAAATGGACTCGAACGCCGAGTGGGTGTTCCCCGACAGTTACAATCCGAGTGTCTTCAAGTCACGAGTGAATCGGTTTTTTCTGGGCAAGCATGCTCCATCGTAGACCGCATCATCGCTTAACATCAGGCGAGATGGCGGTTAAACGCAGGCCCATTATCAAATAAAATAAATGCGAGGCTTGTAAAGCGAATGCCTTACGTGCTTGCATCGGGCTCAGACAAATGCCTTTTAAAGAAAAGCGACAATTAAAAAAAAACGCTAAGAAACAGATAGTTAATCGCATCTCTCGCAATGTTTGTTTGCGGATGATCTAAATAGGTTCTTTTTTTGATGATTTGTAAGAGGAAGTCTGAAAGTGGCGCCGGTGACAGAAATTGTGTGGAAACCGGTTATCATGGTCCATACCATGATGACCGGTTTCCACATGCCCATGCATGTGATGCGGAGGAATGAGGAACATAACGTGAGGAAAGTTTTGAGTATGAATGTGGATGGTTATAAGAGTAGAGGAAGACCAAAGAAACGATGAATGGATAATGTAAAAGATGACATGACTAGAAAGAGGGTGACTACTGAGGTCATCTCAGTAGAAACCCTCTGGCTAATAGAGATGTATGGAGGAAAAATACATCCCAAATAAGTTGGCATAAGGACAAGAGGATGATTATGATGATTGGGTTCATAATTGAACAGATAGGCATCAGGTAATTTTTTTGTACATAACTGTAACACATTACTGCGAAAATCTGGTCGGTCGTCAATTTCCCGGTTGATATACGAGTATGACGAGTAGAAGAGACATACGTACGTAACTCTCAGTAATACGACATAATATCTGGTGATTTTAATAACGTCATAAGGTGTTTATGGTAACATTTCCTCACGACAGCTCATGGTAACAGTCTGTAAACGTTTACGTGCTTAATGATAATGTTCTGACGTTCAGCGTTGAAATAAAACTGTGGTAAGACTTCTACCCGCTTTTTACTAAAGATGGTCTAAGAAAAACTTAGGTTTTAAAATAACCCCGTCTCTTTTTGTTATATGACATAAGAAAGTGATGGGTACATTTTAAACCTGGGTTTACCTTAGACTTGGTTTAAACCATATTTTGTAATAAGGGGGAATAAGTTTTCTAAGGAACAGCATAAACTTGTGGTAGGCTTTTTAATGAGCGCACGATTGGTTTCACCACTTAATTTCTTTACTCGTATAGACCAGGAAAATAAATATAAATACTAGTAAGAGGAGAACTAATTCCCGTTTAATTACAAAAAATTGTATATTTGTTGCGTAGGTATGTAGATAAACTGGACTTTTATATTGCTGCTTAGCTTTTGTAAGTACCTATTAATCAGAAAAGCTAATCCTATCATTAGGTAATGAAATCCAGTTATTTTAACTTCGATAATAATTATCATACCAAAAGTAAATTCCTCTTAACATAAGCAGAGTTACCTTCTTCTTGTTCAGACCTGGCTAACCCAATACTGAATATAGCCCTTCCCCTTTCTCTACCTATTTGGCTTCGTACAGTTTCATTTTTTTTTATTTATGTATGATTAATTACGGTTTACTCACATGCATTTTTCGGAATTGCCCAATTTTATTTATTTGTTCATATATTATTACTAATTTATTTATATCTGTGTTCTTAACAATGTGCAGGCAATTAAGTTATTTTTTGATTCTTCGTTTCTCCCATGCACACCAGATTACCTTACAAATCTCGGCCTACCATAATGATTTAATTTTTAGTCTTAAGTAAAAAGCTTTTTTTAATGATATGAAGGCATCAAATGACTTCTTCCGCTCTGGGTGGAGCGAAAGGGAGTGTCAGACTCTTACTGACTAAAACCCATCCGTGTTCCTTCTAATGCCCTTGGCGTTCCAGGGCCGCGGTAACTCTTTCGAATAAATTCCGCAACCCTGGCAGAAGTAAAAAGCTAGTTTTGCTGCACAGCCACGTTGTCACATCATTCACACCTTAAATGGAATATGTTTTACAGTCAATAGAAAATTCATTTAAAGCAAGGTGTTTCTTTTTCACTTTGCACCTCATTAGGATTTCTTATATATCATGTGTTACATGCAAAGGGTGGGGTGCATGAAAAGCCTGCACGAGTGACGATACTTAAGTACATCCGGCGCACCCTGAGCAGTTAACCCCTTTTTTATCATTGGAAAATCTTCATGTGTACCCTTCGTCGGGGTTTATTCCCATCTGCCCCCTTCGATTTTGCCACCGGGGTGGTGGCTGGCACTTATTTAGTGTTATATACCTCCTTTGTTTATTCCCATCTGCCACCGGGGTGGTGGCTGGCACTTATTTAATGTTATATACCTCCTTTGTTTATTCCCATCTGCCACCGGGGTGGTGGCTGGCACTAACTAGTAGCGTTTACCACCCCGGTGGTGAATGGCGTTTATTCCCATCTGCCCCAGCTCCAGTTCATTTCTGCTTTCCTGGTAGTTTTAATAAATAAACAATTAGGGCAGTTAAATTTTAAAACGTCTATCGATGATATTATTATCATTTATTACGTATGCTTTCATGCTCTTCTCTGTTTCATCATGGTTGCGTAGATCTTTAAAACTACGCAACGGATTTTGATGCGGTTTTTTTAATAGATAGAGTGATTCAAGAGGGAGGTTTTAAGCTATAAAACGGGTCGCTAGTTAGAAATAAAATGACAAACAGATAGCTGTAAGGTAGGTAAGGTTATGTTAGAACTGTGACCACTCAACGCTAGAAACGATTCGCGCCTAATGAGAATTGACCACCTTACTATGGCCAATCTTACAATTGTTTGATTGGCCCTACTATGCCAATTTAACTGCCCTAATTGTTTATTTATTAAAACTACCAGGAAAGCTGAAATGAACTGGAGCTGGGGCAGATGGGAATAAACGCGCTACTAGTTAGTGCCAGCCACCACCCCGGTGGCAGATGGGAATAAACAAAGGAGGTATATAACACTAAACTAGTGCCATTCACCACCGGGGTGGTAAACGCTACTAGTTAGTGCCAGCCACCACCCCGGTGGCAGATGGGAATAAACAAAGGAGGTATATAACACTAAATAAGTGCCAGCCACCACCCCGGTGGCCAAATCGAAGGGGGCAGATGGGAATAAAGGATTCGCAGCTGCATGCACTGCAACCCCGGCAGGCCTCAGTCCGCCAGCCCCTGGCGGACCTTTCCTTCTGTGGGGCCTTTCACTGTGCCAAACTTGTCGTAATTTCAAATGTTTTCTAAGCATCAGGCACATTATGTGAGTCTTTCTTGAGACCAGTACGTTTTTTATGCTTGTTATGTACGCCTGTGTGTTGTCTCCTCCATTAGTTCTACATCAGTGCATTGGAGCAGTGCGCTGTAACTGTATCTTGCACAATAAAATACCGTTTACATTTCTGCTTTGTTGTTCACTTGTTTGCCGGTCCGCCGGACCGTCCGACCAACCCATGAGGATACCGCGTTATTTATTCAAGAAATTTCGTATTTGCATAATGTTTAGACATGTTGCATAATTTAACGAATGTAATATGAATAATAAAATGGCTTGATTACTATTACTGTGGAAAATGTGTTTTTGGTCGTAAAAAATCGGTGCTTGTAATCCTTTTAAGGTTCCAGACATTATAGACATGTACTTACTGCGGTATCTTTTTTCTTAAATATAACGTAACATCACGCCTGTATTTCCAGGAGGGTTAAGCAGCGGCGGTCACCCTCATTTCGCCGTTAAGTTTAAGTTCCATGTAATAGGGGGCGAGCCTATTGCCATCAACCGGGTACAAATCCAGACTCCGGGCTGCTACTGAGAAATGCCACACGGAAAACTCAGGACCTCATGTTCAGCAGTCGCGCTTGCGACCGCTAGACCAACGAGGAAGTATCTGCTTCTTTTTTCTTTAAAAAAAATGTTGCCCCGCTCTAGGATGTCTTCTGTATCGTGGGTACGTTGACAGACCAATCTTCACATGCACAAACACCCAGACCCGGGACAACTATATGTATGTCATACAAATATTTGTTGCACTGCGCCAGATATGTCAACGATCCGCCATCCTTATTTTTGATGTTCAACGTTCTGTAGCGAGACATTCCATTATTGAAATTCGACGATTAAAACATCTGTCTTTGTAAAACAAATATATGACACTTCTGATATAGAAAAATATACTGCTAGATCGCCTTTGGAATTTTCATTTACCAACTCCGAATTAATTTATAATAATCAGTAATATTATATAGAGGATTAATAGTAGATACTACGAAGCCTCTAAAGTGGTGACCCCGCGAAAAATGTGCACGCAAGAAGAAATCAATCGGCACCATATCATCGGCATGATCGAAGCCCTGACAAAAGAAGTAGCTGCGCTCATGGACGTACAAAAAAGATCGGACAGATTTTCGCTAACAAAAAACTGTGTCACTCAGAGTCAGTCAGTTTGCTGTACGTACAGGCTGGCACGCACACATTCACAAAAAAAGTCAGTCATTACACGCGTAAACGTCAACAGAGTCGGGACAAAAAGCGGCAAAAAAAATTAAAATATAGCATGTCTTGTGTGGTGAAATGGTGTAAAAACCGTAGTGATCGGAAGAAAAAAAATCCAGGAATCACGTTTCATAGGTCAATGAATAATTCAATCACTTAATTCCCAATTGTATACAATAAAATCAATGTATTCACCAGAAGAAAAGAATCTGTCACAAGGCCAGTGTTGTCAATATTCACGTGTGCAAATTACCCTAAATATGGGAAATTTATAGTTTTTTGTTCAATTCAATTTATTTATTACTAGGTATTTTATTTATATATTTTTTTACTAGATTTCCTAAAGAAAATGAAGTATGGAGAAATAATTTGATTAAAAAAATGAGAAATTGTAACGGTGAAAACGATTGAATTCCAAACAAATACAGTGTCATTTGCAGTCTACATTTTGAAGCTAACGAGATATATAATACAACTAAAGGAGGACTCCGGTGTGTTGTTATATATGCAGTACCTCAAAATGTAAATTAACAATCTAAGCTAACATGGCATTTATTTTGCAGATATTTTCATAGGGAGATTTGGTTCTTACCATTAACCTTTTCAAATGGCATGGTATAATTCTGCCGACATTTCCAAGAAATTTGTCTGCCAACCTGTATTTGTCTTAAAATAAAATGATAAAAAATTGGTAAATTTGGCTAACATGACAACCCTAAATTCATTCACACTTAGATAGCCGCCGCCATTACGGGACACAGTTTTGTCTTAGCGGGAGTTCCGTCCGATCTTTTTTGTACGTCCATGGCTGCGCTTAAAATGAATCGTGAAAATCATCTTCAACGATCACAACGCTTCCGAAGCCGATCACGTTCCAAATCGCATGACCGGAGTAACACCTTGTGCTTTTTCCATCGGAAGTTCGGGAAAGCTGCATATAAATGTAGGAAACCATGCAGTTTTCAAAAAAACGCACAGCCGGAAAACTAAGAAAGACTGAAGCCGTGGCGGTGGCCGAAGTCGACAACCTATCAACATACCGCCTATTCATAAAGGACATTACGACCGGACATAAATATCTTGTCGATACTGGCGCTAATGTTTCCGTTCTTCCCGCCAGCGTTCGCGACAAGAAGCAAAGAATTCCGAGTAACTACCTATACGCTGCCAACGGAACGCAAATCCCTACATTCGGTGAGCGAACTGTCACTCTGAATATCGGCATGCGACGTCCTTATAGTTGGCGATTTGTGATAGCTACAGTCAGTAGACCGATATTAGGCGCTGACTTTCTTCATCATCATGCCCTTATGGTAGATCTTCACGGGCGAAGACTGGTAGACACAAAGACGAACATGTCAGCATCCGGATTCCTTTCACCTGCATCTGAAGGAAGCATACGAACCATAGACGACAATCTTCCGTACCACGACCTCCTAGCCAAGTATCCGGACATCACAAGACCCAGCCTACAGAAATTTTGCCCCAGTGAAGTCGAGCATTACATCGAAACTACCGGTCCACCGATTTACGCAAAGGCGCGTCCTCTTCCGCCGCATAAGTATAATGCCGCGAAGGAAGATTTTCAACTCATGATGAGCCAAGGCATCTGTCGTCCATCAAATAGCCCATGGGCAAGTCCGTTACACATGGTTTTAAAGAAAGACGGAAAATATAGGTCATGTGGCGACTACCGTAGACTCAATGCGGTAACAACACCCGATCGCTACCCAATACCACGTCTGCATGATTTCACTCACAATCTTCAAGGTAAGAAGATATTCTCCAAGATAGATTTGCAGAAAGCTTACTATCAGATAAGAAACAGAGAAGAAGATATCAAGAAAACAGCCGTAATCACTCCATTTGGCTTGTATGAGTTCACGAGAATGTGTTTTGGCCTAAGGAACGCAGGCCAGACCTTTCAACGTCATATCGATAATGTTCTGCGTGGCCTACCCGTTTTCTCATTCGTGGACGATATCCTCATCGCCTCAGAAAATGAGGATACTCACAGAACAGACCTTGAAGAGGTATTTCGACGACTCAACGACAACGGTTTGTAAATGAATGTTGCTGAGTGCACGTTCGGCCAAGCAAAACTCGATTTTCTAGGGTACACAATTAGCTCAGAAGGCATTTCTCCGACAGAAGAGAAAGTCAAGGCAATCAAATCGTACCCACTGCCTAACACTGTTCAAGAGCTTCGCCGTTTCGTCGGAATGCAAAATTTTTATCGTTCTAATTTACCCCATGCTGCTGAGCACCAAAAGGAACTAAGTAAATTTTTTCACAATGCAAAAAAGAACGATAAAACCAAGATCAACTGGACTACAGTAGCCAAAGAAGCTTTCGACAAGTGCAAACAGGACATAGAAAACGCAGTCCTCCTCGCCTACCCATCTCCGAGCGAACCTTTTGCTCTAATGACGGATGCATCGAATACATGTGCTGGCGCCGTTATTCAACAAAAAATTAACGGAAAATGGAGACCGCTGGGATTTTTCTCCAAGAAATTCAGCGATGCTCAACAAAAATACAGCACATACGACCGCGAACTGCTGTCAATATATATGGCGATACGACATTTCCGTCGCGTTTTTGAAGGACGCGAGTTGATCATTTACACGGATCACAAGCCATTGATACATGCACTAACGGCAAACAGTAATACTGAGACACCTCGTCGTACAAGATATCTTGAATATATCGGACAATTCACATCCAATATTCAACATATAGCCGGCAAGCACAATCAAGTGGCAGACGCATTCTCACGAGTAGAAGCAATAACCTGCCCGACACCTATTGATTACAACGAGTTAGCCAAGCAACAGTCACAAGATGATGAGCTAAAAGCGCTAACACGTAATATTTTTTTTTTTTTTTTTTGGGACATTTTCTACACAGCACCATCTAGTCCCAAACTAAGCAGAGCTTGTACTATGGGTACTAGACAATGGATACAATACTTATATACTTTTTTTTTTTTTTTTGTAAATACATACTTATAATACATAAGAAACACCCAGACCAACACAAACACTTACGTTCATCACATAAATATTTGTGTCCTGTGGGAATCGAACCCACGACCTCGTGATCAGCAGTCCGGTACTCGAACCACTAGACCACAGACGTCGTCAACGTACAGGAAAGTATGTTTTTAAAAGTATCACTATGCCCAATTCAGCAATCAAGGTTACATGCGAGATGTCAACCAGTGCCGCTCGTCCATACTTGCCACCCGAATTTCGAAAAGTTGCATTTCAAGCGATTCACAACCTTAGTCACCCTGGAATAAGGACTTCAAGGAAGCTAGTCACTGCCCGCTACTTTTGGCCTTCAATGAATAGCGATGTGAATAACTGGACTCGAACCTGTGACCCGTGCCAGCGATCGAAAGTGCAACAGCACACTAGGGCACCCATGGCGAGTTTTAAACAAGCGAATCGACTGGAGCACGTGCATATCGATATTGTTGGTCCATTACCTATATCGAACGGCTACCGATACCTGTTGACCATGATAGATCGGGCTACCAAATGGCCTGAAGCCTGCCCACTAGAAGACATAACCGCAGAAAAGGTCGCGAGTGTTTTCTACGAAGGCTGGATAGCAAGGTTTGGCTGCCCAGTGACAATAACCACCGACCAGGGAAGGCAATTTGAATCCGATTTGTTCAAAAAACTAATGCATCGCATGGGAATACATCGGACCCGGACTACTGCTTACCACCCGCAGTGTAACGGGATGATTGAACGTTGGCACCGAACGCTTAAAACAGCACTCACAGCGAGACTCAACTCGACAACATGGTCTGAGGAGTTACCCACAGTCTTACTCGGCTTACGAGCGACAATTAAGCAGGACATAGGTGCAAGTACAGCTGAACTATTATATGGCCAAACATTGCGATTACCCGGAGAATTCTACGACGAATCTCCTAAACATTGTGATACATCTTCAAGCTTTATGGATAAGTTAAGCGGAGCGTTTAAAAAGGCACAGGCACAAAGGGAAACAAACCAATCACGAGCTACGTTTATACACGACGAGTTACATAAATGCTCCCATGTATACGTTCGTAATGATGCATCGAGTAGACCCTTAACGCCAACATTCGACGGTCCTTTCGAAATTATCAATCGACAAGCGAAATATTATACGATCAAGCTGCGCAACAGAACCGCCAATATAACCATCGACAGGCTGAAACCAGCATTTCGTTTGAATACTGATGTGGAAACAGCTAAGGACTCCTACGCGTATGTCACCCGATCAGGGAGGACATCCAAACCCTCCGTACGCTTTACTAGCGGGGGAATTATGTAGCGAGACATTCCATTATTGAAATTCGACGATTAAAACATCTGTCTTTGTAAAACAAATATATGACACTTCTGATATAGAAAAATATACTGCTAGATCGCCTTTGGAATTTTCATTTACCAACTCCGAATTAATTTATAATAATCAGTAATATTAGAGATTATATATATATATATATATATCGTAGTATCTACTATTAAGAGGATTAATAGTAGATACTACGAAGCCTCTAAAGTTCTATGTTCTTTTAGATGTCGTAAGAGAAGAATTAAGCCTGCGTTCACATTTGCGCGATTTTTTTCGACGCGAAAGCGCGCGCGCTTCTCTTGCGAGTCGCTCCCTCCTCAGAAACTTGGGAATTTAATACTTAGTGCCTTGTCTTAACGTACATTTTTTATCGATGTAAAGTAATCGCGCACGCTCAGCGCCCGAACAGATATCGCGTAGTGCACGCGTCGCAATCGCACAGCGTCCGCGCCGCCTCCACCCTCCCGACTAGGATGGCAAATGCAATGTGAGAACTATTGATGTGACATAAGACTCTAATTATATACAATAAAGGAGATGTTTGGTTTTGGGCCACCTCTATGTACCTACAGTATATAGAAAAATAGGAAAAAAATAGGGGATTTCCATGAAAATACAAATAAATTGGTTTGAAGAAGAGTACTCTTGTATTGGAATTATTATTTGGGGCCGTTTTTTAATATGTTAACCCTTTTTTTCGGGTAGCCATGACAGTTATGTTTGACATTGACATGAGTTTGACAACTTTGACAGTCATAAACCTATCTTTTCATAATATGACATGTCAACAGTTGTCAAAATGACATTTCGATCCACCATATTTTTATGTGTTGTGTTGCTCTCCTTGACCAAAATATCTCAAATGTACAATTAAACGAAGTAAAATTAAAGAAAATTAACATTAAAAAACGGTTCCTTTATTACAAATCCATATTTACATATAGTGTACCTACATGATGATAGCCCAGGCTCCATACATTTCTGAAACATCTCCTTTCAGAGCGCGGGTGCGTCAGCGCGTGGTGTGCGCTTAGCGGGAGCGTGTCGTCTGAACGCGCCCTGACAGTTCACGTCATGATCACCTGTACCTTGCTATCATCACAATACTAAATCGGACACACTATTGTCTTCATTTCTTGTTCTAAATTCTCCTCTCACAGGTCTGCTTGAAGAGATTTCTTTAAGAAATAAGCAGTGCCTTTGTACACTATGGTCCTGATTAACTTATCTTTTATTAAGTTTAGTGTTGTGTGTACATAAATACAACGCTCTACGAGTCCAATATAACAATACGTTCCGGGTAATGCTGGGGTTGCCGCGCTTCTGTAGCGCGTCAGGGATGTTCGCGGACGCACGCGTTCCAGATTTTGGCTCGCTGCTACGTCTGCGAATCGCATCACTGAGGCGTCGGGTGCGCGACAGCCCCAACAGCCTCGTGGCTACTGTAGGCGGCAGGGTCGATGGTCAAATAATTTTCACTGGATGGCGGCACACAGACCGTCACTATTATTATTATTACAAATGATTAAATAAATAAATAAACCGGATCCACTGCTAAGCATGACTATGTGACATTATCCTTTAACATTCGTTAGTATAGTATCGTTGACAGCTCCACAAGCCTCCACAAGTGACGAGTAGTACGTCCGGCGCACCTTGGGCTGTCAGTCCCCCTACCAACCTTGCTGACTGGCTAATCTTTTAACTGTAGTTAACATGTGCTATTCTCATATAGCTCATGCCAATACGAGAGAAAAGAAGACGGCTACAAACTGCTAATTAAATAAGGTTATAGAAAACATTCCCCTAATTAATAATAACAGTGTTACTCGTATTCACTAAAAAGACAGACAAGCTTCAATTAATTATGTGTATTTAAACTAAATAAAGCCTAAACATTTGCTCAATTGACGCATCAATCAGTGTCATAATAACATCAAAACCTCAGACCAACGTTATAAATACACGAACAATTACAAATTAATTACAGCGAATAGAGCTTATTACACGAAGCGCTTAACAAACTAAAGTTGGTTTAAACTATTTCATTCAACGTATAATGTTAGTTGAGAACTTCCAACGCAAATTCTTGGGTACGCCAACGGTTTAAATTGTACCATTCGATACATTGCAAACAACGTTTAATGAGTTTTTGACTCCTGTCTTATCAACTATTTTGTCCTAAATGTTTTTGGTATTTCTTAACGGGCTCTCGATTCCTGGATGGAAATTGCGCGTAATAATGAGTTTGCTGACGACCATTGTTTGCCAAACTTATGGCAATTTGACGCTAATTGAATCGCAGATAGGCAACTATTTTAATAGATGCCATTGTTAATGGGGGAATGGATTAAATCTGCTTGCAATTAGTATTTGTAGGTTTACTTATATATGTTACGGTTAAAGATAGATGTAAATATAGATTTAAGACTAGCCGGTTATTTGGTCGTTGGCTAATGTTGTTTTATGTCATCTTTAACTGGCTGAACTCGGTTAAAGTTAGTTCTAGCCGCAGCTACTGGCTAAAAATCTAAAAGCATACTACAAAAGGGGAAAAAAAACTATTTTCGTAATAAAACTTTGCTTATTTAGTATATATTATGTATTCTATGATTTATCTAATACTTACTTTTTCAACCATCATGTACGGCTAATCTTAAGTTTAACCGGTTAAAGACGAAATCGTTAATTGCAAAAGAACATTGTGTCGAACATTAGCAAATCAAATCTAAACTTAGTATCAACCGGCTAATGTTAGTTTTATATTTACACGTATCTTTAAACGTAACATATGCACAAAAATCAGAATAAATGAGCGCAGTCTGAGTTTAATTTGAATATCATTTTTGCAATAGCTCATGAAGAGTCGGTTCACGTTCACTGTAACAACAAGTTTTCCGAGAAAAAGTACGGTACCATCAGCCGGCACTACGAATGTTCATACAGTCATATTTTGTACAAACACCAGCCATTTTGGTGCACTGTGCACTGTTTGAAATAAAATTCTGGGTTGGTGACGCCCGCAATCAACACAAACGTGTCTAAAAATGTCCGCGAACGGAGAAGGTCTGTTTAGTCAACAATTTGAGGTCGGATCGGCACATCAAAGCGTTTTTGAATTTCAAAGTCAGTTTCACGCTTTGGCTTGGTCGCAAGTTTGGCGCTGTGTTTTATCTCGTTTTGTTGGATAGGTGTAGGTACGCAGACATTTTGCGAATGCATTTTTTTGAATTTACACTTTAAAGGTTATGATATTTTATAAAATAACGTTTAAATTAGATTACTGTCTAGACATTGTTGTGTGAAATAGCTTTAATTTTAATTCTACGGATTGTAAATCAATCTATATTATATAAAAATGAATCCCTATTTCCATTGGTCACGGCATCACGCTTGAGCGGCTGCACCGACTTCGCAAAAAATTTTTTTGTTGTGTGCGTAATTAAAATAATAAATTTTTATTAATAAACTTTAATAAAAAAGTGTACAGATAGCCACAATAGTAGGTATTAGAAAGGTCTTATAATAATGGTTATATTAATGTCTAAGTCTATAGTAGTGTCTAACTTATATTAATTACAAGTGCAAGAAAAGTTAACTTCAATAAGAATGTAGCGACCTACCCGATCTAGGTTTATTCAAACCTGTGTTTCAGGCAAGAGAAGGTTCTTATGAAAGAAAATTTTGATATTTAAAAAAAACAAACATATCTCAGTATGTCCATATTCCTCATTTGTTTACTGCATGCATGAAAATGGTTTTAACTTTTTGTTACTATTTTGATTAATTTCTGAAAGTAGGTAGTAAGTAGGAAAAAGTGCATTGCAACGCATGCCGGGTACAGCTAGACGTAAATAAATAAGGCACAAAATAATAAAATATAAAGTATCAGTAATAGCCTAGAGGATGAAAGCTTGCCTTCCATGCAGAAAAAAATGAGTTGGTTCCCGGCTTGCACCTCTGACTTAGGGCTTCATAAAGTTCTCGATTTGATGTAAAGTCCACCAAACCGAACCAGGCCAGTTTGGTGGACTAAGGGCGTATACATAAAGGAAGCAGGTAACCAGCGCCGACCTACCAGCGCTTATCGGTACTGGTCCGTGCAGGTAACCGTTATATAAAGGAAGCGGGTAGAAGCAGGGGCTGGCATTTTTAAACAAAAATACGCCTTGTTCCAAATACAAATTTGCGCAAATACAGCAACAAATGACGGCTTACCAGCGCTGATTGGAGCAGGTCGGAACCAGTCGGCGCAGTTCGGAGCTTGTCGGCGCTGGTTCGCCACAGAGTATAGAGATTACCTGCGCCGACTAACTGCGCGGACCAGCACCGACAAGCGCTGACATATCGGCGCCGGCAACCCACTTTCTACGTGTATACGCACTAAGGCTCCTCATTCTGAGAAGAGGCCCGTGCCATGGGTCACTAATAGGCTGTTCATACAAGGTTAGTCAGAAAGGGGATACTAATCCGAAAGAGTGTTAAAGTACCCATAATAATGAGTAACTTTTGTTCTACCACTTTCCCCAAAAGTGAATAGTTTAAGAGAAATAGTTCAAAAATTACATAAAAAATATGCTAAAATCTATCTATCCTCAGCTATGATCAGCTGTGTCTACATTTTAGGTCATATTTAGGGTCACGGATTAGAAGCTCCACTTTCTGAATTCGTACCTAAAGTAGGGATCAAGATTTTTTGAAAAAACTAAAGTAATAATATCGTTGTGGAAATATATTTTTTTTGAAATTTTTAGACATGTAATAAAACAGTCATCAATGATACTATAAGTGGCCTTTGGATTAGTACCCCCTTTCCGACTAACCTTGTATACAGAATATGTTATTATAAATAAAGCCCATCTAAGCATGTTCCTACTTAACTCTAAGTCAAAATTACCTGCATACGAGAAGTTTGCTTAAAGCAAACATTATGCACTGTACTCGTAACTTAAGATACTATAAAATTTAATGAACTCGCTATTGTGGATAAAGTATTTAAGTACAGACACGCTCGATCAAATTGGGTTTAACGAAAATCTCTCGTGAACGCAAACAGGACAGTTTGGCGAGTTTGCCTTCAAATAGCAATGCAAGCAGATTTCACGGGAATCAGGAAACAAAGAGAAGGGCTACTGTTCATGCCATTCAGTGTTTATGGCATTGTGTGCTCTCATCGTCGAAATTTTATTAATATTTAACGTGAATAAGCACGAATTACTGAAATACTTAAACGCTTATGAACTGATGCTGTATTGTTGTATAGGTACTACTGAGTATTAAACAATATACTTCTTTAACAATAGAAGTATCGTTGTAATCGTCTTTCACTTCGCTATAGTGAAACCGGAAGAGTTATGTTCCCCGTGTGTCCATGGATTGGTGTCCATTAATTTTACAAGACGAACTCGAATGATTCTGACACAAAAGGATGAAATAACGAAACATGAACCCGTAAAATCTATTTGAGTATAAAACAGAGTTGTAACAACTTTGGTAAGCAAGTAGCAACATTGTTTACATTATATTGTTTGTTTCGTTATGTAGCTTTGTGGTTCTTAAGAAAAATTGAGTGTTTCGAAGTTAATTTATTTAAATGAAATACCTTTACAAGAGAAATAAGATAAATTAATTAATTATTTAATCAACCGCACGGATCATTAATTTGATTTGCAAGGATAAGCTGCGCTTAAGGCTCTACGCGGGGATCGTACGGTCCATGGCTCTATATGGGGCGCCAATATGGGCATTCACCTTGACGGCCAGCAACGTTGCAATCTTGCGGAGACCGCAGCGCGCGATGGCCGTCAGGATGATAAGGGGGTACCGTACGATCTCCTTCGAGGCAGGGAGCCTCCTAGCCGGATCGATGCCCTGGGATCTGGAGGCGAGGGCCCTCGCGCTGAGATATCGTCAGTGCGAGGAGGCGCCTGAGCGGAGTGAGTTCCGCCAGATCCTAGTGGCCGAGTGGAAAGAACGACTTGCGCAACCCAGCGCAGGGCACGCCGCAATAGCGGCGGTAAGAACCGTTATGGAGGAGTGGCTGGAGAGGCGGCATGGCGCCCTCAGCTTCCGGCTGACGCAGGTGCTCTCGGGACATGGATGTTTCGGGAAGTACCTGTGTCGCATAGGCCGTGAGCAGAAGCCCGGATGTCACCACTGCGTCGACTGCCCTGAGGACACGGAGCTGCACAAGCTGCAGGCGTGCCCTGCGTGGCCGACGCAGCGCCGTGAACTGGTCGCGGCAGTCGGTGGTGACCTCTCGCTTCCGGCCGTGGTTCTGTCCATGGTCGGGAGCGAGAGTGCGTGGGAAGCCGTCGCCTCCTTTTGCGAGGTGGTGATGGCGACCAAGGAGGGAGCGGAGTGGGAGAGAGAGGCGGCAACAACTCTCCCTTCCCGCGCCAGACGCACCGGGCGCCGCCGGAGGGCGCGCGACGATCTCCGGCCACCCTAGCGTGTGGCCTGCGGGCGACGGGTTAGGGGACCCGTCGCCCGACCAGTAACAGGCCCGAGAAGGCGGCGCGCATGTGTTCCGTGCGCGCCTCTCAGGAGGACGTGGGGCAGGGACCGAGGCCTGCCGGGGTTGCGGTGCATGCAGCTGCGAATCCCGCGACCCCGGCCAAGGATCAGGAGAAGGAACATCGTGGGTTTTTAGCCGGTAAGAGTCCGGCATAACCCTTCGTCTTCCTCAGGCGAAGGGTATCCACGAGGATTTTCCCACGAAAAAAAAAAGGTTAAGCTGCGCTTGCCGCGGTCATTCTGTTGATGGGTGACCGTTCGATACACATCGAAACCCATCCATGCCTCGGAGAGCACGTTAAACCGTTGGCCCCGAGTGTCATACGAATACATAAGTGAGTCGTTACGGGTAGTCAGAAGCCCGAAAGTCTGACAACTGATTAACCGTAAGATATCGGCATTACCCAATAACTAGGTTGCGGGGGTTCGATGGCAGTTGCTTTGTATAAAATACTGGTATTCAGCTGCATCTGGATACACTAGAAGTTGATGCCAGCAACATTCGGAAAAGGCTGGGCAGAACAACAACAAGATAAATTCACGTAAGACACATTTGAGTCAAGTTTACTAAAAAACTGTTCTTTCTTACCTACATCTATGTATATAAAAATGAATTCCTATTTCCCTTGGTCACGGCATCACGCGTGAGCGGCTGGACCAATTTCGCTGAAAAAAATTTATTTTGTTCGTTATTGTCAGAAGGTTCTTATGAAAGAAAATTTAGACATTAAAAAAAAAAAATGTCATTATGTCCTTAATCTTCATTTGTTTACCGGGTTACGTATCATAATACCTAAGTTTATTATAACTATTTTCAAGATAACTACGGTTGATTCACATATGTTCATAATGCATATTGGTCGACTCAACTACTGTTTAACTTACCTAATCTTGATTAAACTAAAATTAATTGCACTATCGAACGATTAATCTAATGATCTTTTAAGATATTGGATATTTCAACTATGTATGAAATACCTAATGGACGACTCGCCTACAGTTTATTAATACTGAGCGCTTTTAACTTTTAACAAACACCTTTACTTTTCTTTAATAATTCCTGTTTTAAGTTCAACTTAATGACCTAATTAAATGTAAATAAACTATGATTCAAAGATTTTTGTGTTTTCTTAACTTTCTTTTTAACGGATAATTAGACAATGGTGAAAACATTTCTGCGAGCAACTTGGAAATAGCGCTCACCGGCCGCTGCCGCGGCACCGCTCGCTTCGCTCGCTCGGCTCGCGCGCGATTGGTCACAGTTCTAACCTAACCTAACCTATTTCACTCAGTTCAAAATAATGAATCATACAATCTGCCTGCGACTAGATAATTAGACAATGGTAAAAACATTTCTGCGGCAGATTGTATGATTCGTCATTTTGAACTGGGTGAAATAGGTTAGGTTAGGTTAGAACAGTGACAAACCGCGCGCGAGCCGAGCGAGCGAAGCGAGCGGTGCCGCGGCAGCGGCCGGCGAGCGCTACTTCCAAGTTGCTCGCAGAAATGTTGTCACATATACAAAATCACCAGTAAGACAAACACAAGACCACAGATAAATCAACAGTAGGTGAATCGTCCGTTAGTTTAATCAACGTTAGGTGAATTAATTGTAGTTGAATAAACCGTAGATGAATTCTCCATTATGGATTTCGTCCATTAGTTATTACAAAAATAGGTGAAACGATCTTTAGGTGTTTTAAACGGTAGGTCTTTTGACCGTAGTTATCTTGAAAATAGTGGGAACAAACTTAGGTATTATGATACGTAACCGTTTACCGCATGCATAAAAATAGTTATAATTTTTTGGTACTATTTTGATTTTGTTTCTGATTGTAGGTAGTACGTAAGTAATAGGTAGTAAGTAGGAAAAAGTGCATTGCAACGCATGCCGGGTACAGCTAGTTTTTTTTATAAATATTGCAGCTTTGATTCAGAGTTTAGCTATATCTAGTATGTATGTAGGTATTGGTTATTTCTGAAATCTCGCAGGTGCTGAGCAGGACGATCTTTCAATTATTCAAGTGCAACACCACCCCGGCGCCCTGACGTTGCGAACACAAACGGAGGTACGGATTTATTCTCCAAATTGCTGGGAGCTTCTATACTGCAGCGTGATTTACGTTCTAAGATTTAGCACTTCCACTTGTATCGAAACGTTAAAACATTTGTTACTAACTCGAAATCTACAACCGTACTGTTTGAGAAAACGTCCGTTTCGGCAAGATTTCTTACTCTCACGTCGCCAGCGAAAATATGTCGGAAAGAGGGAAAAGAGAATGTTTTCCACTTTTAATTAAGTCTTATTTTTGTTGAGACTGGCCCTCTTAATCTTGTGATTCGTGACCGACACACAAACTAGACGCTGTTTGAACGTTCCTACTTGATATTGCAGGAACACCTGGACCACTTTGTGAGTAACATCTGTTTCTAGAAATGTTTGCTGTTTAAAATAATGTCTATTAAACTGTCATATTGTCAACCCTTGTGTTTAAAATTACCATAATGAACCTACACACATGTTTGTATTATAAATGGTACAATTAAATGCCACAACGTAAAGATAAACAAAGTAGCTTAGATTCTTTATTTTTATCGTACCTTTGAACAGGATAAGCTGCTATATAAAAAAACGAACAGTTGTAGTCTACACAAAGCCGCAGCACGTAGTGGTGAGGGCAATGCTGGAAGTAACAAAGTGTTATAGCCGGCTTTAGTTTACAACATGAGAAAATAAAACTGATAATAACTGAGACTCACTCAACACAGTCAACACTTCTATCACAATACGAGTACGTATGATATGAGGGCTAAATCTATATTTATTTTAAAGCATCGTTATTGTCTTTGTGAATAAAATGGAACGCCTAATAATCTTGTCGCGTACAAAGTATAATTTAATTATATTTAGTGGCTTTATTTGATTCGCAAAAGTCGTTAATTAAGCGTTTGAGTATTATACAAACGACGATAAATTCGCCAAAGAATTACGACTGTGTATCGTAATGTTTTGTAAAGGAAATCCTTTATGTGGTTGAGGCTTTTATGGTAGTAAAATGTTAAGCAGACCTTTACTTTTATGTGCGTCGGCTATTCTATTATTTAAAGGACACGCCGGCAGCAAATTCGAAATCTGGCGGGATTCCAAATTGAATTAAACGTGAGAGCGTGGCCGGCCTACTAGCGAACTTTGATCGCACGGCAATGTGTCGCCCTCGCCCGCTCCTTACACTTCCCACCGCTTTAACGACTGCCTAAAGAAACTTACAACAATCGCACTATGTATTACGGTCAGTTTGCTTCTTATAGTCACGGTCACCCCTCGTGTAACTTGATACACATTATCACAGCATTTTGTGTGGCAAAATATCTTTTGCAGCTGATAACATCTCGCTTTATGTCGACTTTATTGCCCTATTAAACCGAGAGTTGATCTACGAGTATCGTGTATTTATTTTTAAAATGTGCATTTTTGTAAGTATTGTATTAGACTACGTCGCAGCAGGGAATTTCTAACCGATAAGTTTATTCTCAGCAGGATACAAAAGAAGTTGGTGGAACTAACCCGTTCTTTGTTGTGGGCACAATACAAAGGTTACCCCATAAAAGAAATAAAATGCTAAGATTTCTTTGAGAAATGATTAACTTTTAATAACACCGGTTGGTTTAATTATGGTTGAAAAACATTATACCAAACAAGACGAAACGGAGTGAATGATAATACCTAATGAATTAAATGAAATAGCAAGCTTTCCTTATTCATTTTGACCAATATAACAAAAACCTTTGTAGGAGGCAAATGGATGTTAATTTAATAAATAGTCCTTCCGGAAAAATAAATTACCGTAATTGTGAAAGACCGAGTACCGTTTGGCAGGAGAGTTGGGCGTGACTCGTTAGCACAAAATATAGATAGGTTTAAAATGGAATAGACACTTTAATTTATTGGGTGCCTAGGGGTTTTCACCTTATTTTTGGTAGAGACCAATTGCCACTGGTGGAAAAAAAACCTTAAGGTATAATTAAATTATCATTGGTACTACAATAACATAAAATGATTCTTTGTGTATGTAATCTTTATGAATATTGATTACTGCTTTTTTTAAATATTTCGAGAATACCAAAGTTTTATTCTATAGGTCGGTGAATGCCTCGTTGGTGTCGTGATCGCAAGCGCGACTGCTGACCGTCAGGTCCTGGGTTCTATCTCCAGGTCGGGCAAAGTGTTATTGGGTTTATCAGTGTGGAATTTCTGAGTAGCAGTCCAGAGTCTGGATTTGTGCCCGGTTGATGGTTATTAGTTCGCCCCCTATTCGTGGGACTTAAGCATAGTTGCGAAATGAGGGTGTAGGCACTATACATCTCTGCATGACACTTTGGGGAATACAGGCGTGATATTATGATGTCCGTATAGGGTGACTGGTAATTAGTGACCGATACTTTAACACATGATTGTACTCATGATAACACACAACTTTCCCAGAGAAACATTATTTATAAAAAAAAAAAACATATTACGAGCCGCGTCCATTCCGTAACGGTTTATTAATAAATTTTTAATGAAAGAAATAAAATAAAAATGAATATTTCTTTGGGAAAGTTGTTTGTTATCATGAGTACAATCATGTGCTAAAGTATCTGTCACTAATTACCAGTCACCCTCTATATATGATATATATGATCATATATAAATGATATATTGATGTATTTTATAGGTTCCTTAATAGTACTGGTAAAATAAATAATAAACAAATATTTGGGACATTTTTACACAGCACCATTTAGTCCCAAACTAATCAGAGTTTGTGCTATGGGTACTGGAAAATGAATATAATACATATGTACTTTTTTTTGTAAATACATACTTATAATACATAAGAAACACCCAGACCAACAAACACTTATGTTCATCACATAAATATTTGTGTCCTGTGGGAATCGAACCCACAACCTCGTGATCAGCAGTCCAACACTCGAACCACTAGACCACAGACGTCGTTAAAAAAAACATAACCGATTCCTTGGGTTACAATAAAATTATTCGTTCCATGTTTCAATTTTTTATTGTAAGGATTATTGCCTCAATTTCCACTTTTGATGCATTTCAACTTACAGTGGTTTAATATTCGTCGTCTGCGGTTCGTGAATGAGGACGCAAAATGTTCCAGCAGCTACTTTTCTTAGTTCTGAACTTTAAATAGTCAATTAAGAGAAACTAGTTGCTGGTAAATGATGAACTTGCTCGCTCAGTGTTTGCTCCTGGTTTCAAGAATAAATTAGGGCCATTTGCAATTGCTGTGTTGATTTTGACTAAAACTTTTTATATTTAGTTCATGTTTACTTGACTTTTCAAGTGGCAATAAACTCCACGGCTTGGAGTTGGACTGATCGAGAGATCATAATAATGTTTGAACCTCAAACATGACACTATACAGAGTGTCCCTGGAAGTATGGATGGACGTGGGCAATGTCATTTCCAAACTTTTTAACCCTGAGAATGTCGGTGCAATTTTTCACGGTTCAAAAGTTATGACCAAATAGGTATTGTTTTTTTTTAAATCACGTCGCATAGAAAAAAATCATAAAAAAAACTATCAGAGCTATCATTTTTTTCAGGACGTTGGCGAACAGTAGGCCTTTCTTGTGGAAATATTTTTACGCAGCTAGAAACCATGTGTTCAATAAGAAAAAACATTTACTGCAAAGGCTGTTTTGGTCTGGCAAAAATTTTACTCAAGTTTTTACTACTACAAGTTTTGAAATGACCTTGCCCACGCCCCTATTCGATTTGATCCATACTTCCAGGGACACCCTGTATATGGACGTGAACCCCTTCGTCTAAGCAAAAGACGGCCCGATTGGTGCAGTGGCTGAGCGATTGGCTGCTGCCCTGCGGGTCGCGGTTTCCATTCCCACTGGGAAAAATATTTGTTTGACCTACAGGTAGTGTGTGTTCTGGTTCGCATGTAAACGCATTCACGGCACAAAAGAAATACTAGTGGGGGCAACGTCTACAAAAAAACATATTTGCGTTAGTTGGACGGGTAAACTGTAATGATAGTAGCACAGTGTACCTACTTTCTACATACAGTGGGTCAACGCCCATTCATTTGACAGGTCCTATGAAATGTCAAAATTATGTTGGGGCGGAGGTTATGTCAAAAGTACCTATGCAGTATGGCTACTTGGGACATAACCTCTTCCCCCTTTACCCCGCAACCCCCCAACACGATTGCTCTGCGACAATGTTCTACTTTGACCGACTGTAAGGAGTAAGATATAGGTAGACTGTGCTAGTAGTGTGCAACAAATATTGACATTTTTTTTTGTGCAATTCTTTTGTTTAATTTTGTCTTTAAAAATATTTATGATTAATAATCTCGCCTTAGTTGTAAAAGGCATTTGGGCTAAATGGGTAACTAATGGTCCAAAGAACTAGGTCTACAATTTATCATCATTTGTCCGGTGTCGCCACATGATTTTGGTAATGTCCACGAGTGGTTTATTTTTAAGCTTAGGTACAAGTCTAAAGGATGACTAATAGGTATTACGTTGAGAAGACAATCTGGGATCACCAATCTGTTTGAGAAGCGTGGTGAAGAAAAAAAAGTACTTTTATTTTAGCGGTAATTAGGGTACATGTTTGGTATGGTTTATACAGCTGTGGCAAGTGGCAGAGACCTGGCGACGACGTGGCGCAGTCACATATCGTTCATTTGGGACAAGAACGTATAAGTCCTAAAACCGGATTATTCAAAAAAACGCCATTATTCAAACCTATCCAAGTCATTTTCTGAAAAAAAAAAATGGTTTTCGTACTTAAGACGTTCTTGTTGCAAACGAGCGATATGTCTCCTCCACAAACTAATATCGCGTAAATTACATACAAGAAACGTGGTGAGCACGCGCAACTTGTCTACGCCACGTCGCTGCCACGTCTCCTCCACTCGCCACAGCTGTATCAGACATGCCTTTGGAAGTGGTTGTATAATAGGTAGATATGATAATTATGATGGCATGCCAGTCAATTGGGAAAGTTCTCTCACTTTTCAGAGTATATTAGGACCAAATTCAACTTTCAGTTTTTAAAACAGGCTGTATTCATAAATTCCCAGCGGCATATTTTATTTTGCGATACAGTTTTAAAGTAATAAATAGGTAGAAGTAATGGATGACCCCGAAACAGCTGGCCGTCGGGTGTTCGTTATCGGCATCAGTTGGTCGTTATAGTGCGAAACAGTAACTTTACTCATTTAGCAATCGTCGGGATCTCGTCTCACACCTACATTTTCAATTTAATGTGGAAATATATTTGAAATAGCTTTTGCCCGCGGCTTCGCTCGCGTTAATTTCGAATTTGACCAATCAACTCTTAAATCACTACTAAAGTTTCTGTAATAATATAATTCAATCGTGATTCGAAAGACACGTGGCGCCGCCGTCTATGAATGTTATTGTTGTTTTCCTCGGGAAAAGTATTTTTTTCCGGGATGAAAGGTACCCTATGTCCGTTTCTGTACACCTGACAACGTATATGCAAAATTTCTGGATGATCGGTTCAGTGGTTTAGGCGTGAAAAGGTAACAAACAAACAAACTTACTTTCGCTTTTATAATATTAGTTAGGATATAAAACTTTTTAACAACACTATTAAACGCTTTTGGGTTATTTCTGCAGTGTAGGAAGAGTTACAAAGTTGAGCGTGTCGTGGTCAAATTTTGGATAGGTAGGTAAATATTAGTACCTCTACGTGACTGGAAGAGCACGTTTAGTCATCTCAATCCAAGCTGAAATGCCAATAACTGTAGTAACAGGCAGTCAGACTTCGTAAAGTCTGGAAACTAAACTGTGGGTAGCGGTAGATCTTCCCCTAATTGAGAAGCGGGGGTCAGTCAGTAGTCGCTTAAAACTAAAAGGGATTCACCAGACTTTTGCAAAAATACGTAATACTATACGAGCAATTTTTAAACTCATTTATATGGATCATCATCATCTGCCTAGCCTTTTCCCAACTATGTTGGGGTCGGCTTCCAGTCGAACCGGATGCAGCTGAATATCAGTATTTTACATGGAGCGACTGCCTATCAGACCTCCACAACCCAGTAACTGGGTAATACGATACTCTTGGTAAGGCTGGTTGTCAGACTTTCTGGCTTCTGACCAACAGTAACGACTGTCAAAGATCTGCAAATGACAGCCGGGACCAACGGCTTTACGTGCTTTCCGAGGCACGGAGGAAACTCGCTATGGTAAATGGCCACCCATCCACAGACCAACCTCGGCAAGCGTGGCTTATCCCGGAAGATCGGTCTATGCGGCTGTAATTATTTAGCCACGAGCTCCTCATACTCAAACTCAAACTCATTTATATGGATATAATGCCATAAATTATAAGTTGGTTCTGTGTAGCCTTTTCCCAACTATGTTGGGCTCACCTTACAGTCTAACCAGATGCGGCAGAATACCAGTAATAGGCATGTTGACAGCATCAATAAATTGCAAATCTAATTAGCCCGCCAGTTATAGTTTTGAAAAATAATGGACACGTATTTTTTCTTTTGTTAAATCTATGAATATTTGGAAAGATAAAACGCATCAAAATTCGAGACTGGGGGCTTGTGACGTCAGAAGCAAGTAAAAATTGTACTTGCTTGTAACGTTTCGCCAATTTTAAAAGTGTCGTATCTTCGTCCATTTTGGTTTACGTAACAAAAGAAAAAATAGGGGTCAAATATTTTTTGATAATCTAACTGACGGAGTAATTCGATTTTTTCAGTCAAATACCCTACAGAGCGACTGCCATCAAATCTCAGCAACCCAGTTACTGGGCAATGCTGATATCCTAAGGTTAGACCAGTTGTCAGACTTTTGGGCTTCTGACTACCCGTAATGACTGTTATAGGTATTCGTATGACAATCGGGACTGACGGTTTAACGTGCTCTCCGAGGCATGGAGGGGTCTCGATGTGTATCGAACGGTCACCCATCCACAGACTGATCGCGGCAAGCGCAGCTTAACCTTGCAAATCAAATTAACGATCCGTGCGGTTGATTAATTAGCTGCGAGCCCCTTAATTTCTCTTATTTCTCTTGTAAAGGTATTTAATTTAAATAAATTAACTTCGAAACACTCTATTTTTCTTAAGAACCGCAAAGCTACATAACGAAACAAACAATATAATGTAAGCAATGTTGCTACTTGCTTGCCAAAGTTGTTACAACTCTGTTTTATACTCAAATAGTTTAAAACCTTGAAAATCATATAATTCGTGCGGTTGTTAATTAGCCATGAGCCCCTCAATATCATAAATTATAACTCATAACATAAACTTACGCCTGTATTCCCCGAAGGGTTGGCAGAGGTGTATAGTACACCCACATTTCGCCGTTATGTTTACGTCCCATGTAATACGGGGCGAGGCTATTGCCATTGACCGGGCACAAATCCAGACTCCGGGCTGCTACTGAGAAATTCTACACGGAAAAACCCAATAACACTTTGCCCGACCTAGGGATCGAACCCAGGACCTCACGCTCAGCAGTAGCGCTTGCGACCGCTAGACCAACAAGGCAGTTTAAGTAAATATATTACGTAAGTTTAAAAAGTAAAGTGTAAGGTTTAAAAGATGATGTAGTGACAAACATTGAAAGGAGTATGCTTCGGTTGTTTATCCATGTTCAAATATTGAGTTAACGGCAACTAACATAAGGAATTTATAAGGCGAATGTCATTGGAAACGCCAGTAGAGGACGCCCTAGAAGGACATACATTGATGTTATTGGTGATGTTCTTCAAAAAGGACAGGTGCGTAGTAGTTTCAACCGGCGCGGCGTGCGTGTATGACAAGATGTATGACTGTAGACGAAGCGAAAGGAGTATGTAAGGATCGTAGCATGTGGCGTTCTACAGTTTCTGCCTACACCCATGAGAAAAAGCTTGAGTTTATGTATGTATACGTAAGTTGTGAATATAATCTGTAATGGAAAAGGCATACACGAAATCTGATGGCAGTACCCCCAAACTTAGTTATTTCAACCAATCGGAACAGTCTGGTTGATATTAGTAATAATGTCACACACAGTGCAACCAATAAAAGCGCATTGGCACAATCGAAAGTGGCGCCATTAGTTTCACGGTTCCGTACGGAATCGGCAATGAATGCACTGCTTCACTTCCCGTACATTTCGCAAGAAGCGACTCCACTAATAACATTTTATACATATACTGCAGTCTCCAATATGCTTAAAGAACACAAAAATAAATCGTTTTCTTTTTAGAATCCTTACTCTGCCATTTGACGGTAGAAGCTCGTACTGCCTAGGCTTTTGCTAGTTGTCAATGATGATGTACAAATAAGTCATCGTCATCGTTCAGCCGAAAGACGTCCACTGCTGGACATAGGCCTCCCCCAAGCATCGCCACATTCACCTGTCCTGTGCTCCATGTTAGGGGGTTTGCCAAAATCGCCACGCTTGGCAGGCGGTTTGGCAATCGCAGTATGGTTGATAAAGTACTCAGAGAACGCTGCTGTCGATTCTCTAGTGAATCTCTTTGTCGCCACACTCACGGGAAGAGATGGGATAGTGCTATTCTCTCTTACATCCGGCGCCACACGGTACGGTCAAATAAGTACCAAAGTAAAACAAATATATTTACCTCACTAAATACACAAAACTGTAGTTGTAGAAAGGCAAATAGTGAGTCTCCAGAGGCACTGAGAAGATAATGCAAATCCGTTTGACGACGCTCCATCAAATAAAACCCGCGACGAGCAACAGATCCCTCCTAAAAATGTCACAAATTGTTTACGACAATCTTGACGTATTCATCTAACAACATCATACCGTTATAGATAAGTATACATTAATTGCAACGGTTCGCACTCAACGTTTTGATAAAGATGAAAAATTGCTTTCTCCGGCTTAGAGGGTTTCTTCCGACGATTAATCTTTCCGCAAACCTATTGTTGAACTCGGCGGGAGGAACTTTTGTGTCCGAACTCCAACTGAGATCAAAAGGTTGCGATGGTACAAACCACTATGATTTTTAGAAACCGTTTCTACTTAAATACAAGTAAGGGATCGCGAGGAAGGCCGGCAGAAATATAAATTGCTTTTAGCGGACAATTGAAGACGGCAAGATGCATTTTTGTGGAAGTTTTTTGGAGTCACGTCTACACAATTTGCCTTGAAAGTCTTTTACTTTCTAAAGCAATTGTTACAGGTGGCTGAGTCACCCGTAGCCGCGCACCTTTACGGGCAAAGGTAACATTTTTGTTGGTTCTAATAATAAACGAGAGTGATTACTAAAAACAAACAATTAATAAAGTATATTTTATGTATTACATTCTGATGAGGGAGGGGATCGTGGGTAATTTACAACCAACAATCATCAGATTTGTAAGGGCTCTTACACACGATGTTTTTTTTCGGCGCTGTCGACGCGCGTCGCAAGCAAATACACTCACCGGCATAATTAGCGGAACGCAACAAAAAACCGTGTTTTTTCCATAATTTTGTATTGTACATTAATGTTTTTGTTTAAATATATTATAATTAGGGTTAAATGCACTAAAAGGACAAATAATCAATAATAATTTAATTGAATTTGGCAATTTGAATCTTTAATTTGCTAAATTATCCATTTTGTAACTTTCGGCGCATATTTTTTGGAACAATTAATTTGCTATTTATTTTACTATTTTGTTTGTTTTATCACCATTTCTATACTGCTAGGGTCCTTATCAGTATTATAACATGTTTTTCCAACCAATTTTTTAATCCATTATCTTTTCTTAGGGCAAATCGTCCCCATACTCCCATGAAACACTTTTTAATCCTCTAATGTTTCTGGGTGGCAGGATTTTTTTCTCTAACCCTATTTCCCGTCAAGGCCAAGCCATATTCTATTGAACTCATGTCCGGAGTCCACGTTGACTCACCCTGGTGGGTTATTACAACATCTTATATGAAATTGCGGATCATAAATACACAGTCCGGCCACACATAATCGTGCATATTTATTTTTTCCTGTCTGATTATTCGTCAAGTGGCATCGCATGAGGTTCTGGGATGTCTATTCTGCAAAAATAAGCAGCCAGTAAGCCTCCTTAAATAATGCCTAACTCCGTGTGCGCTTCAAAACAAATGACACCCCAAACCATTACTAGAGCCTCCAGTATACGGCACATTGCTGTAAACTTTGACTGTTCAAAGCGATTCCCTTGACGTATCCATATTCTATGCCTCCCATCCAAAAAATGTATACCAAAAAACAGCTTGCCCCTGAGGAAAAATCTCTTTCTAACTCCTTAGTCCGATTTCGGTGATATTGAGCAAAACTTAATTTCACTACGCAATGACCTACAGCACGTTTTGGACATTCAGCAGTCACGTTAGACATCAGATTACCTTCAATGAGACGTCGTCTTTCTTTCCGCATACTTACAAGCAAAATACAGACCACCTCCAGAATGCTACATGTCCGAATAGCAGCATTGCGCCAATTTTTAAAGCCTTAACCGGTTTGAACTGTCATAAACCAATCATCAGCGGCACTTTTTCCTTGATTTCTGCATTATCCTCATCTTCTAACAAAACATCCCGTCTGCTTGTACCGATGAACATTGCGAGGAATGACTAATATCGATACACCCAGTGCTTAACTTACTGCACGATATGTTTGACTTTCATCGATCACTGTAATAGCTTTTGTCACAGGTAAATTACTTCTTTCAGCCTCTACGCAATGTTTATTCTCCAACTGAAATGAATACACTTAGACCAAACCACCAGTACTTAAATAAAACAAAGTTCCGATAAAAAACACAAAAGGGCACAATCTTTGTAAAATCAAAACTGGGCCTAATTTACCTCTAATCGCTTAGGAAAACCAAATTTTTCTTCAACATGCAAGTCCTAATTGAACGTTCTTTTGAATAAAAATATTGTCATAGCAATACCATATAATAAAAAAATGTAAAAAATGAAAACGTTCCGCTAATTATGCCGGTGAGTGTATAACGCGCTGCAAACGCGATGTTATCGTAACCAATTTACCTATTCACACGTTCATAAAATTGTAGTATGCAGACGACGACTTTTTCGCGAGCTGTCGACGCGCTCGTAGCGCGGAGTTACATCGATACAGACGCGCTGTGTCAGCGCGTCTCTTTAGCTGCAAGCACATACATACAGCGCATTTTAATCCAAGGAGAGTTGCTCACGCGCGTCTGTAGCGCGATACACGCTCCTTTGCGCGCGTGATACACGCGTTTTACTTTGCAAGGAGAGTTGCTCACACGCGTCTGTAGCGCGTTACTCGTGAGTTTGCAGCGATGCAATCGCAAGTAATCTGCCTATTTCAAGTTTAGCAGCGCCGACAACGTGCGATAGCGAAATGCGCGTCGACGGCGCTGGAAAAAAACGTGGTGTGTCAGAGCTCTTAGTGGCTGTGCTTACCGCGATCAGTCTGTGGATGGGTGACCAATCGTTACACATCGTGCCTCCAAGAGCACGTTAAACCGTCGGTCCCGGGTGTCATACGAATACCTATGACAGTCGTTACGGGTAGTCAGAAGCCCGAAATTCTGACAACCGATCTGACCTTAGAATATCGGTATTGCCCAGTAACTGGGTTGCGGAGGTCTGATGGCAGTCGCTCCGTGTAAAATACTTGTATTCAGCCGCATCTAGTTAGACTGGAAGCTGACCCGAAAATAGGTGGGAAAAGGTTAGGCAGAATAGAACATTCTTATAACATCGGCTCATATGAAACCTAAGGCTCAATTTACACCGCCGCGGAATGGAATGGAAGCGACGAAATTGTACATAGCATAGGTCGCGAGGATTCCCCGGAAGACGCGCTACCTTTTTTGCCTCGTATTTAGTTTGTACTTTATGCAATTGACATAAAGTTAATTATGCTATGTACAATTTCGTCGCTTCCATTCCTTTCCGCGGCGGTGTAAATTGAGCCTAAGCACTCAGGTGAATTTGAGCTATGGCGGTCGGAGTCATGCATTGAGTAAGATTACGGATATGACTGGAAACATATATTATAAAAATTAATAGAATTCAAAATAAACAAAAACCGACGTAATAATTATCTTTATCCACTTCAAAGTTTAGGCAAATTAAACAATAAAATAAAGACACATCATAATGAATTAATCCTTCATCTAAAATTGAATAGGAATTTAACATTAGGTACCACGGCATCATGAAGCGGTCTAGTAATTTGCAAATACGCACGTCAATTTACAAATTAACCCGCGTCTGTATGAAGCGAGACTATTTTAATGTGTCGGACATGATGCACAATATTAGTAAAATGAAACGAGTTCATTAGCCGCTGCAGCTGGGCGCGATATTTCACTGCTCTACAATTTCCGCCCTGACATTTTTGCTGCATGTGAAATTTATACATAAAAAAATTCAACATTTATTTAAAAGCGAATGGATTTCGCATTTAGTCCGCATAAAGGAAAATTATTTTGGGTACATTTTATTAACCTCACTTGCCATTTAATTTATCCATATCCTGAAAAGCTAAACATTTTATTTTTAAGAAACATTAAAATGAAAATTTCGTGCCAAATGTGACGCTTTCAAGCAGTTTACGACTTTATTATTGTATACAACAAGGTCCTTTAATAGAATTTTTAAGTATTTGTGGTACACGGCACAATTGTACAAATGAAGGGAAGATTAATGCTCTGCGACCCCTATATATTTGTGTAGGGACGTTTTAGCGAGATCCGCACATCGAAATTTATTTATAGGTTCATATAAATGACACACGTTTACGTGTTTCATTGGATCCACAATTTATGTTCGTTGGAAATGACATATTGCAGTGAAAAAATTTAATTCGCAATCACGTCAACACGATAGATTACGCCTTGTTTCGAAAACCTGACATTCTGCGGGTAGTCAGTCACTGAAAAATAAAGTACGATTTTTTTTTTTTCATTTAAGCGTAGATAGCGAGCTCGGGGCTCACAAACAATTATATCCTCGAACTACGTTGAACTTTTTACACATTTGCGTGTTACAATTATAATAAAACATCGTACATTTGGAGCTGTACTGTATATTAATTTTACTTCATGAATGCCAACTATGTATAAAGTGCTGCTGAGAATAGACCTAGTGCTGCGAAGTGTAGGTCGACCAGATACCCTGGTTGACGGTTAACGACCTCAAGAATCACAGATTATAAAATATTTGAATGAGACTGGCATCAGGAAAAAATGCAGTAGGATCTGTTTATCCTGTACGGGGACGGGCTAGAATATAAAACTTCCTTACCACACGCTGATATAGGACGCGTGTTGTAAGATTCAACTAAACCCAACAGGCTTAGTGTTAGGATTTATACCAGGGGCAAACTTTTTTCACCAGGGGCCAGGAAAATGCAAGACGCTTTGCAGGCGGCCAGAATTAACAAAAACACATAGTTCTGCCAAAACTAACACTTTTGGCTATTTTTTTCAAATATTTACGGCTTTCTGCTATATATATACACTACATACACATACACTCTTGTTCTAAGAGAAAGGGTTGGCGGGCCGGAGTCGGCCCACCCCTTATCTATAAGGTCCGCCTGGCTAGCTACCCTCTCATTAAAGTTCGACGCCAAGCAGTTTACTGTGTTCCGTCGTGTGTAAGTGAGAGCCAGAGAGGTATAAGGGAATCTCTATATATATCTGTTACTTGAATTCGTTTGCTCCATCTGACACCCTGTCCATGGCCACAGATGCGACTAAAGAATACAATAAAATTTAAAAGTCTGGTCATTATAAAACCATGTTATTAACTGGTGTAAAAGCACTTATTACTCACTTATCACGCACTTAATCTATACAGGGTGGTTCAAAAGTCGTGGATCAAACGAAACAGGGCGATAGTTGAGGTTATTTGCAGTAAAAAATTTCAGTGTGGCAGAGCCCTAACTTGATCTCCTTAAAAGTTATGACACAAAGACTATTTTTTTAAAAATATCAAAATTTGTAATAAATAGGCAATTAGAGTAAAATGGGTACTTATTTTAAAACAATAAATGGTGTTTAGTTTGCTTGAAAGTGCTTTTATGACAGTGGGTACCATGATTTATGAGTATTGGCACTTTTTTCAATATCTTTTAAGTCTCATGAAAAAATATTTGTAACTTTAGAACTTTACTGTAAAAAAAAATGTTCTATCATAAAATGCTGCAAATAACCCCAACTATCGCCCTGTTTCGTTTGATCCACGACTTTTGAACCATCCTGTATATATTAATCGTCTATATCTACAGGAAAATTCAAAATGTAAATTTTGAATAAATGATGTTACATTGTCCTATTTAGTATTTCAGAACAAAGTAAAGTATTAATCTTGTTCCCTCCCAGTTGCTAGGTAACGAAACATTCAAGAGAGGAAGTGCCGACATTTCCACATCATAAATAGTAGATACCTTTAGCTAACAGTAAAATATAAAAGACATATAATTGCGTAGTAAATCTGCGCAGTTTTCGTGTTCCAAGACTTTCCTTTGTGTTCGATTATTAATTATTATTCGCAAATGGCCTTTGTTTCAACCGGGCCTTTTATTCAGTCCTTGAACGAGTTCGTAAGTTCCACTTTCTGAATTAAAGTTACCGTTGGCGTATCGAAAGCGACATTTTATATCGAAACCCTTGACTAGTCCAGACGGTATAAATGGTGTTATAAATCATTATTATATTTATAGGAGGGCATAAAATCGCGGAGCGCCCTTATCGTTTAAGTTGAAAAATTTCATAGCGCAGAAAGGAAAATCAGTTGAAGGAGGCCATCTATCAAGTTGGTCGGCTATCCCGGACCAAGGAAGTTATACGTCCGAGATACAAAATAATACCGCCATCATCTGAGGTAAAATATTGGATTCAGTAAGTAATGGTGGTCTAATTTTTTACAAAAACCGTGTAAAATATGTATAGAGCGTTCCTTTATTTTTGTTCAGAGCACGGAATACAGAATATGTAAAATAATAAGATAAAACAGAACACGGAAAATAGAACACGGAATCATTATACTACTACGTGATCATCGAAAATTGTCGTACTTTTTTGTATCTTTTATTATAATATGAGGGGAATGAAACTAATATCATCCTAAAGGTACTGTGCCATAGATGTGCACAAAAAGGAATCATGTGTGTATGTTGTCGTTAAGAAGGTAAAAATAATGGTTGAATTTCGACTACACGCGATACTAGTACATAATAAATACCTCTATCTAATATTCCGTGGGCGTGGTCCAAAGCGCTTCTTTTGTAAAGAGATTCAACATTAAATTCTTGTTTTATAATGACAGGTTACTGAAGTAAGAACTTCTTTGAAAACCGAACATTGTTCGTCTGTACGAACCCTTACAACGATATTAGATGATACATCGATTAATCTTGCAAAAATTAATTAACAGACGGCCAGCGCCGAGTGACGCGTGAACAAGAACAATGGAGTGCCGTTAATAAATACCATTCATTATAAAACGTCCGTATACAGGCAGTTTTAATAATATGAGGCAGAATAACAACAGCAATGAAGTATAACACACCGCGTTAAACTAAATTTGTGTGTTCCAACGAACTGACAAAAAACTTTAGGACAATTAAATATACCTACACAAGGTTAGTCGGAAAGGGGGTACTTATCTGAAAGGGTGATAAAGTACCTATAATAATGAATAACTTTTGTTCTACAACTTTCCCCTAAAGTCAATAGTTTAAGAGAAATAGCTGTTCAAAGATTTCAAAATAAATACGCTAAAATCTATCTTCAGCTATGATCAGCTATATTCATATTTTAGCTCATATTTGGAGTCATGGATTAGAAGCTCCATCTTTTGAATTCGTAACTAAAGCAGGGATAATAAATTTTTCAAAAAACTAAAATATAAATCATTTTGTATGAAGTTAAAAATTATTGAATTTTGAACACTTGCTTTAAGACAGTCATCAGTGATACTTTAAGAGCGGTTACGCACTGCATCCGATCCGGATCCGTGAAAATACGGATCTAGAGTCGAAAAAACTCGGACCGAATCGGATCCAAGCAATTCAGGGGCCATCTTTGGCATACGTCCGATTTGAATCCAAGGTAATGCGAAAGCGTTCATACAAATAGTACTACGGCTACTTCGGTCCGTCAACATTTCTTCAGAATTGGAGACTCACGGATGACGGAAGTCGGATCTAGTGCGTAAACTTCCATACAATAGTTCTCTACGACTACTTCGGATCGTATTTTCACAGATTCCGATCAGATGCAGTGCGTAACCGCTCAAAGTGGCCCGCAGATTAATACCTCCTTTCCAACTAACCTTGTATTGTTCGAAAGAACCGAGTTGTGGTGTCTGCACCATAACTATTTATTGTTCTGAATAAAGTTAGAATGTCGATGTCGTTGAAGAAATTAAGCACTCCTAACTTCATCCTAAACTCAGTACACTACGTTAGCCCCTAAATTAAGAGCAAAGTCAATGAACTAAGTCAGTTGGTTATCTCAATTTTGCACTGTAAAGAGCTCACTACACAAATCACTAAACACTTAAGTCGTAAGGGTAGCAAGTAATTTTGTTACCGATCTATCACTTCACCCATTTCTCTTTTTATTCACTCCGCATTACCCTGAAAGGTCTTTCATGTAAAGAACTAATAAGGTTTCGCTTCTGTTTAGACGGCTACTGTAAAAGCAAAGAGAAGGGTTTATTATACCTAAGTATATAAACACATTACTCTGTTTAAAATAAAATGGCCACTCTGAATAGTCTTTTTTTAAAGAAATAACTGGGCTTTAAAACCAGTGTTTTATACTGAACTTACTTTTTGCGGTAACTGTTCAAAACACAGGTTGCAAAATGTAAAAGTTAAAAACACTAAAAAAGTTTGATATTATAATTGTTTTGAGATAAACTAGTTGTTTTAAGAGTTGAGGCAATTTCAAGTTTTATGCTATCGAATGAAAATGGCTTCTTGGAATAGCTTTCGGCGTGCTGAACAATAATAAAAGCTCATTATACTTTAGATACATTAATTATCCAGAAGTTGCGAAAAGATAATGCAGCTAGTAAAACAAAGGGTGAAGGGTGGGAGCTTTTGGGGGTGCAGTCATTTGTAACTACCTAAATTTGACGTTGAAAAAGAACTAAGTAATACTAGTCTACTTTGAATAAACGAGTTTTGAGTTGAGTTGAAAGGCACCGGTCACGAAAAAGTGGAAGGTTAATATCGGAATATAGAAATCCTCTAGCAATTATGAAGAAAAAATTATGTCATTTTACTGACTGAAAAACTGTATAATCGATTCTATTCATCGTTGCGGGATGCCCGGCGGCCAAAGTCGTGGTTTAACGATTTTTGCTTCACGCTTCTGCTGCGAGACAAACCACTCGGTGGCACCCGTCGCGTTCAGCGCCGCGGCGTGACGTGTCGTGTAGAAAGCGAGAACCACTCTGTAACAATTGTATGTTGATCCTATACGGGATGACTGTAGCCTAATACTACAAACAGAAACTTGTATCAATTGCAACTGAATCGTTCATTCAGACAGTTTTCGTTTACAAAAACTATCAAATTAATGGTTTGACAACAAAACCAAAACCAAACATTTTCGTAAACGAATGTCTGAATGAACGATTCAGTTGCAACTGATAAAAGTTTCTGTTACTAGAATTCGACCCTTGGTTAGTTGCTTTACATCCAAAAACATGAACTGTGCTACTTAATCATCTTTATGATTAGTTACGGTTTACTCACGTGCATTTTTCGGGATTGCCCGACTAGTTTCGGACCCAAACGGAGTCCTTAATCATGAGCTGATCACGCGGCGAGGTCGCGAGTCGAACCGTAAAGACTCCGTTTGGGTCCGAAACTAGTCGGGCAATCCCGAAAAATGCACGTGAGTAAACCGTAACTAATCATAAATATGAATGTGTCTCACGAAAGTTATAATAACTTAATCATCTGTTTTTTTTTCATGAACTAAGAATTTGTGTCGAAGTAAAAGTTATACAGAATGATGAGCAGAGTTCATGGTTTTCGGATGTAAAACGACTTACCCGTCATGCTGATAAGCTATGTCTACACCAGTGCGCTTTCATGTTCATCTTGCGTCTTCGTCTGAAGCATGCGTGAAGCACCATAACACATGCAATAGCGCAAGCCTTAATACTAGTTCGACAAAAGCGCATGCCCCTAACGCACGCTAATCCGTCTATAGTATGTCGACTGACGACTGACCGAGGCGCACCGGTGTAGACGATAAGCTGCATGCGTCTTATGGCAATCAATATTGCATGCGCTTGACGCAAGAGGAATCGAAAGTTGAAAGCGCAAGATGAACATGAAAGCGCACGGCACCTTTGAGCAACTAATAATTAATATTATAATAAAGAATTTTATTAAGACGGTAATAAGGTTTGAACAAAATGTCCAATAAACTCGCCAACATTGTTGGCAGCTACGCTTAACGTTTGGCAATCAGTTCTGATTAATTATAACACATTTCAATTATAATCAAAGCATAATCTCCTTCATAATAACGTGTCGTTATTTAAATTAAAACTTTTACGTTCGAACTTCTCATTTCAGGAGCCATTACTCAAACGTGTAGGTTCACTCACAAATGAGATTTCATAATTAACGTAAGCCAGGTCGGGCCGTCAAGTGCATGTGAAAATTTAACGAGAAGAGCCGAGCCCGGTACTTCAGACCTATCTCAACCGTCATGCCAGCTAGTAGTCCGTGGCTTTGACGTGAAAAACACTTGTAAAAAGGAGTTTTTTTTTACATTAATTACTGCGATTAAATTAGTTTGTTCGATGTTACTTGTAAAGATGATGGTCGTCTGGCCGCATGTGTCATTAAAATGATCAAAATTGGGTAACTTTGCTTAAGTTACTAGTGATCTCGTTAAAATAGTAGTCACTAGTTGCCAAACAATTTCACGCTAATTTCGGATTTAGTTAAAAACCAAATTAAATAAGGTCCTATTAATAATTGTCTTCGATGTGTCTTCAACAGAAATAGACTAAGGCGGATTACAGTTATCACGAAGACGAAATCCAGGGTCATCCGCACGTAAGTGTAGACGTTGGTTTAGGTACTGTTTTATTCCCCCGAATAGAGAAAATAATACTGAAGCAAAAAGTCCTATGTATATTGTACCACCTGGGGATGCCAAAGTTTTTAGTAAATCTCGAGCAGAAAAAGGCTATTACCTACCTTCCCTGAAAATGAACAACATTCGTAGCAAGCTGCCAAACGCTTTGTTATTTACTAAAATATCTTATACACCTACGCTTCTGAAAATTAAATAATTTTGCTTATACATAGATGTAATATTCTTGTAGTAGCCAAAATATTTCCTACCGACAATTTTATTGTTAGTTGCATAATTATCTTCTGGGGTAGATAAAATAGTGAGTTTCAGTTTTTTATTAGTCTACACTTGTAAATTCAGGTAGTAAAATCAA
Organism: Amphipyra tragopoginis; assembly: GCA_905220435.1. Classification (NCBI taxonomy): domain Eukaryota; kingdom Metazoa; phylum Arthropoda; class Insecta; order Lepidoptera; family Noctuidae; genus Amphipyra; species Amphipyra tragopoginis. Next base: position 13,696,382 of record HG991999.1, on the reverse strand, counting down.
ATGCTGTTCATCTTTTAAGCCATATCAAAACACAGCATTTAATTAATAACTTCCAGTATATTTTATGTATAGTTCAATCCGCTCCGACAGACGGGGGCTCTTGTATAATTAGTCGGGATTTATCTCCTCTGGTCGGGCTACAAAATCGTTCCGTTAACAAATTGCATTATAAGCCTTCTTACAGAGTATTATTTTAATAGTTTATTTCCTCGGCGATCTGATTGTATTAGGGCTTTCGCTACTAATACCTACTAGGTTTTACTTCATTTCATTTCAGGGAAAATTAAATATTGTTAGGTATGCGGACGAAAGGCGAGTACAAGTAAAATATTTAGCTTCGAGATGGTTCTCAGCAAAATTGTGCCTTTTATACCTTTGCGTATCATAAAAGACTACTGTGGCATTATATCAAGTGGATATGCACACAGTATTTCATGAGCACTAATAACAATATATTATCACAGATCCGTTTGTGAAGCATAGTGATTATAGAAACCGTTACAGTAGCGGTCTTTAGTAGTAGGCATATGTGACGCAGTGGAGCTCTGCGGCTGTTATTGTGGTAAAGCATTCAACTGAGCCCTAAATATTAGTTTTATTGTACATGTTACGAAAGTCTACGAAGTACGAAGTTTAGCCGGCTAAAACAAAGTGCAGCCTGTGGCCTGTTTTCTTCTTTTTATTTTTAATATGCTATGTTTAAAAAAAAACACCAAGTGGAAAGTCATCGAGTTGCAGTCACTTTCTACTTTTAACCTAATCTAACTGAGTCGGGATGTTTGAACTTCAGCCTAATCTTAAAAGTCTAGACTTAGTTTTAGCCGAAGGCAACTGGCTATACATAGATTTTGCCAGCATCAAATAGGCCACACTTAATGTACGATTTCCACCAACCGGGCCAAGCAGGAGCGCAGCGCAGTGCGTCGCAGCGGATGCTCGAGCACGCGCCCGTAGTCGACCGCGTCCGCCCAATGGCTACAATCTACTGGAACCCAAGCGCATGCGCGCGCATGCTTGTGTATCCGCTATCGCAGTCAGTTTCTACCTGCGGTGTGGCCGAGCGGAGCTGACCGGACGCGACGACAGCCGAGCGCCGCCGTCCACGTACTCGAGCAGCCGGCCGGCTGCCGCGGCGTCCGAGCGCAGTCGACCGGCTGCCGCGGCATACGCGCGGATCTAACCGAGTTCTAAGCAGTGTAATTACCATGCAAACATGAAACTTAACTATTGTATAGAAGCCTGAATTTCCTTTAGCAGTGTGAAATGCGCTCCGGCGCGGCCCGTTTGGTGGAAATCGTATATTATTCTAACCAATGGCCACCGGCCTTACCTAGTTGTAGCCGGCTAAACCTAGGTGTAACCGCAATTCGGCTTTTAGCCGTAACGCATTTATAATATTTCTTTTGTCGTGGGTTGGTACGAAGGTTAAAATAAATGTAAGGGAACGAAGGCAGGTTTTTCACTAGTTAAAAATAAACGAGGCTCATAACTCGACCGCAATTACTTACGTTTCTCAGCAGATGCGACGCTGGCACCGCTAATTAACCGGATCCACGTAAATTTCGGCGAAAAAAATATTTCAAAATACACAAATAATTTCACCGAAATGTGTTTTCGTGTGTACTGTTTTTGATGCGAATGTGTTTTTTTCATATCTACCTAAATTGTTGTTGTTTATTCAGAGATAAAAAATATAAAGGATTAAAAAAAAGTAAAAACCGACTTCAAAGAAATACTAAAAGGAGTTAAATAATTACCATAATATAAAATTAACAGTTTCAGAAGTCGGTGGCTTCTATTTGCTTCAGTGTAGAGTTGCACCGACTTCTGAAACTGTTAATTTTATATTATGGTAATTATTTAACTCCTTTTAGTATTTCTTTGAAGTCGGTTTTTACTTTTTTTTTAAGTTAATTTTTTATTAAATACGTTTTAGCGTCATAATTTTAACCCCTTCCTTCATAATCCTTCTTTTTGGCTTTGACATAGTCGGGCATAAAAAATCCTTTCAAATGATACCTTACACGATATAATGAAAACATTCCAAAGGGGGGGAGGGGGGGACAGGCACCCCCTCCTCTTTTCCAGTAGTCAGTTCCCAACAACAAATATAAACAAAGCAATATTAGTAATTTGAGAATTTTGCTTTGATCCGATGAGGAGTTCCGTTCCATATCTCTGAAGTTCATAGTCTAATCATAATAAAATTTATATGGGACCAATCGGGAAGTATACCCTTTCGAACAACAAAAAAATTTTTCAAATCGGTTCATAAATGACGGAGATATGAGGTAACAAACATAAAAAAAAAATAAAAAAAAAAAATACAACCGAATTGAGAACCTCCTCCTTTTTGAAGTCGGTTAATAATTGGACGTATAAAAATATTTTTGATATGCAGTGAATAACGAACTAAAGGTAAATATTTTACAGAAAAGAATGTCCTTCAACAATATCCTGTTTTAATTTAATTGACTTTTTTATACTTTTACTTAAATACCCTTAATAAATGAAACAACAATTTATCCAGCAATTATATTTATTTCAGCACATTAAATTGAAAGTGATTTTTATTACAAATGTCCCGCTCATACAACGACGATATTACGAGGAACAATTTTTGTGACAAATTGGGGGATCCTTACAATTAGTGCCATCTTCGCGTCTTTCAAAGAAGTGTCGTATTCAACTAGACTAATGAATGTCATAAATTTACAGAAAGAGCTCTTCAAACAATTTGGAAGACTTATCACGATGGGTCCATTCAACTTACAACTTTAAGTGAAATATAGGCTATAATATTTTTTTCGTCCTTGTTTTAAAGTGGAACGTATTTAGGTCCCTTGGTTTCAATATAGAATACAACAACGGTGATATTAATTTCGTTAGATTTATTCAGACTCTTCAGACGAGACGACTCCCAACGTATTTGTCTATAGTTATTTTATTACTTGGTATTACTATATTCTCAGAAGGTATTTGAAGTCGCGTCTCGCTTCGTTTATCGATATTTTATATTAAAGAGAAATATGATACATAAAATCTGATTACGCTTGCCATATTCTTATTTTATTTCAATTCGATTTTAAATTTCAGAGAACGTAAAAAATATTTTTTATTCTCATTCTAATCAAATTGGTTAGAGATTTTGCTATCTGTAAAAAACCGGCAAAGTGCGAGTCGGACTCGCGCACTAACGGTTCCTTACCATTGAACATGTCTGCGAAATAACCATTTTTATTAGTTTTTGTTTAATTATAGAGTCATCATCATCTGCCTAGCCTTTTTCCCAACTATGTTGGGGTCAGCTTCCAGTCGAACCGGATGCAGCTGAATATCAGTATTTTACATGGAGCGACTGCCTATCAATCACAGAAATCAGAGAGCAGAAATCACAGGGGAAAAATGCTGGTAAACTTTCTCGAGGCTCAGGGGCTTTTTCTGATGAACTCGTTTTTCCAGAAGAAGCCTCAAAGAAAGTGGACCTGGCAAAGCCCCGATTACGTGACAAAAAACGAGATCGACTTCGTTATGTCTAGCAAGCGACAGATATTCAGAGATGTCTCTGTGATCAACAGGGTCAATACCGGAAGTGATCACCGACTAGTAAGAGGCACTCTGAATATAAATGTCAAAATTGAACGAGCGCGCTTAACGAGGTCGACTCTTAGACCAACGCTGCCCCAGGTCGAAGCTGGTTGCGAAAACTTCCAGTTGGAACTTCAGAACCGATTCGCCTTGTTGGAAACTACAGAGGACATAAACGACGTCACCGATTGCCTGGAACGTATCATCCGCGAGGTGGGCTATAAACACTTTCGACCAGTGAGAAATGGACGTAAGTCGATACTCACCAGCGAGACTCTGGAATTGATGAGGAAACGACGAGAACTAACGCATGCCACACCGTCTGAGCATCAGGTACTTAACAGGGAGGTCAAGAAGCTGATCAGACGCGACAATCGGCGCGCGAACACCCGAGCCACCGAGCAAGCCATAGCCCGGAACAAAGGCTCAAAGGTGTTCGCTAAGCCTGAAGCCTCCAGTTGTCACCTGATGAAACTCAGAACGTCACAGAGCACCACCGTCACCTCGAAGCCAGAGATACTCGCTGAAGTCGAAAAGTTCTACGGGGACTTATACTCCCAGAAAACATGCCCGCCTCAGGCCCACGGCGCGGATGGGCCGTGAATCAAAACGAGCCAGACTCACACGCCACCTTACAGACGAGCTTCCCGACATTGACTTGGGCGAGATTAGAATAGCTCTCGGACAGCTTCATAACTACAAAGCTCCGGGGGATGACGGGATAACCAAAGAGCTGCTCAAAGCAGGAGGAACGCCTGTTTTGACTGAACTTGTAAAGGTATTCAATTCCGTCATCCACACAGGCATTACACCGGAGGCATGGAGCAGGAGCGTGGTGGTATTTTTCTTCTAAAAAGGTGATAATACGCTCCTTAAAAACTACCGCCCCATTTCACTCCTGAGCCATGTTTATAAGATGTTTTCGAGGGTTATCTCGAATCGTCTCGCACAATAGTTTGATGACTTCCAGCCACCGGAACAGGCCGAGTTTCGGAAAGGCTACAGCACCGTGGACCACATACACACCCTCAGGCAAATTATCCAAAAGACCGAGGAATACAATCAGCCTCTGTGCCTTGCGTATGTGGATTACGAGAAAGCCTTCGACACCGTCGAGACCTGGGCTGTGCTGGACTCCATGCAGAGATGCCTCGTTGACTGCCGATACGTCGAGGTGCTGAGGTGTCTGTATAAGGCCGCAACAATGACCGTCCAAGTACAAGAAAGGAGCACAAAACCAATCCAACTGCGCCGAGGAGTAAGACAGGGAGACGTTATCTCTCCGAAACTGTTTACAAGCGCGTTGGAGGACATTTTCAAGACGCTCAACTGGAAAGGACGGGGTATAAACATCAACGGTCAGTACATCTCGCACCTACGATTTGCGGATGACATTGTCATCATGGCAGAGTCTCTGCAGGATCTGGAGGTGATGCTAAACGGCCTAGGCGATTCTTCAAGACAGGTGGGCCTCGGGATGAACATGGATAAGACCAAAGTCATGTACAATGGTCATGTCTTCCCGAGACCCGTAGTCGTAAATGGCGCTATTCTCGAGGTTGTGCAAGAGTACATATACCTTGGCCAAACTATACAACTGGGGCGGCACAACTTCGAGAAAGAGGCGAGCAGAAGAATACGCTTGGGCTGGGCGGCATTCGGGAAGCTACGTAATATCTTTAAATCGTCGATCCCACAATCCCTTAAGACCAGGGTCTTTAACCAGTGCGTCCTACCCGTAATGACTTACGGAGCCGAAACGTGGACACTCACCGTGGGCCTGGTCCACAAATTTAAGGTTGCTCAGCGTGCTATGGAGAGAGCGATGCTCGGGGTTTCTCTGGTGGATAGAATTCGCAATGAAGTCATTCGCCAGAGAACTAAAGTCACCGACATTGCGCGTAGAATTAGCACGCTGAAGTGGAAGTGGGCCGGCCATGTCTGCAGACGAACAGATGGTAGATGGAGCAGACACGTGTTAGAGTGGAGACCGCGTTTGGGCAAACGTAGTGTGGGACGCCCTGCGGCACGATGGACCGACGATTTGAAAAAGGTGGCTGGCAGCGGATGGATGCGGGCTGCCCAAGACCGGGATGGTTGGCGATCTTTGGGGGAGGCCTACGTTCAGCAGTGGACGGCAATAGGCTGATATGATGACTGCCTATCAGACCTCCACAACCCAGTAACTGGGTAATACGATACTCTTGGTAAGACTGGTTGTCAGACTTTCTGGCTTCTGACCAACAGTAACGACTGTCAAAGATCTACAAATGACAGCCGGGACCAACGGCTTTACGTGCTTTCCGAGGCACGGAGGAAACTCGCTATGGTAAATGGTCACCCATCCACAGACCAACCTCGGCAAGCGTGGCTTAACCCGGAAGATCGGTCTATGTGGCTGTAATTATTTAGCCACGAGCTAATGTTTAATTATAGAGTATGCATTACAATAATACTAAGTTTCACTCTTTTATATATCACAATTTTTAAGATAGAGCATGAACAAAAAACATTGAAAAAAGGTTTTTTTTTGAGATTTCTTGCATAGGGGGATTTCTTTTGGGTTTAAACTTATTATTCTTTGTAATATTTGCTACAATAGAGATTACAGTAACAAATATTCTGTGAAAATTTCGTCTGGCAGCCTAAGCTATTACGGTTATAAAGATACAGCCCTGTGGCAGACTGACGGACGGACGTACGGATAGACTGACAGATGGCGTAGGCTTAGTAATAAACAGAACCCTAATGAGTAGGTAAGTCATAAAGTCTGTTTTTCTTCAATTATTTTTATGAGCATTAATTTTTCGTATTTTACTTTGTACATGCATAAAGTAATGGTGTGATGGGTACATAGATTTCAACCGCATGAAACGTAATGGCTTTAAAATAATTCACAAAGAATATTACACTCAAAAGTATTCTCAGAAATCAATGAGAAAGTTTCCCTTTCATACCGACCAAACGGTACCCAGTTGGTTTACCCACCTCTAAACTGTAATACGTAATTTGCGTGCCAACCTTCTATAAATTGGGCTTCTATAAAATATGTGTACTCCGTGACCTAACTCCTGGAATTGTTCAACGCCGCACTATCGAAGCTCCAATCTGCTTAATACATACGACATAGCAGTGTCAAGGTACACAAATTAATATTCAACCTGTATATCATCGCACACACCTGGCGTGTTGATTCAGTCCACGTTATCTAACGTGCTGTGTTCTACGGTGCATTAGTGCTTAGTGTATTAGTTGGCTAAATACGCGTGCACTAAGTGCGCCGCTGTCCACGTACGGAAGATTATTACCCATAGCTATACGTACTCACTGTGGAGAACGTTTGTTTGTGATAATGCGTTGGTAATCTTGCTAAATGTTTTATAAATTCATGAGGTTTAGCTGGCAATACGTGGTGGATTGTGATACATCACATCACATACAAAAATATTCGTGATATACGAGTATCACGAATATTTTTATGTATCACGAATAGCTTCTATGAGTGATGAATTTGATTATATGTATACTGTGTTTAGTGTATTTAGTTAGTATTGTGGTGTATTTCGTATACGAAACAATCGTATGAAAATAAAAATACAGGGTGTAAACGAATTTGTGTAATTTCTTAAAACCACATTATGATCCACTCGTGTAGAATGACCATGTAAGGGATTTAGTTTGGTTTAAATTAAATAAAAAAAAACACTTTATATCGCGGCTGGGGTTGTAATTTAAAAAAAAAACATAAAGCTACAAAAAAGCAAAAAAAATATTGGCCCATTTTTTTTTTTAATATTATATCTTTTCGATGCCATGCATAAAGAAAGAAAGCACGGCGACACAGCTGGCGGGTACGACTAGTGCGATAACGTTCTTTGCAGTCAGTTAAGTCAGTAAACAGAACACAAAATTTAATTTAAGTTTTTTTTGTTAAATTAATAAAGAACACTTTTAAGGTTAATCTGTGTCACCAGTAGATCACGCGGTTTGAAGGAATTGTACGAATTCGGTTATATACCCTGTATATTGTTTTAAAGGTTGCCTTTCGAGATAAACCCATCATTAATAATTAAATGCAGCAGGAAAGAACTTGCTTATTACTGTGCTTTCTCGAAAATTCTTTTATAAAACAGTCCGTAAATTATTCGTAGATTGCAAAAATCACAACAAAAACCGGCAGCTCGCAGCTGTTGTTATTTTGCTGTACAATCCAAAACGCCGCCTCGGGGCCCACCCGAATATATTTGACCGAACCTTTACGTTTATGGGCGAGTATGGGTGAAAATTATTAGAACTATGAATTTTTCTATGAATGGGGTAGGTACATTAAAAGAGCCTGTACGAATGTCGATGCTTGTTCGTCCGCCACGCCCTGGGCAGTCAGCCCCGCTACCAATCTTGCTGACTGGCTAATCTTTGTACCACATTATATATTGTAGGTATATTTTCGTTCCGACACGAAAGAAGAAGAAGAATATGGACTTCGTTAATTTTTTATTAATATAATCTAATTGTAACTTGGATTACTTACCTAAAGTAATTGAAAGGCTCCAAGCCTACTAATTTAAAAGACATTATGATATCTAAAAATACTGTATAAGAAATTAACCGCTCAATGGCGTGAATCTAGAATGTTTTTTGCCGCCAGGGCGACAGCACTGGGAACTGACGTAAAAAAATGACAATACTGTCAAGTTCCTAACGATTTGCCGTCAAAATAATATGCAATTAGAGTTCGCTCGCGGCTTCGCCCGCGTGGATGTCGTTTATCGCGTATTCCGTATTTTTTGGGATACTATAATTCAATCATGATTCGAAAGACACGTGACGCCATCTATTATCGTTATTTTTATTTTCCTCGTGAACAGTACTTTTTTTCGGGATGAAAGGTATCCTATGTCCGTTTCTGTACAACTGACAACGTATATGATTTCAGCATGATCGGTTCAGTGGCGTGAAAAGGTAACAAACAAACAAACTTACTTTCGCATTTATAGTACTGGTTAGGATTAGGATAGGAAGTTAGGATAGGATAGTTAGGATTAGGATAGGATTATTATTATAATTATTCAGCCGTGATCATCCCACTGCAGGGCAAAGGCCTCCCTACCCTCCTTCCACTCCTCTTGGTTTGATGATTTCTGGGGCCAATCCGTCCCAATAAGTGTTTAACTCGCCCCGCCATCTTCTTCTGGACCTGCCACGATGTCGCCTAGCGTTTTGTTGGCGCCACTCTGTGGCGAGTTTTGCCCACAGCTCGTCCAACATGCGGCAGACGTGACCAGCCCAGTTCCATTTTAAGCTTGTGACTTTCTGACCGACGTCGGCGATCTGAGTTTTGGAGTGTAGTACACTATTCCTTATACGGTTTGATAACCGGAATCCTAAGATACAATATAACAACAATTTAATAAATAATCCAGACCAATTCTACAGTCTAAATGTCTGTTATAATATCGGTTGTGTAATTTTCACCTCGGTCTACAGTGGCGCTGCCTATCGGATTATCAGCCTCCAACTGGCCCCTATTTCCAAGGTTTAATCAAATTTTTATATCACCTGGAGGAAAAACTTTGTTATTTGACGTTTCCGTTATTGATGTTAATTTTATGAGACACTTTATTTCTGCACAATTAATGTGTACGCAAATTTCAGCAGGCACTCGAGAAATATCGTCTTTGTACGTTTTGTTTTGTTCTCATTTAGAACAGGATGGTTGCTTTAATTTGCCTCTTGCGATAAGGAATTCAACAATACAAGGTGTTTACTTGACGCACTTTCCTCGGCGAATGTTTTGTGAGACGTTTTATGAGATGCCATTAAAGAGAATTATTGCTATTGTTTGAGATAAATATAGCGGTTCAACTTCATTTTAAACGAGCACACCGCCCTTCAACTCGCCTTGTGGTTTATTTTACTAGCCTAGTCTGATTAGTTAGCGTACCTTGTAGAGCACACATTGTTCATAATGGTATTACACAATACGCCAGTGTTCCACGATTCTGATTCAAATACATTACGTATGACATCGCAGTAATAGATTTTCGATACCGTCGTTTATCTACTAAATCAGGGATTCAGCTAAATAACGGTCTGCCTTGTGCGTTATGTAGATCGATAACAAATAAACCGACAGACGTTGTTCTGTCATACAAAAATCACAGAAAAAAAGAACGTTCAGTTTTTCCCGAAATTGACAATTTTCCGAACAACTTTTCCAATTTTTCTTTCCATGAAAACCTAATTCGGAATATAACGAAAATTTAAAAAATAGCCATTTCAGTCCCGCCGTTCTCAAGTAATTTTTATTTATAGTTTAGAGTCGGGTGTTTGTGCATGAGAAGATTTGTGATCGTAAATGCACCCACGATAAAGGAACAATCCTATTGAGGAGAAAAAATAAAACACAAATATGAATTTTACTACCTCTTGCCGTACATTGCTGGATATATTAAGCCTCAATAATAATAAGTTGAGGTACATACCTAAGCCTGTTTAAAAACTAAGGGTATGTAAAGGTCTACGCAATAGACCGTTGACCGAAGTATAAAAGCCGCCATCAAGATTGATCTAGGGCAGATTAAACCGTAATGAGCGCGCTTAGTAGTTGAATTAGAAACCACAATAAAATATTAAGTAGCTATTATAAATACTTTTATATGTATGTGTAGGCGTTGCGTATAACTTCGTCACCGTTGACTAGTAAAATAATAAGATAAAACAGAACACGGAAAATAGAACACGGAATCATTATACTACTACGTGATCATCGAAAATTGTCGTACTTTTTTTTGTATCTTTTATTATAATATGAGGGGAATGAAACTAATATCATCCTAAAGGTGCTGTGCCGTAGATGTGCACAAAAAGGAATCATGTGTGTACCTATGTAGTCGTTAAAGCGGTAAAATAATGGTTGAATTTCGATTACACGCGATACTGGTGATTGAGTAATAAACAGCCTATACATAGGTATAGCCTATACATACAGGCTGTAAGGGTAAACACCGTTATCCTTGAAACCAGTGGTTTGGTTTCATTTATAGAACGTAAAATCAATGAAAAATAACAAACTTTTTTTTTTACAAAATTTTCATTTTTCCTCAAAAGCATTTCACCCTATGCGCGGGGGCAACAAGCTACGGGAGGGGGCGCGGCGCACTCGCCGCGTGGCCCAACGCACGGCCCCGCACAGTTTGCTACCCCAGTCAGTCAGCTGTCTCGTTAGCGAGTGTGTGTACGCCGCGTCGTAGCGTCGCCGCGCCGCTCATTTCTCGCGCGTATATTTTTTTATTAATTTTTTACTCGGTCCTATATTTTTATATTTAAGTCAACTACCCATGGTTTCAAGGATAACGGTGTTTACCCTTACAGCCTGTATATACAGAGTGTAAACGAATTCGTGTAATTCCTTCACACCGCGTGATCTACTAGTGACACAGATTAACAAATAAAAAAACCGGCCAAGTGCGAGTCAGACTCGCGCACGAAGGGTTCCGTACCATTATCTATTCTGTTTTTTAGTATTTTTTGTTATAGCGGCAACAGAAATACATCATCTGTGAAAATTTCAACTGTCTAACTATCACGGTTCATGAGATACAGCCTGGGGACAGACGGACGGACAGCGGAGTCTTAGTTATAGGGTCCCGTTTTATCCTTTGGGTACGGAACCCTAAAAAAGGGGTTTTTTGAAGAAAAAAAAAACTCTCAAATAACTTTGTATTCTCTTGCAGTCATTTTAGAGCCCCGAGTTAACTGATTGTAAAGAGCGATATCGCGGTCGTCGAGCCCGCCAGCTGTGTCGCCGTGCTTTCATTTATTAATGCGTGGCATCGAAATGTTCTATCACATAATCATTTTTTTTAAATCCCTTTTCAGTGGTTTAGCGGAAAGCGAGAAAAAAAGTTTTTTTTTTAAATATTTATCGAATGACATCCCGTGCGGATACAATCGACACCTGTAGTAGGATTAAAGCGCTTGTTACACTTGGCTGAATTTAGGAATCCTAATTAGGATTTAGGAAAGTGTAATAAGAGTTAGGACGGTTAGGATCCTAACTAGCCAGTCAGAATGTAAACTTGCTTCTGAATTTAGAAGACTGAATTCAGCCAAGTGTAACAAGCGCTTAAGTAACATTAAGTATGTATTTTAATATTTCATTTCGAACCTCTGTGCTAACCGCAGAGGCCCGTCCGCACAAATATACACTGTGGTAAAAACTGTCAAATTGTCTTTTTACGATTCTGAGTTGTTTAGGTACTAGATTTTGTTTTACGAGTGAGAATACGCGATATTATAATTATATTAAATTGTTGTATTAATTTGTAACTGAGATCAACTCTTTACAAGTGGCGCCCAGTAGATCGTGGTTTTAAGGGATTACACAAATTCGTTTACAACCTGCATTTAGTCGATTTCTGAATAAAGGGGAAATAAAATTACTGATAAAGTAGAAGCGACTTCCAGAATATATTAGAAAAAGAAAACCCTTCATAATAAAACCTTTAAATAATAATGATCTTAGGTGAAACCATTGTCAAGGTATCGATTTTTATTTAACAAAATCAAATTGCTCTTTCTATTAAAATAATGTTATTCTGACTCAAGTAGAAACTTATTTTCATCGTTTATAAAGGAGGTTCAAATTCTTATTCAATTTAGCTTAGCCTGCAAAGCTGGGCTAGCTCTAAACAATTAAGGTAATACCTGTTCAATTCTATTCTTCTTTCGAACTGATAGAACTCGAATTACCAATTTGTGTAAACTGTATGTTTATATTTAGGTTTAATAAGTTTCGAACTCGCAGATAGTTTTGTTAAATTAGCGAATGGCACAAGGCAGTTCTAATAGGGTATGTGACTATATTTTTTTATTACAAATCTCGAAAGTAATACAAAAATATTGAGCAACAGTGAAGAATCCAATAAAATATTTAATCAAATGCCCAAGTTATAAACAATTTTAAATTGTTTACGAGATAGAGACAACATTAGTTAAAACCGGCCAAGTGCGAGTCGGACTCGCACACGAAGGGTTCCGTACCATTATCTATAAAAACGGCAAAATAATCATGTCTGTTGTATGGGAGCCCCCTTAAATATTTGTTTTATTTTAATTTAATTATTTATTTTTAAAGTGATTATATAACTAAATATTCTGTGAACATTTCAAGCGTCTACCTGTTGCCGTTATCAATATCGAGCAAAAACGAGCAAAAAAAATCACGTTTGTTGTATGGGAGCCCCCTTAAATATTTATTTTATTCTGTTTTTTAGTATTTGTTGTTATAGCGGCAATAGAAATACATCATCTGTGAAAATTTCAACTGTCTTACTATCACGGTTCATGAGATACAGCCTGGTGACGGACGGACAGACAGACGGACAGCGGAGCCTTAGTAATAGGGTCCCGTTTTACCCTTTGGGTACGGAACCCTAAAAATGACTTCATACCTTAAAAACTTCATTCTGACTTGACATCACTGTACAATATGCGTTTCGTGTGAGAAGGACAGAAAATGCCCCCTCCACAAACTGCGAATGCGTGTACCTATCTCCTCTACCTTTTCAGTTTTTTTTTACATTCCTTGTTTTCGTACATTTTTAATAAAGGTGCGAGTTGGTAGCCGACTGCAAACAGCAGCAGCAGACGACGTGTCGTCACGACACGTCGTAGCGACACGTCGCAGCGTCATGTCGCGGCAGTCATGATTCCGAACCCAACTGCAGATAACTGCAGCAGACGGCAGCGTCGTATTCCAGTTAGTTCTGAATGTTCCGTGAGACAAGATGTCCTGTTTGGGATAAGCGATCGCGATTTACTTTTGTATCTTTTGTTTTTGTGAGATGCATCGTACAGTATGCTTGGTTTATCAGTTTTTCTTCCTCGGAATTGGAAAAACTTATATTTTGAGAAAGATTCAACATGTCGTCGCTGCAGCGTCTTTGGCACTACTGATCTGCGGTCGGACGACACGTCGTCTGCGGTCGTGCGACGTGTCGCTAGCCGCGGAAGGTATTGCATAGAAATACATAGAAACCAGTAGTGTCGTAGCGACACGTTTCCTGCTGCTGCTGTATGCAGTCGGCTACAAACTCATGCCTTTATGGTCAAATACCCTATTTTCTTCCATCTCTTTTTATCTTATCAGCAGATAAAATAATTACAGTAATAGTTTTACTAACCTTCAGTCAGTACCCAACAGAAACAGGGCAATATAATTAAACTACGATACATTAAATTAAATTCATTTAATATTTCACTTTGGTTCGGTGTACCTAACAGATATTTTCAACCAGTCTTACCCTTAATACCCTTGCTCGTGTCATTTACTGCACTCGTGATGCTGCAGTAATCTGTTTGCTAGCGAGTTTGCGATGCCACGTACATAGAGTGCTGTTTCGACACTCCTGGCTCTAGGTATTCTACCTTAATTCTCCAAATAATATTGTTTACGTACAAACCGTCTATCCGATGTTCCTTTGTTGCTTTTATATTTTGATGGGTTATGCTTGCGGCTTCACTTTGGTGAGGGTGAACGGTAGGACGCGTGTCTGAGTGCTCAGCTTTGTATAAATCCCTCTTCATATAAATCTAAGGAATTAGGACGGTAAGTTTAATTTCATGTTTTGTAAATCTGTATTTTTAGAGGAAAGTAAATAGGCAAAAACTGATGTGGGTTGTAATAATGTAGGCGAATGTATAATCGCTGGAACGTGTCGTTGCTCGCTTTGATCTTTTGTCAACTCTACACGCTGATGCTTAATTGGTTGTTTTGCTAGAACAAACGTTTTGGATTTGTCACCTCACTTCGAAGGCTCACCCCCTGTTACATGGGACTTAAAATATAAAGACAAAATGAGGGTATATTATACACTCCTGTTGAACCCTTCAGGAAATACAGGCGTGATGTTATGTTATGTTAAATAGTATAGCATATTTTTTTTCTTTTTTTTTGAAACTTGCCCCGCACTATGATTTCTCCTGTATCGTGGGTGCGTTTACAAACATAAACCCCACATATTCAATGTGCTTCACATATTCAAACGCCCAGACCCGAAATAACTATCTGTAGGCCATACAAATTTTTGTTCCGTGTGGGAATCGAACCCACGACCATAGCGCAGAAGCCAATCGCTCAGCCACTGCACCAAAAGAGTCTTCAGAAAAAAAAATGAATATTCCTCAGTAGAAAACAACTTAATTTAATAATCAAAAATTTTATCTCTGTCTTTTATTGTTTATTCCGGTACGGTAGTTCCAAAACAAGACAAATAAAACACATTGTAAGTTCTAAAGCAAAATTGAACTGCACATGAAACATGTTTAATAATGTAAGACAAAGAGCGTAGTTTTATTACGAAACGTTTCGGTGAACGACTCAATTCTGCGGTAATTGCTGGCCAACACACATGCAACTAGCAATCATATAATAAAACAATAGTTAGGTACCTACAATACTATTATTGAAGGCATGATATTTTCCGTCAGACGCCTCCGGCCTGTAAACGGTCGGTTTGGCTTCAAGCCAATTTTTTTGTTACCCTTGTCTTTCACAAAATGTTACCCGTTTTGTTGTCATACTATACTGCTAGAATTAATCAGTTTAATGCGTATTACAATTGCAAAGTTTATGTTTGTTCTCTATAAACGCAAATCATAAATCTTCATCTATTTTCACTTATGTTTGCTGTTTTGTATTACATTGTTAATTTATGTAAGCGCATTTATATTTCAGGGATGACTGCATTTTATTGTTCAAATTAAAACTGAATTTTGGAATTTAAGTATAGTCTGTAAGAATCAGTGATCGGAAAAAGGTGAGCTAATTTACCTAAACTTCAAAGAACACAGACAAAAACTGGAGACTTCCTTACGACAACATTTTTTTTCGTGAAAATTATTCCGGGTTTCGGGACATCACTAAAGTACATTTAATATTAATGTTAATAGTACAGAAAACAATTAAATTCGTTTCCTATTTTTGTTTCCCAAAATTGTCACAAAACCAGATGACACGTTTTTCATTGTTTGTAAAAAAGAGATTTTTTATTGTTTTCAAAAAAGGAGATTGTCTTTTATTTTTTGAAAACAAATAAAAGACAATCTCCGAGAAAATTCTCCCGAAAAAAAAAATGTTGTCGTAAGGAAGTCTCTAGTTTTTGTCTCTGTTCTTTGAAGTTTAGGTAAATTAGCTCACCCTTTTTCGATCACTGGTAAGAATAGATGAAACAATTATGACAATTAAAATGTTTCATGTCATTGCCATGTGCCGTGTGGTGCTGGACGTAAAGAATAGCGCTACCCCATCTCTTCCCATGGGTGTCGTAAAAGGCGACCAAGGGATTCACTAGAGGATGGGCAGCAGCGTTCTCTGTGTATTTTAACAACTATACTGCGATCGCCAACCCACCTGCCAAGTGTGGCGATTATGGCAAAACCTCCCCAACATAACCCAAAGAGAAAACGGCACCTAGTCCCTGGCCGCTCTGCTAGCCCTGATTGTAACGATGAGCGGTTGTTGCAAAAAAAAACAATCGACTGAATCGAAAATTGTACTGTCGCGCATTCGATTGTCGATTTAGTAGTTCCTCGCCATAATTATTCGAATAACAATCGACTAAATATAAACTACTAAATTCACACTGAGACAATAGAGGACAATTAAATAATCAATTAGCGCCAATCGCGTAATAACTGCAGTTGTACTTGTAAGTAGTGGCGCACGGACTTTTAACTATTGAATTGTGGCGCAGCGCCACCTTTTACTAATTACTTATTAGTATGAGTAGGTATAGTAATATGTGCGCTGCGCCACAATTCAATACAAATTAGTAGTTAAAGTTGATACGGTAATCGTATCAGCGATTGTCGCCTGTTGCGCGCCGTTAATCGATAACAATCAACCAACATCAATTGTTATCGACTTTTATCGACTGGACTGAACAATCGACTAAGTCGATTAGTTTTAGTAATAATCGCCTATCGCTACCTGGTTTTGTGGGAGGCCTATGTCCAGCAGTGGACGTCTTTCAGCTCAATGATGATGAATGATGAATGTTTCGTGTTGAAAAATAATGATTGCTCACAGAAAATGACGTTTGTTCTGCCTAGCCTCCTCAACTGTGTTGGGGTCAGCTTCCAATCTAATCAGATGCGGCTGAATACCAGTATTTTACACGGAGTGATTGCCATCAGACATCCGTTTTTTTTTTCTTTAATTAAACGTTGCACTAAGATTTCTCTTGTATCGTGGGTGCGTTTACAGACACAAATCTCACAAACAAACGCCCAGACGCGAAACAACCATCTGTAGGCCATACAAATTTTTGTTCCGTGTGGGAATCGAACCCACGACCCGTAGCGCAGAAGCCAATTGCTTAGCCACTGCATCAAACGTGTTGTCTTATCTTAATTAGGTACAGTGACTTTCAGGCTTCTGACTACCCGTAACGACTGTCATAGGTATTGGTATGACACCCGGGACCGGCGGTTTAACGTGCTCTCCGAGCCACGGAGGGGTCTCGATGTGTAACGAATGGTCACCCATCCACGGAATGACTGCGGCAAGCGAAGCTTAACCTTCCAAATCATAATGATCCGCTCGGTTGATAATTAGCCACAAGCCATTCACAGAAAATTATATTCATCAAAAATATGTATACAGACTGAAGTTTCAAACGAATTGCTTTGAATTACGTGAAAATAGATAAACACAAACAATAACGGTTTCAGGATGTTGATGGGGCTGCCCCGTTTCTGTAGTGCTTCTGGTATGCTCACGCAGGCACACGTCGATGGCTTTCATGCCATTGTCAGACAGAGATCTCCCAAGTTGCTCTGCAGAGTGCGGGCTCCAACTCCATCCTGAAGGCCATAGCAGGGAGATACCACTCTTCTTTGGTGAATGCCATTGTTCAAAGATGCATGACGAACAATGAACTGGTAACTAAATATTAAGTTTTTTTTTTACTTACGTGTAACTTTCTTTGTCCCCTTTTTAATAACCAACTATGGATATTAGTTATCCGAAATAAAGATTTTTTATTTATAAACACACCCATCAGTATGTACAACAACAAAGAATTTTAGTGTTTTATCTTTTCATTTGATGTTGGCTGCTTACTTCGCTATTACATAAAAACAATTCATATTACAAATACAACTAGCCTTCCAGAATATCAGTAATTGCAGATACTCTATCCAGTAAAGTTAAAGTTAGATAAATGACCAAGCGTTTATTTATTGGCTCGGCGGATAAACTGTGAAAGTTTGCCAGATATTTCACTTACTAATCGATAGCTACTTAAACTTTGACTACCCTCGCGTAATTTCGTGGGTATCCCGAACATATGTTTACATGGAGATTATGACTGGGATCGTAGCTGATCTTGAGAGTAAGGAAATGTAGAGCGTCGCATGATTCGGTCGCTTGCCCAGCGAGTGTGTTGAGTGTGGGATTAGGTTTTTTTGAAGGATAGGGCCTAACACGGTCACGCGGAACCGGATTGGTTCTGTGTGGTGCCGGACGTAAAGAATAGAACTATCCCATCTCTTCCCATGGGCGTCGTAAAAGGCGACTAAGGGCCAATTCCACCGATCAAATAAATCGCGATCAACTGAGCATAAACGGCGATTTAATTTGAATCTAAGTTTAAGATTTGTTTTGGCATTTCACCAACAGTATTTAAACTAGTTTAGTGCTAAACGCAGTTACTGTACTGAACGCCCAATTTTGACCGTTTAGCGATCTTAAACGCGGTTAGGGGACACCTGGCACACTAAAAAACAGACCTGCGGACCTTTTTTTAAAATGTACATGGGTTTTGAAGATGTCTCCTATTAACATGTGAAGGGATATTTCGGCATAATCGTATATTTCTTTATTAAATATCAAAAAATTGGTTTTGGTATCCAAAACACCAATGCATAATCACGAATATTTTGAGATATATAATGAAAAGAGTTTACTCATTTCTTTCATTTCCACAAATTACGTGCACTGCAAATCAGAAAAATACAGCCACGCAAAACGAACAATAATATAATTAACCTCACTTTACAATGTTAACATGACATTAATATTGATAGCTATAGGAATACGTTTTGTAACACGTATTTTTACACAAATATTGCTATCGTTTTGTCAAATTTCGATGCAAGGACAAAACGCAACGCAACGTTGCCGTTCTGAAATACCATAAACGCGGTTTTCGTAAACGCGATCAACGGAACGGCCGTTTTGCTCCGTGAAATGCAATTGATTTTAATCGAGATCAAATCTTGATACTGAACTCAGTTAGTGTAAACGCAGTTTTACTGAACGTAGTTTTGGAGACGATCGGTGAAGTTGGCCCTAAGGGATTCACTAGAGGATGGGCAGCAGCGTCCTCTGAGTATTTTAACAACCATACTGCGATCGCCAACCCGCCTGCCAAGCGTGGCGATAGTGGCAAACCTCCCCCCTCCTCTATCAGGGGAGGCCTATGTCCAGCAGTGGACATCTTTCAGCTGAATCATCAAGGATAAGGCAAGGTTCAGCAGTGGACTACGACAGGCGTCAATATGACACATTGTATGCTCATCACCTAAGGCCGCTTATCCACGGCCTACGACACGAGACGACACAATGTGGTAACGAGTAAATTTTCTACGAATCGTTTTCTGCGCTATTAAGGCTAGTATTAATAGACAGCTTTCATTTGAGATATCTCTCAACAGCAGCTACCATAAAATATAATTCCAAACATTTCAAGTCAACTCTTCGACTCAAGTTATTTTGATACTATATTTTATTTTGATGGGTCTTTCAAATGAGAGCTGTTTATTAATACAGGCCTTATAGTATCGAACATACAAGGTTAGTCGGAAAGGTGGTACTAATCCGCGGGCCACTAAAAGTATCACTGATGACTGTTTTAAAGCACATATTAAAATTTCAAAATTCGATAATTTCTATTACCAGGTAAACTAAATTTTATTTTTGTTTTTTAAAAAATTCGTCATCCCTACTACCCAATCCTTACACCCTAGTTACGAATTCAGAAAATGGAGCTTCTAATTCGTGATTTCAAATATGACCTAAAATGTAAACACAGATTTGAGCGTATTTTTAATGTAATCTTTGAACAATCATTTCTCTTAAACTATTGACTTTTAGGGAAAGTGGTAGAACAAAAGTTACTCATTTTATTGGATACTTTAACACTCTTTCAGATTAAAAGAAAAAGATAAAGAATCATTTATTTGGACACAGCACAAAGAGACACAACATGTGAAAAATGTGATATAAATAAAATAAAAAAAAGTCTAGGGTATGTGTCTCACGGCTGAACCAAAAAGGTGTCCAGATCAGCTTAATGTCAAGCACTTTATGTACTTGACGCTGGTTTTCGTCTGGAACCTTTGTGCTCCACGGATGTCAGTCAGCGGTCATGCTCGTTCACTCAAACCAACATGTGTGTATATGTGTAGTGTGTGTAAAGAAAGAAAATAAATAAACACGTAATAAATAGGGAACAATCTAAAAGTGTATGCAATATAATATCTAATATTTAATATGGCAACATTTTGTTGCGTCGATATCGTCGCTCACGCAGGCTTATGTTATCTGTGCGCAGAACTGTCAAATATTAGACGGCAATAATTAGATAACTACTTATCAATTATGCAATAGAAGCAATCGGAATTTCAAAATGGTGTCTTTGATTGTGTAATGGATCATTGATTAGACATTACTGTGTGTTGTGATCAGTGTTTATAAACCTTGTATTAGTACCCCCTTTCTGACTGACCTTGTATAGTGCTCGAAGTCGTAACCGTGGAAATACGGCCTAAATTATCATAATGTCAGCTCGTAGTGAGGTTGGTCGCAAAGTTGCCGGCCCAGGGTGCGCCAGACGTACTTAAGTAACGTCTAATCTTTCCACCACGGCATGAGCTATTCTCATACAGCTCGTTCGTGCCGCGAGAGAAGATCAGCTCGTAGTCGTCTATTACCGAACACGGTCCTACAAGACATTCCAGTGACTGATACTTCTGACGCTTAGCAAATGGAATAATTGATGTTCACAGTACGTTGTTATCGCAAAAAGGGTACTACCACCCTCGTCAAAATACAGGGTCAGGTACCAAATAACTTAAGAACTACTAGGCGTAAACTAAAACCATATTTTTTTTTTAGACTACGTTATTTTCTTTTCGTAGCTTTTTAAATATGTATCAAATATTAAGGCCGAGGCTGCACAGGTAAGGTAACGGCGCGGCGCGGCTACGCGACGGCGATTTTACTAAAACAAACTTCTATACCTTATTGTATGGCGGTGGCCGCATTGCTGCGCAGTGCGACGAGCAACATTAGTTTGTTCGTGTCGGAGCCGTCGCGTCGCCATGGCTTTGCCAGTGCGGCCCGGCCTTGACCTAATAGAATCCTAGCCGATTTTCACGGTCAGGAAAAAATAACGCTTTTTAGTGACATGACCCATTTCTCATCATCTGAGTAGGTATAAAAATATTTAACAAGACAAGTCCTAAAGTGTTATTCTTTTGTCCTCTCGTCAAGCTTGTAGGTAGCTAGCAAGGTCGCATGGCACGCTTAGCACCAACTGCCGAGTCTACGCAGCTGAGCGCAGCAGTCCCAGCAATTAGTCGCCGGCGTCAGTTGGTAAATATTAACACTGGTAATTGTACGTTGAACGTCAGCTCCCTCGATGTTCGTTACAGTGCCCACTTGCAACCTGAATACAAATGAATCCATTATACGAAAGTGCGCAGATAGCACATCGACACCAATATCACGTAGCCGTCATGTATGCCGAAGTACTAACGTGTTTTTGTAAACACGTCTAGCCTTTATTGATTTCCCTTTTTGTTAGCCTTTTTTGTTACCAAAATATAACTTCGTGGCATCTATCTATTACTGTCGCTGCTACGGATTCCATATCGATAAAACCTGAAAAAACTATTGTGTTCTGTGAAACTGTAAGCCCAATATAATTATCAATCATACCTGTACGTACGTTCCAATGAATATCGTTAGGAGAAATAGAGAATGATTTCAAATGGAGTATATTTTTAACAAATTAAATAGAGACTGTTGATTTTTGGGTCGTCTTAAAACCTTGAACCGTGCCAGCTAAATCAACAGTAGAAATTATAGAAGTACTAGAGGTCGCCAGCTGCTTCGCCCGCGTGGATGTCGTTTGTCGCGTATTCCGCGTTTTTCTCTACTATATTATACATGTATTATACATATGAACCTTCCTCTTGAATCACTTTATCTATTAAAAAAAACCGTATCAAAATCTGTTGCGTAGTTTTAAAGATCTAAGCTTAAACAGGGACAGACAGCGGGAAGCGACTTTGTTTTAAACTATGTAGTGATATAGGCTTTTTGTAAACATAGTATAGAATAATATAATAGCATAATCAGACTGTCCGACGCTGGCCTGGTGTGAGTTGGCGGACTACCTACATATACCATCAAGAACATTTTGGAGCCCTCTCAGGTGAGCAGGTTTCCTCACGATGTATTTCTTCACCGTAAACGCAAGTGATAATCAATGATCCGCACATGAATTTGAAAAGTCAGTGGTGCGAGCAGGGTCGGAGTCGGACCCCTATGTCCAAATTATGGACAAATCTTTGTGTTGTTGTTGACGAGTCGTCCTTGAGTGAATTGTATACAACAACAAAACGACTGTAAACAAGCATGTTTTCTATGTAACAAAAAACTGTATCCGTCACTGTTTATGAAATTTCTTCTTTTGTGCTTGTAGAATATGTATTCTATGTCAATGTTTGTTATATGTTCCTTGTACTATTTTTTTCTATGAAGGCAATACTATCCAGTTTATCAAGTACACAATTTAAATTCCATTTTGTTATTTCTTCTCCACTGGAAAGAAACGTAGAAATCATAGTCATATCACCTGTAAATGAGCCTCAAATATGACCCTCAAAAGATTATTAGGTACTGTAGGGACGAGATGCATACGTAAAATGCAATATGTATTAGTCAGTATTACTGGAGTTTTATCAACAATCAATAATGTTTATGATAATTTGTGTCCGGTCATGGACTAGCGATAGTCTAGGTACTTATATAACAACTATTCTTGTACACAAAATTAAATACACTATACACTAGGGTACAATCCATTTCCACTTTTTTGATGAGATGTACGTATGTGTACTGTACGTGTGTACAAAAAAAGTCATATCTCTCAAAGTTTTGGTCCTACTGAGATAAGAGTAGGCTTATTCGGAGGGCAACAATATTGTCTATCGTTTACATTACAATACAATGGGTTCACATTTTCATAACTTTAAGACGGGGAATATCTCAACAAAAAAGCAAAATGGCTGCCAAATAGCGGGGAAGTGGATTGGACCCTAGTGTGTAGTGTATTTGTGTACTAGAATAGTTGCTATATAAGTACCTAGAATATCGCTAGTCCTTGACCGGACACAGGGTATATACAAGCGTAATTTTACAATGTACGAGCGCAAAATTTTATTTACGAACTATAATTATGTAATTTGACAACTAACCAGAGCTTTATTTAACATACTCCATCCATCCAACAACGGATTTATCCACAAAGCACTCTCACGTGTTCTGCGGATTCATCGATTTATCCAACCACGTAAACATACAAGTAACAAACTATAAATACAATAAGCCGAACTTCGACCCAATTAAATTACATCTCGGGTCCAACAAATTATCAACAACGTCATTAAACATTACTGCATAACAAAGATCCCAACCCTATGCGCACTGGAGATGGGGTGGAGTAGTTATTTATTTTGAGAGCTGGATTTATTTGCGGAAATGGGTTCGACCCACATTACTCAAGGGAGATTTTGCTGAATAGGACTGTAAAGTATGCCGTTCGAATTGAGATAATTTATTGTGTTTTGAATGGACCTCTTGTTTGCTATATTTACCTGTTTTACTTGGTTTGTGATTGATTGGATTCTATTAAGTATTTACACAACTGAAATGAGATTATCTTATCAAAACATTTTTATTTAGATAAGCAACTCAATTAATATTACCATTTGCTGTGTATTGACTCAATTAATTTATTCACTTGACAGACAGATATGTGTTGCTGGGGAGTTTGTTGCGCCGTTTCTTCTTCACAGCAAAACACTAGGAAGCGGTGAAGGGAGGGCGCTTTTGGGGGCTGTCTTTTATGTACTTAATGACGTTCAAAAAGAACTAAGTAATCCTAGTCTATTTTGAATAAATGAGTTCTGAAGTTGAAGTTCAAGTTGAAGAATGAAAAGTTCCAAAAAAAGTTACCTTTTTAATTTGCTTCTTAACGAAACTTATACAGTATATTGAATAACAGACGACGTTCTCTTTTTTAAACCCGTTAATCTACATCATTAACACATTAAAATAAAAATAAAAAAATAAGCAAAAAAATATCCGAAAAAAATGAACTAAAACAATTCGGAACAGCTTGTTTAAGACCAAAATAGTAAGTAGCTTAATAGGTTAAATGTGATGTTGCCGTGTTTTCCAAATTGATAAACAAGTGCGCATTTACAATAAGCGTTGCTTATAAGCATCGTTTTTTTTGTTTTATTTTGATTGGGAATATATTTTTTTGTCTTTACTGACGCTATAGTATTGCTGGTTAACGGGAACACCTTTCGTTAGTTAACAAACTGTATACAATCATCTAACAAAAAAAAAACACATTCTATGTCCAATTATTTTTTGTTTTCTAAAAAAATAATAGGACTGCCTCGTTCGTCTATAGCGATGCCCGATACGTATCGATATTTTGGTGTATCGATACAACGGAATACAATATATCGATATTTTGTATCGATACACCAAAATAATAGGACTGCCTCGTTCGTCCGTCTAGCGGTCAAACGCGACTGCTGAGCGTGAGATCCTGGGTTCGATCCTCAGGTCGGGCAAAGTGTTATTGGGTTTTTCCGTGCGGAATTTCTCAGTAGCAGCCCGGAGTTTGGATTTGTACCCGTTTGATGGCAATAGGTTTGCCCTCTATTACATGGTATTAAACATAACGGCGAAATGAGGGTTTACTAAACACCTCTGCCCAATCGTTCAGGAAATGCATGCGTTATATTATCAATACGTAATAGCTATTTATTTCCTGGAACGAGTTCTCATAATAATTATCAACATACGTCAGTGGAAAGGTAAAAAGACTAAAGCGCCAATATACCTACTTTACAGGAGAGCGTTTTAAAGTTTTTTTTTTGAAGAAAAAAATTCATTATAACTTTTCTTTAAGAGGTATCTTAATGAAACTTACATACCAATGTTATGTGATTTTTTGCTATTTTTTGGTCTTTGAATGAAGCTTCTATCTCTACTGGTTCGTGAGATAGATGTCGCTTTAGTCAATATTCACTCATCATTTCGAATAACTTGGTAAGGGCAAAATACTAATCCACTCTAGATGCTTTTGTACCCACAATCGAAAATTACTAACAAGCCATCAAGTACTAAAAGATTACGAAGGAAATATACTTATGGTTCTATGTGTTGCATAAAATGGAAAGCATAAATCACTAACAAGAATATTTACATTTAATCTTGTCCAAGTAAAACTACTTACTACTAATTAAATGCCATTCCGATTTCGAAAAGTTTCATGTTAGTGGTATTATTCCTACCTACTGAAAGTGGTGGTTTCTTTTAAATTTAAGTGTTATTTAATTACCTACTCGAATGTAATTTTACTTGGGTATTAAATCTTTTTTGCGACTTTACGAGATGTGAAAAATCTTTAAATACCAATGCAGAAATATTGACCTAAACAACGGATTTAATGATTTTATGCAACACAACCACGTTGGCTGCCCCATGCAGAAATCCAACCATTCAAACTTTCTTATTCAGGATGTCGGCAGATCTTGAGGAGTGGAGAACCGATCAGGATCGAGTATGATATGTTCCAGGGCTAATGTTCCTTGTGGGTTTGATTGGACTTAAGTCCCCTAAGTACATTGCTGAAGAAATCACTGCTGGGCTACCAAGTGGGGAGGAAAGGTCAAGTAATATCCCAACTCCTTTACATGGTTGACCCAAAACTGTTTGCCCTCACCAATTTGCGACTGATGGAGTTTCTGAAGGTAACTGAAAACTTCAGTAATTTTGTCAGTATGGAATTTGATGTGGACAAATATGCAGTTATGCATGAAACGTGAAGGAACATTTTGGGATCCGAGGGACTCCAAATAACTTAGATCCCTCTCTCCAACTGAAACCTACACACACTTGGCTATATCTAGGTGATAGGCATCAGGGAGACCGACATGAAGCAATCGTTGTGGGAGTGCTTTTGGCCGCCTGAATATGTTCTAAAAAGTATTTTATCGGGCAGAAACAAGATCTTTAACGGTTGGGTCAGTCCTGATGAATCCTTTGGCATACTCAAGTGGACTCAAACGATTCTTGATGCCTTGGATAAATGGTCCGTGCACTGATGATGTATATCGGAATGCATCACTTCTGTTTGTCGGTGATGTGGTTGTATATTCCGCGGAAGTGACATAGGGATCGAGCCTTTTTAAACGCAAATACCCCTCACAACCGCGAAATGTATGTGAAGGATGGAACGGTTGACATTGTGGAGCATGCCACCGTCCGAGAAAATCTATTCGACACATTATTTCCGGTTGTTCTTGTCTTACTAACGGCGAGTATTTGCACAGACATAACCTGGAGGCGAAAATTATTCACCCGCAACTTGGTCTGAAATACAATGTTGTACATCGTGTACCACACTACAAGTATGTCCGACACAGTTCTTGAGAATGTCAAATTGTACCGGGATCGAACTATCATCACCCACAGGACTGGTGTTCTCAATATGACTGATTAGTGATCGATCAGAGCGTCACACAATGGTTGTATTGATGTATTTTTGATGTTATTGTCCCACATGATGAGAATTTCGTGAAACTTGAAAAAGATAAATCAAGTATCTTGATTTAGCAAACGATGTTGTCAACATGTGGAACGTGGATTCAGCAGTCTTTGTGCCGATAGTTGTTACGGCTAATGGCCTAATACTCGTAGTCAAGAGCCTCGATCAACACCGCAAAAGACTTTCGTTAGGCGGCTAGATCGAGCTTGATACAGTGCGCGTCAAGCCTATGTCTGTCTGTCTTTGTGTGGGCATCGTAGCTCCCAAACGAATGAACCGATTACAATACGATTTGTTTTGTTTGAAGGCTGGTTATAACCAGCCTTCAAACAAAAAAAAAACCGTATGGATATAGGCTGTTTAATAGAAATCAGTTCAGCCGTTTCAAAATGATCAGCTCTTTACACAGTTGGAGTAGAGATTTCAACCAAACAATAGATATCCATTTGACTTTCGCTCGTCCGATTGACTTACATTTATGCAAACCTAGTGACAATATTAGGGTACCATTGAGCTGATTTTGTTTAGGATTTGGAAGGTTGTTAACACTTCTAACTTCGAAATAGCAGGCAGATTCAGTGATTTTGCCACATTTACATTTGTGTTTTTGACAAGAATGACTTTGAAGGTGGCTCAGGGAGGTTATCAGCCCTCCGCAATGACAACTACCCATCGTGTTTGAGCTCGTATGACTCGTTATGGAAAGCAGCTTCTCACCGCAATAATAATTAATAATCGGTTACATGGATCGACAGCCACATTACAAAGAAGGGGGTATTTTTAAATTTTAAATATTGACTTAGTGGTGATAGATCGATCAGAGCGTCTCACAATAATTGTTGATATCACTGTTTCGCATGATGAGCACATCGTGAAAGCTGAGAAAGATAAAGAAATTAAATATCAAGGCTTGGCACATGAGGTTGTCGATATGTGGGATGTTGATTCAGCAGTAATTGTGCCGATAGTAGTTACGGAAAATGGCTTAATAGCCAAGAGCCTCGACCAACACCTAAAGAGGCTCTCGTTGGGTGACTGGATCAACGGCCTGATATGGAAAGCGGTACTTCTCGAAACTGCGCGTATTGTTAGGAGGTTCCTCTCTCTGAGGCCCTGACCACCGGTGGCTTGGACCCTGTTCCCAATGCCGGTGGGATACATTTTTTTATATTTACGAATGTTTTTTTTTTAGAGAAATGTTTTAAAATGTAATTTTTTCAGTTACATTTAAGTATCAGTATTATGTTAAATGAGCGTATAGCCTTTCGCACTATTAAATAAAGTCTCATACCGACTACTAAATAGACTTACTTGTTGAATTTTGGGATATTTTTGTTACTTAACCGCCATTCATTACAAATATTTGTAAAACGATTATTACTAATACG
This sequence comes from Amphipyra tragopoginis, assembly GCA_905220435.1. Classification (NCBI taxonomy): domain Eukaryota; kingdom Metazoa; phylum Arthropoda; class Insecta; order Lepidoptera; family Noctuidae; genus Amphipyra; species Amphipyra tragopoginis. Next base: position 13,668,478 of record HG991999.1, on the reverse strand, counting down.
CCAACAATACTACGACACAATAATGCAGATTTACTAACAAACCACTGAAATGGATTTAGTCTGAAGGATTAATTACTAATAAACATTATTTAGCTTAAATGAGAAATCGAATAATACTGATAAGCCATCGTTTCTCTTAAGTACTTAGATAAAAAGTATTTAAGCGACGTCAACCTATAAAACATCGAAAAAACGTCGCTTTAGTCACTCATCAATGTAATCATGTAATCAACTTACAGGCAAAATTTTGGAATGCTAAAGCGCCAAAAAAGTGCTCAGATCACCACGAGACCTAGACCAAACGACGCAGAAAAAAAATTGCAGTCGAACTGTATATATAACTCATTTTGACCAAAAGTGGCGCTTTAGTCTTTTTACCTTTCCACTGACGATATGTCTCTGTACCTAGCGATTGACCATGCCCTACGTTTTAACGAATACATTAAATAATTAGATCTAAATTTGTTCTATCAAAATATGCACAATACGCAATTTGTTCCGTTTTAGTTTTTATAAAAAATGACTTCTTCTATAACAGTTAGCCAGCGATGTACTTTTAAATGACGCACTTTAAAAAAACAAAATCTAGATAGGCGATTAGTTCTACATTAACTCTAATTACTTGTCTACTTTTTATTTATAAAATTCATTAGGTACTTTAAGTTAAAAAAGACAATAGGTACAAAGAAGTAAACCTAGCGATGTATTGTACAATAAATAGTCTTGCACCCACCTGGGACGGTCCATGACTGTACTCCAATAGTGCAGCCGTGGATAGTCCCCGGTTGGTGCCCCACTCCATTTTAGATTAAAGTTCTCAAAGGGGCCTCTGCGCGTTGGACCTATGTCCCCGTGTATGCCTTCCAAAAGACCGGACATCTTCCGCACGGAAGATGAACCGTGATTTAAAGAGAGGTACAATAAATTATTATTATGATAATGTTAATGATCAAAATTGTCTCTACGTTTTTAATTTTAATTAAGTATATCATCTCATTTTATGTGTTTTTAAATTGCCAGGTAATTACTAGAACTAAAAGAAACTAATAGTTTATTACAAAAAAAATCTAATCTAAGCAGGTAAGTATTTCAAAATTCAAAAAAAATAAAAATGAATTGTAATGGGGACAAAACTGTCACATTATAAGCAAAAGAAATTCATTTACTTAGATATACATCGCTAGGTTTACTTCTTTGTATTGTCTTTTTTAACTTAAAGTAATGAATTTTATAAGTAAAAAGTAGATAAGTAATTACAGTTAATGTAGAACTAATCGCCTATTTAGATTTTGTTTTTTTAAAGTGCGTAATTTAAAAGTACATCGCTGGCTAATTGTTTTAAAAGAAGTAATTTTTTATAAAAACTAAAACGGAACAAATTGCGTGTTATGCATATTTCCAAATCCTTTTCCGTAGGCGAGTGACCTGGAGTCCTGAAATACAGGGTCTCCCTAGTTTAGGCTCCAGTTCACCTTTGAATTGTCAACATACTGTCTAAATTGTTCCTATATTTGTGGTGGAAAATAAACGATTTTTTTATTTCGAAAGAACAAATATAGATCTAATTATTTAATGTATTCGTTAAAACGCAGGGCATGGTCAATCGTTAGGTACAGAGACACTATCAACCTCATTTTGAGAATTCCTTCAAAGTGAAAACAAAATTTGTTTCTAGGCACTAAGTAAACATTCCAGGCAAAAACCTAGTTTATGTACATAATACCTTAATGAAAAGCTGAGGTCCCAACGTTTAAATAAACATGAAAGTTTACCTCGAATCGTAATTAGACATCAAACCAGCCTAGAGGTTGCCTCGAGAGGTTACAAAAACGGGTCAAGTATAGTTTTCATAACGCACTACTAACACGCGACGATCGTTCTAAGTACTTACTTTAAACGGAATAAAAAGAAATTATTTTGTTTCAAATGTTTACTTAGAAAGCACTGCTTTCGTGTAGCTTTCGTAAATTATTAAAAATATCACGTGAGAGCTATATTTTGTTACTGTTTAGCTTTACTACGTTGCTGCTATATTTTTACTAGTTTCACGGTATTTTTTGGCGTTCCATTTTTCTTTATTTAGTAATTCAAACACAAATAGAAAATAAACCCATACGCAAATGGGGCAACCAACCACTAACGACATTGAGTTGGCAATATTCAATTGGTTACACAACCCAACTTGTCAAAAACTAGTTTTCAACGGACGCAACCGGTCTCGCGCGAATCTCAGTGCTGATCGCCTGCGCGTTGCCAACGCAACTTTTCATGAAATTGACGCCAAATTTCACCATGCTTGAGCAATTTTTTTTATAAAATTCTTTTATGTATTTGAAAAGCAAATCCAACCAGTAATATGACGGATTTATGAGTGCCCGGTGATGGTGCAATATATAAATGAAATCGTTACAACTTGTTATACACCGTGGTGAGACATTACAGTCGGCATCGCAATTAGCAATGCCCGTTGCCAACATGTTTAAGTTACGTTGCCATCGCTCCGTGTGAGGAGGGCATAAGGAAGTAGGCACAAAAACATTAAATTCAAAACAATGGCTACGTAATTCTTCTCAAATTCAATGAAGTTAATGATAATGACGATGACACACCCGATATTGAAATACATAAAATCTTTCAAATCTGAAATGTATTAAAACTCGATTAATTGAATTGAAAGGCATTCTGTTATTTTAATTTATTCAAGGACCTCTGTCCTTGAGGAAAATAAGATAACAGAAAGTCTTTAAAATGTAAATATGGAATGAAAGAACCGTCTCTCGATTTTTCCAATTTACTTGATGGCTTTATGGCGAAGATATTGATTGTAAATCGATTGTTCATATTCGATGCGAACTGGCAGAATCGAGTATTGAATTGAAATGAAAAACAAATTCTTAGTCCGTGGTTTGGCAAATTTCTGCGGCATTAGTTTCTATGTAGCCAATATAACTTGATAATACAATAATACCTACGTGATGTAGAGATCTGTCAAGTAATCTCGGTGGATTTCATTTTAGTGAGCGAATTAAATCCTTATGAATATTTCATGTAGGCTTTGTGTTTTCACCGAGTGTATAAATAAACTTATATTTTGTGTTTCTGCACATCGTCTTTATTATGTATCATTATTGTAAATATGATGTTCGACCTTAATTTATCGTAGCACAGAACTATTATGTACTGTTTAAGTTCATGAATTAAAAGTTTTTTAAACTTTGCAATGTCACGCAAAATTATAAGCATTGTTAAAAAAATATGCACTTAGGTACATCAGCGAAGATTACAATAAGTCAATGTAAATGTACGGGTTCCTTGGAAAAAACACATTGTTCTGTGGATTCCGCAGTTCATTAAATGTTTGTGTGTTCATTTCGAATTTATTTCACGCATTTAATAACTTTACCATTTTATCAAGATTACAGCCGCAGCACGCAAATCCTGGTTCATTTACTTTTCTTTTCTAATTTTCTGTGCCATATTCATAATTTGGTCCTTCGTGTAAAAAGTTTTAGGAGAAAATATACCGGATTAATCTATTTTCTTCCTTATTTCAGTTTCTAAAAGAGGAAACAAAAATGGCACAATTTGCCAATATTATTTGGTGTAGCGAACGCTTGAGATTTTAGTTACATTTAAAGGGGGTTACTGCTAAGACCGTTTCATTGCTAAACTAGTTAAAACGAAGAAACTACGTGATCTTAGTAAATGTAGAGATTTTCTTCTGGTGGAGTAATAGAACTTGGAAAAGTTTAAGGATTGTAGGGATTACTTTTTTTTTGTTCCTAGTAAGAATCTGAGAAACGAGCTTGTACTTACTAATGGAGTACCTTGGTAACTTTATAGGCTTCTTATAATGTACCCTGGCACTTGGTTTAATGATTATAATAGAGATTAATGTATGAATACCTACACAAAAATTGTATCTACTAGAAGTACTAAGGTGCATTAAAAAGTACTTTCATAATTTATCACGGGGGTACCCTATCGATTCAGACAAATTTGAAGATACCTATGCTGTAAAAGTTTTACGACAAGAGTTTCTACGTAGGAAATAATTTATAATATGATTTGGATCATAATTAACATTCATTTTTGATATTTTCGTGATTAAAATTCTGAGAAATTGGTATCGGAATATTAAGTGAAATCCTACTGTTTGGGAAGGTAAGGATAGATTGAGTTGTATAATCAAGTAACACGAGTTCGGTTGATTGTTGGTTGATTAGTTTACGCCCGTTTGAATTTGTCGAACTACTGTCAAGTCAATTTGTGTTCAAACCAATAACGTCGGTACCAACCTTACAGTTGATTAGAGAGTCCATAATGAGATGGTATAATACATTGAAATACCTTTGTCTTTGTTGTCAAAGAGCTTGTGACAGTGAAAATTAATAGGACTTCCACACTTTCACATTGATCAAGTAGTTCCCAAGTTGTTGCTACGCTAGAAAAGCGGGTTGGGGTAGTAAGCAATGCTTCGCTGAGTGTGGGGGGACTGGTGAATGTACGATGACTTAACAGTGTACAAATATTCCATCACTTGGTTTCCTTTTATGGCACATATAGGTATCTATGGAAACGGAGGAACTCTGCTATTTTTAGCTGGGGATTACAGAGCGTATATTGCTGTCCTAAATCCCAGAATATAATATTAAGCTGCGCAAAGGACGTGGTGACTATAATGTCAATTCTCTACTACAGGAGATTTCTGATTCCCTCGATGAAAAGTTTTTTTGATACGTTAATATAAGGAATGGAATGAGGAATATGTCGTGAGGAAAGTTTTGAGTGTGATGGTTATATGAGTAGAGGAAGACCAAATAAACGATGGATGGATACTGTAAAAGATGATATGACTAGAAAGAATACAAAGTAAATTTTTTAGTAAATTTAGCTTAGGTTGTCACTTGTATCTGAGAATGTTGGTTCACCTGTTATTGGCAACTGTATACGCCCATAACTAATTATTACCTACTGTAATTTGAAATTTGTATACAGAAGTAGTAGGTGTAACAAAAAAAAAACTACTGAGATGACGACTAATAAAGATGTGTGGAAGAAAAACACATGCTGCGCCGACCCCAAATAAGTTGGGATAAGGGCAGGACGGTGATGATGATGATGATTATTATTAATCTTATATTCCGATTGTCAACTGCCTAACGGCCGATATTAATAACCGATCTCAATCCAAAATCTCTGGATTGAGGTTTGAGATAACTTTATTCTCATAAGAATACATTCATCTTACATGAGAATATTAACAATTAAACATAAATAAAAAATGTATTGGGCTTGTTGCAAAAACTAAACATTTCAATCAATATGTCGAAGGAAGTCAAACAAAAAAAATTGCAATGTTCGTTCAATACCCGAACTCGAATACAAGTACTACAATTGATCTAGGTTTTTGACAGAAATTCAATACAGCTAATGTCAAAAACCTAGATCAATACAGAGATTTTGTATTGAGATCGGTTATTAATATCGGCCGTAAATTGTTAGCTTTCGAATTACAGATTATCTTGGTACACTGACCAAGAATCAAGATCAAGAGGCCTAAATAATGTTTACCTTTGTCACCAAACTATTCACGGATATGTAATTAACGTAGATAATTATCAGACAATTCCCGAGAGCCGTCCGACAAGAGGACACGGCTGTCAATATTGTTCGCGAACATTAGCTCATTTCTCCCGGGCCAATCACTTACTTGACAATTAGGATAACAATCTGTCTAAGTGATGTGTACAATTCTGTCGTTAGTAACGTGTTACTGAATATTTGGGTAATTGTTGTATGTGTCCTATGAATGTTATATGTAGAAATACAACGGGTCTAGGACTATACCATTTTCACCGTAAGGTGAGTTCTGACCTTTCTCTACAAAACGTTACAATACAAAGAATATCAAATATTTAACAACCAAAAAACATGGACAATATAGCTATTTTAAGGTTTTTTTGATAGCCGTCTCCTTACGCCTAAAATTTACGAAATGACCGCTATGTACTCATCTTTCGTTGAATAAAGATGGCTGTTACGCGACAAAAAAGAAGGTTACAAACTTCTACTTCAGCTTCAAAAATATGTATACACTTTACATTTAAAAGTGAATTTTAGAATAGTAAATTTTGAAATATCTGAGAACACAAATAACAACACTCGGTTTGTGAAATTTTAAGACTAAGTGCTTCTTGAGAGAGAGAGTTACTGATGCATAATTTTAAAATAAATTAATATGTTGCTGAGACGTTTATAAATTTGTTAGCTGAGCTTAGATTAAAAGCCCCAAAAAAAATATTTGATATCGAGATAAGCCATACTAATCACTTCTCGGCACAATATAATGCGACGAGAAAATTATGCCATGCTGCATGCGCATGTTAAGCCTGCTGTTCGATAATTTATACATATAAACGTCGGTCAAGGAGGTGCAATGAAAATATTTTGTAGTAGTAGAGCTCCTTGTGAAAGAGCTTGTCCGGGGAAATACTACTACCGTTCCTTTTGCTGCCGCGAAGCAACATTGCTGTGTTCCGGTTTAAGTTGTATGGGAGCCGGTGAAATTACAAGGAATAGGTATTTGACTGAAAAAATCTAATTAGTCTGTGAGTTAGACTATCAAAAAAAAATTGACCCGTATTTTTTCTTTTCTTACGTAAACCAAAATTGACGAAGATACGACACTTTAAAAATTGGCAAAACGTCACAAGCAAGTACAATTTTTACTTGCTTTTGACGTCTTAAGCCCCCATTCTCGAGTTTTGATGCGTTTTATCTTTCCAAATATTCATAGATATAACAAAAGAAAAAATACGTGTCCATTATTTTTCAAAACTCTAACTGGCGGACTAATTAGATTTGCAATTTATTGATGCTGTCAACATGCCTATTAGAAGGGAATTTACAAGTTCGTCTCTAAGGTTGGCAACGCATCACGGGTCCAATTCTCCTAAAAGAAATCTTGATAAATCGCAACCGCACCAAGGCCAATTCATCATTCAAACAGTTTTCAATTTCAAAAGCTGTCAAATTGTTTGACATACAAGACAAAATCAATCATTTTGACAGTTTTTGTAAACAAAAACTGACTGACGATTGTGCTTCGTTTGCGTTTGGCAACAATTTTGTTAGTCGAGTTTGGCCCCAAATAATCCCCTTGGTGTACAATACGGCCGATGTATCTTGGCGAGTCTGAAGTTAGTTGTTTGGCTGCGCAATGAATCTTTTAGAAACGAAATTGTCTACTGCGCAGCTAATCAGCTAACTTCAGACTCGCCAAGATACGTCGGCCGTATTGTAATAGGCGGCGGTAACCATTTTCTATCGGTGGACTGCCGGCTTGTTTGCCAACCAAACATAAAAAATGATCATTTTTGTGGCATTAGACGCAGATATTTACAATTGACTATGTTAAGATCAGTGATTGAATTACCCAAAAATGAAGGTACCTTTATGAAGTCATACCGTTAAGGCGCTTCCCCCACCGAAAGTGGCGCCACTTCAGAAAAAAAGCATTATTTCTGTCAACACACAACATGTTGAAATTTCGTACGTACAACATTTTAGTCAAGTGTTGTAGAAATTTTCGAATACCAAAAAACAACACTTGACTTCCTAGGTTGGAAGTTTTAGTAATTAATGCTAAAAACGGCCGTTTTTGGTACTTATCGCTAAAACTTCGAATCCAGAAGCTCTAGTGTTGTTATTTGGTGTTCGAAAATTTCTACAACACTTGACTAAAATTTTGTACGTCCTAAATTTCAATATGTTGTGTGTTGATAGAAATAATGCTTTTTTCTGAATGTTCACTTTCATTGGGGGAAGCGTCATAAATAAGGGTTACCGAAATATTTCGATACCGTTTTTTTACAGTAGCGGAATTTTGAGGTTGGATATGCATACCGGTATATTTAGGTAGAAGCAAAATACACAAGTTCTAACGTCTTCGACCCTCCCCCCCGCATCGACTCTGCGCACCCGCGCCGCCCCGTCTCGCATGTTTTTCGGTACTGAAATCGTATAAAGGTTAAATAACGGTATAGTCCAGCCTTTATTTATAACGGTATCGGTATAGCTCAACCTTTATTTTAAACTGGTACCGATATATTTTTGAGGTATCTTAACCTCTAACCGTAACCGCTTTCAGTGCCTAGATTGTGTCTATGCGACCTCTATAAGTCGCATGTTGGTCACATCAAATTGACATTTTGAAAAATTCCTTAAGTAATAAAGATAGAAACTTAACGTCTTCATCTTACACGTGATAAAGGATAAATGGTTCCGGGTTGTATTTCTAATAATACCCCGTTATATTCTTCAAAATTAATTAAATTGAATTCTAGGAAGTAAGTGGACCGTAAGCTCACTTCTGTTAATAATTGATTTAATTTAGTTCAGTGTAAAAATGTGAATGAAATCGATATCAGTGACTCCAGTTGGTTTGCAGGTACCTACACATGTGACGTATCAGTCGTCAGTCACGCGATGATGTGACAAAAACGTAACATTTTGTAAAGTAGGTATCTAAAAATTCGGTGTTGCTTCCGTACTTTCAATTATGAGGAAATGTGAATATTCCACAATTTATTTTTATCTATATGATTTTTTTATAGGTCAATAATACATATAATTGAATTAAAGTTTACAAAAACTGACATCCAAATGAAAAAAAAAAAACAATTTCATAATTTATTAGCATTCATCATAATTTATTCCGTTTTGAGTGAACAAACAGTAACACAGAAATACGCAAAATGATTCCATTGTGTTCCGATATAAATAACAATAATCCAATCATGACACGTGTGCTGGTTTTCATTGGGGAGTTCCATTCTCTCCAAAGTGCTTCACGAGATCAGAAGAAGAATATTTTTTTGAACATAAAAATTACAATCTGTAGATATTTGCCAGAGAAATGTGGGAACAAAAAAAAAAATGAGTCGAATAGAGAACCTCTCCTTTTTCCAAGGCGGTTACAAATATGTATTTTGTAACCGCCCCATTACAACTTTGTAGAATCTAAAATGTATAACAAAGGCCTTACGTATAGTTGTAATATTTGATAGATGTATTAATATCACCATTGTATGAGATTTTTTGTAAAGTCCACACGATAATGCTTTTAGCAGAAATGCAGCCTTAAAATGAAACTAAGAATAAGATTTTTCCTTTTTGCACGTATTATCCGCACTATTCGAGGAAAGTACGATGAAATAATTTTGTCCCGTCATACTACACATCTAGTGAGTTATGTTGCGTATGGCTTTTAAAACGCAGAAAATATGTGACGATAATACAGGAAATATCTTGAAGTGTAGCCAAAGAATGACTGATTTTATTAGTCACATTTTTGTCAAAAATACGTTTTGCACCCGTAAAATGTAACTAGTCCTAGCATCATGTTGACTAAAAGCTACACAGACTCAGTGAAAATTAAACTGAAAAAAAAAAAAACTGTTTCACGAGTTTTGGTATTTAAGTGGATTTTCAAAAACAATATTTTCGCAATAAAATGTCCTGATACTTCAACGAACTCTCACTTACATAAATTAATTTGATTTTCTAAAGGCCACGTCCTCAAATGTACTTCAAAGGCGGACTTGCTTCACTCAATGGCTCTTGATAATCGAGACACTGTTATAAGAAAAAGAAAGTTCTTTAAATACACAAAAAATGCTTTTTGAGAACTTTTATTAACTCATTTTCCACTTCCTAAAGAAAGATCGCGAGTTCGGGAAATGGCTAAATTTCTTTTAGTATCTTTGCAAAACATTTATTAATTTACTCATACATGTATAACTTTTATTAAATGCATTTATAACGTTCTACTTTTATTTAAATACATTTTTTTTATCATTGCTGTTTAAGATTGAAATAAAACTCATAAAATAACTGATAACCATGCCAACAGTTTTATTTCATGTTTTAAATTCTATAACTAGTCTACCTACCCAATATGTTTTAAAGTTACAATTTTCCTACTATGTAGGCACTACAATCTACTTCTAAGTATCTAGCTATCATAAGCGAACAGTCGTAAAATTAAGCATCTATTAACAATATAAATATTTGACTAATTATATCAAATTTAGAATTTTATTGTTCACTTCAAAGGTATACTTCCTACCTAAGTCTAAAATCTATCATTACTTTAAATGATCTAATGAAAGTTTACGATTTTTCGCCATACCCAACAAAATGTTGTCAGTCGAAGCTGTTGTGGAACTTTGTAAAATATCATCTTTGCTCGCCATTGAATGGTAATCGTTCATTTCCGACCACGCTGGGTCAGACTTCGCTATTCTCTTTCTTTCTTTAATTTTTGTGTACAACAAAACGGAAACCATGATAAAAAACACGACGCAACCTAACGAGCACCCGACAATTAAGCCCATTCGGCGATTTAAAAGTAACGCTATATTAAATTTTTTAGTTGCCTTTGATTTTACTGTTGCTGGCTTTCTAAACGTATTAAATGAAACGCATTCACTCGAAGGAGATCGCATGAGTATTGCTGCTGCTACATCCTGTGTAATTCTTGCTGTAGAATTTGCACTGTCATCAATTGTTTTATTGACTTCAGACACTATTATTTCATCCTCGTAGTCCACTGGCTCCTCAGATAGAGTGATGACGCATACCACATAATTAACATTTGGTTCTAAGTCTCTGATATGAACCGATACCTCACTTTTTTCTAGGTATTTAGACTTTACCTGCAAAAAGTAGATTCTAAATATCTTGTTTAGTGTCTTACGCTTTATTGTCAGTTAATCTCTATCGTGTAGTACTTACGTCTGTATTTCCTTCTTCACCGTAGTACAAAATCTGTAAAGCTTTGATAGCCGTGCGGTTCCTTATAAACCACGACACGGATACAGAATTGTCTTTATGTCTGTCTACCGATAGCTGTGATATTACTGGAACATCGCATTTCTCTCTTGGATATTCATCGTTGAAACAAGTTACTGCATTTGATTTTATTACTTTAGGATGATCCTGAATCCACACCCACGCATTATCTTTTTGGCAGCTGCATAAAATCACATTATCTGTAAAAATAATATTCATTTAGATCCACAAACAAAGTTTTTTTTTAATTGTATGTACACTCGATTGAATACGAACCTTTTATCGATATATCTTGTATGTAGTTTTCTACCGACGTTAATAGTTCTATCGGTATTGTCTGAAGTTTATTATGATCCAAATCAATTTGTATTATTTTATTCAAATTCTTGAACGCCGTTACTGATATATACTTAATATTGTTGTAGCTCAAGTGCAAGACCGTTAATTCTTTCAAGTTTATAAGATCTTCGTTAAGAATGTTTTGCAACTTGTTGTGAGAAAGATCCAAAAGTTTCAAATTACTTAACTCTTCAGCGAAGGATTCTATTGATTCGATGTTATTATTTGATAAACACAATGTTCTCAACTTTGATAAACCACGGAAATTGCTGGTTTTCAGTTGAGAAATCCTATTATAGCTTAGGTCTAAACTCTCTAAAAAAGATAACTTTGAAAATGGGCTCACAGATAAACGTCGTATTTTATTGAATTTGAGATAAAGATGTTGTAAACTAGTAAATAATTCGAATGTGATATCATCTATGTTCGTTAAGTTAGTGGCACATATGTGTAATTCGTACAGATTTGCAATTAGTGTATTATTATCTATTCTGTTAGATGAAGACCATGACACTTCAGGATTCTTACTCAAATCAATGTTAATTAGAGAGAGGCCGAACTTTTTGTAAGTCAACAAAAAATCAAATTGCACTATCTCATTGTACGAGATATTTAAGTTTTGTATATTTGGAAATATATCGAATATAAATAGCGGCAGATTATCCAATTTATTGTAGCTGATATCAAAAAGTATTAAGTAAGGAAATTCTATTTTTTTGCTTGCTGTTATAGTTTTTATTTCATTTTTCCTTAGGATCAAATATTTTAATTTGGTTAATTTTTCGAAACCACAAAGTTCTATTCTTGGTATAAGATTATCTGCAAGATCTAAACTCTCAACGTGTGTGAAATTTTGAAAAGTGTTGTATGGCACAAAATCTAAAAAGTTGTTACTTATATTGAATTCCGAAACTGAGTTGTGTACGTCAAATAATGTTGAAGGAATAGTACTGATTATATTCTGTGCTAAATTCAGTCTCAACAAATTTCTATTATGTCTGAATGTGCCCTCAAATATGTGTTCAATGTTGCAGTGTTCCATATAAAGTACTTCTAAAAGTGGAAGTTGAGTAAATGTTTCTATAGGGAGATAGTCAAGAACGTTGAAAGATAAAGTTAAGTATTTCAATCCGGGAATATGAACGGATAATAAATCTCTAGCTTTTAAAGAATTATTTTTGAGTGAGAGTAATTTTAAATTGTTCAAGCCAAGGAATGTGCCATTTTCTATGAATTGTATTTCGCAATTATCCAAATATAGTGAACTCAGTGGCAAACCCTGTTGAAAAATATTTTTATGGAGTATTTTGAGTTGATTAAATGAAAGGTTCAAACTACGCAGTTTTTTTAGAGTGTCAAACGCCATGTCGAAAATAAACATAATTGAGTTGTGTGAGATATCCAAGTCTTCTATTTCGCTTAAACCAAAAAATGTATAATTTGTAATATTGTTCAGCAAATTGTATTGTAAATCTAAATAACGTGCAGAATTTAAGTGCTGTAATGAAAAGTCTTCTATGACAGAGATGTCGTTATTATTTAATTCGAGCCTTGTTACGAAATTCAATTTATGAAATGTGTTTTTTGTCAAGAACTTTAAACGATTATTTTTCAAACTTAAGAACGTTAATTTTTCTTGAGATTGCAACATAAAGTTACCTATTAAAGATAATGAATTAGATTCTAGATGTAGCGTAACTAAATTGGAACTTAATTTTGGCAAAACATCATTTAAAACTATGATATAATTATTATGTAGACTGAGATATTTTAAATCAGTCATTTCTAAAAAAGTCCCTGGTTCTATAAAAGTAATCTCGTTGTGGTCCAAGTAAATTTCTTCTAGTTTTATAGAATTTATAAAATAATTCTTTGTTATGACTTTCATTTTGTTGTTATTTAATCTAATCTCATTTACGTTTCCTAAGGGTCCTAATGTGTCATTATTAAATTCAGAAAAATTGTTATTGTCTAATCTTAGTTTCAATATATTCTTATTATTTATAAAAATATTATGTGGCACTTGATTCAAATAATTAAATTCTAGACTAAGCTTACCAAGGTTCTCTAAATTACTAAAGCTCTCACTATGAATGTTACTTATACAATTCTTATCTAAATGTAATGTATTAATTTTCTTTGAATTAAGAAAAGAGTCTATTGGCACATCCAAAATATTATTATGACTTAAAATTACTTCTGTGAGTGATGGCAAATTACAAAATAAACCGTGGATGTGGTGCAAATGATTGTGGCTTAAATCTATAAATTCTAAATATTTGTTGTTCTGAAATAAATTGGGGTTCAATACTTTTATTCTATTATGACTTAAGTCAAGGGATTTTAAATTGACTAAAGAATAAAATGCCCTATAATGTATGTTGTTGATAAAATTAAAATGAAATGACAATGTTATTAGGGACGGACAAAATTTAAGGCAGTCTTCTGAAATGAACTCAAAATTATTAGAACTTAAATCTAGGTACTCTAAAGATATTAAATCAGAATTTTCGACTATTGGGAACGAAATAATTTCATTCCAGGCCAGCCGCAATGATCGAAGGTGCCTTAATTTTGCAAAAGCCTCTATGGGGAATGTTGTGAGATTGTTTTCACTCAAATCGATTTCCAAGAGTGTTAGCTCAAGACTTGAAAAAGCAGATTCCGATATTTCACGTATAACATTTCCTTTTATGTTTAGTTTCATGAGCGGGAGACCATAAAAGCTGTAGCTTGGTATGTCTTCAATATAATTGGCCGTCAAGTCGATCGATATCAGTTTGAGCATGCCGGATAATGCTTTTTGGGGAATAATTTTGATTTTGCTCGATACAACGCTTAACGTTTCAAGGCACTTTCTCAGCGGCATAAACGTATCATCGCCAATGTCTTTTATGCTTGTTCTTGACATATGAATATGCTTTATACAAACGCCTTGAGGTATAAAATGGGGTCCCAGAGCTTCTTCGTTGTCGTCGAGATCGTAAACGGAAAGTGAATGTATGTGAGACACACTTTTAAGAGCATTTTTTATGTCTTTCGACGCAGTATCCTGACAATCAAGAAACAAGCCTGAAAATAAATCCCTGATTAATATAACGTTCACGTAGCAAACGATTTACAAATAAGGAAGCAATCTTACCGTCTTCGAATGTATAACAAGAACATTTGTTAGTTTTTATTAAGTCGGGACACCCCACGGTATTCTGAGCTCGCAAAACGGAGGGTAGAACCAGCAGTAACGAAACAATTTGCAAAACGTCGCACTCATTTTTCCTTGTCTTGAAGAGTAAAACTTTTTTCATAGTTACATTATAATGATTTTATTTTTTACATTTTATCTCTCCTTGTTATTCTACCTGTAACAAACATAAAGGGCTTGTCATGTCTGCATCAAAGACAATGACTCAATAATGTACAATATCAATTATGTATCTATTATATTGTTTACTCAACTTAATGAATAGATCAAAGACTCATGCTGTGTAATCAAGCCGCTTGAGCAGCCTGGGAAGACATCGACTGTGCCGTAACGTGATTAAAGTACATTGTTGTCAGTATATACTATTATGAATTACTTATTGGGAATAATAGTTCCTAGTCAGTGTAGATGGGAAATCCTTGTACCTTAACAATTGTATACCTACATGCAGTGCTGCTGTGGATTACACAGGTGAAATTACTTTAGATCATCATTTTAGATTCAATGTAGATAACGTTCAATTCAGTAAATAGAGGTAGTCTATCAATAATATATATATATAGCTCTAATACTCAGCTTATCAATAGATGTGTGGTTGTAGATTATGTTAATAATAGGCTCTTTTGTAGTATTTTGGCCTTGATAGTAATATTAATCTGGAACGTAGAAATGGTATTTTTCTACGTAACAGTTACGCTATTGATGCTATATTTAATTTTAGAATTTAATTTTAGAGTCTAACAGTAACACAGTTTCAATATATTTGAAAATAATAACTGAAATTAGAGAGCGGAACAGAACGCACACAATTCCATTGCGATAAAAAAAAACTCTTAATAATATTAAAGAAAAGCTGTTTAGAAGAATTGCGCAAACAAAACAAAATATTTTGAGTCCAAAGATACAACATAAGCAAAAATACACGATAAACTTAAAAATATTTGTCTACATTGTTCTATTAAGTAACTAGTTTCGATAAAAGTTGTGATGAAATATTTATATACACTCACCCAGCTATCCTTTGCGCTGACACACACAACTCGCGGCTAATTACAAAACGGTGTTATCCTGGAGGACATAGAGTCCATTTTCGCGTCCTGTGCCTCTGCCGAGGGGCGAGGACCGATGTGCGCCTGTCTCCGCCGTAGTATCGCTCACCACGCGTGAAACAAGCTGAATTTCAATCCAGTATAAGTTTTTGTCGGTTCTATTGGGCTTGAATGTGCCTTAACGCGCAACACAGAACGCCTGGGGTCATTAGAAAGCTCGACAGAAGACTGCCGCGGCGGCGCGCGCTGGGTAGGTCACCGCCGTTGTTGCGGCACCCCCGACCCACTATTATTATACTTTTATGACGAATCGGATTTTGCTACCGAACAACCGGCTTTTTGTAGTGACGTGATCGTGTAAGTGTTTATCGTATCATGACGTCCACACTTTCATGTTGCGTTGTCATGTTTTGTTCGGTATTAGGAAAATATTATATACGTAATGTTTGGGTAAATGCGAGTTGTATGTTTTGTTTGCAGTGTATATAATAATAATAAAAAATACACTAAGTTTTAAAAATTAACTATATTTTTGTAATTAACAGAAGAGCTGGTTTGTGTCAATAGATTAATTGTACTTAGTTGGCAATTTTAAAATTTTCCTTATTGTACCTTACCGGTTTGTAAGTAAGCCAAATAAAATGAAATATTACACAGTAAAAGAATATGTAACTAGGGGAAAATAAAATATAAGAGTTTCGATCGTAGCCTTGAGGTTTGACGTTGCACTGTCGAAGAGTTGGCAGTAAATTCACCGCTGTACACTGCCAGAACTTTCGTAGTTCTTACGAAATCTAGGTCACGAAGTGAGTTATGAATATTCGAAAAACATGAGAAATTTATTAGGGCCTAACCCCATATTATGACGAAGGGGAAAGAGCATGTACGAATGTGAAATACAATCTCCCTGAATTATTTTGCTTTTATACTTTTGGGATTATTTTTGTGTACAAAATTGAGCTTA
This sequence comes from Amphipyra tragopoginis, assembly GCA_905220435.1. Classification (NCBI taxonomy): domain Eukaryota; kingdom Metazoa; phylum Arthropoda; class Insecta; order Lepidoptera; family Noctuidae; genus Amphipyra; species Amphipyra tragopoginis. Next base: position 13,652,067 of record HG991999.1, on the reverse strand, counting down.
GACGCGAGGACTTAAGGCTTCTTTTAGAATGTGTAAAGGGGTTTATTCTGCATTCAAGCGGTCGGCTCTTGGTCATGTATGAGTACTCGAAAGCAATGGTCATTTTCTTTTTTATTTATATTGCTTTTTATTTCGTTTCTCTCTTTTTGATGACTGTGACGATGATGTGTGATAATTACATGCACGAGTATAACAACAATTTTTGCCTCTCGTGGCAAAAAAAAGTGGTAAAAACAGTTAATTGATTTTTCCGGAATCGTGCATAATTCGGGAATTATCAGTAAAGGAAATCTGTAAAATACTTAATCAAATACTTACTAAACCTGTACACTGCATATTTCATAGGAAATATATAGTGTACATCATTATCTTACTATAGTACAGCTTGGAAATGGAATTTATACGGTCCGCCTGGTTAAGTTACCACCCTCACATTTAAGTTGGGCACCAAGCAGTTTACCGTGTTTCGTCATGATGTGTTTATGAGAGCCAAAGGAGTATAGGAATGCCTCTATATATTTGTTACTCAGATTCGTGTGCTTCATCTCAGACCTTGTCTATGCTTATCATCAGATGCGAACAAAAGTAAAAAAACCGGCCAAGTGCGTGTCCGGCCAGGCGCATTAATAGGGTTCCGTAGTTGCACAATAATGCGGACTAAGAAGAGGGCTTAATAATTTTTCAATGGAATTCGTACGAATTTTTTATATTTACTCTTGGTCGTCTATTTATTACTCGTACACTTGTAAAGCCTACTTAGTTGTGATAGTTTTCCTTTTAACTTCGTTGTATACAGGGTGTAAAAAGACCCATCACATAGCCGAAAGCTACGCACTCTATACATCAAACTAAATTACATTGACCAAAAATAATTGCTGGGAAACGACTTTTATTTTTTGGCATGAAAAAAAAACGCTTTTTTTTGTAGCGCGCAAATTATGGTTGTGGCGAATGCCGCGCGTTTGCAAGCGTGCAGCGGCCACACAGCCGAGCCAAGGCGGTCGTGTGCGTTTGATATTCATTGCGTTTTTGTAACTTCAAATGCGTATTTTGTTAGGAAAAATTGAAATTTTTGACAATGTTTGTATGGAAGAAAGTTTAGTATTATGACTTGGAAATCGTTTTTGGAAAAAACTAAAACAAAAAGTGTACTTTGACCTTCAATATCTCCAAAACCAATGATTTCCCAGGTATGGTTTGTTCGAAAAAAATGATCCCAATGATGGGTAGAATACGTGGTTTTCGTTATCGTTAAGGGTCTTTTTACACCCGATATACTACTACCGTGAATTTTTCCACACATCCTAAACTAACCGTTTTGTTGGCGAGGGGGGGGGGGGACACTTGACTCTAACAAAAGTTAGCACTTTAAAGCTTAATGTTTCAGAATCGGATCCCTTAATCTAACAATTGTTTCACAAACCCATAATATTTTTGAAAGACCTATCCAACAACACCCCACAGCATCATCATGGGATAGACGAGAAAAAAAATGATCCCCGCTTTACGTGTGCAGGAAGTACCATAAAAAAAACTTTTTCATGATTTTATAACACCACTTTGTCGGCTGATTAATATGTATATCCATGCCAAATTATAGCTTTCTGGTACTAAGAGTCCCTGAGCTAAGCTGCGGACGGACAGACGGACGGACATGACGAAACTATAACCCCTTATTACAAAAGATGGTTTAAACCAAGACTAAGGTAAACCCAGATTTAAAATATATCCATCACTTTCTTATGTCATATAACAAAAAGAGACGGGGCTATGTTAAAACCTAGGTTTTTCTTAGACCATCTTTTGTAATAAGGGCGTAAAGGTTCCTTATTGACAACGGAACCTTAATGACACAAGACGAATGATACAGTTATTACATTTAAAAATAAAAACATCTTAAAGTCTGAATCATATTTGAGAAATGCTCAGTTTTTCTTTTTTCGTTGCCTATTTAAAGATACAATCAATTTCGCAGAAATCCGCAAGATATTTTCATTTGGTTTTTCTAGCCTTTGCCAAAAAGTCAACACGGCATTACCCTACTTTTTCAGTGTCAAAGAAATCAAGGCTTAACATAAAATAATACTCACTAAATGTACTCAGTGATATTATTTTATGTTAAAGTATGCACAGTCAACAAAACAGTTAATTGTCATTTTATTATTGAGTTTTGCTAGACAACGACTTGTTAATTAACATCACGCCTGTCTTCCCCGAAGGGTTGCGCAGAGGCGTATAATACACCCACATTTAGCCGTTATGTTTAAGTCCCATGTAATAGGGGGCGAGCCTATTGCCATCAACCGGGCACAAATCCAGACTCCGGGCTGCTACTGAGAAATTCCACACGGAAAAACCCAATAACATTTTGCTCGACTAATTCTAACTTGGAGATTTATTAAAATAAAACACATATTCAGGCAGTTCTGATGAAAATCTTGTTGGGGTGTCTCGGTTTTTTGTATATACTAAAAATAACGTTTTATAATAGGGCCCATGCTAAAAACATTTTTCTTAAGTAAAGCAGTTTTGTAACTGCCAACATGCAATAGGTTTTATTGACTTCTGACAAGTCGTTTTCTATTTTCAGATATTGCTATAAAATAATGCTTGATTTACCGATAGTTTGTATTATTGTTTATGATATTTGTACGGTGACGGGTAGATGTCAGTACTTATACAATATATCAGTTTGTCGCTAACTCTCGCCTTTCATTGATGCTGCATTGGCGACGAATACGGGATTATTATTATTTTTGTCATAATTACGCGTGCAGTTTTTTTTTTGTAAAGATGCCAATCGGGAAGTTAGAACCATACAGTTTAAATTCGAAACAATGGCCTGCCTATATACGCCGGGTTAACCAATATATGTTACTTAATGACGTAAAAGATAACCTGAAAGTGCCAATGTTAATAACAATCGTGGGCGAAGCAACGTATTCATTGATGTGTGACCTGTGTTCGCCTGACTTTCCCGAGAGCAAATCTTACGAGGACTTGGTGAAACTAGTTGCCGACCATTTGGAACCGCAGCGATCAGAGATCGCCGAGCGCCATGTGTTCAGGCTGCGGCGACAACGTGACGGCGAACCCTTGATGGAATATCTACAGGCTCTCAAACATCTGGCAACTACTTGTAATTTTGGCAAATGCAAAAAGTGTTCTACTCTCGAGGAAAATCTAAGAGATCAGTTTGTTTCGGGACTTACAAATGACGCAATGCGTTCTAGAATTTTTGCCGAAAGGAAGATAGAATACAAGGAGGCCGTGGAGTTAGCACTAGCTCTGGAGGCTGCAGAGAAGCACGCGGAGGTGAGCGGCAGTACGGTGCCGACTACGACCTCAGGTGCCGGCAGCATGGCAGGAGAGGACCTGCACTATACACGCGGGGGGCGAGGACGAGCCCGCGGCACGCGCACCGCGGCTGGCATGGCCGGTGCAGATGGCGCGGCGGGTACGGAGCGCGCGGCGGGCACACCGCACGGCGGCGCCGGCGACGGCTCGGCGACCGCGCCAGCATGCTGGCGTTGCGGTAAAGCACATCGCGCGGACAGGTGCCGTTATGTAAATTATAATTGTGACGAGTGTAAACAAAGAGGTCATTTGAGAGTGATGTGTAAGTTAGTGAAAGGTTATACCAGTCGGGCGGACAGTCGACAAAATTATATCACTGGGGAGGATGATTCAGACGATATGTTTAAGATCGTTGTTGGAGGTAAGGACAATAAACCGTATTTTATAAATGTCATCATAGATAACTTTGAGACCAAGTGCGAAATCGATACCGGTAGTCGTATATCAGCTGTTAATGAAGATATGTATACTCGCAAATTTTCTCATAAAATTATTAAGACAGATAACTTGTTGTTACGTAGTTATGCTGGTTCACGCATCGAATCGCTTGGTTATATAGAAGTTCAAGTTAGGTTTCGAGATGTAGAAGTAAAATCCTTACCGCTTTATATAATCCGAAACGGAGGCTGCCCTTTACTGGGAAGAGACTGGTTGCGCGCTCTTAAAGTAACTCAAATTAATCTGTATAAAATAATCGACGATGGATTCGTGAACCGTTTATGTGCTGAATTTCCGGAGGTATTTACAGACAAGTTAGGGACTTGTAAGCGAGCAATTCGACTACAGCTGACTAATGATGAACCTGTGTACGTGCGTGCACGGCCCGTGCCCTTGGCATTGCGCGCACGCGTCGAGCACGAACTGGCGCGCCTGGAGTCCGACGGCTCCATATACCGCGTCGACTATTCCGATTACGGAACACCAATTGTGCCGGTTGTAAAAAAAAAATGGTGATATACGTATATGTGGGGACTATAAAATAACAATTAATCCAAAGCTCAAGCGTGATTATTATCCATTGCCCCGCATTGACGAGTTGTTCGCGACTTTAAGCGGAGGAGAAAAATTTTCGAAAATTGATCTCACTCACGCTTACGAACAGTGTATTTTAACAAAGGAGTCTCAACCTTGTACTGCCATTACAACTCACCTCGGCACATATGCATACCGTCGTACGCCGTACGGGCTAGCGTGCATACCCGAAAAATTCCAGAAACTTATGGAGGAAACCCTACGCGGTATCCCGGGTTGTGTTGTTTTTCTTGATGATATTTGCACAACGGGAGCTAATGATAAAGAACACATAAGTAATTTACGAGCTGTACTCGAAAGGCTGCGCGAGGCGGGTTTAACAGTTAAGTTAAGCAAGTGTAGTTTTTTACAAGAAAGTGTAAAATATTTAGGTTTCGTTATTGACAAAAAGGGGTTACGGCCAGACACTGCCAAATTGGATGCTATTTCCAGCGCACCCAGACCAGAAAATATAACCCAACTAAAAAGTTTCTTGGGAATGATAAATTATTATGGCAAGTTTATTAGTAATTTGAGTACTTTGTTGTATCCATTACACGATTTATTAAAAAAAGATGTTCGTTGGAAATGGGATCCAAGTTGTGAGCGGGCGTTTAAAGAAGCTAAGCGTGTTCTCCTGAGCGAGCGAGTGTTAGCACACTATGAGGAAGGGCGGCCGCTCGTGCTCGCGGTTGACAGTAGTGCGTATGGGCTAGGCGCAGTGCTGGCTCACCGCTATTCCGATGGCAGCGAGCGTCCGGTTAGCTGTGTGTCCCGCACGCTCAACGCAGCCGAGCGGAATTACAGTCAACTCGATAAGGAGGCACTCGCGATATTGTTTGGAGTAACAAAGCACCACCAATATTTGTTCGGCAGAAGTTTTATATTACGCACGGACCACCAGCCGTTAACGCACATATTCGGTGCTAGGGGTGGCATTCCACAGACCGCTGCCAGCCGGCTGCAGCGGTGGGCGGCGCGCTTGGCCGCATACGACTTTACCGTAGAATTCGTTCGCTCAGCAGACAACGGGCCGGCCGATGCTTTATCGAGGTTACCGCTACCTCAGGAGGGACGCTTGGTAGACGCAGTCAATTATATAAATTTAATAGAGGAATCTTTTCCAATTAGTTTTAAAGATATAGCTAGGGAGACTGAAAAAGATACAATGTTAAGCAAAATAAAAGGTTATGTAACTTTTGGTTGGCCGTTGACAGTGAGTGATACAGAGAAGCCGTATTTTGCAAGAAAACAGGATTTAGTTGTAGAAATGGGCTGCATCGTTTATAAATATAGGATTGTAATACCGAATACTTTACAAAAACAAATTCTAGATGAAATTCATGAGGGGCATTTAGGAATGAATAAGATGAAGAATTTGTCACGAAATTATGTATATTGGCACAGTTTGGATAGGGACATAGAGGAAGTATGTCGCGCGTGCACGGCATGCCGCGCAGTGCGCGACGCGCCGCCGCACGCACCGCTTCATCCATGGGAGTTCCCACTGCATCCGTGGCAGCGAGTACATGCAGATTTCGCGGATTGTGGGGGAACACGGTATTTAATTATGGTAGACGCGAACTCGAAATGGATAGAAGCTATTGATATGCGTAGGACAGATGCGCAGGCGACTATCGCAGCAATGAGAAGCATTTTTGCTCGGTTCGGTTTACCGTCATTACTCGTCACTGACAACGGACCACCATTTTTCTCACAGGAGTTTAAAACGTTTTGTAGTAAAAATTGCATAAAACATGTAACCACAGCTCCTTACAGACCACAGGGAAACGGGGCTGCGGAAAATGCGGTAAAAACCGTTAAGAAGGCGATCAAACGAGCTTTGTACGAGGGCGAGGACGTCGCCACAGCACTAAATAAATTTTTATTTCAATATCGCAACTGTCAACATGCAACCACTGGTGTTTCTCCTGCGGTGGCGTTGCAGGGGCGTAGGCTCCGCGGGCGCCTCGACGCTTTGCGCCCCGATGTGTCGGCTGTAGTGCGCGCCGCGCAGGAGCGGCAAGTGGCCGCTGCGGGCGGCACGCCACGCGCCCTTGCAGCTGGCGACGCGGTGCTGGCCCGCGACTACACCGCCAGGGGGGATAAGTGGTTGTCGGGTACAGTAGTCGATCAGACTGGACCGGTCTCGTACAAAGTAGACGTTGGACGTGGGGTCGGTTGGCGTAGGCATGTCGATCAAATTATGCCCGCACGTAACAAGAATCGTCATTCATTATCTCGAACTAGCATAGTGGGTAAAGATGTATCCCCAGAGCGGGAGGTTCCGTCGGTCTGTGAGGAGGCGGAGGAATCGTTCGAGGACGCGTCTGACGGCATGGATGAGAAGTCACGGACCGCCGGTCCCGAAGCGGCATCTGGGCCAGAGACACCACCACCACCGTCGGGTGCGTCTGCCCGCGCTCTGCGAGCATATAATCGGGCTCGATCAGGAGTGCCTAAATAAAATGCTTAGCTGTTCATGTTTGATTTACTTACATATTTTAGATTAGGCTTTAGCTTAAGGGGGAGAAATGTACCGATAGTTTGTATTATTGTTTATGATATTTGTACGGTGACGGGTAGATGTCAGTACTTATACAATATATCAGTTTGTCGCTAACTCTCGCCTTTCATTGATGCTGCAATTCTCACAAAAGCTGCCATTTCAAATATACACAGTGATGGGAATGTCAACACTTTTAAGGGCCTAAACATGGGTACACAACTGTCAGTAATTTTAAGACCACACATTGCTCTTATGCAGCGCTTTTGTGCCTTAAACACTTGTTCCCTCAAACTAGAACTACCCCAAAATATAATTCCGATCGCTAAATCGATGCCACTAAGCCATGGTAAGCTACCGATGTTGTGGCTGATTACGTATCATGACTGCCCCTCACACTATTGATACTGATAGGATGATCAGATCGGCCAAATCCTAACTTAATATTATTAATGCTAAAGTAAGTTTGTTTGTTTGTTACCTTTTCACGCCTAAAGCACTGAACCGATCATCCTGAAATCCTAAAATGTTGCATATACGTTGTCAGGTGTACAGAAACGGACATAGGGTACCATTCATCCCGAAAAAAAGTACTGTTCCCGAGGAAAACCACAATAACGTTCATTGATGTCGCCACGTGTTCGAATCACGATTGGATCATAATTTATTATGAAAACTTTAGTAGTTTTCAAAGCTAACGCGAGCGAAGCCGTGGGCAAAATCTAGTAATACATATAAGGAACCCGCCTTTAAGCGGACTAATAAGGCTGTAACCATCGTCAATTGGCAAACTATCCAACTTGCCCAGATTAGCCAACTAGCCCAAGTAATCCAGGAAATAATCCAGGAAAGTGTGGGTAGCACGGACATCAACAACGATTTCGTAGTGACTACGGGAACTATACCAGTCTTTGAGAAAGTCACCCTCGTCTAACAGTAGACCGTGATAATCTGCATAGAAGTTCGGTCGCGGACTCGAAATATTTATCAGATTTCAAATTCGATTCCATAACACACTGTGCGCACAGGTTAAGGTTATAAGGTTTAAGATGTCATATCAACTTATGTCATATCGACCTTATGAAAATGTAATGTTTTATTTATTTATTTATTTATTGTTATGGCACTTCAACGACTTATTCACTAAAACACACAAGAATACATTATATACATTTTTCGACATGGTGAATTTGTCACTTACAGAAGTGCACAGCACTTGTAAAAAACTTATGAGATAAAATGATAAAATTTGTTAGTACCTACAGTATTTGTTACGGACTATAACATTAAAAAGCTCAAATTAACGAATTCACAAATTAAAATAAACCACAAATAGCATAGTCTTAGGATTAACATTAACAGAATTAAAAATCTAAAGTTAAAAAGGGGGGAAAAGAAAAAAAAAAAAAACACGATTCCAAATAAAAACTGGTAATATTATGCAATGGTAACTGGAGCAATAGCAGTGGGTGCAATTATCAGTGGATTGTTGAGCGCGTGGAACAAGGTGAATCACCTTGAGCCCCCAGATTGGCTATTAGTCTCATACGGAATTGTCGAAAAGAGTTTGAGAATATGTCGATGCTATTGGTTCGTGAGGCTATTCTATTATAATTCCCCATCAGACGGTTCATGGGTGCAGAACTGCCAAGGTTAGTATGACTCGCAGTTGTGGCAAAGGTTTTTGTCATGCGACTAGACCTAACAGATTTCTGTCGTGGTACAGATAATTTTAGTTCCGCTAATAGATCCGGAACATTTGCCAACCCGTTCATGACTTTAAACAATAAGATCTGGTCAGCCATGCTTCTGCGGTGTTCTAGTGAGCACATTTTAAAATGGCTTAACCTTTGAAGATAACTAGATTCCCTCGGACAGGAAGGGCATCTAAAACGTAGATATCTGGTAAAGCTCCTTTGGATACGTTCTAAGCGATTAACGTGAACTCGATAAGTAGGGTTCCAGACTGGAGATGCATAGTCTAAAATACTTCTCACAAGAGCATTGTAGAGCACCTTTAGGGTAGAAATGGACCGGAAATCCCGACATATTCTTTTTAAAAAGCCAGACATTTTTGCAGCTTTAGCCGTGATCGTATCAATGTGGCTAATAAACGTGAGTTTAGAATCGATGTAGACTCCCAGATCACGAATCGTGTCCACTTTTTGAAGGATAACCCCATTGAGTGAATAAGACGTAGGTAGTGGTTTCCGTTTTTTCGTAAAAGTTATATGGTAGCATTTGCTTACATTTAACGACATACGGTTTTGGAGACACCAATTATGAATCGCATCTAGATCAGCCTGGAGTAGTTCAGCGTCGGCACCCGAGTGTATCTCTTTAAATATTTTTAAATCATCGGCAAAAACAGAGCATTTACCGTGTTTTACTGAGTGGACTATATCGTTGACGAACAGCAAAAAGAGAATTGGGCCCAGATGTGAACCCTGAGGCACCCCAGATGTGGAAAGGTAAACCGATGACGCATACCCCTTTACAACAACTCTTTGTCTTCTTTCTGTTAGATATGATCTAAACCACAGGAGAAGTTCGCCAAATATGCCGAAGCTTTCGAGTTTATGTAAAAGGACTTCATGATCCACCTTGTCGAACGCGCTGCTGAAATCGGTGTAAATAGAATCAACCTGGACACGAGAATCCACCGACCTACTTATCTCATTGACATAATGAACCAAATTAGTAGTGGTGGATTTGCGGATACAGAAGCCGTGTTGTTGGGGTACTAACTGAGAATTGATGTGTGATGTTAACAAAGGGCAGAGCAGGGTTTCAAAAAGTTTGGCAAAAACTGAGAGAAGTGAGATAGGCCGATAGTTCTGAACACTACTGGAATCTCCTTTTTTTAGTATCGGTACAACATTTGCTATTTTCCAATCCGAAGGAAATTGCGATGCTGCAATCGAATGGTTGAAAATGATTTTAAGCGGTAAAGATAGGCTAGTAGCACATTTCTTAATAAATACTGGCGGCAAACCGTCTGGCCCTGACCCTTTGCAGATGTTAAGTTTTTTCAATGCTTTTACGACATCTCGCTCGGTAAATGCTACTTTACCTAATGCTTGTTGATGATAGTTGTGAGGTTCTGTATGAGCTACAACAGGTGAACCGTTCGAAGGTGTAAAATTAGAAGAGAAATGCATAGCGAAAAGATTGCAGACCTCATCTCCGGTAGAAGCTGTTTTGTCTCCTAAACACATTTCCGACGGAATGTCACTGGACTTTGACTTTTTCGCTTTGACGTAGGACCAGAAAAGTTTTGGATTATGTCTAATACTTTTTTCAGTGAGACTCGTATAGTTTTTGTAGCACGTTCTTATCATCTTTTTAGACCTATCTTCTAATAATTTGTATTCTAATTTATCCCTAGGGTTCTTATACTTCCTGTAACGCATTCTAAGCTTTTCCTTTTCTTTCAGGAGCCTGATGAGAGGTTTAGTAAACCAAGGGGGGTATTTATAATTCGATTTTTTGGATTTCGGAACGTGCTCATCTACGATTCCATTTAAATGCCCATAGAGGTCAGTTACCATAGCATCGACATCATGTAAATTGGAGAAATGTTCAGTCCAATTAATATCGTTAATCTTCTTATTGATTAATACATAATTAGCGTCTTTAAAGTTATATCTCACGAGTCTCTTACTTTTCAATAAAGCTGGGGAGGTATTTTTAAATGAAATTTCTAGGGGTGGGTGATAGACATCCACTGTTGATAAAGGGAAATTGCATACACTTACAATTCCTCCGTGAAAGTTACATAATATTAGGTCTAAAGTTTTATGATAACAATTTTTGACGGTGTTAATTTGCTCCATATTGCATAATGACATAAAGTCTATCAGTGAGTAGCCTAGCGCGTTAGCATAGTTATGAGCAGTCGTACAGGATGTGTTGGAAAGCGTCACATCTAATTTCCAATTAATAAAACTAAGATTAAAATCTCCAGCTATCAGGGTTTCGTCACCAGTGGAGTCAATGATAAATGAGACCCTATCAAGGAACGAGTCCAGTGTATGTTTCTGTACTGGAGGGGGCAGATACACAGCGCAAACATTTAGGTTCTGACATTTATTACCGTTAAAAATCTTGAGTTTGATCCATAAGTTTTCTGAGCCTGTTTCCCACTGCGGCATACGGGTAGAATCGATAGACTTCAAGACAGCTATCAGTACACCTCCCCCTCTCTTGCCACTATGAATGGTTGATGCTCGGTCTCTGCGATAGATATTGTACCTAGAGTCAAATAATTCACCATCGTTTATGCTATCGTCGAGCCAAGTCTCCGTGCCGATTATAACATCATATTTACTCAGTCGTGTGGCCAATTCGATCATGTTCAATTTAGTCTTCAAGCCTCTGAAGTTTTGGTAGTAAACGTTGAATTTTAGGTATTGATGTACGGTATTTTAGCACGGATATTTTGCGAAAATGTGTTCAAAGCAGAGCTACACCCTCTAGGCTTCTTATGTGTTTGGCTTGCTGTCCATCAGCTTTTCTTATGAGAATTTTACCATCACGAACCCACACATATTTGTATCCCTTTTCGTTAGCTGCCTTTCTGGTAGCCGCATGGATTTGTTTATTAAGGGGAGATAAATGTTCCGAAACATAGATTGGCTTGACGGGGCCACCATACCCTAGGTGTTGCGAATTCAACTTTGCAGTAGGATGCGCCTTGTTAAAGTTCGTGACCGAAGCTAGGATTATGTCCCGCATTCGAGTGGTGCGCAGCTTGACAACAACTGCTCTAGGGTTGCTATTTTCAGGGTCCAATTTCCGAACTCGCACGGCCGACAAAATATCTTCCTCTTTCATTTCGGTTGAAACCGCGTTTCCTATCTGCATAACCGTCTTTATGTGCAAGCAATTGTAGACCTTAGGGTGGTAAACATTTCAAGTCCCGGAATGTACACCTATGATTTTTTTACACAAAATAAACGACCAACCTGTGCATAGAAAATGACCTCCTTTCCGCAGAGTATAAAAGCGCCGACGTGGGTCATGTCAGTCCATCTGCCATGAATCTGATTATCCTCGTTTTATAAACTAAGTGTTTTATACACGGGAGGTCAGTAATTAGTGCGCGCTAGTTAGCTCGACTTAACTTTGAAGTTTGCTAGCCGAACAGGAAGTTAAAAACTAACGAACTTTGCCAGAACTTCCTCTATTGAGGTTCGAAGGAAATAATGATCAATAAATCACGGTTCTGAGCGTGATTTGCAACAGTAACGATGAAAATTTAGACTTTAGGTAAACAGTTGATTAGCCTGCATTGTTTTCAGATATTGGTGCCACTTATTATTCATTTAATATACATATAATTAATATTTTAAACATTACTATAAAAACACATAAAAATAAAAAATGTTGCCACCGGCATCGGGAACAGGGAATAGCCCACCGGCATTAGGAACAAGGATTGGTGCCCCTCATTATTAATATACTTAATAAATTATTTGACTGAGCTAATGTTTACAGAGATATTAAATTTTTATTTCTTAAAAAGAAACCTTTTTGTCTTACCTCAAGCTACAGATTCATAGTAGTAGGTTATACAACGTGTTACAAAAATACCCCTAAAGCCGAACGGGGATTAAAAGGTCCCTTGTAAAGAGTCTATTGGCAATATATTAAAACAAAAGAAACACCATCAACAGACTACTTTTTTCGATCTCTGTTAGAGTTGTCTCCACGTGTTATTGTCAGATCAAAGGTCGAAAGTGGTTGAATACCAGTATTTTAAACAGAGTGACTCCTGATTCCCGCAACTACTAGATACTAGAGGGTATCGATATCCTATGGTAACACAAGTATTTAGCTAAAACTTAGATAGATACCTAACTAGGTTTTCCAAACACCGCTGTTTATACAACATGGCAGTAAACTATAATATCAGCGAGAAATTCTCGCTGTAGAGTATCCGAGTGGCCTAAAGTTGCAAACTGGGCGATAGTCTGACACTTCGACGAAGCTTCTTGTAAATTTAGCTCGTTGCCCCAACCCCAGACAGCATTTAGGTCAATATGCTGTGTTTAGGGCTGCCAACCGTTCTAAATGTGCTGAGACATACGGTTTCTTTACGGCGTCCCGTATGAAGTACGACATTTTTGCGCTGAATTTATGTTATTTAACATTTTGCTTTCAAAATATGAACATATGTTTGCTGTTTCCTCTACAACGTGAAAAGGGAACACAGCACAGATTAGTTTGAAATAAAAGTTATTTTTCGTAGCCGTGCTACGCGGCTACGAAGGCTACGAAAAATAGAAAGGTGATTCTATCTGCTTTCATGGGTTTTTTAGAAGTGTCTATGGAGAAAAAGATGTGGTAGCCTAGCCGGTTGAACCTGCTTCCATGCAGAAGGGTCTGAGCTTGACCCCAGCTTGCACCTCTGACGTGAATTTGGTTATCATTGCATTAACGGTGAAGGAAAACGTCGTGAGGAAACTTGCAAACCATAGAGCTACAAAAAGATGATGTGTAGTCCACCAAACCGCACCAGGCCAGCGTGGTGGACTAAGGCCTAAAGTGATTATGTATTTATGGGAATATACACACATCAAAAAAAGTTTGCGATCACTAGCATAATTATTTATGTGAAGATTCCGAATTCAAAGTCCAACTGAAATCTGATTTATATTTATCTAGATAACCATCAATCTATATTTATCATGATAATTATCGCTTTGAATCCCGATTAGAAAATTCGGCTTCAAAAAGGCTACATAATTTTTCAAAGTGATCGCAAACTTTTTTCAATGTGTGTATTAGTTTTAAAGGTGTTACCTATTATCCAGTCTGATCTGAAGTTTTCGTCAGTTTCGAATATCCCAAGTTTTCGTTAGGTTTGTGTTGAACGTACGATCAGCAACAAAAGTAGCTGAACATTTGAGTTTTTAAACTTTGTATTAATTAGATAACTAATTGATAGGAAACAAAAACTTCAAGACATACTTAGAGCTGTATCTGGCAGCTCTAGGTTTCTATTAAAGCTATTGTTTTAAAACAATTAGTTTACTAATTAATGCTAAGTTTAAAAACTCAAATGTTCAGCTACTTTTGTTGCTGACCATTCCTCTGTTCGCGTCAAATTAGAAACTCTTGTATAAAGTCGTGTTATTAATACTAATATTAACGATAATACAAGTTGCATCAAGCAAAGAGGGTTTTAGCTATGAAATTGTGATAAGAAAGAGAACATCATTGCTAAGTTCTCTATGTTCATTATAATAAAAATCAAGCAAGCTTTAAAAGTAAATGGTTATATGGTTATTGTTGTTTGCACTAGGATTATACTTTTCTATGTTCAAAGCCAGACACATAAATGTTGATGTTCGAAATGAATAGGAGTACAAGTGGGTATTTTCTTTTCCAAGAAATCATGTCAATAATATACACTTAGGTACATACATGAAAAACAAGTTGTACAAAGCTCGTCGAGGAAATGTTTTTTCTTATTCCTGCTTGTTGTTCCATAAAACATTGCCCTACATTGTCAGTATTTACTTATAAAAACTAGGCTAGAACTCAGCGCATATTTAGAATTGTTAATTGCAATGCAACTTCCCCACTTTCTCTGTCACGCGATTGAAATATTACCTACTGTACGAGGTATACGTTTTCATGAGTGGTTTAATGCACTAACATTGTGTAAAGGCAGCTTTTAATTACGTTGTTTTTTTTTCGGATGGAGGTTTTAACAGCACGTGCATCAGTATTTAAATGCTGTTGTTTTAAAGATAGTTGGTGAAAGAGTTAGTATAAACCTGCGTTCACATTTGCGCGATTTGTTTTTGGCACAAAAGCGCACGAAACTTTGGAATTTAATAGTTAGTTTTAACGTACATTTTTTATCGATGTAAAGTACACGCGCACGCTCAGCGCCCGAACAGTTATCGCGTAGCACACGCGTCGCAATCGCGTAGCGTCCGCGCCGCCTCCACCCTCCCGACTAGGATGGTAAATGCAATGTGAGATCTATTGACGTGTCATAAGATTCTAATTAAATACAACAAATTTCAAAGCGAGTTAGACGCGGGTGCGTTAGTGCGTGGCGTGCGCTTAGCGGGCGCGTGTCGTCTGAACGCACCCTTAATGTGATAGTTTGGCATTTTGTGACTAAATCACGCCACGTAACAGCTGAATGGATTCGGCTGGAATAAGATGCAAAATGTATCCTGGATTAGCATAAACTGTTTAACTCAGAATAGCAGCTAGTCTTTTATACACTTGGGAGCAAATAAATCGAGCCACTCCTTTTTTCACGTGTCCTGGTTATTAGTTTTGGTTTCATGGATTATTACTAAGTTGACAAAAAACTACCCTCATTGTAAAGGTTATTTGATAACCTTTTAGGCAATATATGTTTCGAATTGATCTTTTCCATAATAGGTACCAAAAGTAATAACAATTCTACGTGAAAAATAGAAGTGGCACGATTTAGTTGCTCAAAAGTATATTTTCCACTAGTCGTGCCTGCGTCTCCGTCTGCGTGGAAGTCGGAAACTAATATTGCGTCGTAATATAATATAATCTTTATTGGAACAAAACACATTTTACAAATTGATTGCGTACGTAAATAGCTACATTAGTTACAAAACTGTGTCGCAGCTATTAACGCCCTCCTCCAAGAGGGAGTAACTAACTTTCTTCTTGGTAAGTTTAAATTCTAATATATGTATGTATCTATGTTATTCCGAGATACGCACACTATTTGTCTATGAAAGTCATCGGCATTGAGTACTTATAACGTGATACGTGCACAAACAAATCGACAACGTCAGACAAAAAATGTAAAACTGATCGAAATGGATTATATTTGTTACCCTTTAACCCCCCTTTTTTAAATATTTCCAATGTTCCGTGTACAGATTTAATAACAAGGTGATTGGTAAAACACTAACAACCTCTTAAGAGGTCATTGTACTCATCATTATCTATGAACAACTAACAAACCTGAAATCGCGAAAAAAAAATCAGCTCTTCCCTACATTTTGACGACTTCATGTAGGGAACACCTTATACTTATATAACAAAATTAATAAAATCAAAAATATACACCCCTTACCGAACTGCGAAGCTAAAACTATTATTAAAGAGTAGCTATTAGGACTAGATTATGATCAAACTGAACTTATAGCACTATAAAGCGTTGTGAAACAAACACCGACACACACGCATGCATCCAAACACACACATACGTACACATACCCACACACACCAATGTACATACATACACACACAAACACACATGTACACACACACACATACATACACATACACACACACATATTCACACACACACAATTACACACAACCATGGTGAGACATGACAGCTACACAATGACACTTCCACACTTCTGCATTTATTTACATAGAATTAATTGTGTCTTTCAACTATGAGAGAGGACACTGATTTCTGTAATACAGGTCTTTGAACCTAGCTCAGAAGTCAGGGACTCCGTAATAATTGTGACTGTTTTATGTGAATAAAAATATTATTATTATTATTATATTATTATTATAACACTTGATTTTTTTTTCGCGATTTAAGTTTTGGTCCCATTATAAAAGTTGTTCATAATGATGAGTACAATGAGTTAGAGGTTGTTAGTGTTTTACCAATCACCCTGTGTGTATGTTTAGATATAAATGTGAAATGTACTTACCCTATTTTGTTTATGACCTAGATTTGGTGTTATAAACAAAAAAAAAACGGAACTGAAAACGGTAAAGGAACAAATCAGAACATCCAATACCTCGCTAGGTCTGTTTTGTATCATAGTTTTTATTTTCTTCCCGGGACATTTCTGTAGGGGTCAGATTTTTATGTTTTCCTTGTTTTCCTCGTTCTTTAGGTCGCAGAGACCATTCTTATGAGGCGCTGGCATTGCTGATACGCCGCCGTTTGTTCTTATTTACTGTTTCAGATTGCGCTCCTCCACCTTCTATACATAAGGCTTTTTATACAAATAAAAACGAGTGCGAGCAACAAAGTGAACACTCAAAGTTGTTTTCATCGTACAAAACTTGGTTTGATATTTTAATGAATATTAAAGTTGGCTCTGGGCAGTAAGTTCTGGAAATCGTAAGAAGAATAATAGTCTTGGCCAAGCAGTGAAATTATATTATGGGCTAACAGTAAAAAAGTTAGGTTTTACATAAACCTCATCATTAATTACGCAATTTTAATTAAGATCTGCAGGGCAATTGTGTAACGTAACCAAAATCAATAATGACAGTTGATGTGTCAAAACAATATTCATTGCGTAGTACGAGTACATAGTTGTGGAAAAGCCGGATTGTTAATACATACTTTGCTATGGAATTGGTTGTCCTGTCAAAATCAAAGCCATAGCGATTACGAGTGTGTTGCGTAATTAGAATGCTGGTAATCTAACAGTCATAATGCTGATGTTTAACCCATACAAGTACACATACTTATTAATGTGAAGCATTATCATTAATCAACCGTGTGCCTCAATTAAACAGAGATGCTGTCAGAATATTTTTATTCACGTCGTCTGTCACAGCAGTTAAGCTCTCTAACGTTGTTCAACTAACTTATTCATTGCTTAAACGGCATTTGGATTGCAGGTTTAAATTTAGCGTATTGGGAGCAGTCTGGGCAAAGTGGAACACGTCTTGATTGCTACCGGAGAGCCTTTTTAAATGTTCATTTTTGTTTAATCAATGTACGGTTGTTTAACTTGGCTCCAGCAGACAGCCGACTTATTGCCAACACAATAGTTTAGTTCTAATTAAAAACTTTGGAATGCACGAGTACATGAAAATGCGGACACGACACCAACTCAATTTTTCATCGGCAACGACCGACTACGCTGTATAGCCAAATGGTTGATCGGTTGTCGAGTCCTTAGTTGGTATTACCTGCACTGACCGAACCACTCAAGGTATAAGACAGCAGAGACTAAACGATTGGAATGGAGAATAGTTGGCGCTAAAGATCAATCTAACTAAACAGTTTAGTTGGTGATATAATCGGCCGTCTGCGGGAGCCCTTATGCTGTACATTTGCTTCTCTAAATAAGGCTTGTTGAAATAATACTTAACGAAAATTGTACGTTTTGTTCGACACGCAAACAATTTACAAAAGAAGCCTTGACGGGGCAGTTTTTTTTAAATGTATGTATAGGTATTTAATTCATCATTCAGCCTTAAACACGTCCACTGCTGGACACAGGCCTCCCCCAAAAGGGGGGGTTTGCCGTAATCATCACTCTTGGCAGGCGGGTTGGCGATCGCAGTATGGTTGTTAAAGTACTGAGAGAATGCTGCTGCCCATCCTCTAGAGAATCCCTTAGCCGCCTTTTACGACACACACGGGAAGAGATGGGGTAGTTCTATTCTTTAAGTCCGGCACTACACGAGACTCCGGCACTACACGAGACTCCGGCACTTTACGAGATTTCGGCACTACACGAGAGGTATTTAATTACCAACGTTTTTTACGTTTTTATTTAATAGCACTGTTTAACGTTACTTTTACCAGTAGATAGAGTTTACTGCCCATATGTCATATGAGAAACAATACCATAAGCTAATATATTATATTAGACAGTGCATTAGTTTATGATGCATTATGTACACAGTGCAGTATGCACGACACGTCTTGTTAATTAAGGCGTAAACGTTGGATAATTTGGGTTTTTGTTTGTGGAATATTTGCTAATGCTAAATAGTTAAAACGGGAACTAATTGAACTTATACTATGTTCAGTTTGCTCTCCGATCAATGAAAAATTTAACTTCGTTCCAAATTCTAATAAGTAGGTTGGTAACTTATCCTGTGTGGGTACGGGCTAGAATATAAAAGTTTCTCACCGCACACTGGGAATAGGGTGATGTAAGATTCAACAAAACCTAGCACTCTTGGTGGTAGGATCTATTGGATCTATATAGACCGCCCCTGGCTAGCTACCACCCTCACATTAAAGTCCAGCGCCAAGTAGTTTACTGTGTTCCGTCGTGTGTGTGTGAGAGTCGGAGCGGTATAAGGAAATCGCTCTATAACTCTGTTACTTGGCTTCGTGTGTTCCTTACCCTACTATCAGGTGCGACTAGTGTAAAAAGAGGACAAGTCAAATAAAAATAATGAAAAAAAAGCGGTGTTCATTTAAACATTAACTTTTTCGCTTTACTGTACCCAGTTCTCAGGTTGTCCCTTCTCGCAGCGGTTACTTACAGTAACGCTAATAATACTTAATAAACATTTATGCATAGAACCAAGCTATTTTCAATCCAAACAAGGCAGTTATACAGGATCGACACATCACGCAGGGCTCATCGATTGTTGATACAAACGACTTGTCGCGTTCGTTCTGAGTGAAAGGAGGTTGATATGTACGCGTTGTCACGGTCCCGGCATTAAAGAGATATTGCGCGGCATAAATTTACCAGTCGGATCTCTGAATTAAGTGGGGTTTTATTTGTTGCGTCACGTGCCACGCCGAGGCCTCCAGATCCCACGCCTGTTTAGGCCGCTATAAACTTTTCAGGTTTCCGTTCTCGTTGAAAGGGTACTACTAATAACGCAAACGTCCCGTCAGAACCGGTGGTCGCTTCTTATATTACGTGGATAAATAAAACACATTTTGCGTTATCCGCTCGCGCAGTTTTTCTGTACGCCTCGGGCGCTTTTCGTTTGCCATAAGCCGCAAGGTAAAGGGTTCACACGTTCTCCGTGCCGCGGTTGCAATTTCCTTTTGTGGCGGTCATTCGTTAAATTTTCATCGGTCGGCAGGGTCAAGTGCGCACACCCAGCCCGCTTGAATGCTTTATAATTTAATTCTAGCCGGACATTTCGCGCTCATAAATAACACAAACCAAACAAAATTTGCGTTATATTTATAATTAACAACACATAGAGCGCGGTTTATTGTTAATAATTGAATACAATGTTGCGTTTTCATTACACTAATATTTACTCTATTCAGGCGTTTAAAACATCCAATGTTTCAATAAATCATGTTCTCGTGCATGTGATGGACGGGAAATTAATCGTGTCAAAAGCTCGCTACCGTTTTTATAGTCTAATTTACCGTAGTTGTGTTTATTTTACTGGGTGTGATTTTGCACAATTTTCAATATATTATGTTATGTATGTAAATACCAATCAGTTACCTATAGCTGAATATAGAAAACATATCCAAATCTATTTAAAGAGGAGGAATGTGTTAATTACAAATATTCCTAGGGGATTTATTTTTTAATTTGGATTGCCAATATTATTAATTATAACCTTACTAGCTTTTGCCCGCGGCTTCGCTCGGGTTAATTTAGATAAAAAAAAACTCTAACACACTACTAACGTTTCTACAATAATTAAGTCAATCATGATTCGAAAGACACGTGGCGCCATCTATTATCATTATTGTGGTTCTCCTCGGGAACAGTACTTTTTTTCGGAATAAAACGTACCCTATGTCCGTTTCTGTATACCTGACAACGTATATGCAAAATTTCAGGATGATCGGTTCAGTGGTTTAGGCGTGAAAAGGTAACAAACAAAAAAACTTACTTTCGCATTTATAATATTAGTTAGGAAGTTAGGATTTTGTCATTATTTGTTCAATAAATGAAGCATTTCATTACTTATTGGTTCTCTATCTCTAAGTTGTATTAGTATCCGTGCATCTAGCAAGAAAATAAACCCACGCTCATTGATAGGTAGTGTGCACGGATGTTATTACACCTAAAGAAACAGTAAATTAATTGATTGATTCATAATAATTAGTTTTGTAGTTTTACAGAAAATATATAATTATACCATCAGTATTTTTTATGATTGCTACATCATCGTTTTGAAATTGAACAACAATGTTTTTATTACGTTTTATACAAATTAAAAATATTTGTTATTCAATTTTCAATACCGAGTAACACCACAAAATTCTTATAGTAAAGGATGATGGGCGTTTTGGTACTCATGTCCAATCAAAATGAATTTACCATCGTTGGATAGTTCTTTTCATGAGTACAAAAAACTACTTTTGCAACAAACCCGTATGAATTGTCTGTTTTGAAATATAGTCGTCAGAAGATACTGGATGTTTAGTTCGAAATAGAATTAAAAAAAATCATATCTCCGGTTTGGCTTGACCGATTTTGATGATATTTGCACACATTTTGAGCTAAATAAAATTCAGTTAACGGATGAAAGTCATAACAAAATCGGTTTAGTATTTTTTCAGTTAGGGGTGATCTATCTACTAAACAACTCGGACACGTTTTTTTAGGCCTAAAAATAAAAGTCGCTAGCTCTATCGTTACTCGATATTGACATGTTGTACTAATAGGTATAATACTGGGAACTGTTTAAAACGCACAGTGAACGAGACGTACAGTCGCGATCTTGAAATGTTTACCACCCTAAGGTCTATAATTGCTTGCACATTACTTTTTCATAAGGTCTTTCGGTCGCTCGCAAAGAATTGACAGGGCACAGATTTTTTTTTCTTAATTGACCTAAAAAGGTTAATTTAAAGGGGATATTTAAGGTCCAATCAAAATAGATGGACAAACTTTCACAGATCACAGTACTCATGAATATGAACAACTTTTACAATGGGACCAAATCTGAAATATAAAAAAAAATATCAGTTGTTCCATACATTTTGATCGTGTAGGTATTGCACTTTTGTATGGAACAGCTGTTTTTTTAAATATTTTAGCGTTGGTCCCATGGTAAAAGTTGTTTGTATTCATGAGTACTGTGATCTGTAAAAGTTTGTCCACCTATTTTGATTGGATCTTATAGACTAGGTAGCATCTTTAGCATAGAAAAAGAAATCAACCTATTTAGTAAATTCAATCAAGTTCGCTCTATACAACTTTTGACACACATACCTAAAAAGGAGTTCATGACATCAAAAAGTGGTCAATAGCCTTTTTGCTAGAATTGACGCTTCACAATTTTGAAAACGAATACTAATGTAAGTTGATATGACATTTTGAACCTTATTGCGCACAGTGTGAGAAGGAATTCAATTTGAAATCTGATAAACATTTTGAGTCCGCGACTGTACACGCGAAGTGAATCACAAAAAAATGGTAAGAGATTGTTAGTGATTTACATTTTACTGCAAGAGAATACTTAATTAAAATATTTATTAATTCAGTATTCATTTAGCAGCATGCTCATACCGAACCGAATCGCTCATTCGAAACACAATTCGTTAACAATTAAATCCACTTCACAATACATTATTTATCTTTATTCTCGAATCCTTTTTGTAATAAAAACAAAACTTACGTGTGTTGTGTACGTTCCAAACTTGTTGTGTACAAGGGTTAATCCGACGGTGCAAAAGGATTAAAATGAAATTACAGTATTAGGAAGCAGGGCGAGGGGCTACGTTGATTGCTTCCCCCGTTCCCAGTCGAGTCACGTTAGAGGTGTAATTTTGCAAAAAGGGGTGATTGTAAAGTAGTAGAGAATTCGAGAGAAGTACGTCCGTCTGGTGGGCCGAGATCGCGGCTCGCGGGCGCGAAGGAGCTACTAAATGAGTTAACTTTTCCCATTTATACTCACATTATTCCTATTAACTTCGTCGCCATTCAGAGTATGTACCTCCTCGAGTGCTGCTGCTAATTACAGGTGCTCCAATTAACGAGTTATATCGTTCGGCTGTAATCTCATCAGACTTGAACTTGTTAAGTGATCTTTACAATTAAATAGTTATTTTAGGCAGTTTGAGTTTAAGATAATTTTGGAGGCAAAACTTTATATGTAAGCGTGTATTTAATTTGTTTCAACGTTAATGTAATTAATAAGTTGATGGCGTTTTGGTAGAGATAAACACTCATAAACTCACGCCTGTATTCCCCGAAGGTTTGGCAGAGGTGTATACACCCACATTTCGCCGTTTATGTTTATGTCCCATGGAGCTCGTGGCTAAATAATTACAGCCGCATAGACCGATCTTCCGGGTTAAGCCACGCTTGCCGAGGTTGGTCTGTGGATGGGTGACCATTTACCATAGCGAGTTTCCTCCGTGCCTCGGAAAGCACGTGAAGCCGTTGGTCCCGGCTGTCATTTGTAGATCTTTGACAGTCGTTACTGTTGGTCAGAAGCCAGAAAGTCTGACAACCAGTCTTACCAAGAGTATCGTATTACCCAGTTACTGGGTTGTGGAGGTCTGATAGGCAGTCGCTCCATGTAAAATACTGATATTCAGCTGCATCCGGTTCGACTGGAAGCCGACCCCAACATAGTTGGGAAAAGGCTAGGCAGATGATGAATAGGGGGCGAGCCTATTGCCATCGACCGGGCACAAATCCAGACTCCGGGCTGCTACTAAGAAATTCCACATGGAAAAACACAATAAAACTTTGCCCGAGCTGGGGATTGAACCCAGGACCTCACGCTCAGCAATCGCGCTTGTGACCGCTGGACCAACGAGGCAGTGGTGGAGATGATATGTATATTAATATACTTACACCTGTCTTTTAGAGAGATGGAGTGACAATAAAGATAGCCTTACATGCTTAAGGTAGCCAGTAGAGACAAAGCGTTTAAAAAGCAAATTGTTTTCACTTATTTGCTTGGTATTGTTTTTCAGCATAGCGTCACCTTAGAGTGAAAAGTTCGGGAATTCATTTTGGTCAATACGCAGTTCCCGCGGGAAGTCGTGCGCAAAAACTACTCAATTACGAATGTTTTATACCACATAAGGGCTTAATTTAAGTGCCTGCACACTAACTTCGCACCCCTTGTATTACTGCGATATAGTTTCATTTTCTTAGTTGTTCCGATCATTTTGAGCACTCTGTGCGTCCCGATATATATTTGAAGCTGACTGTACCATTAAGTGTTTAAGTCTTTTTTGAACTCCATGCGTTTAAGGCTATTCTTGTGTGTGTATATGTGGAAATCCTAGGATTAAGTTCTTTTTTTTTGTTACAAACTAAATCAAAAAATCTTCAGCGATATTTACCCTAAAAGTAAGAAAAACAAACTTATTGAAATAATATATTTAAAATGTGATAAAATGGATGAGAAATATTCGTGACAAGTGCATTATTTGTTTATTGTTTGAGTACGTATACTTCTAATAAAAAAAAAGATAGTCAAGCAGTCGTCCGATATAAAAAACGTTTCATTATTTTAGTTCTTTTAATTTCAAATGGACGCTAAAAATAGATGCTGTTTAAATTAAACAACATGAAAAATCTCTCAAGTATTTCAGTGTAACCCTCTACGGTCAGCATAATTTCACCTTGTTTTTGCACTTGTACGCAGTTACGGTCGGGGCATAAAAGACACGTGAAATAACCTATGAATATTAATCATATGGACGAAAAAGGGCAAAAACGTTATGCCTTTAGGCTTAATTATCATGTTGCGTGTTTTTCGTTATTACAGTGTAACCACGCCTTAATTTGAGCTAGAGAAATGTCCAACGTTTACTTCACAAAGCTTAGGTAATTATTACTGTAATAGGCACTTTACGGTTACAACGAGGTCTACTTACTGATTATTTGTGAATCGTTTTATTATTTCAAGAGAATTTTAATGGTTTAGGTCGGTTAATGATTCGGATAAAAAATAAAATATTCTAGTAAAACTTGTCTTCTTGTCGGTCTTGAGAATAATTTTGATCCTGAGCAAGTTTTTTCAGTCAGCGGCGAAAGTCGGTTAACACCGTTACTTTTATATAACATCTAAAGTGACACAAAATTATTCGATATACTTTTCAGCATCTCATGGTTTTTTTTTCATTTTGGTCAAAAATTTATGTTATTTTAATGTTATATAAATTATATTCCGTTTTTTTATATTATTATGTCCATTTAATTTTGTCAATTCAAAAACAGATTTTCGTCGCTGACTGTACTAAAACCTTTTTCTTGTCTCCGTCGTTTTTACGTCATCATTAACTTTAATAAAATAAATAAATAAATTAATTAATCCATCAATTAAAAATCATTCACGCTTTAATAAAATTAAAACAGACCTCCAAACAAGAAATATTCACTTCTGACCTGTCCATCTGGCTGGGATTCACACTGAATTAAACAACCTCACTCACACTCTAGCAACATCTAAGCACACCGTAAAGTGCCCACCAAGGAGGCGATATGAAAAATTTAAAGTAAGTACGGAGAAAACGTACCACCAAAGTCAGATGTCAGTTCAAGCCACGTGTCTACACCGGCATGCCACCGACACAGACAGGTAAAGTTGCACTTTACGACCGAGCCGGTATTCACCGTCGCTAAATAGGCACTGAACTCGTAAAATCTTTTAAAAGTCGGCGCAACTATTTTATTCTTATTGTGTCTTTATCAGTGCTGTAATATTTCTTTGCAGCTTATTAAACTGTTGGAACTGAATCGTTGGGAACTTTTTGCATTTTCTTTACTTCGTTTGATAGTCTCTCTTTTGATTAGCGTTTTCTTGGCGTAAGATGTGCTATTTTATAAGGACATTGAGAGATGGAATGTCTGATTAAACATGAATTTTCTTTGTCTTCTTTAGTGTCGATTTCAGTGTGAATGATATATTTTTTACTTCCTGACTAGGTTGCGTAAGACGTTCTAGAAAAATACTTACAGTATTTTTTGCATAGACACAATCATTCGGGCATTTCCATTTCAAAGAATGTGCTACGCTTCCCGTTCATTCTATAGCAAAAAAATACATTTCATTACATGCTCGCTAAGTCTAATTAAAATCAACATTGGACTGCTTATTTAAATTTCGCTTACAACAAAAAGGTGCATCTCAAGTACATAGCTCCACATTAACCCATTGTGTGCTACGGACTCTTTTGATCTTTAACCCGTACACTGAAAGTGGGTCTGAGCAGTGCCAAGGCCAGCGTAATTGAGCGCGCGTCAAATAAGGCAGTGTGGAGACGGAACAGAAGCAAAAGTGAAATATTTTTATGTAAATTACTAGAGAATATGGTATAACCAATCTTTCAATGTATGTGTTACAATTTCAGTCGCACCTCGATTTTGCCAGCTACAACAAGGTGCGGCAGGTTGCAGGTGGTTAGAAGTTAGGTATAACCTATTTAATCACGACTAAAACTCGTTGTAGCCCTCAAGAGGTGTAGCTGATAAGATTAGCCTGAAGTGTCAGCAGAGCACACTCGGTTAGGTTAGGTTAGAAACAGAAAGTATTCGTGCCGCGATCACTTTCGTTGTTATTTTTTTAACAGCACAGCGTATAAGTTTATTGCTGAAAAATTAACACAATTGTTACAACTTCAAACTCTAATTGTTGAAACTTAACACTCCCATACAACTCTTTCAACAAATAGGTTACACTTAGTTTTAACCAACTACAACCGGGCGCAACTAGTTGTAGCCGATTAACCTTAGGTGTAACCGCACTACGGCTTTTAGCCGTAAGTGTACCTTTTTATTTTTTTTCGTGGGAAAATCCTCATGGATACCCTTCGCCTGGGGAAGGCGAAGGGTTATGCCGGACTCTTACCGGCTAAAAACCCACGGTGTTCCTACTCCTGACCCTTGGCCGGGGTCACGGGATTCGCAGCTGCATGCACCGCAACCCCGGCAGGCCTCGGTCCGCCATCCCCTGGCGGACCTCACCTTCTGTGGGGCCTTGCCCCACGTCCTCCTGAGAGGCGCGCACGGAACACATGCGCGCCGCCTTCTCGGGCCTGTTGCTGGTCGGGCGACGGGTCCCCTAACCCGTCGCCCGCAGGCCACACACTAGGGTGGCCGGAGATCGTCGCGCGCCCTCCGGCGGCGCCCGGTGCGTCTGGCGCGGGAAGGGAGAGTGGCCGTCGCCTCTCTCTCCCTCTCCGCTCCCTCCTTGGTCGCCATCACCACCTCGCAAAAGGAGGTGACGGAAGCGAGAGGTCACCACCGATCGCCGCGACTAGTTCACGGCGCTGCGTCGCCCACGCACGGCACTCCTGCAACGTGTGCAGCGCCGTGTCTTCCGGGCAGTCGACGCAGTGGTGACATCCGGGCGTCTGCTCCCGGCCTATGCGACACAGGTACTTCCCGAAACATCCATGTCCCGAAAGCACCTGCGTCAGCCGGAAGCTGAGGGCGCCATGCCGCCTCTCCAGCCACTCCTCCATAACGGGTCTTACCGCCGCTATTGCGGCGTGCCCTGCGCTGGGTTGCGCAAGTCGTTCTCTCCACTCGGCCACTAGGATCTGGCGGAGCTCACTCCGCTCAGGCGCCTCCTCGCGCTGATGATATCTCAGCGCGAGGGCCCTCGCCTCCAGATCCCAGGGCATCGATCCGGCTAGGAGGCTCGCCGCCTCGAAGGAGATCGTACGGTACCCCCTTATCACCCTGACGGCCATCGCGCGCTGCGGTCTGCGCAGGATTGCGACGTTGCGCGCCGTCAAGGTGTCCGCCCATATTGGCGCCCCATATAGGGCCATGGACCGTACGATCCCCGCGTAGAGCCTCCGGCAGGAGGTGTTGGGGCCCCCCAGATTGGGCAGCAGCCGCGACAATGCAGCCGCTGTGCCCATCAACTTTGGCGTCAGTTGCCGAAAGTGAGGCCCAAAGTTCCACCGGCCGTCGAGGACAAGTCCTAGGTACTTCATCGTCGACTCGACGCCGATGCGAACACCTCCCACTGTGATGTGGGATCCCGAGGGTGGTCCCTTCCGGGGCCCGTGGAAACACAGGGCCTCGGACTTCTGCAAGGCCACCTCGAGACCCAACCGCCGGATCCTTGTGACGACCTGCGCAACCCCAGCTGTCGCCAGTATGGCTGCCTCGCGGTGCGTCCTCCCCGCGCCGTGACTAGCGTGTCATCGGCGTAGCAAGTCACGCCGACGCCGCGGAGGAACGCACCGCGAAGCACCCAGTCGTATCCGATGTTCCACAGGAGCGGGCCCAGAACCGATCCCTGCGGAACACCGCACGACATCTCTCGTCGACTCCATCCTCCCCGACCCGGGTAGATGACGGCTCTCTGCGTCAGGTAGGCCCCGACAATGCGGCGGAGGTAAGTCGGCATCCGATGGTGTTCGAGTGCCGCTCTAATGCAACTCCAGGGCAAGGTGTTGAAGGCGTTGGCGATGTCTAGAGACACCGCCAAGACGACCTCGCCCCGGGTAACTGCCTCCTCCGCCTGAGCCCTCACGCGCATGATTGCGTCCACGGTGGAGCGCCCCCGGCGGAAACCGAACTGGCTGTCCGCCAGATCCGGCCCCACAGCCGTAAGTAAGTGTACCTGCACTAACGTTATAACTTAAATTAGCTAATCACAACGTAGTAGGTCTTCGTAGCATAATAATACGCCGCGTAGCTAATCGGTTATCTGCTACGATACCGTAGCTAGCGTAGCGGTACTCTCAGGTACATTGTGCGAAACGTGGTTTTCTCGGAAATGGCATTAAAGCCACACAAGTTAGTTTTGAGATTTTTTTAGCACTTACAGAGTACTCACCAAATGTTCTTTTGCGATAGTTCCATCACCGCCCTAATATCAACTACCTTTGCAAAAAAAATATGTTAATATGATGTAACTACGAAAAAGCATGCATGAAACCAAAAGGTGGTCGCATATTTTATGAAACAGAAGACGATAGAGTTGTCAAAAAATTATTGTTCTTATTCGTGTGCCCAAAGCCCCTTGTGGCTGGAGGCTGGCCAAGCTATAAGTCTGGTTCCAATACCAAGGTAGTTTTAAAATTGAACGGAGGTGCATCTACGTTATACTCCTAAATATACATGGAGTATGCAAATTTACCTTCAACGTATTGTTCATATATTTTACACGTAAATTCATATTTTAAAGATGGCAATATTCGGAACATATTTCATTGTGATTTTATTACTACAAAACCGTTCATTATTCCCAATACGTGTGAACCTACGTTTTTTTATTAAAAATTGTTCCCATTTGCCATTTTATTTATTTTCAAAAGTAGATCATGGTAACGAGCGATTCGATTGCGGAGTGGCAGAATAAACTAAATTATTCGGTAAACGTAAATAAAGGTTTGTAATTTTGATGGGATAAAGGTTTCCGATATTTGTTATGAAAATAGACCAATTATAATTTCTACACGTGTGACTTAACTTCCTTTCAACATAATGATTGAAATAAAGTAATAATACTGAATGAAAATGAATGTGTCAAGAATTTCGAATTCAGCTCATCAGATATTCCATTTTGTGAATATACAAGATAGTTCACAGTCTATGATTTTAGCGAGTGTTAAATCTAATGCAATAAAACACTTAGTTCGATTCCAATGCTAGGTAATAAATCGCGAGTAGTGCACGTTATGTTATATTGCTCTTTATAAAACAATTTTCAATTTTAAGCTTCGTATAGATATTTTAAAATTCTCGTCTGAAATCCAGTCTGCTTTAGGTCCATATGTCTCATGAATAATTCAGTCTGAGCCACGGCTTGTCCCACCCGGTGACACATATAGATGCCTTATGTATAACTGCACACCTAAGTATTAAGTACTAACGTATACAAGGTATAACAGAATAGTACTTTAGGACGTATAAGCATCGTTAAGTATAAACAACATTAAATTAATTAGTCATCTGCCTAGCCTTTTCCATACTATGTTGGGGTCGGCTTCCAGTCGAACCGGATGCAGCTGAATATCAGTATTTTACATGGAGCGACTGCCTATCAGACCTCCACAACCCAGTAACTGGGTAATACGATACTCTTGGTAAGACTGGTTGTCAGACTTTCTGGCTTCTGACCAACAGTAACGACTGTCAGAGATCTACAAATGACAGCCGGGACCAACGGCTTTACGTGCTTTCCGAGGCACGGAGGAAACTCGCTATGGTAAATGGTCACCCATCCACAGACCAACCTCGGCAAGCGTGGCTTAACCCGGAAGATCGGTCTATGCGGCTGTAATTATTTAGCCACGAGCTCCTCAACAAACAACATTAATTAGTACGGGGAAAAAAATGCGTAAAAAAACAGTCATTCCATACATTTTGTTCGAATACGCATCAATGTTTTTAGGGTTCCGTACCCAAAGGGTAAAACGGGATCCTATTACTAAGACTCCCCTGTCCGTCCGTCCGTCTATCACCAGGCTGTATTTCATGAACCGTGATAGTTAGACAGTTGAAATTTTCACATATGATGTATTTCTGTTGCCGCTATAACAACAAATACTAAAAAACAGAATAAAATAAATATTAAATGGTACGGAACCCTTCGTGCGCGAGTCCGACTCGCACTTGGCCGGTTTTTTGTTTTTCTGCTGTACTAAAAGGTGTTTTCGTCTGTGGGTGTTTCATCCCAAAAACTATTATATCGACTTCGAAAAGGAGGAAGTTATCAATGGGTATCTTTTTTGCTTTTATTTACACCGATCTCTCCGAGATTTTTACACCGAGTTGAGTAATTATTTTTATTAGATTCTTGATATATGATATGATAATGACCCTTATGAATTTCATTAAGTTATGAAACCAATATGAATTTAACTAAGTTTAGTTGAGTAGTTTTTTTACCTTTCTCTTACACCTTGTATGCTGAACAACAATGCAACCTGTCTTTTTTTATCTACTTACTGATGCGTCTCACGGCTAAATGGATGTCTTTAGATTGCCCCGGGGAAAAAACAGGGGGATCGAACTTGATTTCTGTTTTTTAACAACTGTATTTTGAACGTGAAGCTATTTTCTCCGCTGAAGACAGATAGGTACACATAACAGACAATCTATTTTGTTTGTGTTTACATAAATAGAATCTATTGTAGTTTTGTTCCTTAAGGGGATAACATATTCTATTCTAGTTTTTCTCATCTCTGATCCAACATTTAGTTACATGAACTATTTGCTAGCTCCATTTCAAATATCCTGTCTAAACAAAGTAAAGAAAAATATCTTCCATTTAAATAAATATTCATATTATATCCCTATATATCCCTCTTGTAACGCCCAGGTTTTGTTGAAAGGTAGCTGTCATGTCGGTTATAACCAATATGCCGACATTCGGTATCGGTGCCGATGGGGTGTCAAGCGTATACCGTATTGATTGACACTCGATTACGTCTATATGTATATCTACCTTAGAAGTAGCATTTCTGATATCATGTAGCCATTATTGTAATGCTTAGTATGTTTTTCTTGTAGTCCTACATAAACGTACCCGTTGTCTAGCAATTGAGTCTCTCATGCTCACTAAAATGTCCTGCTGACGGTGGCGTTGTGTATTGGGTCGTTAAGTTCCCTACAATATGGTTGAGTTAAGCGATGCTGATGCGCTCGTCATGCTTGTGAATGGGTGCTGTCTGTCGGGACTAGTCAGTTCTTACATGCTATGGCAACATTAAGGCAATTTTTCACTGTTATTCTTGTACCACTGACATTGACCTACATTGTTCTCAATTACCTTTAGTAATACTATTGTATTGAAATATATAGATAGAGTCTATATACAGGGCGTCCCACGACTTTGCCACATGGAGGGGAAGTACCTTAAATACTGTAGATAGAAAAATTTACTGAATGAAGACTTCATTTTTATTTTAAAAACAATACGAACTGCATTCAAAGAATTTTAAATAATCACCTGTCTGAACCGGGAACCGAACTCGCTAAATGTGAAAATAAAAAAAACTGTAATTTTATTGTACTAATCGAAAGGCTCGATCAGATACATTTATTTCTTCTAAGTTACATAGCATCTAAAATAAAAGGAACACCATGAAATTTAACATTTAATTTAAAATTTTGTTCAGAATAATGAATAGCATTCTCTCTATGTCGTGCTTATACTCGTAACAACTGACTTTATGTACTACTTTCTGCTTTATTACTATTTCAAAGTATTATTTCAAATATTCACTATGAAAAAATAAATAAATCAACGGTAAGCGAGATTATTAAAAGAGTTACAATTTGTATACAATAAGAAGAGAACTAATTGAGATGAGCAAAGCCTCAAATAAAAATAATGTTTATTGTAAAGACCACTTTAGGTATAGTTCGTTAGTTTTAATGAAGTTTACCTTTCTTTAAGGGGATATTACACTAGCATATTATATATCCAGGAGGAGCTCGTGGCTAAATAATTACAGCCGCATAGACCGATCTTCCGGGTTAAGCCACGCTTGCCGAGGTTGGTCTGTGGATGGGTGACCATTTACCATAGCGAGTTTCCTCCGTGCCTCGGAAAGCACGTAAAGCCGTTGGTCCCGGCTGTCATTTGTAGATCTTTGACAGTCGTTACTGTTGGTCAGAAGCCAGAAAGTCTGACAACCAGTCTTACCAAGAGTATCGTATTACCCAGTTACTGGGTTGTGGAGGTCTGATAGGCAGTCGCTCCATGTAAAATACTGATATTCAGCTGCATCCGGTTCGACTGGAAGCCGACCCCAACATAGTTGGGAAAAGGCTAGGCAGATGATGATGATGATGATGATGAAGAAGAGACACATTTTGAGCATTTAATAAATTAAATTGTTTGTAAGTTGCACAGCTAAACGTGTCTTATTATTTCAAATATATGTTAAATTTCATGGTGTTCCTTTTATTTTAGATGCTATGTTACTTAGAAGAAATAAATGTATCTGATCGAGCCTTTCGATTAGTACAATAAAATTACGGTTTTTTTTTGTTTTCACATTTAGCGGGTTCGGTTCCCGGTTCAGACAGGTGATTATTTAAAATTCTTTGAATGCAGTTCGTATTGTTTTTAAAATAAAAATGAAGTCTTCATTCAGTAAATTTTTCTATCTACAGTATTTAAGGTACTTCCCCTCCATGTGGCAAAGTCGTGGGACGCCCTGTATATTGAGTGTGGGTATATAATTGTGTGTTTATATTATGTTGAATTATCTATATTTAGAAAATTTTACTTTTGTTTTCAAATCATCCTGAATTATTGTTCCAGGTAAATATTTTGTTTATCATCATCAACTTGCGTAATTTAATCAATGTACTTAATATTTCGCTTTTTTTGTGTATAGACTCATTTATTTATTAACTTGACAGACTGAACTGTGTTGCTGGGGAGTTTGTTGCGCCGTTTCTTCTTCACAGCATAAACACTAGGACGCGGTGAAGTGTGGGCGCTTTTGGGGGCAGTCTTATGTAGATTTGACGTTCAAAAAGAACTAAGTAATAACGTAAACCCACCAAATACCGACCTCCTAAGGACCATCACTTTTGTTTTATTCAGACATAGCGACTGATAAGGGAAACTCTGGTGCTGCAGGTCTCATATGAAAGTAAAATTCATATATTTATTAAATCTAGCAAGGAATTTAAAATTCACTTTTAATTCGTTTTGATATGAAGTGACAAGTAGTTTCAAATCTGCTGCCCGCCTTAATTCCACCCGGGAAATAACTGTCAGCCGTAATCCGACCACTGACATACCTAATACCGTCCACCAAATTTGCCCTTGCAAACTTGCTGAAACCAGGGTCTCACCTCTCGATCTCGATACCCTTAACAGCTCACAGTTTCCAGGGGGCCCAGCTACCGAGTTAGTGGGCCACCGTCTGCCAAACCAATTTTCTACCAGAAAAAGAAGTTGGACTTGTTCATTAAACACCCGTGTCAATAGACCAATAATTTAAGATTCTATATTTTGCAATACTCATTCTTGTGCCCTCTTGTCTTACATCCCCCGGGGACAGTCCTTGACAGCACTCTCATAGAGCACCAGTGGGCAGTCCCCGGTTGATGCCCCATTCCATTTTAGATTAAAGTAAAAAAACGGTGTGTTTACTTATGTATGCGCGGTAGAAGTTCAATTCGACTTTCTACCAGAGCGCTTATTGTTAGTGGCACCCCCATTTTTCGTACTCTTTTTTGCAGAGCTTTAGACCTTGTAGGTCTATGTAAACAACTAACTTCATGGTGTCATATAGAAAAGAGGTTACAAAAACGTTACATTAATTAAGATCAATGCCCCACAAAACCGTTTCCATGGTTTGTCTGTAGGAACGGAATATAAATAAGAATCAACGTTTAAACCTTTTTCGTGACGGTGTGCGCGCGCTGCTCCCTTAGAGCTTATACCGCTGGTCCCAATTTTACTCGCAATCTCAACCTCGCCAAAAGATGCTAAACTACTGAAGTTATAATAAATAATTTACCTTTTTTTTTATTACTTTAATCTAGTTGTAACAAATGCGTTTATTGTAACAAAACTCTTATTTGCATGGGTTATTCGGGTGCCCATGCTAAAAAATTGGTCGAGTTCGGGATACAAGATGACGGTTATACAAAATTATTGATTATTCGTCATGGGCGTCAATTCCATGGTTTTCGGGCCTGCTGATGCCGAAAATGTGGGCAAAATCAAAATCCAAGACGGCGGATGTAAAAATTGAAACTGATTAATTACGGGTGTCAATGGGGATGAAGCAAAATTCTTGACCACAATTTTTTATTTTAGATTTTGAAAATATAGAGTAATCTAAGAAACCATTTTAAATATTTTTGTTATTTTCATTGTAATTATTTTTTTATTAATTATTTAAAATTCAATATCATTTCTGATCTATGACGTCATCACTGGCATAAAATCTTTGGGCCTTTGCCTCAATCCATATTCTAAAAACTGTAACAGTGATGTCAAATGTCAATAGTGTCAACTGTCAAATCAATGAAATAATAACCTCAGATTATTATGTTCCTTGCCTTTAATTCATAACAAACAAAATACCACGTTAGGTACGCCGCTATTGTTGTTAATGTCGATCGTACGCCCTTCATACTATTTACCGACCAACCAATCGCCATGAGTGATACTTTTATCAAAGCTGACTCGCGGAACCTTCCGAAAGTTGAGTTCCCGAACACGAACCAAAATTTGGTTTAGGCTATTTTTAGTGTCGTTCTTGCAGGTAGGAACAAAGCACTTCCTATATTCCATCGTTATTGCTTGACCGTCTCAATAAAACATTAGAATAGTAAAAGTTGAATTTCTGTTGAGGATTGAGGTTATGTTTATTGTTTATTATTTATGACATTCACGTCACGTGACCACGTCTATCATTTTTTTTATTTACAATCGTAGGGTAGGCAAAGGCATTACTGCCATACTGCCAGCAATGACGTCATTTGGAGGATAAATTAAGGTCATTCACATATAACCCGAAATACTAATAATCCATGATTATTTTCCATTTCTAAATAGTGAGATGTGATCAGTGACCTTATTCCTCGAAATGGTTTTCATATCTTAACAGATTTAAAAAAAATGCACAATGCCCATTCCATGGCATTCGGGTGTGCTGATGAAGAAAACGAGGGCAACTTCTAAATCCAAGATGGTCGCCATAAAAATTTGGATAGATTCGTCATGGGTGACAATTCCGTAATTTTCGGCGGTGCTGATGCCGAGGATGGTCAAAATTCAAAAAGTTATTTTCATGAGTATGGTTTTTTTATGGTTTCTTGTCTATGGTTTTTGGGTATGACGATTCTGGAAATGAGGTCGGAATCCAAATACAACATGACTGTCACAGAAAAAATCCGTCTACTCCACAATATAATAATGTAAGCCCTTCGAGTTGTTTTGTTCTATCAATGGTTTCGGCTCGTTTGATTTGTCTCGATGGGCACTCTTTTCCTAGTTGATTTATATCCAAGGTCAGATAAAGGAGCCGAAAGGTGCTAACATAAAGTCTACAATGTAGTCATATAAACTTTAAGTTTCAGCTAAAAAGTTTAAGCTCTTCGAAATGAGTACAAATCACGATAGGCTTTGATCGGTCGGTGTTATGAAATGATGTAAAATGGTTACCTAACAACTGACCGCTTTTCAATTACTTCAATTATTGAAAAGTTTAATAATTTTCGAGGAATAAACAATTTCGATAGATGGTAGAAATAAATTATATTAGAATAAAACCAATAACAAGGACAGTTAATTGAAAATCATGTAAGAATTATAATGCTTTTCACCATAAACGATGGTGCTAATAATGAATTTTAATGAAATTTAAATACAATTATCCAAATAAATGAACAATTTATGGTAGGTCGTATTTCGGTCACAAGATTCTTTATCAAATAGGTAAATAATAAAAAATATTTCTAGGTTTGATTTATTATAACTCAAATATAATTTTATCAGTTAAAGTGAACACGGTAATTGTCCTTATACCGACCTCCGGTCGGTATTCGATCAGTACTGTAGTGTTACGAGCTATAACACCGTCCACTTTATTTTGATAAGTTTTGCATACTAATTATAAACTAAATCACCTATTAACTACTTGTAACTCAAGTCTATCAATTATACTATACCACAAAAACTTTATACTTACTAAATTCAGTTTAAATCTTAACAGAACTCTCTAATTGTTCCATGTCTGGTTTTGACGTTTTGACTATTAAAAACACGCTTAATGCACCGTTTCGTTATGAATTGTAATATTATCGCGAAACAAAACAAATATCTATAAAATCTCTTTTAGTGGTAAACAAAGTTAAAAGTGTAGTTTCAAATTCCAATAAGACCTAGCATAATAATACACTATTAATAAAAAAATGCAGTAACAATTAGTGGGCGGATTATGGTGGGCGGACAATTTGGGTAGGTTTACCTAGGCTATTTTGAATAAAAGAGTTTGAGTTTGATATTTGTATTCAAGGCATCACGTAATTGAGGTTTGATCGAATATCAGTTTGTTCGACGATTGAACTTCCTTTGAGATATCAAATCGCTTTTTTTCTGTTGGGCTGCTGTAGATTGTCCTTGTGAACCATTTTTACGTAAACGGGCGGGACCTGAAGGGACTCCAACAAAGCAACGGTGGGAAAGTAAAAACTTAACCTAAACTAAATAAACTACAGTATGCCTACTAGCAACAACAGCATTATGGGCGACCCCTAGTGGCACTCGGACCTTGGCTTAGGGCGTTGTTGGCGGGGACTTGGGGGGAGACCAGCTTGATGAGGGCTGAATTATCGGTATGAGATATTGCACATAAGCTACAAAATAAGCTGTTATTTTTCTCACTGATGACATTAAAGCCAATGCGTGTTAAGCTCTTTACACATTCTTTACCCGTGCACGATGCACGACACAACACGACAGTGGGTAGGTTTGCTAGATAGCAAAATGCACGATAGTTTGCTGTCCAGCAAGCCGACGCACTATTGTTTTACGTTGTGCGACGTGCTCGGACTTTTGAAGTATAGCACGCGTCAAACGGTTGTCATCTAACGATATTTGACATTAGTTTTATGTCAATTTTCTATACGTAGTGGGGAATACCGCCGGAAGATAAGTTATTGGTTTCGACTGTAAATGGCAATCGGCGATATCTGGATAGGCGATCGTCATTGGGCACTTGGAAAATAATTTAAGGTTAATTCAATTAATAAACTTTCGACTCTTAAGTTAATTTAGAGCTTGAATTAAAAAAAACAGTTTTTAGATTTTATATGATTTCTTACGGACTCTTAAGATATAAGTCCATTATGTGCGACCGACGAAAGTGGCACTTTATCTATAAGAGCTCAGCTTCCAATATCGGTGCATAACGAATGTCATTTTCCACTATGAAAAATGTAATACTTTTAACTGAATAATTTCGGAACTGTATATTGGAGCAGGTGTACATTGAAACCTTAAAGAAAGGTTAAAAATTTCCTAGTTTTCAATACAATTCATCATCACAGTCATCTTTACCATCAGCATTCTTCCATGAACTTTGTTTCAGCGAATACTGCTCTGTTCTTTAGCCATCTCACTCAATCGTGTTAAGATTTGCATCCTGAATCCATCTTTTGATCAAAATACGGGCAGTTGTAGTATGTAGATGTAAGAGTATTGTCGCAGACTCGTATGAATCCCTGGGGACATCCACGTGCCTTGCGTCGATTGTCAGCAAGGAGAGAATCAATCGTAATGCTTTGATCAAACAGCTCAATTTTCTTCGGTCTAAGCTATCAAAAGCTTTTACTTAATCTTCGAATGCGAAACAATGTAGTTGATCGTAAGCATTACGTTTTTCCATCAACTGTTCGACGTCGTGGATGCGATCGACAGAATAATATCCGCTCTGGAAGCATCTCTGTTTTATGGGAAAATAGTCTACATTAATATATTATGTTTAATAATGTTAGCAAGATTGAAGACGGGCTTAATCATAGAATCTTTGTTTAGGTTTCGGAGGTTTAGGGCTAAGTGGGAATGATATTATATCTATCACTTATAGGTTGAGATTTGGAAAAACTGGGTATTATTATTTATATATAAGTAAGTGTAATAATATTATTGAATATTATTTCTTTTTTTTTAAACGTTGCACCATAGTAAGATTTCTCTTATATCGTGGGTGCGGTTACAGACACAAATCTTCGAATGCGCAAACACCCAGACCCGGAACAACTATCTGTAGGCCATACAAATATTTGTTCCTCGCGGGAATCGAACCCACGACCCGTAGCACAGAAGCCAATCACTCAGCCACTGCACCAAACGTGTCATCGAAATAATTCAATTCAATAATAATTCTATTCAATGAATAGGTTTCTGAAATCCAATATCCAATAGGGATTCAATATTTTCTAAACAAGGTAATTTATTTTATACAATATCACACAATAGACCATACTGTTGAGAAATACCTAACTAGTGATAAATTGCCTATCACATACATAAGCACCGTACCCGTTGTAGCCTGTAACCCTAAACTGACAACGGCTATTTTCCGATATAAATTATTAACGTAGCATACTTTTTAGTGGTATTAAATTATTCCTTTGTGAAAATGGATTGCCAGTTTGATAAATAATATCCGGAAACATTTCATTCGGAATTCAAATTCAATTGAAACCCCAAAACTTGTATTCCCCATTGGAATTTTGAAGATAGAACGACATTTCTGATGAATCAACATCAGCTAAGCCCTGCGTATTTTGTACCATGTACCTTTTCCATGAAGTACACGTGTAACTTGTAAAATATGTATTATCAGGACCGACGATGCATAAAGTCGACATTTTACAGCTTTTTTACTATGCGTCGGCTCTGGTGGGTTATTTTTGGAGAAAACTCGCTTATTATGTACCAATTTTAGAAGTAGTAAATTCCAAACGGTTTATAAAAAGCAGACGTAGCCCATTGATAGTAAAAATATATTAAACTATAAGACTAGTAGATAGTGTAGTTACTTAAAGATTTTTCCTCCAGGGTGAATCACTATCTACAATATTTCTTGTTCATCTTTAGAACAACGTTTTTCCGGTGTATTGTCAATGTCAACTTCGTTAATAGCAAGTTGAGAGCTCATTAGCAAGCAGAAGACAAGGTTGTTTATTGCTTTTGAAGTTTATGTTTTATTTCAGACCAGTACCAGATACCACCTGGCATCTTCGACCTGTGGTTGCAAGTAAGCTATTAAATCGCCGTGTTGTGTTTTAAATCGAAGTAATTTTATGTTAATATTTTTCTTTTATTTAAAGAAATGTATAGCTCTAGCATAGACTGCCCCGTTGGTCTAGTGGACGCAGGAGCGACTGCTATGAGTATGAGGTTCAGGGTTCGATCCCCAGGTTGGGCAAAGTGTTATTGGATTTTTCTGTATGGAATTTCCGGAGTCTGGATTTGTGCCCGGTTGATGGCAATAGGCTTTTCTCCTAATACATGGGACTTAAAAATAACGGTAAAATGGGTGTACTATATATACTCTTCTGCCCATCCCTTCAACGAATACAGTCGTGATGTTATGTTAAATGCATAGCTACAAAAAACACAGCTCGTCTCATAAATAATAGGTACATTCCACAATATAAGCAAATAAAACATTTCATATTAAACAAGGAAAACAAAGAATACGTCATATTGTTATCTTTCGTATACAAACATACGAGTAAGTTTACCAAACTGAAACTGACCCGCGAAGAACAAGAAAAGTTCCTTTTAATATTGTATAAACAAATATTAAAATAACATAGATGTCAACATGGCTTTAGACAACGCTACGAAGACCCGCCAACTGTCAACAATAATCTCATAATCACGACGGCTTAGGAAACGGATTTGATATTAGAATATTGTTACTCGTACAAAAGTCTGCTGAGGAGATTCCAAAAGCTGAACCATAAAGTGGCCGCCAAGCCGCCATACAGAACACAAAGAGGAAACGATCCGTAGGCTTTTGGCTACGATCGCTTGTAGCCACTCGTAGCCAGCCATAATCTATTAGAATAACCTTAGCCGAGTTGTTCGATCGTGCATTCCACAGTGAAGCTATTGTTCCAGGCTTAGAGCAAGGCGGTTGACGTCTCATTCGGTAGTGGCCATAGCGTTCTCTTTAAATACAAAAAGTCTGTAATTTTTTGCGGGGGCCGGTCTCACACATATGCATTTTTCTCTGTAGCTACGAAATTCACACATTAAAAATAAAACGAAATTAGGCCTAAGGGTACCAACGCACTTTGCGGTTAGCCGGAACGCGATCAGCCGTCCGGTTGGCCGCAATCAAAAATATGTACGAGAAAATAGTTTTATACGCACTTCGATGCCGAATTGCAGTGCGTGTGCATGTGTCAACATCCTTAGGGTACTTACCTACGCACTTTGCGGACAGCCGGAACGCGGTCAGCCGTCCAGTTGGCCGCAATCAAAAATATGTACGAGAAAATAGTTTTTATACGCACTGCAATTCGGCATCGAAGTGCGTATAAAAACTATTTTCTCGTACATATTTTTGATTGCGGTCAACCGGACGGCTGACCGCGTTCCGCTAACCGCAAAGTGCGTAGGTACCCTAAGGATGTTGACAGAGGGTAAAGGTACGCGTCCATAGGCCCGCGCCGGATGCACCGCACGCACGGCACGCAACGGATTTTAGTTTTACGTTCACAAATGCGTCCGGTGCTACCGGCGCGGATAGTGGACGCAGCGCTATGTGAAATCATACAAAGCAAACTAAAATGCGTTGCGTGCCGTGCGTGCGGTGCGTCCGGCGTGGGCCAATGGACGTGTACCTTTAATGTTCCGAATGGTTACTCCCAACTATGTCAACCGCGTTGCTCTAAGCGGTTGGCCGCACATCGATTTTTACATGAAACCGCATGATCTCAACGCACTGGCGCACGACGGCTGGCCGGAAATCAGTGCGTTGAGATCATGCGGTTTCATGTAAAAATCTATGTGCGGCCTGCCGCAAGCGGCACGCCGTATTGCGCCGTACTGGCCGCTAGTGCGTTTTAAGTCTAAGGTTCCAGGCATCGATGTTAATCTGTATATTTTATACGCAATTTCGAAATTGGTGAAGTTTTTCAGCTTGGAAATGTTATATCGCTGTATTATCCATAAATTTTAAATAATTATATTTTGAGTGACTACCAATGTAACATAAGCCTTTGTAACATTTTTTTTACGATTTTATATTTTTGATGTGTATAACATCAAAACATCACGCCTGTATTCCCCGAAGGGTTGGCCAGAGGTGTATAGAAAACCATCATTTCGCCGTCATGTGATGTCCCATGTAATAGGGGACGAGCCTACTGAACCGTGTGTATAATTGACTTGTAAATTGGCTTTACAAAATAAATTTATATGAAAATGAACATGAATAACTGTTTTCAATAACACATAATTATTTAAAGAACAGCACTTTATATTGACAGATTTCGTATCGCCACAAAGTGCAATAAACATGATCGATGTTTGCAATGAAAATAACAGAACAGGAATTATCTTTAAAATCACGATTATATAGTTTGTATTCGAATTCGTGTAATTCATTCAAGCCTCATGGTATAGTGGTGACACAGATTGACCCTGCATGGGAAAAAAAATATGGTGTTGTTAACGTGAGACATTTTAAGGCCCCGAGATAACTGACTACGCGGAGCGATACAGCGCTATAAGATACAGAACATAGGTACTTAGTTAAATTTTTTCAAATCCAGAAATTTAAATATTTTGCGAGGAGTGCTGCGTTTGCATAATAAACTACTTTTGTCACCGTAAAGACAATGGAGTGAGTCCTATTATTATTTCTAGGTCAACCAGCTTTGTTATGAAATAATTAATAGGAGTTTTCAATTATTTTTCTACAATTATGATTAAGATAGGTTTACTAAATACCCATTTAATTTTGTTTTTCGCAAATTTAAAAAAAAAAGATATGAAAATATTATTTAGAAATATATATTATATATATAAAACAAATATTGTTATCACATTCGAGCGTATAACGATTAAAATAGGTAATAATATATTACGATGTGCTCTTAGTATTAATTGAATTTTTGAAGGTGCTCAAATTCAATTTACGGCGATACTAACACACTTATACGTAACATCCCTTATGATATACAATCCGTCATCATGTGAACATTATTATGAAGATTGTATTGCTTAACAAGTTTCGGCAGTTATTGATTAATGGTATATGGGCACGCAACAATTTAGGCAGGTGGTGTGATGTCAGTAAATTGATAATTTAGTATGGCAGGTTGCCTTGGAGCGTATGAGTTTGAACCGCGGTGCAGCCGAGATATATGGCGGGATAAACCCTGGCTCCATGTTAGGAGATTACCGGCCGGACATATGGGGACGTTTCAAATGCTCAATACGGACTCCGATTGAAAATGATGGACTTTGCTGCCGTCGGATAAAATACGTAATTCAGTCCATTACGAGCTGATTCTGCTCTATTACGTTAATGGATTAAATTCGGTTTGTAGCATTGGTAGGTATATATTGAGTTTTATGTGCCTGTAATGCACACTTTGATGTTAAGGATTTATCTATACATGGTGTTAACGAATTCGTGTAATTCCTTCAAGCCACATGATCTATTAATGGTATAGTAGGTATATCACCGTACGGGATACAGATTGATAAAAAATATTAAAAAAATAATAATTTTGGCATATAATTTTTATGTGATGAAAATGTCGATGTCATGCATAAATTAATGAAGGCACGGCGACACAGCTGACGGGCACGACTAGCGCAATATCGCTCCACGCAGTCAGTTAAATTGGGATGCTAAAATTACTCAGATGCAGAATACCATGATTCATATTTTGAAAACTTTTTTTTTGTTGATTCTGAAAAAAACTTATACAGGGTCAATCAGTGTCCAGCCACCAGTAGATCACGTGGTTTGAAGGAATTAAACGAATTAGTTTACACCCTGTATACAAGGTTAGTCGGAAAGGGGGTACTAATCCACAGGCCACTTAAAGTATCACTGATGACGGTTTTAAAACAAGTGTTAAAATTTCAAAATTCGATCATTTTTATTTCCATGTAAAATAATATTTATTTTAGTTTTTTTCAAAAATTCTTCGTCCCTACTTCAGTTACGAATTTAAAAAATGTAGCTTCTAATTTGGGACCCCGAATATGACCTAAAATGTAAACACAGCAGATCATAGCTGAGGATAGATAGAATTTAGCATATTTTTAATGTAAATTTTAAACAGCTATTTCTCTTAAACTATCGACTTTTGGGGAAAGTGGTAGAGCAAAAATTACTCATTATTATGGGTACTTTAACACCCTTTCAGATTAGTACCCTCTTTCTGACTAACCTTGTACATGTACGGTCGACAAGGACTCGTGGCTAATAAACAACTGCGCGTATCGTATGATTTGTAACGTTAAACTGTGCTTGCCACGGTCATTCCATGGATGGGGGACTGTTCATCGAGACCCCTCCATGTCTCGGAGAGCACATTATACCGTCGGTCCCTGGTGTCATACGAATACCTATGAGTCCCGTACGGTATATAGAATTACCCTTGAACGATATAATTGTTAACAGAAAGCATGGTTCACCGTTGAACGGTAATACGAAAAAACTGTTAGTCGATACCATTATTTACAGACAGCACGTTTCGCCGAAAAACGCTACAACGAATGAATGATTGGCCGATACTAAGATTTGCCGATGTCATGACTTTCAATTCCTCTTGCGAGACAGCACGTTTCGCCGAAAAACGCTACAATGAATGATGGGCCGATACTAAGATTTGCCGATGTCATGACTTTCAATTCCTCTTGCGAGACAGCACGTTTCGCCGAAAAACGCTACAATGAATGATGGGCCGATACTAAGATTTGCCGATACTAAGATTTGCCGATACTAAGATTTGCCGATGTCATGACTTTCAATTCCTCTTGCGTCAAGCGCATGCAATATTGATTGCCTTATGATGCATGCAGCTTATCGTCTACACCGGTGCGCCTCGGTCAGTCGTCAGTCGACATACCAATGACAGCCGTGAACCCTGAAATTCTGACAACTGGTCTAACCTTAGGATATCGGCATTGCCCAGTAACTGGGTTGCGGAGGTGTGATGGCAGTCGCTCCGTATCATCATCATTATCATCATTCAGCCGAAAGACGTCCACTGTTGGACATAGGCGTCCGCCAAA
This sequence comes from Amphipyra tragopoginis, assembly GCA_905220435.1. Classification (NCBI taxonomy): domain Eukaryota; kingdom Metazoa; phylum Arthropoda; class Insecta; order Lepidoptera; family Noctuidae; genus Amphipyra; species Amphipyra tragopoginis. Next base: position 13,607,831 of record HG991999.1, on the reverse strand, counting down.
AGGGGGGGGGGGGTGCCGTAATCGCCACGCTTGGCAGGCGGGTTGGCGATCGCAGTGTGGTCGTTAAGGTACCTACCCAGATAACGCTGCTGCCCATCCTCTAGAGAGTCGCTCAGTATAAAATACTAGTATTCAGCCGCATCAGCCGTGCGAGCACGGATCTTTTTATCGAGTCGATTCGAGAAATTTAAGATATTGATAAAACGACAACTTTATTGTTGTTGTTTTATCTATATCTCATATCAAATTTGACGTTTAGAATAGATACATTTCTCGAATCGACTCAATAAAAAGATCCATGCTCGCACCGCTGGTTAGACTGGAAGCTGACCCCAACATGCTTGGGAAAAGGCTAAGCAGAAGAGACGGTACGGTCGACAAATCTTAATCGCTTTCGGAATTCATCAAACTAACTGTAACAAGACTTGTTAGTCGGTAAAAGTCCGACACAATCGCCGCCCGCCTTCCCTAAGGCAGAGAGTATCCAAGATAATTTCTCAACGAAAAAAATAAAGGTCTTTTTATAAAAAACTGCATACCCTATTTTTTATTGCTGCGTGTCTGTGAAGTTTTTTTTTCTTTCTTTCTTTTCTGTTTAAAACACTTTCATCCTGTAATAACAAAATATCAAATACTGCTATATCGACCACTAGCTTTTGCCTGCAGCTTCGCTTGCGTGAAATTTTGAAACCACGTGAAGCGCCTTTTTAGTGTAGTTATAAAATTCAAAACGTCGAATTTTTATTACTTACTTTGAAGAGTGTTTGTGCCAAATTTCAAGTTAATAACCCCATGGAATATGGATTTTCATATAAACGTTAACAACCCATTTCACCCGTTAAGAGGTGGAATTTCCAAAAACCCTTCCTTAATGGATGTTTCCGTTATTAGAGACACCTACTGTCAAAATTTCAAGTTTATAACCCCAGCGGTTTTGGCTGTGCGTTGATAGATCAGTCACCCAGTCATTCAATTTCTCCACTGCTTCTTACTTCAAAAGTATCAGATTTCTCATACAAACATTTCACCCCTTAGGGGTTGAATTTACAAAAACGTTTAAACACATGTTTACACGTGTAATATTTCTACCCAGAATCCCTATGATTTGATCTCATGCTTTTAACTTCAAAAAATCTTTCATCACCTATTTTACACCCCTAGGGGTTGAACAATTCGTAATGTAACGTATAGGGACTTTTTCCTATAGAAAATACGTGATAAATCACAATCATATTGTTAAAACTATTCATAAAATATGAAACGATTTCTACCCCAAAGTTGAAGGAAATTTCAAATAAAAAGTAAAATTCATTTTAAAAGTAGCCCAGGCTCAGCCCGCGGCCACGGATCTGGCCCCGAACCAGGTCGTTACTCTTTCCTCAAAGAGGTCGATACAAAAAGCCTCTCACAGGAACCTATTCATTTTGTTTCTCTATTATTAAGTTTTCTTCAATTCAAAAGTAGCAAGAAACTTTTTAATAACATACAATGCCCGGTTTTATGGCAAAGTATTAATTTAAAGCTATACAAATTTCCCTGTGGCACTGAATGGATAATTTAAACGAATTAATCATGTACAATATCCACGGTCCAATTAAAATTAGAATGGTATAGAAATATTTCATTATTAAATTGACAATACATATTATTAAGTACTTAATTAAAACTACAATCCATTTGTCGTCATGACGGAAACATTATTTTGTAATGAAAAAAAACCTTCATTATGCTAATTTAGTAAAACATTTAACATTTTTTTTGTATTTTTCTCTAATGTTTGTCAAAGATATCAAATTGATATCTTTGACAAACATTAGAGAATCACCCACACCAGATAATTATTCTGCTGTTTTTACGCATTAGCTGCGTATTACTTGCAAACAAGTAGACAATGGCGCGGCACATTCCTCTTCGTCGCGAGTCTGAGATGAGACACGGGAACTTTGAGAGTAATTCATGGTCTGCGGTTTCAATGAATAGCTGCACCTCCAGAGTGGTTCCCCTAATACATTGTGCCGCGATCTATAGGCCCTGAGATGTTCCACAATGAAAAATGTGGTGCGAACGTCGTGTTTATTTAACAAGGTTGGGCGTGAGCCTACGTAATTTATTAGCACAGATAAATTTTAGCTCTAAACGGCGGCGAGTGGGTGCAAAACATATTGCCTCTATTGACGATAACGAAGTGTAAGCTCTTATGTATTGGAACGGGTTTTATCAAATCTGTGTAAGTTTGTTACTAAACTCTCGTCTCAACAAAGTTTGCTGCAGTATTACAAGCTATTCCGGGTGCGTTTGTACGGACTTTGGTATTGGGTAAATATCGTTTTCGCCTCAAGTTGCTATAGTCATAGTGTTATTATATAAGCCGTGTTTGATCGCTGAAGTTTTGGAGAATTCATTAGCATTGGTGCCGTAGTTTTCTGCTTCACAACTTAATATCAAAAAGTAGAAACGACAAGTAAACATATTAACTTTGTCTATAAACTTAACTTTAACCCTAATTTTATTCTTTATTGTACCTAGACCCAAAGAAAAATACAAGTATAATAACAGTTTTAAGAATAGGTGCAATGGGCGGCTTTCTTGCACCTTGGCGATTTCTTTCAGGCAACCTTGGGATGGAATAGAGTGAATTGGAGAAGAATGAAGAACTAATCTAACCACGCAGACTTTTTGCATGCTTAATATTGTTAGAAACATGAAACGAATGACAAAGTGGATATTATTGAAAGCGCATAGTTTTAATTCTATATGCATCTAGGATCTAGTAATATGTGTAGTTTCTTGCATGCATACCGAGCAATTTGAAAAAAAGATACAATTTACTTATGCATAAAAAATATCAAAAAGTCCTAATAAGCCACGATTAAGAAAACTTCTCACGAATCCAACAAATTCACACGTGTTACAATGTATGGCGTCAACTTTCCGTGTACAAGCGGCACTCAGTGTCGTACGAGGGAAATTACTTGAACGCTTCAACATTTTAAGGTATTTTAAAGCTCCCCTGAAACGTGTTATGTAGCCGTTTGGAATGACAGCATTACTTTTACTTTATAATTTTGTCGTGTCGTACATATAGGTACTATCAACCAAGTTAGCAGTAGTACTGTCGATACAAAATATTGTCAGTGCAAAGCATTTTGTTTTCAATACAACAAAATGTTTTAAACTGCTTTCGATACGGTAACCCCGCCCACTTTTCGCATCCAAAAGTCAGGAAATTTCTAAGTTGTGAGAAGTGTTCCTTGTGGTTCTTCTTCTTATTCTAGTGTCCCTCTACTACTTAAGGTCGGCCATCAAAGTTGTGAATCCACTTCCTTGTGGTTGCCGGTAATGAATAGACTACCCCTTCTCCACACGTAGGTGTTACAAATGGCGACAGTGCACAAATTAAGTTTTATAGTTCGCCTCATACTGCTATCATCGTACACAGTTTGCAAGTGATTCTAAACTCAACGGTGGTCGACTGCCAAGTTTGTTGATGTTGTACTTACTTAAGTAACTTCTTGTGCCTTTTATTGTATGAACTTTATGTCGTTTATATTTACATGTTATTGTTTCGTTAAGAGGTGCGCCGACGTATTTCAAACGTTTATTGTGAGATCAGCCAACTTTATTACGGGTAGAACAAATAGGCTGATTCTAATCTGCGGTTGTACAACGCCATGGGATATTTCCCACAGTAAACGTTGCGATTAACTTAACAATTAATGATAATGCAAGCGAATTTGCGTTTGATAATTATTCTACTGGATTTATTTTAGTGGCAATAAATTGAGTGTCACCACGTATCCAAAATGGTGGTTGCATTTGTGTGAGAGCTTCTAAAGGTACTGCTCCGTCTGTTAGATTGGTAGCCCGACACAAGCCCGACAGTGTAGCACATGTGCAACGTGGATTCGCGTAGTTATTCTAACTACATTCCTGTGCTACATTCCGTGATTGACATCTAATTAACTACCGCGTTTAAACCCCCGGGGGTACGTGCGTCATTCTGTACTAAACAATTCTCAATTACATTACTCACATGTATTCACAGCTAAACGCAGATTGGTTAAATAGTTCCAATCAAATCACGATTCGCATCTAAATATCATTTTAAAAAAGTAAATTTTCAGTTCGAGTTCAGTTCCGGCGCATCTTTTCACAACACATTTACATTAAAACAAATCAACGGATGTATGCACATTATCCCATCCACACATTCTTTACCTGCATTACGTACGTATGGTATCCTAAACCCACATACTTCATTAAAATAACTAAGGTATTAAAATTCTGCAAAAATTCAGATGAAAGTTCAGCTGTGAATGAAAAAGGATGGGTACTATGTACAAAGGGACCCTTTTAAACGAAAGTGAAGCATGCGAAAACGTAATTAAGAACAGTGGGTTAATTCCCCTTTCACGTGCCTATACGAATTAGCGGAGTTATGGAGCCGTATTGGATACACGGATCCTGCACCCGCTGGACAGTCACTAACTGTGAAAAATTTAAGGAAATAAGTTAATTATAATGTGATACTCTGATGTCATTAAAATTTTAGATATTTGTTTAGTTGTTCTAGCACAAAATAGGCCACAGTTTCCCAATCCATAGGTATTGTATCATCATTCAACCACAAGACGTCCACTGCTGGACATAGGCCTCCCCCAAGCATCGCCACATTCTATGTTTGCCATAATCGCCACGCTTGGCAGGCGGGTTGGCGATCGCAGTATGGTTAATAAAGTACTCAGAGAACGCTGCTGCCCATCTTCTAGTGAATCCCTTAGTCGCTTTTTACGATACCCATCGAAAGAGATGGGGTAGTGCTATTCTTTAAGTCCGGTACCACATGGGCACGTAAATGGTGACAAATGCTCGGTTCTTATGGGCAAAAACAAATCGCAAAAGCTTACCAGTGGTAGTATATAAATTGACTTGTAATCTAATTTTCCCTGTGGTAAGCTACTGACATAAAAGCAAGCGTATGGCTATGCTAACCTATGGAGTTTTTACTTCATCATTAGTAAAGATCCAAGAGTTTTAATTTTAACCAATAAGACTCGATAAATCACAGCAATCGGCTATTAGGGATATTATAAAGGCGATGGACAGTTACTTCCAGTCTGGTAGTTACAACAAGTTACTAATCTGCGATCACCAATTTGCGATCGGCAATTTTCCCTTTTACCACTCATTTTAGCGGTTATTGGGAGGTACATACTGTCCGATATGATTATGATAAAAAATTTACACATACATAATTGATTTTGCCCATAAAAGTTCTTTGAAACGGGGATACCCTTGTGTATTCGACAGACACGCGATATCGGGAAAGTTCGGTTGGGGAGATTACTAGCATGTTCAATTTATTACCAGCTTCAAAAGATAAATAAAAAGATTATTGATGATACATGTTTATTATAAAAATTGTTTTTATGGTAAATTGAGCTTCAATTATGTAGGTACCTATACCGGTGTTTTGGGCGTGACATAGGTATTCGATTAGGTTTGTTAAAATGAAAAAATATATCAGAAAGTTCTCAGTTGCATCGCGGGATTGGAATTATGATCTGCAAATTACATCCTCGACTCACCAGCACGGGTCTTGAAATTATCATCATCATCCATCAATCAGTCCAAATGCGATTGTCAAACCTTAAATAGGTATTGTGTTTTTTTGTAATTTTATAAGTTATTCCATATACTATTTTTAACGAACTTCCATCTTTAATCTTAACCATCTTTATCGCTGCTTACATCTTTGGGGATTAGGTATCTCTTTTATTTTGATTGTCATCCATCGATCCAGTAGGCCACGATGACAATCTGCTCATTAAAAAAAATCTAAGCTACAAATAATTTGAAATTTTTATTTCAAACTGCTTCCTCGTCTCTTAAATTGCTAGACTAGATACCAAAAGCCAAACTAGGAATGAGAAAGCCGGGTAGCTACGATGGTACGTAAGAACCGGGTAAGTCTTTCTCATTTGTGGTCGGGACTGATGTATGGGGGGAACGTACAGCACACGGGTACAAGGACCAGCGGAGTTATATTAAAAGCAAGAAGTGGCTTACTTGTACTTGGATCTTATACCCGGGTATAAGAAGGGGATATTTTATTTTAAATTTGGAAGATATACCTCCGGTTTCTGAATTGAGAATTCTAGGATAAGCAGTACTTAAGTAACATTTGAGTAAGGATTTGTCAAAAAAATACAGATTTTAAAGCATTTTTTTGACAACTCCGTACTCAAATACTACTTAAGTATTGCTTATCTCGAATTTTCAATTTAAAAACCAAAGTATAGATCTGACATACCTCCGGTTTCTGAATTGAGAATTCTGGATAAGCAATACTTAAGTAGTATTTGAGTACGGAGTTGTAAAAAAATGCTTTAAAATCCGTCATGTTTTGACAACTCCCTACTCAAATGTTACTTAAGTACTGCTTATCCTAGAATTCTCAATTCAGAAACCGGAGGTTATTGATGCAAAACAAACAGGTTAAGGGTATTTTTCACCAATTTATCAATAACTATTTACTAAGCTAATTCGGTTTTTAAACTTTTCAATAGCTAACATTTGCATTTTACCACATATCAATAGTGATAATGACAAGATTATCGACCACATAAATTATTTATTTCTTGGTCACATTTAGCTTATCTGGTGAATAGTTATGGACTACATTACTGATATGTTGGTAAAATAAACCTTTAGCCTAGGTCTTTATTGTATTCTGTGGGGTATTAATATGATAGTAATCATTCAGTTGTTTTTTTCTTATTCTGATTTTTATCTGGAAAACTTATCAGTTACGAAAGAAAATTGTTTTGAACTTAGGATTTTTGACGTCTATTTATACTCTAACTACTTTAAGGTTGAACAACATTTAAAACATTAGTAGTAGGCATTATATAATATTGTATCAGGTTCAAAGATCTTTCAATATAACATTGTGTTTGTTTGATTATCCAATTAACATATTATAGACGACCCAAAACATCCGCCTTCTGTGCTCAAGGCCGCAAGCTCTATTCCCGTATTAGAGCAAATATTTGTATGGCCTACATATAAGGTTGTTTTACGGTACATTAAACCTGATACTAGATTATTCAGAATCACGAGGAGTATATTTTAGTGTAATCGATATTTTGTTCTAAAAATAGGTTCTCAAATTAGACTTGAGACATAAGACGGTCGGCGCGGTAAGTTTCCATGTAAGTATTAGAAAATCCCTACATTTTTTATTTATTGAATTCAGGCATCAAGTCCCATAAAATATACATATTACAATACAATAATTTAAAACACTATACATAAACAATATAATTATCTTAAAAACTATTTCACACGTAAAGTCGGCGTCGTGTGTCGCGCGGTGTCGGGTATCCGGCCTCGGAATCGCCGGAACACTACACCTCTCGGCCAAAATTCTTCCTTCGTGAAGGTCGACCGATGTTCAGTCGGCACCCTCACCACAAACGAATTGAATTTCATTCTGTGTCGAGACTCCAACCGCTCGACCCTCAGAGTGAGCTTGGCCTTGATGCTGATATACTCTACAATCTCCGCGACCTTTGTAGAGTAATGCAACCGGGACACGTACAGTTGTGTCACTGGTACAGCAGGACGCAGCAGGAAATTCGGCCCACTCGGTGCAGTACCGCACTGGGGCCTAATTCTCCTAAAATAAATCTTGATAAATCACAACCGAACCAAGGCCGAACCGTTCATTCAGACAGTTCTCAATTTCAAAAGCTATCAAATTGTTTGACACAAAAAACAAAATCAATCATTTTGAAAGTTTTCGAAAACAAAAACTGACTGACGGTTGTGGTTCGATTGCGTTTGGCAACAATTTATTTTAGGAGAATTGGGCCCCTGGTTGCGACAAGCTGGCTTCCTCTTCTTCTTCTCCTCCTTGATAAAGCCCATATGACACACCTCTTTTTTTGCATTATAGGTAACTTTCGTGAGACACATTCATATACATATATGATTGTGAGAAAGCTAGTTAAGCTTTTGCCCGCTGCTTCGCTCGCATTAATTTAGAATTTGACAATCAACTCTTTAAAACACAACTAAAGTTTCTATAATAATATAATTCAATCATGATTCGAAAGACACGTGGCGCCATCCATGAACGTTATTGTTGTTTTCCTCGGGAACAGTACTTTTTTTCGGGATGAAAGGTATCCTATGTCCGTTTCTGTACATCTGACAACGTATATGCAAAATTTCAGGATGATCGGTTCAGTGGTTTAGGCACTTGTCCTACCACCGACGATGAGCGAGAAGCGAGTAGAGCTAGAAACTAGAAACGAGTTGGCGAGCAGCGAGAAGCGAGTGTGTAGTTCCGATAGTTTTGTTGCTAGGCTATAAGCGAGTGTGCGAGTGCGACGGGCGATTACTCGCACCACTCGCAAATGACCGCTGGTTGGTCTCTCGGCGTGAGTTCTGACCGCCAAGCGAGCATCACTGAGCGAGTGTTATCTTTGATAGCTCTTGTCGCTCAGCGATAAACTAGTGGAGTGAGTCCTCGCCGGCAGTGTGAACAGTCAGCGATGAACTATTAATATATGCATCTCTTTTGTTTACACAGAATGTATATCTATTGTACGTTTCTTGAGCGAGAAAATAGCCGATAGATAGTATGTTCCTCGCCGGCGGTGGGACAACTGCCTTAGGTGTGAAAAGATAACAAACAAACTTACTTTCACATTTATAATATTAGTTACCTAGGAAGTTAGGGTAGGATTACAGTTTATTCACGTGCATTTTTCGGGATTGCCCGACTAGTTTCGGACCCAAACGGAGCCCTTAATCACGAGCTCATGATTAAAGGCGTGATCAGCTGACACACTTCATCCATTCTGCAACCTAGACATGATAATTATATTCGGTGACTGCCTCGTTGATGTAGTGGTCATAAACGCGACTGCTTAGCGTGTTATCCTGGGTTCGATCGAATTTCTCAGTAGCAGCCCGGAGTCTGGTGCCCGGTTGATAGCAATAGGCTCGCCCCCTATTACCCGTTAGAAACATAACGGCGAAATGAAGGTGTATTATACACATCTGCCCATCCCTAAGGGGAATACAGGCGCTATGTTATATTATGTTATATATTCGGTGAATTAACGCAACATAAACTAGCAAGTATCGAGGACATGTATAAAAATAGGTATTTCTGATGAAAACGTTTTAGATGTGTCTCGGCTTGTGTGTACCTTATACTAAAAATAGCGTGTTAAATTTGTTCTGAGTGTAGATGTTTGATCAAAGGATTTGTGTGTTTAATTGTACCCCCTGGCACAGTTTATTGAGGCTAAGATTAAAACCTTTGACGAACATTCTGTATCCATGAATCGTTCCTGTAAATAGAACATCATATTAATTTACCTATACAAGAAGTAAAGGATCTAATTTGTTCAGAAACTTCGTGAAATAAAAGTGTAAAACAAAATAAACGGAACAAAGTTTTCTCATATGCACCTCAGGTCTTAAGTAAAGAAAAATAAAACGTATACTTACCTACATTGCATAAATATACAAGTGTCAAACAAAACTCCGATCTGTTTTTCCGAGTAAACCCCTCCATAAACCTATCATTAGCTATAAACGAGAAACAGTTAAAATAAAAACGTTAACGACGTTATTAAAAAGAATAACAGTGAAATCTGTTGCTCGGAATTCTCCGTTCTCCTTTGTAACGGCTTACAATGAAACACTGGTGTCGGTGAGCATTTGGCTTTAATTGTTCCTAGCTGGAACGACCCACAATCTGTTGGCAGAGGGTGTTCCAATTCGCATAGCGGGACAAACTTTCCTTGTCCACGAAATATCGCCTGTTTACTGCTGCCTCCGCGACTACGTGATCCGATTGAGAATTGGACAATTAGTGACACGTGACTACAGATGTTTACGAATATTTCGTGTTATACCAGCTATTTCAATGTCAAAGTCACATATTCGGAATAGGACTGTGTTATTGGGCAGACTCGGACTTACCTAAGGGCCCTTTTCCTGTCATGCGTATTTTCGCCCGCGCGCGAATCTCGTCCACATGCGGGTCATAGCACGCTCCTGGCCACACGCAGGACAAAGATTTTGTTTACCGCTGCAGTGTCGTGCGTGTCGCCAGTGACTAAACTCGTGCACAAAGATGAACGTTAAAAAAGTAATCATGCGTACTATGACCATGCGTGCGATCCGCGTCACAGTAAAAATAGCATTGAAGGCAGAAGAACGCCGCCCGCACCCGGTTAGCACGCAGGCTACACTCCCGCAGCCAATCCGCGTTCCGCGCGCGTGCTGCCTGCATGATAGGAAAAACATGTATGAAATGATAGGATGCGGGCAGCCTGCACGCGGACCAGATCCGCGCGCGGGCGAAAATACGCATGACAGGAAAAGGGCTTTAACAATTAGTGTTGCCAAATCCGCAGAGCAACTGTGTAGGTAACGTAACCAACATCAGTCATGACAGTTGATGTGTCAAAAACAATATTCATTGCGTGGTACATAGTTGTAGAGAAGTCTGATTGTTAATACATACGTTGCTATGGAAAGTTGTTGACCTGTCAAAATCAAAGCCATAGCGATTACGAGTGTATAGCGCAATTTAGAATGCTGTTTTTCCCAATACAGGGAAACAAATGAAAAAACGCGGAACTGGGGCGAAACGATCGGAACATAGAAGAAAAGCGTAACAATGGTTGAAACCCTTTAATTTTAATAAAAGTCCCTAAATAAAATCAATGACACATGTAGTGAAATCATTCTTTTTAAACTGCGGTGCCTATTTAACCTACTTAGAGTGCTGGCGGGACGCCTCCTGAGAGAGCTGAAAAATGGGACGTCCCGCCAAAAGCGAGACGTCTGGTAACACTGCTAACAATACATGTGTTAAAATAATAGTCGGTATATGTTACAAATTGTGTTAGGAATCGGAGTCGAGAATGACCTAAATTCAGTTTTAGGCTACGGTAGACTAAATCGATTAAACTGTATCGATTAGAAACCGTTTCTAATCATCATAAAATGTAGATATCATAAATATTGCAGGCGCTTTTACTTAAACATTAATCAAAATCAGGTGGTAGGTGATTTATAATCATTAACATTTATTTAAATATACATTGATTTTTTCTCTAACAGTAACTTGTAAAAGCTTCAGAAAAAGATTCCTGATTGGAAAACAAGGGATTGTTGGAAAAAGCTGTGACTACGAACAAATCTACTTCATTTAAAGAACGTGATACACGAGTTCAATAACAAGATCTCAATTCTTTCAATTCGCTCTTCTTTTAAGGAAAATTGCGCATTTGACTAGCAAACAAGAACAGTTGAAGTATTTATACAATCTCGTGATTGAAATACGAATTGTACCTACTCTACAAGGTTAATCAGAAAGGGTGTACTAATCCAAAAGGGTGTTAAAGTACCCATAATAGTAAATAACTTTTGTTCTACAACTTTCCCCAAAAATCAATAGTTTAAGAAAAATAGCTGTTCAAAGATTTCTACGCTAAAATGTAGGTATCTATCCTTAGCTATGATCAGCTGTGTTTATATTTTAGGTCATATTTGGGGCCACGAATTAGAAGCTACATTTTCTGAATTCGTAATTAAAGCAGGGATGAAGAATTTTAGAAATAACTAACATGACAAAAAATAGACACGAAAATAATCGTATTTTGAAATTTAAAGACTTGCTTTAAAACGGTCATCAGTGATACTTTAAGTGGCCTGGGAATCAGTACCCCCTTTCCGATTAACCTTGTATAATTGCTAGATAGGAACTGGAATATTTCTTACTCAATATATTAGTACCCACTTCTATCTACTTATTACTGAAATGACTTAAATAATTCAATATTAAAAGTTAGGTAAATTACTTTCAAAGCGAGCACTATAAGCAGTGATTTCTGCCAAACGGTAGTGTGCGATACATTTTCCTTATAAAAATATTCTCTGCAAAGCGGGGAGTTTTTCTTTATTCACGGTCCGCGCACCTGCCGTCTAGAGATGCAATGAAAATTTGTCGTCTTCTTGCCAAATTTGAACTTATTCTTTGCAAAAGCAACGAGGTTTTAGCTTCTTTCCTTATATTTTGATGATGAATACTTGAGAAGTGCTGTTTCATAAAGTTTCTTGTGACCGAAATGAAACTGAACAAGCAACGTTGAATGACAAAGCAGCTTATAAGGATGCGCTCTGTCTTCAGTACATAAATATATCTGCATAATCTTAAAATTAAAGTTTGCTCAAGTTCTGACTGCATGCATCTAGTTTTGAATCCGTTATTTTTCAGTTTGTTTAAGTGTGCTATGGTGTTTACTGTAACCTTATGTTTGTTAGGTGAAGAACGCTTTTTATGTTTCTTTGAGTGATTCTTTGATTGCTTTTGAGTGTGTTATGGTTCATTCTTAAGTATGGACATTTTGTTAGTTGAGTTGGTTCAATTTTTTATGACTGTGTACTAATTACAGGGTGTCCGGAAACTCAACGCCAAGCCGGGTACAAATGATAGACCGCAGTTTACGAGAGAACAGAAAAAAAAGTTGTATTTTTTTTTAACAAAATCTTTTATTATTTAGATTTATGAGGTAAAATTCTATTCGTGGTAACTTTGAAAAAGGAAATGAAAAAACTAAAAACAAAACTTATCTTTCTTAAAAGCCCATTTTTCTAAAAAAATCGTAAGTCAACGTTAAACCGGGAAAAAATCATATGGCAGTTTTGAAAGATTTTGTTTAAAACAATACAACTTTTCTTTTTCAAATCAGATAGATTTAGTCAGGTAGGTATGATAAAAATCCTAAGAAATTCGACGAAATACCCTTATTCGTGCATTGTCTTATATTGTTTTCCAAAATGTTAATTAAACAATAAACAAACATGAATATATTTATTCACACATACTAAAACAGTCCACAAATCAAGAAACGTGTAAAAAAGAATTCACCGTTATTGAGATGGAAACACGGCAAAGGCGGCGACGTCCTGTGTTATTCATGAGCGGGGGTTCCACACCTTGGCTCCTATGCGGAACTAACGCTGGCCATTTCCACCACAAATTTTTCGAACACTTACAAACTCTTAGAAAACTTTAATAGAATTGCGGTCTCTTTAAGGTAACCTTCTTTTTATCTTCGGCAACGCTGGCGTTTGCAAATTTTGGAATTTTGATTGCGTCGTCGGAGTGGAACGATGATTTGTTTGGTGAATGAATTTGTTACTTTGTTCGACTTTTGCGTTGAACAGGAAAGGAATAGAATATGTATACATGAAATAGGATCTACTAGAAAAGTTTTGTACTTAGCCATAAGAATTTTTGTTCACATCTGTATATAGCGCAGGTCTTACTTTAATAATCCACGATATGTTGCATAGTGCCTAAATGAATGCTGAAGATAATGTAGGTATCACAAAAAATTTAATCAGTTGTATACTTTTTTTTGGTCATCTATTATTTCATTTTTTACTGGTTCTCTAAGTTGTAATAACATCAGTGATCCGTCTAGCAAGAAAATGGGCCTGCGCTCATTAATCTGTAGCGTACACGGATGTTATTACACGTAAAAGAACCAGAAAATTAATTAATAAAAAACTGAAAATATATTCCATCAGATTTTTTTGTGGCAGGTACCTCATCTTTAACATTTACCAAGACACTATACAAAATATCGTGGATCAGTAAAGTAAGACCTTATACCTACATATAGTAACGAATATTGCGTCATAAGCTGTAACTACATAACATGGTGTTCACACTATACGCTATATCGCAAGCTTATAGTGTGAACACCATCGATCGCGATCCGTCGGACCACGGATGGGGAAAAAGTGAGGCAGGGCGGGGACCGGAGAATCGTACGATATAGCTCTCAGAATCGCCCAAGTTTATCTCTTACAGCAAGCCAATACTTTATAGTATAGCGTTGTGTGAACTTGTCCATATAAAATGTATGCTGATCAATATGGTTGTGTTATACAATATTTGCTGTACATTATAGCGTAGTCTGGACAGCGCCTAACTCACTTCTTCTCTAATAAGAGTTAATTTATTTTCCTTTTTTTTATTAAGTACCTAATTTTGGGGTCAGATCATAAAACGTACTGTAAACACGCCGAACTATTGAAGTTCAAATAAAATGAACTAAATCTTGATCACGTAGCTCCGATATCAAAGTGTGCGCCAAGAATCTGGATCTTAATGAGAATCCAGCACTAATTGGAATGCTCGTTTCGTCCCGACTTGTGATAGGGGATTAAAACTTTATTATTTACTGAACGATCTTTACGTGACACACACAGCTTTATTAAATACGTTATTCACTAAACAATAGCTTGTACATTCAGGTGTAATAATATGTACCGTCCGCGAGGCCAACGCTCGGCTGAGCTTTGCATTTGTGTGAGAATGAATGCAGACGCGGCCTTTGCTTGGTTTAAACCGGTTTATACTGCTTTTTGGCAATCGATTTTATGTGCACTCACACAAATGCAAAGCTCAGCTTACGCCTCGTCGGTTGTACCTATACACATAATGAACACAAAAAGCAAACTTTCAGAGAATAGATTTTAATTGAAAAATATTCGATAAGTACCATAATATTAGTATTTAGTTTCAGAAACTATGTGTGTTTAGAGGCTTCGTAGTGCTATTAACCTCTATATAATATTGCACTGATTATTATAAACTAATTCGGAGTTGGTAAATGAAAATTCCAAGGGCGATTTAGCAGTATATTTTTCTATGACAGAAGTGCCAATATTTTGGTTTTACAAAGACAGATGTTTTAATCGTCGAATTTAAATAATGGAATGTCTCGCTACATAATTCCCCCGCTAGTAAAGCGTACGGAGGGTTTGGATGTCCTCCCTGATCGGGTGACATACGCGTAGGAGTCCTTAACTGTTTCCACATCAGTATTCAAACGAAATTCTGGTTTCAGCCTGTCGATGGTTACATTGGCGGTTCTGTTGCGCAGCTTGATCGTATAATATTTCGCTTGTCGGTTGATAATTTCGAAAGGACCGTCGAATGTTGGCGTTAAGGGTCTACTCGATGCATCATTACGAACGTATACATGAGAGCATTTATGTAACTCGTCGTGTATAAACGTAGCTCGTGATTGGTTTGATTTCCTTTGTGCCTGTGCCTTTTTCAACGCTCCGTTTAACTTATCCATAAAGCTTGAAGATGTATCACAATGTTTAGGAGATTCGTCGTAGAATTCTCCGGGTAATCGTAATGTTTGGCCATATAATAGTTCAGCTGTACTTGCACCTATGTCCTCTTTAGTTGTCGTTCGTAAGCCGAGTAAGACTGTGGGTAACTCCTGAGACCATGTTGTCGAGTTGAGTCTCCCTGTGAGTGCTGTTTTAAGCGATCGGTGCCAACGTTCAATCATCCCGTTACACTGCGGGTGGTAAGCAGTAGTCCGGGTCCGATGTATTCCCATGCGATACATTAGTTTTTTGAACAAATCGGATTCAAATTGCCTTCCCTGGTCGGTGGTTATTGTCACTGGGCAGCCAAACCTTGCTATCCAGCCTTCGTAGAAACCACTCGCGACCTTTTCTGCGGTTATGTCTTCTAGTGGGCAGGCTTCAGGCCATTTGGTAGCCCGATCTATCATGGTCAACAGGTATCTGTAGCCGTTCGATATAGGTAATGGACCAACAATATCGATATGCACGTGCTCCAGTCGATTCGCTTGTTTAAAACTCGCCATGGGTGCCCTAGTGTGCTGTTGCACTTTCGATCGCTGGCACGGGTCACAGGTTCGAGTCCAGTTATTCACATCGCTATTCATTGAAGGCCAAAAGTAGCGGGCAGTGACTAGCTTCCTTGAAGTCCTTATTCCAGGGTGACTAAGGTTGTGAATCGCTTGAAATGCAACTTTTCGAAATTCGGGTGGCAAGTATGGACGAGCGGCACTGGTTGACATCTCGCATGTAACCTTGGTTGCTGAATGGGGCATAGTGATACTTTTAAAAACATACTTTCCTGTACGTGTTAGCGCTTTTAGCTCATCATCTTGTGACTGTTGCTTGGCTAACTCGTCGTAATCAATAGGTGTCGGGCAGGTTATTGCTTCTACTCGTGATAGTGCGTCTGCCACTTGGTTGTGCTTGCCGGTTATATGTTGAATATTGGATGTGAATTGTCCGATATATTCAAGATATCTTGTACGACGAGGTGTCTCAGTATTACTGTTTGCCGTTAGTGCATGTATCAATGGCTTGTGATCCGTGTAAATGATCAACTCGCGTCCTTCAAAAACGCGACGGAAATGTCGTATCGCCATATATATTGACAGCAGTTCGCGGTCGTATGTGCTGTATTTTTGTTGAGCATCGCTGAATTTCTTGGAGAAAAATCCCAGCGGTCTCCATTTTCCGTTAATTTTTTGTTGAATAACGGCGCCAGCACATGTATTCGATGCATCCGTCATTAGAGCAAAAGGTTCGCTCGGAGATGGGTAGGCGAGGAGGACTGCGTTTTCTATGTCCTGTTTGCACTTGTCGAAAGCTTCTTTGGCTACTGTAGTCCAATTGATCTTGGTCTTATCGTTCTTTTTTGCATTGTGAAAAAATTTTCTTAACTCCTTTTGGTGCTCAGCAGCATGGGGTAAATTAGAACGATAGAAATTTTGCATTCCGACGAAACGGCGAAGCTCTTGAACAGTGTTAGGCAGTGGGTACGATCTGATTGCCTTCACTTTCTCTTCAGTCGGAGAAATGCCTTCTGAGCTAATTGTATACCCCAGAAAATCGAGTTTTGCTTGGCCGAAGGTGCACTTAGCAACATTAATTTGCAAACCGTTGTCGTTGAGTCGTCGAAACACCTCTTCAAGGTCTGTCCTGTGAGTATCCTCATTTTCTGAGGCGATGAGGATATCGTCCACGAATGAGAAAACAGGTAGGCCACGTAGAACATTGTCAATATGACGTTGAAAGGTCTGGCCTGCATTCCTTAGGCCAAAACACATTCTCGTGAACTCATACAAGCCAAATGGAGTGATTACGGCTGTTTTCTTGATGTCTTCTTCTCTGTTTCTTATCTGATAGTAAGCTTTCTGCAAATCTATCTTGGAGAATATCTTCTTACCTTGAAGGTTGTGAGTGAAATCATGCAGACGTGGTATTGGGTAGCGATCGGGTGTTGTTACCGCATTGAGTCTACGGTAGTCGCCACATGACCTATATTTTCCGTCTTTCTTTAAAACCATGTGTAACGGACTTGCCCATGGGCTATTTGATGGACGACAGATGCCTTGGCTCATCATGAGTTGAAAATCTTCCTTCGCGGCATTATACTTATGCGGCGGAAGAGGACGCGCCTTTGCGTAAATCGGTGGACCGGTAGTTTCGATGTAATGCTCGACTTCACTGGGGCAAAATTTCTGTAAGCTGGGTCTTGTGATGTCCGGATACTTGGCTAGGAGGTCGTGGTACGGAAGATTGTCGTCTATGGTTCGTATTCTTCCTTCAGATGCAGGTGAAAGGGATCCGGATGCTGACATGTTCGTCTTTGTGTCTACCAGTCTTCGCCCGTGAAGATCCACCATAAGTGCATGATGATGAAGAAAGTCAGCGCCTAATATCGGTCTACTGACTGTAGCTATCACAAATCGCCAACTATAAGGACGTCGCATGCCGATATTCAGAGTGACAGTTCGCTCACCGAATGTAGGGATTTGCGTTCCGTTGGCAGCGTATAGGTAGTTGCTCGGCGTTCTTTGCTTTTTGTCACGAACGCTGGCGGGAAGAACGGAAACATTAGCGCCGGTATCGACAAGATATTTTTGTCCGGTCGTAATGTCCTTTATGAATAGGCGGTATGTTGATAGGTTGTCGACTTCGGCCACCGCCACGGCTTCAGTCTTTCTTAGTTTTCCGGCTGTGCGTTTTTTTGAAAACTGCATGGTTTCCTACATTTGTATGCAGCTGTCCCGAACTTCCGATGGAAAAAGCACAAGGTATTACTCCGGTCATGCGATTTGGAACGTGATCGGCTTCGGAAGCGTTGTGATCGTTGAAGATGATGATTTCCACGATTCATTTTAAGCGCAGCTACTTCTTTTGTCAGGGCTTCGATCATGCCGATGATATGGTGCCGATTGATCTCTTCTTGCGTGCACATTGTTCGCGGGGCCACCACTTTAGAGGCTTCGTAGTGCTATTAACCTCTATATAATATTGCTCTGATTATTATAAACTAATTCGGAGTTGGTAAATGAAAATTCCAAAGGCGATTTAGCAGTATATTTTTCTATGACAGAAGTGTCAATATTTTGGTTTTACAAAGACAGATGTTTTAATCGTCGAATTTAAATAATGGAATGTCTCGCTACATGTGTAATATTCCATAACTTTAATAAATAGGTACCTACTTTAAAAAATCCTTTTTAATTTAGTTATGTGTATCTTTCTATACTTATTATTATACGTGACTGTACCTACGAGTTGGAGTTGTTATAGAATTTTGTTTAACATCAATTTGTTTTTCTTAATTTCTAATATAACAAAAAATCGCATTAGATTACTTAAAACTGGGGTATAATTCAATAATCAATTCGATAGCATTTTTCGTGGAGGCTATTATCAATAAGTACTATATTTCAATAAAATATTGAAGTCTCGACTGTAGCTAGTAGTGATCGAGCTGATGTGGGAACCGTCTGATTGCAAATAGGAACAAAAAATAGATACGCTTTCGATTGATAGATAACCTTTCGAAGTCGGTTAAAAAAGAAAGCCTCTTATTGACACCCCACTTTCTACTTAGCATGTCGGTAGGTATTTCAGAAATTAGGTTATGGTGACAATAATTATGCGGGGCCCTAGATTCCTTTAATTTAAGAACTGAAAATATAGGTACATAAAAATAGAATCTCACCTTTTCGTTCAATATTTATCAACAAAAGGTCAGTTCTCCAAACACATTCGCAACTATTGAATTGTATACAGTCCGTTATGTGCAAATCTCTATAATATTTCAGCTTCAGCACCGGAGAGTAATAGCAGGATATTGCACCAAGATTTACAATACCGCTCGGCGCCAACGCAGTTCCTGCAGTCGCCTCTTGATAAATATCGAAGGATCGGTTACTTTTATTGAAGTGTTTATTTTACGCAAATATGACTCTGACTGAGCTCGTGGCTAATTATCAACCGCGCTAATGAAATGATTCTCAAGGTTAAGGCTTGTATTCACGCCAACGACCTTGAGCATTTGGTACCGTACTAACTTACGACGAGTCGACGAGAGAGAGAGGGACGAGTGCGAGTGTGACAGACGCAATCTGTAATTTGACGCATTTTTTATTTAATGTAATGAAACTAATACATACATATTTAAAAAAAGTAACAAGTCCAAGTTATTGCCCTTTGTATTGCAAAGCAGAAGATGTTTTTTTATAGTCTTTTGATAAAAAATGTAGGTGTAAAATGGTTTCATCTCAACGATTTGGAGGTGATTTGGTGGTTTTTTTCCTTATTATGTGATGCCGATAGAAAAAATCTGGCAAGTCCAAGTTACGTATCATATCCTGTAGATTACTACCTATATTTTCAGATATATTTTCTCTGTAAATGCCAACGAAAAGTTGCTTCATCTGCACGCTTTTTTCCGAGAGGACCCTTAAGCAGCGCTTGCCGTGGTTAGTCCCTGAATGGGTGAACGTTCGTCACGCATCGAGACCCCTTCGTGCCTCGGAGAGCACGTTAAACCGTCAGTCAGCCCCGGGTGTCATACGAATACCTATGACGGTCGTCACGGGTAGTCAGAAGCCAATCAGGCTAACCTGGGATATCGGCATAGCCCAGTAATTGGGTTGGTGGGGTATTCAGCCGCATCTTATTAGACTAGAAGCTGACCCAACACAGCTGGGAAAAGGCTAGTCAGAATATTTTACGCGAAACTGACCCAGAAATATAGGCCGAAGTCATGAAACATCGTGAAACCTAAATAAACACAGCAACATGATCGTTTGTAGGAACCGCATGTGGGAAAACCGCGTATATTTTTAGGCCTTGTTTTTATAACAATTTGTTTTCCCTTTGTGGGGACGGGCTAGAATATAAAACTACCTCACCGCAGGCTGGGAATAGATACCTACGTGTTGTAAGATTCAACAAAACCCAGCACGCTTGGTGGTAGGATATACGGTCCGCCTGGCTAGCTACCACCCTCACATTAAAGTCCGGCGCCAAGTAGTTTACTGTGTTCCGTCGTGTGTATGTGAGAGCCAAAGGGGTATAGGTGAATTCCTCTAAATCTCTGTTACTTAGATTTGTGTGACCCATCTTAGACCCTGTCTGCGCTAATTAGTAAGTCCGACTAGAATCTAACGCGGTCAAGAAAAATAATAAATTTCATCCACGCTGTCCGCCGCGTTTTTCGCCGCGTACTGTCTCTAGAACATACGACTACAACTCAAACAATACGCGCGGAAAATTTCGCTTCTATAAACCACTAACGCGGCGTCTTACGTAGGCGGTTCAAAGCGACGCGAATTGCGAAGCGATCCAATGCGGTGACACGCGAATTCAATGCGATGCGGTGCGAAGCAGCGGCTTTGCCCTACGAGCTCGCGAACCGCCCGCCGCGCGCCGACGTCATTCAGTAGCACTGTACGGCGTTCGCACGAAAATATCAAGCCAACTGATCGCGTTCGCTTCGATTCGCGCCGCGCCGCACCGCACTCCACGTGCGTTTGGTCACGTAGGCCACTTCAATAGGTATCGACTGTTTGTTGTTTTCGCGTCGCGCCGCGTCGCTTCTAGATCGCTAACGTAAGATGCTACGTAATACATCGTAAAATGTTTGAATTGTCCGCTTTACGCCCAGCATCACGTTCCGCGCTAATCTCCGCTTCTCCATAAACAGAACCTTAGTTTTCAGTTACCTACAGAAACAAACCGCAGAGGCCGCGGGCGCCGCACTGCAACTCCAACATGACTTAGAAAGTAGAAGGATTGCAAGCCAGTTATAAAGGCGTAGTCAGATGAATTTCTCCTACCTACGAGGCACCCCGCTGTGTCCTTATCAAACGTGTAAGTAAGCGCAGACGCCTGCGACGTACAATTACCTTACAGTAACATTGCAACCGTACGGACTGAATAGCAATAAGATACTCTGAGTCCAGTTTAAGATCAAGTCAATAGTTGCCATATCGTAATTGAATCTAATCTGACAATCGCCCTATAAACTGCACTATTCAGCGAGAAGATTCCTAGCTCGCATCTCAAAAACTCTTTCTATTCTGAAATAGATAGTCTCCTGATCTACCCTAATTTAATGTATTCCTTGTACAAAGAAAGTTTAAATTGTATTTTTCCACAGAGAACATCCGCCACGCTCATTGTGTCCGGCGCCCGAGCGTTAACGAAAAGCTTTCGTTTTAAACCGAACAAGGAGCTTAATAAATTGTTTGCACCCACTTGCTTCCGAACAGAAACGTAGTGTATCAAATACAAATCAATTGCTCGTTCACTTATTGAATGGGTTGAAAATCAATTGGCTGAAATTTATTGTTATTTTACAATAGAATTTATTGTAGGCTTAGAATATTCGTGTAATAAACTTTTTTTAGCAACAAAATGGAATATGGTTACCTAAATACAAATTAAGCCGGGATTTATAAAATATCTGTTCACAAAAAATTTTACGATATTTATAACACTTTGTGATCAGAGAAATTGAATACCTAACTAACAGAACATCCAATTTTAATTACTTACACAAAACACTGCTAACAAAAAAATTAATTGCTTGTGTGATGATTTTGTACGTAAACCTAAGCCCTAAATAAATCTACGAGCAACACCTGAATTTAATAAAACTTTGACTCACATAAAGGACATGCTTAAAATTATTATTGTTAAATTGCGTGTTTTCTTCATGCCCTCCAGATCAACTCATAAACAGTTCTTCCAAAAAAACTTTTTACCAAGATCACGAAAAAAAGATTGAAGTCTTTTAATATTTTAGAACAGAATTCGTATAGGTACAAGATAGCCTTATGTTATGCACGACCACCTGCATTTGGCAGGATTTAAATGAAGCAAACAACAGGGGCGTCCAGGTCGCAACATAATGGTCGAAGAAAATTTTAGTTGGTCTGTTGACACGAAAAGAAGATGAAGAAGCCTTATTCAAATCCTGGGTAGGTTTCATTATTCATTCTACATCATATTGAACATAAACAACAAAATGGCACGTCTTAAGCGCTTAAAAATATTTTCTGACATGGAGGCATAATAAAAAATAGCTTGCATAAGCCACCCGTGATCGCCCGCAAAGCGGAATGTCAACGGCTTCGGCATCAATCACTTGCGATGCCGGGGATTACTCAAAACGGAGCGTCATCCTCTAGCGTGGAGGCGACGCAAATTTACATAAATAAGCTCATCTGTATTCAACATGCAAGCCGAGAGGAGCCCATGCAACAACATGTGGCATTCAACTTGCAGACCTCTATTATTAATTGTGGACAACTGACGCGAGGGAGCCGTTCCACAGACTCGTCTGAACCGACCACGACCTCGTTGTTTCTAGTTTAATGGAAGTACCCGACCGCTCAAACTTTCACGTTGTTTATTGATTCATATTTGTACAGCTTAACCTCACATATTACTTCCATTTACATCAGAAGTGTTGTTTAACGTTCATTGCACTTAAATACAACGCAACAAAAGTAGAAGCTTTAAAATCGTACGCAAACGCCGGAAAAGTTTTCTGGTACGGGCAATTAATAACTTGAAAGCGCTCCAGAGTAATACTGGCCCAAGTAAACGTGTAAGAGCGCTTCATAATAATACAGTTTAACAACAGAATTAACCCCGAAGGTTGCTATTAAACAAGTTGGTCGTAGATTTAAATTTTGAGCTCGTAAATTAACCCTTCATCCTTTTGAAATAGCAAAGGGATTGGGACCTAATGGTCTATTTGTGAAACGTAATGGGCCGGCCTGGCCGAGCGTATTAGACAATTTGGACATATTCTGACTTCACTCTATTCACGTAGAGGCTTTATACTGGATCTTTATATAAAAGGTCGCGGGTTCCAAAGGATTAAAATAACTATCACAATAAACTTTCTTTCTATTTTATTATGTTTTCGGCTTTGTGTTTTAACTAAAATCTAAGTTGTAATTTCATGTGTACCTCCATTTAAATGTTTTACCAAAGAACAGATATTTGTTGGTTTTGTTGTTGAAATGTTATTCTAAAATGTTAAATTGTTTACATGTCTGGTACAATTATATAACAGTTTTAAGGCTTCCTTCCGAGAACTTTAATGCTTTTAATACAAAATTAGTTAGTTCTTCCGACAAGATTATTTGCCACGTAAATTTAATTCTGAGATAAATTATACATTACATGTTTGCAAACGGTAAACTTTGGTTTGCAGACTTACCTCTATAATTATTTTCTGCGCCAGTTCACTTCAAGTATTTTCAATGAAAATTTACGTGATATTTTCTTTACAAACAGAAATGTTATTAAAAGTAATTTCAGTAAGTATTAATATTCACGTTCATACATATTTTGCCATATTATTATGTAGCTACCTAAGGTTTAAGGCCTGGTCATTTCAATCATCGAACAATTGAGATCGTGTAATGTTTACACACACGGTCGTGTCGCCGCGAAACGCGGTAGCATGGCGGTGGAGAAATCCCTACAAATCTGTCGTAGTATAGAAAAAAAATGCGTGTGTTTTATCCCGCTCTAACCTAATGCGATTTCCTATGCTTGGTTCACTTATCACTTATATGGTATCGCTCGCGTAACGCGCTTAACTCGCGAAACTCATTTACACTGACGTCGCGGTACGATGTTGATTGGAATGATACCGCTGTTGGTTCGCTATTCCGCGTATCGCGGCGTTAATTGGAGGTGTGGAAACAGCAAGCGCCGTTAAAATACAATTATCAACTTGTAATAATAATCGTTATTCCAATTCGTTCAAATACCAAAAGTATGTATCCAGTACAGTATGCGTGACACCTATCTCTCTGACCTAAAGTGCTTATAGATGCAAAAGTGGTGTCACTTTAGAAAATGAAAATATATCTGTTAATACACATGTTGAAATTTCGTACGTTCAAAATTTTAATCAAGTGTTGTAGAAATTTCAGAACACCAAAATGATAATTATATCAACACTAAAGCTTCTGGATTCGACGTTTTTGCGATTAGTACCAAAAAAGTACCGTTTTTAGCATCAATTACTAACTCATAACTTAGGAAGTGTTTTATTGTAATAATTCTACAACTTTCGACTAAAATCTTATACAGCTTACGTTCGATATATTGTGAGCCGAGAGAAAGTATGTTTCAACAAAAGTGTGTACTTTCGCGGCTATAAGTGCCTGAAAGAAACTATCTTATCAATCATGAATCATGCTATCGTAGAAGCTGCTTACTGCTATACACCTAAAAAAAAAAACGAAAAAAGCGACTATGTATCTTACGACACCCTGAAATATTCCAACTACGCTTAGCTAGGGAGTGCATTTTATGTCATTTTCGAATGCACAATAAAATAAGAAGGAAACTTAAAAAATCTAATCGAACTTCAACTTTTAAAAGGGTTAATCATAGCGCTAGTTACAACTAAACTGAACTCAAGAACTGCGCCGTCTAGAAGGCGAGCGAAGAATCTTAAGGCCAGTAATACGTACTTACAATTCTTAGAGTATTATAGCATAAAGTCTAACTTTTAGTCAAAAGCCTTACAAACGTACTTAACCTTAATTCAGAAGCTAAAGTTTTTCTTTCGCTTACTCGTGTAGGTTCGTACAAAGGGTGTAATTGTCGGCTCTAGTAACTTAGCTTTGACACCTATGTTCGTTTAGTTTATAAAAGTTCTCTGTGTGTTTCTTGACAAAGTTCTTTCGTTGCCTTATAATAATATAATGTACTAGAAGTCGCCCGCTTCTTCGCCCGCGTGGATATCGTTTATCGCGTAGATATTTCCCGGTTTTCTGGATAAAAGTAGCCCATATTTATGATTATTTACGGTTTACTCACATGCATTTTTCGGGATTGCCCGACTAGTTGAGTTCGACTCGCGACCTCGCCGCGTGTTCAGCTAACGAATAAGAGCTCCGTTTGTGTCCGAAACTAGTCAGGCAATCCCGAAACATGCACATGAGTAAACCGTAAATAATCATAAATATGAATCTGTCTCACGAACTAATACAAAAGAAAGTAGCCTATGTCGTTCTTCAAGTTTCAGACTATCTTTGTAGCAAGTTTCATCAAAATCGGTTCAGCGATTTAGGCGTGAAAGCGTAACAGACAGACAGACAGAGTTACTTTCGCATTTATAATATTAGTAGGGATTAAGATTAAATGTTGGCGGAAAACTATTATACTTAAGTAATTGAATGTTACCTGCAATTATAAGCAATATCTGGTTATAGCTTTTCTTATCTAATCTAAATATATAAAAGCGAAAGGTCACTCACTCACTCATCACGAAATATCGAAAACCGCTAGACGTATGAAGATGAAATTTGGCAGAGAGGTAGTTTATAGTTAGTAAACGTCCGCTAAGAAAGGATTTCTGGAAATTCTACCCCTAAGGGGGTGAAATAGGGGATGAAAGTTTGTATGGAAAATCGATAATTAACGGGTTCAAAATTTCACGCAAGCGAAGCTGCGGGCAAAAGCTAGTTTAAATATAAAATGAAACAAAAATAACGTTGAACAAAATCCTTTGAAAATAAAGGTCACCACAAACTCAGGTGCGTTTCACGATTTTGTAAAATAATTTATTCTGTAAACCAAACGGTGTTCTGTGGCCTCTTTCAAACACATTTTGCAACCTGATCTAAATACGGTAAATTAGGAATGACAAACGCGATTAAACGGACCGCCATGTTTGGTAAAGCTTAATTAAGGATTATGTTACCCCAAAAAGACACGCAAATAACATCCACGTTGTATTTTTAAAGGGTTATAAAATGCAGGGAAAAAAAACGAAAAAGAAAGGAGTAAATACTGATTTTATCTGATATTACGGATCTCGGAAAATATTATGTTATATTGATAAATAATGTGCAAATTATCTATACAGGGTGTAATCGTGTAATTCTTTCAAACCACATGATCTATTAATGATATACGAGTAGATTAACACCGCACGGAATTTAGCTTGATTAAAAATAAAAACATTTTTTTCTTGCGGTAGGGATCTCGTATCTAAACCACATAAAGAGTTTCAATAAAAAATACGCAGAAATATAGGTATATCAAGCAAAAAAAAAATTTTTGTGGTAGAACATTTCGATGCCACGCATAAAAAGAATGAAAGCACGGCGACACAGCTGGCAGACACGACTAGCG
Organism: Amphipyra tragopoginis; assembly: GCA_905220435.1. Lineage (NCBI taxonomy): Eukaryota > Metazoa > Arthropoda > Insecta > Lepidoptera > Noctuidae > Amphipyra > Amphipyra tragopoginis. The sequence continues at coordinate 13,581,458 of HG991999.1, read as the reverse complement.
CGATATCGCTCCGTGCAGTCAGATAACTCATTCTTTTTTTATGTAAGAAGCATGAAATTAAGTATTAAGTTTTCTGGTTAGAAATAAATGTACAAGCATTTGAGCGTTTTTGGAAATTCAACCTCTAAGGGGGTGAAATAAGTGTTAAAAGTTTGTATGAGAAATCTGGTACCGACTTTTGAAGTAAGAAGCATGGAATTAAAAATTTAGGCCTTTGGTGAGAAATAAACATACACGTGTTTGAGGGTTTTTGGAAATTTTACCCCCCGGCTCAGACGGTATCACCAATAAGGTGATCAAAACTTTTCCGCCCCGCCCACAGCCCTCATGACCGCCATCTTCAATGGCGCTCTGAGTAATAACATCTTTCCGCAAGCTTGGAAACAAGCCACCGTTATCGGTATCCCCAAACCCGGCAAACCCAAGAGTGAGCTCAGTAGTTACCGCCCCATCAGTCTTCTCAATGTATTTGGGAAAATCTATGAGCGTCTCATTTATATCCGTTTAAAGGATTTCGCTGACTCCCGTAAACTCATCCCCGACGAACAGTTCGGTTTTCGAACCCAGCACTGTTGCATTCGACAATTGCACCGCATAGTCGAACACATTAGCTCCCGTTTTATGCGCTCGTACAAAACGGGCATGCTCTTTTTCGACGTAGCGAAAGCCTTCGACAAGGTCTGGCACAACGGTTTATTATACAAACTGTACCAATTCAACGTGCCGGACCGTCTCGTGCTCATCATTCGAGACTTTCTGTCGGATCGCTCCTTCCGCTATCGCATAGAAGGCACCCTCTCGTCCCCTCACTCCATCCACGCCGGAGTCCCTCAGGGCTCCGTGCTATCGCCCCTTCTGTTCACGCTGTACACCAGCGACATTCCCAGACGTGGCTTGGCCAAATTGGCTCTCTTCGCCGACGACACGGCTATCTACTATTCCGGTAGGAGCCTCGATAGCATCTCTCGAACCCTTCAAACCGCAGCCAACGCCCTCGGGGTCTGGTTCCGGAAATGGAGAATAGAGGTGGATCCCGAAAAGAGCGCAGCCGTTCTTTTCGAGAGACACGGTGATTCCCACACATCCGTCCCGTCCTCATGTTCGGCAAACAGATCCCTTGGGAGATGAAAGCCAAATACCTGGGGGTTATCCTAGACCACCATTTGAGTTTCCGAGACCACATCAAAGCGGTGCGCGCTCGCGCCGCTTTCGCTGTTGGTCGCCTCCACCCCATCCTTAGAGCACGCAGTAAATTGTCACTTAGAAATAAGCTGAGAATCTACGTGACGTGCATCCGCCCCATCTTGACTTACGCTAGCGTCGTGTTCGCACACGTTAAGCCTTGTCGTTTCAAATCCTTCCAAACCCTCTAGAATCGAGTGTTGCGCAGAGCCGCGGTTGCCCCGTGGTTCATGCGTAACGTCCAACTCCATCTAGATCTAAAAATGCCAACCATCAGGCAATACCTCAAACGCATTTCCAAGCGTTACTTCGACACTGCCCCCCTCCATCCGAACCCCCTAGTCGCCGCAGCGGCCGACTACAGTCCCTCTCTCATAAGTAAAGTTCGCCGTCCCAGGCACACACTTTTAGAACCAGATGACGAAATAACCCTCCTCCAGGAGGCGAGTAAATCGACCAGCACAATACACAACGTCCGCCGCCGTCCGGCATACCGTCCTCGCCGACGAGGCCCGTCGCGACGTCCCACCGCCGCCGGTCACGATCCACCGAGCTCTCCCGTCGTAGAGCCGGTCGTCTCTTCAGACCCGATAATTCAGCCCTCATCAAGCTGTCTCCCCCCCCCCCCCCTATGTCCACGCCAGCAACGCCCTAAGCCGAGGTCCGAGTCCCACTAGGGGTCGCCCTTAGTGCTGTTGTTGCAGGTAGTCATGATGTTAGTGTAGTATAAGTAGTTAGCTTAGGTTAAGTATTTTACTTCCCCCCCATTGGCTGGAGACCCTTCAGGTCACGCCAATAACTGCCCGGTTACGTAGAAACCGTCCCCTAGGACGACCTACAGCAGTCAAACAGAAAAAAAAAAAAATGGAAATTTTACCCCAAACGGGTGAAATAGGGGATAAAAGGTTTTTTGAAGTTAAAAGCATGAGATCAAGTAATAGGGTTTCTGGTTAGAAATATATGTACACGAGTTTGAACTTTTTTGTAAATTCAATCCTTAGGGGGGTGAAATAATAAAGGTTGAAAATTTGTATGAGAAATCTGGTACTTTTGAAGTACTTCTTACTAGGCGAGAAATTGACTCACTGGGTGACTTATCTATCAACGCACAGCCTAAACCGCAGGAGTTAGAAATGTTGAAATTTTGACAGTAGGTACCTCTAATAACGTAGACATCCATTAAATTTTTAAATTAGAGGTGGAATTTCGAAAAACCCTTCCAGTTTTTGGAAATTCTACCTCTAAACGGGTGGAATGGATTGTTAACGTTTATACTAAAATCCTTATTCCATGGGGTGATTAACTTGTGGTACATACGCAAATAAAAGATGGACTTTTTGAATTTTATAACTACAATAAAAAGGGGCTTAATGTGGGTTCAAAATTTCACGTAAGCGAAGCTGCGGGCAAAAGCTATTAGTAGATATTTTGTATGGCTCTTGACTTCATTTTTATAAGTGTCATTAATTAATTTTACTCCTGCGAGCTGAATCAACATCCTAATTGAGAACATGAATTTAAACTTTTTAAAAACGAGTCTAAATAAACTATAAACAGGTAGGTACAGTCTCGGATTTGAAATGTTTACCACCCTAAGGTCTATAATGCTTGCGCATTACTTTTTCATAAGGTCGATATGACACAAGTTGATATGACATGTGATAAGGAATCGAATTTGAAATCTGATAAACATTTCGAGTCCGCGACCATACATAAATTGTTAACGTGTAATAGTCCGGTCAAGTTAGCTCAAAAAATAGGGGTAGGTTAACAGAAATTCGCATAGAGCTGAAAATTGGTACGAATGTTCGGAACACCATTATAAATCAAATGTAAAAAGTCCCCAGCGATCCCACACTTGCAAAAAAAAATATTCAACGTCAAAGTTCGCAAATATGGGTTTTTTGCGTTTTTTAGCCAAACGGTAAGTTTTATGATAAAAATAGGTCAGACAAAAATTATAGATTATGCAATTCTCTATAAGAATTGTCTACAATTTTTCTCCTAAACGTCACCGATTCTGAGATATAATGGTTGAAAAAGTTGTATTCTTTATAATATGCGTTTCCACGCCACCTGGAAGGTAGTGTACTTGGCGCGTTTTTTTAACGTGGTTTCTCCAATAGGCCTATTCCACAATCTATTGTGATCCTGTTTAATTCAATACTAATTCAAAATATATAAAAACTGGTTCTATTGGAAATGATGAAAGCCGTATGAATTCTAAAAAATTAGGTCAAATTATCCGTCTCATTCATAATCATCTGATAATTCTGCTTCCTCTTCTTCTTGTTCGTCTTCTTGTACTTCTTCTTCTGCTTGTTCTTCTTCTTCCTGCTGGGTGTTAGTAAATTGGTCTAACAGCGATGTATCAGATGTCTCCTCACTGATATTGTACGAATCCTCTTCTGATGGTGATTCAACATTGGAGCACGACTGACCTTGACAACTGGTACATGTTAATCGCCATCAGAAGAGGATTCGTACGATATCAGTGATAAAGAATACAACTTTTTCAACCATTATATCTCAGAATCGGTGACGTTTAGGAGAAAAATTGTAGACAATTCTTATAGAGAATTGCATAATCTATAATTTTTGTCTGACCTATTTTTAACATAAAACTTACCGTTTGGCTAAAAAACGCAAAAAATCCATATTTGCGAACTTTGACCTTGAATATTTTTTTTTGCAAGTGTGGGATCGCTGGGGACTGTTTACATTTGATTTATAATGGTGTTCCGAACATTCGTACCAATTTTCAGCTCTATGCGAATTATTGCACTTTGAAATGTCTAATTTGACCGGACTATAACTTGTTGTAAATTTTGATATCCATCAACAATATTTAAAAAAATATATTGCTATCAAGAAAGAATGTAAGCGCTCCTCCTCTTTCCTACTAAAATATGCTGTGCCCAACAGGGTCATAATAGATACATAGTCTTAAGCCTACTATTAAAATTACATTATGGAATGCAAAAAAGTATTGAGTACATAGTACTTTATAAATACACTTCTTAAGACCTTAACGATGCTGCATTATATTTTCTACTTTCCTTTCTACCCAGTAATAAATCAAGACACTCAAATGAAGCAACAATTCTACAAAAGTAGCAACAAATCATTACGGGTTCCGTACATCTTCGTAAATAAAAATCAGTTGAAGCGTACGCTGGCAACACTCGACTCGTTTATGTAAATCTTCTTGGTGCGTGCGGATGTATTCACGCCTTCTGATTTTTATCGCTGAGTATTTGATTCACTGAGGTGTATGATATATTTACATTTTATCTCCTCATATGATATTATTTGAATGAAAGGAACCGAAATAGCGGAACGATTTGCTGATGGAAATGTTATATTGGAAGTCGGTGTAATTATTAACTTTTTGTTTGATGTTGATTTAGTTTTGGATACTGAATAGTTCGTTATAATAAGTTATTGAATATTCGATTTGTATGAATCTGCCGTCAATGCATGGAATTCTGCAGTAACGTTACTGTATGTAAATAAATAAAAGATTCGCGCTACCGAACCGGAGTGGGTTGATTTTATTCACATATAATGCAGAGTATTTCACGTGCTTAATTTACGTTCGGTTACAGAATAATGACAGCGAATAATAAATTGCTTTTGGTCTTCACAATTTATGTACCTATAATTTTACTTTTTGTAAGAAATTACGTCCAAGTGAAAATACCATGAATTATTTGGATTGAATATTGAAAACCACACGTTCAGTTCATTATTGGTATCCTAAAACCTAGCATTCATCACATTTTTCAGAAAATGAATTGACTTTAGAAAGGTAAAATATTCTGAAAGGAAAAAAATGAAATAATTTATTTATTGAAAAAGTTTCATTGATGGTGGAGAATATCTAGTTGATTATATTTTATTTTCAACCTGTCGCACAAAGTTAATTAGGATGGTCATTTGTATTAGCCGCAGAAGGAAAAAAGATACTGTATTGTTACTTTTTAACCGACTTCAAAAAGGAGGAGGTTCTCAATTCGTCTGAATGTTTTTTTTTTTTTTGTTTTTTTTTTTTTTTTTTTTGTATGTTTGTTACGCGATATCTCCTCCAATTATGAATGGATTTTGATGATTCTTTTTTTGTTTGGTAGATCATACTTCAGAGGTGGTCCCATATAAATTTTATCGAAATAAATTCAGCGCTTTTTGAAATAATAAACAAAAACAAAAAAAATATACTTAGATGACGTTTTCGTTTGTGGTTCCCTTATGCAAAAGTTTTGATAAGGACTTTCAATCTGTTTTAACTGTGATCACAGAAACATTAGCCAAGAACAAAGAAGTTTGTATGTGTTTGTAAGGAGCCATTATGATAATTATACATTAATTCTTAAAGAAAACTACTTAATTGTATGAAAGATTACGCAATCGTGTCATTTAAATTTGTAGTCTTAAACCGTGTAATTTATGGCACTAAAACGTATATAATAAATAACTTTAAATAAAAGTAAAAACCGACTTCAAAACAAAAACTAAAAAGAGTAAAATAATTACCAAAATATAAAATTAACAGTTTCAGAAGTCGGTGCAATTCTACACTGAAACAAATATAAAAAATAAACTTTAAAAAAAAGTAAAAACCGACTTCAAAGAAATACTAAAAGGAGTAAAATAATTACCATAATATAAAATTAACAGTTTCAGAAGTCGGTGGCTTCTATTTGCTTCAGTGTAGAGTTGCACCGACTTCTGAAACTGTTAATTTTATATTATGGTAATTATTTTACTCCTTTTAGTATTTCTTTGAAGTCGGTTTTTACTTTTTTTTAAAGTTTATTTTTTATTAAATACGTTTTAGTGTCATAATTTTAACCCCCTCCTTCATAACCCTTCTTTTTGTCTTTGACGTAGTCGGGCATAAAAAGTCCTTTCAAATGATACCTTACACGATATAATGAAAACATTCCAAAGGGGGGGGAGGGGGGACACGCACCCCCTCCTCTTTTCCAGTAGTCAGTTCCCAACAACAAATATAAACAAAGCAATATTAGTAATTTGAGAATTTAGCTTTGATCCGATGAGGAGTTCCGTTCCATATCTCTGAAGTTCATGGTCTAATCTTAACAAAATTTAAATGGGACCAATCGGAAAGTATACCCTTTCGAACAAAAAAAGAATTTTTCAAATCGGTTCATAAATGACGGAGATATGAGGTAACAAACATAAAAAATAAAAATAAAAAAAAAAATAAAAAAAAAAATACAACCGAATTGAGAACCTCCTCCTTTTTGAAGTCGGTTAAAAAGCCACCGACTTCAGAAACTGTTAATTTTATATTTTGGTAATTATTTTACTCTTTTTAGTTTTTGTTTTGAAGTCGGTTTTTACTTTTATTTAATTAAATAAAGACACTTTAATCTTAATAGAGAGACGGGTTGCGCTAAAAGAGCCTCCACGTGTGAGACGATACTTAATTACGTCCGCCGTACCCTAGGCAGTCAGCCCCGCTACCATCCTTGCGGACTGGCTAATCTTTTAACCACGGCATGTGCAAGATCTATAGGTACGGGGTGCATATGATAATACGACCATAAATGATATCACGTGTTCTATGATGTGTTCTAGTACGGTACACAAAAATTCAGTTACTTCCAAGCACATTTTTTTCGCATGATTTTTCAATTTCACTCATTCATGTAGATGAAGGGACGTTGAAGTGGAAACTTATTTTAACTAAGTATATCTATCCTACACGTGTAAATAGAGATAATTTTGGCTTAAACGGGTCATAGATTTTCATAACTTCGCGTAGAGATCTTGATACTCGTAAAATTATTAAGGGCTAATTTTTCAATCGTCAGATAAATTTTATCTGGGGAATAAGTTTGACGTTTGGACAGCTTTTGTATAGAAAATATGTCAAACCGTCATATTTATTCCTTGAATAAAATTTATCTGACGATTGAAAAATCGGCCCTAAATTGTACGAAAATTCCTCTGACTAAACTATTACGACATTAATAGTTACTAAAAATATTGCATTTGGTCATATAAATCTGTAAAAATGGAACTTATGCATTGTAACTTAACTGTATAGGTAACATTGACAGTTTCTCTATTTTACCATACGGTATAGAGGTGTCTGCGGAGTTAGATGGCGAAGATAACAAATACTAAATTACACCCCTGATTATGTACAAAATTCGAGTCTTATTTGTGGTTACTTTAACACTGAATGACAAAACAGGGATTTTCAAAGTAAAGGCCGACGGTCCGACTTTGATAAGAAATATTTCTGATTTTTTTATCGAAAACTATGCTCCATGTTTCGAGTCTTATTTGTGGTTACTTTAACACTGAATGACAAAACAGGGATTTTCAAAGTAAAGGCCGACGGTCCGACTTTGATAAGAAATATTTCTGATTTTTTTATCGAAAACTATGCTCCATGTTTTTTTTTATCTAGTCTATGTGATTTTATATACCTATCTCAGTTAATTCAGTCTATATGAAATATTTTTGATGAAGCAACTTAAAGCGAAAATAACTAAGATACAAACACATGAAGCTCAAAAAATTGATCACAGCAACCCCGTTCTACGGTAGCCGTTTTTATGAGTACCAACTTTAATTCCCTTTGGAATTAATACCCGGTCCCCTTCCCGACTATCACGGATATACGTTAATTGTACGTATACCAGTCTTTTCATAATTGAACCCGCTAAAACGGATTCAAGGGTATTGAAATTATAACACTCAATTACATTTATCGTTGTATAATTTTGTGACAAAAGAAGCAAGAACTATACCTATACGTTTCTAATCACCTTTCCACTCCATAAGGCAATAAAGATTCTGTCACCAGGTGATTTTAAAAGCCTGTATTTCGGTCTCTATAATTAAACGTACCTACCTAAAAAAAAAACTCGTGTAGTGCCAGACCTAAAGAATAGCACTACCCCATCTCTTCCCGTGGGTGTCGTAAAAGGCGACTAAGGGATTCTCTAGAGGATGGGCAGCAGGTTCACTGAGTACTTTAACAACCATACTGCGATCGCCAACCCGCCTGCCAAGCGTGGCGATAACGGAAAACCCCCCCTTTTGGGGGAGGCCTATGTCCAGCAGTAGACGTCTTTCGGCTGAATGATGATGGTGAAATTTTTTAAGAATTAATTTATAAGGAGCAATAAATTTAGGTAACAACAGTATCCCGGAGTTGCGGTGCATGCTGCTGCGAATCCCACGACCTCGGCCACAGGTCAAAAGAAGGAACACCGTGGGTATTTAGCCGGTAAGAGTAAGTCATAACCCTCCGTTTTCTCCGGGCCGAGGGTATCCAAGAGAATTTTCCCATGACTAAAAAAGCAACAGCAGTATTACTTTTCTTTTACAAGTAATAGATATGTTTTTTTAGGGTTCCGTATCCAAAGGGACCCTAAAACGGGACCCTATTACTAAGACTCCGCTGTCCGTCCGTCCGTCTATCACCGGGCTGTATCTCATGAACCGTGATAGACAGTTGAAATTTTCACAGATGATTTATTTCTGTTGCCGCTATAACAACAAATACTAAAAAACAGAATAAAATAAATATTTAAGGGGGCTCCGATACAAGAAACGTGTTTTATTTTGCCGTTTTTATAGATAATGGTACGGAACTAACGGAACCCTTCGTGCGCGAGTCCGACTCGCACTTGGCCGGTTTTTTATTTGTTAATCATTTGCAGGCCTCAAATAGTTTTAGCTTTGACCAAAAACTGCTGTTTGGCTAAAACTAACAACTGATCAAATATTTTTGCTTTATACATATACCTAACAGCTTTTGCCTGCAACTACATCCGCGTGGATTTCGGATTTTATACCAAGTTTCAAGTCAATACACGCAGGGAATACGACTTTCCATGCAAACGCTTTTACCCCATTTCACACCCTTAGGGATTGATTTTCGAAAAATCCTTTCTTAGTGCATCTCTATCGGAAACGTATCTTCCTAATTCCAAGTTTCTATCTTCAGTTTGGTTTAGGCTATGCATTGTCTGTCAGTCAGTCAGTCACAGAATTGGTTTATCTATATACCGGGTGTCTCAGAATGGTGTCGGTCTTGGTGGGAGTACTAAAATTCATTCATCAATGATTGGCCTATACTGTTCCACTGCTGGGAAAAGGCCTGCCTCCGTTCTTTTCATCTGTCGCGATACTGTGCAGCTTCGAGCCAACTGTCAAGGATGGCATCCAACTCGTCCCACCATCTTCTCCGCGATCTGCCGCGACCCCGTCTCGCTGTCTCGGGACTTCAGTCTTGTGCTATACAGGCACAGCTCATTCGGCATACGGCAGAAATGCCCTTCTCAGTCCCACTTTATCTGGACTGCCTTTTGAGCGACGTTTACAATTTGAATTTTGGAACGCTTAGTTCTTTAAATACACTTGGGAGCAAAGAAATCGAGCCACTCCTTTTTTCACGTGTCCTGGTTATTAGTTTCCATGTATTATACAATTCTAAGTTGACAAAAAACGACCTTCATTGTAAAGGTTATCAAATAACCTTTTAGGCGATATATGTTTAGAATTGATCTGTTCCATAATACCAAAAATAATAACAATTACTTAGGGTGGATTTTACCAACGTCAGATAACGTTATTCCAGGAATAAATGAAACTTTTTGACAGATTTTATATAGGTAATCTGTCAAAGTGTCGAATTTATTCCTCAGATAACGTTATCTGACTTTGGTAAAATCCACCCTTATACTTACGTGAAAAATAGAAGTGGCTCGATTTATTTGTTCCCAAGTATATAATAAATCGATATTTATTTATTGACCCGATATCTATCAAAAGGTGTTAAACTGCGAAAAAAAAACTGAATACAGCATTTCTTAATTCTTAACATAAGAAATCTCATTTAAGTAAAATTTCCTATTTTCAAAATTTAAAGTACTTTTTCTCCATGACCAGGTGGTTTAGGACACCCGGTATATAAATTTAAGTACCTATAGCCCAAAGTCATATTATTGACAGATGGAGGAAAGTTACATAATAAGTTGCTACTTAACGCGCGGTAAAATTGTTTCACGATGGATTTTCTACTTTACAAAGATTAAAGTTACAAGGGTCTTTCATTAACAAACTTGAATTGCTTAGGAGAAGAAATATGAGCTAACTTCGATCATTGAATCGAAGACGCCCGAACGCCTTTGAATAGAATTTATACAGAAAAACCTGTCAAATCCGAGAAGCGAGCTCAGGATAATTGTTCCGTAACCTAATTTTATTCTTCCACTTTTTTGTCGAGGAACAAAAATAAATTAAAGAAAAGAGGCTCGGAGTTAAAAATAAGTAACAATTACGGCTTTTAGCTAAACCCCACCCTTTAAATATTTTTTATTTACAAAAAATTAATGTCATTCATCATATCATATACAACGTTATTTAAAGTATAAACAAAAACCGAGACACCCCAACAAGATTTTCATCAGAACTGCCTGAATATGTATTTTTTTTTAATAAATCTCCAAGTTACACCGAAGTTTATGTCGTGTTAAGTTCCCTAGTAAAGTGTGAAATGTCTGAGATGTGCTATGCAGAGGTTGTCTAATACACGGAAAGTGACCGAGCGGACCGTCTCAAGCCTCAAGGTGTCTATTCCCGTCAACTGATATGTGGGTACAAACATACTAAAACAAAATTGAAATTTAAGAAAAAAAAATGTGGTGTAAAGAATATGTCAATCGATTCTCCTAGTGATTCTGAACAAACTAGTTTCAGGTTTAGTATATGTATACTAAAACTAAGCTTGTATAGGATAGAATCATATAATATGAGACTCCAGATTAGTGTTTGCCGCGCAGATGCTAAAATATCTACGCGTTGTTTGAACGCGGACGTTGTGAGTCTATTTTTGGATGGGTGACCGTTATTTTCACGATGTGCGAATACCTGTAACAGTTGAGTAGATACGGTTGTCAGGAGCACATAGTTTAGCTGGTCTCACCTATCCTAATATCGATATCTCTTCTCACCTTTGCGGAAGTCTCTTTATTTATAAACATAACAATCAGCCTATTACTGTCCCACTGTTGGACATAGGCCTCTTCTCGGAATAAGCAGGCTTTGGGCGTTAGTCCAGCGCGCTGACCTGGGGGCCTACTCTCTAAGTCCGTCAACGAAGTTAGTCACCCGTCCGAAAGTAGCCCGAAACGTAGGAGTGAACAAAACAAGTGTCAAGATCAACTTTTCGACGGGCAAAAACACATCGGTAGTAGGGACAACTATCAAATTGTACTGTCATTTATTCTTAGTTCGGGCACCGAAATAATCGTATGGCCGTAGGTGATAGGGAGTAGGAAACGCTCGTAACTAAGGCCGAAACACGGACTTCGTGCTTAGGGAATAGACCTCCTGGTGCGGGTTGGCGGACTATCGAGAACTTTTTGGAGCCGTCTCAGGTGTACAGGTTTCCTTCAAATGTTTCCCTTCACCGCTAACGCAAGTAATGACCAGTGATCGGAAAAGGGTGAGCTAATTTACCTAAACTTCAAAGAACAGTGACAAAAACTGAAGACTTCCTTACGACAACATTTTTTTTTCGGGAGAATTTTCTCGGAAATTGTCTTTCATAAGTTTTCAAAAAATAAAAGACATTCTCTTTTTTTGAAAACAATAAACAATCTCTTTTTAAAAACAATGAAAAACGTGTCATCTTGTTTTGTGACAATTTTGGGAAACAAAAATGGGAAACGAATTTAATTGTTTTCTGTACTATTAACATTAATGTTAAATGTACTTTAGTGATGTCCCGAAACCAAGAATAATTTTCACGAAAAAAAATGTTGTCGTAAGGAAGTCTCCAGTTTTTGTCTCTGTTCTTTGAAGTTTAGGTAAATTAGCTCACCTTTTTCCGATCACTGGTAATGACACATATGAATTCCAAAAGTAGTTAATTTAATCTGCATCTGGTTGAAGTTCGGAAAAGGCTAATGAGTGAACAGTAAATAGTGCAAGTATGTTCATTCAAACAAGATAAGTACTTAATTTTAAAACAAATTAATTGCATACTTTTAATTTGCTTCTAACATTCAGTCTCGACGCTCATTTATTCTGTGTATTTACAAGACTAGACTAAACAGACAAAATAGTTAATAGCTTTTCAACGTCATTTAATGTAGTTAAAAAACATATTTGCGTTGTTAGACAAGCAAAAGTTGATTACATTAAGTCTAACGTTTTCCAATTTGCAATACCAATCCCCAAAACTTAATGAAATTCTGTTCAATGACTAGGCATTTTGCTGTGTTAGAATTATAATTTCGTTTAACGGCATTAGCTACATATTATGATTAATTATAAATGTGCTTTCACGACTATCGACTGAAATATTTGAATACATAATATGCTTCAAAAAACATCTCTCAGAGGTAAAAATATGTATGAACACAGTTGCTAGGTTATGTCATGAAAGAATTAAGCGTGTCGTCAGGGTATATTTCGACATTGACGTAAGCTCTTATAATATATTTTAACATAATATTACATCACGCTTGTATTCCCCGAAAGGTTAAGCAGAGGTGTAGAGTACACCTTCATTTCGCCGTTATGTTTAAGTCCCATGTAATAGGGGGCGATCCTATTGCCATCAAACGGGCACAAATTCAGCCTCCAGGGTGCTGCTGAGAAATTCAGCACCCCACCACACCCTTTTCCACACGGAAAAATCTAATAACACTTTACCCGACCTGGGGATTGAACTCAGGACCTCATGCTCAGCAGTCACGTTTGCAACCACTGGACCAATGAGACAGTTTTTTTTTTTAACCGACTTCACGACGGAGTAGTTTCTCAATACGGTTGTATTACTATTTTTAATTATGTTTGTTACCTCAGAACTCCGTCATTTATAAACAGATTCGAAAAATTCTTGTTTTGTTTGACAGGGTACTTCCCGTTTGGTCCCATATCAATTTTATCGAAACTAATACAGCGCTTTTTGAAAAAATCAACAAAACCTAAAAAAACATACACAAATCGTATAAAGACGACGTTCTAGTTGTGGTCTGAGAATTGGAACACTATTGTAATTGTAATTGGTGGCACTAAAAAGTATTAAATAAAAAAAACTTAAAAAAGTAAAAACCGACTTCAAATAAAAAACTAAACGGAGTAAAATAAAATTATCATAATTATAATAAAATTATCAGTTTCAGAAATCGGCGTAATTCTACGCTGAAACAAATTGAATGCACCGACTTATGAAACTGATAATTTTAATAAATGGGCCGATTTTTCAATCGTTTGATAACTTTATCCGAGGAATAAATATGACGGTTTGACATTTCTTATTCTCTTAAAAAAAAACTTTCTAACAGACATATTGTTATATACACCGCCATATTACTGCTAAGATAAAAATTATCTGACGACTGAAAAATCGGCCCTAATTAACATATTATTTTCTGTTAGACTTTATTTAATGCAACTGAAAGCACACATTTCAAATCTCTAACGGTCCTGAATAGAATTCGATAAATTATTAGGTCATAATTATTTTCTTTTGTTTAAAATTCACTAAAAAGCGGCTGAGTCAACTTGTAAACTGCAGATTCAAATAACTGTCAGGTCACTTATGTTCCGCTTCAGACACGCTTAAGAACAAAAAAGCACGCAGAACCGTAAGAGTTTGGCTTAACGATGGCTGTAAACGTCAATCGTCCACGGTGACGGTACACATCGGTGCGTGCCGTTAAAAGTAAATCGTAAATTGTAGTAAAGGTAAACACACATGTGTGCAGTTTTGGCACCGACCACAGACGATAAATCACGGTAACATTGACAAACACGACTGCGCTGCAATCGCGGATGTCCCTGTCTACACTTCCGCGTCGCGATGAGTAATATCCCAGTCCGTAGGAAACATCTACACTTGGACGTTGTGGTGTTTATGGGTACCTATAAACACGTGCTGGAAAAATTGTTATGGCAAGTGAAAATTATTGTTGCAGGAAATGTATCTTCAGGGTTGGCTGAAACATACGATTTAATACAACTTGTAGTTTTTGATAATATGATTTTTTTCGGCTATTCCACTTATTCCACCCAGCGATCACACCTGGGAGGGACAAGTGGTTTTTTTGCCACTAGGTACTCCGTCCCAGTATGGATAATTGTAGGTACCTACCATTCACTTCGAACCTTCCCTAACAAAAAATATTAATTTAAAATAAAATGCAAGGGTTGATGGGTGGAATATACGGTACATTTAGAGTCTTCCCTCCGAGAACAAAAATTAAATTGAAAATTAAATGCAACGGTGGACGGGTGGAATATCGGGTGTAAAAAGACCCTTAACGATAACGAAAACCACGTATTCTACCCATCATTGGGCTCATATTCTTCGAACAAACCATACCTGGGAAATCATTGGTTTTGGAGATATTGAAGGTCAAAGTACACTTTTTTTTTTTTGTTTTTTCCAAAAACGATTTCCAAGTCATTATACTAAATTTTTTTCCATACAAACATTATCAAAAATTTCAATTTTCCCTAACAAATTACGCATTTGAAGTTACAAAAACGCAATGAATATCAAACGCACACGACCGCCTTGGCTCGGCTTTATGGCCGCTGCACGCATGCACACGTGCGGCATCGCTACAACCATAATTTGCGCGCTACAAAAAAAAAGCGTTTTTTTTTCATGCCAAAAAATAAAAGTCGTTTCCCAGCAATTCTTTTTGGTCAATGTAATTTAGTTTGATGTACAGAGTGCGTAGATTTCGGCTATGTGATGGGTCTTTTTACACCCTGTATACATTTTGAGTGTTAACACCTAGAAAAAAAAATTAAAATTAATGGGTACCATCAATAAAATAAAAGGTTTTTATCGACGCAGCTTTTCTAAAAAAAGAGATTGATATCAATTTCTCCCGTTACTAATTGTATCTGTGCATTTTGGATAATTATATCGCACGTAATGTACAGTCAGAAGCAATAATATCTGCCTATCGACGGATTTAAAACCGCTAATAATAGTCATATGACCCAAACCAAGTGATTAAATACGTGATTCTGGGTAGTACGGCCATCCATTCTTATACACAGGGCCATATTTATCCGTTCTATTCATATTCAGATTGTTATTGTTGGCGATTTTAAAACCGGCGATAGGCAGATATTATTGCTTCTGACTGTACCTACCATTCCTCTTTCATAGTTTTTTTTATTTGTTCATAATCTACCTATTAATCCATGCTTAGATATTTATAAAATCTAGGCGAGTTGGTGATCATAACATGGGGTGGATCGTAACATAATTATGGATATAGAATAGAGGTCCATAGTAAAGTCCATCAGCCTAATATACTGGCCAAGGTGCCTCCTTCAACTCATAGATACAAACAGAGGAGGTCTTTATGCTAAAAGCAACAGACGCACGGCGGAATTACTGAGTGAACGCTAAGAGAAATATTGGTAGAGTAGTTCCGCGTTAAATCCATGCAATCTACGTGCTACTTACCGCTTTTACCTCTCAAAAGCTCTGCACATCTAATTTCGTACGTAACACGCTAACCACAGGGTCTAATTTTGTTAATATTTGTGTTACAGGCACACCAAAAGCGTCAGGCGTGGTGAACGTGGTTGTCCAGCCAATTACTGCTGTGTCGCATCCCACTGAACCGCGCTCCTTCCTCACCGGTTAATTAAAGGCTCAAACGATATCGTTTAAGGGTATCAAGCTGTTGTAATTTTAGCATGGATTCCAAATTAACTATTTAGACGTATTGATGGGTAAACTATCTAGTAAAATGTTGATTATATCTGACATCGTTCATGCTGAAATAACATTCAAAGTAAAATATTTGCTTCGGTTAAATCTAACATTATGTGATATTTTATGTTACAAAACTTAATATGACAAAACATCTGTATTCCCCGAAGGGTTGGAAAGAGGTGTATAGTACATCCTTATTTCGCCCCATAAGTCCCATGTAATAGGGGGCGAGCCTATTGTCATCAACCGGGCAAAAATTCAAACTCCGGGCTGCTACTGAGAAATTCCACACGGAAAAACACATTTTGTCCGACTTCACGGTTAGCAGTCTAGATCAACGAGGCAGTCAACTTTACACAAGGTGTAACATAAATAACTCTCATGGGACCAAAGTTGAAATCGCGAAAGAAAAACAGCTGTTCCCTACATTTTGACGAGTTATACGAACATAAATGTAGGGAGCAGCTGATTTATTTTTCACGATTTCGGCTGTGGTCCCATAGTAAAAGTTATCATAATGATGAGTACAGTGACCTCTTAAGAGTTTGTGCGTTATTTATGTTACACCTTGTATAATATAGATGGATATAAACGTTATTTTCGAATATTATGAAATAAGCAAAGCAACTCATAATATGTATTTTACACTACACTAGCTACGAGTACTGATTCGTTTCCAGTCGATAATGTTTAGATGAATGAACATTATCGTTATAATGATTCTAAAATGCAAATATTCGAAAGCCATTTATCACAACGTAAATATATAATAATAATAAGTTTGTTCTGCCTAGCCTTTTCCCAGCTGTGTTGGGGTCAGCTTCCAGTCTAACCAGATGCGGCTGAACACCAGTATTTTACACGGAGCGACTGCCATCAGACCTCCGCAATCCAGTTATTGGAAAATGCTGATATCCTAAGTTTAGCTCGGTTGTCAGACTATCGAGCTTCTGACTACCCATATCAACTGCCATAGGCATTTGTATGACACCCGGGACCGACGATTTGACGTGCTCTGAGGCACAAAGTGTTTTCGATGTGTAACGAACCCCATCCACGGACTGACCGCGGCAAGTGTTGCTTAACCTCGTAAATCCCTTGATCCGCGGGGTTCATAATTATCCACGAGCCTCTCAACGTATTACATTAAACATTGGAAGTAAATGAAAGTTAAATAAACAATATACACTATTCCTTCATGTGATGGCGCGGCAGGAGTTCAACTAAGTTATTTAGCCCACCGTCCATTCTTCTGATTTTTATTTAGCACAAAAGATTTCTAAGCCGCCATTTTGGTAGGGTATCCCATTACGCATGCCAGGAAGTATGAGCGCACAAAGGGAATGAAGGAACGGTGTGGGATGGTCCTCATTTATTTATTCAGGACCTCGCGGAGGAAAGTAATTCATGCGTGTTTATTAAAAAGCTGAGTGGTTTTATCGACCGAATAAATTAAAACACAGCGTTACGTACCGTTTGGTATATTAAAATTCATTCCGTTTCCGCTTATAAAGCGGTTATGATGTGTAAATTGCTGTAATACCTATGAAGACATCATTTGAATGCGTAAAATGTGAAAATGTTACTAGCATAAGCAAAGCATAATCAACCCATTACTGTCCCGCTGTTGGGCATGAGCTTCTTCTTAGAATGAGAAGGCCTTAGTCCACCATGTTAGCCTCGTGCAGGAGGGCGAACTACACACACCATCGAGAACTTTTTGAAGTCCATTCAGGTGGGCAGGTTTCCTTGCGATGTTTTCCTTCACCTTCTCTATTTCTTCTTCACAGCATAAACACTAGGAAGCGGTCAAGGTTGGGCGCTTTTGGGGGCAGTCTTATGTAAAATTGACGTTTAAAAAAGAACGATGTAATTCTAATCTATTTTGAATAAACGAGTTTTGAGTATGAGTTAACGCAAATGATAATCAAACTGATAATGATCCGCACATAAATTCAAAAAAGTCAGAGGTGCCGGTCGAGATCAAACTCCCTTCTGTGTACAACCGCTAGGCTATTACTGCTTTAAAAATGGAAGTAGGTACATTGAAACTGAACCCGAACATGTGTTGCTTGTAAACATTGAAAGAAGCCACTTTGGTACATGCGAGATTTTGTACACACACAACTTCGTCTGTTGGCGGGTCTGTCTTCCTCCAGGCCAACACTAGCTATTGCGATAGCCCGAAAGAAGACAGGAGGCCTACTCCCTGAGTCCGTCAACGAAGTTAGTCGCCCGTCCGAAAGTACCCCGAAACGTAGGAGTGAACAAAACAAGTGTCAAGTTCAGCTTTTCGGACGGGCAAAAACACATTGGTAGTAGGGACAACTGTCAAATCGTGTTGTCATTCATTCTTAGTTCGGGCCCCGAAGTAATCGTAAATCCGTAGGTGATAGGGAGTAGGAAACGGTCGTAACTAAGGCCGAAACCACGGACTTCGTGCTTAGGGAGTAGACCCCCAAACTCGCCAACAGACAAAGTTGTGTGTACAAAACCTGGCATGTACCGATGTCGCTTTAATGTCATAAATGTACTTTCTAAGTAAATCTAAGAAACACTGACTGACTGCGAAGGGTAACATCGTGAGGAAAATTGGACTTAATGGTCGGAAATCACCTACAAGCAGAAAGCGTGGTGATCTCTCTGTATGAGAAACGGTCTTTGCCCTACGGTAGAAAAATTACATATAGTTGTTGTTTAAAGCGGTTAAAAGAGCTGCATTACCTACTGCGGGTAGGGTGGTAATTATTAAGCTGGGCACGTGATACATGGATAATAATGTGTACTTACGAATTCGCATTTAAAACTGTTAAATTATGTGGTAATGAATTATCATGTTGGTTCAAACGATCTGACATAATTGTTTACGTAATGTAACTTGATACTGAGCTGGTTAATCAGATATTTATGATTGTAATACAACGTATGGTTGGTTTTACGTGTTATTTGATTGTTAACAACATAACATAGCATCAAGCCTGTAATCCCCGAAGGGGTGGGCAGAGGTGTATAGTACAACCTCATTTCACCGTTGTGTGCGAGCCTATTGCCATCATCATCATCATCATATCAGCCTATTGTCATCCACTGCTGAACGTAGGCCTCCCCCAGAGATTGCCAACCATCTCGGTCTTGGGCAGCCCGCATCCATCCGCTGCCAGCCACCTTCTTCAAATCGTCGGTCCATTGTGCCGTATCCATATTGCCATGTATCGGGCACAAATAAAAACTCCGGGCTGCTACTAAGAAATTCCACACGGAAAAACCCAATAACACTTTGCCTAACTTAGGGATTGAACCCAGGACGTCACGCTCAACAGTTGCGCTTGCGACTACTAGACCAACAAACAGTCTAAATAAATGTCAATAATTTATCGAATAAACGAATACTCGTTGAAAAATTCTATTACACTTTTTAAACATTACGAGAAATACGACAACAAGAACTGCATGACAGAAATATGAAAAGCGGACACTATTACGTCACGACAGAAAACGTTACAATATCATTCCTCCAGCTCATGTCAAAACTATCCTGCAACTGAAAGATTTGTAACAAAACAAGAACGCTTTCTAAAGAAAATAAAAGAAGCCTCGGAGAGATTGATAGTTTCTCGTTTCAAAGCTATGTTTAGCATGAGTGTAAATGGCGTAAAAAGGAAAACATGCAATTTTAAACGGCTTTTGTAAACATACGTTTTATACATTTATAATGTCAGTAGATGTAAACCTTACTGAGAATAATATTAAGTTATTAACTTAAATATTAAAGATGTTGGTGGTTTCCGAAATAGAATAGGCCTCCTATTCTCGTGGGTGTTATAGAAGTCAACAAAAAGTGGTGTTCACTAATATAAGTGCTCCGATTATATAAGGTTGTTTAAAATTAACTCTAAGAGTTTTCAAAATTCGCGTATTATATTATTACTTTCCAAATAAATCATTTTTAGGGTTCCGTAGTCAACAAGGAATCTTTATAGTTTCGCCATGTCCGTCCGTCCGCAGCTTAGCTCAGATACTCTTAGTACTAAAAAGCTATAATTTGGCATTTATATACATATTAATCACGCCGACAAAGCGCAAATAAAAACATTAAATGGTTTCTTTTTTTCTCGTCTACCACATGGTGTGGGGTGATGTTGGATAGGTTTTTCAAAAATATTGCGGTTTTGTCATTGCAATTTTTCGACTAAGGGATTCGTTTCTGAAGTATTAAGTTAAAGTATACGAGTAATAGTCGACCAACTTATAAAATGTATTTGGAAAAGTAAAATTTTCGTACAAATTCCGTGGAAACATTACTAAGTCCACATTATTATGCAACGACGGAACCCTATTACTGCGCGTGGCCCGTCACGCACTTTGCCGGTTTTTCTTTAAATCCTTATGTATTCGTTTATCTAAGCTTCAAGTAATTTTTTCTAGTATAGATACTTTGTTTAACCAGAAACTAAATGTTAGTGAATACCACCGTAGGAGATACCTAATGAAAAAAGCATGAGATAGGTAGGTATTAGTAACTTTAAGCAATCATGAATTTATTTTTCAAACTGATTGTATCATTGTTCCCTCACAACTTTTTTTCTGTTGGTCTTTGAGAAGACACGCGTTCAACCTATTATACTATGTTTGAAAAAAAAGGCGGATCGCCTATTTCACCCGAAAACCAATCGCTTTTTACCGGTTGACTAGAGTTACCATGCAGGAATTCAAAACAGGCGTTTAGGGATTTTTATCTGTTTGTTTTTGATACCCAATTGCCTAGAGCAGTGAAGTGGCTGTATCATGTTATCCAATTTCCGATAGACGAAGCTGCAAAAGCTACTGAGGTACATAGTTTAGGTATGCGAGAACGAATGTTTACACTTTTTTACAAGTATATGAGTACATAGTGCCTCTTCCACACCGGGCATATTTGTCGCAAAACGGTAAGTATCGCAACAGAGTTTCGGCACATGTCGCAAAGCCATGTGCCGGATAGCAACACTAGGCAAACATGTACCGTAACACGTATAGCAACATGTGCTCGACAAAAATATTGCACATGTATTCTGTGTATCGCAACATATCCCTGATATTAATTACGGCACAGGATCGCGACATATGCCCCGTGTAGACGAGTGCTGCGCAACATGTATCACAATTATGCCCGAGAAAAATATTGCGGCTAATGTATCGCAGCATATCCTTGATACAAGGTGCGATACATGTTTCACAACAAGTACCCGGTGTGGACAAGGCATCACGCAGGCATTTTTACTGCTCACCTGCCTAGCCTTTTCCAAACTATATCAGGGTCGAGGTCGGCTTCCAGTCTAACAAGTGTTTTGCACGGAGTGACTGAACCCCGTCACTGATAACTGACTTCCTGACTTCTAACTGCCGTAACGCGCTCTCGAAAAAAACAAAGAGGTCTTGCCTGACTACTCGGATACCCTTTAGTCACGAGCCTCCACATGTTATCTTCTATTTTAACAGAGAATTCTCTCTGACACACCTTGTGCCAGAAACTCACTCTCCCCTCTACCGCTCGTGTACATTTATTATCTACCTATGGAAAGGATAATATAAAAAGTAGATATACGTTTTTCCGATATTGCGACATAAGTACGACGTCGTTACACGGATATGGATAACCATTTATCATGATTTGCCATAACACCGATTCGCCGGAAAAATATAATGGTTTCTAATCTGGGAGAATAATTGATGGCGGTTTTGAAGTGTCAATGCAATTTTACGGTTGAAGTATTGAACACAATTTTGTTGCATACGCGAATATCAGAATATAGCTTTTCGATTTAATATCCTTTATTTATTTCCATACTGGTTCCAATTGACTTGACACAATACATACGTATAGCAGGAAATACAATAATACAATTATTTTCGAGAACATTTCCCAATATGGGAATTCTAAAGTGTGTCTATCCTAATTCCAAAGTGGTTTTTGCTGAGGATTTCCTTGTAATTCCTTGACTTTCCTCCGGTTTCTGAATTGCTTGCAAGTAGTATTTAGTACGGAGTTGTCAAAAAAATGCTTTAAAATCCGTCATTTTTTTGACAACTTCGTACTCAAATGTTAGTACTGCTTATCCTAGAATTCTCAATTCAGAAACCGGAGGTTAGTACATCTCTTAAGATATATGTATATACATATATAGAAATACAGACACCAAACGAACTGCAACAACTCCACAAAATTATACATCAAATAACATAATCAACCCGTTCTGTCCCACTGCTGGGCAAAATTCTCTTCTCAAACTGAGAAGGGTTTAGACCTTAGTCCACCACGCTGGTCTGGTGCGGATCGGCGGACTAAACACACCGAAAACTTTCTTTTTTTTGGAGCATTATCAGGTTTGCAATTTTTCTCACGATGTTTTCCTTCTACTTTAAATCAAATTCTGAACAGCACATAAATAAATAGATAGAATATACTTTTTTGTACACCAAAATTGTAACACAGCTCTTGTACAATAACATACATTGAAGGGTACAATGGCAGTCTAAATACAAACATCGCACTGCTCTATTTTAAAATAATAAAAGCGAGATGCTTGTTTCCATCTCCGCTACATAAACCAAACACAATTTTCCTTAGAACCAAAAAGGAATTTAAATTAGTAAAAGGAAATAAAATTAATTAGTAGGTATTTATCGATGAGCCTTTGATTAAAATCCGTCCGACATCCGCAGCGCTCCTTTAATTAATAGTAAAAATGTTTTTTCAGTGAAGTAATTAACGCCGTTATAATTTGATTTTGTTGGTAAAATTAAACCCTATTTAAAGGCCAGAAGTAGCCGACTTTTGTAGATTGAAAATGTTTTTAATCTCGAAATAGCAATGCGAGCTAACAAGTCGTTCATTGTTGTGAACAAAGTTCTAAAGCGACATTTCAAGGCAATTATGTTTAATAGTTTAACCTATTTTAATCTTAGCAATTTGAACAGACGTTTGAGTTAGTTAAGGAGTAATTTCTTGAGTGTAGGTGTATTCAACGAGAGTAAACGACAGCAGTACTGGTACTTTACCTAATAAACTTTTATCAGCAACGTTGAGTTTGTATAATTTAGGCAGGTACTTTAACAACACAATTTGTCTTTATGCCTATTATGAAAACCTGCCAAGTGTGTGGCAATTTTCGCATTATTTGTGTTTAGATATTCCTCTGTGCTCGTGGCTAAATAATTACAGCCGCATAGACCGATCTTCCGGGTTAAGCCACGCTTGCCGAGGTTGGTCTGTGGATGGGTGACCATTTACCATAGGGAGTTTCCTCCGTGCCTCGGAAAGCACGTAAAGCCGTTGGTCCCGGCTGTCATTTGTAGATCTTTGACAGTCGTTACTGTTGGTCAGAAGCCAGAAAGTCTGACAACCAGTCTTACCAAGAGTATCGTATTACCCAGTTACTGGGTTGTGGAGGTCTGATAGGCAGTCGCTCCATGTAAAATACTGATATTCAGCTGCATCCGGTTCGACTGGAAGCCGACCCCAACATACCTAGTTGGGAAAAGGCTAGGCAGATGAGATATTCCTCTGTGCCGTATAGCAGCGGCATGGAATGCAATCTTTATTTTTTATTGAGTGGCGTAAAGGGCGAATAAAGGACATGGACACTTAGTGTATGGATGGAAGATATCAGCTTATTGCAATAGTCTGCCTAGCCTTTTCTCAACTCAGGTTCCAGTCTAACTACCTCGAGGAGGAGGTTCTCAATTTTTTCTCGGTTGTATTTTGTTTTATGTTTCTTTCCTCAGGTCTCCGTCATTTATGAACCGATTCAAAAAGATCTTGTTTTGTTTAAGAGGACATACTTTCCGTTTGGTCCCATATCAATTTTATCGAAAATGATGTAGCGTTTTTTGGAAGAATCATCAAAAACTATTAAATATACTCAAATCGTATACAACGTTATTTTTACTTTATGCGAAAACCGAGACACCCCAACAAGATTTTCATCAGAACTGCCTGAATATGTGTTTTTTTTTAGTAAATCTCCAAGTTACACCTTAGTTTATGTCGCGTTAAGTTCGCTAAAAAAGTGTGAAATGCCTGAGATGTGCTATGCAGGAGTTGTCTAATACACGGAAACTGACCGAGCGGACCGTTTCAAGCCTCAAGGTGTCTATTCCCGTCAATTGTTATGGGTAGAAACCTACTGAAACAAAATTGAAATTTATGAAAAAAAAAAACAAAAAAAATGTGGTGTAAAAAATATGTCAATCTATTCTCCTAGTGATTCTGAACAAACTAGTTTCAGGTTTCGCATATACTAAAACTAACCTTGTATAGACGACGTTCTAGTTGTAATAGTGGTCCCAGAATTTGTACACTATTGTAATTGTAATTTGTGGCACTAAAAAGTATTAAATAAAATAACTTTAACAAAAGTAAAAACCGACTTCAAAAAAAAAACTAAACGGAGTAAAATAATTATCATAGATATAATAAAATTATCAGTTTCAGAAGTCTTTGTAATTCCACGCTGAAACAAATTGAATACACCGACTTATGAAACTGATAATTTTGATATATGATAATTATTTTACCCGTTTTTTTTTTTTGAAGTCGGTTTTTACTTTTTTTAAAGTTACTTTATACACGGTGCGACTGCCATCAGACCTCCGCAACCCAGTTAGGTACTACTGGGCAAAGTCGATATCCTAAGGTTAGACCGATTGTCAGATTTTGGGCTTCTAAGTACCCGTAACGACTGTCCCGGGTGTCAAACGATTCGTATGACACCCGGGACCAACGGTTTATTGTGCTGTCCGAGGCACGGAGTGGTTTCAATGTGTAGCAAATGGTCACCCATCCATGGAATAACTGCGATAAGCGCAGCTTAACCTAGTAAATCATAATTATGATCCGCGCGTTTGCTAATTATCCACGAGCGAGAGGAGAGGGTCCTTATTGCAATAACTAATTATATTTTCCAAGGGCTATGATTTTATATATTATACAGGCTGTAAACGAATTCGTGTAATACCTTCAAAAGGCGTGATCTACTAGTGACACAGATTAACCCTAGAGGAGTATTTTTGAAAATCAACTAAAAAAAAAAAAGAAACTATCGTTTTAGAGCCCCGAGTTAACTGAGTGAAAAAAGCGATATCGCGTTAGTCGTGCCCACCAGCCGCGTCGCCGTGCTTTTTTATGCGCGGCATCAAAATATTCACTGACATAATGAATTTTTCCTTCCAAAAAATAGTTTTCTTTTTTTTCTACTAATTCCTTATTAGGTGGTTAACCGCTAGCGGCCCGACCGACGATCCGGATCGTCAGTGCCATTGTTCATCTATTGTGTCTATAATTACAGTACTCGATAAGTTAAGAAACGATCACTTACCAATACCGCATGAAAAAAAAGTTTTTTTTTTTTTTTTCTACCCCGTACTCCCGTGCGGGGCCAATCTACACCAGTAGTAGATCATGTGGTTTTAAGGAATTACACTAATTCGTTTACACTCTCTGTATATAATATATTATATTCCATTAAAAATAATCAGTTCATCAGACGATATCCACGGGCAGATATGATGATTTTTGTGAGCTGTGTTTCACGGGGCGCACCGCCATATTGCACGGAGGATTTCCATGCATGAGATAAGCCCCAATTCTCATCAACCGCAGCCACTGTGTTATAACAGGCGGAATCAAGAGCATGAAGCTGCATGTAGTGCAGTAATGAGAATTCTGAATTCAAAACAAAAAACAAACTAGGTACCTAGTTAGTGTGTGTACACGTACCCTAATAGGTAAAATTCTTAAAACTCTATGTTCGAGACAAAATATAGCCACTTTTTATTTTTTTAGTTTATTCTACAACAGTATGCTTAGGTGGTTTGATCATGTTGAAAGAATGAGTGAACGGCGATTAACAAAAGGAATTTATAAGGCGGATGTCAGTGGAAACGCCAGTAGAGGACGCCCTAGAAGGACATACATCGATGTTATTGGTGATGTTCTTTAAAAAGGACAAGTGCGTAGTATTTTCAACAGACGTGCGTGTATGACAAGATGTGTGACTGTGGACGAAGCGAAACGAGTATGTGAGCGGGGGCGGATTAACCCTATCAGGGCCCCTAGGCGATGCAATTCTCGGGGCCCCTTTCCTTACTTTTTAAAATACATTTTTTATATTACAAAAGTCGAGTCGATCAGATCGACTCCTTTGGTATCTTGTTACTTCAATCTCTAAAAGTCAAAGTCTTAACGCATCAACCGACCACGCGCCAGCTGCGTTCCGAATTAACGCTTACCTTACCTTTATCATCAAATACAGCTATTTTTAGTTCTACTATGTATGAAGTATTTCATCAACTGACAAAATGCGTCGAAAAAAAGGAATAATATTGAGGAAGTAACCAAATTTTCAAAAAAAAACCGTTCTTTGAAACGTTTTTTTTTGTTGGTGCGTGCACGTGGTCCCTGGTCGATGCGGGGCCCCTAGGCAGTTGTCTAATCCGCCTTATGGATACTCCGGCCCTGTATGTAAGGATCGTAGCATGTGGTATTCTACAGTTTCTGCCTACACCCATGGAAAAAGCGTATGAGTTAAGTTTATGTATGTATGTATGTCTACATTAGTAATCGCCAAGCTCGTGTACCTGAGCAAAAATAAAATTCACTTGAGTAATTATTTCTATAAGGAAAGTCTGAACATTTTTCAGAGCGATTACGGAACTAATAATACTTTCAACTATTATTGTACGACGGTTGTTATCGAAGTATTGCAAGTATCAGAATGATATTTTCCAAGAAAAATATAAAAAGAAATATGAGAGCTTACGAGTATACGTTTGTATCCACCTGGCTAATTCCAATATTATTATCGTTTTAGATTACTTACCTCCCTCACAACCCTCGTCGTGTGAAAGTGACATTTGATTTAAGGATATACTGAATAAAAACGTAAACGAGGAATCCTCAACATAAAAAGTGTTCTACGTCAAAATTAAGGCAAATTTTGACACATGGTTTGACACATTCTCACAAATAAGTGGTAAAAATGTAAATAAGGAAAACTATCTGAGGGGAAACTGAGAAACATTTTAAATAATTCATGTGGATATAAATATGTTAGTAGCAGAAATTCCTATTCATTGATAAATAATAAGCCTCATTACTTAATATTTTATTATAATAGGTGCAATGCAACCGGGCATTTGTCACCTATGGCCAAAAACTAATATTTTTACTTATCAATGGAAGCATTTTTAATTGCCAAACTGGGCACACAAATAGATTCATAAGCTAATTTTAAGTGTGTATAGCTATTAACGTACAGTCTGTCAGTCATGAAATGGAACTAATTTTTAATCTTTCCCAGTGTTTTGTCAGTTAGTGTTGTATCAAGTGATAATCGTGTCTCAATACGCGCAAATTGATTTAAGATGAGTAAAACTATATTAAGCTCTGCAAGAGAAGTGATTTTTAAAGTTTAAATTTTATAATGTACCTATGACTAGTGGCGGCCCCAATTTTCCATGACTTTATAGACAGACTGTATGTAGGGACCTACTATGCAAAACTATGGGGTATTTGCATCATTAGTGGCAAAGATAAAATAGTCTTAATTTTAACCAATAACGTTCAGTAATTCATAGGAATTGGCAGTAAGGGCCTATTTCACAATCGCCGGATAAATCCAATGATATTTTATACTATTATTTGTTATGGACGCACCAAAAGTGACGATTCAAATGGGTCAATAGGGTATTTGACTACTTTACCTACTAGAAAGTATAGAAAGAACACGTTATGTCAAAAAATAAATAAAACCGATAAAAAAATAGACGAAAGATACACGCTTTCAAAGTTTGTTCAAGAGGCATTTTCTGTCTTTGACACGCGAAACGGATATTGCACAGAGTGATGGCAAGTCACTACGATTTCTTTAAGGTATGACGTTATGTGTTAGTAGTGTTGTCTCTGTCTTGTGAACAATTTTAAATCCTTTATAACTTGGGCATTTTATATTTATATAAAATTAGCTTTTGCCCGCGGCTTTGCTTTTGGTACAAAATTCAATCATGATTCGATAGACACGTGGCGCCTTCTGTTATCGTTATTGTTGTTTTCCTCGGGAACAGTACTTTTTTTTGGGATGAAAGGTACCCTATGTCCGTTTCTGTACACCTGACAACATATAAACAAAATTTCAGGATGATCGGTTCAGTGGTTTAAGCGTGAAAAGGTAACAAACAAACAAATTTACTTTCGAATTTATAATATTATAGTTAGGATTATATATTTTATTTGGTTGTACGTTGTTTTATAGCTAACAGTTTTGTAGAATTTCGTTTCACATAAAAATTTTCTCATATTTTCGTTTCATAGAATAATCAATACCTACGCAGAGTACTTAGGTACGGTACTTTGAAGATTTTTAAATCATTGATTTTTGTTTCACGTAATGTTTAATGTTAAAATAAGCATTTATCATAGAATAACAAACCAAATATTCTCTATCCTTATATTGTTTATTTAACATAAAACTTATTCCCAAGAATAACAAACATTCAGCAGGCAAACATTATCAAAAATTTCAATTTTTCATAACAAATTACGCATTTGAAGTTACAAAAACGCAATGAATATCAAACGCACACGACCGCCTTGGCTCGGCTGTGTGGCCGCTGCACGCATGCAAACGCGCGGCATCGCCACAACCATAACTTGCGCGCTACAAAAAACAGCGTTTTTTTTCATGCCAAAAAATAAAAGTCGTTTCCCAGCAATTATTTTTGGTCAATATAATTTAGTTTGATGTACAGAGTGCGCAGATTTCGGCAATGTGATGTGTCTTTTTACACCCTGTATTTTGCAAAAAATGTCCCCCGATTTTATCTGAATTTCAGATACATACCTGACAGAACTTATTTTTACTTATTAGTTTATTTTTTTAGTCAGTAAATTTGAGCAGTCATGTTTATATTTTTGAACTTATTTAGTTTTTCTTTAATAACGACATTATTTATTATAATAAACATAATCATCGTCATCATACTCCAACCAGTCAGACTGCTTCGTGACAATTAAAGCAATATCCCTCCAGAATAGTTCACTATAAAGTCGATAAAAGAGAGCCACGTTCAGGAGCGGACATTTATGAGCTCTAGCCATTGAAAAATGATGTGTCAATTGTTCACTGTAGCTATTAGGTAGTACGTGCCTATGGTCATTTTTATATACCGACTTACAGAACAGTTAAGGAAACTTATACGCTTTAAAATATAGGTTACAGACACGTTTGTATGTCAGATGGACAGTAAGCTAAAATAAGCGTCCCTCGAAATGTCAAACGGCATCGCGTTAGAATAGGTCAAGACATAGGAATAAACTTTACATTTACTGAAATGAAGTAGCTACTAAAGGTTATGATGTTGATATTACGTGTGGTGCAAAGATAAACTCCCATCAGCTAATATCAACAAACTGCGATCACCAATCAATCGGCCAGACGTGGTGATTGATAGTGGCAATTTCCCACTTGACCGTTAATTGTAATGGTAACTGGGAGGCCCGTGTTTGCCAGTGGCTAGTGGATATATGATGACTAAAGACAAGATTGAGTATAAAAAGAGAAAGATTTACAATGAAAGAAAGAAAATTAATTTTATCCAGCCAAGGGCAATGACAACGAACAATATAAACATAAAAGAATCAAACAAAATATTTTATGCTGTCGAGCATGCCTATGCCGAAAGGGTCACCAACTCAGGATATGCTGGACGTCCAACAACCAGGATTTCAGTTGGTACCCTTGCAGTGACACACGGACGAAGATAATTTAAAATTTATATTTTTTGTACATGTGGATAATGTTTTTAAAATGTGTCAATAAATAATGCATAATTTTGTGATACAATATAATAAAAAACAAAAGATATAAAGGACTTCTAATTTGTGACAGCCAATTAAAATCTGACAATATTAATTGACCAATAGCAGGCGACGGTACATACTTCCTGTTGAGATGAGGCGTTGTCATTTTATTATCATTTCATATCACTTTTGGCACGCTTTTGGCTCGACTATAGATATCTACATCACACTTTCTCACTGTAGGATCTTTGATTTATAAAGCCACTCCGCTACTAAATGAAACTACAAAATCTATCAGCGATCACAAGATTAATTTACGTGTGTATGCATGTGATAGCAGTTAATATTCCCCATCTGTAACGACCTACATAGTTCACGCTTTCCGATTTCTCTTTGGCTCTGCAAACCGAACTGTTACAGACGAAATATTGATTGCAAAGGTCAGACAGTTCATTTGTTATTCCAGCGGATTCTACTCCAATGTAAACGATCTGCCGAAGGGCAAATCGAATTGCAAGTTTGTTATAAAAATATCCGCGGTTTTCGAGCTGTACCTACAGAAATATGGTGAATAGCATCAACGACTTTTACATTAGTCTTTTATTCAAGTCTCTTCGAAAAGAATTGACTTTCATCTGATTCTGAGCTGTGTCAATATAAAGAGAGGTGGATAGGGGACAGTAGGCTCGCTCCCTATTAGACTTAAACATAACGGCGAAATAGGGGTGTACTATACCCAATACTTTGGGAAATACAGGCGTGATGTTTATGATGATGTATGTGGATAGGAGGATAAAAAGCTGGAAGGGCGACATGGCCATAGTCACTGGTCAATGTAGTACTAAGTTGAAATCTTTGGTCATCGCTCTGAAGGCCATCATGTTCGCCAGCCGTAGTATCGTTAAATTTTTACGCCCGTAGAAAATGCAACGCTCTCTTTGTAAGCTGTAGCTTTAAACCAAATCTCTAGTAAAACGAATACATTGTAAGCGATTTGTCAGTTTATCATAATTATGTACAATTTTATTAGTACCGCCAAATGACATGTGGGACATAAACTGCTGGCACAACGTGGGAGCGACCCGTGCCAAGCAATTACTTGCTGGTTGCTTTGGTTATCTTCAAATTATCATATAAATACATTCGAAATATTTTGACGGTACAACTTCTTTGGTCAGAATCACAGTTCGTTTCTTGTCATGTCTAAACATGGGCTTGCTTATTCAGGGTGTTAACGAATTCGTGTAAAGCTTTAAAACCACATGATCTACTACTGGTGTAGATTGGCCCCGCACGGGAATTAGCCTGATTAAAAATCATTTTTTTTTTCATGCGGTTTGTTAAGTGATCGTATCTAAACGACCTAATAAGGTTTCAGTAAAAAAATAAGAATTTTTTCTTTGCAAAAAAAAAATTTCATGAGCTTGAACATTTCGATGCCACGCATAAATGAATGGAAGCACGGCGACGTGACTGGCAGGCACGACTAACGCGATATCGCTCATTGCAGTAAGTTAACTCGGGGCTCTTAAATGACTCAGAAACAGAAAACTAAGTTGATTTTCTTAAATTCCCTTTTAGGGTTAATCTGTGTCACCAGTAGATCACGCGATTTGAAGGAATTACACGAATTCGTTAATACCGTGTAGAACGCCTCACAGAATCGTTCGTTTCTCGAATTGGGACAAATATTTTGTTCTCAACATCGGGGTTTTGATGTGTCCGTCCCCATGATTTGTAAATACATCATCATCATCATCCTATAACTGTCCCACTACTGGGCACGGGCCCCTCTCAGAATGAAAAGAATTTTGGTCTTAGTCCTCCATGCTGGCCTGGTGCACGTTGGCAAATTATACACATCACCGAGAACTGTTTGGAGCCATCTCGAGTGTGCAGGTTTCCTAAAGCCGGGTCCGCAGCGCCAATTTTCTAACATGTTGTTGTGTTTTTGCGAACAAAACTGTTAGGTCACGCCCCTATTCAGTTAGCAAACAATATTAAGCCGGGTCCGCAGCGCCAATTTTGCTAACAAAACTGTTAGGCCACGCCCCTATTCGATTAGCAAACAATGTTATTCTGTTTGCAAACACGAAAACACGGCGCAGCGGACCCGGCTTAACGATGTTTTCTTTCACTGTTAACGCGAGTGATAATAAAATTATGATCCGCACTTGAACTCAAAAAGTCAGAGGCTATGGCCGGGATTGAACTCAGAGCCTCCTCCATAGAAAGCAAGCGTTCAACTACTAGATTATCACTGCTTCTCGTAAATACATAATACAGGTAATCTTAGAGTGTAGGTCTATGCCTTTAAGTGTTAAATAATGTAACTACTTGGTAAAAAACAATACTCAAGACTGCTAATGCATGTTCCTAGGTAACATTTTTTTATTCCCAAATTATTTGGAACTAGCTTTTGCCCGCGGCTTCGCTCGCGTTGATAAAGCTTAAAAAAACCCTTAACACACTACTAAAGTTTCTATAATAATATAATTCAAATCGCCATCTATGAACGTTATTGTTGTTTTCCTCGGAAACAGTACTTTTTTCGGGTTGAAAGGTACCCTATGTCCGTTTCTGTACACCTGACAACGTATATGCAAAATTTCAGGATGATCGGTTTAGTGGTTTAGGTGTGAAAAAGTAACACACTAACATACTTTCGCATTTATAATATTAGTTAGGATTAGGAAGTTAGGATTGCTTACTTTGTCCAATAAACTGGGGTATTCAGAACATATACTGACAATCTATTGGTCTGTAATAAACGGATAAAATATCCCTAGCTAAACAGAGTTACCATTCACATAAAATGTCCAACATTCTAGTCGCACATTGCCTCCAACAGAGCCACGTTCAAGAGGATATGATGCTACACGCAGATAGTTGCTACTGATAATGAAACTGTAATGGACTGCTCATAAATGTGTGTGGATGACGTTTGTGTACTCCGTACTTTGTAAACCAAAGTGGTGAAAACACCCAAAACTAGTTTGCTAGACAAAAGTCTAGCAGATCAAGTTAACAAACAAACAAAACAGTGTTTGTATGTGTATTTATTTTATTTCTGGTCAAAGAGAAATGAAAACCGTCACGTAGATCCCCTGACGGATGTTTAAGCTACAATAGACTAGCAATGGGCAAGAATAGATGGGGTATTAAAAGAAGTGGACCAGATAAATTAATTAAATCAGGCTATTGTACGATTTCCACCAACCGAGCCACGCAGGAGCGCAGCGCAGCGCGTCGCAGCGGATGCTCGAGCACGCACCAGCAGCCGACGGCTACAATCTGCTGGAACCCGAGCGCATGCGCGCGCGTGCTCGTGTATCCGCTATCGCAGTCAGTTTCTACCTGCGGTGTGGCCGAGCGAAGCCGACCGGACGCGACGACAGCCGAGCGCCGCCCTTCACGTACGCGAGGAGCCGACCGGCTGCCGCGGCATACGCGCGGATCTAACCGAGTTCCAAGCAGTGTAAATTCCACGCAAATATGAAACTTAACTATTGTATAGAAGCCTGAACTTCCTTTAGCACAGGGTGAAACGCGCTCCGGCGCGGCCCGTTTGGTGGAAATCGTACATTACTCAGTCTAGGGGTGCCTTAAAAGAGTCTCCATGAGTGATGATACTTTTACCTCCGGCCTACCCTGGGCAGTCACCTTGCAACCATCCTTGCTGACTGGGTAATCTTGTCACCACAGTAAAAGCTGTTCTCATACAGGGTGTAAAAAGTCTCTCACTCTGTACATCAAACTAAACTACATTGACCAAAAACAATTGCTGGGAAACGACTTTTATTTTTTGGCATAAAAAAATGCTTTTTTTTGTAGCGCGCAATGTGTGGTTGTGGCGATGCCGCGCGCTTGCATGCGTGCAGCGGTCACACAGCTGAGCCAAGGCGGTCGCGTTTGATATTCGTTGCGTTTTTGTAACTTCAAATGCGTAATTTGTGAGGAAAAATTTAAAATTTTGATAAGGTTGTTTGGAAGAAAGTTTAGTGTTATCACTTAGAATACCTACGTTATTGGAAAAAACTAAAAAAAAAAAGTATACTTTGACTTTCAATATCTCCAAAACCAATGGTTTCCCAGGTATGGTCTGGTAGAAAAAAATGATCTCAATGATGCGTAGAATATGTGGTTTTCGTTATCGTTAAGGGTCTTTTTACACCCGATATAGCTCGTGCCGACACAAGAGAAGAAGAAATCCGCTACTGCAAAATTTCCTCGCCGGTTACTTAAATCAATAAAATACCCTTTTAAAATTATTCAAAAGCATGTGAGTGCATATCATAAAAGACACGAATACGAAAATTTTATGTGGCCTAACAAATACTAACTGTTTCTTGAAAAGGGAAATAAAATCATATTCATATGAGCAATGCTATTGGTTGAAGACTGAATGTTACGAGAAGCAAAACTACAATACATACTTAAACTCCGTGTGGCGTGTATTCCATTTACTATTGTTATTTATTTGACATCAAGCAACTCCTTCATAGAAACTTCAAAATAATCACAGCAATAACGTATTACTTTGAAGGAAACTTTTACAAATGCTATGAATGTACAATCAAAAGTCAATTGCTACAAGTCGTACACAAACATTTCGACTTTGATAATACGACCTAGATAAGCCGGAAGCCGGTTCAGTGTTGCTAGCTAGTAACAATATTGATTACCTATTTTTCAAATAATAAACGAAATTATTTAAAAATCTAATATTAACTTAAGTACCTACAATCCAATTTACTACCAAGGAAGCTTTTATTAATGAAAAATAATTTATTTTATTTGTCTTCGGTTCTTATTTCAAAGAATTGATTTTCATTTGAGCCAATTTGTTTATTAGAAATATCGTTATTATTGACTCTATCGATTGGTGAAAGAAAAATACAGAATGATATTTTTGCGTTTGTTTTCGTCAAACTTGACTCGGACTTTTGGAAAAATTTTGAGTGTAAATTCATGAATGCTTAAAATAAGACATCCGGTATAGTTAAATTTAAGGACGTATCCAACACGTAAGCCACCTATAAGACACTTCATGTAGCCACAAACAAAGCGAAGTAAAGTCATATCAAAGTTGAGATTGCTTAAGCCACAGTATAGGAAACACCGCTCCGAAACGATGTTACAAATAAATCCTCCCCAAACAAAATTCAAAATAATCACAACATAAACGTTTAACTTTCAAGGACACTTACATAAAATTTACCGTGAATGCACAATTTAAATTTAATTGCTACAGGTCGTACATAAACAGTTCGACTTCAATAATACGACCTAGATAAGCCGGTTCAGTGTTGCTTGCTAATGGAATCGTGTCGTCGGGCGCAACACCATTCGAGATTAACTTTAATTAAGTGGATGTTATTTGAAACTTCAGCTCGGAGGAAATTTATCCTGTTACATAAACCTATGTACGGGGTAGATACAACTAGATTAATATGTATTCTTATTTGAGTATTTAGTTAGACTTGTGGCTTAATTGCTACCTCGCTGATAGATCGATTTGCTAGATTAAGCTGTGTTTGTTACGGTCATGCATTGTTTTTTTTTCTATTGGACTGCTGTAAATGGTCCTTAGGGACCATTTCTTCGTAACCGGGCAGTTGTTGGCGAGACCTGAAGGGTCTCCAGCTAATGGGGTGGAAGTAAAATACTTAACCTCAGCTAACTACTTGTACTACACTAACATCATGACTACCTGCAACAACAGCAATAAGGGCGACCCCTAGTGGGACTCGGACCTCGGGGAGACAGCTTGAGCTTAATGAGGACTGAATTATCGGTGTGACAGTGGAGTCTGAAGAGACGACCGGCTCTACGACGGGAGAGCTCGGTGGTTCATGAATTGGATCGGTTTCCGTTCTTTATGTAATAGCTTTGTAGTTTATGATTATTTACGGTTTACTCACGTGCATTTTTCGGGATTGCCCGACTAGTTAGTTCGTCTCGCGACCTCGCCGCGTGTTCAGCTCATGATTAAGGGCTCCGTTTGGGTCCGAAACTAGTCGGGCAATCCCGAAAAATGCACGTGAGTAAACCGTAAATAATCATAAATATGAATGTGTCTCACGAAAGTTATAATACAAAAAAGCTTTGTAGTTATGGCAATCTTGACTAGTCAGAAGTCTAACAATCTTAAAAAACAGATAAGACCGGTTGTGATTAACCGTTGAAGTTATTGGGTTGCAAAGGTCAGATGGCAGTAGCTCCATGTGAAATACCTAGTGATTTTTAGCAGAAGTAAAATATTATAATATTTTCTGCTGCCGCGGTGTTAATTGTTGTAACGTACGTTACAACAATAATCACATTTATTATAAACTTGCCTTTAAAAGTAGACATTAAGATTACCAACTAGCTTTTGCCCGCAGCTTCGCTTGCGTGTAATTTTAAACCCGCGTTTACCCCCTTTTTTAGTGTAGGTACCTAGTTATACATTCCAAAAAGTTCGGCTTTTATTATTTATTTTGAAGAATGTTTATGCCTTTCAAGTTAATTACCCTTGGAATAAGGATTTTCATACAAATGTTAACAACCCATTTCACCCCCTTAGGGGTAAATTTTCCAAAAACGCTCAAATACGTATATGTTTATTTCTCACCAAAAGCCTAAATATTTAATTTTATGCTTCTTACTTCAAAAATACCAGATTTCTCATACAAACTTTCAACACTTATTTCACCCCTTTAGGGGTTGAATTCCCAAAAACGCTCAAACACGTGTACGTTTATTTCTTACCAGAAACCATAATATTTAATTTCATGCTTCTTACTACAAAGATGACGGACTTACATACAAACTTAAATCCTCTATTTCACCCCCTTAGGGGTTGAATTTCGAAAAATCCCTTCTTAGTGGATGCCTACGTCATAAAAGGTACCTACTGTCAAAATTTCAAGTTTATAACCCCAGCGGTTTAGGCTGTGCGTTGATAGATCAGTCAGTCAGTCAGTCAGCTTCTCCTTTTATAGATATAGACTAGCTGTTGCCCGCAGCTTCGCTTGCGTGAAATTTTAAACGCTCTTTAAGCCCTTTTTAAATGCAGGTATATAATAAAAAAAAACAGATTTCTCATACAAACTTACAACACTTATTTCACCCCGTTAGGGGTAGAATTTCCAAAAACCCTGAAACACGTATATGTTTATTTCTGACCAGTAACCTAAATACTGAATTCCATGCTTCTTACTTCAAAAGTATTAGATTTTTCATACAAACTTACAATACTTATTTCATCCCTTTAGGGGTTGAATTTACAAAAACGCTCAAACATGTGTACATTTACTCCTAACCAAAAAGCTTAATATTTAATTTCATGCTTCTTACTTCAAAAATGACGGACTTGCATACAAACGTTAATCACCCTTTTCACCCCCTTAGGGGTTGAATTTCGAGAAATCCCTTCTTAATGGATGTTTTCGTCATGTAAGGAACCTACTGTCCAAATTTCATATTTCTAGCTTTAGTGGTTTAGGCTCTGCGTTGATGAATCAAATGTCAGTCAGTACCAGTCTCTTTATATATAAGAGAAGAAGATTAGAACATCAATTCGTTTTGACGAACTAAATTAACAAAGGACAATGTGATTAATTAACAAAATTATGTAGGTACTGCTGGCCTGCGGGGCAGTATATTATCCCGAATAATGTTCAGGTTTATTTCATAATTGAAAATGTATTCGCATGCACGTTTCGGGCTTGAAACCAAGTGAACATTTAGAAGCAAATTCGTACTCCTATTCAAATTTTGCAATTCCAATAGATACAAGCTGAGTAATTTGAAATGAAAATCGGTGTTACAGTCCGGAACTAAATACCGGAATAGTTAATCGTATAGGTAATTAAAAATGCCTTCAGAACCAGTTCCCAGTTAATTGTTTTACCTGATAATTGACGTCTGCGCCACTGTTGCGTTTGAAAACTTTGAACTAGAAATTGTTTTAATTTTCTTTAATTAAATAATTTCCTTTGCCGATCGAGAAATGTTAGAACGTAATTAAGCGAAGTAGACCATTTATATTAATTCTTCTTATACTGACATAAATTGAATACCTTGCAGCTAAAATGTATATAGACATCATTTTAAAAAGAAATGAACAGAGCATTTTCGAGCTAACATTTTTTAGATTATACAGATATCTGGAACAGGACCATTAAAGGCTTATCTAAAACAATTATCAAAGGCCGATAAGGGATGAAATTAATTGCACAGCCGAAGCGCAATTTTTGGGAAAAGTTGTTACTCCTAAATTACGGTTGGCCACATTAGATGTAAATGACTAACACGTTCGAGTTATCTCGCCCTGCAAATTCACTTTGGCCAGGGTCATAAAAATGATACATTGCCGTACTTGAGAGGAGCTTTTCGAGATTTAGACGCTCTGTCGTCCTAAGGGAACGCGTGTTCCATAAACATAATCGCTCTCATCAGCTGGTGCCTCTATCGATGGGAGATCGCGCGTACATTTTATGGTGTTCCGCTTATGAGCCGCCGAAGAATTTGTTTTCATATAAACTTTTATGATCAGTTGATCGTTGTGCAATGAAGAATCTGTTC
This sequence comes from Amphipyra tragopoginis, assembly GCA_905220435.1. Taxonomy (NCBI): domain Eukaryota; kingdom Metazoa; phylum Arthropoda; class Insecta; order Lepidoptera; family Noctuidae; genus Amphipyra; species Amphipyra tragopoginis. The sequence continues at coordinate 13,543,122 of HG991999.1, read as the reverse complement.
AACCAGAATTTTAGCAGTAAAGTATTATTTTGTTTTGCTCTTCATTAAAGTTTAGATGGTGACATAAAGTAAGATATTTATGTTTGTGCCAGTCGTCAAATTATTATATTTTAAGTATTTCTTTCAACCTTTTTTATTTCGCTGGAGACTTCATCTTTTATATGAATTCAAATAACAAAATAAGTTTATATATTCTTGGTTATCGATGAAAATAGGTAAGTCACGTTTGTACAAGAAACACGAATGATAAGGGAAAAGTGTAGGCAGAAAAATTGCTGAGGTAGCCTAAAGGCGGCGCGCACGCGAAATTGCACAAACTTTTGACGTTCGAACAATCTTTGCTATCTACTTTTCTTAGACAGAAAAAATCACAGTAAACTCTCTCGGAAATTGAGCTTCTCGTACCTCCAACATATTATCCCTATAAATTTACCTGACATCCTCAATATTTCAGACGTTTTCACCAACCTGACCTCTTTTAATAAATCCCTATGTATATATACGTGAATGGAATGTCTGTGGGCTTCCTCGTTTTGTATTGTATGAACGATACAATTGGTATTATTATAGATCAGCCCTTGTATCCCTCTTGCCTACATTAGGTATGCGGTTTTACGCAGATTTATTTATTTACATATTCAAGCGTTGAGTTTCGGAGGTAGGAAATGAAACCCCGTAACATCTGTTTTTCCGACAAATATAAAACAATGTCAAAGGTTAACGCAAAACCTGAAAGTTTTCAAACATAAACTCGGTCCATTTGATATTATAATTCTGAATATGAAATATAAAATAACATAGTTTTGAATTGAGGAATGGCAGTTCAATTTTAATATTAATATATTTTTATTCATTCCCCTATTCAATCATATACATACATTAAAAAATCATTTAAGAACACAATATTATTAATAGTTTCCTAATACCTGAATAACACATAAACACTTTTAAAGATCTCCATTAAAAGTGCATTAAAAGAGCGTCCATGAGTGACGACACTCAAGTACGTCCGGCGCACCCTGGGCAGTCAGCTCCACCCAACTTTACTGAATGGCTTATCTTTTCATCATGGCATGAGCTATTCTCGTACAGCTCGAACCGACACAAGAGAAGCAGAAATGTAAAAGATATTGAGGACCAATCAAGTCAAACATTGTCAAATCTTGGTTTATCTTGCAATAAAACCGAAATGCGCTGCCCGAGTGGGTGTTTCCCGACAGCTATTTGGGTGTCTTCAAGTCACGAGTGAATCGGTTTCTTCTGGGCAAGCGTGCTCCATCGGAGACCGCATCATCGCTTAACATCAGGCGAGATGGCGGTCAAACGCAGGCCTAGAATCGAATATAAAAAAAACTGTAAATTACAAATCCTTCACTTGGAAGGCAGCTGATATGTATGTCGCAGAATCAACACAGAAGCACAACTATTAGAATGACTATTGATTATTGTTAATGTAGTAGGACGCCATCTGTTATCGTTTGTCGGAAACGTCAAGCAGTGTGCTTGGGTCAGGTCGGTGCGGAGCGTGGCATGTCTTGTTTGACGGTTGTCAGCAAGCTGTCAGCTGTCAGCTGTCATTCTTTTTGACATTGGATGCATTTGATTTGAGTGAAGTCACTTTGGAGTGAGACACGAGGGCGAGAGGTCGTTTTGCCAGCCTGCACCGAACTTACCGCGTTTCCGTACTGTAATCAGTTTCCATCGGTTTGATCAATTGAGATTTTATTATTTTGTCATCGAGAGTGAATAAATAGAGGACTATAATCAGTGTTGTGACTATTATTTCCTGCCTACACCAAGTCGAACTTGGACTCTGATGACGAGGTACCCCCAATGGGTGAACTACCCTCGTTATGTATGTATCACATGTAGGTAGACAAACACCGTGTTTATGACAATAAAACTATTAAATAAATCAAAGTGTCGTTTTGTGAATAGTTTTTAATTAACGCCATGCATCATAAAGGCGTGTATGCAAAGTTTAGTGACCGCCCATCGCGAATGATGGACGTCGACGGGAATTAAATCAGCTTGTTTGCACAGCTAAATAAATGACTAGTAATTATTGGTCTGCGGTTAGTTAAACACTCGTGAAATTACAGGCACTATTAACACTTTTAATCGAGACTCTTTTTTATGTAAATATTGCGTGCGCACTTTCATCATTCGCCCGCGAACGGCGTAAATGGCTGCTGGTGAAATTGGCTCATGTTCATACACTGTGGTGGGTCGTGGTGTTGAACGATCATATGTACAAGTATGCAATTACAATATTTTGGTTTAACTCCGCCAAACTAGTACGCTACCTTAGATGCAGTAGGCGGCACCGCCGCCCTCCCATCCACCTTCGAAAACTTTTTGGAGCCCTCTCTATTGTACAGGTTTTCTAAAGATGTTTTCAGCGTGATAACCAAATTCTGATTCACACATGTATTTGAAAAGTCAGAGGTGGGGTCCGAGATCGAACTCAGACCCTACATGGAAGGCAGAATCCTCAACCGCTAGGGTACCACGGCTTATTACCTTGATTATTAAAATCAAAATCAAAAGTTTTTATTTCACATAAACCATTACAGGCGCTTATGAAAAGTCGAATTTAGGTGCACGGTTCCAATTAGTCGTTTCCTATGGAGAAGAGCCGGCAAGAAACTCCATGGTTACTCTCTTAAAATCCATATCTTTAACAATTTGAGTGTACAGTTATGACTTAGAATAGTAAATCAAGGAAATAAATGCCATATTCAGACGCTTGGCAACGGATGGGTTATCGCAGCATGTAATAATTAGCGCCAAGGCGAATGCTGCTCATAATCCCGTAGTTGCCTTTTTGTATACCCGCGAAACGAGAATATTTTAAATTCCTGGTAAATATTTTATTTAGCAGGAACCACACAGCCACTATGAGTACTAAAGCCATTGTTCAGCATAAAATCAACTGTCTAGAATCACAGATTTTCTCTCAGTTTTAAATGAACACTTTATCTTTTCTTCGAAAGCCTTTTTTATGTAAGCAGTTTTCCATTTTTAGCAATTAGTCGCTAAGTGAACAGTTTCATAGAAGTGCAATGGCTGCATTTAACTTTGTCCCAACTTTCTTTCCTTTCGGAACACACAAACAATTCTTTGTTTTAATTAATTTATTTACAGACGTACAAAGAAACAAACATTGTAGGTATACGTAAAGGTGGGTCGTGACTTGTATCATTTTTCGTAGGTATCGTAAAACCGTATCTAGACGTGTTTGCGGGGGAAATGGCACGAAATAATGAGATTTGGAAGGCAAAATGGGACGCCTTTGCTCAGCAGTGGGACATTCTAAAGCTAGTAAAAAAAATACTCCGTATCATATGGTAACCGCGTACCGCGATCGCCAGTGTGGACATGCATGATACGTGTCTGCATACGAATGCATGTACGACTCGTTCCAAGCCCAATCATCAAAGACATATGGCACCTCATATATGAAGTCCGATACGTAACGGCGATACGGAAAAGGATACAAGTCAAGACCCACCCTTATGTTCTCAAAATTGATATTCCACACTCGAGTAACTTAACGTATTGTAATGTTTGCTGTTGTACGGAATAACAAAAATATTACTGGTTTCTTTGTTTATGTAACAATACATAGGAAACAATACAACACGAGGCGAAATGGTAAACGTTATTATATTTTAGAAAAGAGATGTGTAAAGAAGCCGACTAACTTAATATTTACTCTTACAATTGGTAATATTTTTATTTTGGTTAATATTAAAACTTTATTTTCATTTTAACTAGCACTTGTATGTAGACGAAGACGGCTGAAAGTAGACCTCTCGAGAACTACCACAACGGATAGTGATAGGACATGATACCGTGAGGAGAGCAGGTGGCTTGTCCGAATGTTATTTATTTTTTATTAATAAAATACTGTATGAAAAATAAATAACATAATTACAATTTTGGAATGTAAGTGATGAATGAATGACAAATAAAATTCATTCCAAAATGTTACCAAAATAGCATAGGTACCAAACAAATAGGAAACCGACCCAAGAAAGTGCGTCTCCTCGTAGTTTTTTACCTTAAATAGATTTTTGTAGGGTTTTTATGTCAATACAAATATCAAAAGGAAGCCGCGTGATATCAAACCAATGAAGAAAGTAAATTATAAGTGCCCCACACAACTCAATATCAATAGATATACAACAAAGGCTAAAGAATCGTTACCGAAGGGCCGGAGATCGGGCTGTGATGGATTGTCTCCCCAGAGGTTCGGTACGTCACTCAGTGTCATCGAACTTTCGTTGTCGATTTATTCCTATTGCCTTCTAACAACATTATAGACTGACAATAAAAATAACGCTGTTCAAGAACAGGATAAAGATTCTGAAATGAAGACAAGAAAGTGATAACTTTATCGTTAGTTTTTTTTTCACAATATAATATATTCTATCTAAACGACATAGTATTTGTCGTAAGTTTTAGACCGATTGTGTTTGAGCAGAGCACATGAATCATGTGGATTTTGCCAGTTAAAGTAATTAATTAAAAAAAAAAAAAAAAAACCGACTGCATGAAAAAAAAACCCTTCTGCATGTAAAGATAATAACAGAAAAGACGTAAACAAGATGCATAACAGTGGGCTTTCAAAAATTCATGCTGCCAAATCATTTCATTCAATCGGAGGCTACCTGCGATCTATGTAATTCACAAACTAATTAGAAATATTTGCAGCCTCAACAATCAAATGTAGAGGAAAAGTAAGTATTTGTGTAGCTAATATGGAATAACAATTAATTGTTATTCCATATTATGTATACCTACTATTCCATTTTTGTACGGTTTACTCACGTGCATTTTTCGAGATAGCCTGACTATAGTTCTATATAGCTTGATTAGAATGACAGCTGCCAAACTAGTTTGACTAGTGCTGGGAAAGGACTGATCAAATCGATACTTATAAACAATTAAAAATAAATATAATACGTATAATTTGTATATTTTCGTAGCCGCCATTTTGGATTTGGATTTTGACTTTATTTTCAGCATCAGCACACCGGAAAACCGTGAAATTGACACCCATGACGACTAATTTGCAAATTTTCATGGCCGCCATTTTGAATTTGAGTTTTGACCTCATCTTCAGCATCAGCATACCCGAAAACTTTGGATTTGACACCCATGACGAATAATTTTAGCCGCAATAATTTATATCTAAAAATACATTTAAAACTTATAAAGAGCTTTTTAATATTGTACAAAGTAGGTATAATTATTTATTATCATCGCATAAAATTTAAAAAACGCAAACGCTATTGTTTTTTTATTCAATCGATTTACATTTATCGATGTGTCCCATCTCTAGCATTTTTGCAAATGACAACTTTTGAAGAACGTCGTAGATAATAAGATTTATATTTTATGACTATGAATCAGTAAGAGTTATTTTAGTTTTGAAGCCGATTTTATACAATATTTTGAATTATATGGGAAGAACTGTATTTAAAAAAAAAAAAACATGGTAGTTATGAATGATTTTTCGTGTGCCATTATGAATCACCCATTCGACGTAACTACAAAGTTAAGTCGTCACTTTTGCTGACATCTGTCATCCCAATCAAGCTATATTTTAAGGACTATAGTTTTGGATCCAAACCAAACACGCGGCGAGGTCGTCAGACGACTAGTCAGAAAATGCAAACAAATAAATAAAACAGACTTTCCAACGTTTGGTCTAAACTACGATAACATCATGATAACACGGTGCAAAAACAGAATATTACATTAAAAATACACACATCAAAAGTGTCTAGGGATCAAGCATTTTTATGCGGATTTCTTGAGATTGAGATGTGGCTTTGTAATAAATTTATGATTTTATAAATTTATATGGATCCTTTTTGGTGCATTTCATAATTTGAATCAGGAACTGTGAATCAAATTCGAGTAAAAGATGAAAATCAGCTGTCAATATTTTCCCTATAAAAACATACAACGCATTGAAGACATTATTAGTGCTACTGTTTCCCTACTACTGATTAAAACCAACGTTATTATGGAGCGGCGACGTCATTTAAGCAGGGAAGAAATGCTCAGAGCCGTGGGAATGATAGAAGCTGGTTCCCGGCAACGTACTGTGGCTTTAGCTCTGAATACAAGTCAGAGTGTTATCAGTCGACTTTGGACACGTTACCGAAGCACTGGTACCGTGGCTGAGCGCCATGGAGGACGGTATCGCTGCACCACACGGAGACAAGACCGATACATTCAAATCTTAACTCGAAGAGCTCCAACAATAACCGCCATGATGTTAGCCGTGAGGCTTCATCACTCTTCAGGGAACTTAATTAGCGACCAAACAGTCAGAAACCGCTTGCATGAAGTGAACCTTCATTCCCGAAGACCGCTACGGGTACCACCTATAGCAATGCACAATCGTAGGATTCGATATCAATGGGCTCTTGGACACAGAAATTGGGCAGAAGAACAATGGCGTTTCGTGTGCTTTTCTGATGAGTCTCGTTTTGGTATGAGACCGGATACAAGACGTATACGACACTGGAGAACCCCTGGACGCCAACAGCGATTAAAATCCTGCCAGGAAGTCCATCCTTATAGTGGTGGAACCATCATGGTATGGGCGGGTATTTGGATCGGCGGAAGAACTGAGTTGATTTGGATCAGAGGCAACCTCAACGCTCAAATTTATGCTGAGACGATTGTATCAGACGTCATCGTTCCTCTACAAGCGCAAATCGGTCCCTTATTTCAGTTAATGCATGATAATGCACGACCACACACCGCAAGAGTTGTAAGACAGACTCTCGCCGCAGCTAACATCAATGTCCTGCCCTGGCCTGCTCAGTCGCCAGACTTGAACCCGATTGAGCATGCATGGGATATGCTACAGAGAAGAGCTCTGCCGAATATGGAGGGTATCCAGTCGCAAGAAGACTTTTTTTTGTTGTTGCAACGAACATGGGCGGCCATTCCACAGCGTGATTTGGATGAACTCATTTTGAGTATGCCAAACCGATGTTCTTGTGTTGTTAGTGTTCGCGGTAGAAACACGGATTATTAATTGTTTAAGTTACCCAATAAAATTTTAAAGAAAACTGTTATTTCAGTCTTTTTTTCGAACTTTTGTGTTAGTGGTTCAAATGTCAAAAATCCCTTTATTAGGAAAATGGCAAATTTCTTTATTAATGCAAAGGTGACGTGGTTTATCGTTACTGTGACAAACGAAAACACTTTATTTGATGAATCCTTAAAGAAAATTTTAATTAATATCAATCAGGAGAAAAGTTATTGCAAAAATATATGTTGATCCCTAGACACTTTTGATGTGTGTATAATACAACACAATCATATTAATTTACTTACATATCAATAAAAAAAACAACAGAGGGTAAAAGTTGAGGTTAGTTTAAGTTTAGTTAAAAGTTTTTCTCGAAGCTACACGTGGACTCAATCCTTTTATAACGTAAAGTCGGTAACTATGGGCTAAAACATACTTTTGCACGAACGGATATGAGTGTAGTATAAGTGTGGTGAGGCGCTATATGCTTGTACGGTGCAGCAAAGGAGCAATTTCACGGAGAACTGCGCCACAGTCCGTGTACTTTGTCACATATGGATACAAAATTACATTGTGTTTGAAACGATATGCCTTCACGACGGCGATTTTCTAATATTTGGACGAAAGAACACTTCAAAATATGAAATCGTAACGAAGCACTTTTTTCGAATAAAATAAATGATCGTCAATCGGCTCCGAATGGCCAGCCGTATGTCTTACGTGGATAGCTCTAGAGGTAGACAGGAAAATAAATAAACCAGCTTGATTACAAGTAGTATGTACCTATACAATTGTATCACAAAAACCTTCTATATAAATAAAATACATACGCACGTCTTGGATATATTTTGTCAAAGCCTCAATGAAGAGAATATTTAAAAAAATAAAAAATTAAAAGAACGGTTGCTTTTTTAAAAAAAAAATTAAGGATCTATAGAATAGTTTTAACCTCTTATTGAAAAAGTGTCAATATAAAAACATGTTAAGATGTACAAAAAAAAGGAGCTACGTCTGCCAACAAACTGCTTTGCAGTTTGGCAGAGGTAAATATATCTTGTAAATAATTATTTCTTGTGAATAAACACTTTTGCATTTTCATTTTTCGTATTAAAATGGCGTTACGCTGAGGACTTCATGGGTAAGAGTGAGTTTTTTTAAAATTATTTCACTTGGTCGCGCTTGACCCTAGACGCACCTGATGGTAAGCGCAGACAGGGTCTAAGATGAAGCACACGAATCCAAGTAACAGAGTTATAGAGAGATTCCCCTATACCCCTCTGGGTCTCACATACACACGACGGAACACAGTAAATTGCTTAGCGCCGGACTTTAATGTGAGGGTGGTAGCTAGCCATGCGGACCGTATAGATCCTACCACCAAGCGTTGTGAGATAGTGTTGTAAGATTCAACAAAACCCAGCGTTTTGTTGAATCTTACAACATGCTTCTATTCCCAGCGTGCGGTGAGGAAGTTTTATATTCTAGCCCATCCCCACACGGGATAAGATTACAAAATAGAGAAAGGGATTTGCATTTATTGCTGGCCGTTTGACTAGAAGTTCACTATACAAAGTGGTGATGACGATACAACAATAAATGATACCACGTGTTCTATGGTGAATGTGTTCTAGTACCGTACACAAAAAATCTGTTACTTCCAAGCACATTTTTTGTCGCTTGATTTTTCAATTTCACTCATTCATACGAGGGAACGTTGAAGTGGAAACTTATGTTAACTCTATCTGTTCTACTCGCGTAAATAAAGATAAAGATGAAGAAACGTGTCATAGATTTACATAACTTCGCGTAGAGATCTTGATATTCGTAAAATAATTAAATCGTACGAAAATTCCTGTGACCAAACTATTGAATGTACTTGATGGATTATTCGTAAAACCCATCATAGAATACGTGGTATTATTTAATGTCGCATCGTCAGCGCCACCCCGTATAGGTTCGTTCAAAACCTGCGTGCTGCTCTGCAGCCTGGAAAATGTTATATTATGAAAACACTGTAACATTATGAATCATTATCAGTCCTTTACTGTCCCACTGTTGGGCACAGGCCTCTTCTCAGAATGAGAAGGTTTTAGGCCTTAGTCCTCCACGCTGGCCTGGTTGGCGGACTAGGCACACCATCGAGAACATTTTGGAGCCCTCTCAGGTGTGCAGGTTTTCTCACGATGTTTTCCTTCACCGTTAACACGTTCAGTGCCGGGTGCCCTCCAGGAGGGCACCCTGTAGTCTCATTCGCCATGCCGGGTGCCCTCGTGTATGGTGTAATGTAGGTTTTTCTTGGGAAATGCACCGTCATGAAAGAAGCAAACACCTATTTTACGACGTAGTAGCGTATTTTTACGGTTTTTAACCTAATGCCAGGAACCCTTCTCCAGGGTTCACTCTTAGCGCAAACGTAATGCCGTGGACCCTCCTGGAAGGTCCACTAGCAATATGTATGGCGGGATGGCGTATAAGCTCTATGACAAGTATGGTGGACTCGAATGTGTTAACGTAAGTGATAATTAAATTATAATCCGTAATTGAAAAGTCAGAGGTGCGGGTCGGGATCGAACGCACACCCTCCTGCATAAAAGGCAACCGTTCAACTGCTAGGCTATCACTTAATTACAATATGAATCAAATAAATGAAAATGAAAAAACATCTTAAGGTGGGCATTCACGGTTAGACCATTCGGCGTGGCTCCAAACGACTTATGTCAATGGATTTTGGCGCGACTGGTAATCTAGAGTTTTACATCATGCCAATAGATTTTAACATTCACGATCAAAATTTGGCTGTATATCACGCCATTTGACGCGAATACGTGACCGTGAATGCCCACCTTTAAAGCAATCTGATCCACATTAGTAACGCCCCGTTATATCTACAATCCTTCAGCAATGTATATTAGCTACCTATAGATGTAGGTATACCCACTATAGTCAGGCTACAATCAATTATAACCCGTTCAATAAAGTTATCCCTCTGCTACATTTTCTTGCTGCATCACAGTGACGTATATAAAAATAATAGCTTCCTTGATCGCAAACTTTCTGTGAAGGGAAAAGACATCTAAAGATATATAAAGACCTACCGATGATATCTTCGTCCTTTTATTAACCCCGATGCAAAAAGAGGGGTGATATATGTTTGACCGCCATGTGTCTGTCTGTGGCATCTTAGCTCTTAAACGGGTGAACCGATTTGGGTGCGGTTTTTTCTATGAATAGTTTTATACAATTATGGGCCGATTTTTTAATCGTCAGACATATTTTTTCTGTGGAATAAGTATAGCGGTTTGACATATTTTCTATTCAAAAGCTGTCAAAACGTCAACATTATTCCAAAGTTGAACATGAACAGAAAAAAACTGTTTACGATTGAAAAATTGGCTCATAATGTCAAAGATTTTTTAGCTTTTGAAAGCGTATGAAATGATAAAAATGTATCCAAGTAATCAGTTTGCTTGGAAATAATACACGACGAATGTTGGCAAACTACGATTATTAAACTGACTTTGTCTGAACTTAAAACTTTTCAGTTCCTTCTAAATTTCACTCGTAGTTAAAAAGTTTCAGTACTTAAATTAAGTGTTATTATATATTAAACCACCATCGTAGACGTTCGTCTATCAACAAAAACACTTGCGATAATCGCCACTTATTCGGCATGAAATAGTTATACAGGTATAGGTAATGGGCTAATGAACTACTATTGGAGTAGATTACATGCTTAAGTGCTTAGCTCATACCTTGTGATTGCACGAAATCCGAAGAAACATACGCGCCATTTTTTATATTAATATGATTCATACGTATTTTTACTGTTTCCTGGGTAGTTCCCAAGCCTACCAGAGCAGTAATGTGCCACAAGCGATTTGTTACATTACTCGCAGCCTCTAGATTATTACACATGTAGAACATTAAATAGATGAAGTAGTAGTCTTTCTAAGAAAGTGTTTGGGCCCTACTAACAAAATCTCGAGCATCAAATAGATTTCTTTTTGTGTTTTTTATTTTTAACTTTTTTTTTCGTTTGCTACCTTTCTAAATAATTATATTAAGACAGCAGCGTTTACCTGTTTATTGATATAGACAGGCTTTAATAAATGTATCCAAAAAAATGTTGTCAATTCATTATTGTCATCAATCAACCAACATTCTACCATTTACCGACGAAGAACGGATTTCTCTCGCAGTTATAAAGGGATTTTAAACATCATATTAAAAAATTACAACAATAAAATGCATTGAGTTACCTTTTTTCTTTTTCTGTTGGACAGTATTTTGTGAATAGTGATGTGCGTTTTTCTAATTCTATAGGTAAAACTCACCCGATATTTCGGTAACTACGAGTATTAAAACGTTATTTATGCTGATACTCGTAGTAATTATGACAAACAAAGACTTTTACAGCGATTACGCACTGCATCCGATCCGGATCCGTGAAAATACGAATCTAGAGTCTAAAAAACTCGGACCGAATTCGGATATCGCTTACGCAATTATCCGATCTCTGATGCAAATTCAAACAATTCAGGGGCCATCTTTGGTATATCCATTTGGCGTCCGATTTGAATCCGAGGTAATGCGAAAGCGTTCATACAAACAGTACTACGGCTACTTCGGTCCGTCAATATTTCTTCCGAATTGGAAACTCACGGATCACGGAGAGAAATCGGATGACAGAAGTCGGATCTAGTGCGTAAACTACCATACAAATAGTTTTATGACTACTTCGGAACGTATTTTCTCGGATTCGGATCGGATGCAGTGCGTAAACGCTCTTGGTGAGCGTTATCCGAATGTCGTTCACTAAAACTATATCTGTGCGAAACCTTGGTAGAAAAGCTAGACTTACAGTTTTTCTCAAAGAAAACTAATTTACTAAATCGAAAGCTCAACTGATGTCCATAAAAAAGACATAAATACACAGATGTATTTAATATAAGTAGTAATTACCAATGTTTTTCAAGCAGAAAATTGCATAGTCCGTTGAGAGATCAGGTCGAAAATGAAACTGCGCATCATCAATCTTGATCTAGCTATTAATCTCTGTATTAGTCTTTCAAAATTCTTTCATATAAGTATCTTGGGAAATCTGCCTTTATTTATTAAAACTTGAAAAGCGTCATATTTATTTTGATAGATAACTAAAGGTCAGACCAAAATAGTATCTGCAAAATTGGCTTTAGCTTAGTAATTAGTTTGAAAACTTTGATAGTCAAAGCAAAAACCAGTTATGTCCCTACAACTAATTATGAAACAAGAGATATGTTTTTTGTTAGTAATAGGTAGGTAGTTGTACTATTTTTTTTTCTGAAACTGTTGATATTGTTAATTTTGGTTACGTTTTGAATTGTCTGTCAATCAAAATTATGATAGAAGAAATCAGAACACATCGACTGTCTCGTTTCAAAACCTAGTAAGGGACACTTTTTACAAAAATCGTGTTATTGCTTAATCTTGCTAACCTAGAAAGTCTCTACCAAATACAAAAACGCCAGCGTTAAAAACTCACACAATAAGCAGATATATTTAAGCATCGATACCTAGTAAGTGCCATTCGCTGCCTCTGATCATTTTAAAACCTAGTAAGTCAATTTAACCACATGGTTTTACCTAACACAAATACTTTTCAAAGGCTGACCGAATTAATGTTTATGCGCTCTCCTGTAAAATTTCGTTTTAAGCCCTTACTAGGTTTTAAAATGGGACAGCTGACATATACACACTATAGTCATTCCTTTTATTCATTAAAATACATATAAAATTACATTTTTAAATATTTCCATGTAAAAAAAAAAACAAAAACATTTAAAAATATAAAAATATAGTAGCCCACCGGCATCGGGAACAGGGTCCAAGCTATCGGTGGTCAGGGCCTCAGAGAGAGGAACTTCCTAACAATACGCGCCGTGTCCAGAAGTACCGCTTTCTGTATCAGGCCCTTGATCCAGCTGCCCAACGAGAGCCTCTTAAGATGTTGGTCGAGGCTCTTGGCTATTAAGCCATTGGCCGTAACGACTATCGGCACAATGATTGCTGAATCAACATCCCACATGGCGACAACCTCGTGTGCCAAGTCTTGATATTTAATTTCTTTATCTTTCTCGGCTTTCACAAGGTTCTCGTCATGCGGAACCGTGATATCAACAATCATTGTGAGACGCTCTGATCGATCTATCACCACGATGTCAGGCTTATTGGCAACAATAGTCCTGTCGGTGATGATAGATCGATCCCAGTACAATGTGACATGACCATTCTCGAGAACTGGGTCGGGCACATACTTGTAGTATGGTATAGTCATTCCTTATTGTTAAGCGGTTTTCCCATAGGTAATACGTCCTATGCCTAACGGCTCACACACACCCGAGGCGCTGTTCAACCGGCAGTGACACACTAGAGACTTGACATTGCCGCTTCCCGTCATAATATTTGGTAAGTATTGAGTGCTTTGTAATTTATGCCATAATATGTCAATTATACGTCTTAAGCCACTTCAGACTACGCTATACTATCATCATCTGCCTAGCCTTTTCCCAACTATGTTGGGGTCGGCTTCCAGTCGAACCGGATGCAGCTGAATATCAGTATTTTACATGGAGCGACTGCCTATCAGACCTCCACAACCCAGTAACTGGGTAATACGATACTCTTGGTAAGACTGGTTGTCAGACTTTCTTTCTGGCTTCTGACCAACAGTAACGACTGTCAAAGATCTACAAATGACAGCCGGGACCAACGGCTTTACGTGCTTTCCGAGGCACGGAGGAAACTCGCTATGGTAAATGGTCACCCATCCACAGACCAACCTCGGCAAGCGTGGCTTAACCCGGAAGATCGGTCTATGCGGCTGTAATTATTTAGATGGGGCACATGATTTACTATTGGTATAGATTGGCCCCGCACGGGATTTAGATTAATTAAAAAAAAATGTTTTTTCATGCGGCAGAGTTAAGTGATCTTACCTAATAAAGATTCAGTAAAAAAATAAGAAAACATTTTTTTTGCAAAAAAATAATGATAAGCCATAGAACATTTCGATGCCACGAGATTAAATGTAGTACGGCGACACAGCTAGCGGGCACGATTAGCGCAATATCGCTCCGTGCAGTCAATTAACTCGGGGCGCTAAAATGACTCAGAAACAGATCTGGAGCCCAATTCTACTAACAGAAACTTTTATCGATTGCAACTTAATCGTTTATTCAGACAGTTTTCGTTTACAAAAACTATCAAATTGTTTGACAACAAAAACAAAACCAAACATTTTGACAGTTTTCGTAAACGAAAACTGTCTGAATGAACAATTCAATTGCCATTGATAAAAGTTTCTGTTAGTAGAACTGGCCCCCTGGTTAGATCGTTAGTTAAATCTGGTTATTTTTATGAAAAAATATTTTTGCTGAAACTGAAAAAAACCAGTGCTTAGTCTATCTGTGTCACTAGTAGATCACGCGGTTTGAAGGAATTACATGAATTCATTTACACCCTATATATATATGTCGGAGGAAGTCGTCGGAATCAAGTTGATTGCTGGTTTCATCGCGAGATATCGATTATTCTCAACACAAATACTTTGTTAAATCGTAATTTAATTTAATTTGATTTATTACATTTTGCTATTGTGTAGAATCTTATTAATCTATTTAAAGTTATTTTATTGTCTTATTTATTACGTCCAATCAGAGCAGAGGGTAGACCTCGAGCGGGGTCGAGCCGCCGGCTTGACGGTCGCCGCACGATTAGTTTGGTAGCGTTTGTGGATCGAGGTGGATCATTGTTGTTTTTGGTTTCGTGTGGTGAAGTTAGATCGGTGTCGCGAACCCGCTGCTCGGATATAATTATTATTTAATCGTTTTAAATTTAGTAATAAAGTAATAATTCCTTAAGTGCTCTCAATATTGTTAAAACTTTAATTAAATTGCCTGAATCAGTAAATACTTTGTTTTGTGCTCGCATCTAACCCTAATGACGCCCACTAGACCCGTGACCACTAATGATGATGTTGAGGAGGATTGTGTTTCTCCGACATCAGAAGTGGGATCGGTGCAGGCACAAAACGTAGATAGATCGGTTGAAGCGAATGATGGTTGGCGCGCTTTATTTGAGGCGCAGCAAAACAGCATGCGACTACTTGTGGAGGCGCTACGCAACCCGCCGGCTACTGAGGACAAGAATATTAGGTTGCCCGAATTCCATCCAGAAAATGCTGACACTGACGCCCGAGCCTGGCTAGCAACGGCGGATATCTGCTTGGCGGATCGTGATATACAGGGAAGTAAACTTATTCTTATACTTAGTAAGGCCATGAAAGGATCAGCCGCAACATGGTTGTCCCAGGTAGCTTTACCCAGCATGAAGTGGGTAGAATTTAAAGACATTTTCCTTTCCCGTTTTGATACATTGGAAACATGCGCAGCGACGGTTTTAAAAATGTTTACTGGTAAACCGCATGATGGTGAATGTCTCGCTGCGTATGCAAGTCGTTTATTTACCACACTCATGTCACGATGGGGTAAGTTAGGCAAGGAAGAAATGGTGGTATCTGTAATACTCGCTCACATGGGGCAAATCGAACCACGGTTGCAACGTAATATTTTTTCGGAAGAAATAATTACCCGCAGTAAAATGCAACGTGAACTTATGGCATTTTCATATCGTAAGCGAAATTATCAAGATATTACGAAGACCGCTGCAAATACTATGCAAGATAACAAACGTCCTACGTTAAGTCTCGCTTCTACAAAATGTTACGCTTGTGGAAAACTTGGCCATAAATCTTATGAATGTTTCAGCCGTTCGCATGACAAGCAGCAAACAACTCCGACTTCCGATCGCCCCAACACGGCCGCTATGACAAAGTCTGTCGTGACATGCTACAAGTGTGGTGCTGAGGGTCACGTGGCATCACGATGCTTGAAGACATGGCCAGTTGCAAGCGGCAGTACACAACCGGCCGCCACATCCAGCGTAGTAAAACGAGTGGACGTATGCGGTGTGAAACCTGTCACCGGGGTGATCACTCAATTTGGTGAGCAATTTTCATTTTGTTTTGATTCTGGTGCTGATTGTTCCCTAGTTAAAAAGAGTATCTCACTTAAACTTGTTGGTAAATTACAACATGCAATTGTTACCCTGATAGGTGTAGGAAAATCTAGCGTATTGTGTGATTTACAAGTTTTATCTCAGGTTACTCTTTGTGGTCATGACGTACAAATTTTATTTCACGTTATACCTGATGATTTTCTGAGTTACGATATTCTGATTGGACGCGATTTATTGGCCTTAGGATTTTCTGTACACATATCGAGTGACAAACTTACTATAATTGAAAAGTCTTCTCTTGTTAATATTTGCGACGTAGGTAGGGCTGTAACTGACTTCAATGATGTAGATACCGACATTACAGATAATTTTAAACCGCAATTAATGAAACTTCTCAGTTGCTTTAAGGACTCATTTGTTGAAGGCACGCCTACTAGTAGAGTAAAGACGGGTGAATTAGAAATTAAACTAATAGATCCTTGCAAAATCGTGCAACGTCGGCCTTACCGCTTGAGTGCTGAAGAACGGGTAGTAGTACGCAATAAGTGTAGTGAATTATTATCTGCTGGAGTTATTAGACCTAGTAAATCCCCTTTTTCTAGTCCGATACTATTAGTGAAAAAACGCGATGGCACAGATCGGATGTGCGTGGATTACAGAGAGTTGAATTCTAATACCGTTCCTGATCGCTATCCCTTACCTTTAATATGTGACCAAGTTCAAAGGTTAGCAGGCGCGCGTCTTTACTCCTGTCTTGATATGGCTAGCGGCTTTTATCAAATATCCATAAATGTAGAGTCGAATTCGATAGAGAAAACCGCTTTTATCACCCCCGATGCTCATTACGAATTTACTGCTATGCCTTTTGGCCTACGCAACGCTCCTGCTGTTTATCAGAGAGCTATTAATACAGCTCTAGGAGACCTAGCACACTCTTATGCAATAGTTTACATGGATGATTTAATAATACCTGCGATTAATGTAGAGCAAAGTTTAGAAAGGTTACATATAGTATTGAAAACCCTTAGTGATGCTGGTTTCTCGTTCAATCTGAAAAAATGCGCGTTTCTTAAGAAGCAAGTCCAGTTTTTAGGTTACGAAATTTCGGAAGGCGAAATAAGACCCAATCCTCGTAAGATAATTGCGTTAACTAGTTCCCTACCGCCACAGACCATCACTCAGCTGAGACAGTTTTTAGGCTTAGCATCTTACTTTAGGCAGTTCATCAATAACTTTTCACTTAAAATGGCTCCACTCTATCGTCTGTTAGCTAACAATAATTCTAAAATAGTTTGGACTACTGAATACGAAAAAATTAGGCAGGATATAATCTCAATATTAACTTCATCCCCAGTTTTAATGCTTTTTGACCCAGAACTACATATAGAGCTACATACTGACGCTAGTAGTGAAGGTTACGGTGCGATCCTTTTCCAACGAGCTGAGGCAAAATTACATCCAGTAGAGTACTACAGTAAACGAACAACTGATGCGGAGTCTCGATACCACTCCTATGAGTTAGAGACTCTAGCAGTTGTTAATTCAGTGAAGCATTTTCGACATTATTTGTACGGTAGGACTTTCACAGTCGTTACTGACTGCAATTCCCTGAAAGCATCTAGAGCGAAAGTAGACTTAACTCCTAGAGTACATCGGTGGTGGGCTTTCCTTCAAGCTTTTGATTTCAATATAGAGTATCGGGAAGGCAAGAGAATGGCCCATGTTGACTTTTTCTCGAGGAATCATCTACCTAAAGATAACAGTACTATTAGTGATACTCATAGTCTAGGTAAAGTAAATTCTATAGGGGAAAAACACGTCAATATTGCTGAGCTATCTTCGAACTGGTTACAAGCAGAACAACGACGAGACCCTGAGTGCAATCAGATCATTAGTAAACTTGAAAACGACGACCTTGATTTACAAAGTTGTAAAATTTATGAGTTGCGATCCAATGTGCTCTATAGGAAAATTCAAAGAAATAACCGTAATATTTGGTTGCCGATTGTACCTAGGGCTTTTCGTTGGTCGGTCATAAATCATATTCACGAGTCAATTGTCCACTTGGGATGGGATAAAACTTTGGAAAAGGCATATCAACACTACTGGTTTCCTAATATGCCAAAATATGTTAGAAAATTTGTTGAGAATTGTATTACTTGCAAAGTAGCTAAATCAAGTAGTGGTAAACAACAAATAGAGTTGCACCCCATCCCGAAAATTAGCATTCCGTGGCATACAATTCATATAGATGCCACAGGAAAACTCAGTGGCAAAAGTGATCTAAAAGAATACGTTTTTGTGCTTGTAGATGCTTTCACTAAGTATGTGATACTTAGGCATTCCTTGAGAATTAATACTGAGAGTGCAATTAACGCTCTCAAAGCATCCATATCACTGTTCGGGACGCCTGTACGTATAATAGCTGATCAGGGGAGGTGCTTTGCGAATAAAGAATTTAAAGATTTTTGTACTAGCCACAGTATCCAACTACATTTGATAGCAACCGGTTCTTGTCGCGCTAATGGTCAAGTAGAGCGGATAATGAGTACCCTTAGAAACATGTTGACAGTTGTAGAAGTTAGTCCGAATAGGTCCTGGCAAGATGCATTAGATGATGTCCAGCTGTCTATAAATAGCACGATTCATAGAGTAACTAAGGCAAGCCCACTAGAGTTGTTAATAGGCAGAGTAGCTAGACCCCTAAATTTATTAACTGTAGACGATCATGAGGTTGAGGTAAATGTAGAAGAGATTAGAGAACAAGCTGATAGGTTAATGAAAAATAACGCATGTCTTGATAAAGCTAGATTTGATAAAAACAAGGCTAAAGTGACTTCATTTTCTGTGGGAGATTATGTTTTAATTGAAAATCATGAACGGAATCAAACCAAATTGGGACCTAAATACAAAGGACCTTATGAGGTCATTGAAATACTAGACGGTGACAGGTATCACCTTAAGAGTTTGAATTCTAATCGCACTTACAAGTACTCAAGAGATCGTTTACGTCCGCTTCCCCAATCTTATATCCCTACTGAGCTGGATCCATGTTTATCAGATGACAATAATGGTAAGATCTTCGTACCATCTTACAAGTTTTTGTTTATTTGAGAAGATAGAGTGCGTGTGTGTGTATGTTTGAAGTATGTGACGAACAGCGTGGTGGCTGCAGAAGCTGTGTGTAAGCTATCTCAACGGCAGTGTGGTGGCTGTTAAGGTTTTATGTTAGGTGTCTAAATGGCGAGGCGGCCATTTAGACGATGCGGATATGAAATGTCTAAAAAGGCGAGGTGGCCATTTAGACGGTGCTGATTTATGGTTTGTCTAAACGGCGAGGTGGCTATTTAGACGAAAAACGGCGAGTTGGCTGTTTCGATAGTACGGAAATGGTTTAATGTAGATACGGCGTTGAGGCTGTTAACATAAAGAGAACAAGTGAACAAGTTAATAATTAGAATTTAGGTTTCATTTATTTGACGTTTGTTGTAAGGCTGTACTTATTATAAGCAGGGTAAAATGTATTTCGGATGAAGTTATTGCGCAGAAGATATAACGAACACATTTTCATATTGTCAGGAGTGGCCGAACTATGTTACCCAAAATTTTGTTTTTTTGTGATTACAGATTACGATGATGCTCGTCCCTCAACATCACACGAGGACGTGTGAAACGTCAGGACGGCCGTGTCGGAGGAAGTCGTCGGAATCAAGTTGATTGCTGGTTTCATCGCGAGATATCGATTATTCTCAACACAAATACTTTGTTAAATCGTAATTTAATTTAATTTGATTTATTACATTTTGCTATTGTGTAGAATCTTATTAATCTATTTAAAGTTATTTTATTGTCTTATTTATTACGTCCAATCAGAGCAGAGGGTAGACCTCGAGCGGGGTCGAGCCGCCGGCTTGACGGTCGCCGCACGATTAGTTTGGTAGCGTTTGTGGATCGAGGTGGATCATTGTTGTTTTTGGTTTCGTGTGGTGAAGTTAGATCGGTGTCGCGAACCCGCTGCTCGGATATAATTATTATTTAATCGTTTTAAATTTAGTAATAAAGTAATAATTCCTTAAGTGCTCTCAATATTGTTAAAACTTTAATTAAATTGCCTGAATCAGTAAATACTTTGTTTTGTGCTCGCATCTAACCCTAATGACGCCCACTAGACCCGTGACCACTAATGATGATGTTGAGGAGGATTGTGTTTCTCCGACATATATATTATAGCTTAGTCTGAACTTCGCCGAGTTTTATTTCCATCCTTGTAAATTATAAAACTGTGTCTTTGATTTCATGTTTCGTAATGAACGGTTTCAAAGCTCTAGGTGTTGTAGGTCTACCTTTTACACACGGAAAGTAACAAGCATTCTAGGTAAGTACCAAAAGCCTAAAAACAAACAAACACGTGCCTACGTACTCACACAATTTATGTTATCACTTATCTCTACAGTTTTTGGGACTGTACTTAGTTTGTGTCTGGGTTGAGATATTCCGGTGTGTTAGAGAACCACATAATATCTAATATTAGAGCCGGATTTGTATAAAACCTAATTTTGGAGCGAAATTTTGGAAGTACCTTGACAAAAGCGAAAAATATACACTTCATCTCTTGCCGTGAATGACCTAAAAGGTAATGATGTGGTTATAATATCAGATGAGAATGTAAATTTTACCAATTGACCCAATTTTGTTTTATTTCCAGTTTATACCAAACAACAGCACCTTACCAAAATCATAAAAAATCGTCACACTTATTGACCATACATATTATATAGAGTTAAATAAATACTAATTACGTAACGAGGGTAATTCAGCACCTCGTACGCTTCCTTGCAGCCAACAGTCGCGTACACGCATCCTACTACCATTCGCACTTGTAAAAACGGTAACGGTCAAAAGAGAACTGACTTAACAGCGTAACAAGTAAGAGGACTGCTCCTACTGAATGGCATAAAAAATAGGTTAACTTTCGTCATCTATTTAACTCTTTATATATGCTTGTGACTAGAGAAAGCTTTATTCCACTCTCTTTTTTGACAGGTAAATCAAAGGTATTACAAAAGTATGAAAAACATAATTCAGATCTATATCATAATTTCAGAATCATTCTAACACGGACCTGTGTTTAAATGGTCTAAATCATTATCGTAGTGCACCATATTGTGTTATTCCATGGTTCCTTAATCAGTATAAAGCGAAATTTAAATGCCCTTACAAAGTGTTTACAATGTATGCAATGTAGTTAAACTCTGACTTCAACTTGATGTTCAAGTGCGACCCAGTAACCGTAACATCTTGGCTCTAAAACTGAGAGCTACTACAAAAGCGTCGTAGTATTTTTCAAACCATTTGCACCCCGTTGTGACATAAACATAGCCGCATTTTGTTGAAAGACTATGCGAAGTGTCTCCTGATTTTCATGCTGTGTGAAGTCTAGCCTTTTCATAAATATATTTGAGTTGACTATAAGTCTTATCAGATGGGGTTGTGAATCGGATAAAGATCAGCTAATTTAAAATTGAACGCTTCTCCACTGAAAGTGATTGTTTCAATATGTGTGACGTGATTATTTCAATGTGTGTGATGTGATTATTTCAATGTGTGAGCGGAAATGTGTGTGACTGAACGACCAATGATGAAGACCAATTTGTGTGTCTATACACCTATTTTGCATGTTAGCGTAAACACATGGAAGGGGCGTTCAGTTTTAGATTAGACGATCTCTATCACTATTTTAAATCTCGTATGGCCTCAATAACTCAGTTTGGACTGGATGTCAGGTTTTAAACCTCGCTCTGTCCGTGACGACTGACTTCCGGGAGCTATGATTTACCGTGTCATCCGATGAACGAACGGGCTCTGCACACCTGCACCGGCAATTTTGCTTAAACTCAGTCAATCGCTCTGAATGTGCTATAGCAAGCTTTGCGAAAATTCAATGAATTATTTCAAAATAAGCCGAGATATTTACCAGAAGTGGACGGTCACTCGAAGCATCCACGTTGCAGTGATAAAACGTGCACAGCGTGGCCAATGGCGAAATATCTCGACTAGCTAGTTGTAAGACAAATTCAGACGTTGAATGATTGAAGTTATTTCGACATCATATCATAATCAGTAGTGATGTTCCGACTAGTCGGTGATTAGTCGGTAAAGCCGACTATCCGGCCACTTTCGTAGTCGGCGACTATTCGGCAAGGAGCGCCGACTTCTTACTTTGTATATATTTCTCAATAAAATGTATATAGGAGGAATTACATTAAATAAAAAAAGAAACAATGCGTAGTAAACAAAACATGTTCCGACACGCTCGCAGGTGGCGGTTGCTTCTTGCGCGCGAATAAGCTGTAAACGAAGCGTAACAGAAACTGTCGAATACCCCCGAAACCGTGATCGGCTTGGCCGAATAGTCAGCCGACTAGTCGGCCTCTTTACAACTGACTTATCGGCTAGTCGGCCAAAGTCTAATAATCAGCCCACTATTGTCCCCCTGGTGGGCGTGGGCCTCTTCTCAGTATGAGAAGGGTTGAATCCTTAGCCCACCACGGTGGCCTAGTGCGAGTTGGCGGAGCACAAACCATCGAGAACTTTTTGGAGCACTGTCAGGCGTGCAGATTTCCTCACGATGTTTTTTCTTCACCGTTACATAAGAAAAACATACAACCACTGAACGCGGTCTCTACGCTCGGTGCTTGGATTAAAGTGAAGTATAAAAGCAATTAGTCTATACGTACAGATACTGCTTAGACATTACTGTACGGGTACATTAAAAGCTTTAATACGAGCATGAAGTAACAAAAATATAAAGACTTAATTAGAAGCCCGGAGTATAATCCAAAAACCAGCAGTGATTTCCAGAATCAATTAACACACTCAACAAAACGAAAACAATACGGATTACCCGTGTCGCAAAGCTGGCCATGCCTTAGCTCTCCCAATATTATTTCTACTCTCCGTAATACAACGGACACGCTAAAAGAAACAGCAACAAGACTAACGTTTTCCAAAAAAAAAAGTCTATTGGACAAAGAGAAACCGTTTTGAAAGGTTTAACAAACATGTCGCAAATGTTGTGGCAATCTGTATGCTCGAAGATTATACGTAACAAACCTACCTAAATATTTAAGTACTAGCTTTTGCCCCGGTTTCACTCACGAGGCCTTCGGGATTGCGAAAAATGTTTACCTACTGTAGGGATATTATACATTCTGTAAGGTTGCAAGGCCCTTTAATATTGTAGCAGTGTATGCTTAAAGAATAAATGATATCTACATAATTTTTTTGATGAAAATAACGTCAGCATTTTTCTTGTAAAGAGTCTATTGGCAATATTTAAAAAAACCGGACCCAAAAAAAATAATTGACAAATCATAAAATTAAATCATCACTGAAACACAACTCTGAAAACATAAAAGTAAAGAGTAGACTAATCAGAAGGTTGTTTACATTCTTACCTAATATCTTCTGAGAGGTAAATGACGACAACCATAAAATACTACTTAATTAACATTTTATTTTTTAATGGGAATTATGTAACACGTTGTATATTGGAGTCTTCTCTTGTCCTCGATCTCGCCTGATGGAAAGCGATGGATGAAGTTTACGATTGAACGAGCGCACCCAGAAGATGCCTATTCACTCTTGCTTTAAAGGTTAACGGGTTATATCAAGTGGGGAACACTAATACTGGCAAGGAGTTCCACACCTTGGATGTGCGGACAATGAAGGATAAGGAGAAGCGTTTTGTACGACATGTCAGAATATCAAGCATCGTGTTACTTGTACTAGAGTTAGTCGAGCAGGGCAATTCTGTAACCTAACCAACATCAATCATGACAGTTGCTGTGTCAAAAACAACAATTCATTGCATGGTACATAGTTGTGGAGAAGTCGGATTGTTAATACCTACATACGTTGCTATGGAAATTGTTGACCTGCCAAAATCAAAGTCATAGCGATTACGAATATGTTGCGCAATTAAAATGCTGGTTTGCTATAGTATATAGCTATAGTACAACATGAGAGGTTTGAATTAAAACCACCTCATTTACCAGTCCGTGCTTTAGCAATCGGATAATTGACGCTTATTAAATGGACTATTTTACATAAATCGAAACAAAACCTACAATTAATACGTTTTCCCAAAATTAAAACCTGCATGAGCGAAGTCACACTCAAAAGCAAATATTAATTTAATTTCAAACATGTGCTAGTGGAAAGTTGCAGCAAATAGAGAGTATTTCATGTCCCTGTTTGTTTTTACCAGGAAATAGTTTCCAGAGTGGATCCCAGTTTATACTTTCTGCATTTGGAGTTTAAGGATTCAAGCTACTTAAAAGATATATGTATACATGCATTAAGAACACAGCCTTCGCTAAGGTAAACCTTTTTCTACTAACCTGTTGGATATAAGAAAATTGTGTTTAATCTTCAGGTAATATATATATTTTGAATAAAAAAAAAACATTACACGCAGAACTTTATTTTTTGATCACTTTTATATTAACTTAACAATTGAAATGATAAGCATTCATCAAATAAATAGAACAACGCGGCGACCGTAGTCATTTAAATTCTTGTAAAAACAAAAGGAAAAAGTTACAAGCAATCAATCAATCAAAATCAATTTAGTTTTGTTCTCTTCTCTAACACAAACCAACATCTAAGAACATTTCTTCTTTTGTTTCATGTGATAAAGTTAGCAAAAGTTCGCCCCATAAATAAATGTTTCATTAAGGGGGTGTTAAAATGACGCTCATAGACAATAGTGCAGTGAAGAACAAAGGCGAAAGTCTGAAGTGGCGTAAGTGTACATAGGTCAATCCGAGCCTCCCGCTGAGTAAGGATGATTAATCGTCGCGGGGAGTCCACAACGAGAAAATAACTATTTCTCATCTTTTCAAAAGGCTGTCCGAGCAAAACTGCCACAGGCAGCAGCCGTGTAACGCTAAGTGCTTACACATCGATCCCTGAATGCTGATTTGATTAGGTATATTGCGTTTTGACATGCACCCTTCGCGAGTTACGCTTATATAAAATGTTTTTTTTTTATGGTTTGGGAAACGTTGGCAGAGATTAATTTGATATGGTAAAGGTCTTTGAATTTTGTACTTCTTTTGTTTTTTTTTTCTATTTTATGCTTTACGCACTGGAAAACAGTTCAAGAACATTATAACGGGTGATTCATTTGGAGGTACTTTTTTCAAAACTCAAAAAAAATATAAATAAACTTTATTGGGTTATCTTTATTATCATACAAAAGAATCATTCTTGACATTTATTTTTTAAAGATTATTTCTTTCAAATGTTGTCCATAACTGCGGTTAACATGCTCCATTCTGTAGTTTCAATATTCGATGACGTATTTTCGTTTGATTATCGTGGCATGATAAGGGACTGTTTTTTTCCTGAAATTGAAGCCCGTGATCTCCAGGACATTTGGTACCAACAGGACGGCGCCACTTGCCACGCAGCACGTGAAACCATGGCTTTATTGCGAGAACAATTTGGTGAACAGTTAATTTCGTGCTTCGGACCAGTCAGTTGGCCGGCTAGATCTTGAGATACACACACCCCTAGACTTTTTCTTTTGGGGCTATGTAAAGTCCAAAGTCCTTATGGATAAGCCGCGTACGATTAAGTAACTGGAAGCCAACATTACTCGCGTTATTCGCCAAATACGACTCGAAATGCTCGGACGCGTCATCGAAAATTGGAACTGCAGAATGGACCATGTTAACCGCAGTTGCGGACAACATTTGAAAGAAATAATCTTTAAAAAATAAATGTCAAGAATCGTTCTTTTGTATGATATTAAAGATAACCCAATAAATTTTTTTTTTATTTTTTTTTTCAGTTTTGAAAAAAGTACCTCCAAATGAATCACCCATTATTTCATATAATATACATTCACTTACATGAGAAAAATAATTATGCTCTACGAACTGAAAATTACGCGATTTTGTTTCAATGTTTTCCTTTGACAAATTGGTCAAACTGATGTTGAAGTACTTTTTATTCTACGATACAAAATGTTGCAAATACATTTTTGATGTCAGATCATCCTTGAACATCAAGAAAAAATGCTACGAAAGTCGTAAATTTTTATCTCAAAACCATAAAAACGGGCAAGATTGCAGTAAATTGACATCGTATAATCGCATCTTCTACCGTAAAAAAGCGATCTATTGCTAAAATATGCAATGGAGATAATATTTTATCCTGAACCCTATTGATTTGCGATAAGCTAATTTTGCATAATGTGTTCTTTACAAAACAAATACACTGGATTAATGTAATGGTTAAAGCAAATTTGGGTAAAACTAAACACATCATTATAGTCAATTTGCTAATGCCCGAATAGGAATTCGTGCTGTCCATCAGAATTGTTGAGTGTGTGTCATGTTGTGAATTGATATTAATATGTACTTAATAAAATTTTGAATCCGCTTTTTAGAACTCGAGCTCTAATAGCACTAAATACAGCAGTAATAAGACAAAGTAAACGGTAAAGCTATCTATCATCCGAAACTACAGTAATTAACATTAAATTGTTCAAAATATCGGTACTTCACAATAGGAGAGTTATTAGACGTCTATTATCCGTTCTAAATTCTACGTGAAATATTCACTAAGCTATTAAAGTATTACCGCCCACTATTAGGTACTTTAATAAACCAAAACTCCAAAAAAAAAATGCGCTGTATTTCTAGTATTCACGGATCAACACGCCCACATTCAAAACAGCTCATCGTAATAAAAACGATTCTGCTTCAATATCGATTCCACCTCTGTTCTATCCGTAACTAAAGGTACCGCATTATTGATGCGAAATGTTTTAATGGAATCGTCGCGGCGTCGGGGCAAATCGGCTTATTTCGAAAGAGCCAGCCAACACGCGCTCAGTCGGCTACAAGCAAATAATATTGCAAGCGGGGCGCAGCTGTGCTACTAATTCTGCATAGACAAGCTCCATAAGATACGACAGATGCGATATTAATATTGGTAATATACAATCGTTTAACTAATCAATTTTGCCAACTGAAATAGTTTCTAAATTGAAATTAGGTATGTCTCCAATATTGCGATCTGGGACGACCAAGGCAATTGGTAGTGTCATGTTTCCCGTCTTCAGGCAGAACGTTAATTTAATATTCGATACCTACATATTTCCGATTGGAGTAAATTATTTTTGTGTTTCCTGTTACCAAAGAACACGTTCGTATCTATCTTCGCACATATTATGTATGTAGCACGTCACTATTTTATTTACGATGAACAGACTCCCAAGTGGACCCGACACGGAGTGAATTGGCACCGTATGAAGCGACATGCAATCGTAACGTATTGGATTTAGTGCATACGTAACATGTAGACTAGAGATGGGCCGAACATGGATTTCACCGAATACGAACATTCGGCCGAATGTTCGGTAAATCTTTTACCGAACCGAATATTCGGCCGAATATTCGGCATAATTGATTCCCTAAAGTAAACAATACAAGTCTAAATGCGTTTACGAAAAGCGCGCATATGGGCGTTTTAAGAAAGTTTACCTTCATGTAACTTAAATAAAGAGTTAATAAAAATGTGAATTCTTAAGGTTATGTTCCTATATTATAATATTCGATTTGGTCTCCTACAAAGATCTCATATTTGTCTTGTTATGTCACAAATATAATTGAGTAACGCTCTTTGTGTAGGGGTAATTGATTGATCTCTCAAATGAATACATATAAAAAATGCAATTAATTCTTTCTTTAAAAAAACTGTATTGGTTTAATACTTTTAACGTTTAGGCGATTCGCACACTGCACCGCATCACGCAGCGTGGCGCGGGAGTGAGTGTTCTTATAAACACTGCGCGTGAATGCGTTTTCTGTGTGTTGCACTATGCGTGTTTTCTATACAAATACAGCTACTTGCAAACAACATAAGAACACGCACTCCCGCGCTACGCTGCTTGATGCGGTGCAGTGTGCGAATCGTCTTAAACTTTAAAGTTTATAAAATTTTCGCCACTTTAAGTAGAAACTAGAAATATGATTATCATATCTGCTGAAATGTTGTAATTTATAATAACACATATTATTTTATTATAAAGAGTTCACTGTAGCTTAATCCCAAAACAGCTACATATTTATATTTTGTTTTTAATAACCATCTTCTTATCTGCTGTTATTGGAAATAAAACTATAGTGTCGACGAAAACATGTAAATTACTTACCTCATAAAAATAACCCATTTAACACTCAACTCATACTCAATCATACACGGCTCAATACAGTAAAAATACTTTGAGTACCACTTTGCCGAACGTTCGGTGATTTAGCCGGATATTCGGCCGAATACGAACATTCGGTAAACCTGCCGAATATGCCGAATAACGAATATAAAACGAATATTCGGCCCATCCCTAATGTAGACGACCTGCAGCATGTGAGCAATAAAAGGCATAATTTATCGTTATGCGCTACAACATAGAAAGGTACATTCATAACGTTTATGTTTTTGATATCTGAAAGGCTAGACAGAGGTGTAGCAACAATTGCTTCCTATTTTATGAAACGAGCGTTATAAAATTAACTAAGCACTGTCCAACTTCAAAATAACAAAGGTTTGTCTCTAAATACTTGACTGCCTCGTTGGTCTAGTGCAGGGGTTTCCAAACTACGGCCCGCGGGCCAGCACTGGCCTGCGAGCACCACCAATCCGGCCCGCGGCAGTGGACCAGACTGGTAGTGCTCATCAAGACTACACTATGTTGGTATGGTGAACGAACTAGGTCTTGACCTCTTGGGACGTAGGGGACAGTGTGGCCTTTAGGCTAAAAAGTTTGGAGACTTCTGGTCTAGTGGCCGCAAGCGCGACTGCTGAGCCTGAGGTTCGACGATCCCCAGTTCGGGCAAAGTGTTATTGGGTTTTTCCGTGTTGAATTTCTCAGTAGTAACCCGGAGTTTGAGTTTGTGCCGGTTGATGGTAATAGGCATTACCCCCTATTACATTGGACTACGGCGAAATGAGGGTTTACTATACACCTCTGCCAATCCTTCGAGGAACACAGGCGTTATATTATTTTGTCTCCAAATACAACCTAGTTACTCCAGTTGGCCTGGGCATTAACCTTATTACCTAAAGATTCACAGCATCCTATCCTAACTTTAATATTATAAATGCGAAAGCAAGTTTGTTTGTTTGTTACCTTTTCACGCTTAAACCACTGAACCGATCATCCTGAAATTTTGCATATGCGTTGTCAGGTATACAGAAACGGACATAGTACCTTTCATCCCGAAAAAAAGTACTGTTACCGAGGAAAACTACAATAACGTTCATAGATGGCGACACGTGTCTTTCGAATCACGATTGAATTATATTATTATAGAAACTTTAGCAGTGAAGAGTTTTTTTGAGTTTAATGAACGCGAGCAAAGCCGCAGGCAAAAGCTAGTCATCTTTATTTCAGTTTCTTTCCACCCACCTAATATTGTCCTCTTGTCTGTTGAGCCACTTTAAAAAGTCCTGTGTACATATTTCAACCCAGCTTTACGATGAAATCGACGAACCTACCAAGTATCATCAGTAAAAGTTTAACGAGAATTCTCTTATAATCATTCCACGTATCAAAGTATTACAAGGAATCTCTGTTCCTTCAGACACAGTAAAATAATCCGACAGTATATCGTTTCAACCTAAGCTTATTAGCTCAGTTGATTCCATGTTTATTTAGTCTGACCTCCATCTTTGCTACAAGTCTGAATGTGTAAATTACAAGATTATTCCAAAGACCATCGTCTGGCTAAACCGTGTGTGTGTATATTCCCAGTAGCTAAAAGATAAATGTGTGATTGCTAAGACTTCAAAGTCGTTAAACTTGTGTAGCGGACGCTAGTGTAGTTTAAAGAAGTTAGTGAGGAATTGTGATTTGTAGTTGTAGTGAAAACTACAGTGAAGTTGGAAGATGGGCAATGTCTTGATTTGAAGCGTTTTCATATAAAATATTATGTTATTTGTTGAATTTGACCAAACTTTGTATAAAGAGAATCCTGTTTTGTTCAGTTTTAAGCGGTATCGAGCCTCGTTCGTTGGCTGGTTGTGTACGCTGCATGATGCGAATGCGTAAGCGGACACGGATTTCGTCGGAGCTAGCATTGTAAAGCGCTTCGTGTGCAGCCCTCCGCTTGACACTTAAATGCACTATAGGAAATAAGGTTTTGGGGGGCTATTACACTATCATATATCTAGGATCATTAGAATTATATCTCTTATCCTATATACAGGCTGTAAGGGTAAACACCGTTATCCTTGAAACCATGGGTAGTAGACTTAAACATAAAAATAAAGGACTGAGTAAAAAAAAAAATTAAAAATATACGCGCGAGAAATGAGCGGCGCGGCGGCGCTACGACGCGGCTTACACACACTCGCTAACGAGACAGCTGACTGACTGGGGTAGCAAACTGTGCGGGGCCGTGCGTCGGGCTACGTGGCGAGTTCCCCGCGCCCCCTCCCGTAGCTTGTTGCCCCC
This sequence comes from Amphipyra tragopoginis, assembly GCA_905220435.1. NCBI lineage: Eukaryota > Metazoa > Arthropoda > Insecta > Lepidoptera > Noctuidae > Amphipyra > Amphipyra tragopoginis. Next base: position 13,512,475 of record HG991999.1, on the reverse strand, counting down.
GCGCATAGGGTGAAATGCTTTTGAGGAAAAATGTAAATTTTATAAAAAAAAAATAGTTTGTTATTTTTCATTGATTTTACGTTCTATAAATGAAACCAAACCACTGGTCTCAAGGATAACGGTGTTTACCCTTACAGCCTGTATATGACCTCTAGAGTCATATCTGTGTATTACATTATCATAGTTACATGATCCTATTTTTCGAAATCTGTTTTTTTTTTAACATTATTTGTACACTCAGACCAGCCAGTTTGCAACGCCCCTTACATACTTAACTTTTTTTTAGTTACCGCGTAAAAGGCAAAGGTTTGACATGGATGTACATACAGCCAAGTTTGAACTTTTGTTTTTTTTTTCAAGTGACTGGCAATACCTGTTTCTGTGACCCTACAAGATCCTATCCTTAGAATAAGTACTAAAATCCTATCTAACAACAAATGTCAAAGATCTATGATCAAAGACGAAATGATTCATATTTCTATATTACATTATCATGGATATATGATAATGTAATATAGAAACATGAATCATTTTATCTTATTTTGACTTATAGATCTATGATCCCAGATAAATATATGACAGTGTAATAGCTCCCTTGGACAAGCCACGTTCTCATGGGAACCGCACCCGCACTTGCACCCGTATAATTATGTTCAGTTCTGCCTAACCTTTTCCCAACTATGTTGGGGTTAGCTTCCAGTCTAACCAGACCTTCTCCCTAAGTCCGTCAACGAATTTAGTCGCTCGTCCGAAAGTAGCTCGAAACGTAGGAATGAACAAAACAAGGTCAAGTTCAACTTTTCGGACGGGCAAAAACACATCGGTAGTAGGGACAACTGTCACATCGTGTTGTCATTCATTCTTAGTTCGGGACCCGAAATAATCGTATGTCCGTAGGTGTAGGGTGAAGGAAACGCTCGTAATTAAGGGCGAAACCACGGACTTCGTGCTTAGGGAGTAGACCCCCAAGTGCGGCTCAGTACCATTATTTTATACGGAGTGACTGCCACATCAGACCACCGCAACCCAGTTACTGGGCAATACCGATATCCTAGGGTTAGACCGATTCCCGACCAGTAACAGGCCCGAGAAGGCGGCGCGCATGTGTTCCGTGCGCGCCTCTCAGGAGGACGTGGGGCAAGGCCCCACAGAAGGAGAGGTCCGCCAGGGGCTGGCGGACCGAGGCCTGCCGGGGTTGCGGTGCATGCAGCTGCGAATCCCGCGACCCCGGCCAAGGGCCAGGAGAAGGAACACTGTGGGTTTTTAGCCAGTAAGAGTCCGGCATAACCCTTCGCCTTACCCAGGCGAAGGGTTTCCATGAGGATTTTCCCACGAAAAAAAAAAAGGGTTAGACCGATTGTCAGACTTTCGGGCTTCTGACTACCCGTAAGGACTGTCGTAGGTATTCGTATGACACCCGGGACCGACGGCTGAACGTGCTCGGCGATTCGCGGAGGGGTCTTGATGTGTAACGAACGGTCACGCGTCCACGGAGTGACCGCTATAATAAATCATATAACCCGCCCGGTTGTCAATTAGCCACGAACCCGTTTTGCTCCACTTGCATCCGCATAAATACAGTAGAATAGCGACGCCCGATATATCGCTTTGTATCGATATATCGTATTGTAACTGATTGTATCGATACACAATATATAATATCGTATGCCTTTGTATCGATACTGTAAATATCGTATCGAAATATCGTATTGGATTAAAGAAAAAGTAAATATCTTATATCAAATGTAGGTTTGCTTTTCTGTTATAATTTACAAAAAAGAAACCAACAGAAGTCATAAATTATTATTAAAAAAATCTGAAAAGATAACAGACGTACATACATACGATTTCTTACAAAGAACTGCCAGTTTTTCAAATTTAAACTTGTAAGAAATAATAATCTTAACAACCGTTGTGGGTCTTACCTATTTCAAATCAAATTGCTCTAAATCAAGAAAGTCAAAAGTAATATTTACATTACCTATCCGCATGGTATTACAAAAGTTAAAGCCGCACCTACAAGCGTGCAGGCATTTCAATAGAAGAATAAGTTTATCTACACTTGTAATCTTTGTTACTTACTGTTATTACCTATCTTAATATTTCATAAACCAAATATCACTCTAAGTACTCCATACAATACGATATTTTTAATGGGATATTCTGGCGAAGCGATACGATACAGCCACATATCGCGTTGACGTGTACCGATACAAAATATCGACATATCGTATTCCGTTGTACACCAAAATATCGATACGTATCGGGCATCGGTACAGTATAATCAGCTTATAACGGTGATGAAGGGACATGCGATATTTGGTCGTAGTAAGCGGTCGTCGTTATAAGCATCAGTAGATGTTCAAATACCGTGTTACTAATAATTTATATACAAATATTTTCCATAATTATATTTCTACAAATTGAATGAGAATCGCCATTTATGACACCGATTGTTACATAAGTTATGCCTTGAAGTGATGTTAATTTAGTAACAAAATAAAGGAGTCGTCTTTATAACCAGAAGAAAATTCTTATTTTCCCTCGAAATTACGTCGCTAAAAGCGGTTGGTCGCTATACCCGGAGTCATTTGGTCGTTATAAACGGCCTTTTCTCTTAACATTATCAATGAAAACCAAACTAAATGGTGTTCGCATGACGCTTTAAGCGATTAATCACTTTAAGCGAAGTCGTAATAAACGGTTTCCACTGTAGGTATAAAACAAAAAACACCCTTAGTGCTAACTGTATCGCTCATCTGAATAGACTCTGTTTTTAAAATGTTTAGATTAGTGTTAGTTATGCCCAAACTGCTATTCAAATAATAAAAATAAAATTCTTATCCACATATCTCAGTCTCTGCAATTTTGCAATTTTCTTGATGCTTATTAAGTAACAAAAAAATATTGGACTCTTTCCAAGACGACTCATGAAAAGAAGTTACGCTGAAATAAATTTAACAATCAGAGTCATTTGCCGGTTCTTTGTGGATAAACGATCACAATAAGTAGCAAAAAATAGTTGCTATGAACTTTCACGGAGATTTGATTACTTAAATTAGAATAGTAGGTGTATAATGCATAGCCAACCATTACCCCGAACTGTATTGGTAAACTAAAATCACGCCATGCCACCCATCAGTTCCAGGTAGCCATAATACCTTAGATAAATTATCAATTAATTATTAATTAATCATTAGATAGCCATAACAATTAGAAGTATGATCTGACATACGAGCGGCTTCCTGTAACTGTTACTGGCCCACTGTGAGGTCCAGTCACAGACACACACAGGCAAAACCTCCACTAGTATATAAGCCCATGTAAATTAGATTTAAGGATTCTTGTACTATAATGCGCATACTGAGCACACGTGTATTTAATTAAATAAATACATTTTTTCAACAAGTCTTGCGCGTTCATATTTGACTATATACACTTACTTACCTACAAAAATAAACAAGACTTCCCCCGGAATATGCAGCTGTGCATACCATGTGCACCCAGGGGAACTAAGATCCCCTTCATCATCATCATCATCATTCAGCCGAAAGACATCCACAGCTGGACATAGGCCTCCCCCAAAAGGGGGGCGGGGTTGCCATAATCGCCACGCTTGGCAGGCGGGTTGGCGAACGCAGTATGGTTGTTAAATTACTCAGAAAACGCTGCTGCCCATCCTCTAGAGAATCCCTTTGTCGCCTTTTACGACACCCACTGGAAGAGATGGGGTAGTGATATTCTTTAAGTCCGGCATTACACGAGACCAGATCCCAGAGACTAGATCCCCTTGGTATGTGTTAAAGACCCACGTACCTCGGCCTCCATCCCAGAATGCTGGGGACCGTTCGGTTAGGTAAGGTTTCAACTTTGAAAATAAAAAGGTTCGTAGGTATGCATAACAGACGGGTCAGATGAAAGATCAGGTAAAAAATGGATTGACTTAACTTTTTCAATCTTTTGCGCAGGTTAGTACCCAAATTTTATTCATGCTTGCTTTCATTTTACAGAGAGCGAGGCCATCTGTGTACAACTTCATTGTAATGTTTGAGCTGTCTGTCAAACAGTATGTAGATTATATAACTTCACACAATCGGTATTATGCAGAATTGGATACTGTATGTGTTTGAAGCTGCAAAATAGCATACAAAATATTCAGTTCTGTTGACCCAAATATGAATATGAACGCTACAACCGTACAATGGAACTCTATCTTGATTCATGTTGCAAACGATTCCGCTTCTCTCGAGTAATTAATTAAACGGTTAGAGCTAAAATAACTGGAAGAATAAAAGCGCTAGAAACATAATTAAATTGAAATGAAATAATGATTAAAACTACGTAGTCCTCAATTATAAGGTCCAAGAAAAGCTTGGAAATAAAGTGTTATCAATCGCCTCTGATGACACCCCAAACCGATGTTAAAGACTGTGTGCCTTTTTGTCAACCTTCATAGTCGGCTCATCATTACCGTCCCACTAGTCTACTAGTACTGGTGGTCGCAAACGCGACTACTGAGCGTGAGATCCTGGGTTCGATCCCCAGGTCGGTTTTTCCGTGCGGAATTTCTCAGCAGCAGTCTGGAATCTGGATTTAAACCCGGTTGATGGCAATCGGCTCGCCTTCTACATATTACCATGGGAATTAAACATAACGGCGAATTTTGGGTGTACTATACACCTCTGCCCTACCTTTCGGGGAATACAGGCGTGATGCTATGTTGTTATCGTCAGTGAAGTTCTAACAGTGCGGAAGTCAAAATGGCTACTTAACAAGAGAGTGAAAAAACTATTTAAAACGAGCGTAACCTACGCTGAACGCAATATTGGTTTTAATTATCATTACAGATAAACTCTTTGATGATTTATTAAACCTTTGAAAATCCTAATAATCTTTTTAATTTCAAGTAATATTGTCACTTTTGCAGTGTCGTCTGTTTTGTCACAAAATGACTTACGCACTGTTAGAACTTCACCGACGTTATGTTAGTTTACTAGTCCACCACGCTGGCCTGGCTAGGTTGGCGGAGTACGCACACCATTGAGAACTTTATAGAGCCCTCTCAGATGCGCAGGTTTCTTCACGACATTTTCCTTCACCGTTAATAATCAAATTCTGATCCGCACATGAATTGTTAAGGGGTCGAACTGAGACCCTCCTGCACGGACGGCAAGTATTCAACCGCTAGGCTATCACTCACCTCAAAGTCAAAGTCGAATATTTTTTATTTCAAGTCGACCCGATTACTGGTGCTTTTAAAAGATCAAAACTGGGTGCTCGGCTGCAAGACTTTCACTATCTCAACCATATACCTAGGTTTTTCTCTCAATATTCTTACCGCAGCAAACACAAACAGGTACACGTATATTTTATGAATAACTTTAAAACTAAAGCACACGTCGGCACGCATATGTACACAATACACATGATGTGTCTAAGTTTGTTACAGTTTGTGTAGGTTCACTTGTTAGTTAGAACAAAGCGTTGTGTATATTAAATTGAGAAGTCACATCGACTTGTTTAACTTGTCACTCTGAATAACAAATCCCCCACTTTGACAAATCTGATGTGTATCCGTACAATTGTTTGTGACAATACCAAGTCATCAAAGTTTGGATGAGGCCTGTTTACAAGCAAATATTATGTATAAAATATATACCACGTGGCAGATATGTTTTCTACGTATTTACATAAATATAACATCACGCCTGTATTCCCCTAGGTAAGGGCTCTTACACACCACGTTTTTTTAGGCGCTGTCGACGCGCGTCGCATGCAACTATAACGCGCTGCAAACGCGATGTTATCGCAACCAATTTACCTATTCACGCGTTCATAAAATTGTAGAGCTGTCGACGCGCTCGTAGCGCGGATTTACATCGATACAGACGCGCTGTGACAGCGCGTCTCTTTAGCTGCAAACACATACGTACAGCGCGTTTTAATCCAAGGAGAGTTGCTCACGCGCGTCTGTAGCGCGATACACGCTCCTTCGCGCGCGTGCTACGTGCGTTTTACTTTGCAAGGTGAGTTGCTCACGCGCGTCAATAGCGCGTTTTTCGTGAGTTTGCAGCGATGCAATCGCAAGTAATCTGCCTATTTCAAGTTTAGCAGCGCCGACAACGCGCGATAATGAAACGCGCATCGACGGCGCCTGAAAAAAACGTGGTGTGTTTGAGCTCTAAGTGCACCCTAATTTCACCGTTATATTTAAGTTCCAATTATAATAGGGGGGACAAACCTATTGCCATCCACCGCGCACAAATATACTCCACATGGCATTCCGGGCTGCTACTGAGAAATTCCACACGGAAAAACCCAATAACACTATGCCCAACCTGGAGATCGTACCCAGGACCACACGCTTAGACGTCGCACTTGCAACCAACGAGGCAGGTTTAATAATTTCTAAATTCTAATAAATATATGATTTATTAAAAAAATAAACTTTAAAAAAAGTAAAACCGACTTCAAAGAAATACTAAAAGGAGTAAAATAATTACCATAATATAAAATTAACAGTTTCAGAAGTCGGTGGCTTCTATTTGCTTCAGTGTGGAGTTGCACCGACTTCTGAAACTGTTAATTTCATATTATGGTAATTATTTTACTCCTTTTAGTATTTCTTTGAAGTCGATTTTACTTTTTTTTAAGTTTATTTTTTATTAAATACGTTTTAGTGTCATAATTTTAACCCCCTCCTTCATAACCATTCTTTTTGGCTTTGACGTAGTCGGGCATAAAAAGTCCTTTCAAATGATACCTTACACGATATAATGAAAACATTCCAAAGGGGGGGAGGGGGGAACACGCACCCCCTCCTCTTTTCCAGTAGTCAGTTCCCAACAACAAATATAAACAAAGCAATATTAGTAATTTGAGAATTCTGCTTTGATCCGATGAGGAGTTCCGTTCCATATCTCTGAAGTTCATGGTCTAATCATAACAAAATTTAAATGGGACCAATCGGGAAGTATACCCTTTCGAACAAAGAAAGAATTTTTCAAATCGGTTCATAAATGACGGAGATATGAGGTAACAAACATAAAAAAAATAAAAAATACAACCGAATTGAGAACCTCCTCCTTTTTGAAGTCGGTTAAAAACCGTCTCCATTCGGTAGTAACTCCGATTGTTAACATTTCAATTTATCAGGCCCCGGGTGATTTAATTTCCCGGTAAAGCAACGTAAGACTGCCTCAAATAGCTGGGGCTGACTGAATGCTAAAGGGCGGAGGATCGAGTGTCGTGGAACAACTCCTGAGACAAAAAGATTTTAATTTATTGTGAACTAATTTGATAAAAAAACTTGTTGACGTTGCGGTTTCCTCTCTTTTATCAGAAACAGCTATTAGGGGATATTTCACCAACCTATCAATAATACAGGGTGTTAACGAAATCGTGTAATTCCTTCAAACCGCGTGATCTATTGGTGACACAGATTAACCCTAAATGGAAATTTTCGAAAACAAACCAAAAAAAAATTTAAAAAAAAATTTTTGGTTTTCAATTTCTGAATCTTTTTAGAGCCTTGAGTTATCTGACTGCAAAGAGCGATATCGCGTTAGTCGTTCCTGCCAGCCGTGTCACCATACTTTTATTAATTTATGCGTGGCATCGAAATGTTCACAAAAATAAAATTATTTTTTTGCAAAAAAAAAAATCTTTTTTTTTTTACTGAATCCTTATTAGGTGGTTTAGATATGATCGGTAACAAAGCCGCATGAAAAAAAAAGAATTTTATTTTTTTATTTTTAATCAAGCTAAATCCCGTGCGGGGCCATTCTACACCAGTAGTAGATCATGTGGTTTTAAGGAATTACACGAATTCGTTAACACCCTGTATAGTCTGGAACTATTCACCAGATAAGCTAAATGTGTGTATGTACAAATATTGTTTATTTGTACACTTTACATACATATTATAAAAGCACAGTTTGATGACGTGTTGTACAATATTGTCGAAATAAGGGCCTCCTAAACTACGCCATGAGCCAGTGTTTTAGTTTTTGTTTTAATCGTTTGAATATCCGCATAGATTTCCTCCGCCCCGGGAAGTCGAAGAGCTATGCCGGACTCTTACCGGCTAAAAACCCATGGTGTTCCTTCTCCTGACATATGGCAGGGGTCCCGGGATTTGCAGCTGCCTGCACCGCAACCCCAGCAGACCTCTTCTTCTGTGGGTGTTGCCCTACATCCTCCTGAGAAGCGCGCCGCCTTCTCGGGCCTGTTACTGGACCTCCAAGTTATAATGGCACGCAACTGGTCGTTGACTGTCATGCAAATTTGATGTATACAAGGCTATTCACAGATTCATCCTTTCATCTACGTACTACCTAGTATTTTTGGGGTCCAGTTTAATTATGGTACTAGTATAATGTATACGAGCAGTGATCGCTAGCGGCTGAACGCTTGCCGTCCAGTCGGAACCTCTGACTTTCGAATTCATGTGCGGATAAAATTTTGATTATCGTTTCGATAACGGTGAAGGGAAACATCGTGGGGAGACCTGCACAGCTGAGGGCTCCAAAAAGTTATCGATGGCGTGTGTGGTCCGCTGACGCGCACCAGACCAGCTTGGTGGACAGGGCCGGCGCCCACTGACGGCACGGCGTGGAATGGAGTGGCACGGCGCGCTTCGGCATGCCGAATCATCCTGTGGCATCCCGCAGCATACTAAAGTATTCTGCGGCGTACCACGTCGTACCGCGAGATGCTTCGGCATGCCGCGGCACGACGAAGCATCCCGCGGTACATCCGTGGTATGCTAAGTAAATACAAGTACTAAATCTATTAAAATAAGGTTTAAAATTCATTGTCGCTAAGGAAGAAGAGAGAGACACCTTTAGCACTCACTTTCCTTAACATACAACAGTAACCTATGCGTCTCACCTGTTGCAGCGGCGTGCCGCGACATCTTGTGGAATGGCACGACGTGCCGTAGCATCCCGCGACGCGTCAGTGTCTCGGGGAATAACGTAACGTTCCGCGGCATGCCGCGGTAAGTCCCGTGATCACGCGAGACGTTTCGATTAAAATAAAATAATTTCAGTACTAAACTCATTGAAATAAGGTCGAAAATCATTTCGAAAAAAATCCTTTGCCACGCCATGCCGTCACTGGGCGGCGTCCCTAAGGCCTAAGCCCTTGTCACTCTGAGAAGAGACCCGTGACCGTGCACAGTAATCAATAATGATTATGATGAATCTAACCACACCTAATTAAGAAATAACTTTTGTTGTCACGTTTTAGTTTCATTTATGCATCAACAAAATTTAAGCCAAGTTAAAATAATTAAATACCTGCTTAAAATGTATACAACGTTCGCATTCTGTACGCTTAATGGCTCTCTGAAAACAAACAAACATCGTAGAACAATGATAGAACAAATTATAATAGAAAAGTTATTTTACTATGAACATTAACAAAGTACTTAAAATGTACTAAGTGTGGATTTGAAAACTAAAATGGTTGAACGAGGTCATTGTACATTTGATTCTGAAATTATTGAACTTGTCTGGAAGTTTTATTTATTTATAAATAAATTTATTGATAAATAATTTGTTTTTTAATAAAGAGGTAAATGTCTATAGAGAGCTGTTTATAAAGTGGATGATCCAGTGGTGAGCTGGCGAGCCAACGGTCTATTTAGTTAGCCCGTAATCTCGCCGGCTGGCAATGTCGATCCATTAGTCCACTAAACTGTGGGTTCGCCGGTTTGGTGGCTCTACTTGCAGTTTTTTATACCGGTGGACTTAAGATTTCAAGAATGCACAAAGAGCCAGCGAGCTAATCCCCCGGTTTTTAAGACCGCGGTATTTTAGGTGCCACATTGGCGGTTTATACCTTTGGCTCGCATGCTCGTTAGAGTACCAGAAGTCTAGCTCGCAAATGGATCACCCACTTAAGGCCTCTTTCGTCAAATCTCGATAGGAACTCCATCAGCCAGATCCTGGCAAATATTGTAGTCGATAATGGCAATATTTGCAAATGCCAATACGTTAGATATTTAGAAATATAAATAGTATTTTTTGTAGTGACTGCCTCGTTGATCTAATGGTCGCAAGCGCGTCTGCTGACTGTGAGAGCCTAGGTTCCATCACCAGGTCGGGCAAAGTGTTATTGGGTTTTTCCGTGTGGAATTTCTCAGAAGCAGCTTTTTTTAGGATTGTTTATCATCACGTGTCTTCTTCCGTTCTGGGCGGAGCGAAACGGAGTGTCAGATTCTTACTGACTAAAACCCATGCGTGTTCCTCTTAATGCCCTTTGCGTTCCAGGGCTGCGGTAACTCTTTCGAACAAATGATGCAACCCTGGCAAAACCTGGAGTCTGGATTTGTACCCGGTTGATGGTAATAAGCTCGCCCTCTATTACATGGGGCTTAAACATAACGGCGAAATGAGGCTGTTTTTTTTTTATTACTTCATTTGGTCGCGTTTGACCCTCGTCGAACATTATGGTAAGCGCAGACAGGGTCTAAGATGGAGCACACGAATCCAAGTAACAGAGATATAGAGGGATTCCCCTATACTCCTTTGGCTCTCACATACACACGACGGAAAACAGTAAACTAAAAAAAAAACCGGCCAATTGCGAGTCGGACTCGCGCACGAAGGGTTCCGTACCATTATCTATAAAAACGGCAAAAAAATCATGTCTGTTGTATGGGAGCCCCCCTTAAATATTTGTTTTATTTTAATTTAATTATTGATTTTTAAAATGAATATATAACTAAATATTCTATGAATATTTCAAGCGTCTACCTGTTGCCGTTATCAATATCGAGCAAAAACGAGCAAAAAAATCACGTTTGTTGTATGGGAGCCCCCTTAAATATTTATTTTATTCTGTTTTTTAATATTTGTTGTTATAGCAGCAACAGAAATACATCTGAAAATTTAAACTAACTATCACAGTTCATGAGATACAGCCTGGTGACAGACGGACAGACAGACGGACAGACGGACAGACGGACGGACGGACAGACGGACGGACGGACAGACGGACGGACGGACAGACGGACAGCGGAGCCTTAGTAATAGGGTCCCGTTTTACCCTTTGGGTACGGAACCCTAAAAACAGTAAACAGCCCTGGCGACCTGTACCACAGGTTTTGTTCCAAAACCTATTTCAGGCACCAGTCTCTTACAGCGGTGAAATATGGTTAGTCACATTAGTTTTAAACTATGTTAATTTTATTATAACAATATTTTATAAATAACAAAGAATAGAAAAAAAATAAAAAAAACTTACCAGGCGGACCGTAAAGATCCTATCACCAAGCTAAACTAATATACAATCCTGCCCAACCATTCGGGGAATACAGTCGTAATGTTATATTATATGATGTAGTGGTTTTCTCTGTCTACAGTAAATAGTAAAGACGCAGACTTGTACTCTATGAACCTTATCACAAAACGCAGAATCATCTGCCGAGATAGGTTTTCATTTGCCAGACAGTTTTTGTTATCACGTTGGCGTTGGGCTAGTTGATAAATTGCATTATTCACACAGTGACACCTTGTGGACAGAAAATGGTTAAAATACATGAAAAGGCATCTTCCATTTCAACAGATCACGACTAACAACTGACAGATCACAACCGACAACTGACAGGCAATAAGAGCTCATATTTAGGCCGTAGATCTTAGCCTAGATCCAAAGCACCTATGAAGTTTACCATACCTATGAAGGTCCTGAGTGGAACAAGTGCACGAGGCACGAGTGGACGAGTGGTCGAGTGTGCGAGTGCATCGAAGGGGCGACAAAGCCAGTCTTCTGGCGGAGCAAACCCAGAAACACTTGCATGCGTGCTTGCTTTCTTGTTTGCATGATGAGAAAATGAACCATCTAACAAGTGTAAAGTGGCCAATAATACAGTTGACTAATGAGTCAGTTGTCAGCAGACTAGTCGGCGTAACAAAAAGTTACAAAACATAATTAGGGACTTTAATCATTCGGCATTTTAATTATTCGGCGAAATGAAAAATGGCGAAAGGTTTTCGGCCAGATAAGAATCGGCTAATAATATTTCGATATTCCAATAGAGAATCAAAGAGCGAGGAGAAGCTCGTGGCTAAATAATTACAGCCGCATAAACCGATCTTCCGGGTTAAGCCACGCTTGCCGAGGTTGGTCTGTGGATGGGTTACCATTTACCATAGCGAGTTTCCTCCGTGCCTCGGAAAGCACGTAAAGCCGTTGGTCCCGGCTGTCATTTGTAGATCTTTGACAGTCGTTACTGTTGGTCAGAAGCCAGAAAGTCTGACAACCAGTCTTACCAAGAGTATCGTATTACCCAGTTACTGGGTTGTGGAGGTCTGATAGGCAGTCGCTCCATGTAAAATACTGATATTCAGCTGCATCCGGTTCGACTGGAAGCCGACCCCAACATAGTTGGGAAAAGGCTAGGCAGATAATGATTCCAATAGAGAATCAAATAAAAATTATCGAATTTTGAAATTTTAACACTTGTTTTAAAACTGTCATCGGTGATACTTTAAGTGGCCTGCGGATTAGTAACCCCTTTCCGATTAACCTTGTAGATACATTTAAACAATTTTATTTTATGAAACGATTATTTAATTAATCGAAGTATTGGCCATTATTATCGATCCACTTTTGCCATTTTAATAGAAATTCATTGATGCCTCTGCAGTAGAATAACTGGGGACGGAAATCGATGAAGTCTCTATAGTAACAAAAGAAACAGCGACATCCTAGAAAAAAGAAACGGCGGGAAAACAAATGAACAGCTGTCTTTTAAAAAAAATAACATTGACTTAAAATCCAGTCAAAATAGACATTTTACTTCGGAATAATTCGCATAGAGCTGAAAATTGGTACAAACCTTGAATAAAATAAAATGTCAAAAGTCCCCATCGATCCTACTTCTGCAAAAAAAGTTATTCAATGTCAAACGTCAAGATAATCGGTTATTCGTAAATATCTCATAAACAGTTAGTGTTATTTTCATTAAAACTTGTACAAAGTTGTAGATTACCTATGCGATAATGCGTTTGACATTGAATAACTGTTTTTGTAGAAGTGGGCTCGATGGGTTCTTTTGGTATTTTATTTGTCATTATGTATTCAAGGTCTGTACCAATTTTCAGCTCTATGCGAATTATTTCGAAATTTAAGGTTTTTTTTGTCTATTTCGTCTGGACTATTACTGTAACTTTAATTTCAGTTTAGAATTCCAAGTCGAATATATGGTATCGATCTTCCAACTAGCCATTATTAGAAATCGGCAATTTCATAGTTAAGGCCCTATTAATAAATCAATTCTGATCCTTGCAACCAAACTGACACCGCTATCAGCGTCAGTTGCATCATCTCAGTTAAAATTAATTTGTGTGTAAACGTTCGTAATCGGCCATTAGCACGTAGAGCTCCTCAAAGCACACCACAGGTAATACATAATGCAGTCGGTCATTATTCATCGACCGATGTTTTATTCAAAGCCTCGTAGTTGGTAACAGTTATCTGACTTTATTTGAACACTTTGCTTTTTAAGAGATAAGTTTTGAGCCAGTAATGTTGTGCGGTCGAAAATGATGGATATAAAAGATAAATGCTCAATATGAATTAGTTCCTTTTGGAGATATTGAGTCTCGGTTTACATTGAAATTTCTCCAATATTTTGAATTTCAATAACAGTACTTCATTATTGACGGTGCGCGTGAAGTTCATTCGTGCAGCAAAATAATTTGTTAAAAACTTTGGGGAGCTTTATCCTCTGCTTTTAAAGTCAGTTTTTGATATTTGTAGCCAATTTAGTATCTCACATTTGCGAACCTGTATCAGAGAAGGGGTAGCCAGTAGTGTACTTTTGTACTCATATGTATTTAATTGTCTGCGTCGTTGGTCCAGTGGGCGCCAGTGCGACTGCTGAGCATGAGGTCCTCAGGTTCGATCCCCAGGTCGGGCAAAGTGTTGCGGACTTTGTTCGAAAGAGTTACCGCCGCAATGGAACGCAAAGGGCATTAGGAGGAACACGGATGGGTTTTAGTCAGTAAGAGTCTGACACTCTTCCGCTCCGCCCAGAGCGGAAGAAGTCATTTGAGGATTTCATATCAAAAAAAAAAAATAGTATGCCCGTGTGAAATTTCTCAGTAGCTGCCCGGATTCTAAATGTGTGCCTGATTAATGGCAATTGACTCGCCCCTTTTACAGGGGATTTAAAAATAACGGCGGAATAAGGGTGTCCTTTACACCTCTGCCCAACCCTTCGGGGAATACAGGCGTGCTGGTATGTTATATATTGAAATCCCATGTAAGAGGGGTCAACTTCTACTATCAAAATCATTTTTAAGAGAATATGTACCGTTACACGGTTATAGGTTGTAGTATAACTTTTTCATCATCACCCTCATACGTCATTTCACCTTCTTCTTAGTTATATTAAACCTTTTTTTATCACAGGCTACATCGTTTTTGATTATTATATTCGAAATTGGAAAAGCACTAGAAAAAAAAAGGATCAAGGTTATTTTGCATTAATTCGAGAGGCAACGAGAAAAAGTGCGGTCTGGAATTGACTTGAAGGTAAAATGAAGTATGAGGATGATGATAAAAAAAAGTTATACGGTCTCAGGTTCTCTTGAGCTAGGGACACGTCTGTTAAAGGTACACTATTCTTTGGACAAAACAGAATGAGCTAAATCGGTGCAACAACCAAAAGAAAACACAAGATCACAATAAATTGTTTTTTTAAAACCCGGAACCGTATAACTTACCATCCCTTATTCTTCATCTTATGTAAAAAATGTAGCCTTATTTATAAGAATTATTATCATAATATGAAGACATTACCATTCTTTTTGCGAATATGTAATGCGAGCGCGATAAATTTGAATTTTGTCATAACGTTCACACATTTTATCGTTCTTATGTATTCGCAAGGAGTCAGATTAGATGTGTACCTATGGGGACGTTTTTATGCGTTATTTACACACATACTTCTGTAGTTTTTGCTGGTACTCAATCATAGTTGGTTATAACAAGCCTTGTTATAGCCTAAACTAGAAAACATCTGTTCACATCGGCGACATTTAATTTCCGATCGAAGTTTGAGATGCTTACTCGGCTTAAATTTTACGTAACAAGTTATACGTGGGTATTAGACAGTAAAAACCGGCCAAGTGCGAGTGGGAATCGCGCACCGAGGGTTTCGTTTCTTGGAAAGTTAAATTTTCATTTTTTCGGAATTGCACGTACCTACTTATGAGTTTGCTTGTAAAGGATTTTAAAAATTGATCATCTCTGAACAAACATCGTTTTATTTTTCCTTTAATATTTACATAAACTTCTATCCACTCAATTTATTCCAGATTTTTCGCTTTGTAAACTTCTGAGATAAAGGAGGAGGGATGAAATGGTATTTTTACAAACATTTTGTCATTATACGTCTAAAACTATGACATAAACTATAAATGAAAATAATATTTAATATTTTAAAATGTACGACGAGGTAACCCCATTTTAAAATTTCAACTCCCCACTTCGGTCCCTATTGCAATGAAAATAAAAAATATTTTTCTAATTCTTTCACTTGCATTAAAGATGGACAAGCATTATTTAAAACGATTCCAAATTTCAAGCATTAATCGATAGCATTAGTAGTTCCTGAAGGAAGCAGCTATGACAGACAGACGGATGGACGAAGTCGCACCATAAGGGTTCCTTTTTTACCATTTTGATACGGAACCCTAAAAACTAGGATTACACTCTGTTCAACGAAAGATGTGTCCTGACATAGCGGTCATTTCGTATATTGTAGCCGTTAGGACACTGTTATCGAATCAATTTTGGCATCAGCTGCCAAAAGTGAGGCCCAAAGTTCCATCGGCCGTCGAGGACAAGTCCTAGGTACTTCATCGTCGACTCGACGCCGATGCGGACGCCCTCCACTACGATGTGGGATTCCGAGGGTGGTCCGTTCCGGGGCCCGTGGAACCACAGGGCCTCGGACTTCTGCAAGGCCACCTCGAGACCCAACTGCCGAATCCTTGCGACGACTTGCGCAACCCCAGCTGTCGCCAGCATGGCTGCCTCGCGATGCGTCCTCCCCCGCACCGTGACCAGCGTGTCGTCGGCGTAGCAAGTTACGCCGACGCCGCGGAGGAACGCACCAGGAAGCACCCAGTCGTATCCGATGTTCCACAGGAGTGGCCCCAAGACCGATCCCTGTGGAACACCGCACGACATCTCTCGCCGACCCCATCCTTCCCGACCCGGGTAGATGACGGAAGTCGCTGCACTCCTAATCATCTAATTTAGTATTCGTCATAATTGCATTTAGATTTTATTATTTGTATTTATGTAATTTATGTAACTTATATTTATCTTATGAATTCGTACTATATTCAGTTCGAAACTGTCAACTCATTTTTATTTATTTTTGCTGTACCTATTTCGATGCTTTTCTTTTTAACCCAAAGGTTGACTGGTAGAGAATGCCTTATGGCATTAAGTCCGCCTTATGTACCCCCATAGTGCATAGAAGTATAAATAAATAAAAACCGTAAAATAGCTATCCATGTTTTTTTTTTATATATTTTTTGTAAGGTAGGTAATGTTTTGTATAAAAACCCCAGGCCTCACTTTGCGTTGAAAAGGGAATAGTAACAAAAATTATCTAATAAACGGGAATCATGATAATAGCCTCAAATATTGTAAGCCTCAAATATCGTTAATAAGTTTTCCAATTACCGAAACGAGTAGGTACATCGATAATTGGATATAAATGTAGGAACCTATGAGGTTTGATGGAAAATAAACGTATAAAGTTCTATTATGTACGTATGTTGTAGTCAAAACACTTAACCGCCAAAAAAAATACTTTTGACTTAAAACGTCGATCAAAAGTAGTTTTAAGTATAAAATATTGGTGGATAGTGCTTTTGACAAAAAATATTGGTTAAAAGTGGGTGGGGACCAAGAGTGTTAGTCAAAACAACTTTTTATTAAAATATTTGATAAGTGTTTGCAAAACCGTTACGAGATGTATTTAAAAACACGGTAAAATTAATAAAAATAACAACTCAAAATGTCTAAGACGCATTTATTTATCACTACATAGTAGTAAGTATAAAACAAAGTCGCTTCCCGCTGTCTGTCCCTATGTATGCTTAGATCTTTAAAACTACGCAACGGATTTTGATGCGGTGTTTTTTAATAGATAGAGTGATTCAAGAGGAAGGTTTATATGTATAATACATGCATGATATGGTAGATAAAAACGCGAAATACGCGATAAACAACATCCACGCGGGCGAAGCCGCTGGCGACCTAGTCTAGATATAATTTCCAAAGCACGGAATTGTCTTTCACAAGCTTCAACCATTAGATAAACTTCAGGTAAATAATACTGACAGACAGAATGTTATCGGATAAGCACTAAGTATAACTAGTGTTATATTTTAGTTCGTAAATGTTCTGGGGATTTCCTGATCTGTGTAATTCGACGAACTATAACGGTACTCGAAACTGCTTCAAATCTTTGAATTGGACCGAACGGTTGAGCAGGTGGAATTTGCCGGTGTCCTACTGGGCATGCCGTTTCTGTCGCTAGTCTAGTATATCTATTAAATATGGAGAAGAATTATAAGTGACTGCCTCGTTGGTCTAGCGGTCGCAAGCGAGACTGCTGGGCGTGAGGTCCAGGTCGGGCAAAGAGTTATTGGGTTTTTCCGTTTGGAATATCTCAGTAGCAGCTCGGAGTCTGGATTTGTGCCCGGTTGATGGCAATAGGCTCGCCCCCTATTACATGGGACTTTAAACATAACGGCGAAATTAGGGTGTACTATTTACATCTCTGCCAACTCTTCGGGGAATAAGGCGTGATGTTTACGTTATGAAGAATTACATATATAAATGATCCTTCAATGAATAAAATACTAACAGCCTGTAACTATCCCACTGCAGAGGCCCCTTCTTATACAGAGAAGGGACGAGCATTGATCACCACGCTTGCTCACTGCGTGTTGGCGATTTCAGACCATTAAGTCCAGGTTTCCTCAAGATGTTTTTCCTCCACCGAATGTCTGTGGCGTCTTCAATTAACTAAGAAAATACCTGGGTTTAATAAACCCGCAACCAGGTGCTTAAAAAGCGAATCTGTAACCTGTGGCTACCACAACATTTTTACACGAGGACTAAAACGAAAAAAAAAAAAGTTAGCGTAGGTATCTATCAATAAAATATTGTACTTACGTTTCTTATAATTACTATAAATCAATTTTTAACATGCATTGCGATATTAAAACATTAAAACCAATCACATATCAAACTCCTAAACTATACTACATCATCAAGTTCAAATATCAGAACTCCAATCAAACTTCGAAATCCATCTCCCGCTATCCTAAAATCGTTCAGCTGCATCTAAAATAACAAATATCTAAATATAAACAGTCATTACGCTTTATCGTTTACACATCGCGTACACTCATAAATGTTTTCCTGTATTGAGGCGAACATCTCGTACGTGTCTAATTATTTTTGGAACGGGTGCCCTACTACCGGTATCTACCATCCTGATATACACGCGCAAGAAATGTAAACGAAGCAACGACTCCTTAACACTTCGAATTTAGAACGCCGCAGCGCAAACTTTTGTACTTTCCTTTTATGTGGTGGAATAACACTCCTTACCTTGCCAGTGAGATTTATGCTATCGAGAACACAACGTAAACAAATGGTAGACGCAAGTTCAATAACCCCGACATGTGGCAGATACTCAAACGTTCATTCTGCAAAGCAAAACCAATGGAAGTGAAGGCGGAAGATACTAATTGAAACAACACTAGATATGCGGCTTTAACTTCAACCGTATCGCTGGCGTGTGTTTCACTACTTTACGTGGATTATGCACGCTGTGTACTGTACACTGACTTTAAGTGGCTAATAAATATGTATAAAAGAAAATGTTAACTTTTGAAACATTAAAAGTACCTACTAATATCACAGTATTATTTTCTAGAGCAAAAGCAAATTGATTCCGAGGTAAATTATTAAAATGCATTTTTGTTATAAAAATCTCATAAAATGGTTTAAAAAATGTACCGCAGTACTTAAAATGTTGTTAAAAGAAAAACAACGTTTGTTAAAATAAATACAACGTTTCAAAAGGATTTTGCAAGCGATAGCGAATTTCCAATTCGCATTTTTCAGTTTTCTTGTTTGATTAATTTCTGCTTTCAACCGTCCTCGACATTGTCACTGGCTTTGGCAGATTCTCGAATCGGAACCATAAGTATACCACCTTCAATAAGAATGTCGATACAAAGTAAACATGTTTGTTTGTTGCAAAATGAAAATATTCTTAGGGCTGATTTTTCAATAGTCAGTTAACTGATAACTGAGAAATTATTTTAACGTTTTGACAGATTTTCCATACAAAAGCTATCAAAACTTGATATTTATTCCTCAGATAAAAGTTAATGACGATTGAAAAATCGACCCTAAGTCTAATAAATACAAAAGTTAAAATAACTAGAACTGGACTACGGACTCATGTTAATTATAAATTATTGTGATAGTAAGTTCCAAGATTAATTAATATACGACGTATGAGTTATTATTAGTATCTCATTTTAAATGTAGGTATATCAGTTTATTCCTCATTCATTTCAAACTATCACAAACAATCATTTTTTTTTTGTACATGACGACAATAAGATACAGACTAGCGTCAGGTAGTACAAAATACGAAATAAAGGTTTCCCTGTGAAGTCATATACCCTAGGATACTCTCTAGATCAAGACCAATCCAAGGACACCTCATTTGTTGAAATCGGTTCAGCAGTTTAGGCTGTGCGAGGATACAAACTTACATACATAGACAATGAGATTCATAACCCTTTCTCTCTGCCATAATCGGGTAAAAAACTAAAAAAAACACGCTTTTGTTAGTGTACTGAAAAGAAAAAAGCATGAGGAGTTCCATAGGGATCTTATAGCTCCATCAAAACATCAGCTCAATGACAACATATTATTGTATGTTGTATGCAAAGTTTCACACCGATGCGACAGTTAGAAGTAGGAGAAAATCGAATTCCAAGTTTTTATACAAACTCTACACTATACTATACAGGTGAAGCTAATAAACCTAAGCATGTTAAAGAGAGAAACAACTAAAAAAGTACATACCCATCGAATTTATAACAGGCTTCACAGAATCTCTGGTTCAATCTTATAACGCTACAAATTTCTCTATTTTTGAAGTTAAAGTAGTTATGGTATGCACACCAGTGCGCTTTCATGTTCATCTTGCGCTTTCGTCTGACGCATGCCTGAAGCGCCATAGCGCATGCAATAGCGCATGCCTTAATACTAGTTCGAGTCTTATGGACAGTGATCGGAAAAAGGTGAGCTAATTTACCTGAACTTCAAAGAACAGAGACAAAAACTGGAGACTTCCTTATGACAACTTTTTTTTTCGTGAAAATTGTTCCGGGTTTCGGGACATGACTAAAGTACATTTAATATTAATGTTAATAGTACAGAAAACAATTAAATTCGTTGCCTATTTTTGTTTCCCAAAATTGTCACAAAACCAGATGAACGTTTTTCATTGTTTTTAAAAAAGAGATTGTTTATTGTTTTCAAAAAAGGAGATTGTCTTTTATTTTTTGAAAACAAATGAAAGACAAACTCCGAGAAAATTCTCCCGAAAAAAAAATGTTGTCGTAAGGAAGTCTCCAGTTTTTGTCTCTGTTCTTCGAAGTTTAGGTAAATTAGCTCACCCTTTTCCGATCACTGCTTATGGCAATCAATATTGCATGCGCTTGACGCAAGAGAAATTGAAAGTTGAAAGCGCAAGATGAACATGAAAGTGCACGGGTGTAGACATACCATTAGAATGTTAGTTTTAAATCTCTAATCTCCCAACAGCGGCCGTGGTTGAAGATGGATTCATCTGAAATAAGTCATTGTCTTTAATAGTCTAAAAGTTTTGTGTTTACCAGATACCACCGACATTGCCTTTTCACTTGTTCCCTTTCCTTTCACTCGGAAGGGGTTCAAAACCACAATCGGTTGCCTTGTCATTTCCAGTTGATTAAATAAACACAAAACTGTAAATATATAAGTAAACAATAACATTTTGAACAACTACGGACGTCTTAAAGACCAAAATGTGTAATAATTAAGATGTAAACAATAAGCGCATAATAATCCGGAATGTTAATATTATTTTAGAGTATAAATGTCCTCACAACTTCAAAGCGCACTTTGAAACTAGCCATTTTATTCCGCTTTCGTATACAGGGTGTTAACAAATTCTTGGAATAATGTCTAACCCAGCACGGGATTTTACTTGATAAAAAATATTTGGTATATTTTTTGTCTTGCAGTTGTGGTTAAACCGGTGCTCACCATCAGTAATAAGCTGGTTAAAAAACTATTAAACAAAAATTCTCGTAAAACATTCGAGTTAACGGTAGTTTAACAAGAGAATTAATGTTGGTGAACACCAGTCTTAGTGATCGTATCTTAACCACCTCATTTAGACCTTAGTAAAAAATTAAGCAAAAAATAATAATAATTGCGTTAGAAACATTTAATTAAATGTGATGAATATTTTTGAGAATATTTGTGACAAATAAATGGATAAACGGCAAGCTAGCTGGGGCGGGCACGATTAACGGGGTATCGCTCCGCGCAGTCAATTAATTTGGGACGCTATTATGCCTCATTTTAAAACACAGTGTTTTTTTTAAATGAGTTATTTCTTGAATCCAAACGAATCTGAAGCAAGGTCAATCTGTGTTACCAGTAGACGATGAGATTTGTAGGAATTACACGAATTCTGCTACACCCTGTATAGGTATTTAAGATGCAGCTCAACAAACTTATACATTTTAACATAATAACGAACTGTTCATATTATAAACAGGGAAATCCTGTTCTTGCGGAGCATGAAGTATATTTGTCTAGGTAAGATTTCAAGACACTAAATGGAAGAACGTCACGTCGCCAGCACTTGTCCTCAAGTTTGCAAGGCACTAGAGTTCCACATCGTGTCTACAACTTTTCACATAAACTGCACAACTTTACACGGCGCCACTTATAACAAATTGCCGTTTTCTATTCAACATATTGAAATTTTTGTAAAGTTTGCGTGTATTCGACGAATCCTCTTATTACTTTTAGTTAGTGTCCGAAAAGTGCAATTCTCCATTTTTGTTCGCTGTCAAACTTGTGCCTAGTCCAGTGATAGTTTGCAGCGTGCCAGGAGTTCATTTTGATGCAAAAATGTCACAATTTGAATGGATGGCTGTTTGCTGTGGTTTCATTTGCATAGTTGTCATAAGTGCGTTCAAATTCGTGATTACACAAACAATGCAGACTTTGACTAACCAGATGTATTTTCACAGTGAATAATTCGTATGTACAACAACGTGTTCATCATTAGCAGTGTGTTGTGTAACTCCGTGTAGTTAAGATATGCTAATTTAAAACCTCAAATTGGATACAAGCCTCGTACAGTGGAGTGTTGTGGCTTTGCTGTATGGCGGTGCGTTTGTAGTTGCAGCCTGTTCAGGGCTGATCCGGCGCGTAATAAAGCATTTGGTTTGCTTAATAGGTGTATAATAAGCACCTTGTGTATACAAGGTTAGTCAGAAAGGGGGTACTAATCCGAAAAGGTGTTAAAGTACACATAATAATGAATAACTGAACTAAATGGACTGCCTCGTTGGTCTAGTGGTCGCAAGCGCGACTGCTGAGCGTGAGGTCTTGGGTTCGATCTCCAGGTCGGGCAAAGTGTTATTGGGTTTTTCCGTGTGGAATTTCTCAGTAGCAGCTCGGAGTCTGGATTTGTGCCCGGTTGATGGCAATAGGTTCGCCTTCTATTACATGGGACTTAAACATAACAGCGAAACGTGGGTGTACTAAACACCTCTGCCAACCCTTCGGGAAATACAGGCGTGAAGTTATGTATGTAATAATGAATAACTTTTGTTCTACAACTTTTCCCAAAAGTCAATAGTTTAAGAGAAACAGTAGTTCAAAAATCTCGAAAAAAAAAACTCTAAAATCTATTTATCCTCAGTTATGATCACCTGTGTTTACATTTTAGGTCATATAGCAGGGATGAAGAATTTTTGAACAAACTAAAATAAAAATCATTTTATTTGGAATAAAAAAAATATCGAATTTTGAAATTTTAACACTTGCTTTGAACCAGTCATCAGCGATACTATAAGTGGGCTTCGGATTAGTACCCCCTTTCCGACTAACCTTGTACACACACAAAATTTTAATATTAACCATTGTGTTAATCACATTTGTAATACAATAAAATAGTCTTTATTGTACACAAAACAAACAAGAAACATTACATTAACAAAAAGTAAGTTCAAAAACTAAAACCCGACAACTGAAAAAAGAATAAAACAAGAAAATATTGTCATCTGAAATTATTTTGTGCAAACTATTCAATATTTGTCGTAAGTGGCCTAGGACCACACTTTGGCCTGAAGCTTATGATCGCCTACTACTGGTACAATGTATTGTTTTGTTAGGGTAGGTATTATACAGCATGTAAGGGTAAACACCGTTATCACTCAAACCATGGGTAGTTGACTTAAACATAAAAATATAGGACCGAGTAAAAAATAAATAAAAAAATATACGCGCGAGAAATAAGCGGCGCGGCGGCACTACGACGCGGCGTACATACACTCGCTAATGAGACAGCTGACTGACTGGGGTAGCAAACTGTGCGGGGCCGTGCGTCGGGCCACGCGGCGAGTTCCCCGCGCCCCCTCTCGTAGCTTGTTGCCCCCGCGCATAGGGTGAAATGATTTTGAGGAAAAATGAAAATTTTGAAAAAAAAAAAAAAGTTTGTTATTTTTCATTGATTTTGCGTTCTATAAATGAAACCAAACCACTGGTTTCAAGGATAACGGTGTTTACCCTTACAGCCTGTATATTGGCATACGACCACGGACCACGGCTATCCTCTGAACATCACCATGAATATGTACGAAATGCATTAAAATATATTACGTGTAAGTTGTTTATTTAATAGACGACAAATATTGAATAGTTTGCACAAAACCATTTCAGATAATAACATTTTCTTGTTTTATTCATTTTTCAGTAGTCTGGTTTTAGTTTTTGAACTTACTTTTTATTTAAATTATTTTGGGGTTATAATACTTATATATATTTTTGAAATGTGCTAATTAAGCTCTTTCATTTGATACCAAACACGGCTTCATTAAAAAACATTTTTTTTTTACTTTACGGCTTTATGTACTCTAGAGGGCGCCATATTTAATTTAATGTGACGTCACATAGCCTTTAACCAGCGGACGATCAAGACGCTTCCAACGATACCTCATTAATAAGTCAAATTGTGATAAGTAGTTTGGAAGTTAGTAGGGAACAGATGAACATACACACATACAAACATACCAGTCAAAATCATATACCCTCCTTTTTGCTTTGCCGTAGTCGGGTAAAATAGAGATTACAATGGGCGGTCTTATCGCACTGGACGGTTTTTTGTAATGTAAAATTCACTTTAACTTAATTATGTGTGAATGTAAATGTTTGTTTTTCAATAACACCGCAACGCTACCGTAGTTTTTTTTTTCTAGTAAAATACATACCTAGTTTACTCCATGAGACAAAAAAGGAGGATTTATGGCGAAAATAAAAAAAAACAGTCGAGTGCTACTAGCATGTAGGATGCAGGCATGCTAACTTTTTATTTTGAAATCAAGCTTGTAGGTATTCCCGAAGGATTAGGTGTATGTAAGCTGCAAATGCACCGTATATACCCACATTTCATAATCACGAGATACAGCTGCTTTTCCAAAAGGAAAACCCAATAACACTTTGCTCAACCTGAGAATACATATAATCTACGACCATAAGCTCGGCAAACACTACACCAAAAAGGCTAAAATTAGGGCGGTTACTCGAGTCAGTGAGATTGACATGTATACGCATTTCCAGGTGTGGGCAGGAGTTGGAGGGGGGGGGGGGAGGAGGCAAGCATAAATTGTACGACCTAAACGCATAAATAGTTTCTTTGTCTAAGAAATGAATAAAATTGAAAAACAATATTGGTATAGTTCTTTCGCTATACATACAAAACAACCAATATACAAAGGCTGTTTTTAAAAACAAAAGCGTTAAAAGAATCTGTTCAGTGAACAATGGTTATTGTGCCTTTAAATAAATAAATGAATCATTTTCAAAACCATTAATTCATTCAGTAGTAAGCTCAATAAAATCATTTTAAGCTGTTAGGAAATTTAAAATTAGTTTGGAGTAGCCCCTTTAAAAGATGAATTTTTCAGCAAAGGGTTAAAACCAGCTCCAAAATTTTGATAAATTAAAACTTTCTACTTACAGATACAACTACAGTTTGTATATAAAAGGTCAGTCTAAAACGGGCTCTCAACATAAAATATTTACCCACATTTCGCGTATGTTTTCGCAGTATTTTATGCCCAACATACGGTTGTTCTTAAATAAAATATTATTTAAAGGATAAAGTTCTGACACAACTGTTGTTATGCCTAGCGTTTTCCCAACTATGTTGGGTTCAGCTTCAAGTCTAATCTGATGCAGATGAATACCAGTATTTTATACGGAGCTGCATGTATTATTACGTTATATAAAAGTAAATCCAAATCCAGGGCACCAGTAATTTTCCGCTTTTCGAAATTATGTAAGTACTTTTCATTCATAATTTCAACTTTGAAATTCGGCGTATTCCAAAAAGATGTATTGACGTCATACATACGGTGGTATGGCGATATAACCTTTGCTTTACTGTGAGCCGTCAAAAAAACTGTTAGTTAGATGCAAGTACTTATTACTTCTATGGTTAGATGTCACTGTCATACAGATCATACAACAGAACTTCATAAGTGACATTGACATGTCTTGTTTGACATTAATGTTTTCATCTAAAACGTTGGAATGCATTAGGCAAAGGTAACCACCTCATTCCACCATATATGTGACGTCATCATGTTTTATGATTTTCATTTTTTTCTCAGAAATGAAGAAATAAAAAAAAATATAAAAATACGTATTTGAACTCAGGATACGAAAATAAAGAAATTATGTATATTTTTGTTTTAAGGTCGTGTCAGTTTTGAAATGTTGTCAATTGCCATCAGACCTCCGCAACTCAGTTACTGGACAATGCCTATACCTTAACGTTAAATTGGTTGTCTAATAGCACAGCTAATAGTATGTCTACACCCGTGCGCTTTCATGTTCATCTTGCGCTTTCAACTTTCAATTCCTCTTGCGTCAAGTGCATGCAATATTGATTGCCATAAGACTCGAACTAGTATTAAGGCATGCGTTATGGCTCTTCAGGCGTGCGTCAGACGAAAGCGCAAGATGAACATGAAAGCGCACTGGTGTACACATACCATATCAGACTTTCCAGCTTCTGACTACCCGTAACGACTGTCATAGCAATTCGTATGACACTCGGGACACAATTTTTGTATTAATTTGTTTTCAAGCATTTGTCTTGGATATAATGTCAACTGAATTTATAAATAAACTTTGTACAGAAATTAAAACAAAACCAATACTTAAATATTTTTTAAATTTACGTTTAAACTCATTGCAATCATAACGATTAACAAAGTACAATTACTGTCTGTCGGGTATGCACACTTTCCATTTAAAAAAAAATGCAAAATATAAGGTCCATCTATTCATACTCGAAACATTTTAAGGGATACATACATCTATAGGTGGTAAAGAAGCCATATCAAGCGAATTTTTTTTTTCTATTGTGTTTTTTTACGTAATTACACTGCTGGACACATCTATTGGCTCACCTTGTATTTTCAGTTTCGTTTGGTCCTAGCTAAAATTTTATAATAGGTCGAGCAAAAAGTTTTTATGCAGTTTTGAACCTGGCACATTCACAATTTCATTCAATAGTCTTTTTTTGAATTTCGAACACAGAATTTAAAGAAACAAAAGACAATTTGGAGCCTGTTTGTTGATATCAAACAATCGAATACGAAGAAAACTTGGTTTTATTGGTTTACTTGGATTAAATTCTTGAAAAAGTGATTGATATCTTTGGTTTTGCAACAAACATTACTTATTCTTAACATTAAGGTGAGGTTCTATCAATAATCTATGGATACTTCACCTGAAGTCGCAGCCCAAGCTGTGGCACTTATTCAGGCCGGACACAGCCAAAGAAACGTGAGTGCTCAACTTAATTTAAGTCGATCTGCGGTCCCAAATGTTTATCGGAGGTACCTAGAGATTGGCGGCTTTGTTCGTCGCCAAGGAAGGCCACGATCTCGGGTCACAACTGAAAGGCAGGATCGATTCATCGTGACGACCAGCTTGAGAAATCGTCACCTTACCTCCATTGAGATACAAAACCAACTTCGCGACTTCCACGGAGTATCTGTGAGCGCTCGAACTGTTCGGAGAAGGTTAAAAGAACGTGATATGGTACCACACAAGCCAGCTAATGGGCCCAAACTAACGCGAGCCCACCGAACAGCGCGCCTTCATTTCGCACGCTGTCATTTAAATTGGACACAGCAAGAATGGAGCCGTATACTCTTTTCTGATGAGTCTAAAATTGTGTTACATGGCAATGATGGAAGGAAGAAGGTCTACCGACGTAAGGGAGAGCGTTTCGCACAATGCTGCTTTGAAGAGAGGGTTGCTTATGGCGGTGGCTCATGGACTGTCTGGGGCGGTATATCCGCGAGCGGCAAAACTCAACTTGAGGTTGTTACAGGACCACGGCTGCCAACATTAAATGCTGAAAGGTACATTCGTGAGTGCTTAGAACCTCACGTGATACCATACGCGGACTATGTGGGCCCAAATTTCCTTTTTATGCATGATAATGCAAGAGCCCATGCGGCCGGCATCGTCAGGGAATATCTTCGGGATGTGAACATCACAGTTATAATAATAATAATATCCTTTATTTCAGGCAACTTGGCCCATAGTTATGAACTGGCCAGCCAGAAGCCCAGACATGAACCCCATTGAGCACATGTGGGACGAGCTAAAAAGACGTCTTAGGGCTCGTCAGCCAGTTGCCCAGACGATACAGGATTTGAAAACTGCCATAGAAGAGGAATGGGAGATGATCCCTCAAAATTTCATAGAGCGGTTGATAAACTCTATGCCTGATCGTATGAGAGCTGTGGTAGATGCCCATGGAGGCAACACGCGTTATTAAATTAAACCTTTATTTGATAAAACATGTTTTTTATTCAAAAATCAATTGCCTTTAACAAGGCGCATATCCGACTTGTTAGGCGTAGCTCCATGTCGTATGGTATTCTGAATTCAAATTTAAAACAATACGATCGAAAAAGATGGTAAAATGTATCAGGTTTAAAACTGCATCAACAGTTTTTGTTCAATCTAGCAATCATATTTCGGTAGGGGCCATCGAAACCTAAACTCTAAGGTGGGCCAATAGATGTGTCCAGAAGTGTATTATAATTGTAATAATGCTTGGGAAATTTTGCATAAAACTGAAAAAAAAATTGCCCGTTCAGTGTCAATAAATACTACGTAGAAACTAGCGTAATGGATGTTGAAGATAGTAATGAGCTAGTATTTGTTCTGTGTATCAAGTAAATTTAAAGTATTTAATTTAAAAAAATATATCCCTTTTTGTATTTTTTTAAAATTTATATTGCTTCTTTACCACCTGTAGAAATATCCCTTAAAATATTTCGTTTATGAATAGATGGACATTGTATGTGTCTACGATTACCAACTAAGTAATTCCCACACAAAACCCATGAAATGAGTTGGTTCTATTCATAAACATGAATAACACGTCTATATTTAGAAGACATCTGAAAAAAAAACTGATTTCTGAAATTATGTTAGGCCGTTGCTCGCCGTCGTAACCAAGTCACAATACTCTCTGTACAAAATAGAATCAGGATGTTTTCATGTTAAAAACAAGAAAGAAGTTTTGAATTTTCTTCGTTCTGCCAATGTTCTTATTAAGTCTAGGGAACTATTTTAACTTTATCTTACTAATAAGTATAATAAATGTAAAAGTATGGACGATTGTAACTAATCACACCAAAACGACAGCACATAGATGAATGGCAATTGGTACGGAGTTCAAAAGTGGATTACATTAAAACTTAAACTGAATGTTAAAACACAAGATTTATGGCTACGGTAGGAAATAATAGCAAAGATGGTGATATCTTAGTCGGAGGTTCCAGTAAAATAAGATCAATAAATTGAAAATGTAATAAAGTGGAACATATTCACCAAAAACCGCAAATTCACACTACTCTGCGACAGAGCAAACAATATCCCAGAATTCATTACAATTATTTATTCGAAAGACAATACTTATTATCCTATTACAAAAGTAAATGAAGAAATTTGAAGATTGTCTCCCAATAATTTGTTCCTTCTCTTCCAATTACACGAAGAGAATGAAAGTATCAAAGTACAAAGTGTCTTCGAAATAAACTTGGATTATTTTTTCCACTTTATTTCCTCTTTGCGTAAATTAAGATAACTAAAAGAGCAAAAGTTATGACGAAGTCGTTATGGCAATTACATTGTAATACCGTTATTAGGGCTATAATTTGAGGAAGTGCGCCTAAAGTCATTATTGTGCTTTGAACTTCTTACGACGACCTTCTTAAAAGTTCAGATGTATATTCTTCAGAGTGGCTGTACGAAGAAGGTTGAACGGTCAGTCAAAGCGTGATACGTGACGTATTGAGTGTCAAAACAACACACGCACATTGTTCAAAGACCGTCGCAATTAACAATAGCTACAAAACTGCCATAATCACGACGCATGTAAATCGAAGTTACGATCGCAGTATGATGTTATGAGCCCTGCAACAGCACGCTGCGTTTCTGCATGACAAATGGCCTTTCCATGCTGTTTCCACATTACATATAGAAAAAAAAGAAACAAAACAAAATTTGCGTCTTGAGGTGACGCAAATAACCACCAAAAATTAACAAAAACCGGCCAAGTGCGAGTCGGAATCGCGCATGAAGGGTTCCGTATCTATAAAAACGGCAAAAAAAATCATGTCTGTTGTATGGGAGCCCCCTTAAATCGTCACCCTCCCTGTTAACTATCGTATCTAGCAATTGATAATTTTTCAGAGAATTTATTTCAGTGACGTATCTGCTTCAAATGAATAGAAATAAATAAATAGATACCTTAGGGCTTTAGGGCAACTACTAACTTAAAAGAGTTAGCCAAGAGCAATTTAAAAAAGTTATATTAATTCATTAATAAAGCCATAGCTAACGCAACTACTGAACAATTATCCATTGATAGTTACGACAGTTAGCGGAGAGGGTGACGAAATATTAATTTTATTCTATTTTTTAGTATTTGTTGTTATAGCGGCAACAGAAATACATCATCTGTGAAAATTTCAACTGTCTAACTATCACGATTCATGAGATACAGCCTGATGACAGACGGACAGACGAAAGGACAGCGGAGTCTTAGTAATAGGGTCCCGTTTTACCCTTTGGATACGGAACCCTAAAGAGTAAAAATAAAAACGAATGCAACAAAAATAAATTAATAAAAAAAAAAGTAACGTTTTAGCTTGTAACTGTCCCAATGCAGGGCAAAGGCCTCTTCTTATACAGAGAAGGAGCGAGCATTGATCACCACGCTTGCTCACTGCGTGTTGGCGATTTCAGACCATTAAGTCCAGGTTTCCTCACGATGTTTTCCTTCACAGTATGTCAGTGACGTCTTAGATTATCTAAGAAAGTACATATGACATTGAAAAATTCACATTGGTACATGCCTGGGTTTGCAACCCGGTACTTAACAAGCGGGTCTGTAACGTCCGTGCCACCATGACATTTTCACAAACAAATATAACAAGATAAAAATTGAATTTGGGTAAATATGCGTCATATCCTAGATTGGCCATCACTCAGCATTTTGCAGTGGCAAATACACAGAGCATAGCCACAGCGCTGGTTTTCAGCGACAACCAATCCCGATGTCGTTGCTGTTACACATTTTGCATTATGCTGGGGCTACATTAGCGGGCTACAGCGAATATTCGTGTTAGCACGATGAGTGTGGCCGGGTAGATCGTTGCAACGCGTAGTATTCGGGCGAAGACGATGTACTATCGGGGCACTTTCGGTAAACTGGCGTGCATCAAAGGGATTTGTCGCGACAAAGTTCGCTTGGGTGGCTACACCTACGTCTCTTTTTCATATTATTTTGTAACTGATACTCGTACAATCAATCTGCCTAGCCTTTTCCCAACTATGTTGGGGTCGGCTTCCAGTCGAACTGGATGCATCTGAATATCAGTATTTTACATGGAGCGACTGCCTATCAGACCTCCACAACCCAGTAACTGGGTAATACGATAATCTTGGTAAGACTGGTTGTCAGACTTTCTGGCTTCTGACCAACAGTAACGACTGTCAAAGATCTACAAATGACAGCCTAATTATACTCAAATATAATATAATAAATCAAATCAAATATAATAAAGCCAAATGATACTCGTACAATTGTAATAAATAATAATTTACCAACATATAATGCAACGCCACTACTTCCACCATTTTGAATTACAGCCTACGTCTCGGCCGCACAACAGAGAACATCACAATCGGGCACGATGAATCTTTGCCCGCCTAATGTAGACAAGAACATCGCGTACAAGATGTTTTAGCGCGCCAACGCGATACAAATCTTCGCCCGCTAATGTAGGCCCAGCATTAGAAATATTAGTCAATATGTATCAAATTAACTACATATTTATCATGTCGATTTGTTTGCAGTCAACCAGAGGAATGTTTTACTGCTGCACTAATAAATACCCAACGGGCTGCAATTCGACACGGCGTAAATCAAATAGCAACTTCATTGTTTCGCACTAAGTGATATCTGGATCATCCTTGTTGAGGATTAAAAGGTGTACAATGCAATCGACGTGAGTGTATACAACGCGTTACATAATTCCCCTTAAAAAAGAAATTGTTAATCAAGTAGTCTTTTATGGTTGTTATCATTTACCTCTCAGAGGAAATTAGGTAAGAATGTAAATAACTTTCTGGGTAGTCTACTCTTTACTTTTGTTTTCAGGGTTGCGTTTCAGTGATGATTTTATTTTATGATTTGTCATGTTTTTTTTGAGTCCTGCTTTTGTTTTAAGATATTGCCAATAGACTCTTTACAAGGGACTTTTTAATCTGCTTTCGGCTTTAGGTGTATTTTTGTAACACGTTGTATAAATATGCATTTTTCTTCTTCTTTTCGTAAACAAATTCAAATTTTCTTCGACTACTATGTAACGACCTAAACGGCCCTGTCGTTTGCCTTATTTAAATCCTGCTGCAGGTGGTCCTGCATTGCGGATAGGATAGACGGGACATATAATGGGAAAGGGCTCCGCTCTCGCACTGTGCTTGGAACAAGTGGATGATGCCTTATTGACGGAATTGCTTCTGCAGTGGCCCACCTGAGCCCGCAATCGATCAAAAAACTTATACAGAATGTTTTTTAATGACCATCATCATCATCATCTGCCTAGCCTTTTCCCAACTATGTTGGTGTCGGCTTCCAGTCGAACCGGATGCAGCTGAATATCAGTATTTTACATGGAGCGACTGCCTATCAGACCTCCACAATCCAGTAACTGGGTAATACGATACTCTTGGTAAGACTGGTTGTCAGACTTTCTGGCTTCTGACCAACAGTAACGACTGTCAAAGATCTACAAATGACAGCCGGGACCAACGGCTTTACGTGCTTTCCGAGGCACGGAACCGGCATGTTTTTTAATTACCATCCAAAAAAAAACTTGGCATTAGGTATCATTTCTTTTTAGGAAATTGAGTGATTAAAAACCACCTGCACAATTGCAAAATTGCCCACTGCAGTTCTTTTCCTATGTGCAGGTGTTTGGCCGGAGTAGTGAAGTTTGGAACAATAGGATAGGTACTCATTCCTCTAAAGTTCGCGTATCTCTTGTTTTCGTCTATACGTAAACCAAAGTAGTGCAGTACTACACAACTAAGAAGTTACTTCGATGTACCTGATCGAACAACCAATGGCAGTCGCTCATTTCGCGCCACTCACACTTATTGCGTCAGCATAAACATATTTTTTACTGCTGTACTAATAATCATTCGTGGTCTTGATGTCGAACTCAGTTCGGATGTAATCAGTTTTAATTCAATTCAATTTCTTTATTGCATTCCATAATGTCAAATACAGGGGGTAGGCTTAAGACTATGGGATCAATTATGGACCCTGTCGGGCACAGTATAGTATAGTAGAACAGAGGAAAAGCACTTTATTTGTTTAATAACAATTTAATATATTATTCATTATTGCTAGATAACTATGTTAACTGCAATTCGATATTTTATTTATTTAGAGATTATCATATTTATTATAAAGATTTAATATTTTGTTTCTAACATTTATTTTTATGTAAATATTTATTAATTTTATTTAGTATTTATTTAATTTATAGTATTCATTATTATTTATTTTTATTTTATAAATTGTAATTAAATTAAATTATTGCAGCAATTTTACGAAGTTTGCCGATGCGACTTCTTAGCTGTGTCGTACAATAATAGAATATAC
The DNA here is from genome assembly GCA_905220435.1 of Amphipyra tragopoginis. Lineage (NCBI taxonomy): Eukaryota > Metazoa > Arthropoda > Insecta > Lepidoptera > Noctuidae > Amphipyra > Amphipyra tragopoginis. The sequence continues at coordinate 13,478,841 of HG991999.1, read as the reverse complement.
ATTATTGTACACCAAAATTGTAACACAGTTCATAAACAATATTATAATTATAATATAATACCTAACTACGTACGAGAGGAGCTCGTGGCTAAATAATTACAGCCGCATAGACCGATCTTCCGGGTTAAGCCACGCTTGCCGAGGTTGGTCTGTGGATGGGTGTCCATTTACCATAGCGAGTTTCCTCCGTGCCTCGGAAAGCACGTAAAGCCGTTGGTCCCGGCTGTCATTTGTAGATCTTTGACAGTCGTTACTGTTGGTCAGAAGCCAGAAAGTCTGACAACCAGTCTTACCAAGAGTATCGTATTACCCAGTTACTGGGTTGTGAAGGTCTGATAGGCAGTCAGTCCATGTAAAATACTGATATTCAGCTGCATCCGGTTCGACTGGAAGCCGACCCCAACATAGTTGGGAATAGGCTAGGCAGATGGCCTAACTACGTAAAAATTCGCACGTGGCGTTCTGTAGTGTCTGTCTATCCCCATAAGGAAAAACGTGATATTATGTCCTATGCATGACATGAATCGTTACGTATGTATCGATACCGCATATTCGTTGATATCAACGTTCTCGCTGTAATATTTCCGAAACTGAATTAGAACAGAAACAGAACTTGCAATCCGCACACCAATGAAACAATTAAGCAAATCTATATCAAAGCAATATTGGCAGTTTGGACCGAATAGGGTTTAATCCATATCTAGCGTGACGGGCAACCATAGGTCTGTTTTCATAACATTGCAGATGTTAACTATTACATCCAACATGATGTTGCTGTCCTAGATTATAGTAATCCATTACCACAGTACTGTTGCCAATAACTCAAAGTTATTTATATAATGTTGCTTTGTTGTAAATTGGACGATTTAGGTACATAGTTCAGTCAAATTACAATCTGAATTTAATACTGTGAACCGAGAGTCTGCACTTAAATAACGCTGTTAGCAACATGTCTAAAGTTTGACCAGTTGAAATGCACTCAGCTATCCTCGTGAAAATAATATAATGTTGCTCCTGACTACTACACTACTACATAACATGAATCGTTTTGAGAAAATGATCGTAGTATATTCTTATGTTGTTATTGTGCCAATAATCAATTCTTTCAAAATCAAAATCAAAAGTTTTTATTTCACATAAACCATTACAGGCGCTTATGAAAAGTCGAATTTAGGTGCACAGTTCCAATTAGTCGTTTCCTATGGAGAAGAGCCGGCAAGAAACTCCATGGTTACTCTTTTAAAATCCATATCTTTAACAATTTGAGTGGGTACAGTTATGACTTAGAATAGTTATGAGAGAGCAAAGTAGACTTAAGAGCAGGAACCACACAAAAAAACAAAATGAAAAATATGGTCACTAATTAACTAGGTATCCAGGCATCTAACAAGTCTACAAAGTTCTCACATTTACACAAGGTAAAAGGACGCTAAACTGTATAAAACAACTGACATGGTTAATTGTCATCAAAACACATTACAAAGAAAATCACTGTATAATAAGATATCTTGAGAGTAACGATAATAATAAAAAAGAAAGCTAATCGTTATGAGGTTAGTTAATAGACATACACATATGACGTTAATGAAGTACCAGGGAAGCCACATGTGCAGGAGTTATTGCCAAACATCTTTATCTTGCTTTAACTTGCTTCTCACAATAACAAGTCATATGCTTAGTTTTGCAACTCGTTAGTAAGAAGTATAAGAACTCGCCCGCAAACAGCTACTGTAGTCAACAATTATTTTTAACTGACTCCCAAAAAGGAGGAGGTCCTCAATTTGATGTTTTTTTTTTGTAGTTAATTGTTAATCGATTTTAATGGTATTTTTTTTGTTTGGAAGAGTACACTTTCTAGGCGATCCCATTAAAATTTGGTGAAGATCTGATGAAGACCTTCGGAGATGGACAATGGAACTCTTCAATGGATCAATCAATTTCAAATGATTCAATGGTAAATCACTCGTGATTGCTGTAAACGCGTGTTTATGTATTGTTTATGTCACTCAAAAAGACTAGAAAAGTTTAATTAATTAAATAAAAGAGAAAATCTGATAAAAAAAAAACCAAAAGAGTACTGTTGGGAAATTAATAGTTCCAGAAGGCGGTTGCTTTCAATTTGGTTCAGCGTAGATTAGCACCGATTTCTGAAACTGTTTAATGATAATTATGGTTATAATTTTACTCATTTTTTTAAGTCGATTTTTCTTTTTTTTATGAACTCAGTGGGCTCCATTCATACCTCTGGAAGCCGGTGAAATCGCGAACATGTGGCTAGTGCCTGCATGCGGGTCGGTCATTTTTCTACAATCTACGGAAGACGCGGTACTTCAACCGCAAGCAAGAACGACGCCATGAGTTTCCAAACCTCCACATCATCTCATTACAATACCAATTCATTAGTCACACATATCTTAATAATAATATTTTAACAAGTTGTAGAGGCCGTCACATATGTACGGTGGGCTGCGGTGTAACAAAGTTACGCAATTACTGGTGGCAACAGATTTGGGAGCGGGCCTGAAGCCGCAGGTACACTGTCGCCGACGGTCGTTCCCACCTTCGCGCCAGCCCCACTATTTACTCACATCATTAGCACACTACATGTGTTAGTTACTAGAAACTTTCCTACTCATTGTCGGAATATAATATTGTTAAAGACATTTTTGTGAAGTAGGTATGTAATTTTTACCTGACTGTTTTATAACGCTTTAAAATAGATTTTTTATAACGCTGTTTTAAGTTACAGCGTTATAAAATCTAAACTGATATCGGACAAGTAAGACAAGCATAGTGAAGAAATTGCTTTTTAATAAGCGATCATCAAAGCCATGATAAACGAACATGTTTTATTGACTTCAATCAAAATGGTTCACAACTTCAAACTATGTAGTAAGAACGATACAAAGGGAATCATCAGCAGTCGAATAGGGTGAAAGCCTGTATGTCGGCATGCAGCGCCAAGCCCTAAATGTGTTATCAAACAGCAGAAAAAAATACTTTCAGCAAAAAACACCGACCATATTCAACTATGAATGGATTGATGAATTCGATTTTATTTTGTAGCTTCTAGTGCGTTTTAGCGACTAAACGATGTTTTCAATACCATCACGAGCTTAACGGATTTAGTACGCAATACGTAAAAATGCATTTTTTTTTCAACAAAATTTCTAAACCCTATTTGAACCTTTTAGCCTTAATACAATTGGCAAGCATATCAGCGTTAACGTCCACTGCTGGACGTGGACTTTGTTACAGACCACTCCAATGAATAGTTGTGAGGGAATATCATCACGCAGCAGGCGTGATGGTGACCGCAGTTTGGTGTTATTAACGCATCACGGTATGCACACACAAAGCAAACGAACGCCATCGATCGACAAGGAATGTTATAAGTACAGGTTGAAATTGTAAACACTCGACAAACCGAAATGGGAGATTGTACTCAATACTATGAACAACTTTTAATACGGGACCAATACCGGAAATCGCGAAAAAAAACAGCTGTTCCCTACATTTATGTTCGCATAACTCGTCAACATGTCGGGAACAGTAGATTTTTTTTTCGCGATTTCAGATTTGTTTCCATAGTGAAAGTTGTTCATAGTGATGAGTATAATCTCCCATTTCGTTTTGTCGAGTGTTTACAATTTCAACCTGTATAATTTGTTAATTTGACCCGCCTCTGTTTATAATGAATCCAGTTTTATTCGATGTAAGCGGTAACAAACCCCGTTCGTTGTTCTGAGCATACTCCGCCCTGTACTCTTAACATATTCCCTAAATCATCTTTTACACACATTGGGAGAAAAGGAGTGACCTTCTTTCAGCCGGAAACCACACGGATTTATATCAAAAAGCATTTACAAAGGAGAATAGGCAAATTTCATATAGCCAAAACCCAGAACCAGGAGAAACGAGTCATAAGTTTGTTACACTTAATGTCCTAAATGCCTTGGGATTAGAACTTTGATTATGTTTAAATCCATTTTCTGAGCAAGCACCTGGTGTGGTGGCAATTTATAGGTGTCCTATACCCAGCAGTAATTTACGATAAAATTATTAAATAGGTATTCATTTAATTTTATACCACACCGACTACAGGAACGGACTATTCTACAAACTTTGGCTTCATTTTCCTGGGTTTTCCCGGACCCTTCGAAAAAAAGATATGCGGGATTGTTTAGGACATTTTCAAATACCAAACCAATAGTTTCTGTTGGTTCTGGGTTTATTTTGCCTACTCTCCAAATAACGTAAAAAACTTAAACCCCCTTATTACAAAAGGTGGTTTGAACCAAGATTAAGGTAAACCCAGGTTTAAAATATACCCACCACTTTCTTATGTCATATAACAAAAAGAGACGGGGCTATATTAAAACCTAGGTTATTCTTAGACCATCTTTTGTAATAAGGGGGTTAATGTTTTTGGACGGATGATAAAGCGTTTATTACACTACTCTCGTTTATTCATTTCTATCACTTTTTTTTTTTTAAATTCTAACAAAAACAAAAAAAACATTTAAAAAATAGTAGCCCACCGGCATCGGGAACAGGGTCCAAGCTGCCGGCGGTCAGGGCTCCAGAAAGAGGAACTTCCTAACGAAACGCGCTGTGTCCAGAAGAACCGCTTTCTAAATCAAACCCTCGATCCAGCTGCCTAAAGAGAGCCTCATCAGATGTTGGTCGAGGCTCTTGACTATTAAGCCATTGGTTATAACGACTATCGGTACAATGACTGCTGAGTCAATCTCCCACATGTCAACAACCTCGTGTGCCAAGTCAAGATGTTTGATTTTTTGATCATTTTTCTTCGGCTTTCACGAGATTCTCGTTATGCGGGACAGTGATATCAACAATCATTGCACGGCGCTCTGATCGATCTATTACCACTATATCAGACTTATTGGCTACATAGTCCTGTCAGTTACACTACTCTATTTATAGGGCCTAGTTGAAATAGTCCTGACTGAAAACCGAAGAGCCTGAGCACCTTCTGTTATTATAGGTACGCTGAATAAGAGCACTACCTCGTTGGTCTAGTGGTCGCACGCAACTGCTGAGCGTGAGGTCTTGGGTTCGAGCCCTTGGTCAGGCAAAGTGTTATTGGGTTTATCCGTGTGAAATTTCTCAGTAGCAGCTTGGAGTCTGAATTTGTGCCCAGTTGATGGCAATTTAGATGGCCCCTTTAACACGTCCAGTGTAGTCGCATTCGCCATGTCGGGTGCCTTCGTGGAGGGCTCATTTTAAATGCAGGTTTGTCTTGGAAAATTCACCGTCATGAAACAAACACCCATTTTACGACGTAGTAGCTCACTTAGATATACATTTCTTACCAAAAAAATATAAAATACTAGCATACTTACTTACACAAATTCCAGTGCCAACCCTGCCTCACTAAAATTAAATTTGGTGGGGCAAATTCCACTCCAAAATTAGATTTTTTCCACTTTGCCCCACCAGTGGGGCGGCTGGTGGGGCAAAGAGGAATAATTCGTATTTTTCACGGTTTTTAACCTAACGTCAGGAATCCTCCTCGATGGTTCACTCTTAGCGCAAACGTAATGCCGAGGACCCTCCTGGACGGTCTACTAGCAATATGTATGGCGGGATGGCGTATGAGCTCTATGAAAAGTGTGGTGGACTCGAGTGTGGTTAACATGGGACTTAATCATAACGGCGAAATGAGGTGTACTATACACTTCTGCCCAACCCTTCGGGGAATACAGGCGTGATGTTATGAATAAGGACCTTAAATCTCTTGCATTTTTAATCCCTTTAAATATGCAAGAGAAAGAGAGACAATGATTTTGTAGCCATCAAACCAATTAATCTACCTTGAACGCGTTTTACATCACTAAAGAGAAATTCGTTTATCTATAGTGGGTAGCATTGGACAACGAGAGGATGAGTTGATTGATTGGATAGACATTACAAATTCCGTTCTATCGCCTATCAATCGGTCCGTGCCACGTGAATAGAGGATTGCAAACACAATATCCACTAGAATTGCTATTAGGAGAGGTACTTATCAGTAATGCTACTGTAATAACGATTAATTATTTTTTTCAATATGATTCCTGATTTTTTATATGATGTGGCTTTATTTATTGTTTTAAGTTATTAAATAATTTGTAAGGATTGCCTGAAACTTTAACAATTTGAGTTGTTATTCATTTACTTTTACTCAGAATCGATAAAACCAAAGCTTGCAATATAAAGTCACAAAATACACCAACATTTTTTTCGGGCAACGAACTCTATTTCGGATTAATTGTTTAAACCAAATTAATATTTAAACTTTCGAGAGCTTTTAGATTCCGAAATAATAAAGATATTATATTATATGGACCTGAATAAATAAAATACTGATATAAAAAAAATGCAAATCATATTTGGGATGTTAGGCATTAACATCGACGTAATCAATCATCAAGAGCCTATCCCACTTCACCACTTGATTGGCTACTCCGAAAATAGTAGGGGAGATTAGTCCAAAACCGGGTATGGGGGTAAAACTGGGACAAGGCAGTATAGCCTCTTACATGTTTCAAATTTAGGCGCGCGTTCGCTAGCTACTTTTGACCACCCTGATGAGTTTGTCAACAAAGTTTCAATGGCGTCGGTACGTGCTCGACAACAATAAATAAGAAAAACGCTTTTATGGTCAATTGATCTAATATTCTTTGGAATTAAAAAGTGTGTTTATATTCGCGAAGGAGCGATGCATCGTGCAATGTCTTACATGTAAGAACTGGGCCCATGAAGGCGGTACGTGTTGAGAACCCGAAGATCTTGATGAGTTTCATTTCTGAAATCGGGTTTCAAAATCAAAATCAAAAGTTTTTATTTCACCTAAACCATAACAGGCGCTTATGAAAAGTCGAATTTAGGTGCACGGTTCCAATTAGTCGTTTCCTATGGAGAAGAGCCGGCAAGAAACTCCATGGTTACTCTTTTAAAATCCATATCTTTAACAATTTGAGTGGGTACAGTTATGACTTAGATATGAGAGAGCAAAGTAGACTTTATGATTTGGGTATACCCGGTTTTGGACAAGGGATGGAGCAAAACCGTATAAACATAACTCATAAATATTGATTATTTTTTGTTATTTCGAATTAAGAATAAAGTGATCTCATGTGCTAATATGTGATTTATAAACTAAACTAAATAAAGCCTATTAAAATTGATTTAATTTGCTTCAAACTTGTGTTTTATTGAATTTTTGCCTAACCGTCCCGGTTCTACCCCACTTTCCCATATTAAATAAATTTCTGTTGTCACCACAGTGGGCAAACTGGCTGGTGACTGTTGAACCAGCACTCTTACTAGGTTGTTTTGTATTATAACTTTCGTGAGACACATTTATTTTTAGGTATGATTAGCTACGGTTTAGTCACGTGCATTTTACGGGATTGCCCGACTAGTTTCAGACCCAAACGGAGCCCTTAATCATGAGCTGAACACTACTAGTTACGAGGTTGTTTTACTTACGCAGTTTTACTGCCTCAACAGACCCTGTTCACTAATATATTATCAGACTGTAGTCATTCAGTAGCTTCGCGAGCATTAACCCCTTGATAGCGGCCGTCGTGTCGGTTGCAACAGTCTTGTTCTTCTTTGATGTTCAGGTAGTTAGCGCTGTTCGCTTTTTACTGTTGTGTATCACTTGACTACTCGCAATTTATAGTGGGAAATGTTTTGTTACTGATTTTTACTGCTTATCGTATTGATTTAAGGCACTTATGTAGTAAAAAAAACTGCCTTTATGACTATGGTATGTAGAGATTCTTCTCACGCTAGTCATTATAATCATAATCAGCCCATTACTGTCCCACTGCTATCTTTTCAAAATAACAAGTCTTTAAGCCTCAGGGCCTGTCCACATCTCCACGTCACGACGTCGTCAACGTGGAACGGTGCGGTAACACGGCACGGTGTGTTGACATAACGTGCAAATTTACGTTACCGTATCGTAAAAATGCACGTCATTTGACCATGTAGATCCTGAATTTTAATAAGAGAAACAGTAAGGTATGGTTTTAAAGCAACTCGCGGGCGTGGAGAGCGCGGGCGGAGCGCATATAGATAGATAGATAGATAAGACATTTATTTGGCACATACAGAAAACACAACACACAAAAGCACAATTACATAAAACATAATACTAGAAGATAGAAATATTAAAATAAAAACACGTTAAAATTAAAAGACAATAGGGTATCTGACTACTATTAAAAATGTACAACAATTTGGTATTATTTTAAAGAAAGTGTAGGAAAAAACAACAACAACAGTCAGACACCCCATTATAGCAATCTGTGGCAGTAGTGTCAAACTACCTACCGATATAAAAACCAATCGATAAAAAAAGAAAAAATTCAAAGTGCGGTGTGTGTCTCCAAGTTGCACCAAATGGGAGTCCAACTCAGCATGTGCCAGGCAAATATACCTGACGCTGGTATTCTGTTGGATCCCAGTAGCGACATACGGACGTCGAGCAGATGCAGTACAGTAAAAATATCAAAAAGTGTAATAGTGGTTTTTGTGTATGAAACTGTTTGGTGAGTAACACATTTTTTTTTTTAAATATCATACATAAATTTAGTTTCAGGTGTGTTTAATGTTAATAGATATAATAAGCACATAATGATAAGAATATAACTGAGGCGCGCAATTTTTGTTTGGTTTTTAGGTGTGTATGTAATAAAAATAGATATAAGTATTATAATGGCTTTTAGGAATATAAATGTTGTTAGGTATTATTATAATTGTGTCATTGGCATTATTTGGAGACGATATTGAAATTAATAGATCAGAAAATATTGGCTGTGATCGAATGTTTACAATAATTTCCCTTTTTTTTCACAGGTTGGTACCCACCACTAGACTTAAATTAACGACGTGTTTGAAATCGTCATGCCCAGTCCCTTCTGCGAGTTAAGAAGGAACTGTCGGAGCCGGCTTCTGAAGGTATCAAGTCTTTTAATATCTCGTATCGGCAGGGGAATATTGTTCCAGCATTTGGATGCAGCGTACCTGAAACTGCCTCGTGTGCGCTTGCGGCTAGAGGCGGAACGTGTTACGATACGGTAACGTAAATTTGCACGTTATGTTAACGCACCGCGTGCCGCGTTACCGCACCGTTCCACGTTGACGACGTCGTGACGTGGAGATGTGGACAGGCCCTTACTGTCTCACTGCTATCTTTTTAAAATAATAAGCCTTTAAGCCTTAGTCCACCTCGCTGGCCTAGTGCGGGTTGACGAACTACACACACACACACCATCGTGAAATATTTAGAGCCCTCTCAAGTGTGCAGCATCAGAATTGCGTATCACATTCGTAATTTCAGTAGCTTTCATTTTGACAATACAACAGTGTTCATTGCGTGGTACATAGTTGTGGAGAAGTCGGACTGTTAATAGGTACATATGTTGCAATGATAATTGGTGACCTGTCATAATCAAAGTTTTAGCGATTACGAGTGTTTTGCGCAATTAGGATGCATTCCTCACGATATTTTCCTTCGTTGTTTACGCAAACAATTATCATAAAAGCATAAAAAGAGTTGAGGGCCGTCTTCTAACTTGAACCCTGCATGGAAGGCAAGCGTGTACGCGGCGTCCTGCGTGAGCGATCTAGAAGCGAACGCGAAGGGGCGCGACTCGACGCGAAAACAACAAACAGTCAATACCTATTGAAGTGGCCTACGTGACCAAACGCTCGTGGAGTGCGGTGCGCCACGTCGCTAAGCGAAGCGAACGCGATCAGTTGGCTGGATATTTTCGCGCGAACTGGATGCGGTGCCGTACAGTGCTACTTAACGGCGGCGACGCGCGGTGGGCGGTTCGCGAGCTCTTATGACAAAGCCGCCGCTTCGCACCGCATCGCATTGAATTCGTGTGTCACCGCATCGGATAGCTTCGCAATTCGCGTTCGCTTTGAACAGTGTACGTAAGACGCCGCGTTAGCGTTCAACCGCTATCACTGCTATATTAACTACTAACCCTAGTATTGGAGAAAACCTTAATTATTCCAGCCGCGGAAATAATAAACGAAGAATTGTATTGATTTGTATATTTAATCACATTTCATGATTTCTACGTAATTCCACTGGTAGTCTGCCTTCTTCTGGTATTTTAAGATGATGTCATCCACTACCTAAGTATATTTTGTTCAAAACCTATTTATTTTAAGTCGACACTTAATGCGTGAAATAAAAAAGAGGAATTATAATACCTACTACACTTAAAATTAATCACGCGCTGTAGGTACTTAAATTTAAAATCTAATACCATAATTACTTACCTATTATGCATGACTGGCTAATCGCGTTATATCCGAAAACTATGAGCTCTGTTCATAATTCTGTACAACTTTTACGATGGGACAAACTCTAAATTCGTGTAACAAAATGTTTGGAACGGCAATTTTTTTTTTTCACGAATTCAGTGTTTTTCCCGTAGAAAAAGTGCACAGAATGAGCAGAGTTCATGCTGTATAAACCTACAACTTGCAACAACACTATTTTCCGAGTTTATTTCCTGGATTCTGTTTATATGCACCGAAAGGAGTACATATTTGTGGAGGCAAAAATGTTGCTGGTTCCGTATCCCTCCGTTAGAGTTAGCTTCCAATTTTCCGACGATATCATACTCTCCCGGCTTGATTGGACCGTGAATGCTAACAGTATCGAACTCGTCATTTGGATATGGATTCATAGAGTTCTCATTTAATTATTGCTCGTCTCTCGGAAACAGTAGATATAATGATATTACATCTAATATCCTCGCATTAATTTGAAATATTAGTTGCTATTGAATTCGGTACCGGTAGTAATTTTTATCAGGTACAGTCACGGGTAATAATATGTAATACGCATATGTTACGGTTAAAAGCCGAATGGCGGTTACACCTAGGTTTAGCCGGGTACAACTAGGTGCAACCAGTAGCAGTTGGTTAGAACTAGGTGGAGCTTAAGTCGACGGAGCCCCGCTGTGCGAGGCTCCTATTTCTGTCTGCAGGGTTTAAAGTAACCTAACACGAAGGGGATGACGGGGGCTTCGTTCGCTCGCTTCGCTCGCTCACTCTAGCCCCCGTCATCCCCTTCGAACCTAACCTATCCGTGTCGGGGTTACCCTTAACCATCGGTGTGCGGCTGCACCTAGTTCTAGCCGCTATGATGAAGGCTAAACCTAGTTCTAACCGAAGATAAGTAGGATAGATTTAAGTTTAACCGCATGTGGCCGGCTGCACCTAGTTGTACCCGGCTAAAACTAGGTGTAGCCGCACTTCGGCTATTAGCCGTAACATAACATAATATAATACACATAGCAAACTTAAAAAGCGTATTTCTGTTAGAGTATAGTTTGTAATTATAAAATATGTGGAGGCATAATTTGTTTGTATTTGTAGAAACTATGTATGTAATCATTCATCCTAAAGACGTCCACTGCTGGACATAGGCCTCCCCCAGGCATCGACACATCCGTCCGCCGGTCCTGTGCTCCATGTTGGGGGGATTTGCCATAATCGCCACGTTTGGCAAGCGGGTTGGCGATCGCAGTATGTTTGTTTAAGTACTCAGAGAACGCTGCTGTTCATCCTCTAGTGAATCCCTTAGTATCTAGAAACTATGTATGTAATATTTCATAATTCTAATAGATATTTTAGAAGGAAATTGCTTTTGGATTTCACCATGTGTATAGATATTATTAATACTTGTGTCTGTATATAAATATAGTGCACTAGTACTTTTTAGATCTAACTTATATTATTAACGATTTAATTTATCCTCTGCTGAACCTGGAAGTACCATTCAGCAACTACAATGAGCTATGAGTAGCGGTAATCGGAATTTTCATATTCAGCAAACGAAATGGACGGAATATTTCGGTAAACTTGGCAAGTCAACCGTAGCGACAACGTAGCACGATACGGAGATCAAACTATGAACGACACGCTGGAATTCTGATTCTCGTGAATTGTGCACGTTTACTAGAATCACCTTTTTGTGATTTTGAAACCAGGCATCACTAGTACTATTTTAGAAATTGTTAAAAAAATATATGCAAGTACGCAGGAAAATAATTATAAAACACTTCACGCGCCTGAGTACCTAAATCGTAAACGTACATATCAGTATGATATGTAGGTATGTAATCTATCTGATAATAATAATTAGATTTGATTCTAAAAACGAGAAAAATCACGTATTATTTAATTACATGAATTGTTAATAATCTTCTTCTTCTCTCGTGTTAGCAAGAGCCATACGAAAATAGCTCATGCTGTGGTGAAAAAATTAGCCAGTCAGCAAGGTTGGTAGCGGGGCTGCCTGCCCAGGGTGCGCCGGACATACTTAAATATCGTCACTCGTGAAGGCTCTTTTCATACACCCCAATAAATTGTTTATAATTTCAAATAACAAATGACTAATGACTTCGGTCGCTGCTTCTTCTATTGCAAAATCCAATTTCAATCTTATTTAACAATGGTTAATTAACCCTATAAAAATACCGGTTACGAAAAAAACTTTCCGACCATTTATTTTATGAAAACAGCCGGAATTCGATTAAGCCCGATTAAGGGATCGACGAAAACTTCAATTCTGCTGAAAAAAATCCTTTTTATCGAGCCAGCATTATGAAGACGGTAGGTGAAAAGAGTAAATGGTGCGAAATAATCCGAACTCTTAGTTCTCCGCAGCTGAAAACGAATTTATTGCCCCTCGATACTCATACAGCCGGGTTTTATTGACACCTTTAATAACAAACCGACAGGCATATATTGCAGTTGCCAATACTGCATTAAGTGGATTCTATGAAATACATTGTACCGATATTTTTAGTATTTACAGTACAAATATTTTGTGTTCAATTTTGTTTTTCATTTGTGTGATTTGCATATCAAAATCGAGATTTCGGTGCCTGACAAAAACTCGTGTAACAGCTGCTTGTTATTATTGTGGCTGTCGTAGGCTATGCTCGTTTACGCTCTTTGCGGGGGTGGGTAGACCTTGGAGGCCTTGGAGCTGTATTGAGTTCAATGTAACAATATGTAGGTACTATTAGAAACCACATCAAACGTAGCCACATGAAAACAATAGATGTACAAACGCACAATATATAGCGCAGTTCAGACTACTACTACAACTTTACCCAAAAGTCAATAGTTTAAGAGAAATAGCTGACAAAAGATGTCAAAAAAAATGCTGAAATCAATTAATCCTAAGTTATGATCAGCTGTGTTTAAATTTTAGATCGTATATGGGGTCATGAATTAGAAGCATCATTTTCTGAATTTGTAACTAAAGCAGGGATGAATAACTTTTGAAAAAAAAAACAGCTTTTCCTACATTTAGGTATGTTCGCATAACTCGTCAAAATGTAGGGAATAGCTGTTTTTTCAGCGATTTCCGTTTTGGTCCCATAGTAAAAGTTGTTCATAATGATGAGTACAAGCAACCTCACTACAAACCTTGTATAGCGAAATAGTATAGCGTAGTCTGAACAGACGCTTAAGACACAATTATGCAATCAAATAAGTCAAAGATACTGTATGAACCGTGACGGAAGGTTCGTCTCATTCTATTATTACTCTTTTTAGCTTTTTTTGCCGTCGGAATCCTTGTTATAATATTACTGGTTGCTAGCGAATTGCTTAGGTACATAAGTAACACAATAACCGACTTTCCTCACTTAACTTTTTCAACTTACTCGATACCAAGCCACCAATTATTTATTTCGGCGTATTTTTCCCAGAAAATATCAATCGATTCAAAAATTGTTAAAGTCCCACGCACGCTTTTGAAAGAAATCACGTGGAAAAAAAAACGTGCCGAAAGCCAAACTAGTTTTCCGTTCTGACAGAAATTCAGGAAAAAAAAAGACATGAAAAATCACAGTGTTGTTAAAACTTTCACGTAAAACTGAACGGACTTTTGGCGTATTCGTTAGTCGGTTACCATGCATAACGTAAGCTTTGCAAATAACGTCTGACGAAAGTTATGTATTTTCGTATTTCAAACAGGTGAGTGACGTTTTTTTTTTTTTAATTTTACGAATGCGTCCGTTGCAGCAACAAGTTTTTAAAATAAACGTAAGTTTGGTGAAAAAATTATAGAGTATGCGATGGATGAACTTTAAAAATATAAATTGAAGCACAAATTATGCGGAGCGGTGTTAAGCAGTGATAGCTTAACGGTTGAACGCACCTTTGACTTTTTGCATTAATTTGCGGATTATAATTTGATTATCACTTGCATTGAAGGTGAAGGAAAACATTGTTAGGACACGTGCACACCTGAGAGGGCTCCATAAAGTTCTCGATGATGTGTTTAGTCCGTCAACCCACACCTGGCCAGCATGGTGGACTTAGGGTGTTTTTAGTGTCATGCGGACTTCGTCACGCACGCGGTTTTGACCCCATGCGTGCCGGTCACAATTCACCTTTTCGTGCATGGATCACCCATCATAATAAACACGTGTAGGTATGGAAAGGCGAAATTCAGGCGCCACGCATGCGGGTCAAACCTGTGTGCGTGATGAAATCCGCATGACACTAAAAACACCCTTAGACTTCGGGCCCTTTTCCTGTCATGCGGATTTTCGCCCGTCCGCAGATCTGGTCCGCGTGCAGGCTGCCCGCATCTTATCATTTCATACATGTTTTTCCTATCATGCGGGCAGCACGCGCGCGGATCGCGGATTGGCTGCGGGAGCGCAGCCCGCGTGCGTGCTAACCAGATGCGGGCGGCGTTCTTCTGCCTTCAGTCTTGTTTTTACTGTGACGTGGTTCGCACGCATGGCCATAGTACGCATATAATCGCGAACAAAAATGAAAATTGATAAAGAGAGAGAGATTTTTAAAGTGCACTTTCGCCTTTTGTTGTGGGACAAGCAGAGCAAAACGAACTTTACAAAAACTAGATCTTGATCTAGTTTCAAGATATGGATCTACTCTGAATTGTTTTTTACATTTTTTATTTTTGAAAATGACTGCGATAATTACTTTTTTAAAGTTCATCTTTGTGCACAAGTTTAGTCACTGGCGACACGCATGACACTGCAGCGGTAACCGAAATCTTTGTCCTGCTTGTGGCCAGAAGAGTGCTATCACCCGCATGCGGACCAGATCCGCGCGCGGGCGAAAATACGCATGATAGGAAAAGGGCCCTTAAACCTTCCTCCGTCTGAGAAGAGGCATGTGCCCAGCAGTGAGACAGTAATAGGCTGATTATGTTGTGTTATGTATTCGGTGTATCGTTTGCATATCGTTGTTTGTATATCGTTATACATTCATGACGCTCCGCCGATAGCACAATGATTCAAAAATATGAATAAATTATCAATTAAACCCACCATTTATTCTTGATTTCATATTGGGGTTTAAAATTATGTTTTTCGTATCACAATAATTTATAAATACCATGACAAATGAAAGACATTCAGTTAAACAACAATAAAATAGATGCTTTTATCTGTACTTGTTATAAAACAAACGAGTTTACAGTTATTCTTAATAGCAAAGAGAAATAAACATAATAGTTTTCAACGCTCTTGTAAATGTCGTGGATAAATTGAAACCATTTTGAAATAACGAATGGGCGATCGAGTATTTCTGCTTTTTTTTTCCTTATGCTCAATATAGAAAACGGGAAAATACAAAATGCGATCAAGCTCGTTCCAGATAAAGGTAATGAGCTCTGCTCAAGAGCCTATACTTTTTGTATTAAATTGACAACGCACTCCGCAATAGTTATAAAAAATTCATGTCCTACTCTCTCTTTTAGTAGTTTCCGCCTCAATGCCAATTGGTTACTATCTACGCAGTCATTACCCGGGTACTTTTGTGAAATTCTCGGAACGATAATATTTATTTTCTAGTTTCACAGTATCCACCTTATTAGTGTTCGTATTCTTGTAGTTAACAGTTTTAAAAAAATGTTCCAGGCAGGTACGATTTACGCTTTTAAAAATAAATTGGGTCAGAGTCCTACTTTTGTCCATACTGCGTAAAATAAATGCAACTAGAGGAAGTTGACTTAAGCCGCTCGAGGCAACGAATAAATTTGCTTCAAAATCATTTCAGAACACGTTTATTTTTCAAAAAAGGAAATGTAAACACAGCCGAACTATGTACCTACCACTTTAAAAATGTTTTATTCAATAGAAGAGAGTTAGGTGGTGGCAAACGTTTCATTATTCTAATGCCTGCGGTGGGCGGTACCTAGATAGCCCAGGTGTTGCGAAGTAAATGTAAATATTTTATTGTGGAGGCACAAACAGCGCCTGAGAGATCAATAAAATTTGTTTGTTTTGTAAAATGCTCTCTGTTGTCTGCTTTATAGATTGTGAACATGAATTATTCAAACATACGAATGGAGGAGTACCAACCAGTCCATTTGTTTTAATGTTTGCCTGACGAAACGTATAACTTTCGGACATTTTTTCGCGAATATGATGTAAAGCTTATTTGGGTAGGTATAATTAATTTCGGACTTCGGTAATGTTTCACCAATCGAGGTCCTTTTTCCGTCGTCCATTATGATCAGTCATTATTGAATGAATTCAATTAGTTTAGGTGACGGTACACAAGAGATTGTCGTGTTAATGCCTGATTATTAATTAAGGTAATCTGTTAATATGGAAATAGGACAGCTACCTAATTATCTAAAGTAAGAACCTTCTGATTTCAATAACTAGATTTTCTAGTGTCACTTTATAGAAAGCTCTATTGTGATGTAATAATTCAGTTAACCTTTATGTCAGTTTTAACTTCAACTAGAAACTTTGCTCACTGTCAACCAAAAACTCTACATAATCCTGTAAACTAAGATCACATAATAAGACGGGAAAAAATTGGCACCATATCAAAACCCAATCTTTAGACGCAGAGAAATCCAATCCACTCCACCGACTCAAATAAATCCAATCCGAAAAGAATACCAACGCACTGATATAACTTAATCAAATCCAGACAGGTAGTAAAAAATCTGCTTTCGTAACATTCCTTGAGATTCTTGATAGACCCTTAACCATACTGTTATGGTTAATCGGGATACGTCGAGTGGATTACAGGCAAGTTACAGGCGTGCTTCGGTACGACAGGCAAACATTACGGGCGTGAGCTCGAAAACTCAATTACTGACGCCCGTTTCTATTAGTACCCACATACGTAGGGCTACCTCGCTATCAATATCTTGGAGGGATTTGTCATGTGGATGTAACATGTTTGTTTAATGTAGTTTGAGTTTAGTAGTGGTATAGTTGGAGTTTAGTAATGTAATAGTAGGTAGTTGTAGGGACTGTAAATATATACTTTTTAACCATGGGCCTTCTCATACGTGAATTAAAGTACGAGTTCGTAGCCGATTGCATACAGCAGCAGCATACGACGTGTCGTTATGACACTACTGGTTTCTATGTATTTCTATAAAATACCTACCGCAGCTAGCGACACGTCTCTCGACTACACGTCGTACGACCGCAGACGACGTGTTGTCCGACCGTAGATCAGTAGTGCCACCGATGCTGGAGCGACGAAACGTTGAATCTTTCTCAAAAAATTAGTTTTTCCAATTCCGAGGAAGAAAAACTGATAAACCAGGTGGCCCAATATCCTGCACTGTACGATGCATCTAACAAAAACAAAAGATACGAAAGTAAATCGCGACCGCTAATCCCAAACATCTTGTCTCTCGGAACATTCAGAACTAACTGGAATACGACGTATCGTCTGCTGCAGCCATCTGCTGTTGGCTTCGAAATCATGACTGCAGCGACATAACGCTGCGACGTGTCGCTACGACGAGTCGTAACGACACGTCGTCTGCTGCTGCTGTATGCAGGCTACGAACTTGTACCTTTAGCTTACTGTTCATCATAGGTCTAGATCTACGATGAACAGTAGGCTAATTCACGTAATTTCAGGACGCGCCGATTAATTTGCAGTGACGCTGCAGTTAGGAAATAATCTTTATAATATAAATGTATTGTACAAATAAACTTACATTAAGCACTAGCTTCCACACTAGAATTCCCTGTGTCGTGGAAGCTAGGCGAAGTTAAGTTCACGCAAGCATATCTGACAGCGATCGCCTATTAAAAGAACACGAAAAGCGTTGTTTTGATTGAAACTTAACTGCAACTACACTGCAACTGAACTTCTTTGGTTAGAAAGAAAGAAAATAAATTTATTCAGCCAAGGACACAATGACAGCATAAACAATAAAAAAACCTAAAAATAATTAAACATACACATGTTATGGCGTCGAGCATGCCCATGCCGAAAGGGTCACCAACTCAGCATATGCTGGGCGTCAAACACCCAGCGCTGATTTTCAGTTGGTACCCTTGGTGTTAGGAGGAGCCCGTGATTAAATAATTACAGCCGCATAGATCGATCTTCCGGGTTAAGCCACGCTTGCCGAGGTTGGTCTGTGGATGGGTGACCATTTACCATAGCGAGTTTCCTCCGTGCCTCGGAAAGCACGTAAAGCCGTTGGTCCCGGTTGTCATTTGTAGATCTTTGACAGTCGTCACTGTTGGTCAGAAGCCAGAAAGTCTGACAACCAGTCTTACCAAGAGTATTGTATTACCCAGTTACTGGATTGTGGAGGTCTGATAGGCAGTCGCTCCATGTAAAATACTGATATTCAGCTGCATCCGGTTCGACTGGAAGCCGACCCCAACATAGTTGGGAAAAGGCTAGGCAGATGATGATGACCCTTGGTGTTAGGTGAATTAAGTCCCAGTTGTGAAGAGACATTGCTAAAATCATCACGCTTGGCAAACGAATACGTATCAGTAATCAGTGATCATGGATTGTTTACAGGGCCTCGTGGTAAAATAAGAACCGCACGGATCGTACGAGGTTAAGCTGCGCTTGCTGTGGTCAATTCATGGATAGGTGACCGTTCGTTACAGATCGAGACTTCGATACTGTGCCTCGTAGAGCACGTTGAACCATCGGTTCCTGTTGTCATTCAAATATCACAGGTAGTCAGAAGCCGAAAGTTTGACAACTTGTCTTATCCCTTATGATGTCGGTATTGCCCGTCTGGGTTACGGAGATCTGACGCTATCTGTAAAACACAAATATTCAGCTGCATCTGTACCCCAAGTGTGAGTTTTTTTACGTTACTACTGTAGTTGCGTCACGCCAAAAATGTATGAAAATTTAGGCAGCGCCTCTAGCGCCGAATAGCGTGACTAAAAATTTGTTTGACATTTTTGGCGTGACGCAACTACAGTAGCATTGTAAAAAACTCACACTTGGGGTACTGGTTTGATTGGGAACCGACCCTATAGTTGGGAAATATCTATATTGTTATTAGCGCACAAAAGTCCCCATTTCCGCTAGTCACCTACAACACAACACCCACAAGAAAAGTTAAGTTTATTCTTTTCCGATCCGGGAATCTAAAAACAAAACTGGGAAACGAAAACTTGTATTTCCATCTATCTTTCTTTCTAATTATATTACCAACAACCCTACTCGTATTGTACCTTGTTTTAGATCATTTCTGCCTCTCCCACGCATAATCTCACACGGCATTGTGTGTGATAGGTAAGCAAACTGTTATAACGTAAATATGTTTACATGTACGCCTTTAGGGCGTTACTACGAGAAGTTTGTAAACTATCCTGTGCATCTGACTATGTTATGTGTATGCGTAACTCTATTAGGTTATTATTGCTTAATTTTGGCTTTTGTGATGTTTTGAGAAAGGATTAAGACTTTGTGAGACGTATTTTGTAATGTCGTGATAGTCAGGGGTTATAGACCCGCTTGTGAAGCACCGGGTTGCGCGTTCAAACCCTTCGTCGTATTCCTGTATCAATGTGACGTTTTAATGTCATATGTATTTTCTTAGCTATAATCTAATACGCCATTGACATACCTACTACGTTGAAAGAAAAAATCTTAAGGAAACCTGGACACAACCCTTTATAAGGCAGAAGATTTTAGGAAAAGTAAATAACAAAGAATTTGGTATTTTTTTATAATACAATAAATAAAGAAAAGAAAAAAGAAATTTTTAGGTGTCATTTTATTTTTATTACAGAAAATAGAAAATATGTAATATTGCCAGGTTTAAAAATAAAAATATAACAAGGAGGCTTTCGCGAAATCTTCCAAAAAAGTTGGTGGCGGAAATATTACCACTGCCGTATTTATAAAGGGTTGGTCTAACGCCGCGAACCCGCAGTGAGCATTTGTGGTGATCATTTCTCTGTATGAGAAGAGGCCTTAGCCCTGCAGTGAGACAGTTACAGGCTAATATTTATTTAATTTAAGATGTATTTAGAAAGTTATAGAACTACTCGCGTTATCTTCAGCTTGATGGCTGCGGCAAGCGGTGGTCAGTGATAAACTAGAAAACTACCTAAGTATTACAATGTTCATACCTTTCTGGTTTCAGCGACGAATAAGCGCTTGCTTCTTGTATTTTAGTTTCTACGCTATGCTATCAAGCATATAAAATGATCTCGACCCGATAAGAGAACACCACGTGATATCAATGGTTTTGACTACTTCGTATGACAATCAGAAGAGAATGAGATATCCATCATGACTTTGTATGGAGGCAGACGAAACGGCGGCCCACGTGCTACTAAACTGCCCTGAGGTTGCCATATTCAGGGCAACATCGGCAACCCAAGGAAATATACGTCGGCAACCCGAGTACTCTCCGAGAGATCGCCAGCAACTTAAAAGTTTCGCTGGCTTTCTCGAGGTGTTGGAGTGGATCTAATAAAATTTATTCCCATCCACACGCAAAATACGCGCTTTGTCGTGGAGTTGACACGAAAGATACTAAAATAACTGTAAATGAATATGGAATCTCAGATCATAAAGGTATATTACTCAGTAAACAAAATATGTTGCCTAATGAAAGGAAAACATGGTGCATAAATAAAAGAATATTTAATGAAAAAAACACTCTAAACTTCAAATCAGAACTAGGGAAAATAGATTGGGAAACAATTATCACTAAAAATAACAACGTTAACATTAATTACGAAGCATTCCATAATACAATATATAGTTTATTAAATAAATGTTACCCCAAAACGCGAATAAAAATAAAAAATAAACATAAAACTACATGGTTAACAGCCGGATTGAAATCATCTTGTAAACAAAAACGCCTACTAAAAACATTTATAACACTAAACGATAACCCTATTTTAAATAACTATTATAAAAAATATGAAAACATATTTAAAAAATGCGTAAATAAATCAAAAAGACTTCATTACATACAAAAAATTAATAAAAGTGACAACGTATCAAAAACAATGTGGCAAATCATAAAAGAGCGTACAAATAAAACAACGAAAAGGATTAGAAATAATATTAAATTAAAAGTTCAAAATAAAGTCACAGACGAGCCTAACATAATAGCCAATGCATTCAATGACTTTTTTGTTAAGGTCGGGGGTACACCTGGCACCCAACCAGGTCGCCCAGTCCAAACACGCTCGGAGAATTCCATATATATAGAACCAGTCGACCCACTTGAAATTTTCTCCATAATATCCAACCTTAAAAACAAACAAAGTTTCGGTCATGACGAACTTCCCCCCACTCTAATAAAAAAATGTGCCCAACAATTCGTGATGCCACTGGTACATCTTATAAATCAATCGTTCTCAGAAGGTATTGTCCCAGACTTACTAAAAATCTCTATTGTAAAACCGATACATAAAAAAGGCGACCGAACTGAGTGTACTAATTACCGTCCAATAGCCCTTTTGCCAACCTTTTCAAAAATAATAGAAACCGCAATATCAAAACGCCTCTATGCATTCTGCGAAAAATTTAACATCTTTGATGAAAATCAAAACGGTTTTAGGAAGAATAGATCTACCACATTTGCAGTACACCGATACATCCAACAAGCTCTAAATTACATAAATGACAGGAAATACGCTATAGGTATTCTGCTCGATATGAGTAAAGCATATGACAGGGTATCATACAACATCTTGCTAAACAAACTGGAAGGTGTTGGAGTTCGAGGTGTTGCCCATGATTGGTTCTCCTCTTATCTCAATTCCCGCACGCAGTATGTTGAAATTGAACATCTTAATACACAAACCGGTGAAATATCACATGTCCGTTCTAAAAAAACTGATTTAAAAAACTCCATTCCACAGGGCAGCGTACTTGGTTGCCTACTGTTCCTGTTATATATTAACGACCTCCCAAAAATCATAGACACAGTAAGCATCCTATTCGCTGACGACATATCAGTAATATTCCCATGCAAAAACAACTTAGATTTAAGCACTAAAATTAACAAAACCCTATCCGAAATTGTTGCATGGCTCGAAGACCATAACCTTGAAGTTAACTTTACTAAAACCAAAATTATGCAATTCCATCCATATCAAAAAAGTCCACTACTAATCAACTATTCCCACCACAACACAATATTAGAATGCGTTAAATCATTTAAACTATTAGGCTTACATATAGATACCAACTTAAACTGGAAATCCCACATCCATAACATAAGTGGAAAACTATCTAGGTTCACATATGCATTACTTCAATTAAAAAAAACAACAGACTTAAAATCAGCAACTGCTGCCTACTATGCATATGCACACTCTTGGCTTATGTATGGAATTATTCTATGGGGTAACAGTACAGATGCAGGTGTTCTATTCAAATTACAAAAGAAATGCATAAGAATCCTGGCAAACATCGACGGAATGGACAGCTGCAGACCACACTTCACTGAACTTGGCATACTAACATTACCATCCATGTATATCTTTGAAATCTGTCTATTTGTCAAAAAACACATTCACCTATTTTCCTTAAAGAAAGACCATTACACATACCCTCGTAACTTAAGAAATAAAAATTCACTTGCTCTACCAACATCAAACTTATCTATATTTCATTCTGGACCACATGTAATGTGTGTTAAAATATTCAACAAAATACCACAACAATTAAAAATCACAACTAGTTTCAATATATTTAAAATTAAATTAAAAAAATACTTGTCTCAAAAATGTTACTATTGTTTAAAAGAGTTTTTCGAGGACAGAACCAAACTATAACTTAATGTAAAATATGAATACAATATAATAAATAATACAAATGTGATACAATAATTAAGTAATAAAATATAGTACCTACAGTTTAAAAAGGATTTTCGAGGACAGAACTAAGCTGTAACTTAATGTAAAATATGAATACAATATAATATATAACATAATGATTTATCTAAATAATATTCATATATAAATTTATAACAATAACATTTATAAACTAAATAATAGTATTTAATTGTAATTTTATTTTATTTGTATAATTAATAAAATAATAAAATTGTGTTGCTGCGCCCTAACAGGGTATCATGTATGAGCCTATAAAACATTGTAACATCTTAAGTACTCATGATTGCAATAAACATTTGAAGTTTGAAGTTGCGGAAAAATGCCCGCTAAACCAAACCATACCAGGATAGCCATTATGGCCAGGCAACAGCCCAAAAAATAATCTAAAACATGCTTGATAAATTACATTTTTTTAGCAGAATTACAAAATTAACCTTTCGGTAAATTTTTCGCTGTTAAACACAAACCTAGGGGATTTTTCCGTAAAATTAATTTTGCTTTTAGCTTACAATATAAGCAGAAATTAAAACCACAAAGCTAACCACGTCCGCCCGTTACAGTAAATGAGCTAGTTACTTTTATCTAGTTAGTTACTGTTATTTAAGAGCCACTTCGTTTCTATGTGTAGTTCTCGGCTAAGAATAAGCCATCCAATTCCTTCCCATGGAAGGCGACTAAGGGATTCACTAGAGGATGGGCAGCAGCATTCTCTGAGTATTTTAACAACCATACTGCGATCGCCAACCCGCCTGCCAAGCGTGGCGATTATGGCAACCGCCCCCCCCCCCCCCCGCCCCCGGACGTCTTTCGGCTGAATGATGATGATAAGGTAAATACTGCCCAACCCTTCTATACTCTCCGTACAGGCTTGATGTTTAGTTTACAGCTCTTTGGTATTATGCTCGAAAGCGTGTTTGTATCTGAGATCCTCGGTTGATAACCAGGCCAGGCAAAGTGTTGGAAGTGTGGATGTACAGATACCAGCACATCAAGCTACCCGAAACTGTCAACATTTCTCAATCAACCTTGAACCTAATACGTCTGCGATATAGATGAAAATCTATTGACGTTTGACAGACTGTTGTAGCTTTATGTGCTGACGTCTGTACAACAGTTGAGCACCTCTGTTCTAACCTTTCGTGAATAATTTGCTAGCGTGATAATTTGTTTCTCCATAGTTCAAATATAGAGCTTCGTTCCGGAAGCCTTAATACCACGTATGAACTCACTCTTGGTTGTTTAGGCCGCATAAGCTTCACACCAGCCCATGAATGTTATGGTAGTAATAACATTATCTATTATTTCTAGCCAACAAGCTAATGCTGCTCCCAATCCTCTTCATATAAATGCAGCTTAGAGTATATTATTAAAAAGCAACCGGCCGTCATGAAAATATTACCGTTTTATTCGCAGTCGTGTGAAAATAAACGCGGTGGATTTTCTTAAAATTTCACTTTTGGCTCGTCGGACGGGCCGAGTCTGCGAGGATGACGTTGCATTATGCATTTTGCTAACGAACGCGTGCTGTGAGAGCCGCGTACGGAAAATTTGAATAGAAAATGTTAAACTGAGCAAAAGTTTTCATGCTTCTACTTAGGCAAGTTCTAAAAGAAACAAAAGTGCGGAGCTACGTTGGATGACGACCGTTAAGAGCAGATTTTTCGGTATTAATAAGCTTTATTATCTGAGGTTAAGGGTCCTTTTCCACCAGAGATGTGCTATGCAACGTTGCTATGGATGTGTTTGATATCCACCAATCATATTCATTGGTCCACATAGCATAGCACTGGTGGAAACTGATTCAGCTAAGCTACGTTTGTTATATGGAAGGATGCGTGCTATGGATGGTCGCGAGTGGTGTAGGTATGTGCAGAGCAGTGTACCTACAGTAGGCGCGCGTTTCATAGCACATCTTACTCGCACCGCTACATAGCTAAGCATCAGTGGAAACGGTCACATAGTTTCGTCGCTTAGCTTTTACATTCTCACAGCATAGCTGCATAACACATCTCTGGTGGAAAGGCACTCTTAAAGTCATTTAATTAGAGCATAACCTGCAGTGAGATTCTTTATCTCTTCTTGTGTCGACAGAAGCTGCACGAGAATAACTCGTGCAGCTCTGTGCTAAAAAGTTTAGCCTCTCTGAGACTCTTATAACATAACATTAATATAACATCACGCCTGTACTCCCCGAAGGGTTGGGCAGAGATATATCATACACACACATTTGGCCGTTATGTTTAAGTCCCATCTAATAGGGGGTGAGCCTAATGTTATCAACCGGGCACAAATCCAGAATCCAGGCTGCTACTGAGCCTGCCAGTTTTGCAGAGTTTGTTCGTAAGAGTTACCGCGGCCCTGGAACGCAAAGGGCATTAGGAGGAACACGGATGGGTTTTAGTCAGTAAGACTCTGACACTCCCTTCCGCTCTGCCCAGAACGGAAGAAGTCATTTGATGATTTCCACCCTTAAAAAAATAAAAAAGGCTGCTACTGAGAAATTCCACACGGAAAAACCCAATACCACTTTGTCCGATCTGGGGTCCAACCCAAGACCTCACGCTCAGCAGTCGCGCTTGCGACCACTAGACCAACGAGGCAGTCGGTGTACGTTACGGTGAGCTTCTTTATCGGCACGAGCTGCACGAGAACAGCTCGTGCAGCTCGTGTTAAAAAGAATATCCTCTCTGAAACTCTTTTATTGCACCCCAAATTTGCGCCAATATGCAGGTAAAGTCTTTTGAAAAACATTATTATGCAGATTAATTCGGAAAGTACCTAGGGACTCATGAACAGCAATAAATTGCACGAACTATCACGCTAGGTAAGTACTGCGGTCGTGAACAATGATAAACAGTAATGTAGAGGATGAAACATTGTTATGCGATGCACACCCATTTGCTGATCAATGAATTTCCATCTTGTAAACTAAGGAGAAACTAGAATGTTTAAACCTGTGTACTATTTACCGAAGAGGCAGACATAAAACTTGAAAAATACTTAGTATTTTTAGTTATCTACATCATTGGCGTAATAGTCGCAAGCGCGACTGCTGAGCATGAGGTCCTGGGCTCGATTCCCAGGTCGGGGAAAGTGTTATTGGGTTTCTCCGTGTAAAATTTCTCAGTAGTAGCCTAGATTCTGGATTATACCTGGTTAATGACAATAGGCTCGCCCCTTAAACTTGACTCAAAAATGATAACGAAATGAGAGTGGATACTATACAAGGTTAGTCGGAAAAGGGGGAGATTCGGGGAGGAGGGGGGGATTCCGCAGGTCAATGCAAGTGTTAAAATTTCAAAATTCGATAATGTTTATTTCTATGTAAAATAATTTTTATTTTAGGTTTTTAAAAAAATCTCGTCCCTACTTTAGTTACGAATTCAGAAAATGGAGCTTCCAATTCGTGATCCCAAATATGACTTCCAATGTAAACACAGCTGATCATATCTGAGGATAGATAGATTTTAGCATATTTTATGTAATTTTTGAACAGCTATTTCTCTTGACTTTTGGGAAAAGTGGTAGAACAAAAGTTACTCACTATTATGGGTACTTTAATTCCCTTTTGGATTAGTACCCCATTTCTGACTAACCTTGTATACCTCAGTCCATCCCTTCGGCATGCAGGCGTGATGTTTTGTTATGTATTTTTTCAGTTTTTAATCTAGTTTGTCGGTAACGGAGTAATGTCCCATAGAAGTGAGACTGTTGCAATTTTTACCAGGTACCTTCAGTTCTATAAAAATCGATAGACAACAGTTCTATCTTCGAACCTGGTCGGGACAGCGGTTCTTCCATGATGAATTGCTTGACAATAATTCGAAGTGACAGCGTAATTACACGAAGGACCAAGTAAATCTAGCTCTCCAAACAATTGTATCGGTCAACTAGATGGGCAAGTACTAAGGTACTAAGTGAAAGTGATGTATTGAGCGCGCAGTACAGATGGGCTCTTTGGTTCAACGGGATTACCTACAGGGAATTCTGATGAACGTAAAGGACATCAAGTATAAATTGTATTACATATTTTTACTTGCGTGTCATGCAAAATTTTCGAAGAAAAATCTTAAATGCTTAAGATACTCCTATGAGTTTGTAGCTGTTAAGCTGTGTACGGACTAAGCGTTCCAATGTACGCGTCATCTACGTATGTTGAATACGCGTACAGGCTAATTGAGCGTTCACGTCTTTGTGTACGCGTTGCTGCAGGTACGGACTAGCGTTCCTGTGTACGAGTAACCGACTACGCGTACATTGGAACGCTTGGTCCGTACAAGGCTTTATAATTTTGGTGCTCCTCTTAATCCTGGAATTTGTGACCTAATATCCGCTTTATTTAGGCTTTACTGTAACGGAGCGAGCGTGCTCAACCGTATCATCTCAGTGAATAAAGGTGCAAGACATGGTCGTTGGCAATCCCCAATAAAACTTTATATTAAGAACAGGAATGTTTCCGTTTCCTCTGTCTATGGTTGACTGCCGACACGGCACAGTGATTGTTTGCAATGACTATATTATATTAGAGGAACTCAGTAAAAGACATTTCTTCTAGCTTTTCTAACTTCCATAAGACATGCAACAACTTACAACTGCGCAATGGTAAGATCAATGCTGTTGTGAATGCACTGGATGGAAAGCTACCCAGTGCTCATTATTCATTTCCCATATTAAAACTTTTATTGATCAGATAGACTTGATCGTGTCAAGCAATGAACTGCGATAGGCTGAGGCCATCTTTAGATTAATTATAATATCGTAGACAATATTTTGACCACGAAAAATATTGATCATGCCTCAAAGTGTTATTCTTCCATTCATCCGCAGATCAGAACGTAATGGAAAGAAAATGGAATGAAGTTATCCACACTAACATAAACAAGTGTAATTTTATCGAGGTCGGGCTTTCTCCAAGACAGTTTACCTGCTCCAAGGACACTTCAAATACGTTCCAATATTTTCCCGCTGGCATCGGAATATTCGTCCATTTCTGCGGTGTGTCCTGCGACTTACGTGACCACTGCCACTTCAATTTACCGACTCTTCGAGTTATATTAGAGACCTCAATTTTCCGTTTCTCATTGTGTTGTCTGTTATATGTTAGAATAATAGAGATTTACGAATGCAATGATTTCTGATATTTCGGCGAACCTCCCACTCTATTTGTTATAAATGCGAATGTGAGTTATAGTTTTCACCGATAAGCTGCAAAACCGATTTTCATTATATTTGGTAGAGGTATTTAATACCCTGTAAGCATGTGGAAATGAGGTAAAACCCATACCCTAAAATGGCAAAAAAACACTCTCCTAGTAGCACGGGCACGTAGCAGTGATTTTTTTATTTGCCAGTTTAATGCTATGATTCGTAATAGGCATGTTGACAGCATCAATAAATTGCAAACCTAATTAGTCCGCCAGTTAGTTTTGAAAAATAATGGACACGTATTTTTTCTTTTGTTAAATCTATGAATATTTGGAACGATAAAACGCATCAAAAGTCTAGAGTGGGGGCTTTGTGACATCAGAAGCAAGTAAAATTGTAGTTGCTTGTGATGTTTTGCCAATTTTAAAAGTATCGCATCTTCGTTAATTTTGGTTTACGTAACAAAAGAAAAAATACGGTTCAAATATTTTTTGATAATCTTACTGATGGACTAATTAGATTTTTTCAGTCAAATACCCTATTTTAATTTCATAATTTATTCCACATATTATTCGATTATTGCCAATCTGCGATTTTAAAGAACGCTCGAAAATAGTTCAAGCTCTCTTTACAACGCATTAAATTCCATATTCTAGTAGATACTCGAACATGAGTAGCTACTAACACGGGTTATGACGGATTTAAATCTTACGGATGAATTTTCAAAGCTTATTTTTTTATCGTTTCAATTTTTTTATCAAAATCGAGCATTAGCGTTATAAACAGGAATACCATGAAATACTGTAATTTTAGAAGCTGTAATTTCAAAATATTTGAAGGCACTCCAAAAATCTAATCATCAATTAAAATCGAGCATCCGTGTTATTGCATTAATTGGATTCTGTTTCGCATCACGTTGTTTAATCGATTCAGTGCATCGGACTAATATACGAAATATTTTGTTCTTTACAATATTTTACCATTAATTATGTCTACAGTAGCCAAATATAAATTAAAAATATTTACTGTGAACTTCAGAAGTTATAAGTAGTTTTGTCTAAAAGGTTTATTTAGATTTTCTGCAAATTCGAATAGTTTAGGTAGACATTACTGTTACCCTTCGTTTGGAAAACAAAACTCCGTGGCACAATCCGCGGGGCTCCTAAAATTATTTACCTTTCATTCCGTTCACTAAATGAGTAGGTTTATTGGATCAAGTCCAGAAAGCTTTGCCCTTAATTGGGGCTTTCCGACAAATAACTTTTCTGTTTTCTCAAACTCGGACAGCTCTTAAATAATGTTCTTAATTAAATTTGTGCACAAAATGAAATAGCTTATGATAATTACTTATACATAGTTAAGCTGTAATCGGGCGATACGTTTTTATTATCATCATTAATCTGGCTAATGAATGAGGAGAGGAAGAGGGAGGACAAAGAAAAGATGGATGCATTGTGTGAAGAATGATATGAAAGAGAAGGGAGTCAGTGATACGATGACGGGTGACAGGACGGAATGGAAGAACAAAACATGTTGCGCCAACCCCATGTAAAATGGGATAAGGGCAGGAAGATGATGATGAATCTGGCTAATGAATATGGCTGCCTGAAAATTCTCTCGCTTTGCGTCTGTTGACACTTTCAATCGTCAAAATTCAAGTAGCTATCTCCATAGGATAAGGAAAATCTTTATTAAAAAAATTTGGCAGACAGGCACAAAATCAAGCAAATCTGCAGGTATCTGAATATGCTATTTCTATAAACCATTATCTATTTATTTTATTGCAGTTTCTATCTGTACCTAACCTGCCTTAACCAAAACCATTTACTCAATCAAATTAGATAAATGAAGAATGATTCAATTGTCTGCGAAATTGCTTACATCCTTCTAGTAATAAAGATTGACACACGTGAACTACGTCCAATAGAATAATTATTGAATGTCAATAGACATGAGTACTGTAAACTCATATGTTGAACACTTTGAAGTGGTGTAGGTTAATATCTTAATTGTATTAGTTTAATTATGTATTAATAGAATTACTTACACAATGGTTTATACATAACTACTGTATAGAATAACCGTGTAATGTAATTACGCGCGTAATTGAATAGTACAAGTGTGTCGGCCATTTGGGACTTACATGCGAAAAGCTTTTAATGCTTACAGAACTACTTACTCACCTTCCACTTGGTTCACAAAATGAATTTTATCGAGTTAACCCACTAAGAGCTTTAGGACCAATTTAATCATTTGGACCAAATAGGATTCGTTATTGGTAAATAAGAAAGCCTTACGAGATATGGCCAAATGATTACTGCATTAAATTAATGTTAGAAGTTAACCAACCCGTCGTGGCTTCAGTAACCTGGAACGGTGATGATGAGAATTCAAAATGAGTAAAACAAAGTAAGAATTTATTTGAAAGGAATGTAATAATAGCATATTTTCTTTGGTCCTCTTGGCGTGTCCGCCGACGTCACATTGTAAACGGATACGACGTGTCGGCTACGTTGAAGGAATTTTGGCTGTCAACAATTTGAGAGAATCTTAAAGATCAAATAATGGAATTACGATTATCTCGGACGTATGTTATGCTTGAATTATCTTATTGAAATGTTGATTATGTACGAATATTTCATTTAGAAAACCCCTTTTCCGTCGTGATTAAATCACTACTGGATAGATCAATCGCTTGATTCCAGGATGGATGGGTGAGCGAACTTTTACACACCGATAGCTTATCATATGGGTGTCCATTAGAATATCGAAACTTTCTATATCAATAACCGCTCTGCATGTTATGGGTTTGCGAAGATTATATGGCAATCGCTCCTGATTAAATACTGATGTGAAGCTACATTTAGTTCAACGTTAAACCGGCTGCAACATTAGAAAAGGCAAACCTGATGAAGAGGATAAATGATTGTGTGAATCCTTGCTAATTTTAAAGTCAAAGTTAATATGAATCTATTAGCCAACACTGTGACTGAATAAAAAGACCCTGGCAAGAAGCCAACGAGAAGAATACCATCTAAGTTGTGAAAGTCAGCTGAGGAAAATGCATTTAAACGTTGAGTTAGCTACCTGTCACTATGGTGTGTGCTAGTTTAGTGTCCTCTGAAGAAGATAGTCCGATAAATATGTCACCGATTTGTGACTACTAAAAATAGTAAGTCCCCGACAAAATCTTCTTTCGGACGGTGTTTTCGGTCACTTGACATACGGACGGACGGACATGACGGAATTATAAGGTTACAGACACATTGAGCGTATCTTGCACGGCTCATGTTTCGTCGCGTTACGCGTATGCACCGAGCTATATACAAATTCTTTCACGCATATTTTAAGTGTCCAAACACACTATGCCGAAGATACGCGACCGAATTCGGCTGATATAACACAACACACCATATGTGCCGAACTTACGCGGCAGAAATTCAGTTGCGCAACTTTGTGTGTATTCAGTGTTAATTCAACACAGTTACGCCCCTTTCACACGGCAGTCCAGGTTTTTACAGGATGCCGTTTTCTGCAGGATCCCGTTTGATGGCAAATGTGTTTATATGCTAGCGTTCACACGAGCATCCCGCATGCGGGATCCTGCAAAAAACCGATCCGGTCGAATTGTGCCATTCGGTTTTGTCACTAGAAACTGGATCCGTCGTCCAGTAAAAAGCGGGATCCCGTTTAATCACCGTAAATTTCAATAGCAGTGTTCACACGGCTTTGGGACCTTCGGACCAGCTTTTTGCGGGACTAGCTGCAAAACTGAACTGCCATGTGAACACAGCGACCAGTTTTGCAGGATACAGTAAAAAGCTGGTCCTGCAAAACTGGACTGCTGTGTGAAAGAAGCGTTACGGAGGAAAACGTGCACAACTCGACATAAAAGCGGAAAAAAGAAATGGTAAATCGCAAAACAGCGCGTTTATCGTAAACAACAAACGGCGGCCATTTGTAATGTAATTTGGCAAACACAGACCAGTGTTGCCATACGAGTATGATGATGATACTTTACAATTGCTGGCCACATAGAACAATCCCCAATAGGTATAATCGCATCGCCCCATACAAAGTTGACAGGGCCTGATAAACACAACGGGCGGACACGCGGGGCGCGGGCATGCCTGCCTCCCGCTGCTCCCCGCTCCGGATCTTCGTTGGCAATCGAACCGAAGTTCGGTCGCGTATAATGTGTGCTCTACAGAATACGTTGCCGCTGAATTGCCGCTGAACTTACGTCTGACCGAAGTTCGGCTGTAGACTATATCGCAACGTAATTTCGGCATAATGTGTCGTCAGTAATTCAAATAGCATTGCAGGCGTAATCATGCCGAACTTCGGTCGCGAATCTTCGGCATAGTGTGTTTAGACACTAAGTCATTACAGCGCCGAGCGTAATAGGGCCTTTTTTTTTTTTTTTTTTTTTTTTTTTTTTTTTTTTTTTTTTTTTTTTCGTGGGAAAATCCTCATGTATACCCTTCGCCTGGGGAAGGCGAAGGGTTATGCCGGACTCTTACCGGCTAAAAACCCACGGTGTTCCTACTCCTGACCCTTGGCCGGGGTCACGGGATTCGCAGCTGCATGCACCGCAACCCCGGCAGAGCGTAATAGGGCCTAGAAGTTTCCTACGCGCGCATTACTGCGCAAGATACGCTAATTCTATTTTGGCCCTTAGGGTTATGTTATTGCTATTTTGTTATGGAACCCTAAATAGTCTATGCCACTTCACTAAAAGCATTTCGACTAGATTCGTTACAAATCTTTGTTGCCTTCCAGATAATTGAACATACAATAATACCTAATTCCCATTCCCAAACTTCCATGCCACTAAGCGTAACAGCAGGAAAATACAGGTGTACCTCAGCAGCCGTTGTGAAATCTTATTAAACTTATTCAATGAAGCGAAGCAGTATTACTCCATTGTATGCGGTAAAGACCATTCACGAGAACATTCCCAGTGGTTCTTATATAAGTTTTTGTAAAGTTGTAGCTACGTAGAAGTACGTAGTGCAGTTAATGCGACACTGGTGCACCAATCGCCACTGATAAAAAGTTCTTTCCAGCTACACAAACATCCGGGCACGGCGCACTCAATTACTAGAGTTTGTAGCACAAGGACTTTCCCACATTCACGTGCTTTCTCGTTTCATTTCCTCCGTAACAGCTTATTAACCTCTTTTCAAGATTGAAACTAATATTTGCGCGGAGTAAACGACGTCAAACACTTTGAAATGAACACTCTATAGTTAGTTGTCTGAGAGGAACTGAATTGTTTGTATGTAAGAAGGAAAAGAACAAACGATTCTATTTAAAAATTTTTTTTACTAAATTGATAGGTTCTGTTCGTGGACTATTTTGAGTCCCTACGCGAAATTGTTAAACTGTGGCGAAACTATGCGAGTTTAGATATTATTATTGCCTTTTAAAACATTAAATTCAATCATATTAAAATTTACTTGTGAAGATGTATGTGGACTTGACCAATTTGAATGCTGACTCTTCTTCTACTGTTTAAAATTTCAGAATAAATCTGATTATACAGAATTACTGGTGAGACACTAACGATATCTTAGTCGTTGTACTCATCATTATGAACAACTTTTGCTAGGGGACAAAACCTGAAATCACGAAAAAAAACGGCTGTTCCCTACATGTATGTTCGCATTACTCGTCAAAATGTAGAGAACAGCTGTTTTTTTCTCGATCTCAGGTTTGGTCCCCTAGTAAAAGTTGTTCATAATGATGAGTACAATGACCCCTTTAGATATCGTTAGTGTCTCACTAGTCATTCTGTAGGTATACGCTTTTTTTTCATTACTTTTTATTTGATTGACTCTGATTGCGCAATACGAATTTATTCATTTACATGACTTAATCGGCCCATTACAGTCCCACTGCTGAACATGGGCCTCTTCTCAGAATGAATAGGGTTTATACCTTAGTCCACCATGTTGACCCGGTGCGAGTTGGACACATCGACACATCTTTGAGAAATTTTTGAGACTCAACATATTTTCCTGCATCGTTAACGAAAGTAATCATCATTTTTTTTTTTTTTTATTACTTTTCCCCACACGAGTACGAGAACTATTTTTGCTTTAAATTTTTTTGATTCCATACAATCTGTTTTTTTAAAACAAAAACGTTACCCCTCCCTATGATTTCTCCTGTATCGTGGGTGCGTTTACAAACACAAATCTCACATACACAAACGCCCAGACCCGAAACAACTGTCTGTAGGCCATACAAATTTTTGTTCCGTGTGTGAATCGAACCCACGACCCGTAGCGCAGAAGTCAATCGCTCAGCCACTACACCAAACGGCAAACCTGTCGTCTTTAAACTGATGATGATGAATTATGATGAGATTGAACTCAGACTATCTCCTAGCCACCCTGCAAAGGTAAGAGTTCCACCTATCACGGCTAATCTAGACTCACCTACGCTATTACATTAAACTAATAAACGTAAGCACGTTTATTAGTTTAATGTTGACTTAATTGTAACGAGAATATTCAAGACTTTGGGCGTATACATAACGGAAGCAGGTAACCAGCGCCGACCTACCAGCGCTTATCGGTACTGGTCCGTGCAGGTAACCGCTACGTTAAGGAAGCGGGTAGAAGCAGGGGCTGGCATTTTTTAACAAAAATACGCGTTGTTCCCTTGCAAGTTGCAAATACAGCAATAAATGACGGCCTACCAGCGCTGATCGGAGCAGGTCGGAACTTGTCGGCGACGTTCGGAGCTTGTCGACGCTGGTTCGCCACACAGTATAGAGACCACCTGCGCCGACTAATTGCGCAGACCAGCACCGAAAAGCGCTGGCAGATCGGCGCCGGCAACCCTATTTCTACGTGTACACGTATACGTACTTTGTTCTCATAATATAAACTCATGTACCTTAACACCAGCTAATCGAAGTTGTACCTATCTAAGACCGACGATAAATGAGCGCAATAGGAGGTTAAAATAGTTTTAGGAGTACAGTTTGTGTAATGATCTCGGCATACTCGATAAATATTTATCACATTAAATTTATATTAGCAACGGGATTAATCTTAATCCCAGAGTCGCTTTCATTATAATTACATTTAACAGCAATACCGTATTACAAAGGATAACAGCGCTAAAATTAATAGGTTACGTGGTTACGCCCCAGGAGTTCAGTCACTATTACAGTAATAGGCAATTTCTATTAACCATGAAGAGATGAACGTCTCAGAATTAAACTTTCATGAATAACGTGAATAATAAAAGATGAATATATATTTTGTGCGAGTTCTCAAGCGTATTTCCTGCCTTTCCTTATTTCCCTCGAGATGACTCAACTTATAGAGGACATAAGTTTGTACCGATATCGGCGAAGGTAGCCCTGAAACAGTACAGAATGTATTCGTTCAAATAAAGTTACAAAACAAAATGTGGAAATAAATTTATATACAATATTGTTTTAGTTTTATAAATCCAGTAGGGACTACATTGTTGAATAAATTTATAAAATTTGAATAATATTTAACCGTGTAAACATAGAAACTGGTTATAGGTTATACATACAAGGTTAATCGGAAAGTAGGTAATAATACGCCGCGGGCAATGTAAAGTATCGTGGCAGACTGTTTTACAGCAAGTTTTAAAATTTGAAAAATCATCTGTTCTTTATTTAGTTACAAAAATAAAACGTTGTTAAGTAGGTATTTATTTAAAAACGCGACGAATTGGTTAAATTACGAATTCAGATAAGTCATGGAGATACAAATCCATGACCCCAAAAATTATCTAATATTTAAACAAAGCTGATTATAGTGTTGCCCTAGCGTAGTTTTATGAAATCTTTGAACAGCTATTTCTCTAAAACTATTGACTTTTAGGGGAACTTGTAGAACAAAATTTAGTTATTATAAGTATTTTAATACCCTTTCTGATTAGTACTCAATTTCTGCCAGCGAAAAGACAGTAGGTCGGTCAGGTCATTTGACCATTACATTTACATTATTACACACATAGTATTTTATTAACAATCTCGAAACTATTACAAAAACCATACTTTTATTTACATTATAATATGACTAATTACAAGGTTCCTTTTGTATAAACACTCGGCCAGTTCTATCATTGATACTAATATGGTGAACTTTTCGCTATCTTTCGCAGTATGACATTATAGTGTCCAGACAGAATCGCTTGGTTACTCTTACGACACCCACGACTTCCCGTGAAGAAATGAGGTGATCTATTTTTAGGTGGGAATTACAGGACGCAAGCATTGGGTTGAATCTGAGTTAGAATTTTTATTTTCTTTACTGCCCGTGGATTATTATATTTTTATGTCAATGAAGATACTCAAATTTACCAAATATACAAGGTTATTCGCAAAGGGGGTACTAATCCGTGGACCACTTAAAGTATCACTGATAACTGTTTTAAAGAAGATGATGACTGTGTTAAAATGTATCAATCAATTCAATCATCATCAATTTAAATTTGTATTTCCATGCAAAATGATATTTATATTAATTTCAAAAATTATTCATCCCTACTTTAGTTACGAATCCAGAAAATGGAGCTTCTAATGCGTGACCCCAAATATGTCCTTAAACGGCAGTTCAGACTATACTATACTTTTTCGCTATATAGTAAAGCATATTGCACTATAAGGTATGACTATATAGCATGACGTCCACACTATACGCTATATCGCAAGCTGGTCTGCTGTGTATAGCAAGTTATTTGAAGGCTATCCATCAATCGACGGATGGGGTAGAAGTGAGGCGGGCGGGAACCAGGGAATCGTACGACATAGCTCTGAGAATCGCTCAAATTTATCGCGTCTAGCAAGCCAATACTTTATAGCATAGCGTTGTGTGAACGAGTCCATATAAAATGTACGCTGAGCGATATCACTGTGCTGTACAATAATTGTTATATGCTATACATTATAGCGTTGTCTGAACTGCGCTAAAATGTAAAAACAGCCGATAATAACTGAGGATAGATAGACAGATTTTAGCATATTTTTTAAGAAATCTTGAAACAGCTATTTATCTTAAACTATTGACTTTTGGGGAAAGCTGTGGAACAAAAGTAATTCTTTACTATGGGTTTTTTAACACCCTTTCGGATTAGTACCCCCTTTCCGATTAACCTTGTATACTTTAGTAAAGAATCTTTCGGAAGTGAGTTTGGTAACTTTGCCGACTAGGCTATCTAATCAATCCCCATAAAATTTAGCATCCTTACGCATTGGGGCAAAACTTTCTGATCCTGTTAATATTCCCTTGTGACTTCCTTGGTAGCGGTCGTTGAGGAGTGTCGTGCAGAGGACTACACGGAAACATCAAACTGCATGATCCTGGGGCCTTATTCACTATGACACATTAACACGTAATACACAAATAATACAGCTTCATCACCATCCGAATGTACAATCGGGAAAAAAGTATATTAATTTTAAATGTATTGAAATTACAGCGCTGGTGTAAAGCGGTCATGTTTCTTGCTTGTTTTTTTTATATATCATAGAGAATAAGCATCCGATAAATAACTATTATGTTATTTTTGATCCCCAGATAAAAATCCTACGAATACAAAACCGTGAACGAAATCTAGTAAACATTTTCCATCTACAACCAAATATTCCTGCAATTACAATAAACGCCACTCAAATTACGTTTAGCATTTTTATTAAACAAAAAACGAAATTATGAAACTTTCTCTTACTGCATTCTTGTTCTATTTTGTCGACGAGTGCACAGTTTTAATTGTCCTCAGCCCCACCTGTGACTACTTCGTTTGCATGTTATTAATAATTAACGTTGATTGTTCTTGTAAATTACCAAAATACATGCACTGAAACGTTTTAATGCTATTCAATTAACCGATATATTTAAACTGTCTGTGTATTTAGTTATAAAAGGAATTAATGTTAATTGTGACAAAATCATAATTAAGTAGGTACATCAAAAAACTTGAATAATGCTGTACCTACAAAATAGAGATTTTTTATTATTATGTTCAATTGGACTCGGTTTCTAGGGTTTTGTTTAATAAAATGTATATATTTATATATTTTTTTAGTTTGCCTGTTACTGTTCCACTGCACAGCAAAGGCCTCTTCTCATACAGAAAAGGAACGAGCATTTATCACGCTTGCTCACTGCCGATTGGCGATTTCAGACCAATAAGTCCAGGTATCCTAACGATGTTTTCCTTCACCGTATGTCAATGGCGTCTAAAAAGGGGCGTCTGGGGTGCATGATAAGAGCCTCCACGAGTGACGATACTTAAGTATGTCCGGCGGACGCTTTTTTTTTTCTTTTACGTTTTCTCGTGGATGCCCTTCGCCCGGGGAAGGCGAAGGGGTATGCTGGACTCTTACCGGCTAAAAACCCACGGTGTTCCTTCTTCTGACCCTTGGCCGGCGTCGCGGGGCAACCCCGGCAGATGTCCGGCGCACCCTGGGCAGTCAGCCACGCTACCTGCTGTAGCTGTAGCAGTAGCTGACTGCTAATCTTTTCACCACAGCAAGAGCTGTTTTCGTATAGCTCTTGCTGACACGAGAGAAGAAGAATTGCGTCTTAGATTAACTAAGAAAATACAATTGACATTGAAAAAATCACATTGGTACATGCCTGGGTTAGAACCCGCAACTCGGCGCTTAACAAGCGGGTCTATAACCTCTGGGCCACTACGACACCTTAATACAACCTAGCTATACTTACGTCACATTTTAGACAATCGACTGCATGGATTTATTTATCATAACAACTAAGCATCAAAAAACGTGCATAAACCTCTGCAATTTATTTTTAAAAAGTACTGAGAATAGAACAATAATGCCAATGCTAAAATACTAGCTATCTCAGTCGTAAAAGACAAGTAAATCGTACACCACGAACAAAATAACGCGTTCAAAACCGATGCTTACGTAACGAAGCTAATGCCAGAGTCAAAGGGTTCATTCATATTCTCAGTTATACTTGTACGTTCGACGTCCGCGGTGCGTCGGCAAATGACGTACTGTATTCGATTTAACCAATCCACTGGCAGTGACATCAAACTGCGTGTTCGTGCAATTTTTGTCCCAATTTTTGGGTTTGACCAATTGTAAGCCCTTTGTAGCAACTAGGTACAGTCATATTAAAATTTAGGAAAGGCTTCCAGTTATTCTTCTAATGATACATCGGCAAACAACGCACGTACCAATCTTCTCGTATCAAAATTAAACTGCATATGCGTATGAGACATGCAGTATCCAAAATAAAAGTCTAACTGCATAAGAGTAAATTAAAAGAGTCGTGGCCTCTTCTTTGGATGGGATGATTTTGTAGTACCTACCTACAATTGTTGTTAGAGTATTTATGTTTGTATGATTACAGAAGGCGATTGATTCAACCTTTTTTTTTTTTTGCTAATGTCTTCCTCGATATACTTTTAACTAAAGGTTTACAACGGTTCCGCGGTCACTAGCCCACCTTTCCAGCGTGGTAGCAAATGCCTTTTTAAAAAAACGGTGGCCTACGTTAGGCTTTAACTTATCGAGTACTGTAATTATAGTAGGGATGGGCCGAATATTCGTTTTATATTCGTTATTCGGCATATTCGGCAGGTTTACCGAATATTCGCATTCGGCCGAATATTCGGCTAAATCACCGAACGTTCGGCAAAGTGGTACTCAAAGTATTTTTACTGTATTGAGCCGTATATGATTGAGAATGAGTTGAGTGTTAAATGGGTTATTATTATGAGGTAAGTAATTTACATGTTTTGTCGACACTATAGTTTTATTTCCAATAACAGCAGATAAAAATATGGTTATTAAAAACAAAGTATAACCAATATAAGTAGTTATTTTTTTTAAGAGAAAGAATTAATTGCATTTTTATAGGTATTCATTTGAGAGATCAATCAATTACCCCTACACAAACAGAGTTACTCAATTATATTAGTGACATACTAGGACAAATATGAGATCTTTATAAGAGACCAAATCGAATATTATAATATTCTTACCTTACCTTAAGATAGAATACCTTAAGAATTCACATTTTTATTAGCTTTTTATTTAAGTTACATGAAGGTAAATTTTCTTAAAACGCCCATCCGCGCGCTTTTCGTAAACGCATTCAGACTTGTATTATTTACTTTAGGGAATCAATTGTGCCGAATATTCGGTTCGGTAAAAGTTTTACCGAACATTCGGCCGAATGTTCGTATTCGGTGAAATCCATGTTCGGCCCATCTCTAAATTATAGACACAAAAGATAAACAATGGCACTAACGAACCGGATCGTCGGTCGGGCCGCTAGCGGTCGCATACAATGCAGAGAATAGGCCTTTCTAATGTTGCCTAATACCTGTTATTGAACGTAATATCTATATTACCCCATACATTGCAAGAAGTTATCTAAAGTCCTTTTAGATTAGTTAAATCGAATACTTCGTGACGCGCTAAAAGAAAGTTCTTGTTTGCTCCCGCACGTAACGGTTGCCGCCACCGCGCCCGCCCGCTGGCCGGAAGAGCAACGCAAATAACCCGTTTTGCATTATGAAAATAGAATAGATGAAACAAAAACATGAACCCAAATGTTTGTTCAAAACGCCATCTCATTCATAAGAACAGTTATCCCAGCTTTTAATTAACATTATGGGAATAATATGAACACGCCTAGCTTACTTACGTAACTTGTTAACATACATAGTTGGTTTACGAGTATTTTGATTTAAAAGGGTAAGTAATTCCATTCAAGCAATGAATAGTTGAATGAAGATTGCCTTCACTTTGTAACCCTTTTACTATCGAATACCGCTTTTAATTTGGAGAAAGACAGTCAATACATAACATGAAAAACACTAAATTAAAATGGCAACTCTGTGAGAGTTGTGTTACAATTTTGGTGTACAATAAAGTATGTTCTATTCTATTCTATTCTATTCTAACTCTTTTCAAAAATGAAATAATAGTTGTATTTTTTATGATCCATAATCACTACCTTATAAAATGTACAATAATAAAATCAGCACGTGTTCTTTTTTCCTAACAGCAGCAATCTTTTCTGGAGAGTTATGTATTTCAACACCCCTTGACCCCTTCAGACGGAGAAGGAATATCAATCAGCTGTGAAACATGCTAACTAACTTTGTACACAAACCACAAACGCACTTCAAACGTTTTGTATTTATATAGTCACTACAAAAGGCCCTTTATTGTATAGAACTTATATAAGAATTCATTTTACTTAAAGTAATCGGTTAAAAAGTTAATTTGCATTTAAGTAGTAAATAAAATAATAAGAGTTTACTCTCTCAAACAACAAAGTAAGTAACCATACTTAAAGCTCCATTATTTTTAAAGTGCACCGCGGAAACTTTAAGAAGTAGCTACAAAGGATCATAAGATATCAGCTTCACGCCTCCGAATAGCTCTTAATGGCTATACTGAGAGAGTCATTTACAGAACAGCACCGTAGAAAATAAAAAGCGAACATAAACGTATCAAGTTATCGACTGAACTTAACGGTGGCGATGTTCAAAAGCCGTTGTGGTGCATGTCTAACACATTAGCGGCTGACTTCAAACTAATCAAGAGCACAGTGCCGTTCGCGTTACGCGTATACGATGTTCGTAATTTATTAGCGTTTATTCCCATATAGCAATCTGTAGGGATGCCGTTCTATTACGCAGACTCCGTCGAGATCCCTGCTCCAGTCGACGACGAGAGTGGGGAGGCAGTGGTCGCTCCCGACACAGATACGGCCTCGTATCCCCGACTGTACCGAACTCGGCTCGCGGACCGCCATCCACATTCGATCTACAGTGTTTACTCGCAAAGTTGCTGATTTGTTTGCGATTGCATAACGAACCACGGATTTGATGTGTCTTTGAACAATTTTTGTGTGATCGGAACTATGGATATTGAAATAACCTGAAAGTTTCAGAACTTTCAAGAGGTGAGTATCGTTATATTATTTTGTCCAGTGCTATTTTTTTGCGTTTTAATAAGAATTAAAACTTGTGTTTTAATGTTTTTTTTTTTTATCTCGGTCTTCAAAGTTGACTGAGCGTACCTGTTCGTGATCGGTAGGTAATGAATACTCGGTCCGTCGTCCATTCAGTTTAGGTCGGCGATGGCAAACTTTTCATCCGCTATTTAACTAAAGTTTCTCGCAATCGATATCCGTGAGACGTTTACTTTTTGGGTTGATTGGATTGAAATCTCGTAATTTTCTTATTTCATTTGGATTTTCGTTCATTACGTATGGAAATTCTACGTGAGTAAACCGTCAACGAATACAAATTTTTATACAAGTAAATTTTAGATTAAATCGAAATTGTTTTATAGATACAAAAATGCATGTATTTCAAATTGTACCCAACAAGCAAAATCGCTTCCATCATTGAAATTGATTACAGTTCTGCATTTCCATGCCACTATATTAACAAAAAAAGGACACTAAACAAATTCTATTTTCAAAATGACATAATGAACCCATTTGCGTGTCGTAACTAGTAACACGCGGTACAGCACCGCAATAAGTCTAAAATAAATCGTCGTAAAGTTCAAAACTGTAAAGAACAGATGGCGATGAACAGGCGATAGGTGTAACGTAAGTACGAGTGTAGTTGGGATGACAAGCTTTGACACCCGACACTCGTCAGCGCCCCTATCTAGAGAGTGACAGATAAGTACCATTTGTTAGCCCGAAAGCGGAGTGCTCCGCGCTGAAACCAGTGAAAAATCTCGTTCAGGCGTGCTCTTATTGAAGAAATTAATTTCTATTATTATACCAGCTTTAACCGCGCTCGTTCTATTAAATTGATTTAAGCTCCATTTATTGCTGCTTTGATCTCTTTTGTGTTTTAATAACTAGGTACTCCAATTATGTCACACGCAATTTAACGGAAATTTATTTTTAAATGTTGCTCTTTCCGTTCGTTTTAATTTATTCTTGATAACAAACCGATAGTGCTCCATATACCCGAACGCGCAAAACAATAACAAACCATTATTTTAGTTTCTAAAGTATCAAAACAATGGTAGTGACACGTTATTTACGCGCGGATCCACTTATACAAAGATACGACCACTATTTTACATAATAAGCATGACGGCGGGATGGGATGTGATTGCCACTAATGTCATCCGCGAATTTCCCCTTTGTGGCGTCAGAATTATCAAGGTTTATTGGCATTTCGGCCTCAAGCGGCTTCTATGCCATGCCAATTCATTTAACGTACGGTTGTGTTTACTCGAAATAAGCCTTATTGTATGGCTGGTCTGAGTAGGGAAATAAAACATAGAATATATCAATTGCTATTATCCCGGGCAACTTATATAATAAAAAGAGGAAAGGGTTAACTGAGACTGAGTATTTTCGACTGCAAAGACATATGGAATTGTAAGAAACTGCACGGACAATCCTGCCGGATCCTTATGAGGCGCGATATGGATCAACTCGCTCCGATGGCCTGGCTACGCTTCGGTAACCTCTTTGGGGAAATTGGAAAGTTTGTCTAAGCAATATGGACGAAGTTATCAGGACAAATATCTACCGGAATCACAAGCGGCAATTGCCCATAGTATAGAATAGTATACAAATATTTTTTGCTTAGAATGTAGATATTACAGATTAGGTATTAACGAATTATTGTTGAATCCATGTACATTCTACCTTACGGCATACAAAAAATAATATGTACAGCTAAGTCTTAAATAAAATCACAGTCTGCTAGTGCTAAGCTAACTTTAAATTGTTCTAAGAATGCGAGGTAATTATAAAATCTTTTATTAGACATCTGACCAAGAAATAAAACAAAAAAAATATGAATTATAAATTATAGTAATTTATCTGTTATAAAATCTGTAACGACGAGAAGAGAGACGAAGAGCGACGCCACTGTGCTAATATTCGCACCATGTTTTGTGGATAAATTGAGGTCACCGTATTATTTTTGATACTGAAGAGGTAAATTTTTCGGGATTAAAAAGGACAATATTGCTGAAGACTTATACCCACATTTTAGTGACCTAAGATATAGGTATACATATATATATATTTTTGAAAGAGTAAGCGGAAGGTACCATTAATCGTTTAATAATCTTAGAGTAGAGTCATTGCTCTTGCATTAACATGCATACTATGTATCAGTGGCGAAGGGTGAATTTTCTTAAAAGGGAAACCGGACCAATTATTTGTTTAAATTATAATTGAAAATAATAGATACTAGGATTTGCCATATTTCGAAAGGGAAGCCGATAGGAATCGAGTTGTATGGAGCCTTCGCCACTGCTATGTATATTAACTGATTATCCTATAACCATATGTTGTTCTAACGCTAATGACGAATAACTGTTTACAAACAACAAAAAGGTTTCTTTCGGTCCATATACATTACATATTGTTCTAACGCCAACGACGAATAGCTGTTTACAAACAACAAAAAGGTTGTATCCATCAGGAACTGGGCCTTTAACATGTTGTTATTTTAGTTGTCGAAGTGCCGAACAACTAGTAGGTAGGTACCCTGCCCATGCAGTCTGATTCAGTTCTCGACAATGGCCGGCTCGCTATACGAGAACAGGTCCATTATCGAATGTAAATATTGTTGCAAATAAGCTCGACGTTGCGACTGACGGT
The DNA here is from genome assembly GCA_905220435.1 of Amphipyra tragopoginis. Taxonomy (NCBI): domain Eukaryota; kingdom Metazoa; phylum Arthropoda; class Insecta; order Lepidoptera; family Noctuidae; genus Amphipyra; species Amphipyra tragopoginis. Next base: position 13,433,900 of record HG991999.1, on the reverse strand, counting down.
GCAACGGGCAGAGCTAGTTGACGTCACTATTTCATGAACACCTCAAAAAAAATAGGACTTATAAGCTCTAAAAAGCTTTTATTTGTCGTCTGAATAATGGCTACAGGGAAAGTAAGTAAATATGGTATAGATAGATAGATATACTTTATTGTACACTTAAAATAAATAAAACAGGAGGAATGCACATGATACCAATTAATTTTTCTTACTTTTCCATACTTATAGAACGCTCTAGTTGTAAACAAGGCAGGTATTGTGCATATTTTCTAACTTTGAAACTCTCCCTTACGTTACTTGAGCTCAAAATGTTGTACCAATTCAAAAATACATACAAGTACTTTTCAACCCTACGTAATGGCACAAAACGTATCTTTAGAAATAATAAATAAGAAAAATGTCTTAACACATTGTAACTTACACAAAATGAAGCGCTGAACAATATTTAAAAACAACAGTACAAGGACAAAAACAAAATGTACTTTGTAAACTTACATAGTAAAAAAATTGTTCCAATTATAAAGTAATTCAATCTTCCATGTGCCTACTTTGCCGTTGACGTGCGCGAATTAATAGTCATGTAGTAATTAATAATAATTATGTTTAATATTCAATTTAAGCTCATAAAAGCGGTCATTTTGCTCATTTTGCGCGCCAGTATTATAATTTTCTGGATCAATCCAGGTCAGCGTATTGTTTTTGATACTGAAGAGGACATATTTTCGGTATTAAAAAGGACGATGTTGCTGAAGATTATACAAGGTGTCTCAATAAGTACTGTCAAGCAGAATGTCATCATGTCTTAACCAAACTCTGACTTTAAGTCAGTTTGATTAAAACATGAAAAGAAGTCATAACTTGATAACTACAAAAAATTGCGCAACATATAAGGGGGTGATTCGAGTACCTCTAAGGGTGCTCTACCTCTGGACTTTCGCTTGACGCTACTTTTTGGGATACCTATATTTTAGTGACCTATTGGGTATACGTCTGTAGAAAGAGTAAGCGGAAGGTACCATTAATTCTTTACTCATCTTAGAACAGAGCTGTCGCTCTTGCATTAACATGCATAATGTATGTGATTACATTAAAAAGGAAAGGTTTGCTTACACAAAGTATTTTAATTCCATGCTACATAGGTAATTTAATGTTAAATGGTTTCTTCTTCTTTGCATTCTTATAATGATGGACGAATAATGCCGGGTCAGACGCAGATATTATATTGTAGATTATAAAGACAGTGCGCCTAGTATTCTAGTACAGTGCACCCAGGATTCTTCTACAGTGCACCCAGGATTCTTGTACAGTTCGCTCAGGATCCGGCCACGGACTAAATACGCATGGAGCGTTAACACATAGCATGATTGACTGATTAGCCAAACTGTCAGGTTAGACCAGCATAAGAAAACCTTATAAAGTATTCAGAAGTTCTCAGCTTTCAAGAAAAATAGTTGGAGATTAAAGTGAGAGTTTATTATCACAGAAGATAATCTAAAACAAATAAGAGATATGAAATTATAAAGTTTTGAAAAAAATAGAGGTTCTGAAACTTGATGACATTTTTGTCACAACGAAAAAACATTTTTGTTGTAAGTAACACAATATTACGTTATTAAAAAAAGTGACTACATAACTTGTGCTACTAGTAACGAACACAATAAGCTCAATAAACAAGCGATTTGCTGATTATAATCAACCTCTGTTTGTGCTACACAATTCGGCAATTTATGAAATTACTATACTCGTTTAGTTGTCCATTTTTTTCAGTGAAACATCTAGAATGGAGACATCTAACAGCTGATTTGTATAATTGATCCTAATCCAAAATCTATAGATAGATGTAGATAGTTGACATTACTTATTGAATTTCTAAGTGTTATTGGGTTGTTCCGTGTGGAATTTCTCAGTAGCAACCCGGAGTCTGGGTTTAAGCCCGGTTGATGGCAATAGGCTTGCCCCTATTAGATGAGAATTAAGCATAACGGCGAAATGAGGGTGTACTAAACACCTCTGCCCAAACCTTCGGGGAATACAGGCGTGATGTTATGTGTTATGTTATATTGAATTTCTTTCGAAAACCTACATCAATCCAAAGATTTTGAATAGGCATGTTGACAGCATCATTAAATTGCAAATCTAATTAGTCCGTCAGTTAAAGTTTTGAAAAATAAACGACACGTATTTTTTCTTTTGTTAAATCTATGAATATTTGGAAAGATAAAACGCATCAAAACTCGAGAGTGGGGGCTTGTGACGTCAGAAGCAAGTAAAAATTGTACTTGCTTGTGACGTTTTGCCAATTTTAAAAGTGTCGTATCTACGTCAATTTTGGTTTACGTAACAAAAGAAAAAATACGGGTCAAATATTTTTTGATAATCTAACTGAAGGACTAATTAGATTTTTTCAGTCAAATACCCTGTTGAAATGTGATATGAATATCAGCCGTAAAATGTCTACGTTTAATCTGCCGAATTTAATGTGAAGGCCTTCCTAATAGCTATATGTCAGCAAAATTAAACTTACGGCAATTTATCATCAAGTACGAGAACGATATTTGCTTATACATAGTTTAAAACTTTTGAAACTATATTAGGATAGCACTATTTTTTTTAATAGAATGTTTCGATTCTATCATATCTAGTTAATCAAATCAAGACGAGAACCGAATATGGCTACAAAGTCATTCTTACAATACAACTCTAAAAGAGAAGTATTTACTCAAGCAATGTAAAAAATTGCATTGTAAATTCTTTGTCAGCTTTAAACTTAAGGCAATTTATCATTATTTAGGTACGTTAATGACATTTACTTTTTTAAACTGTTTATGCTAGTACAATTTTTATTAACAGAATGTTCCAATTCTACAAGGTTAGTCGAAAAGGGGGTACTAATCCAAAAGGGTGTTTAGTACCCATAATAATGAAATACTTTTGTTCTACTACTTTTCCTAAAAGTCAATAAATAGTTTATGAGAAATAGCTATTCAAAAATTTCATAAAAATATGCTAAAATCAGTCTACCCTCAATTATGATCAGCTGTGTTTACATTTTAGGTCATATTTAAGGTTACGGATTAGAAGCTCTATTTTTTGAATTCATAACTAGAGCAGGGATGAAGAATTTTTGTAAAAACTAAAATAAAAATAATTTTGCATGGAAATAAAAATTCTCGAATTTTGTAATTTTAACACTTGGTTTAAAACAGTCATCAGTGATACTTTAAGTGGCCCGCGGATTTGTACCCCCTTCCCGACTAACCTTGTATAATATCTAGTGAATCAAATCAAGACCGAATATTTCTAGAAAGTTCGTTCTTACAAATAACTCTAAAAGAGAAGTATCTACTTAAGCAATGTAAAAAATTGCGTTATCTGTTCTCGTTTTTTTGTCATTGCCTCAGCTGTTGACCCTTAAGCTTCCAAGGTCTTCTTAATGGTTTTGGGGTATTAGCCTAAGAGCAAAGAAATATGTTTTACTAAGTAAAAGCGTGAGCTTTTTAACTAAAAAGAGTGTTTGTAGGTATTGTGTTTCTCTATTGTCGTATGTAACGTGTTTCTGATAGAGTAGATCGAGTCTTTGATATTGTCTCCCGCTGACACGCGGCGCTCTGAACATGACAAAACAAAAAAGACTCCGAAAAATTTACCAAACAGAACGGTTTTTGTTTAAATTCAAAGGGAACTTCATTAACAAGTTCTGAATCCAATTCATTCAATACAGGTTGTACTTTCATTACTGGCACCAATTTAGTAAAAAAACGTTTTTCCTGAATATAGGTACCTATCATGCAAAAACTCATAGATAACAAATTCAAAATTGCTTTAGCTGGATTTCCAGTATCCATATCAATAAAATAAATAACAGGACATGGAAATTAAAACCGATATGAAACAGTTGGGTAGCCTATTCGAAGTCAATAAACTTTGCCCAGATATGTTCTGTATGAAAATTTAACTGAAAGGATAATTTAAATTCATTGGAATATTTGTTTACAATAAATACAACTAGGAATGGGTACGTAACTGCTCTTAGCTTTTTTGCATTAAATAAACAAATGCTGAAGCAAAATTTTCGGTCTATTCCTTCTTATTCTTTAACTTAATTCTTTGTTCTCATGAATCATGAGTGCACCATTACCTTCAGTGTTGCCCTCAACTTCATAATTTTCGTTTATGTTTTAAAATAAATGAACACAAGTATAAACTTGAAGACGAAAGAAGAACACATTGAAAAATAACATAAAACAAAGGTTATTTGTTTATAAACATTTTTCGACAAGTCCGATAATATAGCTAGTATATAATAGGTATATTTATGTCCAGTATAATTCCCAGATTGGTATCGCAACGCCGCGCCGCTATCGATGGTCGTAGATCGCGTTTCTCTAAGGGCTAGACACAGGACACTAAAGAAAAAATAAAAAAAAACGTATAAATAGTAAACACTGGAACAATACGACTGTCAAAGAGAAATTCCAATGAAAGTAATTCCCCAAATTATTAAAAAATGTATCTATATTACAAATAAAATGACATTCATAAAGTCCAGTAATTTAAATAAAAAAGGAACTTTTATTATATTGAGAGACCGCAAATAAATTGGACCGTAATACTTATGAGATTTCCTAGTAAACCAGAACAAAAGAAAGCAATATAACGGACGTTAAATGATATAAAACCATGTCAGCCTCGGGCGGAAGCTGCGGAAATGATTTCAGCATTAATATAGGACCAATTAATTGGACTACATTCGCCAGTAGATAAGTGACCTCCGTCCTCAAGGGACGAGCCATTTGTCAACGTAATCATCTTTTCATGGGGACTAGTGAGGGACTATCGCAAACGCACGATTCTGTAATCACACTATTAACGAAAATTGTGGGGACCTATCTCACTGTTCGCCAAAATTGGGCTGAATCATTTATTTTTGCGTTCGCCCAAAGGCGCCAACATGTCTGTTTTGGTTACAAATAAATAAATTTGCGTAGAACTGCTGATTACAAATGAATAACTATAAGGATAAATGGTAAGATATGTCTCACCATTATTGAAAATTGTTTAAGAAACACTTGATTTGATTCCTTTAAATCTTGGGAATACACAAGTACGAATTGATCCATTTATAATTATCAATTTTGATCAAACTATAACTATATCTTTTAACCTGTTTGAAATTATTATTTTATATTGATCAACATTTTAAAACTGCTAACAGAAAAACACACATGACATTCAAAATCAGATAACATGGCGATATTCACGTTTTCAATCTTCGGCAAGTTTTGACCAGAGATTTCTCTCTACCTAAAACAGTGCCAGTAGCATACGCTCAGTACCTACACAAAGTTGCCCGCTGTGCCCGCCGATAGAGCATGCCCGACATGACAGGTGGCTCAACCTATCGCTATTTTGAGACATGTTACATGTTTAAATTTATAGAACGTATGAGGATTTCTCGATGCTATCCTGCACCATTTGAAGCTAAGGTTAGCAATATGTGTATTAAAATATCACACATCAATGCCTGTAGGTATTTATAATCATGGTATCGTTTTTGTGTCTTATTACCAAAAAGCTCCCAAAGCTTCGTAAAGCATTGTTCGTTTTAAATAAATATCCAACGAATAGTAAATATCTTTAAAAGAAAGCCATACTTTTCGGATTTTACTTATCTTATGAAACCGCCTTAAAATATCAAAGTAAAAAGAACTTAATGTTATTTTAAAATTTTGTTTTCTTTAAAACTTGGTACGCATTTTTATTGCGTTATTCTGGGCTAGCATAGAAAAAATTTAAAGTACACAATTCTCTGCGCTCTACTTCTATGTATCCGAGTTTTATTTTCAGCGGAACGGAAGCAAATAAATTGATAATTAATTTAAATTAATAATTACTGGTGTCCTGAAATACAGGCCATGAGCCTAGCTTAGGCACCAGTCTCCCACAATACACATAATCTTGATGTACAAAATCCCAATAATTTGTAAAACTATTGTATTGTGGCGAGAAAATAAACTATTTATTATTATTTCCTTTATTCATCTAAGTTCTTATTAATTACATTTTTAAATACATATCAAATACAAAAACATCAAATAAAAAAAACATGATATACATTTAAAAATATAAAAAATAGGGGTCCACCGGCATCGGGAGCAGGGTCCAAGCTACCGGTGGTTAGGGCTCCAGAGACAGGAACCTCCTCACAATACGCGCCGTATCGAGTTATTATTATTATTATTAATTATTGAACCTTATGTTGGCTCAGTATAAATAAAAATGTCTTATATCCAACAATAACAGTTGAATAGAACAAAGATGACAATATACACGGAAATAATATGAACGTATGACAAACATTGTTTAGATAATACTGCTTCATAATGATATTGTTTGCATATTGAAGACAATGTTTGCAAAATCTCTTTTCTCTAGAACTAGAAACCGATAAACGAACTCATCTAGAACATAAATGGGAGGTATTGTTGCATTAAACCCCACTTTAACGTAGTGCCAGGAATACATCAAGTTCTCAGTAACTATGTTTTTGTGTATAGTGAGACCAATATTAGTGAAGGTTTTAAGCCATTTTAAATTGGAAATATCATGTTCTCCTTCTCTCGAATCGCACATGCCGTGTAGAAAAGATTTGCCAGTCAGCAAGGTTGGTAGCGGGGCTGACTGCCCAGGGTGCGCCGGACGTACTCAAGTATCGTCATGGAGCCTCTTTTAATGCTGGTTTTAAAACTATGTTATTTGGTCCTGATTAGGCAATAGATAGTTTCATTCTAAGTATATGGGCAATAGGTACACAATGCCTTTCCATTAAAATCAAAATCTTTTTTTTTATTTCACATAATCTAACACAGGCGCTTATGAAAAGTTGAATTTAGGTGCACGGTTCCAATTAGTTGTTTCCTATGGAGAAGAGCCGGCAAGAAACTCCATGGTTACTCTTTTAAAAACAATAAATATCTTTAAAATTTCCAGTACCACGGACCAGTAAGTAAGTCAGTAATGCAGTATCAAGTTTTGAGAACAAGAATTAACAAAAAAAAAACACCATAGATGAATCATAGTTATTTACAAATTAATGTAGCTAGGCGTCTAGCAAGTCTATGAGGTTCTCATATTTACATAAACATCCAGAAACGTTTAGTATTAAGTAACGAGACAGCGATGTTTTATAGTAAACTAGAAGTCGCCCGCGGCTTCGCCCGCGTGGATGTCGTATATCGCGTATTCTGTATTTTTCGGAACCTGTCCTTCTCCAGGTTCCAGATTACCTCTGTAAAAAGTTTCATTATCGGTACAGCGGTTTAGGCGTGAAAGCGTAACAGACAGACAGACAGAGTTACTTTCGCGTATATTATACTACTAGCTTTTTCCCGCGGCTTCGCTCGCAGTTTATTTAGGTTTCTGTAATAATATAATTCAATCATGATTCGAAAGGCACGTGGCACCATCTACATATTATCGTAAGAACGTGATTGTTGTTTTACTCGGGAACAGCACTTTTTTTTGGGATGAAAGGTACCCTACGTCCGTTTTTGTACACCTGACAACGTATATGCAAAATTTCAGGATGATCGGTTCAGTGGTTTAGGCGTGAAAATGTAACAAACAAATAAACTTACTTTCACTTTTATAATATTAGTTAGGACTAGTAGGGATTTTATTCAATAAAGAAAATGTATACAATTCCTGATTAATACACATGCTGTAAGAAAATCATACATTAGATGCCTAAACTACTTTAATAAGCAAAGAAAAGTGGAAGAGCTTCAAATGATTTCTCTGAGTTTCGTTCAAATCGTAATAAAAATATTAACGTAAAAATCTGTTAATTAAAAGAGTATTTTATTTTATTTTTTCTATTTCGTCTATCTACCTACGTCGTTGTTCTCTGTGAATTTTCCGGTGGAAAGTCTCTCTGCATATTTTAATTGCTCTGCATATTTGATTAGCCAGCAGAATATATTCATCGCGTAAGTCGTCGACTACTAATTAGCTACTCAACAGCATTAAATTGTTTTGTGTGAAACTTTAATGAAACAATAATTAATACAGATCCTTAATCTTCATCATCATCATTGAAGCCGATTCTGTTGTGCATAAACTAAATTTAATTTAGGCTGTTGCCATCTTTTTCAATCTTATAAAGTAAGAAAGAGACGGACGTAAATAAAAGCTGTCAAAGGACATCACCCATTTTGTTCGATAACGTGGGATAATAATAAAAGTCAGCGGTCAGGAATGAATTATATTTTATTTAAATGGTGGCAGGAGTACAAACATTTCTTTGTATGGTGACAAAGCTGTAGTAATCACTACATAGTATAAAACAAAGTCGCTTCCCGCTATCTGTCCCTATGTATGCTTAGATCTTTAAAACTACGCAACGGATTATGATGCGGTTTTTTTAATAGACAGAGTGATTCAAGAGGAAGGTTTTAAGCTACAAACCGTACACGTGCGAAACCGGGGCGGGTCGCTAAGTAATAAAATAATTCTTAAAACCCCTAATACAAGTCGTCATTTTAATTTTTACCTGGTAGGTATAGGTATATCTCCGAACCCAAATAGTTTTCGACTTTGACGCCATAGTAAAAAATAATGCATTACACGTGTGCTTTAAAATTGTGTAGGTAACTATTATTGATGCCCGCCAAAAATCAAAATTTTATCCCAGAATGGGTGATCTCCTTTAGTTGAACTAACCATACAAGACGACACTCCCGAACGTGTCGACTAAAAACACAGTGAATTTTAAGGCGTAAACTAACTCTCGGTATCTCGTAACTTAGTTCTTATCTATCACTATCTTTTTCTCACGCTGTCTAAGTAAAAGTAAGTAGTAAAAGATAGTAATTCTCTAATTTTAGTTTAGTTAGTGAACAATAGAATCGGCATCATTATCAGCACGTAAACGTCCATGAACATGGACCTCCGAATGTTCGTTACAATGAATAGTCAAAGATGGATCATTACAATAATGATCACACCTCGCAATCGGTGTGATCATTATTGTAATGATCGTAATATCGTCCTTTCGATGGTAAACTTACGAATCTGCAAAAGTTGCATTTTACACCCGGAGCGTTTAGAGACAAAAAAATATTTTATTATTTATTGATAATGGGATATCGGTATTGTGGTACATTTGGTTTTCAAAATTAAACCTTTTTAAGATACATTCATCAGATGTTCAAGATTTTATAAGGATCAGAAATAAACGCACATTTGTAACTTCACCTCATTATAAGATTCGTAAGTTTGCTTTAGATGTGAAGATATGTTTTTATTAGAAAAAAGAAGGCATCAGAAAACTATGTCATGAATTTTAATGAAATTTACGCGTCGATCAATTTTGAGGCCCAAATCAAACTGTGTAAGATTGAAAAAACACAGCACTGCAAGTGAAGCAGCGGTAAAAAGATGGTTAATAATAAACTCTAATCTGCATAATCTCAACTAAGAATAAACCACCCCATCAGTTCCCCTAGGTGTTGTAAGAAGCAATTAAGCATTTTTACGAGGTGAACGTGCGGCGGGATCTTTAACCCTGCCAAGTCAACACATGTAAGTTGCGGTCTGTGGATGAGAAAGGTATTTAGGGGACGTTTACGGGCATACTGATGAAAATAATCACTGAGGGCCAATTTCACCGATCGTCTCCAAAACTCAGTTCAGTAAAACTGCGTTTACACTAACTGAGTTTAGTATCAAGACTTGATCTCGATTAAAATCAACTGCATTTCACAGAGCAAAACGGCCGTTCCGTTGATCGCGTTTACGAAAACCGAGATTATGGTATTTCAGAACGGCAACGTCGCGTTGCGTTTTGTCCTTGCATCGAAACTTGACAAAATGATAGCAATATTTGGGTAAAAATGCGTGTAACAAAACGTATTTCTTTGGCTATCAATATTAATGTCATGTTAACTTCGTAAAGTGAGGATAATTATATTCTTAGAATAATAATTCTAAGATTATATTGTTCGTTTTGCGTGACTGTATTTTTCTGATTTGCAGTGCACGTAATTTAGTGGAAATGAAAAAAATGAGTAAATTCTTTTTATTATATATCTCAAAATATTATGTGATTATGCATTGATGTGATAGTTTTTGGATATCAAAACCAATTTTTTGATATTTAATAGAAAAATATACGAATTTGCCGAAATATCCCTTTACTTGTTAATAGGAGACCTCTGGCCTTTTCTAATAAACTGGTCAGGACGAATCTACCCATACACATTTTAAAAAAAGGTCCGCAGGTCAGTTTTTTCATGTGCCAGATGTTCCTTAATCGCGTTTAAGATCGCTAAACGGTCAAAATTGGGCGTTCAGTGCAATAATTGCGTTTAGCACTAAACTAGTTTAAATACTGTCGGTGAAATGCCAAAACAAATCTTAAACTTAGATTAACATGAAATCGCCGTTTGTGCTCATTTGATCGCGTTTTATTTGGTCGGTGAAATTGGCCCTAAAACATGTTAATGTTATTATTTATTCAACGTAAACTTATCGAGTGTATATGTTACTGCAAAAGCCCGAATATTGGTAAAGCCTAGGTTTTACTGGTAAATCTTAGGATTTACCAACTACAGTTGGTAAATGTAAGGTTTAATACAGGGTGTAAAAAGACCCTTCACATAGCCGAAATCTACGCACTCTGTACATCAAAGTAAATAACATTAACCAAAAATAATTGCTGGGAAACGACTTTTATTTTTAGGCATAAAAAAAACTCTTTTTTTGTAGCGCGTAATGTAATGCACGTAACTGAATGTGCCTGTGTGGGTCGTGCAGCGGCTACACAGCTGATCCAAGGCGGTTGTGTGCGTCTGATATTCATTGCGTTTTTGTAACTTCAAATGCGTAATTTGTTAAGAAAAATTGAAAATTTTGATAACGTTTGTTTGGAAGAAAGTTTATTATTATCACTTAGAATACGTTTCCGGAAAAAACTAAAAAAAAATGTTGACTTTGACCTTCAATACCTCCGGAATCAATGATTTCCCAGGTATGGTCTAGTAGAAAAAAATGATCCCAATGATGGGTAGAATATGTGGTTTTCGTTATCGTTAGGGGTCTTTTTACATCCGATATAAAATGAGACAATTTTTCGGGCTTTTACCATTAGAGCTTGGCAAATGCTAGGTTTTACCAATAACAATTACTAAATGTTGGTTTTGGGAATAAAACAATATTATGTAATTAGAAAGTATTTATTAAACACTTTAATTACGAGTCAATAGCTGCAGGCAAGTTACCTACATCATTTTGAAATATTACAAAATGCTTTTTGAAAAGGAAAATAGAGAAAAAAAAAACTTCTGAAAAACATAACACCTACGTAGGCTAAGCTAATTATTCATTAATTGTTCTTATCATTTGATATCATTAATTTGCATTTATTAATAGTAAAAATACCTAAATATCTTAAAATATTTTCGAAACAGTAAATTAAGCATAAAATAAAAAATTCTTCTGGCAAACGTAACACCTACGCTGGCTTAGCTAATTATTAATAAGTTGTTCTTATCATTTGGTTTTATTAATTGTCTCGTCATGACTATTTTTCAACATTTACCGTGTCTCTGAGGTAAAACCTAGGATTTACCGAGTGAATATTAGTAAAAGTCCGAAATTAAAGATAATACAGAACAATTCGGACTTTTACCAATCGGACTTGGTAAATCTTAGGTTTTACCGGAAAATCTTAGGATTTACCGTAGTTCGAGCATTTACAGTAACATACAGACGTATTGTGGTACATACGTACACACCAAGCCAACAAAGAAAATAACGGCTGGTTCGGTACATTCAAATGAAACCGGATTGGTTGTGAAATAAATTTGGTCAAATTAACAAATGACTAACGTCAAAACAAAAGAAAACTGTCCCAAATGCAAGATAGGTTAGGATAGAGGAAAAGTAACCAAATATGGAATAGTAACCCTAATATGGAATAACAATTAATTATTACATGTTGTTATATATTCCATATTAGGTACTGCGTCGTAGGTCTAGTGGTCGCAAGCGCGACTGTTCAGCGTGAGGGTTCCATCCCACGGTCAGCCAAAGTGTTATTGGGTTTTTCCGTGTGGAATTTCTCAGTAACAGCCCGGGCGCCTAGATTTGTGCCCTGTTGATGGCAGCAGTCTCGCCCCTATTGCATGGGACCTAAATATAACGGCGAAATGAGGGTGTACTATAATAATACACCTCTGCCCATCTCTTCAGGGAATACAAGCGTGATGTTATGTGTTATGATATTCCAAATTTGATTACTTTCCCTCTACTCAATCAATTTTTTTTGTTTCACATTAATCATTACAGACTCCTATGAAATATACTGACATTTACGCAATCATAAAACTAACCCTTTTTCCGGACAGAAAAAAAAGATAAAGTTAAACGATTGTTTGAGTTTGGATTACGAGGGACGATCTCAGAAGCGTTAGGTATTAGCCCGAAATTGTGCTTTTAATCCTTTAGTTGCCTCCAGCTATAACCCCTAGGAACGACAGACGACCGAATGTTGTACGAGGACCACATTGCAAAACGAAGCCCAAAATATATTTACCAAAATCACTGGGTACGAACCGATATTTGTTTGCTTAAAAAACTATGTGGATACAGCTATTTGCTCTCATTTTACAGCTAAACTATCATATAGCGTTATCTCGTTCTACCATCCCTAACAAAGTAATTTATAGTGCTATCGCGTAATAAGTTTAACGCTAGTATCCACTTTTGTATGTTCTTAATGAACAGGAACTAAGTGGTTCCTAGGGAAAGTAAACAGCGCTGGCACTTAAGCAGCAAATGTAGTCAAAAGCTAGGCTGTAAATGCATTATTTGCCAACCTAGAGTCCTATGATGTACCAACAGAACGTAATAATATTTATTGCAGGCAAGTTACTTTGGATGCTTTTTATAATTTTGCACGATACGACATTTATCAAAAACACTGATATAACAAAGGACTATATGAGATTTAAAAAAAAAAAAAAAAATTTTGTCGTCCAGCCGGGCTAACATGTTCAGCGCTACATAATTCTGTCGCATTATCTCGTGCTGAGACGAGATATTTCTTAAATCGTCAAATTCACGGTAATTACGAATCTGCAAAGGATGCATTTTACAGTGAAGAGTGTGAAGCAATTTTTCTAATAAAAAATAAATAATTTGAAATTGGGATGTCGGTATTGTTGTACATTTGGTTTTAAAATGTAAACTTTTTCAGATACAATCAACAGATGTTCAATATTTTACAAGGATTCGAAATAAACGCACACTCCTATAAAACGATTCCCAAGTTTGCCGTGGATGTGACCACATTAAATTGCAGGACAGGCTAATCTTCTTCTTCTCTCGTGTCAGCACGAGCTATACGAAAATAGCTCATGGTGTGGTGAAAAGATTAGCCAGTCAGCAAGGTTGGTAACGGGGCTGACTGCCCAGGGAGCACCGGACATAGTGAAGTATCGTCACTCGTATAGGCTAATGTTGCGATAGGAAAAGATGTGACACAACTCAAAAACTGTCGTTCGAAAATTAAAAACATCTACATTCAAACCATTTTTTTTAAAATTACATTCCAACGTGTTATATTTGACATGTTTTTAAATTTTAAAACAAACATTAGTTAATGCAGTCTGCCTTTGGCCGTTGGAATGACTATCACTGACTGCGAAAATGAGGTCGTCTAATATGTTGTCTCCCTTAAAGAGCACTACTAAACGCCAGTTAGGCAGCATAATAGTCGAGTAAACAGATTGCCAGCCCATTGCCCGCGACAGCAATAATAATACGTATTCTGCAATTAAGTTTTGCAACTTGTTTGCAATGTGTAGCAGTTGATTTTCTTTTAGTGTTTAAACATTCTGTTCGGTCCTGCATTAGAGCTATTTGTGGTGGATGCCATTGTACACATCAATCACAAACATGCATTTTGGGATTAAAAATGATGTGGCTGGCCACTGGGTCACAGGCAACAGAACAAATAAATTCAATCTATTAAATAAAAGCCCAGAATAATTCAATCCGATCTAATCTATTTTCAGACGTTTTGTTGTCATTCTATACGTAGAAGCTTTATACTTATATAAACTTGCAAAACAAATCGTTTTTAAGTCATAACATTAACTTACCCCTTAAATGACATTATTCATTCACAAAATACTGTATTATAATTCTCTTTGATCCTTGGCTTTCGTTGTAAATCTATAAAACATAACAAGGTATTCTGGCGCGCCAATTTTTTATTAGATGGAGAGAACGGTCCGTAATTACAATCATTCATTCAAAATTTTTCAACGAACGAAATGAATTAACTTTAAATCATTTTCTGTGTAACCAATTTTTCATACTGATAATATATCTATTTTTAGCTCGTTTTTTCGAATATATTGCATCAATCCCCTATGAATAGAACATGTTGCAAAAACCTAGTGGAGTTTAAAATGAAGTGTTGAAAGCTGCGTCTATTTTTGTATATAAAACTTCACACGTGGTTTCTTACGATAGATTTCACAAAACACTGCTATCGGTTTGTTTTGTACAATGTGTTTGTTCGTATGCCATTGTCTAAACATATCATCATGATCGACATGAACTCATTTTTATATCCGTGAATCGTCATTTTATCTTTCTGTGTATATTAAAATTCGACAATTGAACCCTACATGAGTAATAGGTATGTATAAAAGGGTTTCCACTTTTATAACTTTGTGGTTTCATCAACAAACCTAACTGTCCTGCTACAAAACTAGTATGTGGCTGCACCCGTCAAATGTCTCCTGCAGCTTGTGCTGCCGTTGCGCTCAGAGGCGGTGTCTGGCAATCTGTCACCGCTTAAGCGCTGAATATAGCACGAAATAAATACACAGCAGTTTCCTATAAGTGGGCAACAATTCGTTGTGTTAAAAGTTTCTTTGTAGCGTCGCCAAAACGAAGCCAAAACTATTTGGCGCAGTTAATTTGCTGACAGGGTTGGGGCTTCAAAAATAAATGGGTCACTCAATTGGTAGGCATAAGTTTACTGCTAGTTACATTGCTAAAAACTATTATCATCCGGGAAATATGGCCGATAAAATTTAATTATGGAACATTAGCAATGATGAATCGCCAGCTATGCGCCCGCATTTAGCGTAATTATATTGTGATTTCAGAATAATCGCATGACGAATGGGCGCATACCAACTTCAACTTTTATCAGATTGCTGTTACATTAATTCAAAGTCATGACTAAAAAGCCGTAGCGTCGCAGAAAATGACTTTATCAAATTTTATATTTAATTAACTGCGATGATTCAGTTGTTTTATGTAAAGAAAACCTAAAAAAAATTCGAGAAAAAGTTGTAAGCAATAGCTAGAAACCTTACAAATGTTTTAATTGGTGTCGTCGACCCACGTTTATCTTCAATGCTCGACTACTTAAAGCCACACAGCAATAATTTATACGCCTGAACTTGCGTAATGGTGAAAACTACACTTTGTTTTCCAACGAAGTTGTTACATATTTTAAAAACAAAATATTAGCTTATTGGAACAACGTTAGAAGTGAAAATATAAAGCCATGAGATATTTTCTTTAGGCAAAGTTGTTGGCGTAGGATTGGCTTTGAGAAAAGTTAAGCTGGAAAGGTAATTTCGTTCTTTATTATTTTTCACAGTACCCCAAAGGGACGCTTTGTCTAAAATAAACGTTACGAGAACAAATCGATTTTTAATTTAGTCTCTCTAGCTTAGTTGATCTTTGCCTTATAAATTCCTTCTTTAACTAATAAGCTTCAAGACTAATAAAGGTTTTTGTTTAACTCATAATTTTATTACAATTAAAAAGTAAATTAATAAAGTTAAGTTTATTAAGTTGACTTTATTGATCCACAGACAACTAAGATGTATAGGGATTATACTGCCTAGTAACTATAGACAAAAAAGAGTATTTATAAAAATAAGGCTACAAATATGAGATATTGGAACAGTTGGTCTAAAAACAAATATAATAGATACTGCACTGATATTTATGATTACTTACGGTTTACTCACGTGCATTTTTCGGGATTGTTCGACTCGCGACCTCGCCGCGTGTTCAGTTCATGATTAAGGGCTCCGTTTGGGTCCGGAACTAGTCGGGCAATCCCGAAAAATGCACGTGAGTAAACCGTAAATAATCATAAATATGAATGTGTCTCACGAAAGTTATCATACAAAAAGATTCCACACTGCTTAAGTTCAATCACTACGCCATCCCTACGTTACTTATCGTTAACAAAAGATAAACGTGCTTAAAAGATTGAATGTATAAAATGCAGGTTAGCACAAAGGACTGCAGAGCATATGCTAGGCTTAACATTGAGAAGTCGAGTCGGACACGCGGAGATCCGATGTAAGACCAAGTTGGAGGAATGTACAATGTAGCTCTAAAATAACAGTCCGTAGGAAACTTAGCTGATATAGAGACAGCAGGTAAAATAAAGTATGGGTTGATAAACTGTAGTTTCGCAGAAAATACATGGATACGATTGCAAAGTAAAGCATTAAAAATGCTAATTATTACACTCTTTACATTTGAGAAGCCGGATGGATTGTTAACATTATACAGGTTGGGTAAAAAATCGTGGATCAAACGAAACAGGGCGATAGTTGGGGTTATTTGCAGCATTTTTCGTAGTACATTTTTTTTACAGTAAGGTTCTAAAGTTACAAATGTAATTTTTCGTGAGACTTAAAAGATATTGAAAAAAGTGCTAATATTATAACTTTCGTGAGACACATTCATATTTATGATTAATTAATGGTTTACTCACGGGCATTTTTCGGGATTGCCCGATTAGTTTCGGACCCAAACGGAGCCCTTAATCATGAGCTGATTACGCGGCGAGGTCGCGAGTCGAACTGACGCTGCACCGCGCCGCGTAGCGTTGCGCTCGCGACGGGAGGGGCGCGCTCTCCGCGTGATCAGCTCGTGATTAAAGGCTCCGTTTGGGTCCGAAACTAGTCAGGCAATCCCGGAAAATGCACGTGAGTAAACCGTAATTAATCATAAATATGAAAGTGCCAATACTCATAAATCATGGTACTCACTGTCATAAAAGCACTTTCAAGCAACTTAACACCATTTATTGTTTTAAAATAGGTACCCATTTTACTCTAATTGCGTATTTATTACAAATTTTGATATTTTCTTAAAAACACAAATTGTCATAACTTTTAAAGAGATCAAGTTAGGGCTCTGCCACACATATTTTTAACTGCAAATAACTCCAACTATCGCCCTGTTTCGTTTGATCCACGATTTTTGATACACCCTGTATACAGCAATGTGTATACAGTGCGGCTGAAAGTTTCCCGCCCCTGCCGGAGGACCTGAGTTCGATTCCGTCCCGCACCTCTCACTTTTCGAATTCATGGACAGTAATGGACTGATTTTGCTTATGCTGCGTATGATTATGCGATTCTATTATATTTTATCTAATTCATGAACTTAGAACCATAGATATTTTTAGTTAGACACTGTTCAATATGTATGTAAAGTAATTGTATAAGCGAAATCTAACGAAAGCTCAAAGAACGAAACGAACGAACGAAAAAGTCTATTTTTTATCTCTCTAAAAAAAATACGTTCAATCCAACTAGCCCAAAAGTATATTAGTCATCATCATCATTCAGCTGAAAGACGTCCACTGCTGGGCATAGGCCTCCCCCAAGCATCGCCACATGTTGGGGGGATTTGCCATAATCGCCACGCTTGGCAGGCGGGTTGGCGATCGCAGTATGGTTGTTAAAATACTCAGAGAACGCTGCTACCCATCCTCTAGTGAATCCCTGAGTCGCCTTTCATGACACCTATGGGAAGAGATGGGGTAGTGCTATTCTTTACGTCTGGCACCACACGGCACCACAAAGTATATTAGTGTTAAAAGAATACTTACAACAATTACAATAAAAAAATCATTCTTCATTCGTAAATTGATAGGCTAAATAATAATATTATCTAATTATTATTAAAAATAATGTTGATAGTTAACAGAAGACAGCATAATTATTCTTTTTATCAGATTCGAGAATCTTCCGCGACTGAAACGATGATAATTAAAATTTGTTCGGGTTAAGATATCTGGTTTTTATTTATTACACGATAATTTAAGCAACAACATTTTCTTAATTAACTTTTAAACGTGTTTCATTTTCTAGAACTAATATCCTCTCATTTGGATTCCGGATGCACAATGCTATTGAAATGACGTCGCAACACCATGGGCGTTATCACTCTTCTGTCTCGCCTGAAATGCGGCGTATTTGCATTTCTAATCATTATCCATATACCCATTCTACAAGGAGAAGAACAATCTCAATGTCCAAGCTTAGCCGAGAACCCAATTTGTCCCTGTTATAATTTTAAAGAAGGTAAGTGGTTGCAACACCCTTCCTCGATGCCCTTTAAGATCAATCGATGTCTTCCTCGATGTCCTTTAAGATCAATTGATGTCATTAACGGATACATTTCTTTCAGGATTATTTTTGGAGTGCCCCAGCGCGACCCCCGGAGTTGTGAAAAATGTGCTGTCCAAGATAAGAGGAACCATCCAGTCGCTATCGATATATGACTTGGAAATCTCAACGACAGAGCTAAACGCAGATATCTTTCCATCAAAAATAAAAATTACCAATCTACAGATTTCACAATCGGGAATAAACAAAATAAGCTCTAACGCTTTTACATCGCTACGTGACTCGTTAGAATCTTTGAGCATAATTTCCAGTAAATTAGGCAAAATTCCGCATGAATCATTCTTGGAACTTTACAACATTGAGGCACTTGATTTACAGCTCAATGACATCAAAGATATTCAAGCAAACACTTTTAGAAATCTTAAGTTGAAGAAAATCAATTTGAAAGGAAATAAAATAGCCAATATATCAGAAAATGCATTTTACAACCTAGAAGAATCTTTAACAGAACTGGATATAAGTGAAAATTTTCTTACTGTTTTTCCGTTGAAGTCTTTGGGGAAGTTGAATAAACTCACTAACTTAAGACTTGCATGGAATAAAATAAACTCAATACCTGATGATATCAGTGATACAGTACCAAATTTGCTAACATTGGATCTAAACTCAAACTATTTTACAAGAATAGAAAGAAACTGGTTTAGATGTATGCCTAAAATAAAAACATTAACGTTTTTTAGCAACCAGATTCAACAAATAGATGAAGAAGCATTTTATTCATTAGAGAAACTACAAACTGTGGATTTGAGTCGTAATAAAATAACAGCGCTTGCTAAGAATATATTTCAAAAGAACGTCAATATTTGCACTATAGATTTGAGTCACAATCATCTTCATCACATCAACGGAGTCTTTTCAAACCTTCGTGAACTTTCTGAGATATTTCTTTCGGAAAACAATATTTTGGAAATTTCTGATGATGCGTTCGTCAATGCTTTTGGATTAACAGTTCTTAATTTAGAACACAATGCCATTCAAAAATTACACCCAAATTGTTTTTCATCTCTACAAAATTTAACGCAACTACATATGGGAACAAACTTTTTAAATAAACTTCCTCGTAGCGTATTTCAAACAAATCGTAAACTAGTAACTTTAAGCTTAGATAATAATGAAATTAATGAATTAGACGAATTAATATTTGAGAAGCTCGACGAATTAAAAGAAATACGTTTGCAAAATAATAAGTTAAGTCAAATAAAAAGAAACGTATTTAGTCCTTTGCCCGGACTCTTAGAACTGCATTTGCAAAATAATGTTGTACAAACCATAGACTCACATGCATTTATTACCCTTAAAAGTCTTCAACATATTAATTTGCAGGGTAATCTTTTAACAACTATCGGAGATGTGTTTCCTAACAGGAATTCGTCCTTGGTTTCTATACAACTTGGTGCAAATTATTTATCAATGTTAAAAAATAGCTCTCTTAGAGGGCAGATGAACGTGCAAATAATGTGGCTAAGCCAAAATAACATTAAAATGTTAACATCTAATCTTTTCAATGATTTGTTAAATATTCAAAGGCTGTATCTAAAAAATAATAGTATTGTACATATAGAGAATAGAACATTTAAGCACTTGAAGAAAATAAAGTTTTTAGATTTAAGTAATAATAAGCTTATTAAATTAAGTAATGAGACATTTTATGAACTTGTAACGTTGGAAGAACTGTACCTTCAAAATAACCATATAAATCAAGTCACCAAAGATACATTTCAGTTTTTAAATAAGTTAAAAAATTTAGACTTATCACAAAATGACATTATTATATTTAATTTCGATATTTCCTCATTGCCGATTAAACAGCTTCGATTGAATAGAAATTCGATAGCAATTATTGAAGTAAATTCTCTCAAAAGCTTACCAAACCTTAGTGATCTAGAAATGAATAACAACGACTTGACTTGGGAAGACATTATTCAGATACAGATACCTGGACTGAAATCCTTGATAATATCAGAAAACAACTTTACTTTGTTGGAAAATAAGACCTTTGCGCATCTTCCTTCATTACAAACTCTGTCGCTAGAACTATCAAATATATCTCAACTGCCGCCAACGACGTTCATTAAAAATCAAAATCTGCTGAGAATAAATTTGGCTTTTAATAATCTGCGAGACTTGCACAAAGATGTATTTGCGTACACGACAATATTACAGGAGCTTAATTTAAAACGGAACAATTTTACAGATTTCCCTCACCACGCTCTTTTCAATGTCACTTCACTAGAAATTTTAGATTTATGTAGCAATCAACTACACAGCATTGATTTTTTTAAATTTATTGGATTGCAGAATTTGCGGACTCTTAATTTATGTAATAATCGTATTTCTATACTGAATGGCTTTAATTCTCCCTCACTTAAAAATTTAGTAACATTAAATTTAAGCAATAATTTGTTAACAGTTCTTCCACCGAATTTTTTCCATCATTCCGTAGGCCTAAAAGAGATTGACTTATCACACAATCTGTTTAAAAACATACCTAGTAATGGTTTATCAGAATCAGTACTTCCTGCGCTTACAACATTAAACATGTCTTCTAATTCTTTAGTGCAATTATTGCAAACATATCCTTCAAAATTGTTTCCACTCTTAGAGGAATTAGTTGTAACAAATACAAACCTTACGATTATTACCAGCAAAGACTTTGAAAATTTCCCATCACTCAAGAGGTTGATGCTGTGGCAGAACTCCATAATTCGTTTATCTCCGGGAGCTTTCTCTAAGCTACATAACTTAGAAATACTTGATTTAAGTCAAAATAAATTAGAAAACATTCCAAGGGAACGACTTCAAGGACTGTATTCTACACGCGTCCTAAATATGTCTCAGAACGTCATCAGAGAACTGGAAGATTTCACATCAGACTTACAAAGTCTACAAAAGTTGGACATTTCGTTTAATCATATAACTAGAATAAATAGAGACGTATTCCGAGGACTCCAAAGCCTGACAGAATTATATTTAAGTGGCAACTGGTTATCAGCTATATCTGCAGACGCATTTCGAAACTTGAATAAGATTACATTTATTGACTTGAGCCGAAATTACTTTGAAGTAATACAAATGAAAATGCTAACAGTATTAGAAACACAAATAAAATCTATATATTTTAATGGTAAGATATTAAGCCTTTACTTTTATTTGAATATTCTGCTTTGATTTCCAATAATCTCATAAATTATTGTTTTCAGAGAATCCGTTAACATGCAATTGTGAAACACAAGAGGTTTGGCGATGGATGAAAGAACACTATAAAATTGTCATCAAAGGCAGTCGTAACTTGCGTTGTGAACACCCGGAAGATCTTCACGGTTATAGCTTCATCGAATTACCATCTCACAAACTTTGCGATATACCTATCGTCATTCGCATTGCTATACAAGATATTCAGACATATTCGATCATAGTGTCTTGGCAGAGTCGCAACCAAACCGGTTTGAATGCATATCAAGTAGCTTATTTTAGCGAGGACCATCCGACTACGGTGAGTAACATTTATCGAAATCCAATAATATTTTTTTTATTAATGTGAGATCACGATAGTTTTATATAAAATATTTTCACCTGCGCAACTAAAAGCTTATAATTTTGAGTAAAACGTGGAATAAAACGTGCACGGCAACCGTTACAACAAACATTTGAATACAAAGGCTGTGTATCACCTCAATGGACCATAAAAAATATTTATGTTTCTCGCCTGTGGATGTTCGACTGTGCTGTGAATCCATTTAAATCTTTCTTTTTACAATGGCTCATAGGTGCTCAAAAACTTTTTAGTACTCAATTCAAGAGTCAATTTTCGATTTATTAAAATGGTTGTGGTATCTGAGTTTTATATTTCATCCTTTTGTCACAGATACGTGGGAAAATACTCAACGCTACAGCCAGGTCAACGAGACTTAATCATTTGACACCGGGAGCCCGATATACGGTTTGTGTGATAGCAGTTGGCAACTTCGGTACGTCGACGTCTACAGGTTTTTCTGTACCAGACGCCCGAATAGCTCTCTCGCCTGAAAATTCCAGTATAAATTTATACGGAGACGAACAAATTTTTAACCATCTCCGTCCATATATGAACGATTCTTTGAACAGTAAATGTACTAGTGTAAGCACAATAGAAATCTTCGGAGCGGCAGTAGACAGTCCATTCTCCAATACATACATGGATATAGCGGATATATTAACGAGGAGACTAAGCTTGGTTGTGGGCTGTTGTATTGGATTTATAGTGTTCGTTGTTTTAGTTTCCGCGTTAGGGTACATTAAAACAAAGAAGCGTCAGGTTATCGCAAAAGCTGAAGTGCAACAAGCTCCTCAGTATATATCGTATGACAATTTTAATACTCCTGGTGTAGAAGTTCAAACTACAGACATGGATATCAATACCATTACGGATAAAACGAAAGTACAATGCAAACATGATTGACAAACGATGTAAATAAACTCATATATTGTGTTCAAGTTTGAGAACTTAAAGAGCGGTAAGGTATTGAATTTTTTCCATATTGATTCCCCTATGAGAAGATGCCACTCATCTTGGAATAGAACCTTTCATACCTTTATCGCCTCGGTCTCTTCAGGAAGTTTGGCAGACAGGAATGAATTATTACAACTACGAGCTATCAATAACGAAATGTGTGATAATCGAAAAAGTTTACGTCATCAGGGTACTTTTTTCTTGCAATATAATTTATCCTACGTCGTGTTCGAAAGAGTCGTAACATTTTTCTTAAATTAATTATTTACTGATATAAACTTACGCGCCTTGTTATTTTCAGACTGTTTTTGTTTATCTGACAATATATAAATAAGTATGTTATCTAGTCTAGACTATGTTATGTTGTCGTGGTCTTCATTTTACTAAAATCTATATAAAAGTGAACCCTGGGTTTATCTTTCGTTTGATTTGAAAATATTTGTATGACAGTCTTTGAGAGGTCTTATTTATGATACAGATGATGTCATCACTTTGCATTAATATAATACGTTAGTTGTTAATGCATGTCTTAATGAATGAACTGAAGTGGAATATGTAATAGCAAGATGTTATAATGATCAAAGCACATGTTAATTTTGTAACAGATCTTACATCTATAATTATACCATTTTCAGTTTTGCCTTCAACGTTTAACGTTACCTTTGGTTATAAATATAATAATTTCTATTGTGATTATTATCATAGAGCTAAGTGTATAATAAGGTATAGAATAAATTTTAAAATATGTTGTGTATAATAAATTCAAATGAGTTACTACTCTGATAATTGTAATGACAGTGTTATAGAAAATTCATTAAACGGTCTCAAGTAAAAACGAATATTTATACTCACACATTTCTAAGTAACCATAGTTATAACTACTAGATAATGTACCAATAGATTTAAATAACACTTATGTAATAAATAACGAAGATATCAGACTCAATTTAGTGTAATCAAAGTAACTGTACCAATCTCTGTTGATATCTGTTTTAAATTCATCGCAATTCATGTGAAACTAGTGTAAAGACTGTAGAATTGGTAATAAAACTTTGAAAACATTATTATAAATCTCGATTTCTACTTTATTTAAACCCTAATATTTAGTCTACAAGAATTTTGTCTTCAATCCTTAGTTATGGAACAATTCTTAGAAGTAATGTTATTGGCAATAAAAATATGAATTTCTATCGGCAATCGTTTAATAACGATTTATGAACAGAAGAAAAAGCTTTGTTTTAGAAAATCGTTATTTTTATGTAATAGGTTAGCACTAAGGCCGACGGCCCGCTTGATGGTAAATGTTTACTGCCACCTATAAACAGCTAAACATTCAAGAGGATTGCTGATGCGTTGCTAACCTTAGAGAGATAGTTGAAAAGTCTCATGTGCTGATGTGTCTGTAATTTCACCGGTACCCATACCCTCCAAACCGAACCACAGTAATGCTGCTTGGCATTAGAAATAGGAATAGGTAGAGACTTTTTATCTCATGAAAACGCATCGTATGATTTTAATTACAAAGTTACAAGGTTCATATTGCAATGATTCACATTTTCATCTGATGACGACGTTTCCATCAATCACCAAGGTACTTTCTCGGACAAACATTGCCGTAGGGAGCTCTATTAGTAACTACTAGAATTATTTAGAACCAAATGTAATAATCTCGCGTAACACTAAGAATTTAAATCGAGATATAGAAAAGCGACGCCGAGCAACGACACAGCTCTTTGTATTATCGTTTCATCTCTTACAATATATATACGAGCATTATACATGAGAAGCCAATCTAATCTTGAGATAGCATTTCAAGGGTAAATAGCCCCGTTATTGACAGCTATTGGGACACAATCGAATCTTTTTTTATTGTGTAGGTACATTGAGTACAATATAAATCTCGTAGAAGGAGTTAACTGTCTTTGCGTCCACCTCGAATGTTCTGTCCCTATTAAATGGATTACATGAATTATTCAGCGACAAGAGTCGCGAACAAGAGATTCTTTGTGGGACTTTTGCTCCCGTCTGCTTTGTGACGTTTAAATGATATCTACAAAGTAAAATACAGCGAAGTGGATTCCTTAAAAATAGTTGAAATTTCTGAAAATAATTCGTTAAATTTTGTGAATGCAATAAATGATTATGATTATCATAGACAAGTGACAAGAAAAAGTGAAAATGACTAATTGAATATGCATTAATAATTTTCAGTTTACGCTTCAGTAATGAAACAGTGATACGTTAATCCAATTTTTATTAACATGTTTGGATAAGATTAAAACATTTATTTAATTAAATATGTAAATAATACAAATCTATACGATGAGGAAGAATGAATATACATAAATAGATGTATAGCTATGCAGATTACAGTAAATTTAATATAAAAAGTAAAAATGTAACATTAAAGCATAGTAATACAAAAAAATTAACTATGCTATTGCTTTTCATGTAAACAATCTTCTGATATTCAAGAAAAGAATAAAGCTATTCAAAATCTTGATGTCTAATGTTTTTATAATGAGTAAGTACATCTGCAAAATTCTCGTACCGTACTCCGGCAGCGCTTACATCCGTTATCCATTAGCCTTACCTAAAAGCGCTAACAGGGCTCGTGGTATGTAGCCATTCAGCTATGAAGAACAAACTAGAATGATCAAAATAAATGACTAGAAGCATTGGCTACCACTGAGGCTAGTGTTAGGTATATTACAACAAAAGTTTTAGAGTATTTTAGAGTAATTAACATCGAAGAATTTTTAGGCATCACAACGCCTGCAACTGCAACATCTTGAAACAAACTTCCTTGAACATCAAGTAAGTAAATGGTAAGTAGCTTTTTGCTTTTTGGCGGTCCTTGACATAATCTAGGATTAATAACATCAGCCAGAAGAAGAGCTTATATTATTTTCGAGATCTACAAAGACGCACAGCGATGCGTTGCCGCTTTATGGTGGACATTCCCGGGCCTGCGGGCGGCGAGCGTTGGGTGGCTCGCCGTCCGATCAGAACCAGGCCCGGGTCGACAGCGCGTTGTGTTCCACGCGCGCCTCAAAGAGATGTCAGCATAGTAGATGGGGACCGCGAGGGCCAGTGCCTGCTAAGGTTGCGGAATTTGTTCGAAAGAGTTACCGCGGCCCTGGAACGCAAAAGGCATTGGAAGGAACACGGATGGGTTTTAGTCAGTAAGAGTCTGACACTCCCTTCCGCTTCACTCAGAGCGGAAGAAGTCATTCGCGGATATAGCAAAATTAAAAAAAAATGGTCGCCATTCTACCTATACTTATGCACAAAACGTTTCGGCAACACATTCATTATGCGTACAGCTAAGGACTGGAACTCCCTGCCAGTCTGTGTTTCCCGATAGCTGTAACCTTGGAGTTTTCAAATCTCGAGTGAATAGGTTACATCTACGCAATCGCGCACCATCGTGGACCGCATCTTCATTTACCATCAGGTGAGATAGTGGTCAAAGGTGAGCATATAAATAAAAATACAAAACCAGACGAAACACTAGCCATTGTTTTTGTTAATTCAACAAAGAAGGTTACGGCCACATCGGACGAGAACCTTGTCATGAGTTAGTCTTCAGTCTCTTGCTTGTCATTCACCGTGTACTGATGATCCCTACACTTTTTTACGCAGAATATTATGCAGATTAATAGTCCCAATAAATTATATCGGAATACAGAGAGAGTTATTACAATGAGATAGATGATAGCTGTTGTCTTTTACCGCGTTGTGGCTAATACTTGGGCCATACCGAAAATTTCTGGATTCTTATAAAATAAAATACTTAAAATGTTTATGTTGTATCACGGTTTTTCAAAGTAAAGGAAAATCCTTGACAATTCATAGGTACACTTTTTCATTCTTTGAAATCATGGGGATAAAAGAATCACACTACTCTACTCGCTATTGTTTTTGAATTTATTACACCAGAAGTACACAGTGTTACAAGATGGGGCTTCATCACGAACGAGCTTTGGCAACTTTCTTGTTGACTTACCGCCATTTTCAAAATCCTATCTATCGGCGGGTTGCCTTACTATAGATAGAAATTTGACATTACTTCTATGGAGCTTATGTCAAATTTCCATCTCTATTAGGCGAAACCGCCTATAGATAGGTTATTGAAAATGGCCGTTAAACCACAGCGACAATCTTAAAAAATCATACTCGTACATCGAAAATGTTCTCAATTTAAATCCAACGTTATACACGCAATTTTCAAATTGGTACTTGGTACCACAAAGAAAAAAACAAATGACAGACGTAAAAATAAAATGTATTCTACCGAAGAATATTTGCCAAAGAGTTCCATTTTCAACAGTAGGAATTACTTTTTTAATACTTGTAACGCAAGCGGCCCATTCCAAAAATTTTCAGTATTGCCCACGTACGAGACACATAGGCAGAATCCTTTCTACCTTTAGATTTTCAAATTGGATAGCTTCCTCTAAGCCCCGAAATCAAGCAAACCATCCTGTGAGGACTGTACGAGTGTATTTCATCAACTCAACTTGCAGGAAACTGACGAATTCAGAAACGTTTTATTTCTGAATATTTTGTATGTGCTCTAGCCGGGTGAATCGATGTTTGCAAGCACGCTCAAATGGTGAAACGGGGAACTCGCTTTGAACTCTATCAATATCCCGTTATTGTACGCTATAAAGTCTTTTTTATTTAAACTCCAAAATGGAAGTAATAGCTGTTTTATAACTTTTAAATTTTTAGTCCACGAAACTATATTGAAATATAACAGTTATCGTAATAATAACGAAAACCTATATTTGTTTGGCGACTATTGGCACATTCAAAGCTAAAACATCTTTATCTCTTATTTTTATCTTTACACATAATCGAACTTCCACGTGTACCTATTATTATTTGGCAAGAGTCATAGTAACAGCAAAATTATTTTGCAGAATACAATTCATTCCTTCAGTTTGTTTCAACATCAAGTACCCGAAAATGTTTTCATGGCTATCTATCTATCTGCCTAGCTTTTTCCCAGTTGTATTGGGGTCAGCTTCTAGTCTAACCAGATGCAGCTGAATATCAGTATTTTACTATTAGCTTTAGTGCGCGTTCATACGACACGCGCCCGCTAAGCGCACGCCACATGCGTCAGCACCAGTGTCTAACTCGCTTTGAAATTTGTTGTAAACAAGGTTAGTCGGAAAGGGGGTACTAATCCGAAGCCCACTTATAGTATCGCTGATGACTGTTTGAAAGCAAGTGTTAAAATTTCAAAATTCGACATTTTGTTTCCAATCATAATGATTTTTATTTTAGTTTTTTTTTTAATTCTCATCCCTGCTTTAGTTACAAATTCAGAAAATGGTGCTTCTAATTCATGACCCCAAATATGACCTAAAATGTAAACACAGCTGATCATTACTGGGGATAGATAGATTTTAGAGATTTTTTTTTGAGATTTTTGAACAACTGTTTCTCTTAAACTATTGACTTTTGGGAAAAGTTGTGGAACAAAAGTTATTCATTTTATGTGTACTTTAACACCCTTTCGGATTAGTACCCCCTTTCCGACTAACCTTGTATAATTTGAGTCTTATGATACATCAATAGATCTCAAATTACATTTGCCATCCTAGCCGGGAGAGTGGAGGCGGTGCGGGCTCTGCGCGATTGCGACGCGTGTATTACGCGATAGCTATTCGGGCGCTGAGCGTGCGCGTGTACTTTACATCGATAAAAAATGTACGTTAAGACAAGGGACTAACTATTAAATTCCAAAGTTTCTGAGAAGGGAGCGACTCGTACGAGAAGCGCGCGCTTCCGCGCCGATAAAAATAGCGCAAGTGTGAACGCAGCCTTACAGTAAATATATTTTAATCTAAATGAACCAACTGTATTAGTTGATAGAAGATTTCAGAGACGCCTTTGCCTATAAATTAGTGTTGACTTGTGATTATCCGTAACTTGTTTTTAGGGTTCCGTACCAATGACTTGCTACGCCGACGACACGCTGGTCACGGCGCGGGGGAGGACGCACCGCGAGGCAGCCATACTGG
This sequence comes from Amphipyra tragopoginis, assembly GCA_905220435.1. NCBI lineage: Eukaryota > Metazoa > Arthropoda > Insecta > Lepidoptera > Noctuidae > Amphipyra > Amphipyra tragopoginis. Next base: position 13,404,846 of record HG991999.1, on the reverse strand, counting down.
CGACAGCTGGGGTTGCGCAGGTCGTCGCAAGGATCCGGCGGTTGGGTCTCGAGGTGGCCTTGCAGAAGTCCGAGGCCCTGTGTTTCCACGGGCCCCGGAAGGGACCACCCTCGGGATCCCACATCGTAGTGGGGGGCGTCCGCATCGGCGTCGAGTCGACGATGAAGTACCTAGGACTCGTCCTCGACGGCCGGTGGAACTTTGGGCCTCACTTTCGGCAGCTGACGCCAAAGTTGATGGGCACCGCGTCTGCGTTGTCGCGGCTGCTGCCCAATCTGGGGGGGCCAAACGCCTCCTGCCGGAGGCTCTACGCGGGGATCGTACGGTCCATGGCCCTATATGGGGCGCCAATATGGGCGGACACCTTGACGGCCAGCAACGTCGCAATCCTGCGGAGACCGCAGCGCGCGATGGCCGTCAGGGTGATAAGGGGGTACCGTACGATCTCCTTCGAGGCGGGGAGCCTCCTAGCCGGATCAATGCCCTGGGATCTGGAGGCGAGGGCCCTCGCGCTGACGATATCTCAGCGCCTGAGCGGAGTGAGCTCCGCCAGATCCTAGTGGCTGAGTGGAAGGAAAGACTTGCGCAACCCAGCGCAGGGCACGCCGCAATAGCGGCGGTAAGACCCGTTATGGAGGAGTGGCTGGAGAGGCGGCATGGCGCCCTGAGCTTCCGGCTGACGCAGGTGCTCTCGGGACATGGATGTTTCGGGAAGTACCTGTGTCGCATAGGCCGGGAGCAGACGCCCGGATGTCACCACTGCGTCGACTGCCCGGAAGACACGGCGCTGCACACATTGCAGGAGTGCCGTGCGTGGGCGACGCAGCGCCGCGAACTAGTCGCGGCGGTCGGTGGTGACCTCTCGCTTCCAGCCGTGGTTCTGTCCATGGTCGGGAGCGAGAGTGCGTGGGAAGCCGTCGCCACCTTTTGCGAGGTGGTGATGGCGGCCAAGGAGGGAGCGGAGAGGGAGCGAGAGGCGACGGCCACTCTCCCTTCCCGCGCCAGACGCACCGGGCGCCGCCGGAGGGCGCGCGACGATCTCCGGCCACCCTAGTGTGTGGCCTGCGGGCGACGGGTTAGGGGACCCGTCGCCCGACCAGTAACAGGCCCGAGAAGGCGGCGCGCATGTGTTCCGTGCGCGCCTCTCAGGAGGACGTGGGGCAAGGCCCCACAGAAGGAGAGGTCTGCCAGGGGCTGGCGGACCGAGGCCTGCCGGGGTTGCGGTGCATGCAGCTGCGAATCCCGTGACCCTGGCCAAGGGTCAGGAGTAGGAACACCGTGGGTTTTTAGCCGGTAAGAGTCCGGCATAACTCTTCGCCTTCCCAGGGCGAGGGGTATCCATGAGGATTTTCCCACGATAAAAAAAAAAAAAAAAAAAAGGGTTCCGTACCAAAAGGGTAAAAAAAGAACCCGTGCGACTTCATCCATTCGACTGTCCGTCTGTCTGTCGCAGCTGCTTATTTCAGAAACGACTTATGCTATCGGCTTGAAAATTGGAACAATTTTAAATAATGCTTGTCCATCTATATTGCAAGAGAAATAATTGAAAGAATATTTTTATATTCATTGCAATAGGGACCGAAGTGGGGGGTGCTGAAATTTTAAAATGGTGTTACCAAGTTTAATGTAGTATCTTATGAAAAGGCTTCATTTGCTCATTATATATTTTTTTTTTTATTTCTGCCGCACAGTTTTTGACTTATGATGAAAAATGACAAAAAATACCATTCCCCTATCTCCGAAGTTTGCAAAGCGAAAAATCATATCTTAAATCGAATATGAGTAGATTTATGTAAATATTATAGGAAAAATAAAACGAAATATTCTGCAACTAGCACAGTTTTTTAGAAATGAGCAAAAATGCTTTGCAAACAAACTTAGTTGTACGGTTCTAAAAGATGAAAATATAACTTGTTTTACGTTTCCTTCTAAGGTACGGAACCCACGGTGCACGAGACCGAATCGCACTTGGCCGGTTTTTTCTATTATACTCCGCCTACATAAATAAAGGTACATTCACAATCGATCTCCCGCGACTTTATGCGTGAATACACGCTATAAACTATCGGATCACAGGTTTATATCAATCGGATAAGCCGTCTTGTATTACGCCTTTCGACTTCACGTAGTTCTCTCGTTCACACAAAGGTTTATTTCTTCACCCGTCAAAAGTAAATAGGACGTAAGATCGTCGTATATTAGTTTGATAATAATGGTAATAGGTTCAAGTGAATGTGCTTGGATCTGCCAGATGCCTATGTCCAGCAGTGGACAGGCCTATTTGATTGTGGGATAAAACCTTATCGGCAATGAGCGTACCGTTTTTCATCGAGAGTTTCAAAAACAGACTAGGTACACGAAAATACAACAACACATATTTTCTTGTTCAAAGAATCGAACCCTCACGCTAACAAGTACACTTGTAGTCAAAAATGATGCGGATCTCCGTGGTAACAATTCGTTTTCCGTTTTATGCAAATAAAATATTTTTACCTAAAGATTTTTTACTGAAAACATAAGGTAACTTAAAATATAAACATCGCCGTAATGTGGTAATTAGCGCAGGCTTCAAAGCTATTCACTAATGAGCAGCATTAAAAAAAAACATTAGACTTACCGACCATTACTACGAAGTTCTAAAAGATAATCAAGTAATATAATATTTCGTTTCTTTAATGCTAAGATTCGCATGGCAAGGAAAATAGTAGGATTGGCTTTTTATTCAGATAAATAAAAATATATTTTTGGGCTCATTTCTTATACACAGTGACTTACAATTAAGTGGCTAAGAAAACTATGAGGAGAATAAATTTAAATCAAAATCATCACATTTTGAACCAACTTGATGAGTAGCTAAAATAGATAGTCGTTAGTAGGCAAAAAACTATTTTTTGTCTTTATTTGTAATCATGTAAATATTGTTTCTTTTATTTATAATTATGTAAATATTGTTTGTGTAAATATTGTAACATACATATATATTAAATATTTTTGTAAATATTTCTATTTTTTGTCGTTTAAAGAAAAAATCTGGCGTTTGATCTCTGGGGGAGGCCTACGTTCAGCAGTGAACGGCAATAGGCTGATATGTATGTATGAACGTATGTAAAGAAAAAACAAAGCAATTAAAAAAACGAACTCGCGCTTTTCTTGGATATTAGAAGATAAACTATCGCAACATCCAATAATAATCGTTTATTTTTTTCGTTTCTTTGAATCAAAATAAGAAGGTTTTCAGTAAATTGAACACTGTCACTTAAACTAGGTTTAATTCCCTGTGCTTTAAATAACAGTAAGTAAGTAATAAAAATAAATAACCCGTTTCCTTGAGACTTACAATTCAAATTCAAATAAATAGCATCATTGTAGAACCATGAAGAAATTTTATTTTTCTGGCATTAAGAAAGGCAAGGAAAAGAACAATGGATAATAATACTATTGTATCTTTTCGCTCTTTAACTTGCTTTTGTAGCAGACTGTACGCTGTTCACACTTACACACAGGCACACGTACACTCGCACACACACGACATACAATCTCGTCTAGTGGTGGTTAATAAAACGTATAGCGCCAGAATATAACAGATTATTTGTACATAGCGTATAGCGTTTGCTATAGCGGCTCTGACTTCGCGCTATATTATAACGCCTCAATCTACTCAACGAATAAAAGTCTAAACGCGCACAGCGGGGCCAGAACGAGATAGCAAGATAGCGTAGCGACTAGCAACAGCGCGTAAGGGAATGAAGTATTATTATATTCTTTAGTGTACAGCGCGTTGCGAGATAACATTTACCGCGCATCATCAAGTCCGTTTAGCGTGTTGTTAAATACAATTATAGCGTCTCCGCGTTCAGACTGTGCCTGAGTTTTGTAACACCGCGTTATAATGATAGCGTTTAAAATAACAGACTATATGAATATATTTTATAGTTTATAACACGTCTGCAGTTTATAGCGGATTTCAACATCACTAATCTCGTCGCTTGCTATACCCGGAACAATGATACGCATATTATTGAAACAAAGACGCATTCAGTCTCAGACCCAAATCTCGGCCATAGTGACCTAGCAAGTCCGAGCGAGGTAAGGTTTAAGGTTATATGTACCTATACATATGTGCACCTACAACGATTTGCGAGAATGAATAGATCTACCGCAGGGTGATAAATATTGGTGTCGTATTGTCCTATATGGTATGTATCATCCATTGACGTAGAAACACATGGACCAAGGGTCTAGTGGTGCATGAAAAGAGCCTCCACGAGTGACGATACTTAAGTACCTACGTCAGGCGCACCCTGAGCAGTCAGCCCCGCTACCAACCTTGCTGACAGGCTAATCTTTTCACCACAGTATGAGCTATTTTCGTATAGCTCGTGCTGATACGAGACGAGGGTCTAAACTAGTACAAAATTCACGAAAAAAAGTATCCTGAGTTTACATACACTAGAGAGCGCGCCAAGGCACACCGCCATATAAACTTTAAAATACCAACAAACTAACGTAAATCCTACGTCGTCATCACAATACCTAATTTAGTTTTTCTTGTACCTTCATCATCATCATCATTCAGCTGAAAGACGTCCACTGCTGGACATAGGCCTCCCCCAAGCATCGCTACATTGACCGGTCTCGTGCATGCTTCTCGCATCCAGCGGATTCCCGCGACCTTCACGAGATCATCACTCCACCTTGTGGGAGGCCTACCCACAAGGTGGGCCGATCGTGTGCCTTATAAATAAATAACTAAGTAAATTACATCCATTTTTCACCATACGAAGATTTGACTGCACTCATTGAGTAAATTAGTCTACTTTTTCGTGTTTATTAAAGTCTACATTCGGTTCAGACATTTTTGAGCGCTGACCCGAGGTTCATGTAATTCCACGTCAATGGTATCACCGAATATTTTAGCGTTGGTGCCTTATGTGCGACTTATAACCAGAAAGATAGAGGACAGCAGCGTTCACATACACTTTTTCCTACTTACTACCTACCTACTACCTACCTTCAGAAACAAAATCAAACTAATAACAAAAAGTTAAAACCATTTTCATGCATGCGGTAAACAAATGAAGAATATGGACATACTGAGATAAATTCGTTTTTTTTTAAATTTCAAAATTGTCTTTTATACAAGCTTAGTTATAGTATACACTCTCTCTCTCTATACACACTAAACCTGAAACTAGTTTGTTCAGAATCACCAGGAGAATCGATTGACATAGTTTTCACACCACATTATATTTTTCCTTTTTTTTTCATAAATAATTTCTCTTTAAATAGGTTTCTACGCTTCAGTGGACGGGAATAGACACCTTGAGGCTTGAGACAGTCCGCTCGGTCAGTTTCCGTGTATTAGACAACCCCTGCATAGCACATCTCAGGCATTTCACACTTTACTAGTGAACTTGACGCAACATAAACTACGGTGTAACTTGGAGATTTATTAAAAAAAACACATATTCAGGCAGTTCTGATTAAAATCTTGTTGGGGTGTCTCGGTTTTTGTATACTAAAAATAACGTTGTATGAAACCGTCTCCTGAAAATTACGAACACAACAAAAAATAAATTAGCGAAATCGGTCCAGTTGCTCACGCGTGATGCCGTGACCAAGGGAAATAGGGATTCATAGACCCTTCGGACTACCTCGTTGGTCTTGTCGCAAGCGCGACTGCTGAGCGTGAGGTCCTGGATTCGATCCCCAGAACGGCCAAAGTGTTATTGGGTTGTTCCACGTGAAATTTCTCAGTAGCAGCCTGGAGTCTGGCTTTGTGCCTGGTTGATGGCAATATGCTCACCCTCTATTACATGGGACTTAAAACAAAACGGCGAAATGTCGGTGTAAGAGCGGGGGCACACGATGCGTTGCGGCGGTGGTGCGGCGCCGGGGCGGTGTCGCTGCGTCGTCTTACATAGAAATATCTGTGGCATGTCACACGATGCGCTCCGGCGCCGCACCGGACTTGCAACCACCGAGACGAGGCGGGGAGGGGTGAATGCGTTGCGACGTCGGAGCGGCACCGCTCAGTTGTTTATGCGTCACAAGGAAGGACACACACTCGCTCGTTTCGATTTTTTTTCTTTACGACTTTTTTGCTACGGCGCCGCTGCGACATAACAACGTTGCGGCGCCGCACCGCTCGTGTGCCCGCTGATACGGTGAAATCTTTGCGGTGCGGCGCCGCAACGCATCGTGTGCTCTTCGGGAGAAGCCACACGATACGGTGCGGCACAGGCGCGGCGCCTGAGCGGTGCCGCTGCGGCGTAATACATACAAATTTCCATGGTATACCACACGGTGCGGTGCGGCGCCGCGCCGCGCGATCGCCGGACCAAGACAAAGGGGGAGGGTGTATGTGCCGGAGCTACACCGCTCCGGCGTCGCAGACCGCAGATGTGTTGACGGAGAGCCATTCCACACGGTGCGGTGCGGCGCCGCGTACTACGTGTGCACGCTGATGCGGCAAAATGGTCGCCGTGTGGCGGAGCACCGCACCGTGTGGCTTCTCAATTATAGTACACCCACTTTTCACCGTTATGTTGGGCACCTCTGCCCAACCCTTCGTCCCCGACGGCGTGATCTTATGTAATAACCCTTCCTCTTCATAACCCTGGTATCTAAGGAATCGTTGTATAAACTATACTTAGAAAATCCGGAAACTGAAAACTACTCTCCTCATATCGCTCAGGAGATTACGATAGCGTTTGTCCGTCTAGAAAAGTATATATTATCTATCCATATCCGGTGATAGAATTTTTAGTATTGATCCAGTAGTTCCCGGGTTCCTATTTATAAAACCTATTTATTAGAGTATTGATTGAAACTTCCACTCAACAACGGTTAGCTAGTACGGTTATATCAGTTTTACTGTGCATACCTGCTGAATTGCTGACTTCCCTATAAACGTAAAACGGAAATTCTGATTTCGAGGCAAGAATTTTAGTTTTGGTACATATTTTCGAGGGAAAATTATGTTTGAGTGTCGGATTTTGTTCTCTGAATGCTAAAATATAATGGTTTGCACGTGTAAGCTACTTAAAAAACTGTTAGATTATTTTGCTGCGAACCTTTTGATCCTATTTTATACCTATTAAGAGAATTTTAACTTAACAATCAACAATTGTTGTTCATTAATTTTTTAAATTAATATTTATTTAAATTAACATGTTTTTGCTGTACATGCCCTGCATTGTGATGATATTTTATTGCCAAATAAAATATTATACAAACCATCTATCTTCGAAGTATCAATTTTCCCTAGAAACGTTAGTAGGTACAGTCAGCATCAAATATATCGGGACGAACAAACTGTTCAAAATGATCTGAACAAATAATAAAATTACACTATATCTCAACGATACAAGTGGTGTTTCAGAATTTTTAAACCATTTATTTTGCCACACACACAAGATATAATATAAAACAGTAATGCAACACATTTAAAAGATATAATCGGTGTGTGGCAAGGAATCCAGCTCAGTATTCACTGTGCGTACAGCACAGCACTGATTTTCAGCTGGTCCCTGCCGTTTTTGTATCAACATAATATATTATACGCGCACTTCATGCAATACGCAAATAAGCAAACAAACCAAAAATAAAGATAACAAAAAAATAAATAAAACACAATTATCTCAAAAGTAGGTACAGCAACAATCATAACATAATAGTACCAAGAAAATGTGAATCGACCCACAGTATATAGACTCAACACAAAAAACTGCACATAAAATGGCTAACAGATACACAAGGCCGCTATTGTAATTTTTGAATGCACAAAAGTTCTCTCGAAATATGTTTTTTCAAAGTCACTTCGGACATACTTTGGCGTAGAATGAACACAGTAGGTATACAACTGTCATTCTAACAAGAATTTCATTCCAATGATATACTTAAAGTTCAATTTCGTTTGTTGTTTATGTAATTATGAACAGTCTGTTCGTCTCGATATTTGATGCTGACTGTACAACTTTAGTAAACAATGAATAAGAAATATGTACATTTGGCCTTTCTCCTGTTCAACCTTGGCCTCCTTTGACCTACAACCTCGAATGCTCAATTAAATAATTCAAACAAATCGTCATTCAGGACGTCATAAAACAAAGAAATACGTGAATTAGTCAAACTGTTCTCTGACAGAAGGTAAAGACTGCGAGTTTGAGATCAGACTCTTGTCAAACTTCTGTAGTGGACCTATCTCCATATCGTTAGATTTATTTCACCCTATTATGAGTTACCTAGCAGATTTTCTTCAATAACAAACAGACATTAAATGTCACTAAACTACAATTAGCATGAGAGCCAATGATCTAAGAGGGGCTAATGGAACACATCTCGGCGTTAACTCAGTCCAGCACTCGTAACACAATATGAGCCCTCATCGTATATGGGTCAAGTGGCCCCTGATGATGTCAGGATATGGCTATTAGAGCTCCACGGTTACATTGCCCCACTTCATATTTAATTTAAATGCTGCGGCCGTCGTATTTTTAATTAATCTGTTTTTTTAATACCATTATCGAATGGCAGTGACTTCTGTAGTATTATTGAAAATTTTAAACGAATGCGCCCAAATACAGTACAGCAATAATATTTTATTTGTTGGTTCCTAATCTTTATTTCGAAAGACAAATGTTTGATTAACGTAATGATGGTTGAAAGAATTATTAACCGAATAACAACATTTGTTGTAACAGTCTTTACTTCGACGAAGGTTTGATCGAATGAATAATTTAGCGAATAACAATATGTTTGAACTGTCTTTACTTCTACGAACATTAGATCGAATGGATTATTTAACGAATAACAATGTAGTCGAATTGTCTTTATTTCGACGATCGTTTGATCGAATGAAATATTGTTAAACGGACACGATTTTGGTAACTATTTGTTTATTCGTCAGTTTTTTCTTTTACAATACGTCAGTGAAGTTCTAACAGTGCGGAAGTCAAAAATGGCTACTTTACAAGAGAGTGAAAAAACTATTTAAAACGAGCGTAACCTACGCTGATAACGCAATATTGATTTTTATTATATTACAAATAAACTCTTTGATGATTTAATAAACCTTTGAAAATCCTAATCTTTTTCATTTCAAGTAATATTGTGGCTTTCGCGGTGTTGTCTGTTTTTGTCACAAAATGACTTACGCACTGTTAGAACTTCATTGACAAATAGTTTTCTTTCATACTGATATTAATTGTCGGTATCAGGTGAAAAAAAAGTACAACGTTATAAATAAGTAGATGAAAATATCGTAACATAACATGAATAATTGAAAACTATCTACTGCAAGTGACTTCATCGTAGATAGTCTCCATTTTACCCTTATTTCAAGTCGAGATTCCAAAAATCTTTGGTAAACGTTACGTCATACAAAATAAATACCGACTGTAAAAAATATAGATGCATAATCCATTTGGCCAAGCTGAACGTTTATTTATTCATTTACTTTGAATGATTTGACGATAAGAGGATTCCAAAGGAAACGAAATATCAGTGTTGAGGGGCCATCTTGTATTATTTCAATATCCTCATTACCATTCTTACAAAATACTCGAGAGGAAGATATTAAAACTGAAATCCCTTCCTTTACTTTAACATAAATCCATTTTTAATTTTTGCTTTTCAATAAGTAGTAGTACCTAATCATGAAAGGGTCGCTATCACAATAGTTAAACAATGCCGCTATTCATAATATTTGATTCACGGAATTGGGAAAGGGTTCAAACAAAATAATATGTCGAAGAAAATTAAGGTATACGGTAATTTAAATATATATATATATATATTATGGAAACTTTTAAATGTATAGGTACTAGGTTAAGGTTTCTATGGGTCTATGCCACCCGAAATAAAGTTTATATTATTATTATTAAAATAAAAAAAGTATGTAGCACTGTCAGTAATCATTAAAAAGCTTTTATTCAACTACCTCATTTCGATCTTTATACTCTGAATTATTTATCTTTTTGATGAATAAATTCACAAATCTAGCCAAACGTGTGGGAACAGAGAACTACTTATGTATTTAAACTTTTGTGATTTGTACACATTATAAGAATATTGATTCGGGTCTATAGTCCTTAAAATATGGCTTGATTACAATGACAGATGTCAGAAAAAGTAACGACTTAACTTTGTAGTTACGTCGAACGGATGATTTATATTGGCACACGAAAAATCATTTATATCTAGCATAACAATTTTTTTTAAATGCAGCGCTTCGCGTATTATTCAAAATATTATATAAAATCAGCTTAAAAACTAAAATAATGTTACTGATTCATAGTCATAAAATATAAATCTTGTTATCTACGACGTTTTTCAAAAGGTATGTCATATTGCAAAAATGTTAGAGATGGGACACATCGATAAATGTAAATCGATTGAATAAAAAAGTAATTGCATTTGCGTTTTTAAAATTTTATGCGATGATAATAAATAACCTACTTCGTACAATAATAAAAGGTCTTTAAAAATTTTTTAATGTATTTTTTAGATATAAACTATTGCGGCTATGATTATTCGTCATGGGTGGCAAATCCAAAGTTTTCGGATATGCTGATGCTGAAGACGAGGTCAAAATACAAGTTCAAAATGGCGGCCATGAAAATTAGCTAATTAGTCGTCATGGGTGTCAATTTCACGGTTTTCCGGTGTTCTGATGCTGAAAATAAGGTCAAAATCCAAATCCAAGATGGTGGCTACGAAAATATACAAATTATGCGTATCGTATTTATTTTTAATTATTTATATCGATTTGATCAGTCCTTTCCCAGCACTAGTCACACTAGTTAAGCAGCTGTCATTCTAATCTAGCTATATTTTGAGGACCATAATCACGTAGATTTAAAAATCACAAAATAACCTAATTATTCATCACATTTAGAAAAAACACGATTAGCCCAGAATCAGTAGTTTATACCTAAGTACCTTATCAACAAAATTTTCGACACCACCTAACTAATCTTGGAAAGTTCAAACATGCACTAACACAGAATGTCTCAGACGTGCACTATAAAATTATTTCAATTCTAATCACGATGTGGACACTGCATTTTTCGAATGCTAACCTTTGCAAGATGAATCGTGATTCAAATTTAATTTAGTTGCAATTATAATCTAGCTTTCTTCACAAAGGACACAGTTTTTAAGGCGTTCAATCCTGAACTTTTTCTCAATTTGTGCTAGTTTGCAAAGTGACGTTATTCGACCAACAATTTTGGTCACAATTTTGATGCTTGAAGTCATTTTACAAGGAAATTAAATAATGAATAACATAACATCATGACTGTATTCCCCGAAGGACTGAGCAGAGGTGTATAGTACAGTCAGCATCAAATATATCGGGACAAACAGACTGGTCAAAATAATCTGAACGACTAAGAAAATTAAACTATATCTCAACGATACAAGGATTGTTTCAGAATGAATACAGTACACGACAACTGTCATTTTGACAAGAGTTTTATACCATTGAGATAAAGTTTAATTTCTTTAATTGTTTAGGTAATTATGAACAGTCTGTTCGCCCCGAAATACACACATCAAAAAAGTTTGCGATCACTAGCATAAGCTGATATATTTTTTTAAATTGAACTTTATCAAGAAAAAGCTTTGTTGTGTGTTTTCTTTATAAATAGAAATACCCAGTTTTAAAAATCTAAAAAGAAGAACAAATCATAACATAATCTACCGTAACAAAAAAGATTTAGATTTTTCAAAGTGATCGCAAACTTTTTTTGATGTGTGTATTTGATACAGACTGTACATACACCCGTATTCTGCCATTACGTTTAAGCCCCCATGTAATAGGGGGTGAGCCTATTGACATCAACCAGGCACAAATGGAAACTCTGGGCTGCTACTGAGAAGTTCCACACGGAAAAACCCAACAACACTGCCCGACCTGGGGATCAAATCCAGGACCTCACGCTCAGCAGTCGCGCTTGCGACCACTTGACCAACGAGGCAGTAGCATAAAATAACAAAATTATAATAAAATTAACAGTTTCTGTAGTCGGTGATACTGATAAGCTACGCTGTAACGAGGATTATAAGCTAAGTGATATTTAAGACACCTCCAGAAAATGTTGATTTTATTAAATTAATTTTTATGTTCGGTTTTTTAACGTCAGTTTTTACTGAAAAGAAAAGTTTATTTATTTTTCCATTTTGAGTGGAATAGATAATAACACAGCCGACGCAAAATGATTGGATTGTGATACCAAACAAATCACATTAACCCAATCATGATATTATTATGTTGTGTGCTGTTCGTCATTCAAGAGTTCCATTTTCGATCTCCGAAGTGCTGTATCAGATTCCGACAAGATGACATGTATGTAAGACCAACCTGATGGTAAATCCATTCTCATCAAAAAAATCATCCACATTCGTTTCGAAATGCCAGAGAATATGAGTTATCAATAACGTAAAAAATACAGTCGAATTGAGGACCTCCATCATTTTCGAAGTCGGTTAATGACACACATAATTATTTTAATTTTATACAAATTTAATTGCTTAAGAAAAAATGCTATATTTTGAAAAACATGTATTCATAAAAAGGACGGACAGACTGTTCATAATTAAACTAAAGAAATTAAACTTTATCTCAATGGGACAAAATTCTTATCAGAATGACAGTTGACGTGTAGCGTGTTCATTCTGAAACACCCCTTGTATCATACAAATACATACAAATAAAAAATAATTTATTGTGAGTATAAAAAATTGCAATACATTTAAACGTGTTTGAAGCCTCTCTTTAGGCAAACAATGCCTGTATTAGGAGGCTCCGCTCTTTCAAATCATTGAGATATAGTTTAATTTTTCAGATTATGACAGCCTGCTCGCTCCGATACATTTGATGCTGACTGGCCCTATACAGTATGTAAAATAACAGAGGGCGTTCTCTTAAACCCGTTAATCTAGTAAACTAATAGATTAAAATAATAAAAAAATATCATAATCATCATCATTCAGAGGAAAGACACAGTCCGCTGCTGGAAATAGGACACCGGAAAAACAAAATCGAAAAAAATAGATAAATACAATTCGTAACGGCCTGTACTTATATAAACAAAAGAGTAGCGTAGGTTATACATGCTATATTGCCGTGTTTGCCACATTGCCATTGATAGACAAGTGCGCATGTACAGTAAGTGTAGTTTTACGTATCATTTTTTTTTTCAGATAACTTTTTTTCTATTTTTTATTATTGGGAATGTTTTGTTTAGTATGTACGGACGCTATAGTATTGTTGGTTAACGGGAACGCCTTTCGTTACTTAACATGCTGTATATTAGTTGTAGTATATTCTGTTAAAACTAAGTAAGTAACTTACTGGCCTTCTAAAAAATCGTCTGCAACATAATGAATTCGACATGCACTGTTGTGCACACATGTACACCTATGCATCCACTGGGAGACCGTAAGGGTTATTTTACATATTTTATTTTATAATCCAGCATTTAAAATTTACGTTTATTAATCACGTAAAGTCACTAGCAATAGTACCGCTGTCCCAAGCAGAGAATTCTCCTGAGGTCTAGAACTGTTTGTTGCTCGTGACGTTGGACTTCATTAAATACATTTAGGAATCAACTCTTGTACGAGGTTCTCTATTTGTTTATTAGTTGTTACGTGTTGTTTTTAAACTCAATTATTTTGTTTAAGTAGGTATATTTAGAGGGTATAGTTTTACACCACATTACATTTTTCCTTTTTTTTTTAAATTTCAATTCTCTTTCAATAGGTTTCTACGCATAACAGTGGACGGGAATAGACACCTTACAGTCGGCTCGGTCAGTTTCCGTGTATTAGACAACCCCTGCATAGCACATCTCAGGCATTTCACACTTTACTAGGGAACTTAACGCGACTTAAACTAAGGTGTAACTTGGAGATTTATTAAAAAAAAACACACACACAATCAGACAGTTCTGATAAAAATCTTATTGAGATGTCTCGGTTTTTGTTTAAACTAAAAATAAAGTCCTATATGTTACTGTAAATGTCCAAATATTTGTAAATCTTAGGTTTTACCTCTAAATCTTAGGATTAACCAACATGAGTTGGTAAATGTAAGGTTGGATATAAAATAAGTCAATTTTTTCGGCTTTAACCATTAGAGCTTGGCACATACTAGGTTTTACCAATGACGATTAGTAAATGTTGGTTTTGAGAATAAAGCAATATAATATAATTAGAAAGTATTTATTAAACATTATAATTACGAGTTAATAGCTGCAGCTAAGTTACCTACATAATTTGAAAACATTTTCAAAATGCTTTTTGTAAAGTAAAATAGACTAAAATAAAATTTTCTTCTCACAAACATAATACTTACGTTGGCTAAGCTAGTTATTTATTAATTGTTCTTGTCATTAATTTTGGTATAATTAATTATCATTTATAAATAGTAAAAATACCTACATAATATATAAAACATTTGCGGAACAGTAAAATAAGCAAAAATATTTTATTTCTTCAAGCAAACATTGATTGTTCTTATCATTTCGTATTATTCATTGTCTCGGCATGACTATTTTTCAACATTTGCCATGCCATGTGTCTGAGGTTCAGATAAATATAAATAAATAAGATAAATACCTGAGATTTACCGAGTGAATGCTAGTAAAAGTCCGAAATTAACGATGATCATATAACGGTTCGGTTTACCATTAAGACTTGCTAAATCTTAGGTTTTACTGGAAAATCTTATGATTTACCGTAGTTCGACCTTTTTTTTACGGGTGTACTACGCCATATCGAATGCCAAAACATCGAATATCAATTGATCGAACACTATAAATCGAATGTTCAAATAGTCGAACGTTCATTTCATCGAATGGTTAATAAATCGAACATTCAATAAATCGAACACTCAATACATCGAGTGTTCAAAATATCGAATGTTTGTTTGATCGAACGTTCAAAATATCGAATGTTTGTTTCATTGAACGTTCATCGTATCGCATATTCGTTAAATCGAAATATTAACGTACTGATTACTTATTATATTGAATATTTAAAAACACTTGCATGGGTTTGAACCCACAACCCGGTGCATATAACAAGTGGGTCTGTAACCTCAGGGCCAACACGACATTTAATTTAATTAATGAGTAACAAACAAAAAAAAAGATTAAGCTGTGTTTTTCTTCGACATAGCCGTAATTTTTGTATACTAATATTCAATATAATAAGTAGTCAGTGTGTTAACATTTCGATATAATGAATATGCGATGCGTTGAACGTTCAATGAAACAAACATTCGATATTTTAAACGTTCGATCAAACAAACATTCGATATTTTGAACACTCGATGTATTGAGTGTTCGATTTATTGAATGTTCGATTTATTAACCATTCGATGAAATGAACGTTCGACTATTTGAACATTCGATTTATAGTGTTCGATCAATTGATATTCGATGTTTTGGCATTCGATATGGCGTAGTACACCCTTTTTTTACAGTATTATAGTAACTACAATTATATTATGATACTTCGTGAACAATGTCTATAAATAGGTTCTATAGAAATACGAGCGCAGTAAGTTAGTCATTACCGGTTGTATTCGACAATACATTGTGTGTATAAAGTCTAACAAGTATCCCCGCATAAAACAAGCGATGATACCCAACAAGAATTATTTAATTTAATAAGAACAAAAGGTGGTCTGGGAGAGCTGCAAATAATGAGTACAATCTCCATTTAATTTCAAGAAGATTATGTGCATTGCGCTTACTATTTTAAAATATCTGTTAGTTTCCTGGATAGTTATATTTATAATGGATTGTATACTGGATTGTATCATATACCAATAGTATAATTATTAATAAACAGGGTGTAAATAAATTCAAGAAATTTCTTCAAACCGCGTGATCTACTGGGGACATAGATTGACCGAGCAATGGCTTTCTTTCAGAATAAGCAAGAAAAAAAAATTGCAAAAATAAAACTTGGTTTTCTGATTCTCAGTAAGTTTTGCGCCCGAATTAGCTGACTTCACGGAGCGATATCTTGCTAGTTGTCCCGCCAGCTGTGTCGACGTGCTTTCTTTCATTTATGCGTGGCATTCAAATGTTTGAACTTTTTTTTTTACTGTTTCTTTTTTCTTATTGAACCCTTATTAGGTGGTTTAGATACGATCACTTACACCGAACGAAAAAAAGTTTTTTTATTAAACTTATTTTTAATCAAGCTAAATCCCGTGCGTGTTTAATCTATACCCGTACCTAATAGATCATTTGGTTTTAAGGAATTACCGGATTCGGTTGTATATGTTACCGGCCAAACCCGATTTCAGGACAAACTAGTTTTGCCTAGGCTAAACTAGTTCCTCCTATACGCGGTAGGAGTAACTAGTATAGCCTAGTCTAAACTAATTTGGCCCAAGCCCGATAGGATAAACTAGTTTAGGCTAGTCCAAACTAATTTGTCCTAAGCCCGATGGGATGGACCAGTTTAGGCTAGGCCAAACTAGTAGATCCTGATATAAATACGCACACTCTAGGATAAACTGGTATGGCCTAGTCTAAACATTATAGTATATCTATAAAGTCAAAATAAATAGATAAACTTGGCGACTAATAATGTTAGCAGGGTGGTTAAGGGGAATCCCGACATGGATAGGTTAGGTTCGAAGGGGATGACGGGGGCTAGAGTGAGCGAGCGAAGCGAGCGAACGAAGCCCCCGTCATCCCCTTCGTGTTAGGTTACTTTAAACCCTGCAGACAGAAATAGGAGCCCCGCTCAGCGGGGCTCCGTCGACTTAAGCTCCACCTAGTTTGAGCGACTTAAGCTCCACCAATGATGTTTCTGAGATCACCTTTGCCTTCGTCAAATGACATGTTTGCTCAATTACTTTCGACTCTGCAAATTTTTTTTGTATAGACTAGGCCATACCAGTTTATCCTAGAGTGTACGTATTTATATCAGGATTAACTGGTTTGGCCTAGGCTAAACTGGTCTATCCTATCGCGCTTAGGACAAATTAGTTTGGACTAGCCTAAACTAGTTTATCCTATCGGGCTTGGGCCAAATTAGTTTAGACTAGGCTATACTAGTTACTCCTATTACGTATAGGAAGAACTAGTTTAGCCTAGGCAAAACTAGTTTATCCTGAAATCGGGTTTGGCCGGTAACATATATAAAAGTAAAGCAGTATGCTACAAAAAAAAAGCGTTGGAAGCTATTAAATTATGAACGTTACAAAACGAAGTCTTAAATTCATAACTGATAAACTAATGAAGATGATTAGTTTTATAACTAATTCAAAGTTTATGTTAGGTGCCTTGTCTAATGATGTAGTCAGATGTAGTAGACATATTTTTAATTGAATTAAATAAAAAACTTTTTCACTTTCATGTCCAACTCGGCCCTGGGTATGAAATTAAAAACATGAAGCGTAACAACCGTACCTGTGCGTAAAATATAAAATTAAACGAAGGCTCGGCGTCGTCCTAACTGGCAAGCGGTCGCACGACCGTGCGATGCGATCGTACGAGTACTTATTATAATCTTACATACATAACTCACGCTTGTTTCCCACTTGGTAAAGTAGAGACAATTGAACGCCACCTGCTACGATCATGACATACATCCCTGACTCCCTCTACATCCATTACGGTTTTCATACAATTTCGTACGGATTATATGTATTATCTCAATATTTGCAATATTATCTAATTGAAGCTTTTACGGTGGATTTTTAGAACCAAATTGTTTGTTTTCGTCGTAAGAAAACCATTTCATCTCAACATACTTTAAGATATTTGGTTGAGCATTTGCACGACCATCGCGCGACTGCTTGCCAGTTAGGACAAAACCGAATGCGTCGGTGTGACGTATGAACAAGTGGGTTTGTAGGTGTCAGTTTGTCACTATTAGCTTTATTTCACATGTTACCATTATGTGTAATCACGGAGCCGAAACCAATGCGGTGGTTAAATATTAACATACTGAAATGTCCGAGTTACAGTCAGTTCAAAAATCATTCCTAAAGATAGCGTATTTGGAGTCATTTTAAACTGCTAACTGTAAATAAACATTCATAGTCATTCTTGACCGATGTTACGTTCGTTTTCTGAGTATAATAACATTGGTACCTAAGGTTCACAGATGGGACGTAGCAAGAAAAATTGTTTAACATACACTGTAACCAGTAACGTTAAACTAATTATAAATAAATATGACCCAGTTGTGGACTAAATACAACAACATATTAGTGCTATTATAGCCTACTACACACCTGGGACACCAACTAACACATCGATGAAAACCTCAAATCCATTCAGTGCATCATTTGTATAACCGCCAATCATGGAGTAGGAAGAAATCTCATTAGGTGGATAAATGCGCATAGGAGGAGGATTTAACAAAAGTTATCACCTATAACAATACTTTAATACGTTTTTTTTATACAATTTTATTCGGAAAGGGGGTACTAATCCGAAAGGGTGTTAGAATACCCATAATAATGAACAAATTTTGTTCTACAACTTTCCCCAAAACCGAATAGTTTAAGAGAAATAGCTGTTCAAAAATTTCATAAAAATTACGCTAAAATCTATCTATCCTCAGATATGATCAGCTGTGATTGAATTTTAGGTCATATTTAGGGTCACGGATTAGCAACTTCATTTTCTACATTGGTAACTAAAGCAGGGCTCCAGAATTTTTGAAATAACTAAAATAAAATTAATTTTCCATGGAAATAAAAATTATCGAATTTTGAAATTTTAATACATGCTATTAAACAGTCATAAGTGCTGATTCCCCCTTTTCGACTAACCTTGTATATTTAATACAATATTTTTATTCGAATTACACCCACTAATATCCAATCGCGGAATCTCTTACTGTATTTTGCGGGTACAATACATATTCTTTTCAATATTACATTTATCCTAAATCGTAAAAGTAAAGCCTGGAGACTTACACCCGGCAACTTCAAGTTCTGAATCAATCGAATTTGATTTGAATTTGTGTTACTTCGTACACTTTAAATCGACAAAATCACACTAACTTATAGTCGTTAGCTTCAATTCGAGCATCCGCACAATCGTGCTCTTTTGTAAAAAAAATGACACTATTTGAATCAAACTTGATTGATTTAGAATTCGAAGCTATTGGGTCTAAAGCCCGTGATATAGGGTCTCATATTGTCGCCTTGAGGACGTATACAATTTAAAATCTGTATCCTAAACTGTTTTTTGTTACATTTTCCGATGAATCCGTGAAACTTAGTCAAATGTTATGCGACACACGACGCCGACTCCTCGTGTGAATTAGTGTTGATATATGTTTTTTATTTATGTATAGTATTTTTATGTTAGTTATAAGTTTTATAAATTGTAATGTATTATTGTATTTTCTTAACATGTAAATCTTATATTAGTAGTTTTGCCTAGCTTCCACTATACAGGGAATCCTAGTGTGGAAGCTAGTGCCAAATCTATTGTTATTATGGTTAACAAGTCCTTTGTCTGTAAAAGGTGATGTTTGTTTGTATCTATTTGACAATTTATGATACAATGATGTTAATTTAAGCGATACAATTTTGCCGTCGGTCTCCAGCGTTAGTGGAAACTGTGTAGCTAGACAGCAGCAAGACGCAGTCAATAAGAGCCATTTATAGCCACAAAGATTAAGATTGTCCTAACTTAAATAAAAAGATACCTATGCTGTGTGCTTGTGGGCCGTGCGTTTGTAGTAATATGACTTGATACTTACGCATATTGCAAATGTTTAACATCAAAATATAAATTAGGAATAAGAATGATATCTTGAATCTAAAATTATGCGAAATGTAATATCGCACCCTCGTCCTGCAGTGTACAGAATAGCATGACGCTATCTAAAATGCTGAATACGTTACGGATTCACATTTACATACATATCGTATATTTTAATCTCCATACATAAAAACATTTATCTTGACGCATTTATAAATCAGACTAAGCTACTTGTACATGTAAATGCCTGCAAATACAGAATTCTGAGATATATTTTTCAATATCGCACAAATTGTTAGCGCCATTTTTTACTAAGGTATTTCACATAATTTGATCAATTCACAGAATTCTAAATTTGGATAATTAATCTACAAAAAGATGTCTAAACTCTTATCGTAATTAAATACTTCGCAGCCAGTTCTAAATTAAATACCTGCCTTGCCGGCTAGACCTAAAATATTAAAACATAAAGTACCTACTTGCACAAACAGTGATGGCGTCTCGTACGACGATGTAAACGTTAACATTAATCAGAAAGTGATCCCAGGCCGTTGCTTTATCTATCTCAGCTTGCAGCCGAGAGATCCCTCAGGAGGTGTCATCAGAATCATATTTAGTTGCATACGGGAGCGGCAAATAATCATTGCTAATTAAACTTTTATCATAATTAAATACTTCGCAGCCAGTTCTAAATTAAATACCTGCCGGCTAGATCTAAAACTTTAAAACATAAAGTAACTACTTGCACAAACAGTGATGGCGTCTCGTACGACGACGTAAACGTTAACATTAATCAGAAAGTGATCCCAGGCCGTTCCTTTATCTATCACAGCTTGCAGCCGAGATCCCGCAGGAGGTGTCATCAGAATCATATTTAGTTGCATACGGGAGCGGCAAATACTCATTGCTAATATCCCCGTCATTTGGCCGATTTCAGTGTAATGTACGGATCTTATTGCCTCAGCATCTGTGCTTTCCTCATTTATACTATAATTTGCGTCGAGTTGGGAAACACATCACACTAATAGCCCATATTTTATTAAGGCTATTACATAAATTTTATTTAGGTTTGCGTCAAATTAATTTATAGGTCGTTATTTTAACGCTGTAGGCGATGTTAAAATTCTTTAACTATGTTATACTAAAACAAACGCTGTGCAGTCGATGCATATGTTACGGCTAATAGCCGAAGTGTGGCTACACCTAGTTTTAGCCGGGTACAACTAGGTGCAGCCGGCCACATGCGGTTAAACTTAGATGTATCCTACTTATCCTCGGGTAGAACTAGGTTTACCCTTCATCATAGCGGGTAGAACTAGGTGCAGCCGCACACCGGTGGTTAAGGGGAACCCAGACACGGATAGGTTAGGTTCGAAGGGGATGACGGGGGCTAGAGTGAGCGAGCGAAGCGAGCGAACGAAGCCCCCGTCATCCCCTTCGTGTTAGGTTACTTTAAACCCTGCAGACAAAAATAGGAGCCCCGCTCTGCGGGGCTCCGTCGACTTAAGCTACACCTAGTTCTAACCAACTGCTACTGGTTGCACCTAGTTGTATCCGGCTAAACCTAGGTGTAACCGCCATTCGGCTTTTACCCATAACACATATACAATATAAATAAAGGACAAATATAGACTTATTTATTGTACAGTAGAGCACACATAATAATTTCATTTTAGTATCGTTTATTACTGTTGGCTTCGTTAGTCGTACAAAAAATAAAAGATAACAAAGGACGCGCGTCACGTACCTAGATGTCATTTGATGTAGGTACAGATAGGAACATTGTTACTATAAAATTCTGAGAGCAAACATCACCAAGGCTGAATAAAATATTTTTCTTTGTTACGTTAGTCTATAGTAAAAAAACAATTGAAGGAAAAAACAAAAGTAGCTCCTACACAAAACAAAGAATAGACGGTTAAAAGCCCCGCGAGTGTACACACCTCTCAGGTACTTCCTCATCTAAATAAAAGGTGGTGTGGAAGCGGTTATCCTGAATACGTAGCTCTTTTTGACCGCGACCGAAAACAAATAAATCAGTGTGGTTTTGTTTTGCCAGTCGCGTGTCCAATTTGTTTTTCGTGAACTAATTCGATATATTCAACGGATCGAGAAACCGCAATATTATCGACAAGGCAATTTGTTTTTAAAAATAATTATACATATTCCATATTTGAATCATGTATACAGGGTACATGTATGTTTATGTTACTGGAAAAGCTCGAACAACGGTAAATCCTAAGATTCTCCCGTAAAACCTAAGATTTACCAGGTCTTAATGGTAAAAATCCGAACTCTTCTGTGATAATTGTTAATTTCGGACTTTTACTAGCATTCTCTCGGTAAATCTTATGTTTTACCTCAGTCGCACGTTAAAAGTTGAAAAATTGTAATTTCTAGGCATGCTCGGAGCACTATCGTAACCAAATTGAAATTAATTACTATTTAGTTTAGTTAGCTGAGCTAATTGTTCTTATCATTTGGTATTCCAAATGATAAGAACAATTAGCTCAGCTAACGTAGGTATTATGCTCTTAAGAAGAAAATTTTATTTTTGTTTATTTTACTGTAAAAAAAGTATTTTGAAAATATTTTAAAATTGCTAGTAACTTACCAGCAGCTATTGACTCGTAATTATAATGTTTGATAAATACTTTTTAATTATAATAATATTGTTTTATTCCCAAAACCAACATTTACTAATCGTCATTAGTAAAACCTAGCATGTGCCAAACTCTAATGGTAAAAGCCCGAAAAATGTTTTTATTTTATATCAAACCTTACATTACCAACTCATGTTGGTAAATCCTAAGATTTACGAGTTAAAAGTAAGATTTACCAATATTCGAGCTACTATTCGAGTACCTATCTAATGGTGACACAGATTGACCCTGCATGGATTTTTATAAGCATAAACAAAAAAAAATTGCGAAGAAAAACACGTGTTCTGTTTCAGAGTAATTTTATCACTTTTTTTCGCGTCGAGTTAACTGACCGCACGGAGCGATATAACGCTAGTCATGGGCTGCTGTGTCGCCGTGCTTTGATACAAATATGCGTGGCATCGAAATGTTCACACATAAAATAATATTTTTACAAAACAAATTTTTGCTTACTTTTTTATTGAAACCTTAGGTGGTTTAGATACGATCACTTACTACAGGTACAAGCAAAAAAACTTTTTTTTTTATTAATCTAAATCACGTGCGGTTTTAATCTAAGCCAGTAATAGATAATGTGATTTTAAGGAATTACACGAATTCCTTTACACACTGTATATTCCATATTTAAATCTTTAAAATTAAATTTAAACAAATAGGTAACGTAAAATTTGCAGACACCCTCTTACGTTACCTATATAATTTTAGGTGACCGCAATTTAAACTTTTAATGAGTTAGTTACCCTTACGCGAAGACGGGGTACTGTCGGCATATTAATCATGTTTATTTGAAACATGTTAGGGTGAATGTAATAGTCTAACTAGGATTTCATATAAACTGTTCACAAATTAGGTTTAGGTTTCAAACTTTTTTAATAACAATGTTCCATATGAAATACGAAAAAGCCAGAAAGTTCTTACATCTACTAAAGATATTCGGAAATGCAATTTTGCGCTTGCCTCTATCGAAAAATAAAATAAATTAAAAACCCTTTTTATGGTTCCGTAGTCAACAAGGAACCCTTAAGTATAGTTTCGCCATGTTCGTTCGTCTGTCCGTCCGCAGCTTAGCTCAGAGACTCTTAGTACTAGAAAGCTATAATTTGGCATGGACATACATATTAATTACGCCGACAAATTGGTTCAATAAAATCATGAAAAATGAATAAGTTTTTATTTTTCCTACTGTACACGTAAAGTGAGGATTGTTTTTTTTTCTCGTCTGTTCCATGATGTGGTGTGTTATTGGATAGGTCTTTCAAAAACATTGCGGGCTTGTGACAACAATTTTTCGATTAAGGGATCCTTTTCTGAAATAGGATTTACAAGCTTTAAAGTACTAATTTTTGTTAGAGTCAAGTGTCCCCCCCCCCCATGCCAGCAAAACGGTTAATTTTGGTTATGTAAAAAAACACGGAAAAGTAAAAATTTCGTACAAATTCCATTGAAAAATTACTAAGCTCTCTTAGTCTGCATTATTGCGCAATTATTTGCGCAAGCGCGTGGCCCGACACGCACTTGGCCGGTTTAATTCCATAATGTTGATAACATAATAGAGCTGCACTCAGCAACGAATACCTACTAAATACATTATACCCAAATTAATATTGACTGCCTCGTTGGTCTAGCGGTCGCAAGCGCGACTGCTGAGCGTGAACTCTTGGGTTCGATCCCCCATGTCGGGCAAAGTGTTATTGGGTTTTTCCGTGTGGATTTTCTCAGTAGCAGCCCGGAGTCTGGATATTATGTTGTCACGCTTAGCGGGTTAAGGGTGGCTTGAGGAGTCAACCCTTAACGAACATGTGCACAAAAAATCAGAATTTAGCAAGAAACAGAAGCAATTTAGCAGGAGTGTACTTACATAAGAATACTAAGGAAAGCACTTTTAAACCATACAGTATTTATATATATACAGCGTGTCCCAGAAAGTAGTGTCAAGCGGAAGTCCAGAGGTAGAACATCTTTTGAGGTACCCAAATCACCCCCATGTATGTTCCGCGATTTTTTGTAGTTTTCGAGTTATGAATGTTTTTCATGTTTTTTAATCAAACTCGGACTATAACGACATTTTTGATCATAGTGACGTGAATAGTTGAGATACATAAGTTTTTTTTTTTTTCTAAATTAGCTGATTAGTGACCCTTTCGAATGCATAAACATTTGTAACCATAGATGTTACGAATGCGTTACAAAAAAATATTGAATTGCCATGAAGTTAATATCCTGCATGTTTCCTAAATCTTTGTGGGTGATTTAAAAATAAATCTCCCTAAACTTTTTTTGTCAGATGTATTTTATAAACTTATCCATGTTATCAGCTATTTACCCTGTAAATTTCATCGAGCTATCTCTACGACATCACAATAAAAATGACATTCAAAGCATACGATATCGAAAATTCCAGTTGTAAAAGGGTGAATGAAAAATTGATTAAAACTAACTAATAACGTCTTTTTTAGTAACCCTCGACGCAAAATGAGGGGTGTTATAACTTTAACGTGTGTGTCTGTGTGTCTGTCTGTGGCATCGTAGCTCCTAAACGGATTTTGATTTAGTTTTTTCTTTTGTTTGAAAGGTGACTTTATCGAGAGTGTTCTTAGCTATGATTCAAGAAAATCTGTTCAGCCGTTTGAAGATCATCAGCTCTTTTCTGGTTGTTGAAGGGATATGAGCAACTTTTACTGGTCTGATCGATTTGAAATTTACTGTCCTGTGACTTGAATGATATTACAATAACATGGTAACCTTGACCTGATACTCAAGCATCATCTGAAACAGCATGAGACCCATCTTACAGTAGAGGTATTGTGTGCCTATTGATTCTTTAAGTTTATGATAAGTTGTAATGACCTTCTTCTTGTCACATATCATCAATATCATTGAAGTCACAGGATAGTAAATTTCGAAACGATCAGACCAGTAAAAGTTGCTCATATCCCTTCAACAACCAGAAAAGAGCTGATGATCTTCAAACGGCTGAACAGATTTTCTTGAATCATAGCTAAGAACACTCTCGATAAAGCCACTTTTCAAACAAAAGAAAAAACTAAATCAAAATTCGTTTAGGAGCTACAATGCCACAAACAGACACACAAACACACACGTTAAACTTAAAACCACCCCTCTTTTTGCGTCGAGGGTTACTAAAAAGACGTTATTAGTTAGTTTTAATCAATTTTTTATTCACCCTTTTACGACTGGAATTCTCGATATTGTATGCTTTGAATGAAATTTTTATTGTTATGTCGTAGAGATAGCTCGATGAAATTTACAGAGTAAATAGCTAATAAAATGGATAAGTTTTTAAAATACATCTGACAAAAAAAGTTTAGGGAGATTTATTTTTAAATCACCCACAAAGATTTAGGAAACATGCAGGATATTAACTTCATGGCAATTCAATATTTTTTTGTAACGCATTCGTAACATCTATGGTTACAAATGTTTATGCATTCGAAAGGGTCACTAATCAGCTAATTTAGAAAAAAAAAATACTTATGTATCTCAACTATTCACGTCACTATGATCAAAAATGTCGTTATAGTCCGAGTTTGATTAAAAAACATGAAAAACATTCATAACTCGAAAACTACAAAAAATCGCGGAACATACATGGGGGTGATTTGGGTACCTCAAAGGATGTTCTACCTCTGGACTTCCGCTTGACACTACTTTCTGGGACACGCTGTATATATTACAATTATTACAATATTAGTTTACAAAGGCGTGGTTCGACGACGATACGAGGAGTCCAGAGTCTTCAGGTGTAGTAGGTAGTACTTAACTAGCGGCTGCTGAGGCGCGAGAGAGGACGAAGTGCAGCGTGCCGGCCCTTTTATAGGTGCACGCCGCTAGTCGCCACCACTGCCACCATCACAATGTGCCCAGTTGATGGCAATAGGCTACTAGGCCCTATTACATGGGACTTAAACATAACTGCAAAATGTGGGTGTACTATACACCTCTGCCCAACCCTACGGGGAATGCAATGCATGATGTTATTATGTTTACGGGGGCTATTACACTATCAAATATATTGGATCATATTTAGGATCACATGTCTTATTTGACCTCTAGAGTCATATCTATGTATGGAGATATGATTCATAATATGTCTATATTACATTATCATATATCTATGACTCAAAGATCTATGATCAATTACTTATATACAACTTTATTTTTAGTATATACAAAAACCGAGACACCCCAACAAGATTTTCATCAGAACTGCCTGAATGTGTGTGTTTTTTAATAAATCTCCAAGTTACACCTTAGTTTATGTCGCGTTAAGTTCCCTAGTAAAGTGTGAAATGCCTGAGATGTGCTATGCAGGGGTTGTCTAATACACGGAAACTGACCAAGCGGATCGTCTCAAGCCTCAAGGTGTCTATTCCCGTCCACTGTTATGCGTAGAAACCTATTGAAAGAGAAATGAAATTTATGAAAAAAAAAAGGAAAAATATAATGTGGTGTAAAAACTATGTCAATCGATTCTCCTGGTGATTCTGAACAAACTAGTTTCAAGTTTAATGTATACTAAAACTAAACTTGTATATGATAGTGTAATAGCCACCTATGTAGTATTTTCAGACGAGTGACCTTTGAGCTACGCAAGTTTATTTCTAAAGCGGCGTGGATAACTAATGCACATTTATAGCTTCTGTACCACTCGAGGATAGTATATCCTTCAATGTTCATCCAACGTGACGTTCGATGCCGGCCCCTCGTATTTTAACTATCCCTAAGGACAAGAACATCAAAGTTGAAACTAACAGGAGAAACTCGTTACGGAAACTTTGGAAAAACAAAAAGCGACAGAAATAAGCTCAGTCAAATTTTCTATCCCCGTCGGAAATGAATGGAAAGTAGGTACAGTCACGTGCATTAATATGTTTAAACTGCCTAATGTTTCAAATATAATACTAATCCATGTGTTAGTTACAAAAGACTTAAAAACTATGTTCGTAATGTGATTTAAATAAGTATTCTTTGATACAAGCAACAACCAGTCCGGTGTAGTGAAATCACTCCTGCCTAATTAACACCTGCATGAAGTGATTCAGGATTGGCGAATCAAATTTATCCAGTAACATCTTCAAAATGCTATTAGGACTTGACCGCGTTCTCTGTCAAAGCGTCTTGGTCCTCACCATGGCGTAGAAGTCGGGAACGCGCGCCTGCGCGAACAATATAAAATATTTGTAATCATATTATATTTCAGACATCGTTATAATATTTACTTACACCTTTTTGGCTCAAAATAATGTTGCCACTAAATTAAGTCATAATTAAGTATACATTTCAATCAAAAATATGTAAACAATGTATTTGCATTTTTATGCCACTGAGCTGTAGACATATTATAAGAAAGTCCACCTTTGAAATATAGAAATCTAATATTTAAGCGTTGTAAGTAGTTGTATACATTTTTATGCAAAAGTAGTTGTATCCATTTTTATGCTACTGAGCTGTAGACATGTTACAGAAATGGTCACGGTTATATTATTTTGGTGTTTTTATCGCTTTCAATCATCTGCAAATACATTGTTTACATATTTTTGATTAAAATGTATACTTAATTGTGACTCAATTTAGTGGCTACATTATTTTGAGCCAAACAAGGTGTAGATATGTCTGAAATATAATATGATTACATATCGGGTGTAAAAAGACCCTTAACGATAACGAAAACCACGTATTCTACCCATCATTGGGATCATTTTTTTCGAACAAACCATACCTTGGAAATCATTGGTTTTGGAGATATTAAAGGTCGAAGTACACTTTTTGTTTTAGTTTTTTCCAAAAACGATTTCCAAATCATAATACTAAACTTTCTTCCATACAAACATTATCAAAAATTTCAATTTTTCCTAACAAATTACGCATTTGAAGTTACAAAAACGCAATGAATATCAAACGCACACGACCGCCTTGGCTCGACTGTGTGGCCGCTGCACGCATGCAAACGCGCGGCATCGCCGCAAGCATAATTTGCGCGCTACAAAAAAAAAGCGTTTTTTTTCATGCCAAAAAATAAAAGTCGTTTCCCAGCAATTATTTTTGGTCAATGTAATTTAGTTTGATGTACAGAGTGCGTAGATTTCGGCTATGTGATGGGTCTTTTTACACCCTGTATATTTGAAACATTAGGCAGTGTATACATATTAATGCACGTGACACTAATACCTAGTTACATACGGACAGTCAAAGCGTTTCGTATGATCTTTTTAACAGTGCCCCGTAAATATTTAAAGGTGCACGTAGGGGAACTGTGGTATGACATCAGTTGACACATTAAAACCAAACGTATTTCCCATAAAATGGCATAATAAATGCCATTGGTTTTTGTGGGATACTGATACTTCTATCCCGTTCGACAGCCTTTTAATTTTAAATAAAGTAAATATTTAAATTAAAAGTCATTTCCCATCTAAAGACTTTTATTTAATTCACGCAAATCTTGTTGTTGATCGTTGAACAGGTCTTGAAAGTTTATGAAGTGTGTTTTTGTTCAGATGATGATTTCGCGAGATATAACCACTTAACTGTAAAGGTATGTCTCCCCCCCCCCCCCCCCCGCTTATTTTTCAATAATGTGATTTAACAATCTACAACAACTACATACCTATGTTAACAAACTTTTTTAGATATTCGCAGTTCAAGTAATCAATAAACTTTTTCTGAGATTTTACGTGTAAGCAATTTTCTTCGGTGAATTACCCAAATCACTATTACTAAATAACTTATTTCGCTCCAGTTATCATCAATTCGTGACAATTTATCCAAGTATTGTGAAGTGGAACATTTAAGCACCCGAAAAAAGTTATTCCATTAAAAACGCATATAATTCCATGTTTCTCAAAATTGTAAACATTTTGGTACGAGAGAAAATATTAATATTTTCTGCTTTATTATTCACTGGATGTGATGAATTCGCAGCTTATACAGTCACGTTTAACTGTAGGTATTAAAGTTTTGCTCATATTTTCAATTTCATTATTCACGTGTACACGATCCTTATGTTCAATTTAGCTCAGAAATGAAGTTAATTTGCTGTTTTGCGTGAGCGATGACGTCGTTAGCGTAAACAATAAATTATAGAAGCCATTACACGAGCCAGGGGGCTCTGTGCCTACTTCTGAGTAAATACAATAACAAAAATAACATGGACGACGTAACTAGTCAAGTTTTGTTTCTCGAGTCAGTAGCCATCCCTTCGCTAACTGAATAACAGCAATAAGAGAGAGCCCGTTCTCGGGTGAAAGAGGAACTAACTACACAACAATCTAATAAGAAATCGGGCGATAAGGAAAACGTTTCATTGACAAAGAATAAATAGACTGTTCAGTTCTGTTGCGGCGATAAACGTATTACAAACGTAAGGTGCCTAATAAACGAACATAACCTAAATGTGACATTTATTTTGTCTGTACTTAACCTGTCACAACAATATTACATTACGTTTTCTTGGGTTTATTAATAATATTATATTGTCTACTAGTATTTGCTTCTTTCTGTCTGATTCTAGAATAATATTTTTCATAAACATTTGTTGGCAGTATAAAATATCTTTCCATAGCCTAGGTATATTCACGCAGGTATCTTATCTTTAAATTATGTTTATTATCTCACAGTAGAAATATTTTGAATAGTACCAGTACATGACTTTATTATTTACGTAGGTACACACAATATCACTTAAAGAGAAACAATGTTTTTAATATTATAGTACAAAGTTACTGCTTATTTCAAAAGGATTTCTGCCAGCAGCAGACCTGCGAAAAGAAAAAAATATTAAAAATCTAGACAGCAGTGTGTAAAACAAAAAGAAGGACAAAAAACAAATTATTATTGTGGTGATCTAAAACTAAAATACAC
Organism: Amphipyra tragopoginis; assembly: GCA_905220435.1. NCBI lineage: Eukaryota > Metazoa > Arthropoda > Insecta > Lepidoptera > Noctuidae > Amphipyra > Amphipyra tragopoginis. The sequence goes on along the minus strand of HG991999.1, from coordinate 13,374,542 downwards.
GTAAATGCTAGTAAAATAATGGATACTTAAATAAATACATAGATATATAAATAACTAGAGGTCGCCAGCGGGTTCGCCCGGGTGTATGTCGTTTATCGCGTATTCCGCATTTTTCTCTACTATATTATGCATGTATTATACATATAAACCTTCCTCTTGAATCACTCTATCTATTAAAAAAACCGCATCAAAATCCGTTGCGTAGTTTTAAAGATCTAAGCATACATAGGGACAGACAGCGGGAAGCGACTCTATTTTATACTATGTAGTGATGATTATTTTAAGTTAATCATAAATCGTAACACATTATAGAAAATTGCAACAATAAGTAAAGATAATAACGTCAGCAACAGCAGCAAAGGTTTACGGAAAACATTTTCTTAAGTTAACTGCTGTTAATTTACACGGAAAATTGGCATTTTTTTAAGAACGAAATATTTTCTGCTCTCTCGGAATTGATTGAACTTCCCAAGAAAAGAAAAAGTTTACCACAAAATTCTAAAAAGTTTTTTATCGTTCTCTAAATGTGTTTGGATGTCAGTACTTCTAAATTTAATAAATTAGGGTACTAGCGAAGGCGTGTTTTGATCTTTTAAACACGAGGCTGACCACACGAGACCCTCTAGGTATGGCCAATCCAATTTGCCAATAAAATGTGCCCATTACACCACACTTTCCGCCCGCCATTCGTTGGTTAATCGTGCATACGAGCTTTGACAAGATTGATTTTGAATCTTCTTTTATCACGAAGCAAGTAAACGCTATAATTTGTTCATCTCCCAATGATTTGAAGTGAGCCGTGCCTCAGAGAGTACGTTAAACAGTCGGCCCCGGGTGTTAAACAAACACCTATGACAGTCGTTACGAGTAGTCAAAAGCCCGAAAGTTTGGCGGAGAGGAGACGAGAAGAGATATGTTTTGAATAACCAATTAGATTTGGTTATTTTCACATCTCCTCTCCGCTTAGCTTCGGTGGAAATGGATCAAGCGGAGAGCAGAGATGTCTCATTTTTCTATAGAATTTCGTGCACCGAACGAGCAAGCAGTGCGGCAGAGCGGAGATGTGTGTAGTCGGCCGGCCGGGCGGTGCCTGCGTTCACACCTCTTTCCCCGATGCCTTCTCCCAGCGCCTCGCACACCCGAACTGACTGATTTCGAGCTCTCACATCTCCGCTACGCATAGCTCACATCTCCGCTCCGCTTTGGTGAAAATAAACTGCTAGCTTTGCAGCACATCTCCTCTCGTCTCTTCTCCTCTCCACTTTGGTGGATACCGGGCATAAATGGGTTGCTGAAGTCTGATGGCAGTCACTCCATGTAAACTATTGATATTCAGCCGCATTTGTAGAACCTGACCCCAACATAATTGGGAAAAGGCTAGACAGAACAGATTTGGTGTGAGCCACCAGAATAACTTTTATATTATGTGGTCGATTTTCCCGATTTTTTTTTAGTATCTTAAAAATACCAAAAATTATACTATAAGGTCCATCTATTCATACACGAAATATTATAAGGGATACATCTATCTAGGGTAAAAAAGCCACATAAAATTAAAAAAAAACTAGGTATATATTTTTTAAATTAAATAAAAACCTTGATACACATAACAAATACTGGCTCATTACTATTTTCAACATCCATTACACTAGTTTCTATGTAGTGTTTATTGTCATTGAAGCGGGCAATTTTTTTTTTCAAATTCATGCAATATGTCTCAAGCATTATTACAATTATTATAATTAATTATTACAATTATAATAACTAACTAAAATAAAATACTTTTTTTTCTCTCTTTTCTATGGCTTCATTACCACCTATAGATGTATCACTTAAAATATTTCGTGTATGAATAGATGAACGTTATATTTGTATTAGGTACACTTATAAAAAAAAGAAACCTTGCTATATCTGTACAGACACCAACAAAAAGAAACCGCGTTCACGTCAAAAGAAAAACAATTTCGACGAACGTCTTAATCGAATCTATACTGAATCTCGTTTACGATGTACAAAATCGACTTTTTCCGTTCTTTATAGCAAAGCAGTTTAGTGATTTAATAGAATTAAAGGCGTACTGTTCTCGTAAGTACGTCAGTACAAAACCCAATCAAGCTGGGCTGTTTCTGAGCGCGCTTGATTTGGTTATTGTCGACAATGGGTTTACAGCCGACGAACGACTGCAGTAACATCGTTAGCGATAAAAGTCGTTTGTCAAATAAAACTGTATCGCTTTTAATTTTGTTCCTGATAGTATTATTGCGTTCAATAGTGGGATTTGGATGATAGAAATTGTTGTTTTGATACGTTCTTGAATGGATATAAGATGTTAGCTTATTTGGAACGATTTCGCCAGCAATATATGATTTTTAATTTGAATCTTTATGTAAATTCTTGACGACAGGTTTGGTGCAATGGCTAAGCGATTGGCTTCTGCGCCACGGGTCGTGGGTTCGATTCCCACACGGAACAAAAATTTGTATGACCTACAGATGGTCGTTTCGGGTCTGGGCGTTTGTTTGTGAGATTTGTGTCTGTAAACGCACCCACGATACAAGAGAAATCTTAGTGTGGAGCAAGGCTTATAAAAAAAAATGTTTTTTACTGTAGTATGTATATATATTTCAAATTGTGTTAATGCCCCATCTCTTGCCATGGGTGTCGTAAAAGACTAAGAGATTCACTAGAGGATGGGCAGCAGCGTTCTCTGAGTACTTTAACAATCATACTGCGATCGCCAACCCGCCAGCCAAGCGTGGCGATTATGGTAAACCCCCCCTCCCAACATGGAATGTGGCGATGCTTGGGGAAGGCCTATGTCCAGCAGTGGACGTGTTTTGGCTGAACGATGATGATGATGATGATGACGATGTTAATGCAAATAAGAATAATTCGAATCTTGCACTGTATACTTAAACATGATAAATAAAATGAATAAAAAAATGACATTGTCAATCAAATTGCTTCTAAAATGTTGAAAAAATTAACCTACCCAGAAATATTTAACATAATTTACTTTTTTCTCTCTCTCTCCGTTCAAAATATTAGTAAACCTTAAGCGAAGTTAACAGATATCAGTTTTTTTTTTAACTCAGAAAATATATATAAACTTATACAACGTTATTTTTAGTTTATACAAAAACCGAGACACCCCAACAAGATTTTCATCAGAACTGCCTGAATATGTTTTTTTTTTTATAAATCTCCAAGTTACACCGTAGTTTATGTCGCATTAAGTTCCCTAGTAAAGTGTGAAATGCCTGAAATGTGCTATACAGGGGTTGTATAATACACAGAAACTGACCGAGCGGAATATCTCAAGCCTCAAGGTGTCTATTCCCATCAACTGTTATGGGTAGAAACCAACTGAAACAAAATTGAAATTAATGAAAAAAAAATCGTGTAAAAAATATGTCAATCGATTCTCCTAGTGATTCTGAACGAACTAGTTTCAGGTTTAGTATATACTAAAACCACAGTCTACCTATATCTTACTCCTTACAGTCGGTCAACGTAGAACATTGTCGCAGAGCAATCGTGCGGGGGGTTGCGGGGTGAAGGGGCGGAGATTATGTCCCGAGTAGCCATACTGCATACTCGGGACATAAAGTCCAGGGCTCGCACTTTTTGACTTCGAATTTGATTGATATCGTTCATAGTAATTATATTAATTTATTAATAGTATGTATGTTGTATGTACCTATTACAAGAATTTTATTATAAAGTCGGTTTACTAATCCAAGATGGCGGCACACATATATTTTCAAATGATTGTTCGTGGGAAGTCATTTCCACGGTTTTCGGGGTCACTGATGCCGAAAATAACGTCAAAATCCAAATCCAAGATGGCGGCCATGAAAATTTTCATCTAATCATCATGTTAATTGTGTGGGTGTTAATTTCGTGGTTTTCGGGGTCACTAATGCCGAAAATAACGTCAAAATCCAAATCCAAGATGGCAGCCATGAAAATTAGTAAATTAGTCATGGGTGTCAAATCCATGGTTTTCTGGGGTGCGGATTCCGAAAATGAGGTCAAAATCGAAATTCAAGATGGCGGTACTAAAAATGTCAAATTAGTCGTCATGGGTGTCATTTCCATGGTTTTCGGGGGCACTGATGCCGAAAATGAGGTCTAATCCATTTCCAAGATGGCGGCTTTTAAAATTTCAATTTAACCATCATGGGTGTCATTTCCATGGTTTTCGGGGATGCTGATGACGAAAATGAGGTCAAAATCTATATTCAAGATGGCGGCCATGAAAATTTTCAAATTAGCTGCGTTGGGTGTCAAATACATGATTTTCGGGAACGTTGATTACAAAAACAAGATCCATTCTCAAACACCAAGATAGGGACCACGTTTTACCTGGCAAATTTTATTTAACTGGTAAATTTTTTTGACCGCCGTATATTATCGAGGAATACTTAGGCTTTATTTCCGGCACCAGCACCCACGAAAACCATAGAAGTAATAACCATAAATCATAAGTAATTTTCTATGGCTCCTTCTTGGATTTGGGAATAATTTATAACTCTTATCTACCCCCACAAGCGTTAGCCACTGCAACTATAACCTCGACAAAATTTGTAGTTTTAAATATTGTTAGAAAATTCCAGGATAAGATGGCAAAATTGCTGCTACGTACCTTTGCATTATTTTATCAATCGTCAAAATTACGCATGCGTGGTTTTCTTTTTGCGTGTCACTGTTTCTATAAAACGTTAATTAATTTGGACGTTTGTTTGACAAAGTTTGTGTAATTTGTTTTATGTGACAACCCTATGACAAGTGTTACCAACTTTGACATTTCTTAGGACCTGTCAAATGTATGGGCGTTGACCCACTGTATGTAGTAAGTAGGTACACTGTGCTAAAACTAAGCTTGTATAATATTCTTTACCTTATCAAGTTCCATGTATGGTGCAACATTAGACTTTGGCGAACTTGGGCTCTTGAGCTACATGTGCATGGCTTAGAACAGTATGGTTAAAGTTAGCTCGTTTATTATGGCAGAACGAGGGAAAGGCCTTTGTTCAACATAGGAAATCTTTTAGATGATACTATGAAGATTAAAGCAGCGCATTCACTACGGGACTTTAGCGGGACATACAAACAATATTAATACAAAAATTGTTTACTTCTTTAAACATTTTTTTACAAACCGTTTGTGATTGGAGCCTCCTTTTAAGCATATAATGCCTGTGGTAGGAGAGTCCGCCATTTCATATCAAAACAGAGAAATAATTACATAGCCATACAGTAGGTAAGTATAATTATTTACAAATTTATAAAAAATGTGTGCGCTTGTGAGTGTGTGTATGCATGCTTTTATCCGTATGTGGAAGGGCTGCAGTACGAAAGTGCGTGAGCGTAAGGATTATGAAACATATTAAGAGTGCTTCCGTTTCCTCTAAGGTTAGGGGTTTAATCCAATTTATTAAAGTTTATTTTTTTATTTTTTAGAAATTTATCGCTTTCGCCAACATGAAACGTTATCAGATATCGCTCACCTTGGCTCAAAGTAGCGCCGACTGGTGGAGTTTCAGCGTCAAATTAGCCCTTAAGGTAAGGATACACGGCGACACATTACACTCGACACTCAGTGTCGACACCGAGTGTCGTAGTGTGTATTTCGCTGTTACACTGAGTTGCGCATTAGCTCGGGTTTAATTTCAGGGTCGCGATTGCATTGGGTCAAATGTCAGTGTCACCGTGTTTATGTAACCTTATTATTACAGACGTCCATTGCTTATCTATTATATATTTGTTTCTGGTGATTGGCAGGTTAATAACATATAGGTACAAGAACTCATGGTCACTACCATACCCAAATTTAATGTCTGTAGGTCAATCAATAAACTGTGCTTGGTGACTTTTAACCAGCATTATAATTGCGCATAACACTCGTAATCGATATGACTTTGATTTTGACAAGTCAACAATTTCCATAGCAACGTACGTAATAACAATCCGACTTCTCCACAACTATGTACCAAACAATGAAAATTGTTGTATTGTCAAAATTAAAGCTATTGAAATTGCGAATGTGATATGCAATTCGGATGCAGATAGCTTAAACTGTGAAATTGTTAATTCATCAAATCAAGTGATGTGATGCATTATGGTTACAAGCTGTTTCCCGAATAAGGCATTGTTTGCTCTGTACCTACTCTGATATTCACCTATATTGAAATCGAAACAAAAAGTCTTGCAATTAGCTTGATGGTTCCTTTTTTATACAATAATGAAATGGCCGACTTTTGGAAATGAATAATTCGTTTTCAGGTTATTTTTACGAACATTTTTCTTTTGCCTTTTTTGACAGGATGTTTCGGAACTTAATTATGTACCTTTTAAGAATTTATTTATATCAATCTTGTTTTTTTCTGTTATATGATAAAAAGGTAAAAGAATATTGTTTTCTTTTTGTATAGAAAGTGGGTCCGCCGCAAATTAGGGCGTTTGTTGATGCAATTTGTATTATTTTGTAATATTTCTTTCGTAGAAGGCTTTTTTGCGTATCTACGTCGCTTGATAAATCAAATCGGGAAATTTGATTGCAATAAACTGAGACATTATTTTCGTCATTCCTACTTTTAATCTATAAATTAAAAACAACTTCACAAACGCTATTCTACAAATAGTCTCAAAACAACACTGAACTATCAAAAGACTTACTGCTCTACTGCATAATTATGATTACAAACCTCACACTCAAAGCACCTTCATGACTAGATGTGTGCTTATTTACAAGTGCAAAGTCTGAAGGCGCATCACACTACCTACTAATTAAACACAAACCACCTCTAAGCACTGTTTAATTAAATACACTATTTCGTACCTTTGTACTACGTAGACGAATAAAAACAGTTTCTCAGTGCATTCTCCCCACTGCAAAGTTTATTCGTATCAATTCCAATGTGGGGCGGTGTTAGATCTCATACCGTGTAAATTCGCAACCGTTGCAAAGTGTGCGGAGCCGACACAGAAGCGCAGTAATCCATTGTTGCCTACCGGCCCACAATGGATTCAAGTTTAGTCGATTAAACCCAGCACCAAACACTCGCACTCGCCACCTACGGAAAAATGTGCCCGCGCACAATAGGAATGCTACGAGTATGCCGGGATTTGTGAGACCGAAGAATTGTTGCTAGCACTTTGAGTCACTGCCATTGTAATATATTTATTTATTACGCATTCAGGGAATAAATAAAGCAATACTTTAACCTAACTGGATTAATGTGCAATAGAATTCATGTGCCAGTAAATGAATTCCAACGATTTTGCCCTGAGTTAAGTAAGTGAATTAATTAAACACCGGGAGAATAAATAATCTGATTCTAGGAAACTAGGAGGAAATCCGAACAAAATAGGACGCACTCAATACATACAGGATGTGTAATGTAATGGAAGTATTATCAAGTGGGGATAACCTAATCAAACCTACCCATACCCATAGATTACACAAGTAATTATCTGTGACATTCAACGAGAACTTTTAGGAAGCTGTGACTGTGTTCCAAAGTCTTGTTCTAACGAAATAATTGATACGGCGTCGCAACCCTGAACAAGAATAGGTTCAACTATAGAAGCCTTTTTGTAAGTCCCATAATGCAATCCTGTGGATGAATATTGCTTGGCAACAAAAATTCACCCTGTAAATATGTATATCTAAGTATTGTACCTGCACATTCAGCGATAGAAAACAAATGGCCTGGTTCGGGAATGTTCTATACAATTTTTTGCTTGTCAGCAATTGTCAACCCAATGGCTATTCACAGCGTTTCGATTTACCGGAAACACAAATTCTTTTCAGCGATAACATTGTTTTGCATCATGCAATTTTGTTCCAGAATCTAATTTATATTCAGCTTTTTACATGAACATGCAATTTAACTAGTTTCTTTGAAAATAGATAGGAATCAAAACAGCTGAAATTAAGCGTGTAACCGCCTTGTTTCATGTTGAATGCGAACGTTTTCCCCAAAAAAGTATAATATTCGTTATCCTTTCAGAAGTGTTGTTTTGTATGAAGTTAATTTATAAAGCTGTACAGCCAGGGCGGTTTGTTCATAATTAAAGACTTACCTCTTATTCATTCTCTTACAAAAGGCTATAAAATTAAACCTGCATATTCGTGTGCGTCCCCTATTTTTACACGGTACCTGCTCGACGTCATAAATTAGATCTACAAAAAGGGAACATTATGAGCCGCGACGCCAGAGGCTCACCTTTTCTCATTATTCCACATTTTCAGCCCCAAATACGAATAGAAAATTGGACCTTGTTAAACACAACTTATTAGTATGCATTCAATAATAACAATGAGATAATAGGGTACGCTAAAGTGGGAGAAATAGTACCTAAATATATAATAAAAGTTCACGAAATTCACATACAAAGCTTTCAAATATATAATATTTTGACGAAGTAAGAAATCATGACAATAAGCTCCTCATCAAGGATCCATAATAATATACAGCAAAAAGTTGTTACTATCCGACCAAAAGTTTAATTTTCTTTTCATTATAATAATAACCGTGCATCAGAACTTAATAAAGTCCTTCAATTATAATGGTATTATAAAGAATTTGCCTTCAGCATTTTGTTACACGAGAATGTCTCATTAAAATTTTTAGAAGAAAATATCTGGTGGTCTTCAATAAAAATACTCGTACAGATAAATTTATTGGTCGCCGTTCCGCTGGGGATAACTACGAAGCCATTTTGACGTCAATTATAATTTAGAATATTTTACAAAAAATTCCCAGCAAACTTTTGAGAATATTTATATAATTCTTTAGTGAATAATTTTAATGGAAATAGTGAATATTTTTCTTTTCATCCAGAGAAGTGGGACCGTAATAATTGGTTAGAATCATATCCTATTCAAGGCTTTAAGTAGGGAGAAGTTTCCGTTTCAAACTTAGAGTATAGAGCTGTGCCTAATAAATCTAGACCAAAACCAGTCCCCCCTAGACGCATAGACCAGACGCTTCATGTAACTATTCATTCCATAGCACACTTCGATGGTAGTCCAGTTGGACGTGTATACAGTATTTGACTAGTCACATAGACTATATACAACGTGTTACATAATTCCCCTTAAAACAGAAAATATTAATCAAGTAGTCTTTTAAGGTTATTGTCATTTACCTCTCTGAGGAAATTGGGTAAGAATGTAAATAACTTTCTGGGTAGTCTACTCTTTAGTTTTATGTTTTCAAGATTGCTTTTCAGTGATGATTTTATTTTATGATTTGTCCAAATTTTTTTTTTTTGGTCCTCCTTTTATTTTAAAATGTTGCCAATAGACTCTTATAAGGGACTTTTTAATCCCTTTTCAGCTTTAGGGGTATTTTTGTAAAAAGTTGTATATAGCTTGTTACAAAAATACCCCTAAATATGGTATATAAATATATATACATGGTATTTGTGATACACAAATACCGTGTGTAAGGGGCGGTGTACCGAAAACTGAAACAGCGAGTTGAGTCTATTATTCTGAATTGAAAATAGGCGATCTTTTGAATTTTATCTCGGATGTTTTCGAATTCACGGGAAATATATGATTTGCCTGTATTTCATTCAATTAATGTTTTAAAAGATAAATAAGCTTCGTGTAAAGGCAGAATACCAAACAGTTTCAGTATTCAGTTTCGATTGAAAATCAGTGAAAAATATTTTCAAAGTATCTCTATCATACCTACCTATAGTGAATTTTCCGACTAAAAACAAAACACATTTTATTTTTGAAGCGTGCAGTTTTTCCAAATACAATAGGTTATTTTACATTAGTGAAATGTAAATAATTGAAAAACAAGTCGGAAAATTCCGAGACCAATTTCCACTTATTCTCTTTTTCACTACTTATTTTAATTTTTTTCTCTTACACACCAACGTATACTGGCTTAAAGCTTTGTATTTTACTACGACTAAACTGTGGCTAGTTTACTTGGGCTACTAGAGCGTGTGTGTGTGTGTGAGTGTGTATAAATGGCCACCGGTCCTGATTATATCCACATTATCACTGCGTCAGCTCATGGGCGTCACATCATATTTTAAGAAGTCACGCCAACCGTTCTGAGAAGAAGAAGAGTACATGATGGAGTTGTACTATGTCGTAACGTAAACGATAATGAAAATGAAAATTACTTAGCTTATTATCATATTTCAATCTTCGCTTCGGGATGTCCGTTTTATTAGAGCATAGCCTAGAGTAGTATCAGCCTTAAATATTTCTTTTAATAAATATAAACGATCTACCCGATTGCTTGGAAAACCTTTAAGAGGAAAAAAACGAGCAATAACATAAAAATAATTGCTGATACCGAACCGCGTAACGGTTACCTGCTAAAATCGTTATGAAATAACAAAGATTTAACCTTATCTTAAAATGGGGTCTGGATTAAAAAGCTCACGAGATAAAAAAGCAACGTTTTAATAAGCTGAAAACAAAGTTTTGGTATTAAAATTTCTTCGCTTAAGCAACGCCAGTTAATTCCTGAGATTATTCCAGAGGAAGAAAAAGTTTGCGGGCGCCCGGTATCTCTACCGGCCGTTGCATCTGCTTACCTAACGTAACATACTATTATGACTTTGGAACTAGTTAGTCATTTTATTAGTTTTTTCTGGTTTGTAAGTATTATGGTTATGGTCCAAGTCGAGGATATATTGGCCGGAAATGTACTCTGGTGTTGAAAAACACGTTTCAAAAGCTGGAATATGTAAAAATACATAAAAGCTAGAGACGTGGGAAGTGGGACGCGGAGCGAGAACGTCAGTGGAATGGCGAACGCTGCCCATGTTATTTTATGGCGGCGTGCATACCTGCAAAACTACAACGCAGGACCACATCGTTTAACCAGGTAATGAGGAGCACGTTCACTCATTATTCAGTCACAAACAACCGCTCCGCGTTCCACATACCGGCTCGCTGACAAAAGTCTAGGTTTGGCCGTGCAATTTTGCTATATTTTCCTAATTTCGTTAAAGTAAACATTCGTTTGTCTTTTTATTTCCTATCCAAATCAATTACGGTATCAAACACATCAAAATATTATTTTACAATAACTAAGTACACTTGATTGCTGAAATTAATTGTATCTGTTACGCTCAAAGACCGAAAACGCTCATTGAGCGAAAAAACAGTTCACAACGCGTTGTGATCACTGTAAAACATATAAATCGCGAAATTCGTGTTATAGCTCTTAGGAAAACGATCACAACGCGTTTGAGGCAGTCACAAAAACACCACGTAGCGAAATTCGTGTCGTGGCTATCGTGCTATACGACCAGAACGCGTTGCGGCAATAAAGAAAAGCCATGACGCGTTTTGAGCACTAGTTAGCAAGTAATAAAAATATTTAACACAAATTAATGATGTAACCATTTGTGTTAAATATTTTTATAACGTGGTCTTTCTGTGATTGCCAGCCACAACGCATCGTGAGCGTTTTCATAAGAGCCATAACACGAATTTCGCGATGTGGGTGTTTTACAGTGACCACAACGCTTTGCGAGCTGTTTTTTCGCTCAATGAGCGTTTTCGATCTATAAATGTAACATATCCATCAAAGGGAATATAATAACTTAATTTCTTTTCAATGTGTTTTAGAGGTAAAATGTTTGCGTTGAAATAAAATATCGTGTACATTTTGATGTATGTATTTGTAGGTACTCGTAGTTATATCTTCTCTACCTCAAAATATTCACGATATTTTGCGTTCAAATCAGAATGAGGAGCGGAAATAAATAAGCTGCACAATACCTCAAAGGTTGGTGCGGCGAACACAGCGAAATGAGGGTCTTGTGAGCTCTTGAGAATTTTGTGCCGGCCGGCTATCTTCTCCTTGAGTTGAAGGCGGTAATAAATGCGGGTTTTTACAAAGGCGGTGCTCTTAATACCGGCTTCTTTCAACAATTATGTCTAGGGATTATTAACAAAATTTACGCAACGATTAATAGATAGCGACAATTAAATTATTAATTTCGTGTCAAAATCTACTCTATATTATAACGTCCGTATAATTTCATCTTCGTATTGAATATAGCCAATCTATCTATAAAAATAAGTCCTGACTAACTGACTGATTGGCTGACTCATCAACGCCCAGCCCAAACCCTTGCACCTAGAAAGCCGAAATTTTGTACAGTTGTTCCCTTTATAATGTAAACAAGGAATAAGGAAGGATTTTTCGAAATTCAACCCCTAAGGGAGTTAAATAGGGGATGAAAGTTTGTATGGAAAATCGTCACTTAACGGGTTCAAAATTTCACGCAAGCGAAGCTGCGGGCAAAAGCTAGTTTACAATAATTTTAATTCTTTATAACACAATTTTGTGTGGCGCAAGCACAAAAGGGCTTTTAAGCCAACCAGAGTGTAACCTATTTTCTTTTCTTGTTATTCATATTTTGAAACCTACTTAGTCCACATTTCTTTCAATAAGCTCCATGGATTTCCGTACAAGTGCACATACTTTTCCCGATGCTTACCTAAGTCCTTAGGGCGTTTGCTCTGCCTTTTAAGATTGTGTTTTTATACCGTCCTCCACATAAATACGACCCCTGACAATCTAGTTTATTTTATACTGAATTCAGTGAAATTGAATTCTACTCTATATCGATAAAACCAATGCATAAACTCTACTTGGAAATACCAATAAAATTGTTTACTAAAACGGGTTTGAGCTATTTTTTTTAATACATAAATATTAATAACTCTTGTTACGCTTTAAAATATACCCATATCTGACCATAAATAATATATACTCGTTGATTAAAGATATTGTTTCAAAATAAGTAATAATAGATTTCAGTTTATTCAATTAAAAGTCGTTTCGTTAGTCGCAAATATAGTTATGGAAACTCCACAATTTTAGGTATTTAAAAGTATTTAAATTTTAGAATGACTAAATACCAAACATTTTCGTACAGTGCGCTATAATTGAAAAAAAAACATAAGAGCCTTTATACGCACGGTGCCCCAAGATAATTATCCACCTAACTGACATTTTGGTTCTCTACACAACGAACACACTATTGAATCATCAAATACCACATGAAGTGCTCAGAATCAAAAGAAAGATTTAATGGTTTTTTTTTTCAATTAAGGCGCACTGTACCGAAATCTTTGGTATACATACCTCCGGTTTCTGAATTGAGAATTCGGAATAAGCAATACTTAAGTAGTATTTGAGTACGGATTTGTCAAAAAATGCTTTAAAATCCGTAATTTTTTCGATAACTCCGTACTCAAATGTTCGTATCCGAACATAATTTTTACTTTATTTTTTGTGCCGGCTACATTTTTTGTGTATTGTTTGATATAACTGGCAACATTAGAAGAATTTGCTAGAAGAAGATTTTTATAAAAAAGCGTCTGCATATTTTATAACATTACGTGTTTGACCGTATCAAATTAAAGTGATTTCATAAATCATTAATTTTATTTTATTCATGTTTCCGCCACGAACAGTTACTTAAGTGCCTACTGCTTATCCTAGAATTCTCAATTCAAAACCGGAGGTTAGTCATTCTAAAATTATAATACTTTTAAATACTAAATTGTGGAGTTTTTCTTCCTATGTAAAATTATGTAGTTAGGTATTGATCATTAGAAATGAAAAGGCTCATTATTTCTTAAGAATCGATTATACCATTGAAAGGGATTGGCCGATCTACACAGACAATAGACATCGCTGCCAGAACTTCTTCATAAACGCTGACGACGCAGCCGATAGGAACCCGATGAATATAATTTCTTGTTATTATAGTATTAATTATTTGAATACCTCTTGTATTACTTCTGCCTGTTTAAACTCAGCTATGCTTTTATAAAACTGCAACAAATAATGTCTGTATGTGGAACTAATTCGGGATTCAAGGAATAAAAAACGCAGCGTTCGACCAAAATATGGACTGACAAATATATGTATAATTAATTCATTAGATCATGAATCCGTTCTTCCAATAATTCTCAAAACAAAAAACGACTACATCTGTTGAAAGGATTTTGATCGTTGTTAGCGTCGGGATAACTTAAAAAACCGGCCAAGTGCGAGTCGGACTCGCGCACAAAGGGTTTCGTACCATTATCTATTCTGTTTTTTCGTATTTGTTGTTATAGCGGCAATAAAATACGTCTGTGAAAATTTCTACTGTCTAACTATCACGGTTCATGAGATACAGCCTGGTGACAGACGGACAGACGGACGGACAGCGGAGTCTTAGTAATAGGGATTTACCCACTGGGTTCGGAACCCTAAAAACCGGCCAAGTGTAAATCGGACTAACGCACTATAAGGGCGGAACCCTACTACACGTACGTGTCTATGAAATAACTGTTTTTTTTTATTTGTGTAGAGTATGCACTACAATCATACCAAGTTTCACGCTTGCATGTATTACCGTTTTTAAAGATAGAACAGGAACAAAAAACGTTGAAAATGCATATTTTTTCGACGTTTCTTGTATGGTGTCCCTTTGGATTTAAAGTCAGTTTTTTAACCGACTTCAAAAAGGAGGAGGTTCTCAATTCGGTTGTATTTTTTTTTTTATTTTATTTTTTTTATTTTTTATGTGTGTTACCTCATATCTCCGTCATTTATGAACCGATTTGAAAAATTATTTTTTTATTCGAAAGGGTATACTTCCCGATTGGTCCCATATAAATTTTGTTATGATTAGACCATGAACTTCAGAGATATGGAACGGAACTCCTCATCGGATCAAAGCAAAATTCTCAAATTACTAATACTGCTTTGTTTATATTTGTTTTTGGGAACTGACTACTGGAAAAGAGGAGGGGATGCGTGTCCCCCTCCCCCCCCTTTGGAATGTTTTCATTATATCGTGTAAGGTATCATTTGAAAGGACTTTTTATGCCCGACTACATCAAAGCCAAAAAGAAGGGTTATGAAGGAGGGGGTTAAAATTATGACACTAAAACGTATTTAATAAAAAATAAACTTTAAAAAAAAGTAAAAACCGACTTCAAAGAAATACTAAAAGGAGTATAATAATTACCATAATATAAAACTAACAGTTTCAGAAGTCGGTGCAACTCTACACTGAAGCAAATAGAAGCCACCGACTTCTGAAACTGTTAATTTTATATTATGGTAATTATTATACTCCTTTTAGTATTTCTTTGAAGTCGGTTTTTACTTTTTTTTAAAGTTTATTTTTTAATCCTGGAGACTAAATTGACAGGCACTAATGTCAAACTTGCCAATTTTGGGAACATTATTTTCAAATTTGACGTTTCGTGCCTGTCAATTCAGTCTCCGGAATCAATAAACGAACTTTTTATTTTTTTATTTTTTGATACCTACTTGCCATGATAGAAGCCATAGATATTCTGTGAAATTTTAACTGGCAACCTATTACGATTAAATAAATACAGCCCTGTAAAGCCTGGCGTCGACTACAGCCGAAACGCATCAAATCGAGTCGAGTCGCATTTGTTCCGCGTGAAGACGAATCTAGGCGAAATGATCAGTAATCGCAAGTCGTTAAAACAGCACGCGACGCACGCGAGTTATGCAACTCAGCGTGTCTCGGCTCGTGGCTGATCGACGCAGTGTCATAATAAATGTATAGGAGGCGAATTATTGCGATTCTATTCGACTCGACTCGGCGAACCTAGTGGACGCTAGCCTTAACAAACAGACGGACGGACAGACGGCCTAGGCTTAGTAATAGAATCCCGTTCGTACCCTTTTGTTATGAGACCCTAAAAACAGGGTTTTCATGGTATTATCACACTATGACTACTGATATTCTTCTCAACAGGAGAATAGAATTTCTGTAACAAACTGAATTTGATGAAATATTATCGTAGTAGCTCTATCACTGCTTCCTTATGATCAATAACAAATTGTACATTTATTTTAACTCCATAATAATATCTATTTCCGAATATACAAATTATGTAAGTAATGTCATGTAATTTTACAGCACTTTTCCATTAATTATTACTCCAGCATACCTACTCATAAATTTATGATTTCATTTTTTGCTTTCATTTTTATGCCCTAGTTCTTTTATGAATTAAGTTAATATTATAGAGATTTTTCTTTAATATAAAACTCTTGCTTTCACATTCAGTGGCAGAATATCAAGGGAATTTTCTTTAGAATTGCATAGGATCGTAGTTACGGTTAGTATTTCTTGGATTCTTTTCATAAAAGTCTTGATGTGAAACCACTTAATAGAATATTCATCATGATAAATTAATAGATAATGATAAGTACAAGTGTTATGCCGTAGATCAGTCTTTATCAAAGTGGGCGATAACGCCCCCTTGTGGGCGCTAGAGGCCTACAGGGGGCGGTAAAGGGCGATAAAAGTAGTGATTGCGATTGTGATTCTTAAGATGTGGTAAAGTTAAAAATTTTAGGGGGCGCTAGAAAATAATTTATTCTAAAAGTGGGCGGTACACGAAGTACTTAAGTTTGAGAACCTCGGCCGTAGACTGTTCATAAAATAATACAGTTTACCATTGAATTATTACTCGCGCACATGAACTGCGAATCGAAATGCGAATTGGAAAATCTGTTTATCTATTTTATATAAATCCTATATACAGGGTGTCCCGACAATCAAAGTCAAGCCGGAAACAAATGATGGGCAGTTTATGACAATTCAGTTTTTTTTTATAGTTTATTCGTTTTCAGGTTTTAAAGTTAACATGAATAAAATGTTAGCTCATAAATCTCCAGAGCAAAAGGTGTTTAAAAAAAATACAACTTATATAGTATATACAAGCTTAGTTTTAGTATATACTAAACCTGAAACTATTTGTTCAGAATCACTAGGAGAATCGATTGACATATTTTTACACATTTTTTTTCATAAATTTCAATTTTGTTTCAGCACGTTTCTACCCATAACAGTTGACGGGAATAGACACCTTGAGATTTGAGATGGTCCGCTCGGTCAGTTTCCGTGTATTAGACAACCCCTGCATAGCACATCTCAGGCATTTCATACTTTACTAGGGAACTTAACGCGACATAAACTACGATGTAACTTGGAGATTTATTAAAAAAAAACACACATTCAGGCAGTTCTGATGAAAATCTTGTTGGGGTGTCTCGGTTTTCATATACAAGGTTAGTCAGAAAGGGGGTACTAATCCGAAAGGGTGTTAAAGTACACATAATAATGAATAACTTTTGTTCTACAACTTTTCCCAAAAGTCAATAGTTTAAGAGAAATAGTTGTTCAAAAATCTCAAAAAAAAAACTCTAAAATCTATCTATCCCCAGATATGATCAGCTGTGTTTACATTTTAGGTCATATTTGGGGTCATGAATTAGACGCACCATTTTCTGAATTTGTAACTAAAGCAGGGATGAAGAATTTTTGAAAAAACTAAAAAAAAAATCATTTTATTTGGGAAAAAAAAATATCGAATTTTGAAATTTTAACACTTGCTTTCAAACAAGCATGGGCGATACTATAAGTGGGCTTCGGATTAGTACCCCCTTTCTGACTAACCTTGTATACTAAAAATAACGTTGTATATAGGATGTATCTAGCCTATGCCACCAGAGCATCCACGTCGTCGTGCTGAGCTACATTAAGCCGATTAGATCAAAAATTGGTTCAACATTAATTTCATCTTACAAGCATTTATTTTAGAAATATAAGAAGACCTTTAAATTCTGTTCAGTACTATAAACAGTGAGAGGAACGGTAGACGCTTCGTCGTCCTGCCACTACCCTCATCTTCGCGACGCGACGACAGATCGCCCGAATCAATTTGCACTTCGCTTTTCACATCCATTCCAATATTGCTTTAAACATTGCTTGATTCATTCTTTGAGGATGTTACTACGGATTTTCTATTAGTTTTCAGTATAAAATAAGTGGCGACATCTTCGACTGTGACAGGGGGAATATATTTTAGTAAAACCAAGAATAGTGGTTACAATCCGATGAAAAAAAGAAAAGGACTGCGTTAGGTGAAATTGTGTGTTTTAACTGTGTGTTTAAATACAACGTGTGTTTTTTGATATCCCATAACTCTAGGGTTATATAATTTAAGTAAAAAGAACACAAAATCTCCTAGAATAGGTGGTCCAAAAATGCATAGTTTCGAAGATATCAATCATAATTAAATTATAGGTATCTAAGTTTCATTGATAAATAAGAGTAATTAATTTTTATTCAAACCAATCATTCATATTTAAAGCTGAGAAAATGCGACATGGTCATATTTCACGTAAGGGTGTTTTACATTAATAATCGTGACTTTGTCGAATTATTTTGTATGAAAAATTAAAAAAAAAAGATAATTGAATAATAATTCATATGCCATTTGGTTCTTTGATATGGTCTCAATCATACCCTAGAGTTATGGGATATCAAAAAAAACACCTTGTATATTGGAAGTCTTCAATTTGAAACAATTCAAAAAAATTCGTCCGTGTGGTGCCGCACGTAAAGAATAGCACTACCCCATCTCTTCCAGTGGGTGTCTTAAAAGGCGACTAAGGGATTCACTAGAGGATGGGCAGCAGCGTTCTCTGAGTACTTTAACAACCTAAACGCGATCGCCAACCCGCCTGCCAAGCGTGGCGATTATGGCAAACCTCCCCTCCCAACATGGAATGTGGCGATGCTTGAGGGAGGGCTATGTCCAGCAGTGAACGTCATTCGGCTAAATGATGATGATGATGATGATGAATAATTTTCTGCAACTTTTGTACAATCATGTATCATCATCACCTCCTCCAAGCACCGCCACATCGACCAGTCCTGCGTGAATCATGTATGAATGCAATCAATATTGAACGCATTTATTTCCGAAAAGCTTCGTTTAAGCTTTCAGCCCTCTTAAAAACAAATTTTTATTATCCTTATAAGTAAATTATTCAATTTATTAATCTTACTTAACTTATAAATTTACATTTTTAAGTATTTTTATAAAAAATAAAAGAAACGTTAAAAATATAATAGCTCACCGGCATCGGGAACAGGGTATATTATTATTTCAAACCGAAACGAATGCAGTGTTCTCTAAAAGTTACCCATAATATGCTTAAATTACTACCCTAAAAATATTTTACTAGAACAAAACATTTCACTAGAAAATCTGGGTTTTAATCCCAAACCCCACATGAAATACGTTGCTTTTATTCTGACGTTACGTTAGATTGTGTTATAACTTTGTTTAGCTCTGGCCGTTGAGTTGAATTGAAAATTCCTGAACGCTCGAAAGTCTTACAAAACTTGAAATGGACATGCACTCCCTTATTACAAAAGATAGTGTAAACAAAACTAAGGTGAACCCAGATTTGAAATATACCCATCACTGTCTAACGTCATAAAACAAAATGGGACGGGGCTATTTTAAAAGGGGGTTTTCCTAGAACATCTTTGGCTACAAGTCCCCTTATTAAAGGAGGAGAATGTTTTCATCATCATCATTCAGTCGAAAGATGTCCACTGATGGACATAGGTCTCCCTCAAGCATCGTCACATCGACCGGTCTTGTGCTTCTCGCATCCAGCGGATTCCTGCGATCTTCACCAAGTCATCAGTCCTCGTTGAAAACGTTTAGGGAAATAAAAAATAAATATGTAGAGACCGCCGAACACAATGCTATAAATATTCTTTTCGAACATCAGGTAACTTGAATCAAATGTTATATTGTTGGTATAAGGCAGGTACAAATTGCCTGTACCTACAAACATAAAAAAAACGTTTAAACCACGCTTTTGCTTATATTGCGATAACATCCGTTTAAACCCTAAAGTATTTCTTTTACAAAAGAAAATATAACAGCTTTTCCAGGTTTCCACGGACAAAGACAGGATTGGGTCTCAACAAAATAGAGCTTTGTCGGTAAACGTAAATAATAAATAACGTTCTCACAACAAAAATCCACGATACCAATCTTTAATTGGGTTAGATCTGAAAACAAAGAACGACGTAATTACATTTGCCAGAAATATAGCAAGACAAATAACTACTTCAACGTCAAATTTAGATTGAACCTACGGTCCCCAGCGAGACTAAAAGCCTCGGACTTAATTCTTTATCAGTTGGAATAATTCGACTTTAAAAAATAAACTACGAATTCTGTTACTACTTAGATATCGGATTGACTACGAAATACAAAGCAGGTTGGTGTTTCTACGGCAATTTTATTTACAAAAACAGTTCTAAATAAAAAAAAAACATTTGTTTGTTGGTTTCGAGGAATTGGGATTTCCCTTGTCCGATTTAATTAGTTCAATTTCGTTTTGTGGGTGTAATAAATTCGTGTATTTTGTAAATTTAACTCGCTAAGCTTGAAACTTACGTTTCGAGTTCCCAATCCAAAACTAATAAATAAAATAATACGTAATACAAGGTTAGTTGGGAAGGGGGTATTAATCCGCGAGTCACTTAAAGCATCACTGATGACTGTTTTAAAGCAAGTTTTAAAATTCTATAAAAAACACACTTATAAATGTTTATTTTAGTTTTTTCTACAATTATTCATCCCGGCTTTAGTGACGAATAAAATAATGGTCCTCCTAATCCGTGACACCAAATATGCCCTCAAATGTAAACACAGCTGATAGCTGAGGATATTTTAGCGTATTTTTTTATGAAATCTTTGAACTATTACTTTTGGGGACAGTTGTAGCACAAAAGTTGTTCATAATTATGGGTGCTTTAACACCCTTTCGGATTAGTATCCTCTTTTCGACCTTGTATAATACGTTTAAAAGTAAATACTAACACAAAAAACCGGCCAAGTGCGAGTCGGACTCGCGCACGAAGGGTTCCGTACCATTATCCAAAAAAAAACACGTTTGTTGTATGGGAGCCTCCTTAAATATTTATGTTATTCTGTTTTTAAGTATTTGTTGTTATAGCGGCAACAGAAATACATCATCTGTGAAAATTTCAACTGTCTAACAATATCACGGTTTATGAGATACAGCCTGGTGACAGACGGACGGACGGACGGACAGCGGAGTCTTAGTAATAGGGTCCCGTTTTACCCTTTGGGTACGGAACCCTAAAAACGAACCGGACAGTATTGAAAGTGTATATAGAGTTAAAACCTCTGCCTATCTGATTCAAATAAAGATTTATATTATGTGGAAATATCTTGCTAAGAGAATTGAGAAACTCCTCCTTTTTTTACAAAGTGGTTAAAACGTACGTTTAATCTTGATTCAATACGTATTGCACATAATAAAGCCACGGCTTTAAGCAAATCTAGTCAGGTTAATAAAAACCAGGGAATGGTATTTTCATATTAAAATAAAGTTTAAATAAACACTCGCACATGTTATTACCGATAAAATCAATCCGCAAATCGTTGTACAAACCTATTTCTTCATTTCAATCGCAAACTGAAAGAATTAAAAAGCTATTACTGAGCTTTCAGGAATAAATCATTCGGCTTCCGTTGCAACATTCGCTCAGATGGTTTAATTTACATGGAGGGTGAGTTCCGCTTAATTCCCGATCTGAGCCAAATTTAACGAGTTGTTGACTGCAAGCTTCGGCCTCAGGAATTATACTCAGACAGATTATACTATCAATTTTTAATGAATCCCGTGAAATTATTTACTGGAAATTGTATGGTGTTTGTAAATAATGTAAATATTACAAATAAAAGTTTTTAATCTTTCACGATTTGTACATATTATAAAAAAACTGATTCAGGTCCAATCGCGTATCCTTACTAATATTATAAATGCGAAAGTGTGTCACAGACACTAACAGAATCACGGGTGTGGTATTTGTGGATCTGTCTGCGGCTTATGACACAATAAACATTAAAATGCTACTAGGTAAAGTCGGCACCCTAACAAACGATCGGGAGTTTGTCAAAATATTGAGCAAACTATTGCACAATCGTCGCTTTCAAGTGTGCTTCCAATCAGGTAAGAGCAAATGGCGAAGTGAAAAAAACAGTCTCCCTCAAGGCAGTGTGCTGGCACCAACGCTATTTAACATCTACACAAACGACCAGCCTACTACGCAACACACTGAACGTTTCTTATACGCGGATGACCTAGCTTTGACTAACAATTGCCCTCGAGTCACTCGGAAGGTACAGTAATGCTCTTCGTCCAAGCCCGTCCAAAACTCAATCATGCGCTTTCCATCTTCGTAATAGATTTTCTAACAGGACACTTAAAATTTCGTGGCGAGGAACTAATGTAGAACATTGCAAGAACCCTAAGTACCTCGGAGTTGCATTAGACAGAGCACTAACTTTTAATGTACACTGCAACAACACCAAGCAGAAAGTCGGGATACGTAACAACCTGCTACGACGCCTTATCTCTACAAACTGGGGAGCAGCACCAGATATTCTTCGTACAACCAGCATGTCCTTATGTTTCTCTGCTGGCGAATTTGCATGCCCAGTGTGGCACCGATCCGCTCATGCAAAACAAGTCGACATCGCCCTGAACGAGTCGTGTCGAATTATATCGGGCTGCTTAAAACCGACTCCGCTCAACAAAGTCTACCCGTTGGCTGGTATCGCACCACCTGTCGTTCGAAGGAATGTCGCATGCGCACTTGAGAAACATAACCAAGAATCCGATCCCCGACATCCCCTCTACAAATATACAACAGCTCCGGGTAGACTTAAGAGTCGGAACAGCTTTCTGCGTAGCACACTTGCCATGAAAGATCGACCATCTACAGTGAGACGTAAGTTATGGGAGGAAAATCATCCACCACCCCATCCCAACTTCGTTCAATCCCAGGAACACCTGCCACTCGGATGTGATTTGCAGTGGCCTATATGGAAAGCGCTCAATAGACTGCGCACCCAAGTAGGCCGATGCAAACATAACCTAGCAAAATGGGGGATCATAGATCCCTTCGACACCCAGTGCGAGTGCGGTGCTCCTGACCAGACGATGGGCCATTTGCTTCAGTGCCCAAAGTGTCCCTACACTTGCACTTTGGAGGACATGAAAAGCGCCACTGATGCCGCGATAAATGTGGCTACATATTGGGCAAAAGTACTGTAAAAAAAAGGATTATTACCATCGATTCGAAAAGAAGAAGAAGAATGCGAAAGTAACTCTGTCTGTCTGTCACGGCATCATGACTAAACTACTGAACCGATTTTGTTGAAACTTGGTACATAGATAGTCTGAAACCCGGGGAAGGACACAAGTTACTTTTATCCCGAAAAACGCGGAATACGTGATAAACGACATCCACGCGGGCGCAGCCGCGAACGAACTCTAGTTTTAAATAAGATAAAAAGGTTTTGTGCCTTTTAATATATTCTACGCGGTTTGACCCGAACTAGTATTTTTATTATATTACACATGTTTTACACTGAGAAATAATTTACAAGATCTTTTGAAATTACTACAATACAGTCACCATTATGCTTGGAAATCTTGTTTAACTCTACTAGAATGGCGTCGATTTCAGTCAGGCACCGGCAATACGTCATGAATTCCTAAATTTACGCTGAAACAACGAGAGGTAATATAAAACGTCGTCTTCAGTAGAACAAGCTCTCCTAAATAGCACGTCATGATAATTATTCCAGGTATTCACTCTTGACTCATTTTAATGCATAAGTAAATGTTTGTCGACCATACATAATCAACCCATTACTGTTCCACTGCTGGGCACGGAACTCTTCTCAGAATGAGAAGGGTTTAGGCCTTAGTCCACCACGCTAGTCAGGGGGCCTAGTCCCTAAGTCCGTCAACGAAGTTAGTCCGAAAGTAGCTCGAAACGTCGAAGTGTACAAAACAAGTGTCAAGTTCAACTTTTCGGACGGGCAAAAACACATCGGTAGTAAGGACAACTGCCAAATCGTGTTGTCATTCATTCTTAGTTCGGGCCCCGAAATAATCGAATGTCCGTAGGTGAGGGAGTAGGAAATGCTCGTAACTAAGGCCGAAACGACGGACTTCGTGCTTAGGGAGTAGAAGCCCTGGTGTGGGTTGTCAGACAACACACGCCATCGAGAGCTTTATGGAGCCCTTTTAAGGTACTATTCCGAATCGAGCTGCCAACTGCAACTGCCGACAGCACGTGCAGCGGCTAGAGGTGACGCTGGTGTGGCGAGTATCGTCCGTGGTGCGGCTTCATGAAGTCGCTGCACGTGCTGTCGACAGTTGCCGTTGGCTGCTCAGTTCTTAATAGTACATTCAGAGGCCTCGCCCATGGCGACTTTTTGTAGCGATGCTGTCGCAGGCTGTGTAGGTACACAGCTCAGATTCTGTATCGCGATGCTGATACAAATACTAAAAAACGGTATAAAATAAATATTTAAGGGGGCTCCCATACAACAGACATGATTTTTTTGCCCTTTTTATAGATAATGGTACGGGACCCTTCGTGGGCGCGTCCGACTCGCACTTGGCCGTTTTTTTTTTCATTGACCTTATTTTAGTTTTATTTTACTTTTATAACAGTTAAATGTCAATGTTCTTAAGGACAAGACCCATGCTAAAAGTCTATGTTTGAAACCTTTTCTCTTCATATTTACAACAGTAAAAATTCCAAAAAAAAATATAATGTTGTTACTTCATTTTTTGCCTAGTGAAAACGTTGATGGGTTTTTCTTTAAATCAATATTTGCTGCTGTAAAAAATATATTGCAACCGCCGTTTTTAACCTGTTTACTTAAATTCTCTCTAGCTTATTTATTGCGATTTCAACTATATTTTTTTCAAAAAAGAGGTTGTATTATGTTCTCGTGAATTGGTTAGTAATATATTGTATTACAATAGTAGGTACGTAGATAAAAAAAATGGTAGCAAAAACTAAGATCGCTCGCAACACTCGGACCGGTCGGGAGTGTCATTTTCCATATTGGTAATTTTTTTGGTTCGATCTTCTCCTTAAAAAATAGAAACTCGTTTAATTCTTACCGTATTAGATATTTATTTTCACTTAATAATGTTATCTCTTCAGACAATGTTTTATGAAATAATCATTGGTACCTACCTTCTAATAAAAACTGAATTTGAAAATGTTTGAAGTCTTTGAAAAAGGGGTGTTTATTCTTGTAAAGAATGTGAGATAAAAGACTGGTACAAAATTAATTGAAATACAGGGCGTCCCACGACTTTGCCACATGGAGGGGAAGTACCTTAAATACTGTAGATAGAAAAAAATACTGAATGAAGACTTCATTTTTATTTTAAAAACAATACGAACTGCATTTAAAGAATTTTAAATAATCACCTGTCTGAACCGGGAATCGAACCTGCTAAATGTAAAAACAAAAAAAACTGTAATTTTATTGTACTAATCGAAAGGCTCGATCAGATACATTTATTTCTTCTAAGTAACATAGCTTCTAAAATAAAAGAAACACCATGAAATTTTACATTTATTTGAAATATTAAGACACGTTTAACTGTGCAACTTATAAACAATTTAATTTATTAAATACTCAAAATGTGTCTCTTCCTATTGTATACAAATTGTAACTATCTCGCTTACCGTTGATTTATTTCTTTTTTCATAGGTAGTGAAATTATTTGAAATAATACTTCGAAATAGTAATAAAGCAGTAGTACATAAAGTCAGTTGTTATAAGCACGACATAGTCAGAGAGAATGCTATTCATTATTCTGAACAAAATTTTAAGTTAAATGTTAAATTTCATGGTGTTCCTTTTATTTTAGATGCTATGTTACTTAGAAGAAATAAATGTATCTAATCGAGTCTTTCGATTAGTACAATAAAATTACAGTTTTTTTTTATTTTCACATTTAGCGGGTTCGATTCCCGGTTCAGACAGGTGATTATTTAAAATTCTTTGAATGCAGTTCGTATTGTTTTTAAAATTAAAATGAAGTCTTCATTCAGTATTTTTTTCTATCTACAGTATTTAAGGTACTTCCCCTCCATGTGGCAAAGTCGTGGGACGCCCTGTAGGGTAAACTGGGTACGGTTGTGACAATTTTCATTTCATCGCCCATAATTTTGTTAGTACGCCAGTTAGATGCAAGAAAAGTATTTTTTATAGTAAAGTGTACATTTGTGTACATATAAATACTAAAATGTTGCGCCTAAGTAGAATGGTTAACTCATAGGAGCAAACTAGAAGAGATGGAAAAAATGTCACAACCGACCACACCCCAGGGGCGGTTGTGACAGAGCTTGGGGTCGGTAGTGACAAGTTCAAAAATACACAAAACTGGTCTAAAATCACTTATATTGCGGGTAATATCTAACATAATGCAACATAATATTATTCTAGAAAAAATAATTACGTAACAAAACAAATAAAATCTGGGAACACTAATTGCTTATTTATTATATATGTTCCAATATTATTTATGTTCCAATAAGGCACTTTATCATCTATAGTTATTATACCAGTCGACATATTAAAATCAATCAAAAAAGTTAATAAACATTTCTAAATATACATTACGGTAACTGTGTCAAAATACAACATAAATACACACATCAAAAGTGTCTAGGGATCAAGCATTTTTATGCGGATTTCTTGAGATTGAGATGTGGCTTTGTAATAAATTTATGATTTTATAAATTTATATGGATCCTTTTTGGTGCATTTCATAATTTGAATCAGGAACTGTGAATCAAATTCGAGTAAAAGATGAAAATCAGCTGTCAATATTTTCCCTATAAAAACATACAACGCATTGAAGACATTATTAGTGCTACTGTTTCCCTACTACTGATTAAAACCAACGTTATTATGGAGCGGCGACGTCATTTAAGCAGGGAAGAAATGCTCAGAGCCGTGGGAATGATAGAAGCTGGTTCCCGGCAACGTACTGTGGCTTTAGCTCTGAATACAAGTCAGAGTGTTATCAGTCGACTTTGGACACGTTACCGAAGCACTGGTACCGTGGCTGAGCGCCATGGAGGACGGTATCGCTGCACCACACGGAGACAAGACCGATACATTCAAATCTTAACTCGAAGAGCTCCAACAATAACCGCCATGATGTTAGCCGTGAGGCTTCATCACTCTTCAGGGAACTTAATTAGCGACCAAACAGTCAGAAACCGCTTGCATGAAGTGAACCTTCATTCCCGAAGACCGCTACGGGTACCACCTATAGCAATGCACAATCGTAGGATTCGATATCAATGGGCTCTTGGACACAGAAATTGGGCAGAAGAACAATGGCGTTTCGTGTGCTTTTCTGATGAGTCTCGTTTTGGTATGAGACCGGATACAAGACGTATACGACACTGGAGAACCCCTGGACGCCAACAGCGATTAAAATCCTGCCAGGAAGTCCATCCTTATAGTGGTGGAACCATCATGGTATGGGCGGGTATTTGGATCGGCGGAAGAACTGAGTTGATTTGGATCAGAGGCAACCTCAACGCTCAAATTTATGCTGAGACGATTGTATCAGACGTCATCGTTCCTCTACAAGCGCAAATCGGTCCCTTATTTCAGTTAATGCATGATAATGCACGACCGCACACCGCAAGAGTTGTAAGACAGACTCTCGCCGCAGCTAACATCAATGTCCTGCCCTGGCCTGCTCAGTCGCCAGACTTGAACCCGATTGAGCATGCATGGGATATGCTACAGAGAAGAGCTCTGCCGAATATGGAGGGTATCCAGTCGCAAGAAGACCTTTTTTTGTTGTTGCAACGAACATGGGCGGCCATTCCACAGCGTGATTTGGATGAACTCATTTTGAGTATGCCAAACCGATGTTCTTGTGTTGTTAGTGTTC
Organism: Amphipyra tragopoginis; assembly: GCA_905220435.1. NCBI lineage: Eukaryota > Metazoa > Arthropoda > Insecta > Lepidoptera > Noctuidae > Amphipyra > Amphipyra tragopoginis. The sequence continues at coordinate 13,346,847 of HG991999.1, read as the reverse complement.
GCGGTAGAAACACGGATTATTAATTGTTTAAGTAACCCAATAAAATTTTAAAGAAAACTGTTATTTCAGTCTTTTTTTCGAACTTTTGTGTTAGTGGTTCAAATGTCAAAAATCCCTTTATTAGGAAAATGGCAAATTTCTTTATTAATGCAAAGGTGACTTGGTTTATCGTTACTGTGACAAACGAAAACACTTTATTTGATGAATCCTTAAAGAAAATTTTAATTAATATCAATCAGGAGAAAAGTTATTGCAAAAATATATGTTGATCCCTAGACACTTTTGATGTGTGTATTATGGTAACAAAGACTTGCGATTGATTTCGTGCATTTCCGCAGCTCTCCACAAAGAAGTCCCGCGTTGCACTTCTATAAAAGCGTCTTCATATTTTGTTATGTCACAATGCCCTCTTTCCGTCTTCTTCAGGCATTTTTTTGGCATCTAAAAACAAAAAAAAAACAATTTTTACTTGTGTCACAACCGTACCCAACACACTCCTTCGCAAAAATAACAATCCCCATGACAGTATAAAATAATCTATGTACAAAGTAATCACTGTTATTTAACTACTAATGTTTAACTTATAACTACAAAAAACACTCATAACTCTATCTGTACACATATAACGACAATTACTAAAAGAAATCGAAAAAAAATACTTACTTTTGACTGGTAAAAAGTAATGTAGGCTTCTGCTAGCGTTAATGTCGCGCGATGGCTGACGCAAAACTGTGAAACACGTTCAGATTCGCATGCCGCTCCTCTTTCCCTTAGCACCCTCCCTGGTATTCCTTATAGTTTCGCTAATATGACGACTGTCACAACCGTACCCCGGGCACAACCGTACCCAGTCTACCCTATATGTGGAGCCTGTTCAGAGCTAGAATTGTGAGTTACAGCAACGAAATAAACGTGACCTAGGTACGTCCAGGTCTGCGCCATGTATATACTCGTATGAGGTACTAAATAAATTCTATATATATATATAATATATATATAATATATGTCAAATATTTTCACAGGAAATAAGAATACAGACTAAAATAAATATTCCATAGCTCAGATTAAATATTGTGTATCTACTCGTATATCTATATTGGATATAATAAATCCAAAAAAACATTTACAATAAAATGATAGCACAGCCGTATATTATTATTCAATACAAAAAAGTTTACCCGTAATATAGGATCGACATAAATGCCGAAACAGCGAATTTTGCGTTGGAAAAATAACGGTCACGTTGAAAAACTCGAAACAAAACAAATCCCCGAGAACAAAACCGGTGGCAATACCTAGTTAATGTTATGCTAACGAATGTTTTTTGGACATTTTATTGGTTCGGGCGAAGCCCTTGACGTCGACGTTGTGACAGCCTGTCTTTTCTTTTATAACATTGACGCGGGGGTCCCAATTTAAATCTCTGCTCCTTCAACTTGAAACAAAATCCACACGAAAAAACCCTTTCAACTTAAAACGCATTATTAACTTGTATCCTCAAATAAAATGTAACCGGTCATTGTTTATTCATCTTTAATCTTACAATATTTACATAATTACAAATAAAAGTATATTCAAAGAAAGAAAAAATCCTAATAAAACTATGTATAAACTAAAATAGGGCATCAAATATTCCTCCGCATCGCTGTCGACTGGTAATATGCCCAGAAGGCTGGCAGCATTGCCACGTTGTTTGGCAATGCTAATCCTTTGACCAAAGTAGAGGCCACCTTGCGGGTCACGGGAAGTGTAATAATATAATAAAATATATATTAGAGTGTAACTGTCCCACTGCAGGGCAAAGGCCTCTTCTCATACAGACAAGGAACGAGCATTGATCACCACGCTTGCTCACTGCGTGTTGGCGATTTCAGACCATTAAGTCCAGGTTTCCTCATGATGTTTTCCTTCACCGTATGTCAGTGGCGTCTTAGATTAACTAAGAAAGTATATGACATTGAAAAATTCACATTGGTATATGCCTGGGTTTGAACCCGCAACCCGTTGCTTAACAAGCGCGTCTCTAACCTCAGGTCACCATGACACCCATATATCCTCAATAAACGTTTTTTTTCTTTACATCTTATTTTTTATTGAACCGCTGGGGGAATACTTACAAACAAATGTTGAATCGTTTTACCCGCATAAATCAAAGTAAACGGGAAAACGCTAAACGCAAATTGACAACTCAACTGTCGTCTGCGATGAGGGTCAGGGGGCGCGCACTTATGAGAGAATCCGGTGGACTTAGTTACTTATCACACAAGATTATCCTTTTAACATATGAGGCGAATAATTTGTGATATTGTGGTGGATGTTAATTATAAAGAAGGTGTATGATAATGATATTTTTGCTCTGTCTACTGATGCATTAATTTATAATTGTTACACCTCGCCGATGCGACTTTTTTGCTTTCCAATATTCAAATAGTCTCGTGTAGTGCCGGACTTAAAAAATAGCACTACCCCATCTCTTCCTGTGGGTATCGTAAAAGGCGACTAAGGGATTCTCTAGAGGATGGGCAGCAGCGTTTTCTGTTACTTTAACAACCATACTGCGATCGCCAACCCGCCTGCCAAGCGTGGTGATTACGGCAAACCCCCCCTTTTGGGGGAGGCCTATGTCTAGCAGTGGACGTCTTTTGGCTGAATGATGATAATGATGATGATTCAAATAATTAGCTATGCCTGTGGTTGCGCTCGCGTGAATAGTATTTAATTTTTAATTTTCCGGAATAGAAAGTATGTGCAGTTTGAAATTACTACCCTGTAAAACTTCGTCTAAACACACCCGCAAGAAAAAGAGGCAAATATATTATTCAGTTTAGCGAGCTCGCACGAAAACTATTGCCGTTTTCGTAATTTGCAAACTTGTTTTAGGGGTAGTGATAGATAAACTCACTTTCGTGTTAATAATAAGAAAGGAAGAAAGAAAAAATATTTATTTTAGACTAACACAGGCAGTTACAAAAGTTGAACAATATACAAGAAAAAAAGACAACAACATTTTAACAACATGCACGAGACCAAAGAAGTTTCCTATCACAGCATGATACTGCGACATGAATTTAAATATCTATCATTTCATAGTTCCAATAAATATATTTTGCTGTGTTTACAAAACGTCAGTTATCATTTTTTGTTCTTGTTGTCTACTACCTCAAAAATGCGTACTATTTCATCAAAGTGAAACTCCCAAATAAACTCCGATGAAAGCACATCCAATAAACCTATATTATTATCCTAATTAATCTGAATTATTCAGCCTGCCTATTCTCACATAAAGTATTCCTAATTTTCCTTTAACGTACTAATATTTAACCCGACAGACGCTATCAAGATGTCACAGAAGAATATTGACCTATTTGTCGTACGAAAATACCCGATACGCTAATATTTCGTGAACGCTTCCCAAAAGTATCGGATTATGGAGTTTGTGCCAAATACACGTCGGTATCGTTCTGACATGATAGTTTAGGCTGCCGTCTAATCTGTGTTTACCTAACCATTGATCGGTGCCATTTGTGTTTTTTATCAATCCGCCATCTTTGGTGTATACAGGTGACTGGTAATTCGACCTGTTCCTTGAAAGGGGTTATACTAGAGATAATTGGCAATAAATAAACCCCTATCAAATGTGGGTCGAAAATAAAAAGTCTTGTCCCTTTAGACCTTTCCGATGCCTGCCACGTAAGTTGTTGTAAGCCACAAATTGCATTTTTGTGTTTTTCACGTATAAGTGTCTAATTTTATGTATATTATCTGTTCCAAATAACGGGTGTAAAAAGACCCGTAACGATAACGAAAACCACATATTCTATCCATCATTGGGATCATTTTTTCTACCAGACCATACCTGGGAAATCATTGGTTTTGGAGATATTGAAGGTCAAAGTACTTCTAAACTTTCTTCCATACAAACATTATCAAAATTTTAAATTTTTCCTAACAAACTACGCATTTGAAGTTACAAAAACGCAAGGAATATCAAACGTACACGACCGCCTTGTCTCAGCTGTCAAGCTGTGTAGCCGCTACACGACACACACAGGCACAGTCGGTTACGTGCATTACATTGCGCGCTACAAAAAACAGCGTGTTTATGCCTAAAAATAAAAGTCGTTTCCCAGCAATTATTTTTGTCAATGTGATTTAGTTAGATGTACAGAGTGCGTAGATTTCGGCTATGTGATGGGTCTTTTTACACCCTGTATTAAAATAGCAAAAATGTATATCGTTTTTCAGTATTTTTATATTTGGAACAGATAATATACATAAAATTAGACACTTTTACGTGAAAAACACAAAAATGCAATTTGTGGCTTACAACAACTTACGTGGGAGGCATCGTTTGTTTCTAAGACTGAGAATTTCGGGTTAAAGTGATTGTTAGCTTTTAGAAAAGTATCAATTGAGTGCCCAGAAATGAGTAGTTTTTAACAAGTCCTTTTTTCGATAAGAATTCAAACCCCGATATCTCGGAAACTGCTCATTTTCAACCCACAGTTGATGGTGGTTAATTTATTGCCAATGATCTCTAGTTTAACCCCTTTCAAGGAATAGGTCGAATTACCTGTCATCCTGTATAATTATATCGTAGTTGCGTTTAAAGATAGAAATCTTGCACAAACACACAGCCGGGAATACAAATATATCTGCAGGCCATACCAATACTTGGTACGTGTGGCAACAGAGACCGCGTTGCGTTGCACGATCATTGCGCAACAGCCAAGCGTAGGCGCCCAGCCACTGCGCCAATCTTATCGTCAAATAAAAATCCTTTTGCTTCCCAGTTTATTTGCAATAAACTGTTCAGTCAAATTGTTCCTTTAAAGAGAACCCAATTGCGGATGCTACTAACGGATTGAAAGGGTTACATACTACTCTTTATTATTCGTATCAGATGCACGACTCGTATTTTTCCTTGAATCGTCCGTATGACTTTGGAACTGGGCAGGTGACCTTTCATTGTATAGGTATTCTCTTCAGACGCTGTGTAATTACTTACTCTAAATGCCTAAGTGTTCATTTAAATACCGCAACAGTTAACGGTAACGACAGGTTGCTATCTCATCGCCTTTTATAAGATTTTTGATATAGTTTTTTTTATCATTAATGCGAACATTTATTTAACTGAATATTATTTTGTAAAAAGAATTTAAGGTGAATTTAAATGTAATTTTATTTCGTTTTATAGAATAAACGAATCAGACGCAAGGTTTTTTTTTTTGCTGCTGCAGTACCTATATGTACTTGCAATAAAGTTTAATTGCATAAGTAATTAAAGATTAAATGTAGCAGCATTTTAATCTGCTTGTATTTAATCTTTATTAACCCAATGCGTTTACTTAGCACTTTATTTTACTAACGAATAATTAGGAACAATTAAATGCAAAACAATTATTGAATTACTTGACGACACGTTTGGTGCAGTGGCTGAGCAATTGGCTTCTGCGCTACGGGTCGTGGGTTCGATTCCCACACGGAACAAAAATTTGTATGGCCTACAGATAGTTGTTTCGGGTCTGGGCGTTTGTGTATGTGAAATTTGTGTCTGTAAACGCACCCACGATACACGAGAAATCTTAGTGTTTGCCCCACACTATACGTAACAAAAAAAAGTTCTCGCGGAAACTTGAAAATATTTTAAGCGTGAAACTTATTTTCAATAATAATTTTGTTTTTTTTTCATTTCTAATTTATGGGGCATGCTATATGCTCGATATTTATCACGATTTTTGGATTGCGGATCCTGGATCGTGATATTTATCGAACGTATAGATCAATGTACAGTACACATAAAATAACTTTGCCGCTCTGAAACCAGGCTTCCAGCGTTCTGTACCTCACTTCAGAGGGGCACAGTTATTTTATTCATACTGTAATTGTGTAATGTAGCAGACGGCCCCAGGATCTCCTGAGCTAGGTCTACCACACCAGTTAAGAAGAGTGAATATTTAGGGATCCTACTACTTACCCCTAGCCGGACAAACAAGGAAAACACTTAAGAGAAGACAACTTTATAATATGGACAAAAACAACCCTTTTAATCCCTAATAGCAATTTTGAATGGTTACACACGAAACTTCTGAGGATTAGCACACGTAAAAATTAATGGATACACAAAACTTCTCTTGGGTGACCGGAAGTTCAGTAGTATAGTGACTAGATGGAGTGTTGGAAGGTCAGCAGTGCGGTGACTCCCTCCAGTAAGTCGGAGTGCCGGAGGCTCAGCAATACAGCGACTAGGCGGAGTGCTGGTAGGTCAGCAGTGCAGTGCGGCGACTCCCTCTAGTAAGTCGGAGTGCCGGAGGTTCAGCAGTAAGTCGGAGTGCTGGTAGGACAACAGTGCAGTCTCCTTCAAATTAACCAGTCCGCTCACTTTCCTGGTCGTCTCCAGAATCCCCCGCAAAAGCAACTATGCCTCTTTTTCTTTTTCGAGAGCTTTTCAAAGATTATAGTGTGTTCGAAAAAGATATGTGGCCTGTGATAAAAAAAGGTATAATATCAATAGGAAGAAGGTGAAATGACGTATGAGGATGATGATGAAAAAGGTGATATTATAATTGATTGTTTGAAATATTGATCGTGCAACATTCGCCTATGATCACACTGATATAATAAAACGGGAAAGAAATTACGTTTGAATGTACCCGCAGACCCGGTCCATCTTTCCAAGGTGGATCGCGAGGTCGAACGTAGGGCCTCCCTTCCTCCCGATGAAGACCCCGACGATCCCTTACCCCCCATCACCGTAGACGAGGTCCACACGATAGTGAGGAATCTCAAACCTAGGAAAGCCCCCGGCTCAGACGGTATCACCAATAAGGTGATCAAACACTTTTCCGCCCCGCTCATAGTTCTCATGACCGCCATCTTCAATGGCGCTCTGAGTAATAACATCTTTCCGCAAGCTTGGAAACAAGCCACCGTTATCGGTATCCCCAAACCCGGCAAACCCAAGAGTGAGCCCACTAGTTATCGCCCCATTAGTCTTCTCAATGTAATTGGGAAAATCTATGAGCGTCTCATTTATATCCGTTTAAAGGATTTCGCTGACTCCCGTAAACTCATCCCCGACGAACAGTTCGGTTTTCGAACCCAGCACTGTTGCATTCGACAATTGCACCGCATTGTCGAACACATTAGCTCCCGTTTTATGCGCTCGTACAAAACGGGCATGCTCTTCTTCGACGTAGCGAAAGCCTTCGACAAGGTCTGGCACAACGGTTTATTATACAAACTGTACCAATTCAACGTGCCGGACCGTCTCGTGCTCATCATTCGAGACTTTCTGTCGGATCGCTCCTTCCGCTATCGCCTAGAAGGCACCCTCTCGTCCCCTCACCCCATTCGCGCAGGAGTCCCTCAGGGCTTCGTGCTATCGCCCCTTCTGTTCACGCTGTACACCAGCGACATTCCCAAACGTGGCTTGGCCAAGTTGGCTCTCTTCGCCGACGACACGGCTATCTACTATTCCGGTAGGAGTCTCGATAGCATCTCTCGAACCCTTCAAACCGCAGCCGACGCCCTCGGGGTCTGGTTCCGGAAATGGAGAATAGAGGTGAATCCCGAAAAGAGCGCAGCCGTTCTTTTCGAGAGAAACGGTGATACCCACACCCACATCCGTCCCGTCCTCATGTTCGGCAAACAGATCCCTTGGGAGATGAAAGCCAAATACCTGGGGGTTATCCTCGACCACCATCTGAGTTTCCGAGACCACATCAAAGCGGTGCGCGCTCGCGCCGCTTTCGCTGTCGGTCGCCTCCACCCCATCCTTAGAACGCGCAGTAAATTGTCACTTAGAAATAAGCTGAGAATCTACGTGACGTGCATCCGCCCCATCTTGACTTACGCTAGCGTCGTGTTCGCACACGTTAAGCCTTGTCGCTTTAAATCCTTCCAAACCCTCCAGAATCGAGTGTTGCGCAGAGCCGCGGCTGCCCCGTGGTTCATGCGTAACGTCCAACTCCATCTCGATCTAAAAATGCCAACCATCAGGCAATACCTCAAACGCATTTCCAAGCGTTACTTCGACTCTGCCCCCCGCCATCCGAACCCCCTAGTCGCCGCAGCGGCCGACTACAGTCCCTCTCTCATAAGTAAAGTTCGCCGTCCCAGGCACACACTTTTAGAACCCGATGACGAAATTACCCTCCTCCAGGAGGCGAGTAAATCGACCAGCACACTGCACAACAAACGCCGCCGCCCGGCATACCGTCCTCGCCGACGAGGCCCGTCGCGACGTCCCACCGCCGCCGGTCACGATCCACCGAGCTCTCCCGTCGTAGAGCCGGTCGTCTCTTCAGACTCCGCAGTCACCCCGATAATTCAGCCCTCATCAAGCTGTCTCCCCCCCCCTATGTCCACGCCAGCAACGCCCTAAGCCGAGGTCCGAGTCCCACTAGGGGTCGCCCTTAGTGCTGTTGTTGCAGGTAGTCATGATGTTAGTGTAGTACAAGTAGTTAGCTTAGGTTAAGTATTTTACTTCCCCCATTGGCTGGAGACCCTTCAGGTCTCGCCAATAACTGCCCGGTTACGTAGAAACCGTCCCCTAGGACGACCTACAGCAGTCCAATAGAAAAAAAAAAAAAAAAAAAACGTTTGAATGTTTAAATGTACATATGTTTCCTATTTAATCAACCATAACGTCTGGATGGATCTGGGTGAAAATTAGGATCGAGACCGGTACTGAAACCATTTCACGCGTGTCTTCACAGATCAATAATACATTTTCAAAGACCTATGCAATTAAAGACATCGTCGATCACGTGACCCAGTAGTTATAATGAGGCTGTCATACAAGCAGGACAAGTCGGAATACGTCTAATAACGGATACTATTATTAGTAGCTATTCAGCTTTCCTAGAAGAGATCATTATACTCGCTCGGTGTATCGGGCAACGAGTCTGTGATGCCCGTCACGAACTTTGTCTGAGATGATAAGTTTAGTAGTTAACGTGAAATCTGTAGTTATACAATGTGTAACATGATAAACGCAAATTGTGAAAGTACTTTGTTAAGAATCTGCTACTGACTACTTCTACAAATTGACATGTTGTAATGAATTAATTGAATCTGTTGATAATACAATCTTTCTAGGTATCACATTAGATAACCATTGCAATTGGAAGGCGCATATTGAACTGTTTTCGCCCTTAAAAAACTAAGGCATACCTCAGGCCAAAAGACTGCTTATATGCAATTACTGCTTATCACGGGTATGTTGCTTCTGTCTTGAGATACGGACTAATACTCTGGGGCAACTCCACTGACATTGGTAAATCTTTTATAGTCCAAAAGAAATGCATAAGGGCAATATGTGGGGTAGACCCACTATCATCATGTAAACCTCTATTCAAAAAGCTAAACTTGTTAACATTGACAGGTCTGTACATCTTCCAAATAGGTTGCTTCGTGAGAGAACATGGGTCACTTTTTAATTCAGTCAATGATTATTTTAACTCTAGAATTAGGAAAAGGGATCCTACGAGACTTGTAATGCCGAAACGCTATACTTCCTTGTGTCACAAAAATTGTTATGTCATGACTATAAAGGTCTATAATCACATTCCAAAATGCATAAGAGAATTGCGAATACATCAATTTAAATCAAAACTCGATAGGTCTCGATAAGAGCTTTTTTTATAACATAAATGAATTCTTTCTGGCAAAATTGTAAAAAATTGACATTAAAGTTTATTTTATTATAACTATTAATTATTATTGTATTCTGTTCTGACATGTTATATTGAAAGTTTATCATTCTAAAAGTGATGTGTAGTGTAATCCTAATGAATTTCTTTAAATGACTATAAAGGTCTATAATCACATTCCAAAATGCATAAGAGAATTGCGAATACATCAATTTAAATCAAAACTCGATAGGTCTCGATAAGAGCTTTTTTTTATAACATAAATGAATTCTTTCTGGCAAAATTGTAAAAATTTGACATTAAAGTTTATTTTATTATAACTATTAATTATTATTGTATTCTGTTCTGACATGTTATATTGAAAGTTTATCATTCTAAAAGTGATGTGTAATCCTAATGAATTTCTTTAACTTAAATTGTATAATTTTTGCATGTTGGACAATAAATCCGACGAAGTTATGTGAGACTAACATAATAATATGTACCTATACCAACCTGTAATGTACCATACTTCAGCGAATAAATATTACTATTATTATTACTGAATCATTCGAATTTAGTCTAGGCAAATGGAGCGATTTTTAACGTGCTTTGTAACTTAACTGAATCGATTCTACTCTCGATACTGAACAAACTACTTTCAGGCTTTGCGTTATTTCAATAACACGTTGTATACTCGTACATATAGGTATGAATGGACCGCAAAAGATATAATTAATATTATTTATTCATTAATACATTACACACATACAAATACGAGTATGGCTTTGCCCCACAAAGCCGTGTTGTCGGTTTGGCTCATTTGTTTCCGTACAATAATCGAACTATTAATTCCACATAATATATTATCTTATATTCATATACAAGGTGTAAGGGACGGTGTACCGCAAACTGAAACAGTGAGTTCTGCCTAATATCATATATTATTCTGAATTGAAAATAAGTGGGTATGTTACTCTGAATTTTCCGACTTTTCTGATTTTTCTTTTCACAAATTTTACATTTCTCTGCTGTAAAATAAGCAATCCTATTAGGACACAGCACGTTGCAAAAATAAAATGTATTTTTAATAAATCGGAAAGTTCGAAAGATTTCGTTGATATTTTCCACGGATTTTCAATTATAATAATAATAATATTTTATTCAAAAAATTACAAGGCATAAAAATTAGTACAGTTTTGCTTAAATGTAAATTATGTTCCTAAGACTTTTTCACTTTTCTTTTTTGACTTTTTTTTAAGAATTCAAAATATTGAACTAAATTCACTGTGTAAATTTTTGGCAACCTGTCCTTTACACTCAGTTTATTTACCTGCCAAAACACTTATTGAAATACAATAAAACATGGGCAAATTAATAATTTCCACGAAATTCGGAAAATTCCGAGAAAAAAACCCACTAATTTTCGATTCAGAATAATAGGCTGAATTCACTATTTCAGTTTTCGGTGCACCGTCCCTTACACCCAGTATACAACGTTATTTTTAGTATATACAAAAACCGAGACACCCCAACAAGATTTTCATCAGAACTGCCTGAATGTGTTTTTTTTATAAATCTCCATGTTACACCGTAATATAAGTCGCGTTAAGTTCCCTAGTAAAGTGTGAAATGCCTGAGATATGCTATGCAGGGGTTGTCTAATACACGGAAACTGACCGAGCGGACCGTCTCAAGCCTCAAAGTCTCTATTCCCGTCAACTGTTAAGGGTAGAAACCTACTGAAACAAAATTGAAATATAAGAAAAAAAAAAAAGTGGTATACAAAATATGTCAATCGATTCTCCTAGTGATTCTGAACAAACTAGTTTCAGGTTTAGTATATACTAAAACTAAGCTTGTATAAGCATGCAGGAGACTAACTACATCATAATGTTTATAGAGATGTGCATGTGCTGAGTGGCCAGGTCTTTGTCATCATTCGTCCGAGCGCGGCTTGTGCATAAGTTATTACACACACACTAACAATAGCAGTTGCCTGCGTTATTCATAGATGCTCGTTAGTTGCCTGCACAGTAGTCTTTTACCGAGTGTACTTTTTCAAGAGAGGTCTTTTGCTACTGTTGACTGCATTAAATTGTTGATGACATTTAAATCATGTACCCACATACCTTCTATACATACTGTAACTGTCTAGAGGGTGTCTTGGAACGACTGGTTCAAAAGAAAATTTGGAAAAGCAGGTCATATATTATACCTGTTCAATAAAAGGAAGGTAAAAAAAAAATTTTTTACCATATTTTTTATCTTCGATATTAAACACGTACGAATAATCTTAATTTGAAAATGTTCTCGTAAAGCTAAGATTCTGATATTTTTTTCAATTTGATTGTAAATTGTCTATAATGTGGATTAACCCGACAGTTTTTTTTTTTATTCAAATATATACGCATAAAGATTCTAAAAATGTTGATAATTTCTATACTACTGAGGATAACTCAATCATATACATATTATTGAAGAGGTAATAAGTACTCCTATTCCACATTTTCTTTTGGACTACTCGACCCGGTACCCTGTACCTATATGTTAAATGGGCAGATTAAAAATCACAAAGACGCAGCGTACCGATTAAGTAGATTTGTAGGTAGTACGTACGTAGAATTCCAATATCGCTGTTAAAAGTTCTTAAAAGAAACGTCACAATCCTTGATATATCAGCGATCGTTAGAGCCATTATCGCAACTGCGGCTGATTCGAATTGTGTGAACGCGAGAATGTATGGCTGGGTGACAGACACCAGTTCGTTTGCAACGAATCATTAGCTTCGGCGATAGCTTATCGCGAGCTTACATACAGCCACCGTCTACCCATAATACATCATCTGTGATAACAATGACGTCATGTCGCCTAACAGTCTCCTCGATGCCTCGCCGTCGCGTCTAGTCGTTAAAACAATCGTAATTAAGTCTGTAATTTACGACTCGTTGCGATTTGACGTTAATTTTATCTTATACAATGACAAGTGATTCGGTGTGTAATTATGCTTTATGTTTCTATTTTATGTTATTGTTTCGTATTGTACTCGTACGTTGAGCAACAATACTATGAAAGCGGCGGTTAGTTCAATACTGAGAACGAGAACTACGCTGCCTTTATCTTATCAAGTATTTTCCCGAAGAGAATCTCATGAATCCGCTCTTTTCATGCCTGTAATAACATTTACTTGTACTTCAAAAGAAAGTAGTTACTATAAACGGCAATACAATCGTTATAGATATGTAAATGTACAGAGTAAGTCAAAAATCGTGGATCAAACGAAACAAGGCGACAGTTGGGGTTATTTGCAGTAAAAAATATTTCTGTGGCAGAGCCCTAACTCGATCTCCTTAAAAGTTATGACAATTTGAGTATTTTTAAGAAAATATCAAAATTTGTAATATATAGGCAATTAGAGTAAAATGGTTACCTATTTTAAAACAATAAATGGTGTTTAGTTGCTTGTTGAAATTTATGACAGTGGGTACCATGAATTATGAGTATTGGCACTTTTTTCAATATATGTCAAGTCTCACGAAAAAAAATTTTGTAACTTTAGAACCTTACTGTAAAAAAATGTACTACCAAAAATTGTTGCAAATAACACCAACTATCGCCCTGTTTTGTTTGATCCACGATTTTTCACCCACCCTGTTAATATCTTGCCTCAGTTTCGAAATAATGACGTCGTCAGCAACGCGATAACTAGATGACACCATAAGAATCGTGTAGTCACGTTCTTAGCGGAATCTTACGACACGTGATGACGTAATGCTACAGGGCTCGTCACGACATCTGCTACGTCATTCCACCAAATGTCACGCCCATGACGACGCTTGTTCGGATACGACAGCCGGCAATTATCTACAGAACTTAGGATTTTAGGACTGGCGTGTCCTGGTATGTCTTCAAGGACAATATTATAATTGGTTTTATGTAACAAATTGTACTAAAAGTTAACGAAACAGCACATATAAATGGGTTTTATTTCTTCATTATTATCTGTAGTAACAGCGTCTAGAATCCAGACTGCTGTGTTTTGTTAGTCTAGATGGGTACATTATGGAGTAACTGTTATGAGAGTTTAACTGTGAATAGACGCTGGACAAAAAAGGCTACTCCTAATAGGTACTTCTTGTACGGACGACAGCGCATCAAGCTAAACGAAACCGTCAAATTTTCCCAATCAACCTTGAACCTAATACTTTTGCAATAAAGATGAAAATCTATTAAAGACATTTGACAGATTGTAGTGGCTTTATGTGCTGGCGTCTGTACATGCCATCAGAAATGAATAAAGAATATAAAAACATCTCACTGCGATCACTTTATTTATGATATTTATGAATACCACCAAAATGGTTCGTTGTAGTGGTTTATGGGGAAACCCATTAACATAAGAGGATAAAACTGTACGTATAATATAACAGAAAGCATTTAAACAATATCAATATCGTAGGAAATTGGAAATAAAGATAAATAAAAGACAAATATTGGACCAAGTTTATGTTAATCCCGTAAAGGGTCGAGTTAGATAAAGTCCTTGGGGATCATAGTGTTGTAACTCGGATTAGACCGGACAGTCTTGACACTATCGGTCGCGTAATTCCGGGGATTACAGCCGGATTAATATTAGCCACTGCATATATGAGTACCACTAATTAATACTCTCCCGCGGAAAGTTTCGCTAAATTGAACTGCGCTAGAGGTTGAGTAATGCGAACGGATTGTGAGATTAGATCGATTGAACTCAATTAATTTTCCAAGTTGTACCAAATGTTTGTAAGTCTGAGTTATAGCTGAACCTGAAATGGGTGGTGCTTTAATCTATTTGGTGTGGTCTTATTAAATTAGATAGGAAGTAAAAATTACTTAATAGTTTAGAATTCTTTTGAGTTATGCCATTTTTAAGCTTTATCAAAATAGGTGACACTGGTCCACTTATGATAGCTTCTTCCCTTTTTTAAGCCCTGTAGGTCAACCACTAAAAAGAGGTCTACCTGGTCGCGTCCCATCACTCAGCCCTTCAGCCTTCCGCATCCAGTCTACCCCAGGTACCCTTTTACAGATCATCGCGATCTGATTAATTACAATGGTTGAAAATTGTTTATTCAAAGAATACGTCTACCCATATCGACTACATTTTGATCTTGTTTATTTATTTTGTTAAAGAAAAAAATAAAATAAATTATGTGCATTTTAACGATACTTTGACTGAAAGCCGGCATGAACGTGGCGAGCCAGAGAGGCGCTCGCGACTTTTGGCGCTGAATTATTCATTTAATCCTTTCAATATCGCCGTCTCAACGTATCTAAGTATGAACGAGCTTTAGCTGTTTTTTGTTATTCGTATCGTATTGGTTATGAGGTATGCCGCTTTAATAAGATCACACAAACAAATTTTCGAAGTTTCTTTGCAGTTTATTCTACACACAAGATTTATTTTTCTTACTTTTTGTACTCATACATAACCTTTTTGATTATGACAAAATGTCCTTCGGACTATTCATTGTAGCGGTGGGGTACAGGAGAAGAGCCTCCGCGAGTGACGATACTTCAGTACGTCCGGCGCATCCTGGGCAGTCAGCCCTGTTACCAACCTTGCTGACTAATCTTTACACCACAGCATGAGCTATTTTCGTTTAGCTCGTGTTGACACGAGAGAAGAAGATTGTAGCGGTCATTTGAAGTTCATTTCATTAATAGTGGAAGTTTACGGGTTAATTTATGATGACCTAATCTTTTAAATACAGAGTAGGAGTTCAGTATGGTAAAATATTTTTAATAATTTTGGTGGATAAGCTCGTCCATTTTCTTCACCAACAGTCACAAACATGAACAAATAACAGTTAAAATTTTATGTATTCTACGACATAACAATGAAATACAGTTAAAGCGAATACAATAAAGTAGTTATATGATGTTAGTTTTTCACTTATCCTCAAAATATTTTGTAGAGCGTCTCTATTTACGATTCAAAGCACATATTTTATTGGGTGTGTAAACTTTCGTCTGCCCTTTGTCTTTCACGATTTATTTATAGCCTTTTCTACCTATAACTCCATCTAGTGTGCTTACTGTGATTGGAAACAAGCCTGTGACTTCAATAGAAATCGTATATTATTGTACAGAAAAAAACGAGTTTTGAAATAGGTTATTCCGTTTTGGTTTGTAAAAGAAATGACGTAAAATGCTTTGTAGTGAACTTCTTCTGTATATTCATGCAGCTTGTGAAAAAGAGCACGTAAAAGTAATCCTATTTAATCTAATGTGTTCATCAAAAGCATTTAAATGTCACAGATTTACAAAGACTGTCAGAATGCTTTCCCGGTTTGCAGGATCACAGAAATAAAAAATCAAAGAGATTGCGCGCTTGCATTAATATTTCATGACTATGACGACAGTTGAAGATAATCTCTTATATTAATATGACGCGGTCCTCATCAAAAAGAATTACAGAAGATTGAACAAACAGGAAAAGACTCATCTAAAAACAGACTGACTCGTGGCTGACGTAGCACTAAGCAAAATAAAAAAATAAGGGTGTCTTAAGGCCTTATCGTATTATTATGATAACGAGAAACCTTTTCCAAGTATGTGCTCGCCATAAAAAGTTGTCAACGACATCCAGTCGGCAACGTTATAATTATCATATTTTTGCACAAAAATCGAGGATACTAACTACTACCCTTAATACCTATTGTCCCAATCTTAATTGTTCTTAAGTGGGTTTCTTGGGCCCTTTGATCATGTTATTAATATAAAAACAGGGAAAGCTTCAAACAGAAGGGTTGTGAAACAATAATTTTGAGTTCATCAAACTTCATTGTTGTTAATTACACAAACGTTGTTTACATAATTGTATTTATTAATTTAGATTTATTCGAACATTTCGTTCGCAAACATTGATTAACCTTTCATTGACAAATAACAGCATTGTGATTTATCTATGATTATTAATTATTCTGCATGATTCTGTGACATCGGAACTAAAAAAAAGCGAATGCATAGTCGACGATTTATTTATTTATAACTATGGGCTTGCTCGCGGCGTCACCCGGTTATCGCGTATGTTTTTCGGGGTATGTCCTTCTCCAGGTTTCAGACCATCTCTGTACTTACCTTTTTTATCGTGGGGTAATCCTCATGGATACCCTTCGCCTGGGTAAGGCGAAGGGTTATGCCGACTCTTACCGGCTAAAAACCCACGGTGTTCCTTCTCCTGACCTTTGGCCGGGGTCGCGGGATTCGCAGCTGCATGCACCGCAACCGCGGCAGTTCTCGGTCCGCCAGGCCCTGGCGGACCTCTCCTTCTGTAGGGCCTTGCCCCACATCCTCCTGAGAGACCATCTCTGTACCTACCAAGTTTCATCAAAATCAGTTCAGTACCTAGTTTAGTCGTGATTAGGCAACAGACAGACAGAGTGACTTTCTCATTTATAATATTAGTAAGGATTATGATTCTATAGTTTTTTCTTTATCAAATGGTCGGTCAATCAAGGTAGCTAGCATGTGACTTTTGAATGTGTCCGAAATGTGGCCCAGCGTAGACAGATAATGGTGAGAGAATACAATTTAGGTGCGAGCAACCGCATTTTGGCCTGCCCCAGGAATATGTGTTTAGAGGTATATATTTCAATGTGTAAAAACATTATCCAATCACAGTTGGGTAACGGTTCTACACCAAGTAATTAAGATGTTATAGTAGATTGAAATACGCTACTTTTTGTATTGGTTTTGCAAAATTGACTTAGCGCCTTTTCTAATAAAGATTATGTAGCTATTGATTTAAGTCATTAAAACTATCAACAGAATAAATGTTGTGATAATATGTAGATATTTTCAGTTAGACATTTTTTTACTTAAAAACCCAAAAGAAAAGAATCTGACCCGCTTATTTCATGAGACCTTTCACCGTTATCTGCAAACTGTGGTTGAATGACAGTACACCTTTGATAATCCTTTGTAAATTTGGAAATGTCTGTATCCTTTGTCGGAACATCCAATAAAACAAAACAAATAAATATATAAGGCAGTTATGTTGGTATGCCTGTGTATATGTTTTTATTAATGTTGGCGTACGTTTTATTGTATCAAGTGAGCGTAAAATCAGAGCCCGCAGGTTTGTTTGTAAGTTGTGAGCGCGTAATGTGGTAACCGTATGCAGTCGCACTCGTAACCGTAATGATGTCAACACAAACACAACGAATATTGACATAAAATGCACTGTTATTATTATCAATCCACAAAATACAGTCTAAATTTAATAATAAAACAGATCTATTGAGATCAACTCGATGTAAACACGATTGCCTTCTCGGTTCTTTGAAGTCTCTATCGATAATGAAGTTCAAAGAAAGTGACTATCTCAAAACAAAGATTGCAATGTTTACGAAGCACATAATTAAATAGTGATTGGAATTCTCTAACAACAGTTTACTTATCGTATTTTAAGTAGTCTTATCGCTCCTATTTCCCTAGGCAATGAAAACTTGTACACAGTTGTAGATGAAATAATAAATCAAGAGACACACAACGCCAGACTTGCATTATCTTTGATATTTTTGTGTACAGTAAGCAGAAAAGATATGTATGCAGGCAACTATGTAATTACATTCTTATTTTAACAGAGTTGTACGTGTGGTCGAGTCTTTGCCATCGCTTGCCTAAGCGTGACTTGAATATAAAAGCTATGACACACTTTATCAATGAGAGTTGGCTGCGTAGTGCATTAATATTGTTGTTTGCCTTCAACTTAACTCTTTTGTTGACTGTACCATATTACTGAAACTTTGCAATAACAAGTTCCACTGTCCCAGACTAAATACTCAAGAGACATTTAAATCTAAGTCAAGTTTTTCTCAGACTGCGAACAATTTAATGTTCCAACCGTCCCGGAACGAAAAACTTTATGTAATTGATGTTATTAATGTTATTTACTCAGTTTATATTTATTTACTTTAAGTTCAGTTAAACTAGCATCTGCCACAGTTTGGTTAAAAGAAAATTATTTGCTCTTTTTCTTAGTAAATGATATAGAACTACGTTCTATTTAGGTATAATTTAACTAACTATTTACGCTTGGAAATGATATGAGTTAGGTACATGCTGATTAAAATAGCTACTATACAAGGTTAGTTTTAGTATATACTAAACCTGAAACTAGTTTGTTCAGAATCACTAGGAGAATCGATTGACATATTTTTTACACCACATTTTTTTTTTGTTTTTTTTTTCATAAATTTCAGTTTTGTTTCAGTAGGTTTCTGCCCATAACAATTGACGGGAATAGACACCTTGAGGCTTGAGACGGTCCGCTCGGTCAGTTTCCGTGTATTAGACAACCCCTGCATAGCACATTTCAGGCATTTCACACTTTTTTTGCGAACTTAACGCGACATAAACTAAGGTGTAACTTGGAGACTTACTAAAAAAAAACACATATTCAGGCAGTTCTGATGAAAATCTTGTTGGGGTGTCTCGGTTTTCGCATAAAGTAAAAATAACGTTGTATAGAAGCTCCATTAAGGATATTGTTATTAAGTAATGCTAACTACCAGTCGGTAGTTGTTCAGTAACTATCTTTGGTATTACCTTCATGTGGTTGCCGGCAAAGCGTAGATACAGAAAATAGTTTTAGAGCGGTTACGCACTGCATTCGATCCGGATCCGTGAAAATACGGATATAAAAAACTCGGACCGAATTCGGATATTGCTTTACGCACTGCATCCGATCCGAACTGGTGAAACACGGATCTAGTGTCTAAAAATCTCGGACCGAATTCGGATATTGCTTACGCACTAATCCGATCTCTGATCCAAATCCAAGCAATTCAAAATCAAATCAAAATCCATTTATTTCAGGTTCTCCCATATTATATTACAATTATAGCAACACGAAATAAATACAAATCACAATATAAAAATAAATACAATGTCATCATATCAGAAATACAATGTCAAAAAATCTAATTAATGTCAATTTCAAATAAAAATAATTGGAAATTAATAAAATTCAATAGTTATAAAAATAAAAGTTAATTACAGTTAAAAAATTAAAAGCAAATTTTGAATAAAATACATTAAAATAATAGCAATATGAAGTGGTCGTTAGCATGACCTGGCTATATGCCTACTGCAACACTTCCTAATATAATGGCAGTCCAGACGTCCTGCGATCATCGTCAAGACAGCATTGGAGCTGGCCCTCTTCATTCTCTTCATTCATAGGCCATCTTTGGCATATGTTGGATTTGAATCCGAGGTAATGCAAAAGCGTTCATACAAACAGTACTACGACTACTTCTACTCACGGATGACGGAGAGAAATCAGATGACGGAGGTCAGATCTAGTGCGTAAACTACCATACAAATAGTTCTACGACTACTTCGGAACGTATTTTCACGGATTCGGATCGGATGCAGTGCGTAACTGCTCTAACAGTTAATAATACCGTGCTTGTGGCTCGTAGCTAATCAACAAATACGCAGATCGCTTGTCGCAGTCAGTCCGCAGATGAGTGACCGGTTATTGGACATTGAGACACCTCCGAGCTTCGGAGAGCACGTTAAACATTCGGTAAGATAAAGATAAAAGATATTTTATTTCGCAAATATGGGTACAATACATGGTCACATAAAGAAAAAATTGGTTTGGCCATATTTTACCAGTCGGCATGCAAAATTACATAAAAGATTCTAACTATAACTATCTAACAGGGGCGAAGGGTGAATTTTCTTAAAAGGGAAGCCGGACCAAAAAATGCTTACCTTGCTCAAGTGTTATCCGTGAATTCTAATAACTACTCGTTTCGAAAGGGAAGCCGATAGGAATCGAGTTGTATGGAGCCTTCGCCACTGCTATCTAACAAATTTTAAACAACAAAAAATATAAACTTTACATTAAGTAAGAGCAAAAATACTAGTACATTCTTTTTCAGAAAAAAAAATCGCTTCACTACGTAGGTAGTATAAAACAAAGTCGCTTCCTGCTGTCTGTCTATGTATGCTTAGATCTTTAAAACCACGCAACGGATTTTGATGCGTTTTTTTTAATAGATAGAGTGATTCAAGAGGAAGGTTTTAAGCTATAAAACGTAAATGTGCGAAGCCGGGGCGGGTCGCCAGTATATTATAATATGCTTTGTCTGCTAAAAAGTTACGATTCCGACTGTTATACGTATACCTATGACTGTCAGAGGCCTGAAAATCTGACAACCGGACTAACATTAGGATTTTGGTAATTCGGCATTGTCCAGTAACTGAATTTCAGAGGTCTGATGGCATTCGCTTTGTGTAAAATATTGGGATTCAACCACATCTGGTTAGGCTAGAAGACGACCCCAACATAGTTAAAAAACCGGCCAAGTGCGAGTCGGACTCGGTTACGCGGACTTGGGACTCGGGTTCCGTACCATTATCCATAAAAACGGCAAAAAAATCACGTTTTTTGTATAGGAGCCCCCTTAAATAATTATTTTCTTCTGTTGTTTTAGTATTTGTTGTTATAGTGGCAACAGAAATACATCGCCTGTGAAAATTTCAACTGTCTAACTAACACGGTTCATGAGATACAGCCTGGAGACAGACGGACGGACGGACAGCGGAGTCTTAGTAATAGGGTCCCGTTTTACCCTTTAGGTACGGAACCCTAAAAAAGGGCTACGTAGAACAATTTCAATCGTATAGTGGTCCATACTTTATTTTTGGTTTAAGTCGTACTTTCAAATTACCAATCTATTGGCTAAGTACCTATGGTGATTAAAAAATATTCTGTCAGGATCTTTTATTGCAGTGTAGTGTTCTATTAGAAAATCTAGGTACACCTGGCAGTGACAGTTTACGAGTTGATGTGATGATGCATAATTCGCTGCTTAAATTCAAAGGGGCCATAAGTCTAAAAGTCATTTTTTTACAGGAGAGCTCATCAAAGTTTTGGCCGTGGTATTTGTTTTTCTATTAAAAAATATATATTCTATACCTATGTGTTATATATCATCGGATGTATATTTTAAGCCTGTATTGGTCTATAATTTCATTTTTGCTATAAATTTTACCCAGTTAAGTAAAATATCACATAAGTCCCTTTTTAACCGACTTCAAAAAGGAGGAGGTTCTCAATTCGGTTGTTTTTTTTTTTTTATTTTTTTTTTTTTATGTTTGTTACCTCATATCTCCGTCATTTATGAACCGATTTGAAAAATTCTTTCTTTGTTCGAAAGGGTATACTTCCCGATTGGTCCCATATAAATTTTGTTACGATTAGACTATGAACTTCAGAGATATGGAACGGAACTCCTCATCGGATCAAAGCAAAATTCTCAAATTACTAATATTGCTTTGTTTATATTTGTTGTTGGGAACTGACTACTGGAAAAGAGGAGGGGGTGCATGTCCCCCCCCCCTCCCCCTTTGGAATGTTTTCATTATATCGTGTAAGGTATCATTTGAAAGGGCTTTTTATGCCCGACTACGTCAAAGCCAAAAAGAAGGGTTATGAAGAGGAGGGGGTTAAGTTTATGGCACTAAAACGTATTTAATAAAAAATAAACTTTAAAAAAAGTAAAAACCGACTTCAAAGAAAAACTAAAAGGAGTGAAATAATTACCATAATATAAAATTAACAGTTTCAGAAGTCGGTGCAACTCTACACTGAAACAAATAGAAGCCACCGACTTCTGAAACTGATAATTTTATATTATGGTAATTATTTCACTCCTTTTAGTTTTTCTTTGAAGTCGGTTTTTACTTTTTTTATGCTTATAAAAAAATGACCATAATGTTTATGAATGTAATTAATAAAAAGCCACAAATCATAGTAAAAACAAGTTTTATTAGATGTTTTTCATCATCATCATCAATTGCGTATTCTTAACACATTGCACTAAACAAGTGCAATGTGTTAAGAATACGCAATTATAACTAAATGATAGCAATACCTTGCAATAACATTCTATAAAATCAACATTTAAACAAATTAAAAAAAAAACAAAGCAATTAATATAGCTATTTCACGGTTTTTGATGCTGTTGTTGTCATTTTTTTGATAGCGGTCTTACGGCTATCGTTTATGAAATAACCGAGCTGTCAGGACTCATGTTTCGTTGAACAGAGTAAAAGTCATCACAATAATCTCTCTTAAGCAAAACTTTTAACGTTAACTAACACTTTAAATTATTCCTCTACTAAAATCAGTCTGTATCAATCAGTCTTAAAAATACCCTGGTTTAAATAAGTATACTTACTTAATTATCATTTATAACTATGATCATAATTAAGATTAGCATAAAAAGTTTCGTAATACTTTGGGATCACATTCTTTTCAATCAGGTTTAAAATGCCTTGTTTTTTCGCTTCAGCAACTAGTAACTTATTGGCATAAATTTTTTTTATAGTTCGCGGACCAGTTTCAGGTGCATTTTGCCTTCTTTTTAATGTAGTTACCTGGGGCATACTCTGCGTCTTCGTATGAAGTCTTATATAAAAACATGTTCTTATGCTCTTGATCAGTTTTAATGACTTTAAGATCTGCCCATTTCACCTTGTCTCCATCTTCATTGGTGGTATAGTTGCCAACAGCCAGAGATTTCAAATTCATAAAATTCTCATGTGTGAGTTCCTTTACAGTAAAAGGTGTTCTTTTCTTCTTTGCGGTTTAATCAAAGTTATGTACTGGTCAGGTACATAAATTGGCGAAGATTTTAATGCTCTTGTGATATTCCTCTGAATGACGGAGTGAACAGCATCCCCCTCATTATGGGTGTGCCCCTTAATTGAAAATTTATGAGTTATGCTCCTAAGTTTCTGAAACTCATTTATGGCGTGCTGATACATTGCCAACATAAATTTATTTTTCTGCTGACCACAGCAATTGTCGCTATAAAAAACAACGTCAAAATCTTCACTTGTTTTATCGTGCAAACTCTTTAAGTACATAAGTACGCATGAATCTATTTCGTTAGCGCCGCGGCCTCCTTCTCCTTCGTGCCATACCAAACATGTAGTGTTTTTAGTACCAAGCTCAGTAATAGTAAAATTCAAAAGATTCAGCTTTGGGACGTAATAGAAGCTTGATACTTCACCTTGTGGACAGGGTATTACCGCTTTTAAATCATAGACTGCGACTTGTAGTTTTTGCCTTAGAATAATAATTTTGCCTACACTTTCCTTGTCTTTCTCTTTTTCTAATCTTACCAGACATTTTTCTTTAAGGTGCTCATCTACAAATTAAGAAACAATGTTGTTAGCAGAATATTTGACGGACAAAATACATGCTTATAACAACGTGATTACGCGGCAATGCAATTATCGAAAACTTAGAAACTAATTTTAGCAAGTTTGGTCGAATATTCGGTTTATTCGGCCAGGTGCCTTGTCAAATATTTAGTATTAAGCTTGAAGCATATGTTAATAATTTGATTGAAACTCGAATTATTATAATTTTTGATTTAATTTTGAAACATAAAAACAACCTACACAAATAATGCATATTTGTTTCAATAAAAACTATCATATTCACCTTAATCTTATGTGCAAAACAGAAGCATTCCAAATACTGCACTTTTTTTTTCGTAAAATAATAATAAAACTCATTTCATTTAAATTCAAAACGAACGCATTACAAAACACGGCACTTTTGCTGATAAAATAATGTTACACTTACATGTATTTTAAATTCAATACGGTCGTATTCCAAAATGTGGCACTTTTTAATATTAATATAAATTTTATTCAATAAAAACTTTAAATGAAACTGAGATATTTTTGGAAATGTGGCCCTTTTTTACAAAGAATACGTGTGGTCAGGCAGAATGCCGGGTCACAACTGACAAAATGGCCGCTTTGACCTGAAATTAGCCACCAAAGTGTAAAAATGCAAAGAGGGCAGTAGTGTGATTGGACTATTATTAATGCGAAAATACTGGGTGTCTTTTTCGCATATAAAAATATAAACAGAATTGAAACGATTTTTGCAATAAAAAGGATTTTTAGTTATTTTGATTTGTGGCCCTTTTGAATTTAAGCAGCGAATTATCTGATAATCATTCTTCATAATTAACAATCTTCTTCTTTTCCTCAATTAATCTTCTTCTTCTCTCGTTTCAGCACGAACTAAACGAGAATAGTTCATGCCGTGGTGAAAAGATTAGCCAGTCAGCAAGGTTGGTGGAGGGGCTAACTGCCCAGGGTGCGCCAAACGTATTTCAGTATCACGTGTCGTCACTCAGGGAGGCTTTTCATGCACCCCTGATAATCATTAAAAGCCCTATTTCATGGATTGGTGCACATGCAATATCTACAGTGATAGTCTAGCGGTTGAACGCTGGTCTTTCATGCAGTAGGGTCTTAATTCCATCGCGGCCTGCACCTCTGACATTTCGAAGTCGTGTGCAGTTTAGAATTAGATGTTATCACTTCAACATCGCGATGATATCTGAATAACTGAGACGGCACCAAAAAAAATATTCTTCATGTTGTATGTATTCCACCAACCCGCACAAGGCCAGCGCAGAGTGGTGGATTGAGGCTTAAAGCCTTATTCTTAGTCTTATTCAGAGATGAGGCCAGTACTCATACGAAAGACCATTATGGCCTGATCATGCTTATGTATTCATTACGTCAAACATTTGACTTGAAATAAATAATTACGAGCATACGTATTTAAATTACCTTAATTCGGTAATTTCGTTCTCGATTCTGTATGGCTTTGCGTTTAATCATGTTGTAAAAATATTGATATCACTAGTAATGTATGGATGAAATTAATGAATAAGTATTTCCAGTAATAATATGGATATTCCAACAACATTCGATATGTTAATAAAATCATAATATTATCATGCCACAATATTTCGACACAAAACTTCAAGCAATGCTGTTGCGTAAAAGGAAGAAACGATAACAATATGAATACTGAATTTTTGAATGAAAACCATTTGAGTAGCTGCACTTTACCGTTCTCAGCGCGGCCCCAAGGGATAACATTAAATGTTATAGCTCTAAAGCTTCCTTAAAGAATAAGCTTTCGAACTGAGGAAACTCCATCAAAGTCAGTTCTCGAGATTAGTTTACACAAGCACATGTAGTCTTGATTGCATTATGCGGTGGAGAAAAACAGAGATGAATGTGTGTTTTTATTTGTTTGTGGACCATCCCTTCCACACGTCATCATATTAATATGTATTGGAAGTGTCGGAGTCGTGCTGGAAATTCCGATCACGTACCTTGTAAACGTACGTAATACACCTCACGATTGGACCAGAGTTGTATGAAATTGATAACATAAAAGTCGGAGCCGCTGCCACACGCGCTTATGCTAACTAAAGTTTGACTAAAACAAAGTTTGGAGGAAATGCAAAGTAAGTGCAATAAAAAAGTATGCCGTCAAAGCTTGGCAACAACAGCGCGAAGTACAAAATCCGATACAAAACAACAAGTCCAAGTTACGTGGCGTAAAGTATGTCCCTCAGGACATATCCGCGAACAAAACTCTAAAATCGCGTCGATATCTTTGAGCAAAAACAAACCCGGCGGCCAGGGGCGGGAGTTGTCATGGAGCCGCGTAGTCAGCGAGAAATGGAGTAACCCATTTTAAACTAGAATGAATTGCACGTCGTGGACTGCAGGTTCGCTGGAATGCTGCCCACTGACAATACTTTACGTATCGTCCGACAGATCCGCCAGCATGTTGGCGCTTTTTCGAGAAGGTTCATGATACCTACTGCGTCTCTGGATACAATGAACTGAAAGCTCTATACTTGCAAGGTTTTCACGTAATATACTTAGAAATTGTGTTTTGCTCATCTTATACTTCCCAAATTTCTCGTTTCGTGCAAAATGCTACATAAAGTACCTACATATCGTCGGCTAAAAGTGATAAACTGATAACTCCATTTGAACGATTTCACAGGTAATGAATAAAATTTAATAATTTCTAGGTAACTAACTAGTTAATTATTTATTTTGCAAAAGAAGAGCTTTCTGAGTAATATACCACCAATAAACGTGATTTTTGTTTTAATTCAATATAATTAATTGAAAAAGCAGTTTCATGAGTTGTCTGTGAAATCATATTGAAATGGAGTTAGCAGTTTATCACTTAGCCGACGATATTTACATTTAATTAAAAAGTTGATCTATTTCACTAAATTAATTGAAATCTCAATGACTAAGAAGAGTTTTAGAATAAGTTAAAATGTAACTTGTTTTAAAAAAATATTTAAGTTTCAATCTCTTATCTATAAAACCCAAACCAATCTATTCCTTCACAATTTATCTAAACGAATCAATGACCAGCTGATATAGGTATTCTTTGCTGTTTTTCCAATCACAGTAATCCGCTGAACTTCGGGCTCCTTCTCGACTTGTATGATGAACAATGATTAGTATAAACCGATCTTTTTATTTATAAAAGGAAATCAAACCTTTGACGGTGAAACATTTATTTTGCTCTAAGAATCCATATATATATTACACACATTTTTAGAAAACCTTACCGCTTATTCTTCAATAAATAACACATGTTTTTCAAAATGGTTCTTTCAAAATCAAAGGTTTCTTTATTTTGTACAAAATTTTGATGACCGGATAATAATCACGTTTGTCCAAATCCCACAAAGTCCACACACAATATGTACAAAAATTTAAATTAGTTCGTTAAACGTTAAATCTGTGTGTAGAACGTGAAGCGGCGGCAGACACGCCCCGGTAACTGGGCACAAACTACCGCACCAATATTGACTTTTGCTCCTTGAAACTTCCTCATTGTGTCCCTAATTACAATTTTTTATTCAAACTTCTCCGTACCGGATTATCCCCGCATCACTGGCTATAGAAACCTATCTAGTATTCGCAAACAATTAAAATTCCAAATAAGGTTTATTTGCCACTAGATGCAAATTGTAGTAATACAATTTGAATCCAATGCAAACTTACTCGGCTTCCGAGTAATAGACGCTTCCAGAACAATTATAATATTATTACGCTAAACTATAAAGCTAAACGTTTGTTTGATCAAATTGTACTATTGGTGTAGGTGGTTTGCCAATGTTCAGTATGAATATTGGCCCTTCATTTTCGCGTGGGCCAGAAATTTGTCTCGTCATGGATGGAAAAACTTTGGCGTTTGCTAACGAGCTCCTCCATTTAGTAACCTGATTCTGAAATAGGCTAGGAAAATTAAAGCTTCCAATACTTATATTATTCCCATCTTAACTGTATATAGTTGGAAAGTATATTATGCATAATTATTGCCAGCTGAATGTCAATCATGATGTAATTTTTGTTAGTCGACAACTCTGTCAATGTATTTTTACAGTTTATATTTAAAACTACGACCTAAAAATATGCAAAAGAAATTCACTCTTGGAAGAGCAACTCGGCCATTGTTAAAATTACGTGTTTAAACTAAGTACATTCTACGACAATTAGCTTAAACGATGCCCACACGCAGGCGTCATTGCATCGTATTACAACTAGTCAACGCATCCCACAGCCATTTTACATCGACAAATGTGAACTAATGCTCTTCGCAATCATAGACTGGGACACAATGTGTCTTCGAACACAATGGATTCCCGATGTTTTCTTTCACGGTTTGAAGCTAACGATCATTGAATGAATCGGAACTTAATCTAATAATAATAATAATAATTGTTTAAAAAACATATTTTCGAACATGTTCTACATTGCATGAGGTGTTTACCTGGAAAGATTGTGAAGTAAGACTTATAATTAAGCCGTAATGTATATGTTACCAACGATTATTTATGATAATAATCGTTGGTAAACCTAACAAAATAAATTAAAAAACCATGATTCTATTCGTAGCAGAATTCCCAAAAATTTGCTTCTACACCGGATGAAAATTTTGCAGAGTTTACAATAAATGACTCCAAAATAAACAAAAAATAACGAGGTGGTCTACTAGTCGTCTGGCGGAACTTTTAAAGCATCGCGTGATTCCTAGCAAATACAGAAACGTAAACACAAATAATAGAACAGTAAAGATAAAGGACTATCGGATTCTAAAAACAAACACGTGTTCAACGTTACAATAATAACATCACCTAATATCAAATTAATGAACCAATATTTGAGATATCTTCCAATAATAATTACACACGCATCGACTGCTTGCTAATCACGAAACATTAAGTTGTACGAAAATAATATCCGATTATAGCAATGTATTAAATCATGTAATCGTATCTATCTCCAATAGTAAGTAACAATCACTCTAGTAGTCCATTTGATTGATCCTCACCGAATTGGTATCCGGCTTGAGCCAATAAAGATCTTTTTGCCAATTGGATGGGATCAAGGAGCGACCGGGATGTCGGCGACCGGGGCAACATTCAACGCCGCAACTGGATTTTGATTATTAGCTTTACACTCGTTTCTCTTAACAAGTCTATATCCTTTTTTTTGTATTATCATTTTCGTGAGACAAATTCATATTTATAATTAGTTACGGTTAACTAACGTGCAGTTTTCGGGATTGCCCGACTAGTTTCGGAGCCCTTAATCATGAGCTGAACATAAGGCGAGGTCGCGTGTCGAGCTCAGTCGGGCAATCCCGGAAAATGCACGTGAGTAAAAAGTAACTAATCATAAATAAGTCTATATCCTATCGTATTAATCGATGTTAAGTAATCTAATATAATGTAATGTTTCATTTAACCGCAGAACCAAAATATGCAATGTATTTACGATAAAACAGGAACACTTCTAAATGGAAATTCCGGAGTAGGTTCGTTAACAACCCAACTTTATTCATTAGCGTGTATTGTCTACCGAATTTATTCGTCAGGTCGAACACGGCCTAACTCTGACAACATTTTCTACTCCTTGAGACTTCACTAAATATTTTCATCGTATTTTGTTTATCTTGCAGACACAGAATGGAAACTTTTCTCGTAATTTAACAAGAGTTTAATAAGTGTTGTTCGTATACGTATCAACTTACGGTCTGTTAAGCGATTTTAAACGATAGGTAATGTTCCTTTTTTTAATAATTGACTTTAAATGGTTAGCATTATTTGAACTCAATGTTTAATGGACATGAATATGGTGTTCGTAATAATACGTAACATAAAGCTCTTTGTGGATGTCCAGCCATTCGTATTAATCCGGCTTAATAAACACTGGTTTTTTGCGGTACGAATTTTGACAACCCTTTGCGGTTTTTTTCAAAAAGTCGCCATACTAATTATTATTTAGTCTCGCGACTTTGCGTTGTAAAAATTAATATTTTTTTTTACCTACTAAGACTGTTCCTTTATAAAACTAAACACGAGTAATCAGCAACTAGTCTGAAACAGTTCTTTAACTTTCTTAATCCTTTCACCAGCACGGTAAATTATTTAATAATATTTGTTGTTGGAAAGAGCTAGTGGGAATCGCCGCGACGCATTTTCTAAATACTTTCCTAACTCGTTCGTTCAGGAAGCGAGTCGTCGACACCAAATATCCTTTATAAACCACCAGTTTCATTATTGCAATAAAATACTATTAAAAAACTAAACCAATATTAATAGTTTTCTTTGTTGACAGTGTAGATTTTTATTTTACATGTACAAAACTGTTTTTATTAAAAACAGCGCTAAAATAATACCTACACAGACAGAGATCGAAATGAAAATATTTAGATTTCTGTGATATCTGTGGTATCAAATTTGAAACACAGAATGTACATGGCATTGGCAGAAGTGCAAAGTTCCTTTTAAATAGGGTAGTATGTAGTATATATATGGGTAGTATGTTGCCATACGTCTTATATTTACGGAATTGTCACTGAATTTCACAGAACCTGTCCCGCATTGCCGTACGTCCCGTTTTTGTCCCAAAATTCTCAAAAGTGTTCAAAGGCAAGTGAAGCAAATGTTACCTACTTATTTATAACTTATAATAATTGCTTAAAGTGAGAATATTTGGACACTGAAAGTCAGGCTAGACTAAAAACTCAAAGTCTATTAGCGAGCTATGTTCGATGCTTCTTTGAAGGATAATCAGATAACATCCATAAATAGATTATACGGATAAGAACCAATCATCGACATAGCTTGCAGACTAGCAGTGGACTTACCGTGTCTGCTAAAGAATCGATAATAGTCGATAGTCTTGCAGTCTTGAGCATGGGACGACTCTCAGCCAGATGGATGGCAGAAGGCGGCTGGGAAAAACAATGCGGCAGGCGGGGGACAGCAACTTGAAAAAGGCCTATCTCATTATTGTTGCCCCTTTTCGAAATTTAGACTGCCTCGTTGGTCTAGTGGTCGCAAGCGCGACTGCTGAGCGTGAGGTCTTGGGTTCGATCCCCAGGTCGAGCAAAGTGTTATTGGGTTTTTGCGTGTGGAATTTCTCAGTAGCAGCTCGGAGTCTGGATTTGTGCACGGTTGATGGCAATAGGCTCGCCCCCTATTACATGGGACTTAAACATAACGGCGAAACGTGGGTATACACCTCTGCCCAACCCTTCGGGGAATACAAGGCGTGATGTTATGTTATGTTAGTCTGAGTTGAATATTGCTATTGAATAGCATTATTTCTAGAATGGCCCGTATTGGTAGCTAAGAATTATGACCCTTCCTGTAACAAATATTTACATTTTCTGAATACTCACCTATGCGGATTTATTGTTAGGGCCATACTTTGCTGCAAGAATTTTATATGTTGTTCTAAATTTAAATTAATCAAATTATTATTGTTAAAAAATAAGTACCCTTTTTTATCTATTGGACTGCTGTAGGTGGTCCTAGGGGACCCTTCCTACGTAACCGGGCAGTTATTGGCGAGACCTGAAGGGTCTCCAGCCAATGGGGGGGGGGGGGGGAAGTAAAATACTTAACCTAAGCTAACTACTTGTACTACACTAACATCATGACTACCTGCAACAACAGTACTAAGGGCGACCCCAAGTGGGACTCGGACCTCGGCTTAGGGCGTTGCTGGCGGTTAGGGGGGGGGGAGACAGCTTGATGAAAGCTGAATTATCGGTGTGACTGCGGAGTCTGAAGAGACGACCGGCTCTACGACGGGAGAGCTCGGTGGATCGTAACCGGCGGCGGTGGGACGTCGCGACGGGCCTCGTCGGCGAGGACGGTATGCCGGACGGCGGCGGACGTTGTGTATTGTGCTGGTCGATTTACTCGCCTCCTGGAGGAGGGTTATTTCGTCATCGGGTTCTAAAAGTGTGTGCCTGGGACGGCGAACTTTACTTATGAGAGGGACTGTAGTCGGCCGTTGCGGCGACTTGGGGTTCGGATGGAGGGGGCAGTGTTGAAGTAACGCTTGGAAATGCGTTTGAGGTATTGCCTGATGGTTGGCATTTTAAGATCGAGATGGAAATAAGTACCCAATGAAATGTGTCTATTTACGAAAAATTACACTTGTGGTATTAATCCAACTTGGATATTAAAAAAAGAACATTATTTTTGTGACGTGATTTTACATCAATATTAAACTTCAAGTGCCGAAGTACAAATAAGAGATAAACGATTTAACACGTCATGTCGTATCCGATGACATATCGAAAAAGTTGTTGAGACCCACGTAAGCTCAACTCAAGCGATGGCGATGTTCGCCGGAGTTTCGTCAATGCGTCTCTAAACTTAAAGAATGACACCTTACAAAACTTTGAACGAAATGAATTATTAATTCATTATCTTTCGCCGAAATTACCTTTGAAAATGTTGTCATATTAAAAATGATTTCTTTCGTCACTTGTTCACAGATTAGCTTTCTAGTATCTCAGCTCGCAAGCTGCAGTTACATTTTAACAATCATTAATTTGTTAAAATAATTTCTTAACTTTTCAAAGGTATCTATTTTACTCAAAGAAAGTTTTAATGGCGTGACTATTTTCAAAGTCTTTGTTTCTAAGCCCAATAAGGTTCGTTTGATCTTAAAATATTTAAATAAAAGCATCGTGTATCTCTTTGTTCTTCGCATGTTAAGTGTCACCAATATCATAATCATAAAATATGTAGAAGTGCATATCTGTTTACCAAAAACTTATATTTTGTAAAAAAAAATACTTAAAAGAAAACGATAACGCTTAAAGAACTCAATGTTTTTTTTTTAAATACATCAACCTTCCTCGTGAGGTTACGAACATGTGGAACATAGATTCAACAATTATTGTGCTGATACTCGTAGTCGTGTCAGTGAATGGTTTGTTAGCGTTAATGTGCGTTAGTTTGGCTTCGAGCAATATCTGTCACCCGCTGTTGTATCAAGAGCCTACGGGCTACGGCTACGCATCGAGAGAAGGTTCCTCACTCTAAATCCCTAACCACCGGTAGCTTGGGTCTTAACACCTCGCCGCAGGCGGAGCACTGTTTTTATAAATTATATTTGTACTAGCTTCTGCCCGCGGTTTTGCTCGCATTAAAAAACTCTTAGGTAACATACTACTAAAGTTCCTGTAACAATAAAATTCAATCATGATTCGAAAGACACGTGATGCCATCTATTATCGTTATTGTTGTTTCCTCGGGAACAGTACTTTTTGTCGTTTTGAAAGGTACCCGATGTCCGTTTCTGTACCTACACCTGGCAACGTATATGCAAAATTTCAGGATATTCGGTTCAATGGTTTAGGCGTGAAAAGGTAACAAACAAACAAACAAACTTACTTTCACATTTATAATATTAGGTAGGATTACGATACTAGCTGTGCCTGTGATTCCGTCCGCGTGGAAATCGGGAAGCAACATTTTGTTTATACTTTAAATTCTAATACCTATCTTTTGATTGAGCGAATCAGTTACGATGAAAGAAAAACTAAATTTTACTCCTAGATACGCACAATCTTTGTCTATAAAAGTCAACCGCGTTGAATGTGCTTTTTATGTGATACTAGTGACCCGCCCCGGCTTCGCACGTGTACATTTTATAGCTTAAAACCTTCCTCTTGAATCACTCTATCTATTAAAAAAAAACCGCATCAAAAACCGTTGCGTAGTTTTAAAGATCTAAGCAAACATAGGGACAGACAGCGGGAAGAGACTTTGTTTTATACTATGTACCTAGTGACGTGCACAAACAAACCGACAAATAGATAAACTTGACAACTATTCAAAAAATGATCGAAATGGGTTCTATTGGTTATCCTTTAACCGAAGGTTGAAGGGTGGGCGCTTTTGGGGTCAGTCTTATGGAAATTTGAAATTATGTAAGTTCAAAAAGAACTAAGTAATACCACAATGTACCTACTTACCTACTACATACAACGTGAACGCCCATACATTTGACAGGTCCTTTGAAATGTAAAAATTATGTAGGGGCGAAGGTTATATCCCAAGTATGCAGTATGGCTACTCGGGACATAACCTCCGCTCCTTCACCCCGCAACCCCCCGCACGATTGCTCTGCGACAATGTTCTACGCTGACCGACTGTAAGGAGTAAGATATAGGTAGACTGTGGTAATACTGAGTTTTGAGTAACAACACCGCTATTTTTGTTAATATTTGCACAAACACACCAACTCTACAGATTTATTATTGTAAGATTGTTTTTTTTTTAATATGTACCTACCTACAATATAATGCTAAAATAAAGAATATGAAATCTTTTCGTATTAAAATTGAATGAAAAGTCGTTCAAAATTGAAGCAAGTTCCTTTGATGCACGCCGGATCTGTCGCGCATCGCTGCGCAATGTTCCGACAATTGAACCGTGAAAAGCATCGAGCATTTTAAAGTTTCCGATGCGTTTTTCGCCTGCTAATTACTTGATTAATTACTGAAGATTTTGTGTTATAATAACGCCAAGTAATATTTTAATACGGGGAATAAGAAAATTTCTCTTGAATTTTAAGTTCGATAATGTGATTAACTTTGTGCAAAATGTCCACTGGCTGGCCCCCATATTAAACGGTACAAAGACCTGTCGTGGGCATATAATAATAACCGCTGTTGGCAAACTGTTTGGTGATCGCGTGCTGTTAATAGCGTAAAGAAGGATGCTGAGATCCTTCTTTTCGCCTTTTACGCCATCCACAGGAAAAGTGGAGGTAGCCTATTTTATGGCAAAAATCACACGATCACACATTTATATTAATTATTAGCTTTAAAACCCGCAGCTTCGCTTGCGTGAAATTTTGAACCCATTAAGTGACGATTTTCCATACAAAATTTCATCCCCTATTTAACTCCCTTAGGGGTTGAATTTCGGAAAATCCTTCCTTTTTTTTTTCTATTTGACTGCTGTAGGTCGTCCTAGGGGACGGTTTCTACGTAACCGGGCAGTTATTGACGAGACCTGAAGGGTCTCCAGCCAATGGGGGGAAGTAAAATACTTAACCTAAGCTAACTACTTGTACTACACTAACATCATGACTACCTGCAACAACAGCACTAACGGCGACCCCTAGTGGGACTCGGACCTCGGCTTAGGGCGTTGCTGGCGTGGACATAGGGGGGGGAGACAGCTTGATGAGGGCTGAATTATTGGTGTGACTGCGGAGTCTGAAGAGACGACCGGCTCTACGACGGGAGAGCTCGGTGGATCGTGACCGGCGGCGGTGGGACGTCGCGACGGGCCTCGTCGGCGAAGACGGTATGCCGGACGGCGGCGGACGTTGTGTATTGTGCTGGTCGATTTACTCGCCTCCTGGAGGAGGGTTATTTCGTCATCGAGTTCTAAAAGTGTGTGCCTGGGACGGCGAACTTTACTTATGAGAGAGGGACTGTAGTCGGCCGCTGCGTCGACTAGGGGGTTCGGATGGAGGGTAAATCCTTCCTTATTCCTTGTCTACATTATAAAAGGAACCTCTGTGCAAAATTTCAGCTTTCTAGGTCCAAGGGTTTGGGCTGGGCGTTGATGAGTCAGTCAGTCAGTCAGGACTTTTCTTTTTATTTATATAGATAACATAACATAACGCCTGCATTCCCTGTAGGGTAGGGCAGAGGTGTATAGTCCACCCACATTTCGCCTTTATGTTTCAAGTCCCATGTAATAGCGGGCGAGCCTATTGCCATCAACCGGGTACAAATCCAGACCCCGGGCTGCTACTGAGAAATTCCACGCGGAAAAACCCAAAAACACTTTGCCCGACCTGAGGATCGAACCCAAGACCGCTCAGCAGTCGCGCTTGCGACCACTAGACCAACGAGGCAATATGTTAATTATATCGCAAATTAATTGATTTTCCTTTAAATTTATTTTGTTTTATGTATGATGTAACCCCTTAACCGTATTTTATGGCAAATCCCCTCTTTTGAGGGAGGCCTAAATCCAGCAGTGGACGTTTTTCGGCTGAATGGTGATGATGATGCTGTAACCAATATTATGTCGCAATAACTAAACTTTCTGCTACATAACTTTAAATTCTAATATCTTTTGATAGAGCAAACTGATTACGATGAAACAAAAATGTTACTCCGAGATACGCACAATATTTGTTTATAAAAGTCAACCACATTGAGTCTGTCTTTAAACGTGTTGCGTGCACAAACAAATAAACAGACAACAATTCTAAAAACGATCTAAAATTTATTTATTCTTCTATGCACTATGGTGGTACATAAGGTAGACCTATTGCCATAAGGCATTCTCTACCAGTCAACCTTTGGGTTAAAAAGAAAAGCATCGAAATAGGTACCTACAGCAAAAAATTAATAAAAATTAGTTGTCAATCTCGAACTGATTATAGTACGAATTCATAAGATAAATATAAGTTACATAAAATATATAAATACAAATAATAAAATACATTTCAAATAAATGTCATTATGAAAATCTAAATGCAATTATGACGAAGACTAAATTAGATGACTAAATCGATTCCATTGGTAGGTATAAAACCCACGCTATTTTTGTTAATATTTTCAATTTACGAGCACATCTAGTCTACAGATTTATTTTATGTAGGTATATAGTTAAGCTTTATCTCCTTAACTTTTAGAAAACAGTTAATATTTTTGTATTATTTTGCGTTAGAAGTTCTTGAAATAACTAATTGTTATCTGTTGTCTGAGTGCCCAAAACTTATTACTTACCAGGTGTTTGATAAGAAATTGGCTGAATATTTGAAGTAGTGCGATTTTAACTTTTAATTCTAATATGGAAGCAGACTCGTTCTAGATTGAATTCAATTCGTTATTTGCATAAAACATTAAAAAGCAAGGCTGCTGATGATCTAAGCTAATGTGGTTCTAATGTATAAAAAATCAATGAACTTCATGAAGTTCAATAAAATACTCGTTATTGATAAAAGGACAATAAAAATGGGTCAGTCCAACGCATCAAGAGCAGCCGCCGATATTAGATTTCTTAAAAAAGCACTTTAGAAAGACTTGACGGATCGACCAATAATATTGTAAGACCCATCTCACTGTTTTATAACATTGTAAGTCAACATAACCTTCGCGATATTAAAGTCTGGATTCGGACAATAAAGACGAAGACATTTTATAAAATATGCAAGTATCAACATCAAAAGTGAATGATGATTGCTATACGGGGTGTTAACGAATTCGTGTAATTCCTTCAAACCACATTATATATTCATTAATAAAATAATTTTAAAAACATACCATTGTATAGATTAACCCCGCACGGGGTTTAGACTGATTAAAAATGAAAATAAACTTTTTCTTTCCTAAATAAAAAAATTGTGTGACAGAAAATTTCTATGCCATGCATAAATGAATGAAGGCATGGCGACACAGCTGACGGGCTCGACTAGCGCGATATCGCTCCACGCAGTTTGTTAACTAGGGACGCTAAAATTACTCAGATACCATGATATATATGAATACCATGGTTCATTTTTTGAAAACTTTTTCCCTATTTCCCTTGGTCACGGCATCACGCGTGAGCGGCTGGACCGAATTCACAATTTTTTTTTTGTTGTGTTCGCAATTGTCAGGAGAAGGTTTTTATGAAAGAAAATGTTGATATTTAAAAAAAACGAAATTATCTCAGTACGCCATATTCTTCATTTGTTTACCGCATGCATGAAAATGGTTTTAACTTTATGTTACTATTTTGATTTTGTTTCTAAAGATAGGTAAGTAGTAAGTAGGAAAAAGTGCATTGCAACGCATGCCGGGTACAGCTAGTACATAAATAAATATTATATTGGTTTACTTATCGTAATTACGTCCGACGCACTCTGGGCAGTCAGCCTCGCTACTCTTTTCACCACAGCATGAACTATTTACTTATAGCTCTTGCTGACACGACAGAAGAAATTAAAAATCAAGTTACACTGACTGCTTACTGCTACGCAGACTGCCTCGGTGGTCTGGCGGTCGCAAACGCGACTGCTGAGCGTGAGGTCCTGAGTTCGATCCCCAGGTCGGGCAAAGTGTTATTGGGTTTTCCGTGTGGAATTTCTCAGTAGCAGCCCGGAGTCTGGATTTGTGCGGGTCGATGGCAATAGGCACGCCTCCTATTACATGGGATGTAAACATAAACGGCGAAATGTGGGTGTCCTATAAGCTATGTCCACACCAGTGCGCTTTCATATTCATCTTGTGTCTTCGTCTGACGCATGCCTGAAGCGCCATAGCGGATGCAATAGCGCATGCCTTAATACTAGTTCGACAAAAGCGCATGCCCCTAGCGCACGCTAATCCGTCTATTGTATGTCGACTGACAACTAACCGAGGCGCACCGGTGTATACGATAAGCTGCATGCGTCAATGACAATCAATATTGTATGCGCTTGACGCAAGAGGAATTGAAAGTTGAAAGCGCAAGATGAACGTGAAAGCGCACTGGTGTAGACATACCAATACACCTCTGCCAACAGGCGTGAGTTTATGTTTTATTATGTATGAAGTTACATTAAAATTTATAAGTCCGTCAAGTTTCAAACTGTTAAATATTTAAACTCCACGTGTATCGTCGCATTTTTGTTTCCTATACGCGTTAAATATAACTTCAAGCTTTGCAAACACGTGTCAGAGACCCCTCGGCCCACATAGAGCGATAACGATCATAACCTTGCATAATTTAAAATACGGGTTTACTTAAAACTATAATCTTCAGGATATTGTTAATAATTTTTATCTTTGGGATAAAAATATGGAAAAAATAATTTTACGTTTTTATTATATTCGTAATCTCTCGCTCTAGCCAACGAACCAATGCCATTTGACCTTCGCATCAACTGTCAGACCGCTTTTCGGACAATCAAAAATATTTGCATGAGGGTTAGGGTCGACGCGACGCCTTACATATGTGGTCACTGAAGCACTAAGGGGTGTCAACTTGTAAACAGCAGTCACTCTTAAACTAGATCGTCGAAACGGTACTTAACCTTGTAGATCGATCAATCTGCGCGATATGCATTAAGCTACCAAGCCTTCGAATTTCTCAGGTGATGCTATTTTAAAAGTATTAAAGTTGAGTAAAAGGCAAAGCAAAATGGCATCACTATTATGTTAAAGAATTCTCGGGGCTCCTCAAATTCATTTAAACTTGGGAAAAACATTTAGATACAAATTATTTATTCACACATTTATGATTAGTTACGGTTTACTCATGTACATTTTTCGGGATTGCCTGACTAACCGACTACAGTTCGACTCGCGACCTCACTGTGAGTTCAGCTCATGATTAAAGGCTCCGTTTGAATCTGAAACTAGTCGAGCAATCCCGACAAATACACGTGAGTAAACCGTATATAATCATAAATATGGAGGTGTCTCACAAAATGTATAATATTTATTTACAGACACATTTATTAAAACCTGTGACAAATACTCCAATTAAGCTTGTTGAACATAAACAGTGTAACCAAACAGTTTACTAACACAAAAACACACATCTCATCTAGTTATTCGAGCCACAAGAAAGATCATATCATTAATATGAAGACGTAAAACTGTCAAGAACAGGGTTAACAAACAAACAACGCTGAATAAAATTTGGGTCCGCACGTCTGCTTACAAAGTGTCAGTTACAAAGTAAAGGACAAAAACTAAACATTGTATTAAAAGTAACATAAGAAATAAACAAAACTAAATTGTCATTGTCATTACAATTTTTCAAATACCAAATATTTAGTTGAACCGAATAAACATACAAATATCATCATCATCATTCAGCCGACAGACGTCCACTGCTGGACATAGGCCTCCCCCAAAAGGGGAGGTTCGCCGTAATCGCCACGCTTGGCAGGCGGGTTGGCGATCGTAGTATGGTTGTTAAAGTACTCAGAGAACGCTGCTGCCCATCCTCTAGAGAATCCCTTAGTCGCCTTTTATAACACCCACGAGAAGGGATGGGGTAGTGCTATTCTTTAAGTCCGGCACTACACGAGACAACATACAAATATGCAAAAACAATATCTAGCTTTAATTCCGCCAAACCATAATATAACGGAATGAAAGCTAGATACTGTATTTGCACAAATGCACATATGTATGTCATTGATTTCCGCAAAGTAACGCCTGATTCCATCATTTACCGAGTAAGCATGCTTATTAGCCGTTTTAGTGAATCAAACTCTGAAACCAAAAAGGATAAAGATTTAAGGGTCCTTGGTCTACTTTATTAAGACGGGCCCAACATAACAGTACAAACTTCATGAACTTGGTTAGTTTTGGATGTTGTTCAAGGTTAAAAATAAAAAGGTTTATCAGGAGTTGGGCTTGAGCATAGAAATGAAATTATTTTATTCTGCTTTGATATTTAAAAATCATTTTTACAATTCGGCTTGTTCTTTAAAACTAGGTGGCGTTTGCGTTTTCTATCTGACTATCTCTAAGAAAAAAGGTCGAAACAAACTCAGGGATCGAGGTCTTTTTTAAACTCCAGACATATTTCCTGTAGCAAAAATTTGAGTGGGGACAATCCAGAAACGCCTGGACTGGCCTTTTGAGGAAAGTTATAGAGCAGTTTGGTTGGACCTGCCCCAATAAATGCCACGAATGCATCAGCCATTGTGTAGCTCAACCCTATCTTGGGATACCCTATCATTGTTTAGCCAGTTTCCGATACTTGAAGCGGGTGGGACCATTGATACGGCGTACGACTTCCGAAGCTCGCAAACCTTATTATTATTATCGTCCAACTTCCAAGAAGCTTACATACACATAATTATAATAAGGCAGGTAAGTCTATTACATCATTGATAAGTATTCAGGCACTCATTAACCAAATAACTATTCAATCTGTAAACTGCTATAACTCTTAGAGCCTATGCACACCACGTCTTTTTAACGCATCGTCGACGCGCGTTTCTGTCATACTTCATACTTAAAAAACGTCAGTGTGATTTTTTAAGTATGGAGTTTGACGGAATAGCGCGTCGACGGCGCGTTAAAAAGACGTGGTGTGCATAGGCCCTTAAAGTAAAATTTAAAAACCCCCTCATTGTAATTTGGTTGTCGATCCTTGTTAGCGATTAATATTAATGAGGGGAAAAGTGCTTTCCATAACGAGTCATACGAGCTCAAATACGATGGGTCTACAACTAGTCATTGCGGAGGGCCGATCAGCACTCTGAGCTACCTTCAAAGTTCTTCTTGTCATTACAACTTATCATAAACTTAAAGGGCCAATAGGGAGTGCCGCTCATTTGCATAATAACAGATGATCGATTTTTAAAAGCTACAACGTTCATATCATATAATTTTTACTTGGCCTAAAAATAATTCACATAGTTTTCATTTAATATCACGTTCAGTTTTTGTAATAAACACTTCATTTAATCACACTTTGTCTAACGTTCATTTAATATATGTAATTGTCATTTTGTGTAACGCTCTTTTCATATAGATACTAAAACTTCATATATTTTTTATTGGATATAACGTCTTTTTAGTTGAAGAGTGTTAAATATGAATGGGGATGAATATTCAAGTAGAGTAAGCCAAAGAAAAGATGGAAGGATTGTGTGAAGGATGATAGATATGGGTAAGAAAGGAGTGATTACTGAGGTGACGGCATTAATTAAAATAGGTCGAAATTAATGTTAAACTGACTCAGCGTCCCCGATTATGTGTTTTTACTATTAAGAATTAATCAGGCTAATTAAGAAATTTGAGCGTTTTGGTTTTTAAATTGTAGATGAAATAAAATTGTGCTAAATGTTGATTAGATCATTTAAATGTTACGACAAATGAACATTATAATAATTAATCATTAGTTGAAATGTATGTTATATTATTTTTAAATTATATGAAATGAAATTAGAGCATATAAAATTATAACAATAAAATGTTGTATTATTTGATGATTATATTGAATATAAAATTATATGAAATGAAATTATGTAATCTGATTGTTAGTTTAAATGTAGGTATTTATACCATAATTATATTACACACCCACCAATAGGTACATGTGTGTATCCTGCTGATTCCAGATGATGCTGCAGCATCAGGTCAAGTCTGTCATGTC
Source organism: Amphipyra tragopoginis (assembly GCA_905220435.1). Taxonomy (NCBI): domain Eukaryota; kingdom Metazoa; phylum Arthropoda; class Insecta; order Lepidoptera; family Noctuidae; genus Amphipyra; species Amphipyra tragopoginis. Next base: position 13,304,849 of record HG991999.1, on the reverse strand, counting down.
ATTGTAATAACATTAAAGTAACAAGATACTAAATTTCGAATCAACAACTAGAAAAGAACTGATGATCTTCAAACGGCTGAACAGATTTTCTTGAATCATAGCTAAGACCTCTCTCGATTGAATCACCGTTCAAACAATATAAAACTAAATCACAATCGGTTCACCCATTTAGGAGGTACGTACGATGCCACAGACAGACACACAGATACACACGTTAAACTCATAACTCCCCATTTTTTGCGTCGGGTGTTAAAACATTTTCATATCCGAACATCGATAACCTTTATCCATTACAATTTCGGAAACAAACCTATCTAAGATCCCGTGTGACGTAAATAAAGTGTTTATATCGGCAATGGGATGGTGTCGTGGTTTTATGACGACATAAACCCTCCTTCACGGAAGCTCACCTGTTTAGTTAAGCTTTGGGCGCAACAGTGTCTCGCGATAATTTATCGATATAATCTAAGCTGTAGGGCAATTTCCGTCATTTTTATAATGTTTGTTTCTAGGTGTTATGGAAAGAATTAGCCAACGAAAAGATGTTTTTTTTTCTATTAAGCAACGTCTTGATGGTCCTTGCGGACCGTTCCTATGTAACCGGGCAGTTATTAGCGAGACCTGGATCCGAATTGCATATCACATAGTAATTTCACTAGCTTTCATTTTGACAACACAACAATATGCATTGTGTGATACATAGTTGTAGAGAAGTCGTATTGTTAAAACATAGGTACACACATAAAAAAAAATTGCGATCACTAGCATAATTATGTATGTGAAGATTCCAAATTCAAAGTCCAACTGAAATTTGATTTATGTTTATCTAGATAACTATCAATCTATATTTATCATGATAATTATCGCTTTGAATCCCGATTAGAAAATTCGGCTTCAAAAAGGCTACATAATTTTTCAAAGTGATCGCAAACTTTTTTTGATTTGTGTACGTTGCTATGGAAATTGTTAACCTGTCAAAGTCAAAGCCATAGCGATTACGACTGTGTTGCGCAATTAGGATGCTGAAGTGTCTCCAGCCAATGTGGGGGAAGTTAATAAGTTAATCTAAGTTAACTACGTAATTACACTAAATACACTAATATCAAGACTACTAGCAACAACGGCACTGAGGGCGCCCCTAGTGAGACTCGGACCTAGGCTTAGAGCGTTGCTGGCAGGAGATTGGGAGGGAGACAGCTTAATGAGGGCTGAATTATCGGTGTGAATGCATCAGCTGCTGGTTATAATTAATTTATTGTGCAATCTATTTACTTTAACAGCGTAAGTATTTTAGAATAGAATATAATACCACAGTGTACCTACTTACTACATACAGTGGGTCAACGCCCATACATTTGACAGGTCCTATGAAATGTCAAAATTATGTAGGGGCGGAGGTTATGTCCCAAGTATGCAGTGTACTCGGGACATAAACTCCGCCCCTTCACCCCGCAACCCCCCGCACGATTGCTCTGTGACAATATTCTGCGTCGACCGACTGTAAGGAGTAAGATATGGGTAGACTGAGATAATACCTTTATAATATATTATTGCACAAATTAAAGGATACATAAAGATGAATAATTATAATTTAACAATCAGTGACAGATACATTTGATCGCTTAACGACAAATCCCTTTTCAAACTGAGTGTCCCATTATTTTAGTGTTTAATGTTCACGTGTATTTGTTCCATATTTCAACTATTGGAACATCAAGGGCTACCCGCTACTTATTTGATAAGACTTTTTTGTCCATCCAAAGGTACATATAGGACCTCTGTTAGACATCGCTTTTAGCGATAAGAGCGCCCATTGCACAAATCATACACGATTTATATCCTTTTCTTTATTTTAATGGTGTACAATAAATAATATTTGTATTGTTTTGTATATTAGTAAAAACTAAAAATCTGCATGCTACTCGTAACTAATAGATGGAGGTACAAAAAAAAAACGTTCACACAAAACTGCGGACATTGTCGTCTATTCTCGCTACATCCAAGATTCTATAAACGTAATTCAATAGGAATGACATGACACATGATCGTAAAACAAAGCATTAACAGTAACCCCAGCCTCACGCACTACCATATAATTTTATTAGGCATGATTTATATACTACTTATTTATCACATGAGAACGCCATTGTGCCGTGAATTAAAATAATTTTGATAGCATTGGTCTGTTGGTTGTGTCTTTTGTGCGCGTAAGTAGAACTTTAACCATAAATACTAGGTAAAGTAGTAGACAATGTGGTATTATGAATACAACACAACCGCAGCTGCTTTCATCAAGTCATTCATGTTATCGGTAGCGGGTAGCACTGGGTTGACAAAGGAAGGTAGTCGTCGATATGAATCAACCTACCCGATGTTATAAGGGCGGTGGTTATTCGACGAAGCGGAGCATTCGGTGCTGAACAGCTGAAGAAGTCTGACCTTTTATATCTGACTAGCTTGTCCCTATCTTGTGATCTTGTAATAATTGTGTAAAGTATTATATTGTGATCCAGTTCATGTTACTAACACTAACCCAAATGCAAGTACTCTCAGTGGTGGAGAGTCTATGTTGGTTTTATTTACTACATTTACCTTGCTCGCATTCCTGACATACCGATATTAGCTATAACTGTAATGATAGAATCACCCCTGAACGATTATGTTGTTGTGTCTTTTACGTTCATCCATTCGGGTGCAGGGCATCCCGCATCTGCATCTGCTGTAGTGAAGTTCAAATCCGCTATAAACTGTAGACGTGTTATAAACTATAACATATATTCATATAGTCTGTTATTTTATACGCTATCATTATAACGCGGTGTTACAAAACTCGGGCGCAGTTTGAACGCGGAGACGCTATAATTTTATTTAACAACACGCTAAACGGACTTGATGATGCGCGGTAAATGTTATCTCGCAACGCGCTGTACACTAAAGAATATAATAATATTTCATTCCCTTACGCGCTATTGCTAGTCGCTACGCTATCTTGCTATCTCGTTCTGGCCCCGCTATGCGCGTTTAGACTTTTATTCGTTGAGTAGTTTGAGGCGTTATAATATAGCGCGAACTCAGAGCCGCTATAGCAAACGCTATACGCTATGTATGTACACATAGCCTGTTATATTTTGGCGCTATACGTTTTATTAACCACCACTAATCTGCTGGTCCGCGTTGCCCGTTCAAGAGCTCAATTTCGAAGCCTTAATTACCACCAAAAGTTTACGTAACCATTTTTTTTTTACTTTTTCAATAAAGGGTACATCGGATGTCATTGTACCCTGCTTCGCATTCTTTGGTGAACTGTGTGACATGTAGGCTTCCTCCAGCTCTCTCCATTTCTGTCTCTCTGATAAGACGCACCCAAAATGGGCTCGGCAATTTTTTTGAGTTCATCGGCCCATCTTTTCCGTACCCAGCCTCTTTTCTTTTTTATATGTTGTTTATCTATACTGTTAGGATATTGGACCCTTTCTCTACTCTGCCAGTCCGTTCAAAGGCTGGTTTGCATCAAAAACAATATAATTTGGATTCGAACGGATCAATCAAAAGACGGGAACTTTGTTTTATACTCGTAATGTGCAATGCAAAAGGGGTTATGTATTTGGGTTATATTTTCCTTTTGCTTCCGTTTCATTACAAGGAAAGACGCGCCTCAGACTATACAAAGCTATTTGACTATGAACGTTGAGTTGCGAAGAATGTACTTTGTACAACCAACAAAAAAAGTCAACGAAAATTTTGGAATTTCCAAAATTCACTATCGCTGTCATTTTTTTTTTATAAATCTTAATTGTTACTTTTGTTTTATTCATTTAATTGTCTATCGTTTCACATTAACAAAAGTAACGATTGAAAAGTTTTCGCTCTTAAACAGTTTTGAAACTTTGTCAATACTTACTTTTGATGATAACTGTACCGAAAACAAGTTTGTTTTGTCAAACAAGAAATCTTGTTTAGCTCCCAATTCCGCTCACTCGCGAATATGACAATGTTTTGTTTCTATTAATTAATTTGAAACATTTCATGTATTCATTCAGTTTTTCTCATCACTTCCTCGAGCCAACAAAGAAACAATCTTTTAGTCCGAGCGATTGCTCCCAAATCTACCAGATGGAAGGAATTTTTCTTTATTTATACGTCGAGCGCCGTGTTGTTTGTCGTGAAAATATAGTAACAATCTACTTTTATAAGAAAACTTCTGCGACTGTCCTAATTGAACGATGTACTTATATATTTATACAAATACCTACTTCTTAAGTACTTGTTTTATTTCGCTTCTATTTTCTTAAATTCAAGTTACAAAAATAGATTTTCTGAATGAAAATGGATACTCGTATAGTTGTAGTCAACGAAATAATCAGCTTAGTAGAAAAATGATAAGGCTGGTGATTAGGATTACCTAATTGTTTTAAAGAATCACCTAAATTCATTCGGAACAGCAGTCTGAGGATTCTGCCAACGCGTTATTATTGCCGATTCCTATGATTTACCGGCCGTTATTGGTTAAAATTAGGACAATTGTATCTTTACCAATAATGAAGCAAACACCCCATCTTCTTGCATAGTAGACCCTTCCATACGTTAGGAGCTATCACAGGTAAAATTAGCTTACGAGTCTATATATCTATGTCGTGGCCAGATCTTAGAATTGATCACTCCATGATGTGGCCGACCATTTCATGAAATGGAAAATATCCGCTGCCCACATCATGATATGGTCTGGCCAGATCAATAAATAATCAGCGTTTGACGATATGAACAGCTAAACGCACGGCTACTTCATGACATAGTCAAACATTAGTGATCATCTCGTAAAATAGTTTCATTATCCACTGTTAGAGGCGCTGATATTGTTTTGTTTTTGTAATGCATCTTGGCGGCGGACAATGATTCTGATATAAATAAGTACTTAAAGTACCACGCAATGAAAATGAATGGATTATTATTGGATTTCAAAATATGACTTCATGGAAATTGCGGGTGAACTTTTCATAGAATTTTATTTGTTCAATGATTTATTTGGTTAAACTACAGAACAAAATAAAATCATCGAAACGTACTCGGTCGACGCATTCATTCAAAATATTTTTAATTATTAAAATTTATACATTTTGTGTAAATCCGGCTCAGCGTACCATGACTGCACGTGGCCAGACTCTGTCCTACCCCTAGAGTGTTATTTAAAAGCTTGGAGCCAGAAGCTCGCGAAGGAGGTCCTGAGTGGAATGAGTGCCCGAGGCCGAAGCGCAGCGAGTGGTGGGAGGTGGCGAGCGAAGCGAGTCGGCGACCTCCCGAGTTTAGCGCTGGTCGAGTGTGCGAGCGAAGTGAAGGGGCGACAAAGCGAGTCTTCTGGCGGAGCATACCCAGAAACACTTGCATGCTTGCTTGCTTTCTTGCTTGCATGATGGGAAAATGAGCCATCTAACAAGTGTAATGTGGCCAATAATACAGTTGACTAATGAAACAATGGCCAGCAGACTAGTCGGCGTAACAAAAAGTTACAAAATATAATTAGGGACTTTAATCATTCGGCGTTTTAATTATTCGGCGAAATGAAAAGTGGCGAAAGGTTTTCGGCCAGAAAAGAATCGGCTAATAATATTTCGATATTCCAACAGAGATTTCGCATGAAGAATTTAACGAATTTTATCCGATTAAAATGGAATATTCATTTCCCCTTAGTGATGGCAATAACACATTTATTGCCTAAAAAATTCACTCGCTATTTTTCCAAGAAAAATCACAGCAAGCAACATAAATATAATTTATTTATTATAATATCAGTAACTACTTATTTTGTGAAACTGTTTTTACATCAAACGACCACTTAATAACAAAAAATAAAATAATGTGAAGGATGGCATGGTTGGTATCTGTCGGGAATGCCACCGTCGTCCGGGAGAATCTATCCGACACATTATCTCCGGTTGTTCTCGTCTTGCCAACAGTGAATACTTGCACAGACACAGCCAGGATTATTCATCAGCAACTTGCTCTGAAATAGAACCTTGTGGAATCGGAAGTACCGTTCTACAAGTATGTGCCCGACCCAGTTCTCGAGAAAGGTCATGCTTCAGTGTACTGGGTACGATCCATTATCACTGACAGGACTATTGTCGCCAATCTTCTTCTCTCGTGTCAGCACGAGCTATACAAGTTGATGAAGAGGGTTTCACTAAAGTGGAAAAGAAGAAGAAGCCCTCTTCCCGTAACCATTGCGGTACCGCACCGAGTGGACTCAGCATGCTGCTGCGTCCTGCTGTGCCTACGACGCAGCTGTACATTTCACGTCTGCATCACTTCACGAAGATCGTGGAGTATTTAAGAGTGAAGACCAACTGGACTCTGAGGGTCGAAAGGTTGGAATCGCGCCACAACACCAACTTTAAGTCGGTCGTGGTGCGGGTTCCAACCCACCAGCAACAGACCTTCTTGAAAGAGGACTTTTGGCCGAAGGGTGTCGTATATCGACGTTTCCGAGGTCGGTTACGCGATACCACGCAGCGAAACACGTCGCCGCCGACAACGTTACGTGTTTAGTTCATAAAGTTTTTTTAATATGTATTAGTTTATTATTATAGTGTTTTGTGTATTTTTTTCTATGGGCCTCAGTTGCCTGAAAATAAAATGATTATTATTATTACACGAAAATAGCTGATGCTGTGGTGAAAAGATTAGCCAGTCAGCAAGGTTGGTAGCGAGGCTGACTGCCCAGTGTGCGCCGGACGTACTTAAGTATCGTCACTTGTACAGGCTCTTTTCATGCACCCCATTGTCGCCAATAAGCCTGATATAGTAGTAATAGATTAAGCAGAGCGGATTGTTGTTATCACGGTCCCTTATGACGAGAACCTCGTGAAAGCTGAAAAAAACATACCTACAAATAAAATATCTTGATTTACTTGATCTTGGCGAGATTGTCGGCATGTAGGATGTCGACTCAGCAGTCATTGTCCCGATAATCGTTACGGCGAATATCCTAATAGCCTTGAGCCTCGATCAACACCTCATGAGGTTCTCGTTGGGCGGCTAGATCAAGGGTTTGATACAAAAAGCAGCACTCTTTAACACGGTACGCATAGTGTGGAAGTTCCTTTCTCTGGAGACCTGGCTGCTGGCAGCTAAGACCTTGTTCCCGATGCCGGTGGGCTACTATTTTTTATATTACAATATTTTGTTTTTTTTTTATGATATTTAAAAATATAATCTATACGTATTGTAAACACGATAAACGAAAAAAAACCAATAAAAACATATTTATATCCTGTACCATCATCATCACTACATAGTATAAAACAAAGTCGCTTCCCGCTGTCTGTCCCTATGTATGCTTAGATCTTAAAAACTACGCAACGGATTTTGATGCGGTTTTTTAATAGATAGAGTGATTCAAGAGGAAGGTTATATGTATAATACATGCATATTATAGTGGAGAAAAACGCGGAATACGCGATAAACGACATCCACGCGGGCGAAGCCGCTGGCGACCTCTAGTGTAATAATAAAACACTGACATGGCTTTATTTGGAATTATTCTAATAAAAGTAATAGGGAACAGGGTCCAAGCTACCGGTGGTCAAGAGTCAAGGCCTCAGAGGGAGGAACTTCCTATCAATACGCACCGTGTCAAGGAGTACCGCTTTCTTTATCAGGCCCTTGATCCAGCCGCCCAATGAGAGCCTTTTTAGGTGTTGGTCGAGGCTCTTGGCTATTAAGCCATTCGCCGTAACTACTATCGGCACAAATACTGCTGAATTAACATCCCACATGTCTAATAAAAGTAATATTATTTTTATAAAATAACATTATAACTAGCAATTTCTTTTGAATATTGCTGTAGTCAATCTACTTTATGAGCCACAATGTGCCACAATCTGATCTAGACATAATAATATTTACATAAAATGTGATTTATTAATATAATGTGAACGATTTGGCGATATTTAGAAAATAGATTTATCGTATATATTGTTATTGGAAAAACCAGTTATTGATTTTATTATTAGAAAATGTTGTGGAAAATTCTCAACTATAACTAAGCTTATAGTGATTTGTCGACAACTACTGAACATAAGCGCCTTCAAACATTATGCATTCTTCCTCACTTCACGTTCTCTTCTCTCTTTCTTCTTTTGTCCATGCATTTTGCAGATGTAACTCCTAGCGCCCGATACTCATCACCACTCGAAACGCAGCGACACTGTGTTGCAACTTCACGCCGGTATTTTATGAGAGCATACTACTTCCCCAGTCATGAGAAACTAAGAGAGGGGCTCGCGGCTAATTAAAAATCGAGCAGATCATATGATTTGCAAGATTAAGCTGCGCTAGCTACGGTAAGTCCGTGGATGGGTGACCATTGATTACACGTCGAGACCCCTCCGTGCATCGGAGAGCACGTGAAACCGTCGGTCCCGGGTGTCATACAAATACCTATAGCAGTCGTCCGAAAGTCTGACAACCGGCCTAACCTTAAGATTTCAGCATTGCGTAGTAACTGAGTTGCGGAGATCTGATGGCAGTCGCTCCTCGTAAAATACTGGTATTCAACGGCATCTGCTGACCCCAAAATATTTGGGAAAAGGCTAAACAGAGTATTTCCCCAGTCACCGCTACTCCACTTATGAACTTTAGTCAAACTGACGAGGCTGCAACTGTACAACAAAATCATAACAAAGTTCAAATCGATTGGCCACGTGCCACCATTTGCCTGCAAAGCATTCACAAACACTATGACGATGAAAAACGTGCCGTCAATTTACGAGTTGTCCCCTGTTGTCAACTAGACAAGCACTTAACCTGAGCTACAGATTAACTCGAAAATACACGTGTAAGCTTAGCAAATACAAAACTTTTCACCGCTGCGAGACAAACAAAACTAGCAATTTATTTAATGCTAACATAATAACTAATGTGTTCTGAGATCACCCACCCACGAAGCTTCGCTCTCTTCGACCCTTTGGTCCCGCCGCAAATAGGTACTTAATCGATTAAGGTCATTGTACAAGCAAAACGTAATTCAGTTTACTCGCAAAAATAAAATTATGTTCTTCGCCATTCCTTATTTCAAATGCTCTATTTACGGCGCGTCTGTCATAAAATCCCTTCGTTCACTGTCTATTGATTTTATCAGTAGAATTCGTTTCTGTATTGTTTTGACAGATAATAAAACACAAACGAAGCCGCTGTGCCTGAGAGGTCCTGAATTTGATTCCCAATTCGGACAAAGCAATATATGGTAATGTTATGGTTTCCTCATGTGACTAGAGGCTGGTATTATTCCCTATAAAGGACAATAGGTTCGCCCCTATTACATGGAACCTAACACCATCACAATAATGTAAAAAAAACTTCTTGTAAAATAAATTCATTCATTCATTCAGAATTGTGATGGTTCCTAAATCTTTTACCTAAAACTTCAGCGAAAAAGGTAAGATATAATAAATATCAAAATTGCCTTAAAATATATAATTGATTCAGATCTACATAATTTCATATCGTTCGAGGCTTCGAGTTTCAGGAAGTACTTTTATAAGCTTTAATCAGTAGTTGCCGATGCTATTTTCATGGTAACGGCTATATGAAAATTAATTTGTATGTTACGTTAAAAATGAATACTCTATAGTATTTACTTAGTAACTGTTTTCGTTTTATGGCCAAACATAAATTTCATCGAATTCATTTGTGCCGATGACTGTGCTCTACGAATAAACTGTGGGAATAAAAAAAAACAGAGCATTGTTTGCATTTTTGTCAATGTATATTGGTAAAGGTGCTCTTACACGGGCGTTTAAAATTGCCGAACAATCGACAACACTCGACGATTTTGATGGCAAAATTAATGAAATTGTAAACTTGTTGTTTTCAGAAATGCTTAAATCGCCAAACTGCTTTCAGAGATTGTAGACAGGTAGTCATTTGCTCTAAAAAAAATTGTGCTCTACGCATAATTTGTAAAACTGAAAAATTAACATGGATTTTACTCGTATAAAGATTATACACGAGCGTTTAAAATTAACGAATGTTGTTTTCACAGTCGCTATATACATACTACGATCGACTATTGACACCAGGCAATCAATTGACCCAAAATTTTCCCGTGTAAGAACACCTTTACCTTTATTTTGTTGTATTTTGTTTGTAAATTCGACGTGATGAAATATTCATGTCACATTTGCACGCAGATCTGGGCGATCAGTCAGCTGTGAAATAATGCAAACACGATAAAGTTATGGCTGCTTCAGGGCTTGGGATACGGTGTCAGTTATCACTCATTTCTAGTTCGTCTCATTTCATTTCGTCGCTATGTTATAAAACTTTCAGTGACTGACGTATAGCATATGGAAGATCATTGGGATTCCCACAGATTTTGAGGGGATTCCAGTGTTTTAGGCAAAAATAGACGGCTTTCCGTATCCGTTACAATGCACATGTCAGTAACCAAAAGTAGGTCCTAAAAACCAGGCCGTCAAACCGATATTGAAGAAAAATTACACATTTAAAAGAAGAATCTGTAGGTCGCCGATAAAATTATTGTGAGCCAGCCTATGTCTGTTAGGCTGGACATCCACCAGAGCTGTGCGAGGAAAATGTGCGGTGCGAAAATGTGTAGCGAGGATGTGAAACGGTGTGACCCTTTCCACCAGAGCTGTGCGAGGAATTTGTAATGTGTAATGCGTAATGTGTTAATGTGTAGGTACAAATGATCATCTACCTCTTCCAAACACCATCTATTGACTGACTGGTAGGCGCATATTTTCAAATCCTCTCACACATTCCTAGCAACACATTCCTCGCAACACATCCCTCGCTCGCATTTCTCGCTTGTTTTTTATGAACAAAAACCTCGCTCCGCTAAGCCCATATCCACCAAAGCTGCGCAGAGCGAAGCTAAGTAAATGAAGTGATTCTATTGGTGCTTACAAAACACATTCCTCGCTACGCAGCTTAGCACAGCCCTGGTGGATGCTCAGCCTTATACTGCGGTCATGCTACGAGAACCATTGACTGATAACGTCGCTCGTATCTACTGTAAAGAGGTACTTGACGCTACTCTTTAAGTCGAGCTCATATTATTTAGATTTCTGTGGGGTCACCATATATATGGTAAAAGAATTTAATGACACCAATGTAGGGTTATTCATTTAATGGAGGATTGCTTCAAATAAAATTCACCTTGAGTTTTGTAATATTTAGGTACTAAAATATATAATTGCATATCGCTTTGAGTTGGCAGCGAACCGGATATATTTTAAACTATAAACTACATAATGATTAAAAGGCGGTAAAAGACCTAATCAATATACATATTAATCTATGGACCTAACTCTGTGGATGCGGGGAAACGACTGCTCGAGTTCCCACGAATGCTCGTGCTCGGGAGTTGCTCTGTCGAACAAGCCTCATCTTGTTTCAAGTTGTTTACATTACAGTTTTTTTTTTTTATTGTGGGTCCCTACAACCAATGAAGGAAAACAATCGTGTTTTTTCTATTTCTATACAAATACGTAAGTACATTGTGTAAATGTTTGTATGGTGTAGGTATTATGTACAATAAAGAGTATATAAATAAATAAATATACCGAGTGCGTATAGCTACATATAAAAACATAACCCTGTCTTTGCTGTCGCGGAGTCTGATAAAAACACAAACATGACTTGATGCTCCAGTAAATAAACATGTTCATAACCTAGTAACATAGTCCCCTTCGAGAATATGTGACAAAACACGTAGATACACCCCATTTAAACAACTTTCCAGTTCAACAACTTTTTGAAATCCTATTTCGTGAACTATTTAATATTTAATTTGAGAGATGAAATGAAGTTGTCGAATTAGGAAGTTGTCGAAATGGGATATAGCCCGAACAACATAGGATTAAATTCAATAGATTGGCCACTTATAACGCAACATACCGTCTACCTACGTACTATAATCCCGCATAATGACTGGGCCTGAGCCAATGTGCACGTTATATAATAATACGATGTACACCTAGGTCTAGGGCACAATACATTCTCAACAGCACTACCAAACAATTCCATGGTGTTTCTACATACAATAGGTTAGGCTAGCCATGCTCGAACGTAGGTACATTGTTTTATTTCTATAGCATTCTTAGTAGAGAAAATAAGCGATCGTGGACAAAGTTAGAAAGGTACTTTCTACTACAACTAACGTATTGAAAATCGTATGAAAAGTTAAAGATTGACACACAAGTTATTGAAAAGTTATGTCATCTAATATTGTCAATCACTTATTAACCGACTTCGAAAATAGAAGTATTAGATAAAAAACTTAAAAATAAGACAAAACCGACTAAAAAATTACTGTTTTTAGGGTTCCGAACCCAAAGCGGGACCCTATTACTAAAACTCCGCTATCCGTCCGTCTGTCCGTCTGTCACCAGGCTGTATCTCATGAACCGTGATAATTAGACAGTTGAAATTTTCACAGATGATGTATTTCTGTTGCCGCTATAACAACAAATACTAAATAAAAAACAGAATAAAATAAATATTTAAGGGGGCTCCCATACAACAATCATGATTTTTTTGCCGTTTTTAGGGTTCCGTACCCAAAGGATAAAACGGGACCCTATTACTAAGGCTCCGCTGTCCGTCTGTCACCAGGCTGTATCTCATGAACTGTGATAGTTAGACAGTTGAAATTTTCACAGATGATGTATTTCTGTTGCCGCTATAACAGCAGATACTAAAAAATAGAATAAAATAAATATTTAAGGGGCTCCCATACAACAGACATGATTTTTTTGCCGTTTTTATAGATAATGGTACGGAATCCTTCGTGCGCGAGTCGGACTCGCACTTGACCGGTGGTTTTATTTGTTATTGACACTAGGGTCCATTTTAATCGTGTTTCTGTTCCTAGGCGATTGGAAAAGGTAATCTAGCCTAACAGACCTGGGAGGGGTCTTACAAGAGTTATAAAGAATTAATTAAATTTGTCTATAGGTATCTGTATCTTATTCTCTCATGTCGGGAATGAGAATAATATCATATCATGCTGTGGTGAAAAGATTATCCATTCAGCAAGGTTGATCGCGAGGCTAACTGCCCAGTAGATATTATACTTTTGTATTGTCACTCATGGAGACTCTTTTCATGCACTTCTTCTTTCTGCCCTGTTCCTAAGTTACTTGAGGTTGGCGCTATATGTTTTTGTTTTTCTCATTTAGTCCCCTTTCCTTCACATCCTTCCTAACACAATCCATCCATCTTTTCTTTCGACTTCCTCCCCCCCCCCCTCCATCCATCGACATTCATATTCATCACGCGTTTAGTCAATCGTTTCATCCTTCGTTCATCGTTGAAATCATTTCATCCCTCCTCACCACATCGAGACAAATGATATTCTTTCAACTTTTCTATCAATGGCGCCACTTTCAAACTGCCTCTAATATACTCATCTCTTACTTCATCCATTCGCGTCACTCGACGCATCCATCTCAATATTCATACTTGAAACAACATGATCTATTAATGGTATAAATTAACCAGCACGGGATTTAGATTGATTAAAAATAAAAATGAACTTTTTTTTTTCCCAACCAAAATTTTGCGTGATAGAAAATTTCGATGCCATGCATAAATGAATGAAGGCACGGCGACACAGCTAACGGGCACGACTAGCTCGATACCGCTCCACGCAGTCATTTAACTCGGGACGCTATAATTACTCAGAGAATAGGTTAATTATTTGAAAACTTTTTTTGTTGATTCTGAAAAAAAAACCTATGCGGTGTCAATCAGTGTCATCAGTAGATCACGCGACTTGAAGGAATTACTCTAAATTGTTTACACCCTTTAATACATATCTGTATTAATAACAAAAAAACTACTCGCAACATGTAAAAAGTGCAATAGTTACTAAAGTTTTGAACCCAACAATGAATAAAACAGTATTGTAACTTTCGTGAGACACATTCATATTTATGATTAATTACGGTTTACTCACTCACTCAGAGTTCGACTCGCGACCTGGCCGCGTGATCAGCTCATGATTAAGGGCTCCGTTTGGGTCTGAAACTAGTCGGGCCATCCCGAAAAATGCACGTGAGTAAACCGTAATTAATCATAAATATGAATAAAACAGTCATGTAAATTCATACAATCTATAAATATTAACAGAACTGCATCCTCAAGTTGTTTGTAAACCTTTTTCTCCGTTTACATCCATCATACTGTTTTCACATCAGGTAGCTATATGTAGAGCAAACGCGGCGTCGTAAAGAAATGTCTTCCCATTTCTGAAGTTAGTTTCCTTTTTACGGAAATACAAGACGTGACTGTTTGGCCTTAATCCAGTTCTTGCCTTTGGGTAAAACTGTTGTTTTTCCTTATACAATTATACCCATAGAGGATATAGGGATCTTGGGTAACTTATTATGTTCTTATCGAACTATTTTGTTGTAACTTTCTTAACATATTGGCATTTTTCATATTGGATCTCTATTATCTTTTGCACATGTTCATCTAATTCATTCAATGTTTTTTTTTTTTATATCATTTCTGCAGGTAAGCTGTAATAATGCGTCTTTAACTATTTTATATTAATCCTAATTTAAATGTAGATTAATAATTTGAATACAGATGAAAAGCCCAAAACAAACCCTCGCCGCAGTTCAAAATGTAATTGGCCATAAATTCATTTATCCAATTTTTCGAAGCATATCAACACGATTTTTTATTTTTTAATTGAGATCGCCAGCGGCTTCACCCGCGTGGATGTTGTTTATCGCGTATTCTGCGTTTTTCTCTACTATAATATGCATGTATTATACATGTAAACCTTCCTCTTGAATCATTCTATCTATTTAAAAAAAACCGTATCAAAATCCGTTGCATAGTTTTAAAGATCTAATCATACATAGGGACAGACGGCGGGAAGCGACTTTGTTTTTATGTGGTGATTTATACTTTTTTACTTAATTAGTAGCCAGTCCAATCAGTAATACCAGTCAACCTTTATGTCAAAACTAAGCACACATAGTTCATTAAATTAAGATAACCAAACAGGAATGTGTCAACACACTCGTCAACTTCATTCCTCGAGTCTTCGATCCGTAAGTAGTCGTAACAATGATTTTCGCGTCCGTTATCAAACGCAACATCGTAACGTACCAATCTAAATTAACGCTTAGTTTCGGAGCTAACTAATCAGCTTTACTGCCAGTAACTTGGTCCCTTCGTCGGTCGGTAACGACTGTTGTAATTTAATTTTTGCCATGATAGCTTCAGCGTAAATCGCTCGCCTGTCCCTCGTTGCCGATAAAAAAGTTTCGACTCTCATTTAGGGCGAGTCAATGTTTGTACTTTGTACGGACAATCATGGAAGTATCAATATTTTTTACATATTTGATTATTTTATTTAGTTAGGTTTTTTTAAAACTTTTTGGGTGTGTCAGGCGCAAATCTTTTATGCACAAACGCGTAGAGCCGGAACAACTGTAGACCGTACAAATATTTGTTCCTTGAAGCAATCGAACCTGCAACCCCGCACTCCTAATGCAGAAACCAATCGCTCATCCTCTGCATCAATCGTGTCGTCCAACAAGTTACGTTAAATACATTATTACTAGCGACCCGCCCCGGCTTCGCACGGGTGCAATTTATACACATAAACCTTCCTCTTGAATCACTCTATCTATTAAAAAACCCGCATCAAAATCCGTTGCGTAGTTTTAAAGATCTAGGCATACATAAGGACAGACAGACATCGGGAAGCGACTTTGTTTTATACTATGTAGTGAAATATTTAACCTCACAATTTCCAGTGATAAACGTGGAAGGCGTATAGGTGTTCAGTACTTAAGGTAAGTTCTGTTAATCGTGCCAAAATTTAGAAAAATCATCATCACCTTAAATACATACTCGTAGTCACACCAGTTGTTACCACGCTGGGCAAAGGATTTGTTCAAATTCAGATCAAGTATGGGTAGGTATAACAAATCGGACTTATTTTTAAACATTACTTATTTTCAACAAGATTACCATCTAATCTGTCTGGCCTGTTCTTAGATAAGGATCATTAAATCTGACCTATATAAACTAAAACAAGATTCCAGATTATTGCCAAACATAACTAAATAAAACAAATCTCGTATCTCGCTAGAAAAATCCCTTAAAGGATCACGATGAACAAAGGGTATTTACTCAAAGAGATGGGTAGTGAGGCTCCTCATTCATTGACATGCGTGACAATAAGGGATAAGACAAATTAGTGTTGGGAAAGGAGCGGACCGTAATGGATGGTAAAGGCGCCATTCTCATGCAGGTTGCGACGCCAAAGCTCCTTGTTAATTTTCCACGTTCCCCTTAATGGTAAAGTAACACACAAAGTTTCCCGCTTGAATCAAAGACGGCAACACTGATTGGGGCGAGGCAGCCGAGCGCATTACATTCTAAACATTGGTATGTCTTTGTCTTGTTGATTAAATGAAAATAATTAAGGGAGTTCTTTGCCTTTATTTAGTCCCGAGGCGCCTGACGTAATTCTGACTACGTGGACTTCAATATATAATTTAATGTTTCCGAATATTACGTAACTGAAGGTATTTAAACGGCAAATAATGCAATAAAATTTAGCGTCAACAAAGTTGTTGTCATTAAATCTTGTGTATAATGTAGTTGCCGTCTTAACAAGTTACTGCTATTAATGTTGTTCCTGGAATCCAGACTTCAGGCGTGCCAATATTATACTCGTAATTGTCAAAGCACCATATAACAACCATGATAAACTTTACACGGAGGGGCTCGTGGCTCATTAACAACTACGTGGATCTTATGATGTGCAAGGTTAAGCTGCGCTTGCCGCGGTCAATCCGTGGATGGGTGACCAATGACACATCGAGACCACGCGTTTCTCGGTGAGCACGTTAAATCGTCGGTCCCGAGTGTCATATGAATACCTAAAAGAACCCAGCTAGGCCAAAAACCCGAAAGTCTGACAACCAGTTTAAACTATCGGCATAATATCGGCATTGCCCAACAACTGAGTTCCGGAGGTCTGATGACAGTCGCTCCGTGTAAAATACTGATATCCATCCACATTAGCGGTGCCAGCACGGATCTTTATAACCGACTTCAAAAAGGAGGAGGTTCTCAATTCGGTTGTATTATTTTTTTATGTTTGTTACCTCATATCTCCGTCATTTATTAACCGATTTGAAAAATTCTTTTTTTGTTCAAAAGGGTATACTTCCCGATTGGTCCCATTTAAATTTTGTTATGATTAGACCATGAACTTCAGAGATATGGAACGGAACTCCTCATCGGATCAAAGCAACATTCTCAAATTACTAATATTGCTTTGTTTATATTTGTTGTTGGGAACTGACTACTGGAAAAGAGGAGGGGGTGCGTGTCCACCCCTCCCCCCCTTTGGAATGTTTTCATTACATCGTGTAAGGTATCATTTGAAAGGACTTTTTATGCCCGACTACGTCAAAGCCAATAAGAAGGGTTATGAAGGAGGGAGTTAAAATTATGACACTAAAACGTATTTAAAAAAAATAAACTTTAAAAAAAAGTAAAAACCGACTTCAAAGAAATACTAAAAGGAGTAAAATAATTCCCATTATATAAAATTAACAGTTTCAGAAGTCGGTGCAAATCTACACTGAAGCAAATAGAAGCCACCGACTTCTGAAACTGTTAATTTTATATAATGGGAATTATTTTACTCCTTTTAGTATTTCTTTGAAGTCGGTTTTTACTTTTTTTTTAAGTTTATTTTTTTATCGAGTCGATTCGAGAAATGTATCTATTCTAAACGTCAAATTTGACATATGATATACTTAGATAAAACTACAACTGTTGTCATTTTATCTACATCTTATGTCAAATTTGACGTTTAGAATAGATACATTTCTCGAATCGACTCGATAAAAAGATTCGATGAGATATAGATAAAACTACAACTGTTGTCATTTTATCTACATCTTATGTCAAATTGGACGTTTAGAATAGATACATTTCTCGAATCGACTCGATAAAAAGATCCGTGCTCGCACCGCTGGTTAGACTAGAAGCTGACCCCAACACAGTTGGGAAACAGGCTAGGCAGAACAATAAACTTTACTACGTAGCTCTCTCCTGATAAGGACGCGAAGTACTTGTAAATATTTTTATTAAAAAACGTTGCCCCACACTACGATTTCTTCGATAACGTGGATGCGTTTACAGACACAAATCTCACATGCACAAACACTCAGACCCGGAACACCTATCCGTAGGCCATCAAAATGTTTTTTCCGTGCAGGAATCAAGCCAATCGTTCAGCCACTTCACCAAAAGTCTCGTCTATGAATATCCATCATAAATGTCTACGCTTAAAATATAAGCCATTCATAAACGAATACATTGAGTCTGGAATGCAGAAATTACGTAAAGCCTTCTTAGGTCCTTCAAAGAACTTTCCAAAGGTTACAAAGTGGATATGTATTTGTCTGAATGAGTTTCTTAGAAGGGTCATCCCTTTTATCTATACTTAGACGTGAACATGAAAATAACTGAAATGGCTCACAGTCTATGCTGGATGCTTGTCCGGATGCTTGTTTTAAGGATACCTGCTACTTTGCTTACGTTTGTATGTGGATAAAATAATATAAAATTATTGAAATAATTAATTTATGTGATAAATAATAATGTAAACAGTCGTAGCACACGAGGTTGTCAACATGTGGGATGTGGATTCGGCAACTATTGTGCTGATAGTCTTAACGGCCAATGACCAATGGCCAAGAGCCTCGACCAACACCTCATGAGGCTCTCGTTAGGTGGCTGGATCAAGGGCCTGATACAGAAAGCAAGTCCTCCTCGACACGGCGCGTATTGTGAGGAGGTTCCTGTCTCTGGAGCCCTAACCACCGATAGCTTGGACCCTGCTCCCGATGCCGGTGGACCCCTATTTTTTATATTTTAAATGTATATCGTATTTCTTTTTTCTAGATGTTATTTATTTAAAAATATAATAGATAATATGTTAGATGAATAAAGGAATATAATAATGTAAACATTCGTAATTATATAATTGGTCATTTTAATCTAAAAATACTGTTAAAAATTCGCACGCTTGCAATGGGAAGATAATATGACGGACTTATAACAATTTTGTAATTAATCCTTGTATACGATATCTTGTAGTGAATAAATGTATTGTATTTAGGTACTACTTTATCTACGCACTTAAGCACATATCGATTCTACAGCATATCATGTGACAACATGATATGCTGTAGAATCAATATGCTCACAATTAGCCGGTAATAACTGTATTTATACTTTAAACTCTTGTTGTGGAGTTTAAACAACTTTAACTTTGTGTCACCTTCTAGATTTAAGTATTTTATTTGCTCCCTTACCAAAAAAACTAAAATTTAAAGGTAATGTAAAGGTAAAATGACTTAGTTGCGCTCGCACATTCTTTCGTTTGTTTTGCGGACGTTTTTACATTAAATAATATCCACATTGAGAGGTTATTTTAGAGCGAAATGTGTTTCCTAAATTCATGAAATCCAAGGAAATTTGATTTGAAATGCCCCGTTATCCGCCTACAGAGCGTAAAGATTTATGAATAATAAACTAGACTGCAGCCCTTCGACGCTACCCGTACAATTTATTTCACTGCTTAAGTCCGGTTGTAGCTCGACTATCAAACAGAAACGACTGCCAGATTGCCTTTATAAACAAATTCAGTGGGCTGTATTAATTTCGAAAGAGTCGCAAACTGTCCCTGTTACTTGTAGTTAGGTAAAGGCTCGCGTCCACTAGGCTCGCTGACTAGAGTCGAATCGAATCAAAGAAATTCGCCTTTTATATATTTAGTATGAAACTGCGTCCATTAGCGACGAGCCGCGGCGCGCCGAATCAAGTCGCTCGCGCGCATTGCTCGACAGGCGAATTTCTTAGCCGATGCGTTTCGATTCGACTCGGCCCGCCTCAGTCGACGCGTGGAAGCGGACAAGCAAGTCTAGCAAATGTTCAAATTTTTCGTAGGATATACGAAAATATTGAAAAAAATTGACAGGGTCCTTTTTCAAGTCTGGATAAAGATGGTGAAATTCGCCATAGAGATTTATTTTCATATTAATGTCGTGTACCCATTATTTTGGAGCACGCCGTTTCTCTTTTCTCCTGTTCTCCTCTTTTTCATCAAAAGGTATTTGAAATAAATACATTTCTTCATCCGAGCCGTCCATCGTGCAAAAATAACCTACTTCGTTGAAGAGTTGCGATGAATGAACAATTCGATTCGATTTGTCTGAGATGGACGCACGAAGAATAAATGCGACTCGACTCGATTAGGACGCGTTTCGGCTGTAGTTGACGCCAAGCTTAAGAATATCGGAAAAATGTCTGTTGTGAAACAAGCCCAATCCACCATATTTAACATGGAAAGTTAAGAAAATAGGATGGAGCTCGAACTTTGTCTAAAATATCAACTGGAATAGGAATAATGCAAAACCAATCGTGATAAAGGAGAAACTTTGGAATAATACGCACACGTCTGATTACGTATTTACAAACAATTTTGGATGTTACGTATCGTTCGTGGAATAATAATTGCGTTGTTATTTGAGTTAACTGATTTGAAAAGTAGGTTTTTGGGTTTGCTATTGTGAATACGTAAACATGAAACGTTGAATGATATGAGGCTACATAGGTACCTACTGTGCATAATGAATAATGCTATCGGAACAAATTAATTAAAAAGATATTTAAAGCATACTGTTTTGAATACCTAAGCTCTGACTTCATTATAAGTTGTTGTAAAAACAAAGGCAACTTACAAAAAATAGGTATCTAAGAATAGTCTGCACAGAATGTATGTTAATTAAATTCATCGCATTTCATTTTATACACTAGTTGAAAGGTCCCTCGCAACCGTTATAACACTGTTTCTTATACCAGCGAAGTATTTGGCAATAATACGGATTTCAATTTCAGATAACGTTTGGAAATACTTGTAATTGTGTATAAAATGTATGGTTGGGACCATGTTTGGCAAAGGCACTATGGGCTGTAAAATTTCTATTCTGGGACTTTTTTCTTTATTTAAAAATTTTGTTCTCTACTCCGAATATTTCATACTACTAGATACAATGTGTGTTGTACTGGGAAAATCTGGCAAAAGCAGGGAGTTGTAACACGAAGTAGTACCTACAATATAGTAAAAATGGCGTTTAGAGCATTTCATAAACAATAACATAAGGCTCTTAGACTAAAATCAGCGGAATAACTGCCAGACTAAGGGCTAATTCTCCAATCATCAGATAACTTTTATCTGAGGAAAAAATATGGCGGCTTGACATATTTTCTACTAGAGGTCGCCAGTGGCTCCGCCCGCGTGGATGTCGTTTATCACGTATTCCGCGTTTTTCTCTACTATACCTAATATGCATGTATTATACATATAAACCTTCTTCTTGAATCACCCTATCTATTAAAAAAAACCGTACCTATCGAAATCCGTTGCGGAGTTTTAAAGATCTAAGCATACATAGGGACAGACAGACTGTGTGAAGCGACTTTGTTATACTATGTAGTGATACAAAAGCTATCAAACAGCCATATTTATTCCTCAGATAAAAGTTATTGGATGATTGAAAAATCGGCCCATAAATAGCGTAGACTGGTGAAGAAACCAACATCATCGGTGTATAGAAATTAGACTTAGTTCGCAATATAGGAACATCTCGCGAATTAATGTGGTTCCAAGCCATCCTCCAATAACTTTTTGTAATAATGGCCGCCTGCATAATCTTAACGATTTTATGACCACGATATAAGACGTCTCAAATGCTTTTGGTGACTACCCCGGCCATGTCTTGATAATACTTTAAATAAATTGACCAATTTAAAACTTTTTCGGTTAATTTTAATTTATTTACTGTCCCTACTTCAAAAAATGATCCATCTACCTGTTTTTGTATTATAACTTTCGTAAGACATTCATTTTTATGATTAGTTACGGTTTACTCACGTTCATTTTGTGTACTAGTTGGGCAATCCCGAAAAATGCACGTGAATGAACCGTAATTAATCATAGTTATCAACCTGCATTTGATTTTTCAATAACTAGCTGTACCTGTGTATGCGTTGCAATGCCACGTAAAGAAAAAAAGTGTTTAGTGTTAACCATTTCCCTGTCCCTGAATCACATATGAACATCTGCATTGTTTAACTATTGTGTCTGCTATCTGGACAGTGAAGTTGTTAAAATCTGTTTTATTGAAGTGCTTTTGGATACACAATATTTTTGATTTGAGGGGACCCGAATTTACCGTACCGACGGGACGAACATCAAATGTTTGACAGCTAGGAACAGTTTGTATGGGAAAATAAAATTGTTTGTTTTTACTATTTTCCTCGCAACTTTTTCATATTTTCTCACCACTTGAACCTTCCCTAGACCTCCACAAATATTTCAAAACCAAAATTAGCCAAATCGGTCCAGTCGTTCTCGAGTTTTAGCGAGACTAACGAACAGCAATTCATTTTTATACAGCGTGTCCCAGAAAGTAGTGTCAAGCGGAAGTCCAGAGGTAGAACATCCTTTGAGGTACCCAAATCACCCCCATGTATGTTCCGCGATTTTTTGTAGTTTTCGAGTTATGAATGTTTTTCATGTTTTTTAATCAAACTCTGACTATAACGACATTTTTGATCATAGTGACGTAAATAGTTGAGATATACAAGTAATTTTTTTTCTAAATTAGCTGATCAGTGACCCTTTAGAATGCATAAACATTTGTCACCATAGATGTAAAGAATGCGTTACAAAAAAATATTGAATTCTCATAAAGTTTAAATCCTGCATGTTTCCTACATCTTTGTGGGTGATTTAAAAATATAGGGACATTTATTTTTAAATCACCCACAAAGATGAAGGAAACATGCAGGATTTTAACTTTATGAGAATTCAATATTTTTTTGTAACGCATTCGTTACATCTATGGTTACAAACGTTTATGCATTCGAAAGGGTCACTGATCAGCTAATTTAGAAAAAAAATTACATGTATATCTCAACTATTTACGTCACTATGATCAAAAATGTCGTTATAGTCAGAGTTTGATTAAAAAACATGAAAAACATTCATAATCTCGAAAACTACAAAAAATCGCGGAACATACATGGAGGTGATTTGGGTACCTCAAAGGATGTTCTACCTTTGGACTTCCGCTTGACACTACTTTCTGGGACACGCTGTATATAAAGATAATATGTAGTTATGGTATGTAGTGGTAATAAAAAGTTTGACTGAAACACGACAGAATATCAAAGATGTGGCTTGAAACTTGGAAGTTATACCGTAGGTGAATTCTCAATATTTACACGAGTTTGTTGGAGAATTTATGTTTATAAGACACACAGTTACATTAAAGGCTACATCATAGGTTACATTAAAGGCAGAAGAGACAGAATAAAGTTAATAAACGCTTTGATACGTACTCATTGCAACTTTCACATGAGAGCTACATATAATAAAAAAGATAGTAGGTCAATATAAGGCCACCCGCCACAGCTACACGTGGCCGGTACAAACAGCTTCATTAAATTTCGAGTGGCCGCCACAGGTCACACGTGTGCTGCTGCGACAAACGTATAGAAAAGTTTGTCCGCAATTTATGGCGAGTGGCCCATGTGCCACCCTAAACATCACGTAGGAAACCAACCAAAACAATCTTGAGGCACCCTGTCAGGAAAACATTATAAGGAATCAGAGAAAGGGATTCAATAGAAATACTATTGACAAATATTGCAACATTCCTATTGAATCTGGCGGAATACTTGAAAATATCAATAACAGTCTCATGCTACGTTATAAAGGCATTACACCATTATAGGGTTGTAACGAGAAGTATAAAAAAATACTTGCAGCAACAAAGTTTTCATTCTGAGGCTCGAGTTGCTTTAAATATTTAAGTGAAAAAGAGAAAGCAAAATAAAGGGGTCCAGCGTAAATTGCAGAATCTCATGCAAGTTAATTAGAACCTGTTGTTTTCAACGTACATTCACCCGTATGAGAGTCACAAACAATTTAAATGTAGCTAGGCGCTTTATCCTAAGTAAGAATGGAAGTTTCTAGAAAAACCATATCTGTAGCGAATCCACTTTAGACATTTTCTCTGAACACGCTCGATACAATGTACTGCGTATAATAATATTATTGAACAGTATTCCAATACATTTCTAAGTAGAACGTTATAAAAGAAACCCGAGCTTTCGGGCTGTTTAAAGCATTTTATGGAACTTACTTTAAAACCAAAGAGGTTCGTATTTTTGTTCGACTTTTTGTTATAATAAAGAGTAATATCATGTTTTTATAAAAAGCAAAGTTCTTTTTTTGTCCTAACTACTACATATTTTTATTGCTACATAAATGTTTCATTTATTGTCCCGTGGTATCGGCGTATACAGGTTGTTAACGAATTCGTGTAATTCCTTCGAACCGCGTCACCTACTGGTGACACTGATTGACTCTGCATGGGAGAATTTCAGTATCAACAAAAAATATTTTAAAAATTAAACACTGTGTTCTTTATTTGGGTTAATTTAGCGCCCCGAGTTAACTGACTGCGCGGAGCAATATCGCGCTAGAAATGCCCGTGTCGCCGTGTTTTCATTAATGTATACGTGGCATCGAAAGTTTCTATCACAAAAAGCACTTTTTTGCAAAATTTATTTGCTTATTTTTTATTGAAACCTTAGGACGTGGTTTCGTTACGTTCCAAAACACAAATAGCCGACGTTGGCCTTACAGCTGCTAGGCTAAAGTGGAGCTGGGCTGGTCATGTCTGCCGCATGTCGGAGCAGCAATGGGCTAAAATAACCACTAAGTGGATCCCAACTGGCAGAAAACGACCACGCGGCAGGCCCAGAAGAAGATGGCGGGATGAGCTGGACTAATTTTTAAAGGATTGGCCTACTGCCGCACTATACCTCGAAAGGTGGAAGGAGCGAAGGGAGGCCTTTGCCCTGCAGTGGGACAACATGGGCTCATAATAAAAATAATGACGTGGTTTAGGTACGACCACTTAAGCATACCACAAGAAAAAAGCTAATTCCCGATCGTAGTTAATCTATGCCAGTAATAGATCATGTGGTTTTAAGAAATTACACAAATTCGTTTACACTCTGCATAAGTCCACCGCAGCACACGGGCCTCCCAATGATCGCTGCAATAAACGAAAATGAGATATTGCCATAATCACCAGGCTTGGCTTACATATTGTTTCCGTGATCACAGTATGTTGTTAATTAGCAAAGAGGAGGTCACTACTGTCTATACTCTTAAGGCGCTTCCCCCACCGAAAGTGGCGCCACTTCAGAAAAAAAGCATTATTTCTGTCAACACACAAAATATTGAAATTTCGTACGTACAACATTTTAGTCAAGTGTTGTAGAAATTTTCGAACACCAAATATCAACACTAGAGTTTCTGGATTCGAAGTTTTAGCGATAAGTACCAAAAACGGCCGTTTTTAGCATTAATTCAAAAACTTCTAATCTAGGATGTCAAGTGTTGTTTTTTGGTGTTCGAAAATTTCAACAACACTTGACTAAAATGTTGTACGTACGAAATTTCAATATGTTGACAGAAATAATGCTTTTTTTTCTGAAGTGGCCCCACTTTCGGTGGGGGAAACGCCTTAACAGAATCCCTCAGTCGCCTAATACAGTAGTGACCTGTATGTAGGCTAATCCGGTTTATTTTTTGTAGTAGGAGACATGCATGAGTCTTGCAGGTTTCATTAACCGTACAGATTCGGTTTAAGAAAATTTTCAAAATTTTTGTTATAAAGTTTACACCTCATTCCACCCGGCACCCGACCAGCACCGCCTCGCCTCGTGCGGTTCGTATTCTTTATGTGAATTTGTATGGATGTGCGCTCGCTACATCAACTCCGGAACGTCACCGGATCGCCTCGGGCGTATGCCGTCCACGCGCGGACGACGAGTTGACCACTCGGTGACAACTCGCTGCTCGCATGCTTGCCTTGAGTAAGCCGCGCGCTGCCATCGAGAAGACCGCGCGCGGACCGCGAGTGGTACACGCGAGGACAATGCGTCAGCGATGCGCCGCTGGACCCACCCGTCATTTTCAGCCCTTCTTTCTAACATGTCGGACGTATGGTTTTTGCGTTCAAAATTAATAAAGAAAGACTTGTCGAGAAGTTCAAAAATATATGTCAAATTTTGGTAAAATTTTACATAACCAAAAACACGTGTAGACCTGGTGCCAATTGCTGACAGACTACTCGGAAATTCGTGGGCCCCGCGATTTCCACTCGTTGACTACATGAGGTCCACTGGTTGACCACGTGATGTCCACTCGGTGACCGCGCGAGGTCCTCTGGTTTCTGGTTTCTGGTCTTCTGGTCTCTGGTGGGACCACGCGACGTAAGTAATTACGCGGCGTCCACCGGTGGACCACCTGCTGACAACGAGTGGACGCCGAGCCATGAGGCGGTGCGGGTCGGGTGCCGGGTGGTTCTAATGAGCTGTAACCTTAATTCTGCAGGGCAATTGCGCAACGTAACCAACACCAATTATGACAGTTCATATGTCAAAAACAATATTCATTGCGTGGTACATAGTTTTGGAGAAATCGGAATGTTAATTCATACGTTGCTATGGAAATTGTTGACCTGTCAAAATCATAGCAATAGCGATTACGAGTGTCTTGCGCAATAAGAATGCTGGTTTTAATGTATTTTTTTGATAACGAAAACAAAACCGTAATGATTTTGTTTTTGTTGTCAAACAATTTTACAGCGTTTGTAAACAAGAACTGTACTAGTAAAGAAAATAAATTGGGTTTCCCGCTTAAAAAAAAACATGAATTAGCCTACTGTTCTTAACCGGGAACCACAAAACCTACAACTATACCTATTCGCATCGTCATCATCATCATTCAGCCGAAAGACGTCCATCGCGAGACTTAGGCCTCCCCTAAGAGCGATTACGTACTGCATCCGATCCGAATCTGTGAAAATACGGATAAAAAAAACTCGGACTAAATTCGGATATTACTTTACGCACTGCATCCGATCCGAATCCGTGAAAATACCGATCTAGAGTAAAAATCTCGGACCGAATTCGGATGTTGCTTACGCACTATTCCGATCTCTGATTCAAATCCAAGCATGTCAGGCATCTTTGGCATATCCATTTGGCGTCCGATTTGAATCCGAGGTGATGCGAAAGCTTTCATACAAACAATACTACGGCTACTTCGGTCCGTCAAAATTTCTTCCGAATTGGAGACTCACGGATGACGGATGGAAATCGGATGACGGATGCCGGATGTAGTGCGTAAACTACCATACAAATAGTTCAATGGCTACTTCGGAAAGTATTTTCACGGATTCGGATCGGATGCAGTGCGTAACCGCTGTAAGGGTGCTTGTACACCAGAGATGCGCTATGCAACGTTGCTATGGATGCGTTTGATATCTACCAATCATATTCATTGGTCCACTTAGCATAGCACTGGTGGAAACTGATTCAACTAAGCTACGTTTTTTATGGAAGGATGCGTGCTGTGGATGCGTGCTATGAATGGTCGCGAGTGGTGTAGCTATTTGCAGAGCAGTGTACCTACAGGCACATAAAGCACATCTTACTCGTTCGTACCTTAGCTTTTACATTCTCGCAGCATAGCTGCATAGCACATCTCTGGTGGAAAGGCACCCTAGGTATCGCCACATCGACCGGTCCTGCAATTTAAGTAAATTACCTATTCGCATTGTTTAAATAAAATAGTAAAACAATGTGTGTTTGTACTCTCGCGAAAGATAGGTCGTTTACCTTATGATGATGTTTCTTAGTTAGCTTATTAACTATAAGTACTATGCAAGTGAACTCCAGAGCCATCTTAATAATTTCAGAGTGTCTCTTTATCCTTATAAGTACTTTCAACCTTCATAGTTTCTAATTATTAATATGAATTACTTAGGGTATGCATCAGCTTAACAGAGTGCTTAGAACTGCATGCGATGAAAACATTAATACAAACTACATAGTTATACAGCATGTTAACTAACGAAAGGCGTTCTCGTTAACCAGCAATACTATAGCGTCCGCACATACAAAAAAAAAAATATTCCCAAACAAAATCAAAAATAAAACACAAAGGATAAAAATTGATACGTAAAAGCAAAGACTAAAAAGTGGTTTTATTCTCTTTGCGTAAAAGCAACGCTTACTGTACGTACATGCGCACTTGTCTATCAGTGTGGAAAACACAGCGACATCGCATTTAACCTATCTACGCTACTATTTTGGTTCTAAACTGGCCGTTCCGAATTGTTTATCATTATTTTTGCTTATTTTTATTTTAATCTATTAATGATGTGGATTAACAGATTTAGCGGAACGCCCTCTGTTATTTTACGTACTATACAGGCTGGGTCAAAAATCGTGGATCAAACGAAACAGGGCAATAGTTAGGGTAATTTGCAGCATTTTATGGTAGTACATTTTTTTTACAATAAGTTTCTATGTTACAAATATGTTTTCGTGAGGCTTAGTTAAGAGATTTGAAAAAGTGCCAATACTCATAGATCATGACACCCACTGTCATAAAAGCACTTTCAAGCAACTAAACACCATTTATTGTTTTAAAATATTACTCTAATTACCTATTCATTACAAAATTTGGTATTTTCTTAAAAAACTCAAATTGTCATAACTTTTAAGGAGATCAAGTTAGGGCTCTGCCACTAAGATATTTTCCACTGCAAATAACCCCAACTATTGCCCTATTTCATTTGATCCACGATTTTTGACCCATCCATGTGGCATACAACTCAATAAATACTGATTCAAGAAGCCCCAGTCTTTAACTAAGTAGCATACGTCGACTGAATCACAGTAATTTACTTAATGCACTTACATTAGAAGAGCCCAAAGTGTTTGAACTATAATGTACACAAGATGCATTTCTCTCGGAAACAACTAAACGTTCCCTAACAATTTTGAAGTTTCCTCAATCCGAAATGAAACGATAAAGCTTTCCAGGTAAGATAGGTGATTAGATTAGGTGCGGAGCGAACGAACACATAAGATGTAATGACATTAGCCGAAAGCTCCACCCCACTTAGCACTTATCCGGTTTCGATTCTTGAATGAGTTTCATCTAGCTACATTTTACCACTTCCTCGTTGCACACATGCTGCTGAATTTCCCAATTAATGTTTATTATCTTTAACATCACTAAAAGGTGTTTTTATACAGAGTGTCTCTGGAAGTATGGATCAAATCAAATAGGTGCATGGGCAAGGTCATTTCAAAACTTGTAGTAGTAAAACTTGAGTACAATTTTTGCAAGACCAAAAAGCCTTTGCAGTAAATGTTTTTTCTTATTGAACACATGTTTTCTAGCTGCGTAAAAGTATTACCACAAGAAAGACCTACTGTTCGGCAAAGTCCTGAAAAAAAAAGATAGCTCTGATAGTTTTTTTTTTATTTTTTTCTATGTGATTTGATTGAAAAAATACAATAATTGGTCATAACTTTTGAACCGAAAAAAATTGCACCGACATTCTCAGGGTTAAAAAGTTTGGAAATGACAATACCCACGCTCCTATTCGATTTCATCCATACTTCCAGGGACACCCTGTATATAAACTGCATCATTGGTGTAATGGCGGCAAGTGCTACTGTCGAGCGTGAATTTCTAGGTACGTCATTCGTGTTATTGATGTATTTGTTGTGAAATTCTCAGTAGCAGTCTAAAGTACAGAATTGTGCCCGGTAACTGGTAATAAGGCTTAAAACGCACTAGCGGCCAGCCGCATATCGATTTTTACACGAAACCGCATGGTCTCAACGCACTGATTTCCAGCCAGCCGTCGTGCGCCAGTGCGTTGATATCATGCGGTTTCATGTAAAAATCGATGTGCGGCCAGCCGCAAGCGGCACGCCGCATGCGGCTGGCCGCTAGTGCGTTTTAAGCCTAAGACTCGCCCCCTATGACGCAGAATTCATGGAATAATAATACAACTCCGCCAAGTATACTCTTCCTGCGATGGCCTCGTCTACGTTACACCAATAACAACAATTTTGACAACAGAAAGCTTATAGTCAGTAGCTATGACGTAGATGAGGTCAGTCATGTGATCTAGCTGTTACCGTTTGTAACACCATGATAGAATATCACTGAACCGATATCGAAGAAATATTGTCTGTCTAGTCCTAAGGCGAAACCAGGCGTAACACTATATTGTTAAAATATAGAACTGTTGCCATAGATACTGATCTAAGAAAAGCATAGAATATACAAGAAGCTGTTAGTCATCCGGCACATATCGTAAAAGCCGGCTCAAGGAAAGGGTTACGACTGTAATAGCAATAACAATTCTCCTAGTCGTATTCCGCTGAAGCGACGCGGCGTAGACGGCGACACCTATAATCATTTTCCTTGATGAGCTGACTTGACTCGCGAAACCAAACTTTGTTTTGGCATCTTCAATCGAGTCTCATTCTAGTGAAGAGGGAATTTACTATGATCCATACTAGCGATGGGCGATTATTACTAAAACTAATCGACTTAGTCGATTGTTCAGTCCAGTCGATAAAAGTCGATAACAATTGATGTTAGTAGATTGTTATTGACTAACGGCGCGCAGCAGGCGACAATCACTGATACGGTTACCGTATCAACTTTAACTACTAATTTGTATTGAATTGTGGCGCAGCGCACGTAATTACTAAGAGGTGGTGCGTGCGCTGCCGCTGCGCCACAATTCAATAGTTAAAAGTCGGTGCGCCACTACTAACAAGTACAACTGCAGTTATTATGCGATTGGCGCTAATAGATTATTTAATGTCCTCTACTGTCTCAGTTTACATTTAGTAGTTCGTCGATTGTTATTCGAATAATTATGGTGAGGAACTACTAAATTGACTATCGAATGCGCAACAGTACAATTTTCGATTATGTCGATTGTTTTTTTTTGCAACAATCGCCCTTCGCTAGTCCATACTGAAATTTTTAAAGTATGTCCTAGAACCGCGTACAGGAGCCCAATTCTCCTTAAAGAAATCTTGATAAATCGCAACCAAACCAGGGCTGAACCGTTCATTCAGACAGTTTTCAATTTCATAAGCTGTGAAATTGTTTGACACAAAAAACAAAACCAATAATTTTGACAGTTTTTGTAAACAAAAACTGACTGACGGTTGTGGTTCGTTTGCGTTTGGCAACAATTTTGATAGTCGAATTGGCGCCCAGGGGGGTTACTATGATCTGTTACAGCAGGATTGTTTTAATATTATTACGAGAGTGCGAAAGTGACAGCGCTAGACAGCTCTCTAGCGCCATCTCTTACCCACTCTCGTAATAATATTAAAACAATCCTGCTGTAACAGATCATGGTAACCCCCCAGAGCATGTGCATTAAAACATGCAAGTATATATATATTTCAAATACATTTTAATGTGTTCACAAACACAGTATTGTTTTACTGTTGCTTTACACATAATCAGATTATGTGTAAAGAATCTGTTCGTGACGACGCGTCACCAAAACGTTTAAAGTGAACGAACAATATTGCAAAGTGATGAGTTTGTAAAATCAGTGTTATCAGACGATATTTAGTAAATTTTACGCTGTTAATTACGCTGTTAAAACGTAGTAGGTTCAGTTAATGTTTATAATTTTTATTAATTGACATCTCTAACAAGATACAAAAAAACGGACCCTAGGAGCTCTAATCCCAAAAAAAGCCAAAAAATAAAGGATTTTAAAAAAATATCTTTAAAATCCAATAACTCTATAACGGTTAAGTTTCGGATACCATATTAGGGAATCAAATCCATCAAAAATTACCTGAAAAATAACGTCCTTTAATATTCAGTACGACTTTCCCTGTAAGCCTGTATATTGGGAAACTAATATAGAAACAACCTCTTAAGTTTTTATCAAAGTCAACTAGTGTTTTCATTTCGCATCCTCAAACCCCAGTCTTCAAGTGCTAAGTGCATCTGAACCCATCAAGTGCAGGACGTCAGCGGCTCGCGCTATTAAGAGTCCGCCCGCCCGGTACATAATCTGTACGCGTACTGTACTATTGTAAATAATCTGTACGTGGCTTTAGAAACTCTTTGTGCAAAGCTATAGAAATTATTTACGCATGATCTTAATCACACAAAAACAGTATCGATCAAACAAAAGCTTTGATTTATAATTCTATTAACATAACCTAGCAAAATACGAGTATCACAACAGTGCGCAATGATTTTCAACTAATTACTCCGCTCGTGTCACGCTATTGACATGTCAATTACTTTTGATTGAAATCGTTGACGTTTAATTAATTTTTTAGGTTTAGAGGCGCGATTGTTTTGTTTTGCGGTTTAATTGAACAGGGGCGTAATTCTCCTAAAATAAATTGTTGCCAAACGCAATCGAACCACAACCGTCAGTCAGTTTTTGTTTTCGAAAACATTCAAAATGATTGATTTTGTTTTTTGTGTCAAACAATTTGATAGCTTTTGAAATTGAGAACTGTCTGAATGAACGGTTCGGCCTTGGTTCGGTTATGATTTATTTATCAAGATTAATTTTAGGAGAATTAGACCCCTTCCTTATACGTAGATTCACATAGGCACTCTGGTGCAATCATACAAATAATTGTATTTCAGACGTTCATTCCCGAGAAAAATTATTTGGATAGCTGAATCACATTAATAAAACATATTAAAATGTGTAACAAATAAAGAAAACCACACAACATCGGAACGTTGTTTGACACATCACTTTCCAAAAGCTACACTGAACTATGATCGGTAAAGCCATGAATACATGTAACATTACCATCTCTCAAAGCTGTATCCCTGTCATAAGTAAGTGCTATGCATTAGTTGGTATAAAATAATGCTGGTTGCATAAACCTGAATATTATTAATGCGCATAATATCGCGGCGCACACTCAGCTCTGTCTCTTATTACCGCCGGATATTGTTGCCAAAATTTTGCATTTTATTCATATACAGTAATGTATTAGTACATTTCTGTGGAGCGAATGTCGTGCCTATGTGTTTTATTGTGAAAAATTGTTTTGGAGTGTTTAAGTGTAAAATTCTGGTACAATTCCGTCTAATAATGGAGTACACACCAAGCTCTACAATTCCAGAATAAGCTGACCTCTCATTGTACGGAAAGCCTCTGCAATGCGAGTTCAAAGGTGAACGCACACTTATCCGACCCGAACGCATCGAACGAAACGAATTTTATACCGCGTTTACATTCAGCCCTTTCCGTTGCCGCTTGCCCTGCCGTACATATTTCCTCAAATATTGCTGTGGCAACGTCAACGGAAATGAGTGTTTACATTGCCGCTTCATATGTATTTTCAATTCGACTCTGGACAATGGATAACGTGGAAATTCTCGCAGCGTCGGCTCTCTGCCTTTTAAGTTTAATTACTTACCTAAATGTTTAAAAAAAATTGAATTCAAAAGAGACGTCGTCGTCAGTGGAGATGGTGGATGATAGCAATTCATCGTAATAGAACAATGTAGCAATTTTTTTAAAGATATTAATAGCTTTTGAACCTTCTATGACATGCGTAGTGGCATAATATTAACAATGTAGTTTTTTTTCAGAAGTAGTTTGAAGAAATTCTTCAAAGATATGACTTGCGAGGAAACCGGATAGTTTTCAAACTTTTGCAGGATGTCGCAAACAGATTTCGAATTTGCTGCCGCTCGACTTTTTTTTTAAATAACTATCCTTTGCCCCACTCTTAAGATTTCTCTTGTATCGTGGGTGCGTTTACAGACACAAATCTCACATACACAAACGTCCAGACCCGAAACAACCATCTGTAGGCCTTACAAATTTTTGTTTCTTGTTGGAATCGAACCCACGACTCGTAGCGCAATAGCCAGTCGCTTAGCCACTGCACCAAACGTGTCATTGCTGCTCTTTGATGTCCGCAAGAAAAACCGCCAAATGGGGGATAGCCGGGCAATGCGAACGGCAACGTCAAAGGCAATGGAAATGACCCGTTTACATTCTCGCGTTTCGCAGTTTATTCCCCACTAGCTTCTGCCCGCGACTTCGTACGCGGATCCTGTTGCTTATGCCAACGACAACGGGGTCATCAAAATCGAAGATCTGAAACGTCTGATGTCTCTAGAGACCTAGAAGCAGATGCGTAGATACGCTGAGAACTCAAGTGCAATTCTTTATCCGTGAACATCTCCGACTCGCGAGACAATACGTGACGTTCACGATCAGCGGTCAGTCGCGCATCACGTTCCCCACTTGTCTCTAGAGACCTAGAAGTCAATGCGTAGATACGCTTGGAACTCAAGCGTAATTCTCTATCCGTGAACGTCTCCGACTCGCGAGACAATGTGTGACGTTCACGATCAGCGGTCAGTCACGCATCACATTCCCCACTTGTCTCTAGAGACCTAGAAGTCGATGCGTAGATACGCTTGGAACTCAAGCGCAATTCTCTATCCGTGAACGTAGTTTTAACGTAGTTCCCGACTCGCGAGACAATGTGTGACGTTCACGATCAGCGGTCAGTCGCGCATCACGTTCCCCACTTGTCTCTAGAGACCTAGAAGTCGATGCGTAGATACGCTTGGAACTCAAGCGCAATTCTCTATCCGTGAACGTCCCCGACTCGCGAGACAATGCGTGACGTTCACGATCAGCGGTCAGTCGCGCATCACGTTCCCCACTTGTCTCTAGAAACCTAGAAGTCGATGCGTAGATACGCTTGGAACTCAAGCGTATTTCTCTATCCGTGAACGTCTCCGACTCGCGAGACAGTGCGTGATGTTCACGATCAGCGGTCAGTCGCGCATCATGTTCCCCACTTGTCTCTAGAGACCTAGAAGTCGATGCGTAGATATGCTTGGAACTCAAGCGCAACTCTCTATCCGTGAACGTCTCCGACTCGCGAGACAATGCGTGACGTTCACGATCAGCGGTCAGTCGCACATCACGTTCCCCACTTGTCTCTAGAGACCTAGAAGTCGATGCGTAGATACACTTGGAACTCAAGCGTATTTCTCTATCCGTGAACGTCTCCGACTCGCGAGACAATGCATGACTTTCACGATCAGCGGTCAGTCGCGCATCACGCTCTCCACTTGTCTCTAGAGACCTAGAAGTCGATGCGTAGATACGCTTGGAATTCAAGCGTAATTCTCTATTCGTGAACGTCTCCGATTCGCAAGACAATGCATGACTTGCACAATCAGCGGTCAGTCGCGCATCACGTTCCCCACTTGTCTCTAGAGACCTAGAAGTCGATGCGTAGATACGCTTGGAACTCAAGCGCAACTCTCTCTCCGTGAACGTCTCCGACTCGCAAGACAATGCATGACTTGCACGATCAGCGGTCAGTCGCGCATCACGTTCCACACTTGTCTCTAGAGACCTCGAAATCGATGTGTATATACGCTGAGAACTCAAACGTAATTCTCCATCCGTGAATATCTCCCACTCGCGAGACAATGCGTGACGTTCACGATCAGCGGTCAGTCGCGCATCATATTCTTCACTGGTCTATAGAGACCTGGATGTAGATGCGTAAATACGCTGAGAACGCAGGCGTGCTTCGCGATCCGAAGAGGTTTCCACGGAGCGAGTTGCAGCCTGATGTTCTCGAACAGCATCAAGTCTCTCCGGACGCTCTTCGGTACATTCTTGGGAGCTTATGATCCTCAATCTTTTAGCTCCTTTGGAACATTGGGAAAGATTTGACCTCTTTCTAGGCATGGTTATAGTTTTATTGTGAAGATACCTGATCAATTAAAATCTAAGTGACTGCTCCGCTGCGTTACCTTATAGGCTACCGTGTCACGAAGATAAATGGAAAAGGAAATTAAACACTCAAATAAAATAAGCCCGAAGACATATTTATTCGATTAAATAAAAAAAAAATGGGAGTTTTGGCCAGTAGAGTCAAATTTTCAATGATATACCATCGTCATCGAAAATCAGTCCTAAACTGTTACCGCCTTCACCGCGTGGAGGTACTCCCAGCTTATGTTATTTCATAATTATACAGTGAAATTAGTGATAGCTTTTATTTCCACATCAGATGTTTCTGATCTTCGATTTTTATAAGTCAATAGGAAATGCCCATCAGACCGAACAACTTTTGCTAAAACGTCATTCCTATATGTGTTATGGTGTAGCTGGGCTCTTGGAGTTGCACAACAGGTGTTCCAGATCTTCGATTTTTATAAATCAACAGAGAGTGCTCATCAGATTAAACAACTTTTGCTAAAACGTCATTCCTATATAAGTTATAGTGTAGCTGGGCGCTTGGAATTCCACAACAGGTGTTCCATATCTTCAATTTTTATACGTCAACAGAGAGTGCTCATCAGGCTGAACAACTCTTGCTAAGACGTCATTCCTATATATGTTATAGTGTAGCTGGGCTCGTGGAGTTCCACATCAGGTGTTCCAAATCTTCAAATTTATTCTCTCAACAGAAAATGCTCATCACGTGGAACAATTTTTGCTATGGTACTATTTTTGTATCTCTTATAATTTAGCTGGTCTGTTGCGGTTCTGCATCAGGTGTTCAAGTTGCCAAGATAAATTATAGCCTATATGTTGCCCAGACTTAAGGACTATGCAACAAAAAAAAATCATTCAATTCCGTCCAGTAGTTTCGAAGATTAGCGTGTACAAACAAACAGACACACAGACAAACAGACAGTTTTTTTTTTTTGGATTCGTGCTCTATTACTGTTTCTAAACCCCCCTCATTTTTTTAAATATATTTAATGTACAGACACAGTTTTTTTACTGTTTCATTATGATATGTATAGAAGATATTGATTATTTGCATATCTTTTGATTGCGTGAACCGATTGCGATGAAACAAAAAAAATAATTTACTTTGAGATAAGCACAATATTTGTTTATAAAAGTCAACAGCATTGGGTCAGCTCTTTTTACGTGATGCTTGTATAAACATGCAAACATATGTTTAATCTTTACTTCCCTAGATGGCGTTGGCGTCGAATTAGATCGCGCTATGGTTTCGTTACCGTGCGATTTATAAGTTCTAGACGAAATATTCTCAGTTACTCCTGAAACACTATTTTATTATATGTATAGATGTATAGATGTCCCTGCTCGTTGCCGCGGCAATGGGCTGAATGTAAACGCGGTATTAGAATTCTGTGTATGAAATCTTATGGAACCTTGCACACTTGCCCGCGTCGAATCGTCCGAATCTGGAAGAACCCCATAAATCCTAGATGAATTCGGATGACGTCATCAGATTCGGCGCGGCTTATGCGGTCGACTCGATCGATGCGCTCGCTCATTCATCTTCCATTAATAAAGCACTGATAATAGAGTAATAACAGTGCGACAGGCGTAAAGGAAATAGAAACGATTTCTTCGGCGTGGTCGATTCTTTCGGCGCGATTGATTCTTTCGGTGCGGATATGTGTGCGAGGCCTCCTTGACTTCGATTTGTTCGACGCGTTCGGCTCGGATAAGTGTGCGTTCACCTCAAGGGAGCTAATAACGCCGCGTTTGTTGAAACATATTTCGTTTCATAATCGTAATCATAACTGCAAGTAGATTGAACACGCAGTCGCAACTGTAAACTATGCAACTGCCAAATGTAAGTGGAAGGCAATTAGAATGTAGTCAATGCAACTTGATGACTACTGCCGACTTGCAGTTGCAGACGGATGTACAGGGGAGAGGCAAACCTCGCGCCCCAGCCGCTGCAACAAAAAGAGACGCCCCGGGCGTCGGGAGTCGCAGGGCGATTCCCGGCCACTGTAGGCGCGGGCCTGCGGACGGCGAGCGTTGGGTGGCTCGCCATCCGATCAGAACCAGGCCCGGGTCGACGGCGCGTTGTGTTCCACGTGCGCCTCAAAGAGGTGTCAGTGTAGTTGATGGGGCCCGCTAGGGCCAGCACAAAGAGTTACCGCGGCCCTGGAACGCAAAGGGCATTAGGAGGAACACGGATGGGTTTTAATCAGCAAGAGTCTGACACTCTCTTCCGCTCCCCCCAGAGTGCAAGGAGTCATATGATGATTTCCCATCCATAAAAAAAACGGATGTTACAGCCCGCTTGTAGTGATGATTACGAATGTGAAACAAAATAAGTTTCACCAAATGCGGCGTTATTAGCCCTCCAGGGCGCTAAGTGTGACGTTTTTCACTCACGTTCGATTACGAGCGCATTAGAATTTTATATGGGAAAAAGTTATAGCGCCACCTGGTGGTCACTAGGAGAAACCTAATTTCCCATACATAATTCTAACGCGCTCGCAAACGAACGTGAGTCGAAAAAACTCACACTTACCACCCAGCTCATTCTATGGAGATTCGCACGGCTACATTGATATGTGCGTCATTCTGTGGTATTGTGCACTTGAAGTCAAAAGAATAATAATCTGCTTAAAATGCGTGAAAAGTATCCCAAAGCAACTATATAAATCTTACGGAATTTAATAGTCGAATCAACATCATTTACTCCTTCTACATTGTATTATTTGGAATCAGAAATGTTGCCGAGGTTCTCAAGAAATACATTCAGTAACAGACAGTTATGACAATAACTTTAGAATGGAAAATTCGCGGAATCAGTCCTAGGATCGCACCAGGGACGTAGGTATGTGCAGTCATTTGTTTCAGCAGAACACACGACTGCCGTCAAGATTCCACATAGTCGTGTGGTATTTCGTCGGAGTCATGTCACTATCAAATGTTTGCACCAGAACTAAAACTGTTATTAAAAAAAAAACTACCGTTTGGTTTTTCAAAAGTAGTAGCACTAAATGTGGCTCTATTTTCTTTTTCCAAATAAAGCATCATAATAATCACTCCATCATTTAAAAAAATACAGTCAAGATGATAATTTATTGGCAAACAAAATTATCGAAATATCAAACTTTGGAAAAATAAACCAGCAATGCTCACTGCTCATACAGGATTACCTACCTATATCTCTCGCCATCTATTGTGTCACCTCACTAACTTCTAAACAAAATATTACCCAAAAAACAATACGGAAATACACCAACAGCTAATTAGCGTAAAACTTGAGTAGACGGATAGTTAACCAACCCGGTGGCGTGCATATGCTCAAAGTTATTGCACAGTATCGGAACCAACTATGTGCAGAATTTTGTTCATGCGGAACCAGTGGACGTACAATGAACGCGATACGGCGCCGGTTTCGCAGGAAGCGCTGCCACTTCAGCGTAAACTGCGAATGCGACGTGAGCATTGATAACGACCACTCCTGCGCTCACTGTATTAAGAACTCCTTCAACAATAGCTTAACTATTTGTTATTCTGTTTGGTGCTTTAGTTAAAGTGTGCTGTTTATTATTTGCTTTGAGCTACTTAGGTTTTGTGTTAAATCAGTCATGAGAATAAGAATGTTTTTCGCATTTTCAGAGCAACGGCACACAGTTTTGGGTTCAACGACAGTCTCTAAGCATAATATATGAATTGTCAATCAAATAGTTTGTGTGAGTGCCTGTAAAGGACGAATGAATTCACCTTGTTTTTATTATTTTTATTTTCTATTTCTAAAACCTTTTAGACAAGAAACAATTTCGAACACCAAGCTTTCTCATTTGCGAGGTTTTGCAATAGAGAGGCGAACGCAATCAGTAAGCAGATGGCAGCACAACCGTAAGTACTTATCAAAATCAGAACGATTGAATTAACATTATCAATAATGTTATACACAAACACATTTCAACTTCAACCAATGAAATTGCTTTGGTAGCAGCGATGGTAGCGCCATTAGTTACCCAGTTCCAATCATTTGAAGGAAAAATAAAACAATTTGTGACCATCGTATGTTTTTTAAATTTGTCTTAAGTACATACAAATAAATACATAGTTGACAAAAGTAGTATACCGCACTATTCTACAGGATATTTTTTGAGATGGGATATTAAAAATAATGATAGCTATAGTTAATTAGTTAGTTACAATGTATGGAGAGTATCGTTTTTTTTTTCAAAAATGCTATTTCCTTTTATCTTTTACATAACATTCCTTTGCAAGATTCTTTCCTTATCAAAAACACTAACAATTGGTGTAAAAATGCAAGCTGTTTTTTTTTTTTGCATCAACTTTGATTTCGCTTAGTCGGATAAAAAACTTGCTTTTTCAAAAATCTAGAAATGAAGGTTTTGTATTCCCCAAACATGAGCTCACGACTCCTTTGATAACTTTTCTCTGTAAAGCTTTGGACTTGGCCCTCTAGTCCCATTTCAAAAACTCACCATATATTTCGTACCGTTGTACAAAAAACGATAGAGAGCATCAGTTTTGTAAAGAAAAACGAGTAAGCTTCTAGCTTCTATTGAATTTTGGTCGAAACTCAATTTCGCCGATTGACTAAACTGTATCTTTGTCTACAAACGGTATTCGTATCATTGACACAACAAAGCAGTTGACCGGTGCACTAACTATGATTGAATATTGATTTCACAGT
Source organism: Amphipyra tragopoginis (assembly GCA_905220435.1). Taxonomy (NCBI): domain Eukaryota; kingdom Metazoa; phylum Arthropoda; class Insecta; order Lepidoptera; family Noctuidae; genus Amphipyra; species Amphipyra tragopoginis. The sequence continues at coordinate 13,264,343 of HG991999.1, read as the reverse complement.
CCAAGCTTTTCGATATTATCAAGTGAGCCATCTAATGCTAGATACTATTACAAATGAAACCCACATACCTATACCTACTCCACTCGTAATGGCATATGGCACACGTCTAAAAAGCATTTTATCGAAACGCATGCAGTCACGTATTTCCTTAAAAGTATTGAATAGACATGTGCGTCCTCTGAGTATTTCTTTCGGGTACAAGAATATCCTTTCGCATTGCTTTAACCCGCTTTTTATATCTATTGGCATGACTTTCTTTTCACTATAATTTTGTTCATAGAATAACTATAAAATGTCAATTTAAATTAAATTTCAAATTTGGTTATGCGTTATTAATATCTATATGTACTGGGATGTGCACTCAATGTATTTCCGGGAAATAAATGTGGTTTGGCCAACTCTAACCACTAGTTATACTGCTGAAATCGAATAATTTTGTTTTACAAATAAACGAAACCAAACATAGACTATGTAGTGTACAGTGTAGTCTACACTGAAAATTTTGCACTGCTGGCCACTCCAAAATATTCGAATATAGAAAGTTACATTTAAAAAAAAAGAATAATCGAAAACGATGAATGTCAATGGCCTAATGGCCAAGAGCCTCTACCACACCTCATGGGGCCCTGATACAGAAAGCAGTACTCCTCGATACGATGTGTATTTTGAGGAGGTTCCTGTCTCTGGAGCCCTAACCACCGGTAGCTTGGACCCTACTCCCGATGCCGGTGGAGCTCTATTTTTAACGGACTTCAGAAAGTCTGAATGTTTTTTTTTGTACATTTGTTTTGCGATATCTCCGCAAATTATGAATGGATTTCGATTATTCTTTTTTAGTTTGGTAGGCCATACTTTGGAGCTGGTCTCATATAAATTTTATCGAAACTGAAACAGCGCTTTTTGAAAAAATCAACAAAAACAAAAATATAAACTTTGATGAAGTTTTGGTTTGTGGTTCCCTTCAACAAAAGTTTTGATGAGGACTTTCAATCTCTGTTTTAACTGTCATCACAGAAACATTAGCCAAGAACAAAGAAGATTGTATGTATTTGTAAGGAGCCGTCATGATAATTATACATTAATACCTATTCTTAAAAAACTACCTAGTTGTTGGAAAGATTACGCAACAGTGTCATTTAAATTTGTCTTCAGTGTTAAACCGTGTAATTTATGGCACTAAAACGTATTTAATAAATAACTTTAAATAAAAGTAAAAACCGACTTCAAAAAAAAACAAAAAAGAGTAAAATAATGACCATAATATAAAATTAACAGTTTCAGAAGTCGATGCAATTCTACACTGAAACAAATAAAAGCCAACGACTTCTGAAACTGTTAATTTTATATTATGGTAATTATTTTACTCCTTTTAGTTTTTCCTTGGAGTCGGTTTTAATTTTTTTTTAAAGTTTATTTTTTATGTGACTATGCAAGCCTCATAGGTACCTCCTAAATGTCAACATCAGAGAACCGCTATACATTTCCACCGGTACGGATCCCACAACAGAGGAATCAATATCGGGCCCAACCAACCTCCTCCAAAAAATGCCGCTTACAAATCCAATAATAATATTATGATATATTTATTTATTTATTTATTTAGGACAACCAACAAAGCATACACCAAAATTACATGACATAGTACTCATATTATTTTAACATTTTATAGTGTAGCCTTAATTAAAGGCTGCCACGGCATGCATTAAACATAGGAGTAGCAAATGTATTTAAAGAACAGATTTTACTTATTATGTACATGAATACAGTTAAATTATAGTTAATTACTGATAATTGTTATATAAATCTGACATACAAATATAAATGAATGAAAACTTACTAATTAATTAATTAGTGCTGGCTTGGATTGGTTCGATTAATTTAATAAGAAAAAGAATACAAATATTTTGAAAAACATTTTTTTTATGCGTGTGAAAAGGACAATAGAAACTACAATATTCCTTTTTCACTTTTATGTTATTGCCCTATGCAAGACAGACTTGACTTTATGTAAAGAGTAGGACATATCAATATCTACACTGGGTAAGCATGACAGGCGACTAAATTGAACCTGCATTCTGTTAATGGTGGAAAAATGACCCAGATTAGTTTTAAAGCCCTTGGCGCAAAGCAACCGATATCTAGACTTACGAGCAAGTTTGTAAGGCACACTTACATTTATCTGACTCAGTAACCGCGGACAATCAAAGAGATTGTTTATTGTTTTGTATAGGAACAGATGATCTAGGATCATACGGCGATTTTCCAGACTCATAAGTTTGAAATGTTTCAAACGTGAGCCTAGTTAGAGTTCTAGCCATGTTACAGTGATATGACAAGTGCCAAAGAAATCTTTTCTGCACTGATTCTAAACGACGTTTATGTATTTCGTAGAATGGAGTCCAAACTATGCTGCAATATTCTAAGCCTGATCTGACTATTGAGTTAAAGATTGCAATTTTAGTTGAGGCGCGCTTAAAATCTTTACAGTTACGCAGAATAAAACCCAGCATCTTAAACGCCTTAGTTAAATATGATAATAATGCAATCGTTTTCATGCTTATTGTGTGATTAGATGGTAAACATAAATTATACCTAGCATCAGCAATCAGCCTATTACCGTCCCAATGCTTGGCACGGCCTCTTCTCAGAATGAGAATGGTTTAGGCGCTAGTCCACCACGCTAATAGTAATAGTAAAATGTAAGAATCATATTAGATGCTTTTGCAATAAGATAAAAACCCATCAATTGCACTGGTAATGCAATTGACACCCACACATATAAGTTGCAATCAATTGCACTTAGAAAAATTTCAATTGCCGAATGTACTAAAATAAATTATCCATATGAATTTTGACTAAAAAATTCAAACAAGGATCGAGGACTGTCGCTAAATCACATCAAAATTTTCACACAAGCATTTAAAATATTAGCTGTACTTTTTATATCCAACGATTCCCGACAAAACACTTGTGAATGATCTTACAAGGTTGTCTTTCCTTTTCAAATACGGAACCCTAAAAATTAACATTTAGGTAAATCAATTCACATTTACACAAAGAAATTTGTACAGTTGAATAGTTATATAGAGCGATTTTAAACACGGTACACAATAAGCTACAAAGAGAAATGATCCGCATTCCGATCACTGCTCAGTGAACAAAATCCGTAATCCATGTAACAAAAACTAACAGCATATTGTGATATAAGTCCTTATCTGTGATCTAGTTGTGTGTTATTCAAGGCCGTTTTGAGGCAAAAGGATTTTACGATCCAACGGCCTACGTGGGGCGCCTACTAAAGAATAAAGACATACAGGATTTTGTACTATCCACATTACGCTAAATGAGAAGGGATGATACGACTACTTTCTGTAACTGACAAGATGAGGATCATCACATGATTTATTACTGCAAATGTTACCTACATAATGTTGTGTGGGTTTGGTCGGTTTTCGCTCTATTTCTGGGTTCAGTTTTCTCGTTTATTCCCTTTACGTTCGGAGGGCTACCATTATTCGGATTTTATTGACAATGGATGACCACAAAGCAAGAATGTAGAATTGGGTAGATGTTGGTTTTGGTTTCCAGTTTTGAGGTATTCAATGTATTGAAAAGCAACGAGTTCCTACGTTGGCTTATGACCCAATACAGACAGATTTCGGTGAATCAATCTATGAATTTAGCGTTTAACCGTCCGCCATTAGATGTAGGCATGCAAGTTATATCAATCACATCGAGTGGTAAAGTAAGCACTCCATTTAACTTCACCGAATGCGTTGCAAATATTTAATTAATTTTGCGTCTCAATTTTTCCTACTTGTCCAATATAAAGATTTTAACACCAGTTCATAAGAAGTAATTTTTAACAAGATATACCTATCTAGGAATACCGAGCTAAGGTTAATCTTAATCATTAGTTAGTTACCTGGAATTACGCTAGGATAAAGAAAAATAAATCAAAATTACATAAATCAAATCTTTTCCTAGTCACCTCATAGCACCACAAACGTAAGCCTGTAAATACAATAGACGGTCACTCAAAACGCTCAAGACACGTATCTGTGTCCGTATATATAGAAAAGCATAAAATAGAATCTTCAACTTGTCACGCGTGTTCACACAGGCGGAGGTTTCCGCGCGATTGCGGTGCTGCGTGTCGCTAATCGCTTATGGCACGTGTGTCTAGGCGATTGGATGCAACGCTACGCGCCTCGGAAGAAAATGAGCGGAAAATCCACTCAACGCTGGTATGTATGTCCCCTAACTCTTGTTAGATTATTATGTACCAAGGGACTGTTGCACATTGCAGCATAGTTAAATAATTTCGTTAAGTATGCTGTTTGGATTTAAATTGAACGCTCGCAAGCAAAAGCTGGAGCGCAGCTACATATATGTATTAATATTATGTTAGCCGGCTAGAACACCCCTGCTAACATTAGGGCAATTGGCTAGGTTAGGAAATTCAAAAACGATCACCTCGAAGCGCTGTGGTAGTAAACTGCCATAATGCTAGCAAATGATAGGTACCTAAGGTTTATTTAATTCACAAAAAATATGCGTTACCGCTTCAACATTTTTCTATTCCACGTAGAAAAATAAAGCCCCAAGTTTTTAAAACCCTGGACTTACCGATTGGATAAAGTAAAATTGAATTAATTTTTTGAGTGATTTAATTTTCTTGAAAAAACATTTGGTAGCTAAGCCGTATTACCAGAAATGGCAATTACTTTTGAGAGATCACTTTGTCGTTTTTCATGAAGCTTCTAAAAGACAGCTTAAAATAAATGTGTCTAGTCAACATGTATCTTAAAATATTACATCTCAAGTTATGATACTGGAACTTTCCAAGAAAGTAAAGCAGCGAGGAAATGTTTATATGATATACCTATCATGTTATTTGGTTCAAAATTAATACGAACTGAGTATTCATCTTGTTATGAAATCGGATAATTCAAAATGAGTTATGTTCAATTTCCTACCGCCCGAGTTAACTGAACCTCGCATCGCATGCGAGTATGTATGTACTCATGAAATTTATCTTCTAATTAAGAGTGTTTGCTCATATTTTCATAATTACTTAAAGATAATATTGCTTTAAGATGTGATTTATTACTAACACGCATGTATTAATTTGTCTTCTCTATTGTTCCGTCATTATCTAGATACCTTGACAGACAATTAGTTCAATTAATAGCACATTATTCATGACAAAGCAAATTTAAACCAATATCATAATACCGGAATGAAGCTGAAACTACAAAGTACAAACTACCGACTTGTAGACAAGTTTCGAATATGAAAGGATTTCGTAAAGATTTCTGGATTAAAGTAAGGGTTAATTTCAGGAGGAAAAGTTTCACATCCCGAAACACGCCGAAGTTTCTGACTCGGAGAGTATACAGATAATAGTTGAGTAGCAAGTTTAATTACTTGTAGTTTTCAAGAGCGACCGCTGACGCGGTTCTGCCGCCAGCCACCCGCAGCCCGCAGGCGGTGAGACGGACACCGAACACTGGCGTTAGCCAGAACTACTTCCTACAAGAAGTGAAGCCGTGTCATACATCACCAGTGCACGGAATAGTATAAATAAGCTAATGTCATTAATTAGGTATACATATTTATGTATACACATTGAGCGCCCTGTAGACTTACATAATTTTTGTATTATGACTTACGTGAGACTTACATAATATTTGTAAAATTTTACGTGTTTGACAAATTATTTACGTGATTGCGATTTTTTTTTTGTTTGTCAAAAGAACTACCTTCGTGTTTACGTGTTTGGTAAAAGTTTTAAATTCGGCGCCTTTTGATAAGAATCGGAGAAAACTATATTGTGGTTAGACTTGTTTAAATGTTTGTGTTCCTTTTATCAAACACGTAAACTGTTTGACAAACATGTTTAATGGTTTACGTCCTCTACAGAATGTATTTTGACGAGTAATGCGAACATAAATGTAGGGAACAGCTGTTTTTTTTCGCGATTTCAGCTTTGGTTCCACGGTAAAAGTTGTTCATAATGATGATATGATATCGTTAGTGTCGCCAGTAGATCACGTGGTTTGAAGAAATTACACGAATTCGGATACACCCTTTATACTAACTTTCTAATTTAAATACATAATTTATTTCAAGCGGAAAGGTTTGTTTGTTAGTTGTTCGCACACACAAATGATTATATTGTATTGTTTACTTTGGTACCCATCTAGTATTTCGAAACCTTTCACCCATGAAATACGTGACGGTCGAACTGGTGTCGAGTTTTTTCACTTAATAACTAGTATTATATGAGGGATTCGTGACTAATTAACAACCGCGCCAATCATACGATTTGCGAGGTTAAGCAACGCAGTTCAGGTCTGTTCGGGGATGGGTGACCGTTCGTTACATATCGAAACCCCTCCATGCCCCGGAGATAAACGGTCGGTCCCGGGTGACATAAGAATACCTATGACAGTCGTTACGGGTAGTCAGAAACCCGAAAGTCTGACAACCGGTCTAACCTTTGGATATCGGCATTGCCCAGTAACTGGATTGCGGAGGTCTGATGGCAGTCGCTACGGGCAGCCGCTTTTGGTTAGACTGAAAGCTGACCCCAACGTAGTTGGGAAAAGGCTAATTATATGACAAACTAGCTTTTACCCGTGGCTTTGCTCGCGTTAAATAAGGTCAATGAAACTCTTAACACACTACAAAAGTTTCTATAATAATATAATTCAATCGTGTTTCGAAAGACACGTGGCGCCATCTATGAACGTTATTGTTGTTTTCCTCGGGAACAGTACTTTTTTTCGGGATGAAAGGTACCCTATGTCCGTTTCTGTACACCTGACAACGTATATGCAAAATTTCAGGATGACCGGTTCAGTGGTTTAGGTGTGAAAAGGTAACAAACAAACTTACTTTCGCATTTAGGAGGTTAGGATTGTACAACAACTAGACGTAGGACTTAACTACCGTCATTGCTAATTAGCTATCTGCATAGACGACCAATCAGAGTTTTTATTATAATACGTCACTCGACTCTCGACAGTCTATTTCATCACGATCGTTACACCCAGTTAATTCTGTCTGAGTAAAGCTGCGTGGTTGTCGTACAAGGGAGTCAGACGCAAATGTGCCTTTCACAAAAATGTGCATTTGACGCAAAATATGCATTACGCAATAAATGCACTTCTCAAAACGAGCACTGTTCAAAATGTGCACGTTTTGTAATTTGTAAAAATACTTATATTTATCAAAAGCAAAATATTTTTATTTAGAGACCATTTTGCATAGGTATTCCTAACTACAAATAACAAAATGTTTTTTTTTACATTTTGCGAGGTGCCCGATATGAGAAATTCCCGTTATGAGAAGTGCATCTATTGCGAAATGCATATTTTGCGTCAAATGCACATTCGACGAGCACATTTTGCGTCAGACCCGTACAAGGTAACCTACGGATTATTTCAAATGTTTCAATATTCGATGGGTAGCAGCGCAGAATATACAATGTATCCGGTCATGGACTAGCGATATTCTAGGTACTTATATAACAACTATTCTAGTACATAAATACACTAGGGTCCAATCCACTTCCACTTTTTTGTTGAGATATTCTGTAGGTGTGTACAAAAAAGTTATATCTCTCAAAGTTTTTGTCCTACTGAGATAAAAGTAAGCTTATTCGGAGGGCAACAGTATTGTCTATCGTTTACATTGCGATACACTGGGTTCACATTTTCATAAGTTTAAGATAGAGAATATCTCAACAAAAAAACAAAATGTCTGCCAAATAGTGGGGAAGTGGATTGGACCCTAGTGTGTAGTGTATTTTTGTACTAGAATAGTTGCTATATAAGAACCTAGAATATCGCTAGTCCATGACCGGACACATTGTATATTAGCTAAAGCAGTACTTCAACTACCTACAATCATCCGAATTGACACACTCACACAGACACGCACTGCAACAAGAATTCTAAAGGTGTGTACGGACTAAGCGTTCCAATGTACGCGTAGTCGGTTACGCGTACACAGGAACGCTTAGTAATACATAGTAAGGTGTGTACGGACTAACCGTTTCAATGTACGCGTAAGTCGGTTACGCGTACACAGGAACGCTTAGTAATAGTATGGAGGTGCCTGTCTTAGGACCAGGCCACACGGTGCGGTGCGGCTCCGGCGCGGCGCCTGAGCGACGAATCGGCGGGCCGTACGAGCGGGGTGACGTCACTCGTGTGGCCCTTAAGCCTTGTACGAACTAAGCGTTCCTGCGTACGCGTACCCGACTACGCGTACCAATGTACGCGCTGTCTGTACACACCTGTATGGAGATGCCTGTCTTAAGCCTTATACGAACTAAGCGTTCCTGCGTACGCGTAACCGACTACGCGTACCAATGTACGCGCTGTCCGTACAAACCTTTAGGTAAGTTCGGAATACAGTCACATACAAAAACAAAACACCACTCAGTATACAGTGCGTGTGTGAGTGTTTCAATTCAGGCGTTAATTGAAAAACACCAACAACCTCTTAAGGGGTCATTTTACTCATCATTATGAACAACTTTTACTATGGGACCAAATATGAAATCGCGAAAAAAAAACAGCTGGGAACAGCTGTATTTTTTGTTTTTTTTGGCTTGTTTTTACATTTTGACGACCTAAGCGAACACATTTTTTTATAGTCTTCGAGTTATTTTTTTTCATGACATGACATTTTTGATCATTGTGTCATAAACAGTTGTGTTTTTTTTTTAAATAAGATTCTCTATTCGTCTAATTCATAAAAAAACTATTTACGTCACTATGATCAAAAATGTAATTAAAATCAGAGTTGGGTAAACATGAAAAGAAATAATAACTCGAAAACTACAAAAAATCGCGGACCATTCATGGGGGTGATTCGCGTACCTCTAAGGATGATCTATGTCTAGACTTCCGCTTGATACTTTTTGGAACATCCTTTATAGTTGCTTGAACTACCGTCCGCGAGGCCTAAGCTGAGCTTTGCATTTGTGTGAGAATGAATGCAGACGCGTCCTTTGTTTGGTTTAAACCGGTTCATACTGCTTTTTGGCAATCGATTCTATGTGCACTCACACAAATGCAATGTTCAGCTTACGCCTCGCCAGTTGTACCCATACAGCATTCGACATTAAGGGTGCCTTTCCATCAGAGATGTGCTATGCAGCTATGCTTCGAAAATGTAAAAGCTAAGCTACGAAACTATGTGACCGTTTCCACTGATGTTATAATCTATGTAGCTGTGCGAGAAAGATGCGCATCTAGAGCTATGCAACGTATCGACAATAGGGAAGGCACGGGGAGCGGCGGGCATAGCTACACCACTCGCGACCATCCATAGCACGCATCCACATCACACATCCTTCCATATAAAAAACGTAGCTTAGTTGAATCAGTTTCCACCGGTGCTATACTATGTGAACCAATGAATATGATTGGTGGATATCAAACGCATCCATAGCGTCGTTGCATAGTACATCACTGGTGGAAAAGCACCCTTACTGTCCGACATAAGTGTAGCCGCTTTGAATACTAAGGATCAGGTTAATAACAGATACTGTATCACCATACCATTAAAAATTACCCAGTACAATCAAGTAATAAACAAGTACCAAGCTCTAACTTTGGCAATAAAAACTCATATCACTTCATTCTAATTCGAGTATCGGTTAAATAGGTGATTCCTATTCAGATGTTGTTGTAGGTCGCGGTCAATTTGCGTAACGAATTCACTAGTTAGGCGGGAAGCGTAGTTAATTTATACAAATACCGACGGTAAATTGTTCGTGTTTTCGAATGTAGAATACAGCGTCTGGGAACAAAAATATTTTACTCAAAAAATTGGGTTACGGGTGCATGGGACTACTCAATTACCAATGGTAGGAGTCTCAGATTTTAACACATTCGAGTTCACCACACTTTTCATAGAGCTCATACGCTATGCCGCCATAAATATTGCTAGTTGACCTTCCAGGAGGGTACCTAGCATGAGGTTAAAAACCGTGAAAAATACGCTACTACATCGTGAAATAGGTATTTGCTTGTTTCATGACGGGGTATTTTCCAAGAAAAACTTACATTTAAAATGAGCCCTCCACGAGGGCACCCGGCATTGCGAATGCGACTACAGGGTGCCCTCCTGGAGGGCACCCGGCATTAAATTTCCATGGGGGCTAATAACGCCGCGTTTGATGAAACATTTATCTTCTCTCTTGCAAAATCATAACTACAATTGGGTTGCAAATCCAGTCGGTTGTCACACTGTTGCTCTGACTCCTAATTGCTTTCAAGCTGCATTTGTCAATTGCATAGTTTACAGTTGCAACTGGATGTACAGCCCACTTGCAGTTATGATTACGAATATAAAACGAAATATGTTTCAATAAACGCGGCGTTATTTACCTCCTGTTCAAAAACTCTTATTTCCTTCCATGAAGGGTCACTTTTAACTGTGGCCGTTTTATGGCGACGACATAATAGGATAGCTGTTATAGTACCTGTCTCATTCAATAATATGAAATACAGAGACAGAAAGAGGCTAATGCGGTATTTCACTAACATATCAATAAGTAGTCCATAAACTATTCACCAGATAAGCTAAATGTAACCTAAAAATATGAAATTTATTCTTATTCTTTATTGTACACAAGAAAATTACAATTATGTGTTCAATCTTGTCATTATCACTATTGATAGGTAGTAGAATGCAAATATTAGCTATTCAAAAGTTTACAGACCGAATTAGCTTAATGAACAGTTAATGATAGGTTGGAGAAATATCCCCTAAGACTGGGTGAATAATACTTAGTTATACCACGACATTTCAGTCAATTTTACTCAAATGTCGTACGTACGACGAAACAAAAAAGATAAAAGTTTTATGACGTAACTTATTAATGCTTTTTAATGGTCCCCATTAAAATATCTCTTAAACAAATGTAATTTTTACTGTGCTAAATGATGTAATTATTTAAAATTGAACATGCTTTTTTTGTATTTAAAAAGGCTCCTTAGCCTTTGTGGGTACTAAAGCCTTTACACATGTTGGTTTGAGTGAACGGGCATGACCATTGACTGACATCCGTGGAGCACAAAGGTTCCAGACGAAAACCAGCGTCAAGTACATAAAGTGCTTGACATTAAGCTGATCTGGTCACCTTTTTGGTCCAGCCGTGAGACACATACCCAAGACTTTTTTTATGTTAACTATATCACATTTTTACATGTTGTCTCTTTGTACTGTGTCCAAATAAATGATTCCTTATCTTTAAAACTTAAACTATGTAGGTATTTCGGTTTACAAAATAAATATCACCGAAATTGAAGAACATTTTCACGTGCAAAGGGACCGTCGTGCAAATAGTCCATGGCATCGCCTGACACGGACGGGTATTCTATTCGTCCGATCGAAGTATGTTCATGCTAACGAATATACCTACCATATCGGAGGACAATCTGCAACGGGCATAGTTACGCGATGCATGCCCGACACAAATATGAAACTGAGAAATGTTTGAACGTTCGACAAAATTCAGGATCATGTCGCATCAATCGCATGTCTGAATACATTTTACACTCGGAAGATCGACAAATATTAAATCATCCATTAGTCAAACTCCTTTATTGTTTCCTGATCATTTGTTTGAAATAGCTGCCGGTTTCAGCAGCTAATAATTACTCCGTTTGGTTCAATCCTCGCTCACATTCTGAACAATAGTTTCTGATCATTTGGTTTCGGTTTGCAGAGCCGAAGTTATCGTTTTGTTCGTAGTTACAACTGTAATAATTACCTGCTTTTCCGTGTCATTAGTCGCATTATAAACCGATTTCCAGTATTAAAAAGGTACAGCTTTTTATTGGCTGATATTACGCTTCAATGTGAAATAGTTAAATAAATCCACCCTTTGAGAACGTAAAAACAAATTGTTTATAGAGTTTTAGTATGTTTATCTGAATACATTAGATGAAATAAGTGCAAATAGATGCCCGAGATTCAATATTATACTGTGCAAATTACACCATTAAGTTTTGGGGTGCTGGCAGAAAAGGGGACCAGTCGAAATGAAGTCAGTGCGTCCAATTGGTTAGCATATTTTAATAGCGTCTGGCGTCGAGCCACTGTCGACGACACGCCTTAATGTTTTCCTGTTTCCCCCTAATGTGCCTACTTAACGAACTAAACTTTCTTATCGAACAAACCGACAACTCTCTGCCGAGTTTCAAAGTTTATAAAATATCTATGACCTTTTGTTACGTCGCCGCCCGTCGTTCACGAGAAAATGCAGTAAAAAGTAAAGCAGATTATTAAACTAAAACGTTACTGACATAGTCGTATTAGCGTCGTAATATAAAAACATAACTCTGAGAGAGTTTGAAAGTTCTTCTAAAATATACCTAGAACATCAGCTTTCCTGTAACCAAAAAAACTAAATTGGACAAAGGACTACAACATACTTTTTACGTATTTTTCCGACCATCACAGCGATTAACAAAATATATTTGAATAGTTTTTTATATCTGGCTCTCATTTAATCGCCAAAAGTTTTCTTCTTCAATATTTTTTACCGTCGATATAAAACGAAAGTTCGTTGATTCATTACGATCATGAAGATTTAAAGGCATTTCGCATAATAAAAACCCATCTCTACTTATAACATCGACGACCCCCGTCTATACAATAAGACAGCTTGATGGATGTGATCACGATGTTTTGTTGAATTCCGCCGAACCTAACGACCAAGGACGCAATTTTATTTATTAAAACGCCGAACGAATAAAAATTTTCAGCGAATAACCCACTTGGGGTTTTTATACATGTACATATTTTAGAAATTTCAGTGCCTAATATTACTTACTCTATTGATACACTTATTTTGCAATAAGCACAAAGGAATAAATCTTATTTGTCAAATAAAACAGCATGACTACTATTTGTGTAGTATATGCTGTTCTATTATTTCTGTAGTTCCAAAACTAGGTACATACCACTTGTAGGTGAGCTAAGCCAAAAACCGCAGCAACCAGTTTTAGTAATAAGTCACATTAAAAATCAAAATTCTATTCTTCTAACATTAGCATAATAAAAAAATGCAGTATACCCACAAAACACTGTTATTACTTTAATTGAATAAGCAAATTACTATTAAAATAACTACTCTGTAATCACGACAACTCCTATAGGTTGTCGTGATTACAGAGGCAAACGCTCAGGGGAATTTAGTATGAAAATTAGCACCACTATGTTTAATGATTTTGGTATCTAATGGTACTGCTACCCGCTCAATCTTGTTTGCACAAATTCTAATTTGCACAAGTACCTAAGCATGTAGGTACTAAGTTTAAACGGCAAACGGTGTATTGTGCAATGCCATACCGCTCCCGCAAACGTTTGCACAAACCATTTGCGCATACAACACTGCGTATAGGTTTAAAAATTATACAGGCGCACATGCATTCCTTCACTTCAGGAAATTAAACTTATTAATCTTTCGCAATTTAATACCTTCTTAGCATTTTGACGTGAAAAACATTAAAACAGATTTCGAAGTTAAAATTTTTCTTACAAAATCGTTTGTTTGCCTCGTACTTACAGTATTTTATTGTCACATCGTTTTAAAGTAGTTGAGTGCAAACAGCAACGTTCACGCAAAGTGAATTAGCAAAAGTTACATAAAAGTGCATAAAACAAACAAATTACGAGTGTATGTGTTACCGGCCAAACCCGATTTCAGGATAAACTAGTTTTGCCTAGGCTAAACTAGTTCTTCCTATACGTGATAGGAGTAACTAGTATAGCCTAGTCTAAACTAATTTGGCCCAAGCCCGATAGGATAAACTAGTTTAGGCTAGTCCAAACTAATTTGTCCTAAGCGCGATAGGATAGACCAGTTTAGCCTAGGCCAAACCAGTTGATCCTGATATAAATACGTACACTCTAGGATAAACTGGTATGGCCTAGTCTAAACAAAAAAAATTTGCAGAGTCGAAAGTAATTGAGCAAACATGTCATCAAAGGTGATCTCAGAAACATCATTGGTGGAGCTTAAGTCGCTCAAACTAGGTGGAGCTTAAGTGGACGGAGCCCCGCTGTGCGGGGCTCCTATTTCTGTCTGCAGGGTTTAAAGTAACCTAACACGAAGGGGATGACGGGGGCTTCGTTCGCTCGCTTCGCTCGCTCACTCTAGCCCCCGTCATCCCCTTCGAACCTAACCTATCCATGTCGGGATTCCCCTTAACCACCCTGCTAACATTATTATTCGCCAAGTCATTATTTATAGCTCCTCGCCTCATTTTATTAGTTGCAAACACTTAGTCGCCTTTTAAGTTATTAGTCACCTGGAAAATAATAAGCCAATTCTAAGTGCCACCAAAAAAACCGTAAAAATTGTAAACATAAAAACAATTTTAATAATTGAGATATGATTATTGCCTCTATTAAAAAAACACTTATTATTTGTTATGGTATGATTGTTTGTACTACCAATTATCCATAACTTTTAACGACGAATCAGTATGATTTTAATAAAAATTATTATTTTTCCAATTACGGAGTATTTCAATCAGTTTATCTATTTATTTTGACTTTCTAGATATACTATAATGTTTAGACTAGGCCATACCAGTTTATCCTAGAGTGTGCGTATTTATATCAGGATCTACTAGTTTGGCCTAGCCTAAACTGGTCTATCCCATCGGGCTTAGAACAAATTAGTTTGGACTAGCCTAAACTAGTTTATCCTATCGGGCTTGGGCCAAATTAGTTTAGACTAGGCTATACTAGTTACTCCTACCGCGTATAGGAGGAACTAGTTTAGCCTAGGCAAAACTAGTTTGTCCTGAAATCGGGTTTGGCCGGTAACATATGCAATGCTTATCACGGCTACATTGTGCCAGGCAATTTTCTGAGCGACTTATATCACCGAGTTACGAGTGTGTTATTCAGTAATATATGGATTTCATTTGGTTAAAAGCTTTATACATTTGCCGTTCCACACGCATTTTCAGTGGTGATGGCGCCATCATTAAAATTATTCTGTCACGACCAATAAAATTATCAATAAAATCCAGCTTCAATAAACGCGATTAAAGCGACGAACGCTTTTAAAATATTAAAGTGAAATTAAATTTGTCTCTCTCATGTCGTCAATACGGGGTGATTGGTATTGATATCTTCTTATATTACGATCCATTCATAATAATACCTTTTGCTCAGTCAACATTATTCATAGTCAATTCTCGCAACTTTATTCTGAAAATAGCGGCGAAGTGTGAGTCTGGTTCGCGCACGTACGGTTCAGTACCTTGGAAGGAAACGTATAAAAATAAAATTTTCGTTTGATTTTCGAACCGCACGTCTCAATTTGTTTACAACGGTTTTTTGCTGTTAATAAATAACTGTGGTAGTTACAGATATCGTTCTATATTCCTGTAATATTGACATAAACCGCTATCAACTTGATTTATTCTAGATTTTACGTATTTTTCCGTAATTTTTAATCATAAGTCAAAAACTATGCGGTTTAGATGAATATGTATATTTGTTAATTTGCAAATGAAGCCCTTTATATGATACCACATAAACTCCCTTATCCCCCTATCACTTGCAATATAGATGGGCAAGCGTTATTTAAAACTATTCCAAATATCTAGTCAATAGCATTAGTAGTTTCTGAAATAAGCAGCTGTGACGGACAAGCAGACGGATGAACGCACGGACGAAGTCGCCATAAGGGTTCCTTTTTAGAGTTCCGTACCCTAAGGGTAAAACGGGACCCTATTACTAAGGCTCCGCTGTCCGTCTGTCCGTCTATCCGTCTGTCCGTCTGTCTGTCTGTCCGTCTGTCACCAGGCCGTATCTCACGAACCGTGATAGTTAGACAGTTGAAATTTTCACAGATGATGTATTTCTGTTGCTACTATAACAACAATTACTAAAAAACAGAAACAAATAAATATTTAAGGGGGCTCCCATACAACAAACGTGATTTTTTTGCTCGTTTTTGCTCGATATTGATAACTGCACCAGGTAAACGCTTGAAATATTCACAGAATATTTAGTTATATATTCACTTTAAAAATAAATAATTAAATTAAAATAAAACAAATATTTAAGGGGCTCCCATACGACAGACATGATTTTTTGCCGTTTTTATAAATAATGGTACGGAACCCTTCGTGCGCAAGTCCGACACGCACTTGGCCGGTTTTTTACCATTTTGGTACGGAACCCCAAAAATTAAGACCATATATTTTAATCCAAAAACTAAACATTTCTTCTCAAAATGAGTATTTGTATTAAACCCAAACTATGAATTTCCACTGTTCAGTATCGTAATAATCATCCAACAAAGCATTTCTCTCAAATTAGTTTGAGTTTTCATTCCGGCGGATGAAGCTCTGACTGTATCGGTAGCCCGGACTTGGTTTGATAGCTGCCGTGAACTATCAAATTGGTTTGGTCCCATAATCTACGCTCTGTGAAACAGGCTAGATGTGGAAAATGATCCTGTAATTTAACGGGAATCATTACCGTAATTTGATTAGTTCTTCCAATTGTACAAATTTCGATATTACTTGTTTAGTTGATTGCCAATATCTCGTTTGAGCCTTTGTGAAATTATCTTCTACATGAGGAACTAATAAATGACATTAAAATTAGTAAGGTTTGATCAGCCACATATTACATACAAACAGGATGTAAACGAATTTATGGTGCGACTTCGTCCGTCCGTCCGCCTGTCTGTCAAAGCCGCTTGTTTCAGGAACTACTGATACTATTGACTTGAAATTTGGAATAGTTTTAGGTAAATAATATTGGAAGTGAAATAATTGTTTTTTTTTCTAAATTTCGTTGCAACAGGGACCGAAGTGGTTAGTTTACTTAGTTTTTGATTTATGATGAAAAATATCTGAAAAATGCGGGTCGAGGGAGGTCAGGGTGAATATTCGAATAACCTTATTTTTTTTAACAAATCATTGTTCTCCTTGGTTTTTAACATAATAACAGTTTCAGATTGTTTTTAATTCTTGTCTTAATACTGGACGGCAGTGGTATAGTTTCAGTTTTCATTATCATAATTGTAGTTTTAAACATCTGCATTCTTAACTTTGGGATGATGATAATGACGTTCTTAATTTTTATTAATGTTTTTCGAATATTCACCCGGGACCCTTTATCTCCGAAGTTTGCAAATCGAAAAAGCTGGAATAAATCTAATTGATAGAAATTTATGTAAATGTTACTAAAAAAATATAACAATGTTAGTAACTAACACAGTTTTTTTGGTAATCAGCAACAAGCCTTTACAAACAAGCTTAGTTGTGCGATTTCAAAAATATGTAAATTTAACTTTCCAAGGTACGGAAACCTAGATCCGCGAGTCTGAATCGCACTTGTCCGATTTTTTGGTTGTAACAAAAGAACGATAGGATTTTTCGTTAAATTATTGCCGCTTGCATCGAAATATTCGCCCCCTGTCCAAGGCCTAGTGTCATCTTTCATGGACTTGTACACTGTATCAGTCGCGGACGTAAAATGTTTACAACCCTAAGGGCCAGGCCACACGGTGCGGTGCGGCTCCGGCGCGGCGCGTGAGCGACCAATCAGCGGGCACACGAGTGACGTCACCCCGCTCGTACGGCCCGCCAATTCGTCGCTCAGGCGCCGCGCCGGAGCCGCACCGCACCGTGTGGCCTGGTCCTATGGTCTATAATTGCTTGCACATTACTTTTTTTTTTATCGTCACAGAATTAGTACCATGATACCTTTACTAATAAACACTGCCGAAAATAAGTTACTAGTACTAACTTCAACAATACTAGGTATCGTGTATAACAACTCAATGTAATGAGGTTATGACATCAATATCTTACCGATCTAAGTATGAAAAGAAAAAGAATACACAAGTTATAAATCATGAAGCTCTCGAGATACTTGAAGTTGTTTCAAAGCGATATTTCCGAACTGTCACCATTGTTACACTATTTCAATCTTTTAACTCTCACAACGAAACATTGATTCTAGTAAATGTTGTATATGTTATTCTAATACGCTGCCTATCAGAGTGTACATTAATAACTTCACCATAAATATTCAATAGATGGTCCAGAATTTCATCCAATATTCATGCACTTTTTGGTCACAGGGGATTTTAAGGCAAAAATAAATGTTATCGCCTTCTAGCTTAAAGAGTGAATTTTGCATTTATATTTGAAGTTTAGAACTTCACGCTGCTTTCTGATTTAGGTACTATATTTAACATAGGTATATATTATCAGTAGGCATATATTGATAGTAAGTAAACTGAGACAGGTATTGCCTGCTCAAATTTCGTTATACAATGTGTCCGGTCATGGACTAGCGATATTCTAGGTACTTATATAACAACTATTCTAGTACACAAATACACCATACACTAGGGTCCAATCCACTTTCAGTTTACTGTTGAGATATTCTTTACGTATTTACAAAAAAGTAATATCTCTCAAAGCTTTGGTCCTATTGAGATAAAAATAGGCTTATTTGGGGGCAACAATATTGTTTATCTTTTACATTACGATACAATGGGTTCACATAAATACAGACAGTTGTAGACAATATCTCAACAAAAAAGCAAAATGTCTGCCAAATAGCGGGAAAGTGGATTGGACCCTAGTGTGTAGTGGATTTGTGTACTGGAATAGTTGCTATATAAGTACCTAAAATATCGCTAGTCCATGGCCGGGCACACTGTAGAAAAAACAATAAATAATGAAAGCCCATTGTTGGGAACTAATTAGGCGATTCCAATACGATGAGGCTAGTCGGAACGACAAGCGTCAGTACGGTTTTAGCATCGCACTGAATTATACGAAATCGCACACGGTATCGTCCACGGCCGCATAGACGCACGTCTCTGTAGCACGCACGCGGTACTTGTCGCTTCGACTTGCGTTACCATGGAAGAATCGCCTTAAATAACAAAAATTGATTTAATTCCAACAACTAGTCTGACTGACGGCAGTCGCTCGCAGAATACTGATTTTCAGCTGTAGTGATTACATTAGATCGGTATTTTATTTAGTCTAACCCAGGGCTGGACCAACTTTTCTCAACAAGGGACAAAAAAAACCGAGCCAATCTCATGGCGGCCACAATTTTCATGACTACCTATGTATGTAGTTTTCATAGTAATTAATATTATTAAAATTTGTCATAGGCGTTTTAATCGTCTTCACCATTTTTTTTTTCATTTTAAAATCCTCATGGATGTCCTTCGCCCCAGAAAGGCGAAGCGGTATACCGGACTCTTATCGACTAAAAACCCACGGTGTTCCTTCTCCTGACCCTTGGCCGGGGTCGCGGGATTTGCAGCTGCATGCACCGCGACCCCGGCCGGCCTCAGTCCGCCAGTACCTGGCAGACCTCTTCTTCTGTGGGGCCTTGCCCCACGTCCTCCTGAGAGGCGCGCACGGAAAATAGCGCGCCGCCTTCTCGGGCCTGTTACTGGTCGGGCGACGGATCAACTCGTTTCCACCCTACAGTGACATATGGGGACATTGCAGGCGTATGATAACAAGAGATTATTCAAAAGGTTTCTACTACTGCGGTTGTTAACGGACCGGACCAAAACAGTTCGCGGGCATTACTTTGCCCATCACTGTATAACCATTAACCAGATGTACTTGGTGGTAAAAAAAAACGAAAGACCAACAATTGCAGGCATTCAGGCCATGCATAATCGTTGTTTGATAAAGCGCAAAAAAATAGATTTACTGGAACGTCACCTTAGGGTGAAAAGCTCAAGAATGCACTTTGGTTGGGTACGGTTCCTGTGAGTTTTCACGCGGGCGAAATCGCGGGCAAAAGCTAGTCTATTATATTTATTACGAATGTTATATCAACATAGTATAAAACAAAGTCGCTTCCCGCTGTCTGTCCCTATGTATGTTTAGATCTTTAAAACTACGCAACGGATTTTGATGCGGTTTTTTTTAATAGATAGAGTGATTCAAGAGAAAGGTTACGTATAATACATGCATATTATAGTACCCGTGCGAAGCTGGGGCGGGTCGCTAGTACCCAATAAAGGCTTAATTTCGATGCCTACAAACTAATTTCGCATGAAGCGTCTCAGATAATTATTATACGTCGTGATAAAATAAAAATGACCAAAATTGCTTTCCCGAGCTTTTCACTCAAAGGCGACGATTAGCAAAAGCAAGATAAACAAATCGTTTAAAATATAAAACAAGTTCTCAATCATTTTTTTAAATTACTACTACTTACTCGCTCTGTGATGTCTCACAAACCTGATCAGTCAAACCTTTGAGCAATTACTTACACTTCGCTTTTTCATATCTTTGCCAGTTCGTAGAATAATTTCGGCCTTTGATAGACTACATCCGATTGCCAATTTAGTGGAACGCCGCAAAATTTCCGTTTCCCACGTATGTTAGGTTCATGCATTATTAACTTTTGTGATGGCACAGAATAAGGAAAAAACAGGGCAGGTATTAAATATGCCATTTAATATTTCTCTCTGATGTCTGAGCAACAATTTTGAGTGTGTCGCCCGCATATGGCGCGTGATTGACGCGTGCCACGCTGCGAACACAAAAATATTGAATATCGATGATAATTTTTGTACACAACAAACGGTTGCTATTGGAAAAAAGCTTTTACAGTAGACGTAACGTAACATCACGCGTGGATTCGTCGAAGAGTTGGACAGAGGTGTACAGTACAACCTTATTTCGCTGTTATGTTTAAGTCGCATATAATAAGGAGCGAGCCTATTGCCATGAGCCGAGCACAAATTCAGACTCCGAGTTGCTACTGAGAAATTCCACACGGAAAACCCAATAACACTTTGCCCGACCTGGGAATCGCACCCAGGACTATACAAACGAGACAGCCAACAGTAGACATATTATTACATCCTAATATCCGTCCTTTTTAATCGCTAGAAAAACTTCAAGCGGTAGTTATTTACTTCGACTAATAACTTTAGTTCAGGAAGTATGAATCCAATCGTTGCCAATTTTTAAAAAGTCAGTGAAGGAGCATTACTTGTCGCTATAGTCTGCTATTTCTTTCATTTCTCTCTTCCGTTCTTATGTTTAATATATATTTATTAGTTTATTATTATTATATTTATGTTTTTTTTTTCATATTTATGTAAATATATTGTTATGTATTTTATACTATTAAATCTAAGTAATAATATGTACGTAATGTACAAGTACACCTAGACTGCCCGTTTTTCTCTTTCCATTCTTCCAGTCCATCCAAAGGTTGTCTGGAAGAGATCGCCTTGCGCGATAAGACCGCCCATTGTACATTTTTTGTATTTAAATTGTTTTTCCTTGTTTTGTTAACCTGGTGTACAATAAAGAGTATATAAATAAATAAATAAATATGAATAAAACAATAAATTATATAATATCATACAAATTCGACAAGCTGATAGTTGGTACGTAAGATAGATTTTTGCTTTCCTTATAGTACAGTGGATATGTGGACGATATCAAACGATAACGATATATTCAGCGATTTCGTGCTGTTTACTCTACATTTTTCCTCAACACATTACGGCTTCCCCATCTCAAAACTTAGTAAGGGACACTTTTTACAAAAATCGTTTTATTGCATAATCTTGCTAACCTAGAAAGTCTCTACCAAATACAAAAACACCAGCGTTGAAAACTCACAATAAGCAGATATATTTAAGAATCGATACCTAGTAAGTGCCATTCACAGCCTCTGATCATTTTAAAACCTAGTAAGTCACTTTAATCACATGGTTTTACCTAACATAAATACTTTTCAAAGGCTGACCGATTTAACGTTTATGCATTCTCCTGTAAAATTTCGTTTTAAGCCCTTACTAGGTTTTGAAATTGAACAGCCAATTAGTATAAATAGTTTCAAGTAACAAACTAGGAAAATAAATTAATTTCGATAAAAACTATTTATATAAAAGCTGAAGTTTAGTTTCAGCCGTTGGGGCCGCGTCTAATGTTCTGTTACCTTGCTGGTACGTACCAATTTTTTAATTAGTTACGCACGAACAGCCAAACTAATTTCAGTGGCGAAAACAGAGAAAAATGGAGGTTAACGCGTTAGTCAAATCCCAAAAGAAAAGCGAACAAACCAACGGGGACGTACATACTAGGAAATTCTTTAATACAACCTCAACTTAACCCTTTGGCTCGACGAGATTTTGACATTTGTCATACCCGCTGACTCGGGGAGTTGTCGCGTCAATTAATTGAATTAAGTCACCAAATGCAGGAATTTGCACGCAAGTTTTAAGTATGAATTTAATGTGAAAAATATTTTATTTCATTAATATTGTACCTAATATGTTTAGTAAATTTCTTTAAAAATGTGCTGTTTACGTGAAGCTACGTCAACATAATGCGAAATTAGAATAAAATAGATATTTAATACCTTTATGTAAAACTATTCGTAAAACAAATAGGTTGGGTCTCAAATTTACACATATACATGTACATATATACATATATTTGTAGATAGATATTGGTTCTCTTGTTCACCAACTAAACTAAAATTAGAGAATTGCTGTCTTTTACTAACAAACAGCGCGAGAAAAGGACGGTGAGTAAGAACTAAGTTAGAGATGTCAAACTAGTTTACGTCTTAAACTTCACCGTGTTTTTTAGTCGATACGTTCTGGCGTGTCGTCTAAATTTGACGGCTCTTAGGGCCTGTCCACATCTCCACGTCACGACGTCGTCAACGTCGAACGGTGCGGTAACGCGGCACGGTGCGTTGACATAACGTGCAAATTTACGTTACCGTATCGTAAAAATGCACGTCGGGATCATTGTTAGATTTATCGTTGACCATGTGGATCCTGAATTTTAATAAGAGAAACTGTAAGGTATGATTTTAAAGCATCGGAGCACATAGACGGCGACTAACTCGCGGGCGTGGAGAGCGCGGGCGGATCGCATATACGTGTGCGCTTGCCGCTAGAGGCGGAACGTGTTACGATACGGTAACGTAAATTTGCACATTATGTCAACGCACCGTGCCGCGTTATCGCACCGTTCCACGTTGACGACGTCGTGACGTGAAGATGTGGAGAGGCCCTTATTTACGTCCGTCTCTTTCTTACTTTATCAGAGTGCAAAAGATGGCAATAGCCTAAATTAAGTTATGTTTTTGCATAACAGAATTGGCACCATTCTTTGTCTATGTGTGTATAAGAAATATGAACTTTTTTACTCATGCATGCGCAGGTCCCTAGGTACTTTACATTGTTTATTTGGGTAACCTTTGTGTTTTACACTATTTTTTCCAGACGTAATACATACGTAAGTAAGAAAGAATCGTTGGTGAACTTGAATGTAATAGTCCCACAGAGCCTCTGATGCTCGTGTCTCAGCAAACAAGAATATAAATAACTATTGAAATGGAAAGGAGACGAATTAGAATAAACAAACAAAATATTGCATTAAATTCGATTACACGTGATCTTTAGATCAGTAATAGATTGAAGATCGCACAAACTTTTCATATATAAATAATATACTTATACTCGGAAGCAAAGAATTCGGGTAACCAACATACACCTCAATATTTGAGAAACAAAGAATGCTAGCTTATTCAAATAACAAGTATTTTAAAGACTATTTAAGAAATTTAGTCATTTTATTTGAGTAGTATTAAATAATATATAAAATCTTTTTTATTTGAATATACCATATTTTTAGTTTCCGAGATATTAAGGTTTATGTTGGTGATCCGGATAATGAATCCTGAGCTCCCGAGTGTAGTTGAAAACATAATTATCATAACCAAAACCCTAACACCGGTAACGGTGTATGCCTTAATTCTTAAATGTTTAGATGGTGTGTAGCCGTAAACTATTATAATATTAATTTTAACAACAATCCTGGACTACCCATTTTTTTTTTTATTTAAGAATATAGCCCTAAACGTAATCGGTCTAAACGTTGGTTTACTAAGATCAATTATGTTAAGGGCCGATTTTTAATCAGGTTTTGCATAGGAAGTCTGTTTATTTATTCTTAAATAAAAGTTAGGTAGCGGACGAATGAAAATCGGCCTAAAACTATTAACAAAAACACCAGGAATAATAAAGCGGGTTCTAATAAAGAAGTTGCCTAAAAACACATGAAAACTCGTTAAAAACATAAACGTAGATAATCTCTTATTAAACAAGCCAATAAAATATTTAAATATTAGATCTCCCAAGTAAAAATAAATATATTTCTGTAAAACCTCTCTTCAGTTAGCGCAGATAATTTGAAAAGTATCTACAGGAGTACATAATGCATAGCTCTGCAGAACTGCAAATCCAATTTCCATTCAGGGTGCCGGGGAATCGAATCTAGACGCCGATTGCGGCCAGGTAAAAGCGAGCTAAATCGGATTTTCACTTTGCCTACATTCTTCCTTGCCAGATAAATTATAAAATCCAGCCAATATAGACTCGACCTAATAACGACACTCATATTACGAAATTGATCTATTTTTATTCCTTTTATCGACTAAACGAACTCAGTTATCGTCCATATATTACTCTTTTTCAGTGAATCAAAAACGTTCGTTGTAGTCCGTTTTAAGTGGGCATAAATATTAATATATTATGCAACCTTAGGTACGCCTCAAGGGTTCTAATCCTCCGAAACGTTTCTTTAATAATCTTCAAAGAAGTTTCTCTCTTAAAAGGCCGTTCGTTAAATGAATCTGACTTTCTTTGTGGCAAGAAAAGGGAATCCCGAAAAAAGTCTCGGCCATTCACAACGGTTGGTTTACTCTTGGGAGCCAAAAAGTTACCCACGCCCCAAAACCTTTGGGTACTCATGAAAAAAGCAGCTAAATTCGATTTCTATCTTCATGAAAATAGCTGATTCAATTTCAATGCACGATGAAAGTTTTTAATATGAAAGTGTTCATCATACACAAACCTGTACAGACAGCTTGCATAGCAAGAGGGTCGCGTAAAGTTAGTTTGTGTTAGGTATACTTAATTAACAGCGGCAACGTAACAGGGATAATACCAAAATTGACTTTAGCGTACTAACTTTGTGTTGAATAAACATCATGTTCAACGTATGTTCTTAATATTGAATAACAACTTTAATGTATGCATCATAATCATTGCTGTAGAGAAATTAGATTTTTATGTGTGTAATAAAAATGTGAGTTAGAATCAGCATAATCAGCCCATTATTGTCCCACTGCTATGCATCCGTGCCTCTCTCTCTCCTTTGCCTGTCTGCCTCTCTCTCTCCCGTGTCTCTCTCTCTCTCTCTCCTCTTCTCAGAATGAGAATGGTTTATAGGCCTTAGTCCACCACGCTGGCCAGGTGCGAGTTGGCGGACTACACACACCATGGAAAACTTTATGGAGCTCTCTCAGGTGTGCAGGTTTCCTCGCGATGTTTTCCTCCACCGTTAGCGCAATTGATAATAATCAATTTCAGAGTGAGTTAACAGCTTTACTTCAAAATATTTACACTTTACTGTAGACGTGTACTGCCAAACATGGTCCAATGAGCGATTGAGATAAAAAAATCTCCATAATCCCCAGACTTGCCAAATGAATTAGTGATCTCGACTTGTAGTTTTAGCTTATTCTAGCTTCCCTTACTCCTGTCGTAACATTTAAAGTACGAGTGGTCCATTTTTAGTCCACACGACAAAACGTCTAAATTGAGAGAACTATCATTTACTAAAGACCGCTTCAAATGTTGTCAGAATCGTCTTAATTCAATCAGAATTACAGCTAGATCTGTTTACAAATACAACGATTGACCCGCCAAGCGTCTAACGATTCAATAATGTGTTCATTACAGTTCATGCCATATTTGGAGCATACAATTATTCCAACGAATGGCTCACTCAACCAGTACTGATTCACATTTGATACAGCCGTTAGAGAATCAATAAGCCATGAAATAAACGTTCGTTGTACAACCGTGTTGAACATTTGACAGTCCCAAATGGAGTCGGCAGCAAATAGAAACTTCATTAGGAGGTACTACATTGGACACAACGTGTAATCTGTTTTTCTTTTGTTTGAAGCGCACATGAAGCAGTATATCCTCGCAACAAGACACGAGCTTTGCGAAGTAATACATTTTTATCTCTTGTACGTAGTAAGAAATCCTCTTATTCCATCACGAAATAAGATTAATTTCAAATTAACTACCACACAGGCCGCTATATCACTACACTAGTTTGTTGCCAAAAATCTCGTGCCTCAGAGAATTTTTGGGTAAAATTATCTTACCTCAAAATACGATCGTTCATTATTGCTGTTTTTGGAAGTCTATGTTCGATTACTGGCTGGTACGACAATAGCGAACAATTTTTGATGAGCCCCTTACCTTTATCTATTTGAAAACTAACTAAAATATCGTATACAGTAGTCTTGTTTTGAGAACCAGTCGTGAAATCACCTGGTAAATACAGTTTTGGTTAGTTAACATTCAGCTCAAGAAGTTATTTGGATTTTAATCCATCTGAAAGCTTGTCTTACACTTCGAGAAATGTTAAGCTAGTCCGAGTTGTCCCATTTATTCTAACACCGGCACTAAGATCCTCATAGAGCGACTACCGTGACCACGTCTAACCTTTTAATACCGTGTACATACAGCCAGACAGTTCATTCCTCCACACATCACCATAGGTATTTACCGCGTAAATGGAGACGCAATACAATTTTGTGCTGCGAAGACATTTCGAAGGTATCTAACACATTATCAATGTTCCGCAAGAACAATGTCATGTAGTGTTGTATGAATCCCTACCATCTGCACCCAATGGTGGCTAATTTGAAGCAGAAATTCTGCTAGACAGCGCCACTGTATACCGAGGTAAGAAACAATATTAAACCAAATATTTAGACTGTAGAATTGATCTGAAATAAAATTAATTATTAAATTGTTACTAATATGACGGCGAATGGCAAGGAATTTGAGAGGTTTCACATTTTTTACCTCTGTTCGCAGTAACGCCGCCTGGTGGCATAAAATCCATTACAAAACTCGATAATCCAACACTGCGTATTATAAAATAGCAAACATAACAAATAATATAACAAAAGTTCCTAACGTAACCAAATCGAAAATAAAAATTCCATCGTAACCAAATCTAAAATTACTATTCTATCGAAACAATACAAAATTACATAACAACATTCCTTATTCCATCAATTTCGGTGAATACCCAGTCGTCTCAAGATTGACACGTACCGACTTTGTGTCAAAACAAGTATTTGACTTCTACAGTGGGTAATTTATTTTGGAACGATTTGGAGAAAAGGAAGGCCATAATCTAATAATAAGAAAAAAGTCTTCGATAAAATGGGGCACGAGGTGTTTGAGGGACGAACGAAATCAGGTGACTGTCATAAATAAAGGAAAAGCGATTTTATCGATGTATCCAATAAATATTAAGTTAACTTATATTTGTAAGTATATTATCTGTGAGTGTTTTATGTATAACGCTTTATTCTTTTATGGTATTAGGCGAGCTCCAATAAGTTGAGATATGATATGGTTCCTATAAAAATATTGTTTATATCGAAAAGTTATTGCTACAGCGAATACGCCGTAAATGTTTAAAAGGTTTTTTTTTTAAACTGACCTTTAATAATTTATAGTGCCTGTATGCTACGGTCGTGCACGTGTCATTAGTTAAGCTCGATATTGATCTTTTAATCTAGCTCGTTACTGGAGCAAGTAGGTTCGAGGGTTGTTAACTCGCTTAGTGGCATTACTGCTGCAGGCTACAGGGACCAACTCGTCCATAAGATAATAATAATGCGCTTAATATAAAATGGTGTGACAACTTATTATAAATAAGTAATTTGTTAAATACGAGGTTAGTCGGAAAGGGTATTAAAGTACCTATAATAAAGAATAACTTTTGTTTTATCAATTTTTTCAAAAGTTAATAGTTTAAGAGAAATTGCTGTTCAAAGATTTCAGAAAAAATACCCTTTAATCTATCTATCGTCAGCTATGTTTACAGGTCATAAATGGAGTCATGGATTAGAAACTACATTTTTTTAATTCATAACTAAAGCAAGGTTGAAGAATTTTTGAAAAAACTAAATTAAAATTCATTATGCATGGAAACAAAAAATATCGAATTTTGTTTGCTATAAAACAGTCATCAGTGATACTTTAAGTGGTACGCAGATTAGTAGGTACCCCCTTTCCGACTAACACTGTATCTACAAATTTTAAAATTATGTATCCCATTTCTATTTCAAAAATTAAACAAAATATTAGTGATACAAAAAAAAAACACTCAACGCCACAAATGTAATCAATTACTTTCTTAAGTCAATTTCCAAAAAAACACATTTTCATTACAAAATAACATCAAATTTTTCTAGTAGCAAACCCTACTAATTTCAAAGTTAATTATTCCCTTTATAGTCTTATAAAACCAAGTTAGACATTTAAAAGCATATCACCGTAAATGTGCTTAAAAACTAAAGTCGTTTTGTCAACCGAGAAAATATTTTATAAGGTCCTTTTACGAGTGGAAAAGTAAAGTAGATAAAAGTGGAATGGGCGACTGATGCGGAGGCGTCGAAAGGGTTTAATCAAAGCGAGACTGCCCTCTACGACCGGGGATATAGTAAATAGTCCATACAGAAATCCACACTCCCAACCGAATACCAAAAGCTTACAGGAAGGTTTTTTGTTGGTTGTCATTTATTTAATAGTTTCTAACGTGAAACATTTGACAACAGGCAGTTTTTTTGTAAACATAATGTCATCATCACGCTTGTATTCAATTCTTTTATTGTAAGAGCCCGAATATTGGTAAATCTTAGATTTTACTTATAAATCTTAGGATTTACCAACAAGGTAAAGTTTGATATAAAATAAGACGATTTTTCGGGCTTTTACGTATAAAACAATATTATATAATTAGAAAGTATTTATTAAAAATTATCAATACGAGTCAATAGCTGCAACTAAGTTACCTAAATAATTTTGAAACATTTTCAAAATGCTTTTTGCGCAGTAAAATATCCAAAAAACAATTTTCTTCTAATAAACATAATACCTAAGCCAATTATTCATTAATTCTTATCATTTAGTATTATTTATTCTCATTTATTAGTAGTAAAATAAATTGGTAACGTAAATTTACACGTTACGTCAACGCACCGTGCCACGTTACCGCACCGTTCCACGTTGACGACGTCGTGACTTGGAGATGTGGACAGGCCCTAAGTCCTATGTCATAGAGGGCGAGCCTATTGCCAATAGTTTTTTTGCAATACCTTTAATATTATAAAACCATGATGTTCAACTCATTTAAAATATCTAACATAGAAAATCGCTCTCTACTCTAGGTACTGTCCAGTTTTAACATAAACAACAACAACAAGTCGGATAACTAAAATAGTAACGAAGGCTTTATGTTTCAATAAGTAACGGCATTTTAATAAATCAAAATCGATATACAATATGTAGATTAAAAAAAAAGCTTCTGTAAACATAACACAAATTTATATCCGATACTCTGAAAATATTCTAAAGCTTATAAATATTTACGAAAACCGGCGAGTGATCAGCTAATCCTTTGAGTAGGTATTATTAGGGAATATATACACTTACCAGTACCCATTCGCATGTCATAGAAAATGGGCTTTTTGTATGAACATGTGTAAAGTACGCATGCTTTCGCCGTTTTGTATCAATTCAGCTTTAGCAAACGTCAGCACGCGTATGTTAACGCATGCTGTAGTATGCGTTCGCAACTGAAAGCACACGAATAACAGGTGATGCGGATAAGTCCGTCTAAAACCCAGCTTTTTGCGCATTACTGCTGATTTATGTGATTAGTCTCTTAATCCTCTATCTACATTCCCTATGCAACATTTCATTTGTATCCGGTAAGTGGCTTACCGTGATCGGATGTGAACCGGATATCACATCACGCGAACGTGAGTGAACGAGTTTGGCTGATGTGTTTGACGCCTTCACGCGTTTCGCGCATTTACCTTTTACCCCGG
Source organism: Amphipyra tragopoginis (assembly GCA_905220435.1). Lineage (NCBI taxonomy): Eukaryota > Metazoa > Arthropoda > Insecta > Lepidoptera > Noctuidae > Amphipyra > Amphipyra tragopoginis. The sequence goes on along the minus strand of HG991999.1, from coordinate 13,234,310 downwards.
ATGCAATCAGTGGGACTACAGGAAAATTCGGGCCTATATAAGCTAAACTATAGCTTCAGAACAGAATTTAATTTCAGTGGAGCACTGACCGTGACTTTGATTGTCACGAAGTTTCGTGAGAGAGCGAAGGCTCGAAATCGAATACACATAGTTGAGCTGGAAACTGTGGTTTGTCCACGCTAGTTTGACCTTTTTTTGTGAGCCTGTGTTGTCTCACTGGTGGGCAAAGGCCTCCCCCAAGTTCTTTTATGCACTCTTTTCCTGCGCCACCTCAAACCAGCCCTCACGGTACGCGTCTAGGTCATCTCGCCACCTCTTTCTGGGCCGACCTCGGCGGCGCCCATCTTCAGGCACCCATTGTGTGGAGATTCTTGTCCAGCGGTCACGTCTAGGTCATCTCGCCACCTCTTTCTGAGCCGACCTCGGCCGCGCCGTCCGTTTTCAGGCACCCATTGTGTGGAGATTCTTGCCCAGCTGTCATGTCTAGGTCATCTCGCCACCTCTTTCTGGGCCGACCTCGGCAGCGCCGTCCACCTTCACGCACCCATTGTGTGGAGATTCTTGCCCAGCGGTCAATATGCATGCGGCTGACGTGACCCGCCCAATCCCATTTGAGCCTGGCAGCCTTTTTTATGGTATTTATGGCAAAGTTTTACCTACCAAATATATTTTTGCACCTACTACGGTTTCGTACTGTTGCTGGGGACACAAGTACCATTCGCGTTCGACAAAAGCGACGCCCGTCCTTTTAAAGTTACGTAAGCATCTGTATTCACTTCGATGTCCACTTCACACCGTTACTTTGTATAGGTACTGTGAAATTGCCAGTTTGAAAAGTAAACAAACCAAGTGATTCTCGTCGTGATTATGGATTTGCAATATGTAATAGCTGGGCAGTGCGATTCATTGTGTTGTGTCGGGCAGTGCGTTAAGACACAGTCTACGTGTCTCGTGGTTTTTTCAAATACCGGAACTTAAACAAAAAAAAAGCGAGACTAGGACGAAAACATCTGGACGTATATTTAAAGCATAACAATGGATAAAATCCTAAATGCAATAAAATTCTTTAATTCTAACAAGAATCCCTAAACAAAATTATGTCAAATGAAATGTTTTTTTTTTTTTTAATTACGGTGCCAATATTACCTACTTAGGCGCTATAGCGGGATTTAATTCAATTCAATTTCTTTATTGCAGTCCATAATGTCAAATACAGGTGGCAGGCTTGAGACTATGGGATCAATTATGAACCCTGTCGGGTATAGCATAGTGTAGTAGAAGAGAGGAAGAGCACTTATTTGTTTAATAACAATTTAATATTTTATTCATTGTTGCTAGATATGTTAACTGCAATTCGATATTTTATTTATTTAGAGATTATCTATTTAATTTTTATAATTTAATTAAATTTTTTGTTTATAAGATTTATTTTTTTGCACTAATACTAGTATTAGTACAGAGGAGCTCGTGGCGAAATAATTACAGCCGCATAGACCGATCTTCCGGGTTAAGCCACGCTTGCCGAGGTTGGTCTGTGGATGGGTGACCATTTACCATAGCGAGTTTCCTCCGTGCCTCGGAAAGCACGTAAAGCCGTTGGTCCCGGCTGTCATTTGTAGATCTTTGACAGTCGTTACTGTTGGTCAGAAGCCAGAAAGTCTGACAACCAGTCTTACCAAGAGTATCGTATTACCCAGTTACTGGGTTGTGGAGGTCTGACAGGCAGTCGTTCCATGTAAAATACTGATATTCAGCTGAATCCGGTTCGACTGGAAGCCGACCCCAACATAGTTGGGAAAAGGCTAGGCAGATGATGACTAGTATTAGTACACTCAAGGTGCTGGCGAGACGCGTCCTGAGGGTGCTGAAAACGGGACATCCCACCGAGAGCGGAACGTCTGACGTTTGGCAACAAGGCTCATTTCTGCTGCAGTCAAACCTCTCAAAACAAACTATACACGCCACTCTGTCAGATGCACTACCCACGTAATAGTACGAGATCCGGCCTAACATCGACCTTCCCTCATCTGTTTTTCTAACGAGATGTATTTTATTTGAAAGATTTTATAGAAATTAACAAATCCCGCATGGGTTGCCTAGTCAAAAGTGGTCCAGGCTACCCTTAATGGGCCCATTGCAGAGTAAAAGTGAGCGCGCATGCGCATGCGCGCTCACTTTTACTCTGCAATGGGCCCACTAGCAGCTGCCATGTTATCTTTCTATTGTACAGAGTACTACGTGTAGTGCTTCTTTGTCGCGCTGAACTTTCCTGCTCAAATACCTATTGAAACTTTAAATCGCGGCAACCCTATCTCTGGACCACTTTTTTTTAGGCAACCTATTTTTTTCTGTTCACTTACATCTTGTCCTTTCGATTGGTAATAATATTTTGTGAAAAACAGATGAGGGAAGGAGTAATTATTTTTTATATTTTATGAGTTTTAATTAAGGGTAGCCTGGACCACTTTTGACTAGGCAACCCATGCGGGATTTGTTTATTTCTATAAAATCTTTCAAATAAAATACATCTCGTTAGAAAAACAGATGAGGGAAGGTCGATGTTAGGCCGGATCTTAGACTATAAGCCACTAGTCATATTGTTTGTTATCTTCGCGACGCAATGCAACGCAACGCCCAGATAGAACGAAGGGTAGAACCGACGGCATCATTAATTTCATATTCTACAGCTATAACTCTTACAGTTATCCTTCATCTACATGATATTGTAACTAAACGCATCACTCTTCCTATAGCCAATAATATTTCACAAGTACCAATGCAACGTATATGAAACAAGTGCTCGATAACTCTATGAGTAGTTGGCATGTTAGCAATCGTGGATTTTGGAGGCACGTGTATATCGTTTGTCATCCTCATCGTCTCCACCAATCAAAAACCCGTATTTTTATATAACAAAGCAATATCTTGAAAATATAATTAGGATTATTATAATAAAAAACTCAATTACCTCTGCGTGGCCATTGAGCGAAGCGCGTACAAAAATACGAAAATAATTGCTTTGGCTTCCACTCAATGCTCTCTTTTCGCTCTATTTTATTTATGGCTGTTTAGGCCAGGTCCACACTAACTTTTCGCAAGCATGCATTGAAACGCTTAATAACTGTATATTAGAAGAAGTGACTCATATCACTCTCATATGATGAGACTGAGGAACTACCTAGTAACATAAACGCACGTTTACGCACGCACGTACACACACACACATACACCCCAAAATGCACGTACACATACACACACGCACACACACAAATACTCACACACACACAACAACACACACTTTCCAAATCCTTCTTGATTGTGTTTGTCTTTTATTGTTTTTGTGTTTCAAATTGTTATTATACTCGTTGTTGTCTCGTCCTCTATGATGATAGAAAACAAGTGTAGTCCCGGTTCTCTAGTCACTAACGTCACATAATTTTAAAGAAATTAAAATGTCTGGAACGCACCCGCCTGTGCTGCCACCTGCCTCTGTAACTAGGATCATTCGGTTTTATGTCAACTTTTACGTCACATCGTTTCTTCTTCATTCTTAGTGAAAAAACGCGTAAATTAACATAAAACTAGGAAAAAGAAGATCAAAAGATCAAGATAAATCCGATCTATTAAAAAAGATACGTAAACTGTAAAAGCGTATCAAACATTTTTAGCTCCGAAGTGATTCTGAAGAAAGAATTCAACGCCATGACTCAAGAGTGGTTTTTACTGTATTTTTTTTTTCTCTGCATGCAGTTTATTTCTATTTTTCAATGCATTGAATAATAAATATATCGCAATATCGAGTGTGATTATCATGCGGCTTGGTGCAAGTGTTTTTTCAACCCCAAGTGAAGGTGCTCTTACTCTCTCTGTGTCAAAACAACATAATGGACCCGAGGGGCGTTCTGCGGGAGCGCACGTGGTCTAATACTACTCTGTTGTGAACATCCATGCAACCTGTGGGGCGTTCTGAAGGGACGCACGTGGTTGATATTCTTTATAACCTTAAAGGGAAGTCCTGCGGGGGCTTACGTGGTTATATTAATGATGTAATGTTTGTAGCCTAACGGCGCACCAAGCCATAGGTGAAGATTCTCTGACTTTGTGTCAAAACAATGCAATAGACCTGAGGGGCGTTCTGCGGGAGCGCACATGGTCTAAAACCGCTCTCTCTCTTGTGAGCATTCATGCAACCTTTGGGGCGTTCTGAGGGGACGCACGTGGTTGACATTCGTTATAACCTTAAAGGGAAGTTCTGCGGGGACTTACATGGTTAGAATAACGTTACAATGCTTGTAGCCTAACAGCATGAAGCATGAACAATTCATCTGTATTGCATAAAAATAATGAGAATCAGCCTCTGAAGGTGGTTGAATGTATTTAACCAGAGTTTTTTGGCATTAACAACACAGATTTGCTAAATGAGGTGGTTGATTCCGAGGTGAAGTCCCTCAGGAAGAAATGTGAGAATACAACCTAATGGAGATACTAGCTGCTTCTCCACAACGTGCAAATCAAGGAGAACGTAAACAGATTGCTGAAAGATGGCCAATAATAATAAAAAATGGCCTAGCTAAAGGAAGAAAAATTTGTGAGGAAAAATCCATCTTTTACTTAATTTTCAGTAAATGGTACAACGCTATGATATAATGCTATGTGCATTGCTATATCCTAGAATAAATGCTGCAGTTAATGAAATAATAAGACAGCTACAGCCGTGTCAGTGCTGGGCTCATATCTTCAAATGTGTGTGAAGAATGCCTTGTTGTCTAGACTAAAACTTTAAAAAAGTCAGGCTTTAAACTGGTGGGGCCTTCATCCAGAGGTGAAAACAGAGTCATCAAGAGGAGAAGATAACACTGTGAGGGCAGAAGTAACCTGACAGGTGGGCCGTTCTCTCAATTTCATTTTTTGTGATTTGGAACAACTTACCAGATAACCTATCATCACTGATTAGGATATAGGATATAAAATCCACTTTTAAAAGGAAATCACACCATAATAACATTCAGTTAAATGGTTAATTTTCTAAACTTAAAATTTGCAGCTAGCATCTGAAATTAATGAATTAATCCTATTAAAAGCTATAGAAGTCTGTAATGCCTAAGACAATCAGCTCTTTGGTTGCCCATTTTTTATCTTGTAATAAGATATAATAAATCATTACTTCAATTTTATACTTTTGTCAAAACTGACCTGACCGGTTAACCGGTCCACCAGTGACCGGTTAAAAGTTGGGAAAACCACCAAATACACAGTATGTAAACTCAAACAGAAAAATATTTTTCTAGTATTATTAAATTTAAAGAGTCATATCTATATGTATATGATCAATGTCAACAAGAAAAGTGAAAAGTACCTAACTAAGATTCTGTTTCAAAGAAAATAGCCTTCTATTTAACTATAATTTTTTTGGTTACATAGGTATCTACAGCCCAATTAAACAGTGACTGTATTTACTCTATATTAGTATGAGTACCTATAATAAATACAATTATCTACTCCACTTTATATGGCTATATAAACAATAAAATAGGATCACTTTTCAGTATAGAAAACAGAACCAAAAGACTCATTGGAAGTTTCTATAAATTAAGACCTCCAACACCTAAATATTGGAATATTTGAGATGTATTTAGTTAGTTTTTTTTTTGAAAATGATTTTAAAAATAACAACAGGCACACATCAAGTGATTATAAACTGTTACCAAAAAGATGGTGCCTTTTTTAATGTGTGTTAATGGCAACTAGAGGCCAAAGAGCTCAAACGAGCTTGTTATTAACATTGAAAAATAGAGACAGACAAGGTAATGAAAACCTGGCGGGCAAGTAGATGCCAACCATTTCTAGTATTTCCTCTCTTCAACAACAAAATAGAACCTACAGATAAAAATGCAATTAATTACCTATTAAGTATTCACAAAATATCTGTGAGATTTAGAATTTCTATGCTTTAACAAAAAGACCCTGTAAGACTGTGACCGTAACCTTCAGTACAATTAATCACTGGGTCAAGAAGGGCCAAACTGTTCAGAATTTTTTATTAGGTTCTAGAATAGGCCCATATTCAATATAATTTATGCTCAAATAAATAAAGTGATGTCTGACCATAATTATACTACGCTTTTCATGCTCAATATTTATGAAATTAAGAACCTTGTATAATAATAAAATAAGTAAAATATTTAATTAAGGTCATGAAACCACTTTGTGCAGAGTGCTGTGATTAATTTTCTTTGTGCGGACATCATAACATTGCATTATTTTGCTTTTTACTTCACATTATTGTAAAGGTAAGATAATACGTGATATACGTATTACACATAACATGTAGATCAATACAATTTTTACTGTATTCAAACAATTAAAAAATATAGAAGATTATGTATACATGTCAAAAAGAAAACGTTTTGTATGTGAATTGTTGATACAAATATTTAATTCCTTAAATTATCTATTAGAATCACAAAATATTACACATGCTGTTTCTACAAAATTCTATTTATAGTTATTTAACACACAAACAAAAAATGTTCATCCAAAAGTAATGAAGGTCAGTGCTAATCAAAACAACTAGCATTGTCGTACCTATTGAAATCAATAAAATCTAAGATCCTGGAAAACACTACCGGAACCCATTTGGGTATTAGGTACATTGCTGATATTAATTTGTGCCACACACATGCATGTTGGATGCAATCCATAACTAATCACAAACAAACATTAGTGTATTAGTACAACTAAACATAATGTTCAGAATGAATTCACTATGTTGAATTACTACTAACAATGAAAGTATAAAATATCTATTAGATACACGTAACATAACATCACAGATGTACTCCCCATAGCGCTGGATAGAGGCGCGTAGTACACCCTCATTTCAAAAAACCGGGCTGAAAAGAGGATAAAAAAAAAAAAAAAAAAAAAAAAAAAAAAAAAAAACTATCCATTTGCCCAACCTGGAAATCGAACTCGGAATCTCACGCTCAGCGGTCGCGACGACCACTAGACCAATGAGGCAGTCAGGGATATACAATGATACTAATATTATGACACTACATAATAATTTCTCGTACATTATACTCTGTTCACCCAAAAATGAGTCCTGAGTAGCCCTGACAACTCGGTCATTTTGAAAATTATCTAATAGTCGTATAGAGACTGCTATCGAAATAACGTAAACGACATCATCAAAAACGTAAAATAGCTATATTACATAGATAATGATACATTATGATGATGAGGATTGAATACAAAATATATGTACCTACATATAAAGTATTCCTTGCATGATAACGTTTGTAAGTACAGAAAAGTCAGATATCAGTTTAGGATGAAAAGGGTATAGGTAGTACACGTCAGGAATACCAAAGTTATGTTATATATACTAGGAGTTATGTTTTGTTGTAAATTTTTCAAAAAGTTTATTAAACCTTACTCGAACTTGATGCTATTGAAGTTAGCAGTGGTGGCTATTAGTATAAAGCTATCAAAAAGAGTTTATTTACCAAAGTTAGTTTCTATTTCCAATAATAGAATACCTAAATACTTTATTAACTATTTATTACTCGGAAGTTTACTTTGAGCGCATCTTAGCGGAAATAATTATCACGCCGCTAAATATCAATCGAGGCGTGGAACCCACCGAACAGTGAGTTCGCACGTAAGTTGCACTTAGTTACATGCAATTTTCGATAGATGGCTCTAACATCAATTATTGACAAATCGATCAAATTTCGTAAGTAGTAAATGAAGAATAGCGCCATACCACTTCATAATTTATAAGTTTTCTAAAAGATGATAAGATTGCAACAATGCAACTAAATTAAAGAGATATAAAACGTTTATCTCATTCTACAGCGCGTTCGTGTGGAATACAGATTCCAACTATAGAAACCATTTCTAAAGTAATCCCTAATGGGTTTATATATACATTATACATTATTTAATTTGAATTAAGAAGCACAATCCTGATTGTCTTCTTTTTTAACAAATGTTTATTGATTTTACAACTTATCTTTGAACATCTACACTTGTTTTCTATCATCATAGAGGACGAGACAACAACGAGTATAATTAAATAGTCAAACGAACTTACCTGTAAGTGAAGTTCGACTGTAATTATACGAAGTTGTTGTCTCGTCCGAATATGATGAGTCCCTCCCTACCCAAACACTCCATACTATGTAAAGACATGAGCATGGACCCTATGTTGTAAAACCAATAAAACGCTATGAACTTAATGATCCTAGTTACAGAGGCAGGTGGCAGCACAGGCGGGTGCGTTCCAGAAGTTTTAATTTCTTTAAAATTATGTGACGTTAGTGACTAGAGAACCGGGACTACACTTGTTTTCTATCATCATATTCGGACGAGACAACAACTTCGTATAATTACAGTCGAACTTCACTTACAGGTAAGTTCGTTTGACTATTTAATAGCTAATGCTAATATTTTACAGTTATAAGCACACTGTCCAGGCTTAGACGCTACTAATCTGATCTCATTAAATGTCGCTACTTTGGCCCCCAAGATACAGGTTATACCTAGTTTGGGGGTCGACGACCAAATATTTGTAATAATGATTAGTTACAAGCAGTATGTTTTGTTTATTTTATGTACATTAATGGAACAAAGAACTGATTAAATTGTCTTATGTTATCTAATTTATCTACTCATGAGATTGTAGTATCAAAACAAGGCATCGATGCATTCGCGAAAACGAGAAATTTTAATTCAGGCTATTGCCTGATACCGAGCCTATTGGCTCGCCCTCTATTACATGGGACTTAAACATAGGTAACGGCGAAATAAGGATGTACTATAGGTACATAGTATATATACATCTCTCTCTGCAAACCTTTCGGAGAATACAGACGTGATATTATATTATGTTAATTCAGCAACTTACCGCTGAGAGTCATCAGTACCTATTAACCTGGTGTTAACGAAATCGTGTAATTCCTTCAAACCGCGTGATCTACTGGTGACACAGATTAACCCTAAATGGGAATTTTCGAAAATGAAACAAAAAAAAAATTTGGTTTTCTATTTCTGAGTCTTTTTAGAGCCTTGAGTTATCTGACTCCAAAGAGCGATATCGCGTTAGTCATTCCTGCTAGCCGTGTCGCCGTACTTTCATTAATTTATGCGTGGCATCGAAATGTTCACACAAATAAAATGATTTTTTTGCAAAAAAATAAAAACTTATTTTTTTTCTGAAACCTTAATAGATGGTTTAGATATAGTTTAGATTAGCTAACAAAGCCGCATGAAAAAAAAAGAATTTTATTTTTTTTATTTTAATCTTGCTAAATCCCGTGCGGGGCCTTTCTACACCAGTAGTAGATCATGTGGTTTTAAGGAATTACACGAATTCGTTAACACCCTGTAGATAGATAGATTATATGTACTTTATTGTACACCAAATTGTAACACAGCTCTTAATACAATAACATACATTGAAGGGTATCCACAATAGCTGTCTTATCGCTGATAGCGATATCTACCAGACAACCTTTGGATGAACAGGAAGACAATGAAATGGATAGGGGGGGTAGTCCGTGGTGTACTGCTGCAAAATATATACTACACACAATACATAGACATAATACTTAGGTACATATTGTTGCATGCTAGATGCAAGAGCAAAAAATTGAAATCGAGGCAGCGAAAAATTTCAAAACGCATCCACGAAAATGGCCTAGCCTACCGTACCGGTAGTTACTTTTTGCAGATTTTATCGTTCCGAATTTGCGTCAGTCGCTTCATTTTTGCAACATCTCTGATCCAAAATCACTAATCGTCAATATTAAAAGCAATTGTGTGTGAGCACAGCCTCATACGTCTCAAGTGTGGTCTGAAGTATCTTGTTCTGAAACCCTATTTTTATCGAATATATTGTTGATCGAAACCTACAACTTTGATTAATATACTGCGCTACGATAAAGTTCAACACAATAGGGCAACGGGTAAGTTTGAAGTCATGACCTCGCGGTCACCGGACCCCTTAGTCATTGGACTTATGGATCTAGGTACTCGTATGTAATATATATGTACCATTTATTCAAATTGTGATGGCTTTGCGATATAAATAATACGGAATAAAATATTATAACTTTTCAGACAAGATAATAATAATGATGGATCTCACTCAACTCGTTTCAGCGAAAATAAACTTTCGGTAATTGTAAGTTATAATAATGTAGGTTTCAACTATTTCGGAGTATGCGTAGGTATATAATTCAGAGTCTCGTTATATTCTTTAGCTTGTTTGCTTCCTAACTTCTGCTTCAGGCAGATGAGACTATTATTAGTCTATTTAAATTGTGTTTAAGAAATAGGTACGATGAGCAAAAAGAGATAAGGCAACTAACTGTTTTTGCATTGCATATCAGAGTTGTGCCGTTTGCCGGGGATGATTGAATAACATCAATTTAATGATATCATTGATTGAAACCATGATAAACATGAGCGTTTCTTTTTTAGGGTTCCGTACCCAAAGGGTAAAACGGGACCCTGTTACTAAAACTCCGCTGTCCGTCCGTCCGTCCGTCCGTCTGTCACCAGGCTGTATCTAATGAACCGTGATAGTTAGACTTGAAATTTTCACTGATGATGTACTTCTGTTGCCGCTAGAACAACAAATACTAAAAAACAAAATAAAATAAATATTTAAGGGGGCTCCCTTACAACAAACGTGATTTTTTTACCGTTTTAATAGATAATGGTACGGAACCCTTCGTGCGCGAGTCCGACTCGCACTTGGCCGGTTTATCAATTAATGATTTAAATCAAATTCAAGAAGGAGGCTTTCAGCGGAATATATATTGTTACCTATGGAAAAATTAAACAAATATTTTAAACATAAAATAAATAGACTGTCTCGTTGGTCTAGTGATCGCAAACAATACTGCTAAGTGTCAGGTCCTGGGTTCGATCTCCAGATCGGGCAAAGTGTTATAGGGTTTTTCCCTGTACAATTTCTCACTATCAGCCCGGAATCTGGATTTGTGCTCGGTTGATGGCAATAGGCTCGCCCCCTATTACATGGGATTAAAACATAACGGCGAAATGAGGGTGCATTATACACCTCTGCCCAACCCTTTGGGGAATACAGGCGTGGTGTTATATAACTATGATTTTATGAAATAAATCTTAATTTAACGTCCATCCAGCTATACAAGGTTAGTCGGAAAGAGAGTACTAATCCGCGGACCATTTAAAGTATCACTGATGACTATTTTTAAGCAAGTGTTAAAATTTCAAAATTCGATCTTTTTTTTTCATGCAAAATTATATTTATTATAGTTTTTTCAAAAATTCTTCGTCCCTTCTTTAGTTACGAAATCAGAAAATGGAGCGTCTAGTTCGTGACCTCAAATATGACCTAAAATGTTTACACAGCTGCCTACAGCTGAAGATAGATTTTAGCGTATTTTTTATGAAATCTTTGAACAGCAATTCTCTTAACTATTGACTTTTGGGGAATCTTGTAGAACAAAAGTTATTCAATTTTATGTGTACTTTAGTACCCTTTCGAATTAGTACCCCTTTTCCAACTAACCGTGTATAATATTCCATATTCCTTACAGCCTACAACTAGATAGTTTAAGACTTCTCCCAACAGAACCATCTCAATGAATCACCCGGTAATCAAACACTTATCGACTTAAGTAAGTTAAGATAAGTACTTGATATACAAGTTGCCAGTCGCTTAGCAAAATTGGAAGCCTTTTCAAATTAAAATGTGGTTTAATATAAAAATAACGTAACGAGTGCCGATTGGCCAATCTTTGTTATGCTTGCCAGGGGGCCAATTCTACTAACAGAAACTTTTATCAATGGCAACTTAATCGTTCATTCAGACAGTTTTCGTTTACGATAACTGTCAAAATGTTTGGTTTTGTTTTTGTTGTCAAACAATTTGATAGTTTTTGTAAACGAAAACTGTCTGAATAAACGATTCCGTTGCTATTGATAAACGTTTCTATTAGTAGAATTGGGCTCCAGGACGTGTGTAAAAAGTTTTTATTACACACACAGTATGGATGACCGTTATCTGCATGTTGCAAGATGTTAGTTGTTTGCCAGTTCTTCTGTTTTCCTGTGTATACATATTTATGTAGGTATACATAAAGGTGTTTTCTCGTAATCCCAGTTTGCAGAACACGTGCGTTTTCTAGGCACTATTCAAAATCCCGAGCTGTCGCCGCAAATTGACAGTAGCTTTATCAATAATAAAATAGACTTTATTATTGATAAAACATTAAAGTGCACTTGAATCTGTTCTAATGTTTATTTTTGTACAAATTAAAAAAGATTTTTTTTTTTTTTTTTTTTTTAAACGTTGCCCCACACTAAGATTTCTCTTGTATCGTGGGTGCGTTTACAGACACAAATCTCACAAACAAACGCCCAGACCCGAAACAACCATCTGTAGGTCATACAAATTTTTGTTCCGTGTGGGAATCGAACCCACGACCCGTAGCGCAGAAGCCAATCACTTAGCCACTGCACCAAACGTGTCGTCAAAATTTATAGATCTTTTTACAGTATAATAACGAGTAAACCACGGAGTAAACGAAGTCTTTGGTGACACCGATCTTATTTTCTCATTATTATTCAAAGTAATTTAAATCGATTCATTACCATAACACCCATTGAAGATAATAATAAAATTGAATTTTCCTAATCGCTTGTATATTGCTTGCTTGCTTGCTAAAATTATGACATGTTTCAACTTCAAAACTCATTTATTCATAATCCCTACTAATATTATAAATGTGAAAGTAACTCTGTCTGTCTGTTACGCTTTCACGCCTAAACCGCTGAACCGATTTTGATGAAATTTGGTACAAAGGTAGAATAGTCCTTGGAGAAGGGCATAGGATACTTTTTATCGAAATACCACGCGAACGAAGACGCGGGCATCAGCTAGGAGACTGTGAGTACTTAGTTCTTTTTAAACGTCAATGTCACAAAAGACAGCCCCAAAAACGCTCGCACTTCACCAACATGTTTGAACAAGTTGTTTATTTTCAAAGCTATCTAGAATAATCACATATATTTTTGTTTGTAAAAAATCTCCCGAATTTCTTCAGATGACTCAATACTGCTAAGATCCTTTTTATGTACTTTGTCCTTATTGAATTGACCAGTGACCATTAACGGACGAATCTGAACAAGTAACTTGAATACTAAAAGCTTATACCCTTTTCACCGTAAGGTGAGTACTTACGTTTCTCTACAAAACTTTACCATACAAAGAATATCAAATAATTTAACCGGTTGCGTACCGCCCGTCGTTCCAGGACGACACTTAATTGTCTTATCTATTGTGTCTATAATTACGGTGATTGAGAGTTTAAAAAAACAAACCCTGTAACATGTAGCTATTTTACGGTTATATGTCGTATACGTTTTTTCGATAGCAGTCTTGTTCCTGACAGTGACAGTTCTTTCAGCATCATCTTGAAGCCGTCCAGACTTACACCCGGAATATGTTCCTGACGTCACATCGGGCCGTGCCAGCGAGTCGCTTCGGAACATTCTACGGGCTTCCAGAGCCTTCTACGTCCCACCTTGGGCTCAGCCGCCGACCAGCTGCAGCTCGCCACTCACTCCGCCGTTACCTTAGCGTGCGCACACGCATCGGCTGTCTTTTATTGTAATCAGCTACCTATCGAATTATAGTCATTATTATTGAAGTCTAGTAGTTTTAATAATCAGTCAAGACCCCCAGCAGCACACCTGCCAAAGGGCATTAGGAGGAACACGGATGGGTTTTAGTCAGTAAGAGTCTTGACACTCCGTTCCGCTCCGCCCAGAGCGGAAGAAGTCACTTGCTTTGACGACTGGGCATCTCAAAAAAAACTGTCTCTTTTTTCTCGTTACGAAAATCGTAGACGGAACGAGATAGCAAACCGAATCGATCGACAACTGCATATCGAAAAGATTCTGAATCGAGGAGCAGTGCCGGACCTGTAATCCTGTTACAAAACATCCCGTCCTATGTCCATGGTAGGTGCGTAAACACCGGCGTCACAACACTTAGTAAGTGCCACTTCGAACATTAGCCACCAGTAGCCGTAGTGCACCGTATAGTACAATATGTGATAAGTGCGCCATCACATCGACGGCTTTAACACCCTCATGCGTAGTCATGGAGTAATAAAAATGGAGTAACAATACGCAGATTTCTTCTAAAATTAAATTTACGAATGTTGTGAGTCCAGTTCTGATCGTTGCTAATTATATGACCACTACTGTACGTCTGCGTCTCGTATAGTGCCGGTCTTAAAGAATAGCGCTACCCCATCTCTTCCCGTAGGTGTCATAAAAGGCGACTAAGGGATTCTCTAGAGGATGGGCAGCAGCCTGCAGCGTTCTCTGAGTACTTTAACAACCATACTGCGATCGCCAACCTGCCTGCCAAGGGTGGTGATTACGGCAAACCCCCCCTTTTGGGGGAGGCCTATGTCCAGCAGTGGACGTCTTTCGGCTGAATGATAATGATGACGATACTGTACGTCGATAAGCCTTGCAAGTAGATACAAAGTATTCGACGATCGCTTCAAAATGACGACAGTCAAAGGCCGGTGCCGTTTAATAACAAAAATAAAGAAAGTTCGCACTGTTCTGGATTTTTCGTATATAAATAAATAAAAATGTCTGTATAAATATTAAATTAATAGCCGATTTTCAAAGTCAAAGTTTTTTATTTCAAATAGACCAGATTACAGGTACTTTTAAAACGTCAAAGATTGATTGATTTTGATACATGTCTTCATGTCTTTTTTTTGGGTTTCATAATCATTATTATTGGAATTATAATGATTTTATGAATAACGGCCCGACTGCTTATGCCAAAGCCGGCCGACACCGTTCACTAAGCGCTCCATTTCTTTTTACTCCGTGTGCGTAGTGCATTGCGTTACTGCCTCGCCTCCCCTGAATTCGTTACACACGCCTCCCAGAGGACCCCTACTTTTACAAATCTTGCCACATTCCGTCGACGTGAGAATTCCTTTACCTACTCGAATCTTTTTGGCAGAGAGACGTTTTTATGTTCAATCGGTGAGAACGTATTTGAAGGGAAGCGTAAAGATGTTGTATAAACAGCTATAAACCTTGATACCTACGTAGTTGCGCACTCAACAGTAATATACATTATAGAAGTGTTTTCTCATTGGTGCAAATATCGAACTCTTTATAGCAACTGTTCATTTATGTGCACGTATAAAATATATTGATACGTTAACACAAAACCAGCGAAGTAGTAAAAACAATGCATAACAAATGCTCAAATACAGATTTTTTCGCAAAGAATCTTTTGTAAATCTATAATTTTCACAACTCTTAATGTTTTAAAGTTACTTGATATATAATAAAATAACAGATGATTTCAAAATACACTTTATATAATCCTATGCCACTCATCGTTTGTTTGTAGCAATAAATCATCAGCCAAAAATAATTCGAAGCCGATCGGATGGAAGTGGCTCCCGTTCTGTTTACACATGAAATTGAGTTTTTCGCTAAATAAAATTTGTTCGTGTATTAATTAACTTAGGTACTTGAACAAACATCGAGCTCGTCAACTACTCAAGCCTAGGGTTATTGTTTCACAAAATTGGCTTCATTTTTTAAACGCCGTCTGTGAAGGGCTCGTAAATAAATTTGGGAATAAGCGAGTCAAGAACGTGAATGGAATTTATATTTAAAGACTGTAGTTACTTAAATTAATATAACATTCCGTTCCGCCAAGCTTAGTAAAGATTACATTTTACTTTAGTATTAATATTAGTGTTTTATAGGTACAACCTCCACATATACAGCCTAATGAAGGTAAAAAGTAAACAACAATGTAAGCGGTCGATAAAACGCAATACTGATAACCAGGATATCATTGGCCACAATATGACGTAGATACCTCGCCCTCCGTTGAACTCCAAACAAGTGAATCGCTAGATGTAACCTTCCGCGACGCGCCCTCGAACAAAAGTGATATTTTGTAAGAGGGCAATCACTCAACCGTTTTATTCTCAGTTTGACTGTCTCTTTTATGATTTCTCTTCCACGTTTCCGTCAATAATGATACTTTTTGGAATCACACACATATTTTTATTGAAAGGCGATGAAATCAAAGCTGAATTTATTAAATATTTTTTCGTAGAAACTTTAGAATGTTCGATTGATTTGATATTTTTAGAGTGAAAACCTCGGGAATGCAATTTGGACATTTTTATTTTATCACGACGGGTAGGTACTTTCACTACATAGTATAAAACAAAGTCGCTACCCGCTGTCTGTCCCTATATATGCTTAGATCTTTAAAACTACGCAACGGCTTTTTTTGCGGTTTTTTTAATAGATAGAGTGATTCAAGAGGAAGGTTTATATGTATGCAATGTATTCCACCCGGGCGAAGTCGGGGCGGGTCGCTAGTAATTTATAAGAGAGCCGCTCTATTCGAAATTAGTTTGTAAGCACTGAAATTAGCCTTTCTTGGGTATATACCCATTTATATTTGTAACATTCGTAATAAATATAACTATCTAGCTATTGCCCGCGACTTAGTCCGCGTGAAATACCACAGGAACCATGCAATGACCGAATGCATTCCCGAGATTTTGACTCTGCAGACCACAGACTTTCTATCGGCCGATAGTTTGGTCGGTTTCTTAATCAGTATGAAGATGTATGCAAGTGCGCACACTATAACGATTCGGTATCGGCCGATAAGAAAGTTTGATGGGCTACACGATTGCCTTCAAACTGTACTGTACTGACTGATATGTTGGCCCAGTGTGCGTGCTAGCAGCCCAACCCGACCAAACTATCGGCCGATAGAAAGTCTGTGGTTTGCGGTGGCTTCGACGATTTGTGATATTTGCAATATTAGTCAACGAGACATAAACCGCGCGAGGCCGAGCACCATTTAATACAATACCTAGTGCTATGCTCACGAAGGCATTCTACTAATTTGAATACAACTACAAAGTTAATCATTAACCAGGTTAGTCGGAAAGGGTAACTAATCTGAAAACGTGTTAAAGTAACTATAACAATGAACAACTTTTGTTCTACAACTTTCCCCAAAAATTAATAGTTTAAGAGAAATGGCTGTCCAAAGATTTCACAGAGAATACGCTAAAATCTATCTATCCTCAGCTATGATCAGCTGTTTACATTTTAGATCATATTCGGAGTCACGGATTAGAAGCTCCATTTTCTGAATTCGAAACTAAAGCAGGGCTGAAGAATTTTTGAAAAAACCAATATTAAAATAATTTTGCACGGAAATAAAAATTATCGAGTAGTGAAACTATAACACTTGCTTCGAAACAGTCATCAGTGATACTTTAAGTGGCGCGCGGATTAGTACCCCCTTTCCGACTAACCTTGTATAATGTTCCTTACGAAGTCGAAAGGAGATGTTTGATTTTGGGCCACCACTATGTACAGTATATAGAAAAATAGGAAAAAAATAGGGGATTTCCATAAAAATACAAATAAATTAATTTGAAGAAGAGTACTTTTGTACTGGAATTATTATTTGGGGACGTTTTCTTAAACCTTTTTTGTGGTAGCCATGACAGTTATCTTTGACATTGACATGAGTTTGACAACATTGACAGTCATAAACCTATTCTTCCATCGTAATCATTATTAAGACATGTAAACAGTTGTTAAAACGAAATTTCACATAATTTCGATCCATCTTAATAATATTTTTTTGCGTTGTGTTGCTCTCCTTGACCAAAATATCTTGAATGTACGATTAAACGAAGTAAAATTACAGAAAATTAACATTAAAAAACGGTTACTTTATTGTATAGCTATATTTACATATAGTGTACATGGTGCTAGCCCAGACTCCATACATTTCTGAAACATCTCCTTTGCATTTGCATATACAGCAGTACACCACGGACTATCCCCCCTATCTTATTCATTGTTTTCCTGTCCATCCAAAGGTTGTCTTGTAGATATCGCTATCAGCGATAAGACCGCCATTGTACCCTTCACTAAATTATATTGTATAAGAGCTATGTTACAATTTTGGTGTACAATAAAGTATAATCTATTCTATTCTATTCTATACAGAAAAGAATTTTACCCGTCTGGCCCTGAAGGTGCCAGTTATGTCAATATGGCAAATATGTAATTCTGGTAACTTGTATTTGCTAGGTGCATTGGAGCGGCCAACCTGCGTCCACCGTTGGTTTGGCAATGAATCAGTAACTCGACAGCATAACATCGTTACAAATATAGGTAAGTAACTCTGTGGTTGCTGTACATCTCCATTTTCTTGTCGGTACCTTAAGGATGACCGTCATTGGCAATATTGATTTTGATATCGCTTGAGGAATAATGGTTCCAACAATACGGTGTGTAATTATTTTTTTTGGTATTATTATTATATTTTTTTCTTAAAAAAACCTATTTTAAAAAACTAATTTGAATGTTTTTATTTACCACGCGGTAGTTATTTTTTAAACATTTACTAGTGATGACGTCACGGAGTAGGGTGAAGAGTTTTAGTGCTGGTTTCCTTTACAACATCTGGAGTTAGAGAGTTAGTTGTTAGCCTTTGAGGCTAAAAAGTTGACACATTGTTTAAAATTGACAGTAAAAAACTTTTTGTAAATTGAAAACTACCGAACGTATTTAGCCCATTCCGCCGAATCTGTGACGAAAAGAGGTCAACTAGATGGCAAGCGAGTTGAGCTAGAACTAGCAAAATAAGGTTTCTAAAAATAAAATTTCGAAATGGTTTTGGAATCAGCATAGGTTAACTTTTACTTTACATACCGAATTATGCTACGAGAGCCCTATCTGCACATCAATGAATTTTGAAACCTCTAATTTAAAAGCTAAGGTCAAAATAATAATTGATTTGCCCGCCGTTCTACATCTTAATTAAGGAGCAGACAGACCACTTCGAACTTAATATAGACCAACGAGTGTTTCTTAAGAAACAGCCAAGTTATTTCAACTGTTAAAATATTTCAGAGTAAAATTTTTCATTTCAAAAGGTTGTGAACCACCCCTACCTAATAAAGTTTCTACAGTAGAATTTGAACTAACCAGACGACCTATTGTCAGTGAATAAATTTAATTTGGCAATGTCTGTCTAGCTAGTCTTTAGACACGCTATTTCAACACAAATAGGAAATGAAAAATGTAATCTTGCTTTTTTGCAAACATTTCATTAAAGCGGTTAGGTATTTTATAAACTTTTTACTTTTAATTAATGTTTCTCTGCCTAGCCTTTTCCTATCTACGTTGAGGGTATATCTTCCAGTTTAAAAAGATGTGGCTGAATACCATTATTGTACACGGAGCTACTGCCATCAGACCTCTTCAATCCAGTTAGGTAATGGGCAATATTGATTTCCTTTTTTTTTTAGGTTGGCAATTCATCATATGACTCCTTCCGGTGTCAGACTCTTACTGACTAAAACCCATCCGTGTTCCTCTTAATGCCCTTTGCGTTTCAGGGCCGCGGTAACTCTTTCGAACAAATTCCGCAACCCTGGCAGGCACTGGCCCTAGCGGGCCCCGTCTACTAAACTGACATCTTTTTGAGGCGCGCGTGGAACACAACGCGCCGTCGACCCGGGCCTGGTTCTGATCGGACGGCGAGCCACCCAACGCTCGCCGTCCGCAGGCCCGCGCCTACGGTGGCCGGGAATCGCCCTGTGACTCCCGACGCCCGGGGCGTCTCCTTCTGTTGCGGCGGCTGGGGCGTGAGGTTTTCCTCTCCCTCATGCGTTCCGCCTCCTCCTTCGCTAGCATTACTGCTTCACAGATGGAGTTGACTGCTTCCAATATCTTCTGACGACACGTAACGACTGTCATAGGTATTCGTAAAACACCCGAGACCGACGGCTTAACGTCCTATCCGAGGCACGGAGGTGTCCCGATGTGTAACGAACGGTCACCCATCCACAAACTGACCGTGGCGAGCGCAGCTTAACCTTGCAAATCGTATGACCCGCAGAGTTGTTAAATACCTTTGAGCCCCTCACTTTTAATTAATGTCTGTTTATGCAATATCTGTTGGTACTATAACTGCATTAATAATAGTTGAAATGGGGATGATCTCCAAAATCAACGTATTTGGTTGACCTCTCTGGCGCGTTTTATACACCGTGGGCCCGAGGTACCCGAAAGATTTTCCATCCATCTTGCGATAAATTCAACAAAAAAAGCTAGGATGTAGTTTGTTGAATAAAACTTAATTTTCGAAATATTCATTATTTACGGAAATTCACAAATCAAAAATATCTGTGGTAACAAGTCCTACGAACGCGGCGTTGCGACTTTTGTTATACCATACCCCTCTAGTCGTATGTCTTATTTGTCGGGAAGGGTTGTGAAATGAGAAGTTTCTTACCCACTCGCACGATAATTTATAAATGTTGCCAGTTCAACCTAAGGTATTGTTTACAAGAAAGTCCTAAAGTTAATTGATTTATGAAGTACAGAAATAAAAACTAAAAAAAATGACTTAATTGGACTTTCGTTGATATAATATTTGAATCATAATACCATCAGAAAGGCGTGGTTAAAATCTTTCGGATACCTCGGGTCCACGGTGTATATTGATATTTATTGTTCCGTATTTTTATTTCAAAAAGAATGTGTCTAAATAAGCCTTTGAAGACTGAGCCAAATACGAGTACATACAAAGTATTTCCCAAGTTTGTTGGGTAGATTAAGACACTTGTAAGAATAATATGGGGAAAAACCGATAATGTATTGGCGGCGAATGTGTTAAGTCATTGCGGAAAAACATTTCTGCACACGCAATATTAATATCATGACCATTAAGACTGGAATGCTAAGTTATGCCACCTGAAAGAAACAAGAAATAGAGCACTTTCGTGATAGAGACAACATGCATTTTTAATTTTAAGTGCCATACTTTACTTTACAACATTTATAGAATGGAAATATACGCTCATTAAAACAAGCGTTCAACCCTTCTTTCTATAAAGCAAAACAGGACAAGGAATAGTTTTATATTTTGCGAGCATGTCATAAAAAATATTTACAATATCTGCTGGTATTGCAAAGAATTTCCATAACTTTGTTTACTTTTATGTTCTAGGGAAAAAATTACCCTTCGATTTTAGTAATCGCAGTTCATGCGTAACTAAAAATAAAACATAGTTTCATGAAAAAAAGCGAACAACAAGTGAAAAGAAAACCGTGTTGGAAAACTGCTCGAGGGTAAAACAAAACACGATACGCCTGGCCTATAAAATTGATTCCCGCAAACTTTGACCGTAAGTACGCACTTACTTAATTTAGTTTATTTTTGATTAAGAAAGTCGGTATTCGAGAATTTATTGTTCTGATGCTCAGAATTGTTTGAGATACTCAGTTCTTGAAATAATGTTACGTTATAGGGGATTTACACAGGTCGATTCTCGCCGCACGGCGGAATTCGACCGTTTAAATGACAATTCGACTAGGCCGCAAGTGACTAAAATCGCAAGCCCAAAGTTGGGCGCCATCCGACTTTTGCCGTGCGGCGGCAAGCCGCATGCGGCGGGTGACTAAAATCGACCGTGTAAATGGTCAGTTGCAGGCGATCGCCCGCCGCATAAGGTGTGTTTTGCGCTGTGTTGTTCCGCTAGAAATGAACAAGTCGCATGTGATTTTTGTCGACCGGTGTAAATTGGGTGGCGATTCGATTTTTACAAGCGATGCGACTGGTGACTTGCCACACGGCTAAAATCAACCCGTGTGAATTCCCCCATGACCAACTGTTTAGGGAATAATAATTAAAGAAAAATATCGAGAACCTAAGATGGAGGAGCTCGTGACTAATTATCAACCGCGCGGATAATATGATTTGCAAGGTTAAGCTGCGCTTGCTGCGGTCAGTCCGCGGATAGGTGACCGATCATTACACATCGAGACCCCTCCATGCCTCGGAGAGCACGTTAAGCCGTCGATCCCGGGTGTCATACGAATACCTATAACAGTCGTTACGGGTAGTCAGAAGCCCGAAAGTTTGACATACGATCTAAGTTAAGGATATCGGCATTGCCCAATAACTGGCTTGCGGTTGGTGTGATGGCAGTCGCTCCGTGTAAAATACTAGTATTTAGCCGCATTTGGTTAGACTGGAAGCTGAACCAAACATAGTTAGGAAAAGGCTAGGCAGAACATAGACCCCCTTATTACAAAAGATGGTCCAAGAAAAACCTAGGTTTTAAAATAGCCCCGTCTCTTTTTGTTATATGACAGAAGAAAGTGATGAGTATATTTTAAACCTGGGTTTACCTTAGTCTTGTTTTAAACCATCTTTTGTAATAAGGGGGAGAGAGCCTAATATGTGAGCATGATAAAGAGAGCTACGAATATACTACGTGGCGTAGGCGTTATCGTAGCAACATTGCTACGGTAAAGCTTACGGCATGGAATTTAATAAAATTATTGTAGGCACGATGATGAGTTTCAATAATGTTACTTTGAAGCCATGTTTTAATATCTTATTCAACTCGCATTTGAAACGTTGGTTATTTTCAGAATCATCAAATTGTACCATTATACAAGCATAATTTATGCCCGGTTTCTATGGCCAAAAACGAATCGTTTTGCCTACCAATGGTAGATTTTTTTATTTCCAAGCTATTTATTTAAATATACTCGTTAGCTAATTTTACTTGTGTTAACTACAAACGTATGGAAGGGTCTACTATGCAAAGCTCATTACTACGCAAGGTCATTGCTTCATTATTACTAAAGATAATGGACGTAATTTTAACCTTGTTACGATTAGCTTTCTTTTTTATTAGTATCGTTACTCTCAAGATATCTTTATCTTATTATAAAGTGATTTTCTTTGTAATGTGTTTTGATGACAATTAACCATGTGAGTTGTTTTATATAGTTTAGCGGCCTTTTTAACCGACTTCAAAAAGGAGGAGGTTCTCAATTCGGTTGTATTTTTTTTTTTTTTTTTTTTTTTTTATGTTTGTTACCTCATATCTCCGTCATTTATGAACCGATTTGAAAAATTCTTTTTTTGTTCGAAAGGGTATACTTCCCAATTGGTCCCATTTAAATTTTGTTATGATTAGACCATGAACTTCAGAGATATGGAACGGAACTCCTCATCGGATCAAAGCAAAATTCTCAAATTACTAATATTTCTTTGTTTATATTTGTTGTTGGGAACTGACTACTTGAAAAGAGGAGGGGGTGCTTGTCCCCCCCTCCCCCCCTTTGGAATGTTTTCATTATATCCTGTAAGGTATCATTTGAAAGGACTTTTTATGCCCGACTACGTCAAAGCCAAAAAGAAGGGTTATGAAGGAGGGGGTTAAAATTATGACACTAAAACGTATTCAATAAAAAATAAACTTTAAAAAAAAGTAAAAACCGACTTCAAAGAAATACTAAAAGGAGTAAAATAATTACCATAATATAAAATTAACAGTTTCAGAAGTCGGTGCAACTCTACACTGAAGCAAATAGAAGCCACCGACTTCTGAAACTGTTAATTTTATATTATGGTAATTATTTTACTCCTTTTAGTATTTCTTTGAAGTCGGTTTTTACTTTTTTTTAAAGTTTTACGTTTTGTAAATGTGAGGGCTTCGTAGACTTGCTAGATGCCTGGATACGTATTTAATTTGTGACCATATTTTTCATATTTTTTTGTTGTGTGGTTCCTGCTCTTAAGTCTACATTGCTCCCCATAACTATTCTAAGTCAAAACTGTACTCACTCAAATTGTTAAAGATATGGATTTTAAAAGAGTAACCATGGAGTTTTTCCGGCTCTTCTCCATAGGAAACGACTAATTGGAACCGTGCACCTAAATTCGACTTTTCATAAGCGCCTGTAATGGTTTATGTGAAATAAAAACTTTTGATTTTGAACCAATAACGCTCGTTAAATCATCGTAATCGGCCATTAAAAGTCTAAATCGATACAGGATAATGTTTATCAAAGAAACGGAATCAAAAGTTTTCATTAACCAACTTTTAAGCATTTTAGAAAGTCAAATTCGGTAATAAAATAACAAATGACATAAAAACGTTCTTCAAAACGATGGTAATAGTAGTAATATTTTAGTTCAATTTTCTCTTAGCGTATATTAGACTTACATAAGATTTTATGGCGTTCTACTAAAAACTGTCATAAAAAGTTCTACTGTCAATGTGCTATAAAATAACAGTAAAGTTCGACTACTTTCTTTTATCCTTAATAGTCTTTCACAACAATGAAAACATGAAAGCTTGCCGCGCCGGACATTATGTTTGTATCTAAATTTGAATCTTTAATATCATGTTTTCCGTTAAACTTCCTTTTTCCACCCGATTTTCATTTTGTAATGGACTCTCATAACTTATTTGTTAATTTATTACAATGAATTAAACAGAAAGCTTCAAAACAGTTGTTTTCCATTACATTTTTCGAATTCAGGATTATATTTTTATATGCATACAACCTTAGAATACAGAAAGAACCATACAACATGTTAAGCAAAATCGGGGGTCGAAAGTTTTCGTTCAGCCCACAGAAATCTAAATAAAAAGTCAATGTTTACATATTTTGGAGTCTCCTAATACAGGCATTACTCGTACTTGCTTAAAAGGAGGCTTCAATCACAAAATTTGTAACTACTTTAACTTGTTCTGCAAATAAACGATTTATTATTATTTAGATTTCTGTGGTCTAGCCCCTCGAGAAGAGTCATCTAACGAAGTTGACAACAACCAGTGGAAATGACTTCGTTTCGTAGCCCGAGCCCGATAGCTCACAGGATAAGCAAGCTGAAGTCGGCACGGGCCGGCAATATTATCCATAGAACCGATGACCGTTGGGGAAGACGTGTTCCTGAGTGAAGATCGCGAATCGGCAAACGTAGTGTAGGACGCCCTCAGGCTAGGTAGAGTTATGATCCGAAAATCATATCATAGGCTATCGGGCTCCGGCTACGGAATTAAATTTCCGCCGAAAGCCTCCGAAGAGGCTGATAGCAGCCTGATGAGAGAACCTGAAGTTTGAGTTCAGTGTCGTGCTATTGGAGGGGTCTATGTCCAGAAGTGGACTGCTTTGGGCTGATGATGATGATGATGCATAATTATAACATAATATTTAAAAAAACCTACCTATCTACTGGATATGTTTTCATCGGGACTATTAAAATGATAAAATCATCATAAACCGTCGCTTTAAAAAATGTATGAAGTCATAACTCATAGGTAACGGCTGACAATGACTAAATGATTTTTAGCTTGTAAGCAAATTTTATTAAAATTCTGTTCTAATCATATTAGGTGAATGGATAGGGAGAAAAGAACGCACGTGGATAATTGATCACGTCTTAATGGTAGACGGTGAGGAGGCACGGGTAGACACGCGCCCCGCCCGCACCGCAGTTGTCCCACAGACGATCCGCAACCGCCCTACAGCCACGCCGCACGTTCCGCACGGCCCACCAAATTAAACTGATCTGTTATTATTTTCTCGGCAGATTTCCCCGAATCCCGCATAATAAACCAGGACATACTTTTTCAGGGGTAGGTAAATAAATGAAGTCATTAATGTAGGTACATACATACAAAAAAAACTATTTCTGCTTTTCTTTATGTATTTACATCTTTTTCTTGTAACTTTTTCTCTTATTATTCTGTTGTATTGCCCGGACAATCTATTTTAATTTTGTTGTTGAGTTGCATTTTATTGAATTTTCTTGTAATCACTCAACTGGCAGGTGGACATTTAGTGTATTTTATACTTTTAGAAAGTATAATTAATTTTAGGTATATATTTTTGCTTTATTTATATATAGTATTTTATTATATAGGTATATTTTTATAATATAATCATTTTAAAATGTCTGATAGTGATACCACAACTTTTTTTTCAGCTGATAGTGATGATGACAGCTTTGTCAGTGTTCCTTCTCTGGCCGACACGCTTCATTCCCAGTTCTCTGATGTACCTATGAATTTCAATGTTGTTCATATAAATGCCCAGAGTATTCCGGCTCATTTCCCCGATATGCTGGTTAATTTTGACTGTAAGAATATCCACGCTATTCTTGTTTCTGAGTCATGGCTTAAACCATGTCTCCCCTCCACTTCCTATTCGTTGCCTGGATTCATTCTTGTAAGGAATGATCGCGCGGTTGGTGGAGGTGGCGGTGTTGCCATATATCTACGAGCTCATATTCCTTTTTCTATTGTTAGTATGTCAACACAGCCACCGCCAGCTAATGCTGGCGAGCATCTTTTCTTGGAAATTGAACTCCGGCACACGAAAGTGTTACTTGGCGCTTATTATTGTCCCTCATTACGCATAGATTTTTTCTCTTCTCTCGAAAATATTCTAGAAAATCTTACACCATCTTACAGTCATACTATCATTATGGGTGATTTTAACACTTGCCTTCTCAAAAATGATTCTCGTGCCTCTTCTCTTTATTCTGCTGTAGAATCTAAGAACTTATCCATTCTCCCTCTTAACGCGACACATAATTTTCCCAACTCTGTCCCTTCATTACTTGATCTTATATTTGTGTCATCCCCTGATCACATCGCTAAGCATGGTCAGTGTTCAGCCGATGAATTTTCGTATCACGACCTAATTTTTCTCTCGTACAAAATTCGTCCTCCTAAGGCTAAGTCAAAAGTTCTTCTGCAACGTAGTTTTGGTGGCATGAACCTTGACAGTCTTCGTGGGGATGCCGACAACATTGACTGGGGTCCATTGTTGGCTTCGGAGTCTGTAGACGTCCAAGTCAACATTTTTACTTTGAGTCTTGTCCAATTATATGACGTTCATGCTCCGATCCGCAAAATAAAGGTCAAGCATCTCCCGGCACCTTGGTTAACTAAGGATATAAAAGACATTATGGCTAAGAAAGCAGCGGCAAAAAGCAGGTACAAATGTCGTCCTTCTGCTTTTAATTTGGAGAAATACGTTTCTATACGGAATCACTGCAATAAGGTGTGTAGGAATGCACAACGCCGACATATCCATAGCTCTGTCGAAAACGGAGATCCGGCTAAAGTTTGGAAATTTCTAAAAACATTAGGGGTTGGGAAATCTCGTCAAGACTCTATCTCCAAAGATTTAAACATTGATTTACTCAACCAACACTTCTCTTCTTCGTCCAACTGTGATAGGACTACAAAAACAAATACTTTACAATATCTTTCATCTCTTCCAACCCCTAACCATTCAGCATTTGTCTTTAATCAATTCACTGCTTGTGATGTTAAAAAGAGTATTTTGGCTATCACTTCCAACGCTGTTGGTAGCGACTATATCAGCCGTAATATGATCCTTCCCATCCTAGATAACATTCTTCCAGTCATCTGTCACATCCTCAATTCCTCTGTTTCCAGGGGCTGCTTTCCAACTACTTGGAAAGAAGCCCAAATTATCCCCCTGCCCAAAAAGTTGAATCCTTCATCCTTTTCTGAATATCGTCCCATTTCCATTTTACCACTCCTGTCTAAGGGTACCAACCTGTGAAAAAAAAAAGGAAAATATATTGTAAACATTCGATCACAGCCAATATTTTATAATCTATTAATTTAAATATCGTCTCCAAATAATACCAATGACATAATTATAATAATACCTAACAACATTTATATTCCTAAATGCCATTATAATACTTACCTACATCTATTTTTATTACATACACACTTTAAAACCAAAACAAAAATTGCGCACATCACTTATATTCCTATCATTATGTACTTATATCTATTAACATTAAACACACCTGAAACAAAATATGTATAATATAAAAAAAAACCAAATTGTGTTACTCACCAAACAGTTTCATACACAAAATCACTTTTATACTTTTTGACATTTTAACTGTTCTGCATCTGCTCGACGTCCGTATGTCGCTACTGGGATCCAACAGAATACCAGCGTCAGGTATATTTGCCTGGCACATGCTGAGTTGGACTCCCATTTGGTGCAACTTGGAGACACACACCGCACTTTGATTTTTTTCATATCGATTGGTTTTTATGTCGGTAGGTAGTTTGACACTACTGCCACAGATTGCCTTAATAGGGTGTTGGACTGTTCTTCCTACACTTTCTTTAAAATAATACTAATTTGTTGTACATTTTTAATAGTAGTCAGATACCCTATTCTGGCTTTTAATTTTAACGTGTTTTTATTTTAATATATCTATGTTCTAGTATTATGTTATATATAATTGTGCTTTTGTGTGTTGTGTTTTCTTAAGTGCCAAATAAATGCCTTATCTATCTATCTATCTATCTATCTAAGGTACTCGAACGATTGACGTATCAGCAACTTAGTTCCTTTCTCTGTAAGAACAATCTCCTCAATCCTTTACAATCCGGCTTCCGTCCTGGTCACAGCACCGTTACAGCCCTGATCATTATTACGGACGACATCAGATCAGCCATGCAGGATGGAAATCTAACGATCCTCTCACTCCTTGATTTTAGTAACGCGTTTAACACCGTAGATTTTGACATCCTGCTTGGAATACTGCACTCTCTTAACATATCTCCAACAGCTATTGATTGGTTTCGTAGTTACCTGTTTGGCCGCCGACAGCGTATTCGTATAGAAGAAAGTTTTTCTTCCTGGTGCAATACAACTGCTGGCGTGCCACAGGGCGGCGTTTTATCTCCTTTACTTTTCGCTGTATTTATTAATACCATCTCTAACCGACTTCTTTCATCCTACCATCTTTATGCAGATGATCTCCAGCTCTATACCAAGGCTGTGCCAGATAAGTTGTCGGAAGCGGTTGGCACTATAAATCATGATCTGGACCTAATACATGAATGGAGCATTGCGTATGGACTGAAGGTCAATCCTTCGAAGACCCAGGTCATTGTGGTCGGCAGTCCCAGGATGATTTCTAGAGTCGACTGGATTCAACTACCACCGGTTCTTTTCGATGGCATTGCGGTTCCCGTTAGTGACAAAGTTAAGAACCTGGGGATATTTATAGATAAGACTCTATCCTGGGAACCACAAATAAAGGAAGTCAGTCGAAAGATGTTCGCTTCTGCAGGGTCTTTGAGGAGACTACGCAACTTCCTGCCAATTGGCACCAAAACTGCGCTTGCACAATCCCTTCTTCTTCCTATCCTTGACTATGCTGACACCAGCTATCTTGATCTCACCGAGGACCAACTTGATAAACTTGAGCGTCTTCAAAATTTCTGTATAAGATTTATATTTGGTTTACGCAAATATGATCATGTGTCTGACTTTCGTACTAAGCTCAAGTGGCTTCCTATACGCTATCGCCGGAATTCACATATTCTTCACCTTCTATACAATATCTTGTACAATCCTTCTACTCCCTCCTACCTTAAAGAACGTTTCGAGTTCCTCCATGACACACATTCGAGATCATTAAGGTCATCAGAGAATCTGACGTTAAAAATGCCAATGCATTCTACCAACTTCTTTGGTAAATCGTTCACAGTCCAGGCTGTTCGGCTTTGGAATGCTTTGCCAGTTACAGTTAGACGTGCGCAATCCTTGGCCACTTTCAAAAGACTCGTCAAGGATCACTACCTATCGATATAGTTATCTGTTTGCATCTTTGTATTTATTATTGTCTGTTTATAATACGTATTACAGACACATTACATAATATATATATATATATATATAATTGAAACATATTTATTGTATATAGTATTTATTTGTTTTTAGGTTTATTTAGAGTAATTAATTTATAGTCTCCTTATTTTATTGTTGCACCGAGAACTACCCCTCTCTTTTTTCTTGCGCTTCATGTCCATCCAAAGGTTGTCTGGAAGAAATCGCCTAGTGCGATAAGACCGCCCATTGTACATCTCTATTTTTATAGTATTGTTTCTTGTTTGTTTTTGTGTACAATAAAGAGTATTGTATTGTATTGTATTGTACATTGTTAAAACATATTCTGAAAAGATTTTGAAAGATTCCGAGATTTTGTGTATGAAGATCCTTAATCGATAAACTTGGTTTGCAATGCATTCGTCTATTAATGTTCTCATACAATGCATTTACAAAATTAAATTCTATTAGGATTCCGACAAAATTAATTTGTTAATGGTCAATAATAAGGGAAAGCTAAAGGTTCGGACAGTCAGCCTATTGCGCGTGATTCGGCGGAAACTGTAATTAATTACTAGGACGACTAGTAAGGGGTCGAGCACACCTACCCAGCAACTAAACACGAAAACTTAACTAGGCTGGACAAACCTAAATTCGTTTGACATAGAAACGCACATTACGTAAACCTAATTTACTGAAAATTAGTAATTTATCAGAGCTGTCAAGTTTTAGTATATTGTTGGTAAACAACATGTAGTCCGTACAGAACTAAAATCACTACATAGGCATCATTTTTAGGGTTCCGTACCCAAAGGGTAAAACGGGATCCTATTACTAAGACTCCGCTGTCCGTCCGTCCGTCTGTCACCAGGCTGCATCTCATGAACCGTGATAGTTAGACAGTTGAAATTTTCACATATGATGTATTTCTGTTGCCGCTTTAACAACCAATACTAAAAAACAGAATAAAATAAATATTTAAGGGGGCTGCCATACAACAAATGTGATTTTTTTGCCGCTGTCCGTCCGTCCGTCTGTCACCAGACTGTATCTCATGAACCGTGGTAGTTAAACAGTTGAAATTTTCACAGACGATGTATTTCTATTGCCGCTAAACAACAAATAGTAAAAAGCAGATAAAATAAATATTTAAGGGGCTCCCATACAACAAACGTGATTTTTTGCCGTTTTTATAGATAATGGTACGGAATCCTTCGTGCATGAGTCCGAATCGCACTTGGCTGGTTTTTTTACTGTATCTACGGGAGTTCGTAAACTCAGTACATAACCGGTATTTTTTAGGTATAAAGGCTGATTTACACGAGGATATTTTCTCGAAGCGAGTTTCATGTTGTCTCTGTTTTCACCGCCGAGAAAACAAAGTAAGAACGAGTCTCGCTTCGAGAAAATATCCTCGTGTAAATGAGCCATAATTCAGAAATTAATTTGACTTTCAAATTGATTAATATTCGAATTAATGAATGAGCCAAATATCTTCAGCTTAACCTATTCCCAACTATGTTGGTTCAGCTTCCGCTCTAACCAGATGCGGCTGATTACCAGTATTTTACACGGAGTGACTGTCATCAAACCACCGTAACCCAGTTACTGGACAATGCCGATATCCTGATGTTAGACCGGTTGTCCGACTTTCGGGCTTGACTACCCGTAACGACTGTCATAGGTCTTCGTATAACACCCGGGATCGACGGTTTATCGTGTTCTTCGAAGCACACACCCCTGTGTGCTTCGAAGAACACGATGGGTAACGAATGGTCACCCATCCATGGATTGACCGCAGAAAGCGCAGCTTAACCTTGCCAATCATACGATCCGCGCGGTTGTTAATTAGCCTCGAGCTCCACATATTCTTCAATCAGCCAAATAATGATTATTAAAACATCTAATTCTTATAATCACGTCAGCCGCATATTGGGGTAGGCTTATTTATTGGCCTGGAAATGTCAACTTCATGAATAATTGTTGTAATACATTTCACTGCATATCCTAATCCTAGCTAATATTATAAATGCGATACTAAGTTTGTTTGTTTGTTACCTTTTCACGCCTAAATCACTGTACCGATCATCCCGAAATTTTGCATATACGTTGTCAGGTGTACAGAAACGGACATAGGGTACCTTTAATCCCGAAAAAAGTACTGTTCCCGAGGAAAACAACAATAACGTTCGTAGAGTGCACCACGTGTGTTTCGAACCACGATTGAATTACCTAGTCTTGCCAAAAACAATGTCACGTAAGTTTTTTTATTTTTTTATTGCATCCCTATAATATTTATTACTTTTAAAGTGTGTTAGTTTAATAGATAAATATAAAACAATTTAAATTATAAAAAGCTTATTCGATGTGGTCTCCATTGGCTGCAATACAGTCCTTTAAACGTTGAGGCCAGTTATCAATAGAAGCACGCACTCTTTCCATGGGAAAATTCTTCACTGCCAATCGTATGGATTGTTTTAGGGACTCCAAATTATCATGGCGTTTAGAGCAAGCCATACTCTCTAAAACTGACCATAAATCATAATCCAGCAGATTAAGATCGGGACTAGACGACGGCCAGACTCCAGCTCTGATGAAATCCGAAACGTTCACTTCCAACCAAGACTGCGTGGACCGAGCTTTATGACGCGGCGCCGAGTCTTGTTGGAAGAACCATACTTGGTTATTGAACATGGTGTTGTTAAGGGGCTTAACTACCTTCTCAATAATGGTATCTTGATACACTTGTGCCGATGTTTTGATACCTTTTTCACAAAAATATGGCTCAGTCACTCCTTCAAAGCTAACACCAAACCATCACTGAAGTCGGATAATGCCCACGTTGCACTCTGTCGACTAATTGGGAAGCTTCCTTAGAGCTCTGAGAATAAATACGGTCTTTTTGTTTGTTAAAATGTTGCTCAATTGTAAAGATTTTCTCATCAGTAAACAAAAATTTTCTGTGACCTCCCTTTGCGTACCGCTTCAGTAGTTGTTTCGATTTTACCACCCTATTCTTATTTAAATTATCAGTTAAAAAATGACCCGTACGTCTCTTATAGGCTGCAAGTCCTAAGTCTTCTTTTAAAATATGCGACATGGTTCTGGGTGCTATCTTCATCTCCCGAGATAAAATCTTTTGCTTTCGGACAGGATTTCTTCGAATTCTTTCCCTTACTGCTTTGACCACCTTTTTCGTACGAACATTACGTGGACGGCCAGATCTTTTGCTGTCACAAACAGAGGAGGTCTCATTAGCCCGGTACACAAACATTTGACTAATACCAAGCGTATGGAGAGTTTTAAAAATTGCATTTGGCTCCATGCCAACTTTTTGTAATGCAATCAGAGCGATTCGGTTCTCTTTATCACCCCACTCCATTTTAATATCGCAAAATATTGTACAATGTATTGGCGCCAAAATTAGAAAACTCAATGAACAATCGTATAAAAATGACAGATTCCAAATTCAAATGTAATATCTTTCTTATTTTTAACTGTAACAGTATTTATGGCCAGACTAAGTATATTATTATAGAAACTTTAATAGTGTGTTAAGAGTTTTTTGAGCTTAATTAACGCGAGCGAAGCCGCGGGTAAAAGCTAGTTTGTTTTAAAATTATAATACATCACTGCTTAACTAAAATACATATATTTATGCTCGCTTTTTGGCTACTCAATGGCTCCTTTTCAACATCAAATAACCATCTCGCCCTAATCCCCGGAGGCTTAAACAAAGTTGTACCTTTACACCCACACTTCCTCGATGAGTGTAAGGTCAACTTGATAGGGTCTTTATCTATTCACCGAGCACAATACCCATCACGGTACTGGAATTTAGGATGTCATAACTAAAACACTCGTGTAGTGCCGGACTTAAAGAATAGCACTACCCCAATGTCTTCCCGTGTGTGGTAAAAGGCGACTAAGTGATTCTCTAGAGGATGGGCAGCAGCGTTCTCTGGGGTACTTTTTTAACTGTGAACTTTAAATTACCCGAGACAGTTAAAAGCCGTGCTTGCAAAAATACTAAAAAAATATTCTGAGAGTACCTAAACATGAATGACTTTATGGCACATAATCTTGTAATCAGGTCAAAGTTTTGCCACACCACTTCCACTAACAAGAGTTAGAGCGAGATAATCACAGGTTCACAAAGTTCCTTTAGTTCTTTAAGGCAACAGCGAGTTATGAGGCGGCGCAGCGCACAATTAACTAACAACAATTATTTCATTTATATTTTTTTCTTGAGCATTAATATAGATTTTTAATGTAAATCAATAAGCCACTTACAAATGAATTTAAATAACAGGACGAAACTACAGTAGAAAAAACAAAGACAAAAAAAATAGTTTTACATTTTGTGAGAAAACGAATAAAAAAATCCTTCACTCTATAATCACTACGCTACATCAAACTTATTTTTACATACCCCTAATTCAAAATACACTTACATCGTACCAGTGTGTACGCAATCTTAGGTCCCAGTGACCACCGCTCGACAGCCCACGATAATGCCTCGACAAACTTACTGATTAAATTTCCGCACTAACCGATTTTAACTATAAATACCCAAACACACTACAGGGACTCTCACAACTAATTTCATAAATAAACTCTCGTAAAACAGTGCAGTACAACAAATCTATATATACAGGTTGTAAACGAATTTGTGTAATTCCTTCGAACCGCGTGATCTACCTGTGACACAGATTGACCCTGCAGGGGTTTTTTTCAGATTGAACAAAAAATTTGTTTCTAAAAAATTCATGATTTTCTGTTTTCGAGTCATTTTAGCGCCCCGAGTTAACTGACTTTACGGAGCGATATCGCGCTAGTTTAGCCCGGCAACTATGTCATCGTACTTTAATTCGTTGATGTGATGTGGCATCAAAATGCTACATCACAAAATTATTATTTTTTTGGTTTTTTTTTTGTTATTTTTTGTTGAATCCTTATTAGGTGGTTTAGATATGACCATTTATACCTACCGCAACAAAAAAAAAGATTTTTTTATTTTTTAATCAATCTATATGCCATGCATTAATCTATGCCAGTAATAGATCATGGTGGTTTTAAGGAATTACACAAATTCGTTAACAGCTCGTATGTATAATATATATAATGTATACAGAATGATGAAGAAAACAGGTCATCATTATCATTATCATCATACCAGCCGAAAAACGTCCACTACTTAAAGAAGGTCTCCCCCATAGATTTCCACAACTGCCGGTAACGTGCCGCTTGCATTCAACGACTCCTAGCGACCTTCTTGGTCCCAAGTCGTCTGTCCAACTAGATGGAGGCGGTTCCACGCTATTTTTCCAGCGGTTTGTCTCCTCTCTAGAATCTTTCTGCTACAACGGTCATCAGTTCTACGCTTTTCACCACGGCATGAACTATTATCATATAGTTCGTTTCGACACAAAGAAGAAGTTCTACGAGCTATGCTGCCCGCTCACTGTCACTTCAGCTTACTAATCATGTCAGCTATGTTGTTAGTTTAGTTCTTCTACGAATCAAAAACAGGTTAGTGGAAAGAAATCCCCTAATAGGCCAAGGAGTTGCTTAGAAGATATTATCAACTCAGCCTATCTCAGTCCACTGAGATAGGCTTCCGCCCTCTCCCAAGTTGCGCCACAACACTCGGTCCTCTGCCTTCCGCCCTACTACCTTCTTCAGGTCATCGGTCCATCTAGCTAGGGAGCGTCCTATGCTGCGTTTGCCGATTCACGATCTTCATTGAAAGACTCGTCTACTCCAACGGCCATCGGCCCTTTGACAGACATGACTAGCCCACTGCCACTTCAACTTGCTGATTCTGCAAGCTATGTCGGTCACTCCGGTTCTACTTCGGATAATCTCATTTCGAATCTTATCGTTCAAAAGAACTCTCGCCATAGCTCGCTGAGCGACTTTGAATTTGCGGACTAGTCCAACTATTAGTGTCCACGTCTCAGCATGATAGGTTTATTTCTAAACTATCAAATACCACAATAAACGACTTACAGTTAATTCAAAGAAACTGACCAGGTTGACCTGACTGACTGGAAGGTGACCCGCGCTGTGTACGAGTTTTTTGTATTTTTTTTGCAGTTTTCATTACGCTAAAATCTTCGTCTAGGTTCAATTTCTCTAGCTCTAACAGTTTAAGATTTCTCCCTATTAACCGATTTTCGTAAATCACCCTGTAAATGATATGTATTTCTATCAGTTTGTAACTATTACGAGCTGTCAAACCCATAACCGTAATATCTCTTTGATCAAACCTGTTGATGTCATCTTAATTTCAGTAATCGAGCTTAGCAGCGTTCTTTAAGTTGGTTCAGTGGTTCCAATATTATAATACAGGAGCTATAATATTCAAAACACATAATGATAGTTCTAAAACCAAATTAGTGAGTGAAAAAAGAAACATATTATTAATGTTTGTGTTCATTTTGACTCGTATTTATAATCGAATCTCTACGAGTATCTGGTGAAGTAATAAAATGACAAAGAGAATAGAAATATAGCAAATAAAGTATTCAACATTTACCTGCACTGCATTTCAAAGTGCTTATCAAATCCTACTATGAATGTTCAATTGATAAAATATTTCAATTCGAGTACGCACACGGTATATTATACCTAACCACAATATTGCAAATATCTGCGATTCAGCAACAGGGTCCAATAGACGGTACAAACGAATCAAGATTTATTTCGTGTTGTGGAACCATTAAAGTTCGCTTTCAACAACCGTTCGCGAACGTTGACAAATATTGTTCATCTGTCAAACGACAAAAATATACGCCAACAATGCTGGTTTGTTCGAAACAGAAACTGTTACCGCAAATTGAATCTCAGATTTCAATAAATATAAGGTTCGAACTCAAATAATTAATTTACCTTAATATAAATTTTAACTTGGTTTCTTGAATTCTGAATTTGATTGAGAAACGGGGCAAGCTAGGAAACGAACGTTGTTTAAAAACATCAACGGAGTATACGTCCTCGTTTGCTTAATACTTCCCTTTGATTCCATTTGCAGAATATAAATCATGTTGGCGGAAATCAAAGGATAATAAAGCGAAGGTTATATTATTTATTAACACGTAGGTGCCTCAGAGTTTTGCTCCTAAGGAACATTTCCTGTATTTATGTTTACTGATTTCTTCCCGATATATTTTCTGCACATTTCCGTGCCTCGGAGAGCCGTCGGTCCCGGGTGTTATACAAGTACCTATGGAAGTCGTTGCGAAGCCCGAAAATCTGCTAACCGGTCTATCCTTAGGATATCGACATTGCCCAGTAACCGGGTTGCGGAGGTCTGATGGCATTCAGCCGCATCTGGTTAGACTGGAAGCTGACCCAACATAGTTGGAAAAGACTAGGCAGAACATATTTTGTATACATTTCAACTATACTTTACAATCTATATAAATTACGGGATGATCTCCAAAATCAGCATATTTGGTTGACCTCTATGATGCATATTGTATATTGATGTTAATTGTGTTCCGTATTTTTAATTCCGAAAAGAAGGTGTCTAAATAAGCCTATTTTTATATTGGCCTCGATTTTAACCAAGGTTTTTCCAAAAATATTTAGATTTGAAAGTTTAAAGACCAGAGCGACCCGTTTATATTTTGGATATCGAGCCTTACATAAACTTTTATGATATCATTGAGATCTCTGATCGAGAAATCATGGGGAAAATAAAGACCAGTTTTTTTAGTTTTAATTTATTAATTGGATGGTTTTAGTGTTTTAATTTCAATACCGCATCCAAATAAACATTACAAGTAAACATAATACCGATTTATTACATGCTAGAATATCCGGGATTTCTCCAATGAGAGGGGCAATTGTTTGTATTATGGCAAAGGTAACTATTTGCAGCAGTTAACTGTCAGGAAAACTTGACTAATGAAAAAGCACCTGAAGTAGTGCTCACACCGAGCAATTTATTGCGAGCACTTAGCAACCCTCCGCGAACACGCGTTAAGTCAGATAGTAAAGTGCCCTCTTGCTTGAACCAACACTTAAAATATTTCTTCTTTATGTCCACGCCGAGAGCTAAACGGTTAAGCGCAATAAAATTTTACCCAATATTTTCTTGGACCAATTTATGTAATATTTGTATTAGTACTCGTATTATGTTCTATGTGGTTTCCACAATGAATGGGTCACCATTTCTCCTCCCGTGGGTATCACATAAACTGACTAAGGGTTTTCGTCAAGGAGATGGGTAGCAACGTCGTCCTGTTTGCTAATAAGAACAGACTGCTATCGCCAAGCCATATGACAAGTGTGGTGATCATGGTCCATTTAATAATAATAAATAATAATAACCAGCTAGTGAGCTGGCGAGTCACCGTCTGCCAACACAATTCAATTTCAAACTTGAAAGGCAGACGCCGTTTTCTTCCGGCAATAGAAGTTAAATAGTTCATTTAACACCTCCTCCCATAGACCAGTTTTATTTTTATCATATTTCACAATAGTTTTGCACCCACCTGGGACGGTCCATGACTGTACTCCAATAGTGCAGCCAAGGATAGTCCCCGGTTGGTGCCCCATCCCATTTTAGATTAAAGTTCTCAAAGGGGCCTCTGCGCGTTGGACCTGTGTCCCCGTGTATGCCTTCCAAAGGACCGGACATCTTCCGCACGGAAGATGAGCCGTGACAAGAGCGAGATAAATAATAATGTTTTTTATTTTCAGAAAAAAGGTTTGATTACAGAAAAGGAGGTAACGTTGGTTCCTGTACTAATGATGAACATTGTATCACAGGTACCAGCGCCTTCCACAGTATAGGTACAACAAAAGCATGAACGATGGTTTTGAAATAAAGTTGAGTAGAATACAAAGCTAAAAGAAAAGTAATATGTCTTATCTAGGTACTTATTTAAAATAGTTTTGAGTGTTACATATTATGATTACATTTTGACCACTTATTGTAGTGGCCAATGAGCGGCCCATGTTCGGCAGTGAGTGGTTATGGGCTTAATGATGATTCCCATACAATTTTATTGGTAGAGATGACTGGACCATGCATGGCGACCACTCAATGAGCTTAAAATTATTATTATTATGTTACATACACTATTATACAGCTTTCTGAATCAATGCATGTAACTGTCAAAGGAACTTGTCCGCGTAAGCTGGCTTATGGTATGTTACGGTCAACCAATACACTCTGTTATCAACGCAACATTAAACAAAATGATTATTCAATATTAATTTCTCTCATCAGTTATTCTACTTCAATTTACGGTAAACACAAAAACATAAATCATTTTATAATGCTTTCGAAGATTGAATAAATAGCATATAAATATTAATATTACGTAGGTACTCCAAAATCTGGAAGATGGTAAGTCAAAATACAATGAAAATTCACGAATCAATTTACATAATACACGTAGCGTGTTCTTGAATTTAAAAATCAGCCACGCAAGTGGGGAAATGATTGTGAGATAAAGTTATCCCGGGTTTTATCCCGCATTCGCCGCTCATATGCAAAGTGATGGCCAAGCAAAGCCTGAATCTGACATAAAATGCACGCTAAAGGGCGCACACTAGCAAATATTGTACTTACCTATTCGCAAAGACAACGGAAAATGTTTGCATTTCAAACGTTTCCCGTCTTAAATATTCTTTTTAAGTGGGTTTACTATGTTTTAGCGAAACGTTTTAGAGAAAGATTTGATTTATGATTTTTTGAGTGATGTCGAGGAACATGAAGTTTTGTATGTCTGCCGGTTTTTCAAACTTTTATCGATATCGAGTAAACAGGAAAGCATTTTAATTTGTTATACTTAAATATGATCAGGCTATAAACGTCTCCTTCCGATCGGCAAGTAATATTTTTATAATTAGCTCATTTCCAAAACACATTGGTGTTATTAGCGTAAAGGATTCTACCCAGGCTCTTGACATGCTGTTCTTCACCTGGCAGCCGCAGTGCGGTAACTCAGGAATACGAGATGATAAGAATATAGGTAGGTACTAGGGATATTACGGAGCTTCGACTCCGACTCCGATAAGTCGGAACTTCCGATTGATATTACACCTCCGGTTCCGACTTCGGCTCCGATACTTTTAAATCGGAGGTTTGAATAGGAGGTCGAAGCAATTTTTTTTATGTCCTCGCCTATGTTAAGTAGGTTTATTATTTTTAATTGAAATTAAAGAGGCTGACTGAATTATGTATTTACTATTTTATTTTATTAGGCCTGTCCTTAACACATCTCTCTTCTACTAACACTGAATCCGCCTCCGACTCCGATTCCGGTTCCGAATCCGACAAACCAAATTTAAAAACTCCGACTCCGACTTCGGTTCCGATGAAACCACCTCCGTAACATCCTTGCATCTAAGAAATCGGCCGAATCAGTAGGCTTACACCTAACACTAAGCTATGACTAACCTTAGAAGCGAATTTCCCCGTGCGCGTTCCTCGCTTCCCCGCTTCCGCTTGACATTTAAAGATACCTTCTAATTCACTAGGAACTATCACATGTGTAACAAGTGTTGCGGTTGAACCACATGGCGAACGTGTCTCTAATAAGGGTCAGGTGTGACCGGCACAAGCCCGACGACGAGAGGCGATCGCAAGCGATGCAAAATAAACGGTAGCGGTAAAGATCACGCAACGGACGTGAAATTCAGGTTAGGTCAAGCGGTTGACCAACACAACCGGTGGAAACACCCTTGACTAAGATCAAACAGACTGTTCGAGAAGCGAACGGAGATTTACTGCAGCGGAAAAGACAAGGATAAATAAATAAACGGTAGAGTTTGTGGGCAATTTAAGGCGCTTCCCCACTGAAAGTGAACCCCACTTCAGAAAAAAAGCATTATTTCTGTCAACACACAACATATTGAAATTTCGCACGTACAACATTTTAGTCAAGAGTTGTAGAAATTTTCGAACACGAATTGGCGCCACTTTCGTTGGGGGAAGCGCCTTAACCGGTTGCGTACCGCCCGTCGTCCCAGGACGACACTTAATTGTCTTATCTATTGTGTCTATAATTACTATGCTTAAGGTTTTAAAATAAAAACGCACTAGCAATTGACGCGAATTAACTTTACTACCCAGTCCTAATATACTAAGTGCAAATCGATCCTATCTGGACTCAGCGCCAGCGTCATTATACCCTTTTCACCGTAAGGAGAGTCATGACGTTTCTATAGAAAACGTTACCATACAAAGAATATAAAACATAAAAAGTGGATAATATGGTTTTTGATGATGTCATTTACATTTTTTCGATAGCAGTCTCCTTACGGCTATAATTTAAGAAATGACCGCTATGTCAGGACTCATCTTTCGTTGAACAGAGTATAATTATTAAATTTGTTTCCTAGCTACAATTACACTCATTCAAATCAAAAATACTTAAAAAATGTTCATCGAAATTTCAAGCGCATGGTGCACAGCTCCGCACATGTGCGGTACACGTATAAAATATTTATTTTTCTCTCGTAAACGTAGTTAGATTTTAGTTTTACAGCCTGATTGCTCTCTGAAAGCTCTTACGGAAAATATAAAGTTTATGCGTTAACAAGCTGCCGTGCACAGTATGCAAGCACCAAAATGTTTTTTTTTTAGTGTTCAATAGTGATTCATGGCATGCAATATTGAAATTTGGCACGTCGTTTAAAAAGTATTGTTAGGTACACTAGGCACTGTACATAGTTTGTGTCCAGCGCTAGCAATAGTGACATGAACACGACTATATTTCTGATATTGCAAAACGGCTGGTTTAGATTTTATTATAAATGTGCAGCTTTCCATGCGATTTTTCCTCACTCCATTTAACAATCCAACGCTTATCCTTACCTATTATCCCTATTAATATTATAAATGCGAAACTAACTCTGTCTGTTACTCTTTCACGCCTAAACCGCTGAACCGATTTTAATGAATTTGGTACAAAGATAGATAGACCTTGGAGAAGGACATAGGCTACATTTTGTCGCAAAAAACGCGGGCGAAGCCGCAAGCCACCCATAGTAATATTATAAATGCGAAAGTAACTCTGTCCGTTAGTTTGTTACTGCTTCACACGACTAAACTACTGAACCGATTTTGATGAAACTTGATACAGAAATAGTGTGGAACTCGGAGAAAGGCAAAGGCTGCTTTTATCGCGAAAAACGCGAAATATGAGATGAACGACAACCACGCAGACGAAGCCGCGCGCGACCTATACTTCAAAATACATACAGCTAAAAATTTAGTAGCTGAGGTAGATTGGATACGAAAGGCGAAAGCTTAATTTCATATTGCAAAGTAGCGAGACACATGTCTTAGAGGGTATACTGCCGTTTGCCCGAATTTTATTTGCCCTAATATCATTTGCCATAATAGTCAACAGCCATAATATTATGTGACGTAATATTAATTTGCCCTACTCTTATTTGCTATATTAGTCACGTGCTAGAAGCTTTGTTTCCCATAATGTCACTTACCATAACATCATTTGTCATAATCATTGTAAGCCCTAATTATCACATGTCATAATTATCATATGCCATAACATCATTTGCCATCGACATTGGGTGTGTAACGGTTGTTATATCAGGAGAAACTGGATGCAATCGGGACTTTAGGGCACCCCGACTCGGATAGGTTAGGTTAGAAGGGGATGGCGGGGTCGTTTGAGCGAGCGAAGCGAGCGAATAGACCCCGTCTTCCCCTTCGTGGTTATTTTTTTATAAACCACCCAGAAGTAGTTTGGTTAGGTGCCATTTGAGTTATTGTCTAATAATTATTATGGCATTTAAATATTAAGTATGTCTAATAATCATTATGGCGTTTAAATATTATGTCTAATAATTATTATGGCAATTAAAAATATGAAAAACAATACGTCTGGCACTCGTATCTTATGGTATCTAAGTTTCGGGCAATTAAAAGTATGTCATGTGTCTTTTAGGGCAA
Organism: Amphipyra tragopoginis; assembly: GCA_905220435.1. Classification (NCBI taxonomy): domain Eukaryota; kingdom Metazoa; phylum Arthropoda; class Insecta; order Lepidoptera; family Noctuidae; genus Amphipyra; species Amphipyra tragopoginis. The sequence goes on along the minus strand of HG991999.1, from coordinate 13,191,763 downwards.
ACAAAACATTCGGGCAAATGAAATTCGGGTAAATGAAATTCGGGAATATGATGATTATGGTAAATAATCTTCGGGTAAACAATAGACAACCGTCTTAGAGCTATTACGCACTGTCGACTGGTCGCCGGAGACTTGGTCGACGGCGACTTCGACTTTCCATAGTTTAAATAGGTATTTACGCACTTGGTCGCCGGTCGCCCGGTCTATGCTTATGTTTTGGTCGCCGAGAGACCAAGTCTCTGGCGACCAGTCAACAGTGCGTAATATCTCTAAGACATGTGTCTCGCTAACTTGCACTATGAAATTAAGGTCTCGCCTTCCGCATCCAGGCTCTTAGATAATAATGAATCTTGATCATCTAAAAACATCGGGGGCTCGTGACTAATTTACAACCGCATGGATCATACAATTTGCAAGATTAAACTACACTTACCGCAGTCAGTCCGTGGATGAATGATCGTTCGTTCCACATCGAGACCTCTCCGTGCCTCGGATAGCACATTAAGCCGTCAGTCCTGGGTGTCATACCTATGACAGTTGTTACGGGTAGTCAGAAGTCCGAAAGTCTTAGGATATCGGCATTGCCCAGTAACTGGGTTGCGAAGGTCTGATGGCAGTCGCTCCGTGTAAAATACTGGTATTCAGCCGCATCTGGTTTGACTGGAAGGTGACCCCAACATAATTTGGGAAAGGTCAGGCAGAACATCATCTGAAAAACATAATATAATTTTCTTTTACCAGGAATAAGTGTCTTTGTTTATGACACAAGCTTCTTTTTCTTTTAGGCTTTATTTCTTTACTTATTGCATCAAATAACGCCTTTGTTTCAACGTAGATAAACGAGAGAGGGTTGAATCAGTAGCTACACTTATTGCGTATTGCGTCTCACTCAGTCACAATGTTAAAAGCAATTAGATACTGCACTCGGATAATTATAACGTGCAAGAAGCGGCTGGATCGTAAAATGAGGTTTGCTCTACAATATTCTATTCCGTTCATAAATTGCGTCCTTTACAATAAAATTATCTAGTTCAACAGTTCAGCGTGGGACTCATGGCGACCAAAAAGATGTATGTGCGTAAGGATTGAGCCATAACCGTGAAACGAAAAAATTGTGTTATCAAGATTTAGTAGGAGTTGTAAAACAATTGTGGAACCGATTTAAAAATTTGTAAAACAAAATTTTTAAAAGTTATAGCACTTCATAGGGTGTCCTTCAATCGTTAATCAAGGGTACCTAAATCTCGGTAAATGGATGCAAGGAGATGCTAAATCTAATATCAATATTTAGTAGAAGTATAGCTAAGCATCTCCGCAAAAATTAAGTACAGTTTAAATATTATGCATTTCAGAATTGTGCGCACATACAAAACAACGTAATATAAAATCAGCCCATTACTGTCCCAATACTAAGCATGGGGCTCTTCTTAGAATGAGAAGGGTTTAGGCCTTAGTCCACTACGCTGGCCTGGTGCGAGTTGGCAGACTACACACACCAGCGAGAACTTTATGTAGCCCTCTCAGATGTGCAGATCTCCGCACGATGTTTTCCTTCACCGTTCCATTCACAAAACAAACAGTCACACATATAGCTAAGCCATAGCTTAAACCTTAAATAGCAAAATTATGAAGAACAAACAAAGCTATTTATTATCCTAAATACAATACATGAAATGAGAAACGGTAAATATACACACATTGCTCGTACTCATGAATCAGCCCAAAACTTGTATCCTTGAGATTCACAGCAGGAAAATAACGCATTCGTTTTCCACGTCTCCTCTTCTACTGCAATAGCGGAAAACGAAAAGCATTCCAGACGTCCACCAGACACAAAAAGAAATTTAACTAAAAGTAAATCTCTTAGTAAGTTCAATTTCGCTCTCAAACTTGCGTGAGAACGAAAATTGCACTAGAATTTACCAAAGAAATCATAGATATTCCTTTTGCTTTTATCAATTCTGCATTGTTCACTTACTTTGTTACTTGGAAATCACAACTCGCATGTAGATCATGTTTCCGACGTTTTATTCTCTTGCGACTTGCAAGTGTTCAGTTTAATTAAATATTGCAATTGGACACAACTGAATTGTTTGCCAGCGTAGTCTACGTGTAGCTTCGTCGTAAACACGAACTCGGGGAGCTAACACATTCTATGTTTTCTTTCGCTCGCAGATCAGCGAGGAAACAATATGTGTATCTGTAATTACAGTTGCAAAGTAACGTCTCTACGTAGTGAGTTGTGCTTTCCGCCGACGAATGCGGTTAAGCGAAATTATGTGTTGTACGTGGCCCGCTCCCTGTCGCTTAGACAGAACTAATTCTAGATATCCGTTTTTGCCGCTTTGTGTAAACAATTCTCCTCTAAACTCGACCATCGTTTTGTACAAATAAACTTGATAGAATTATTTTGTTTTAAATAGTTTGAAGTTCTTATCTGCACCACGAAATAAAGAATTTACCGCTTTTAGTGGTAGCAAACGTAATCCTAACTGTAGCTGTATGTGTAGCTAGATTTTTTTATCGGTAGACCAGCAGTTCAGTCAGCGTTCCATGTATGACAGACAGGTCTTTTTCGATATTTTATAAAAATATTTTTTCGTTCGTAATAGCTTTCCGTAATACATTTTGTCAGTATCAAACATGATGCGTCATGGCCGGAAAACTGTCTCCAAAAATACAGACTTGCTGCCTAGTTTGGGAGTCAGTGGTTAACATTCTGTACAACTTATTTTCCACCTTTATTAAAATCTTTTATAATATGTATTACTGTATCTTAAGGCCTCTACACACCAAAGCCGCCGGTGCCGGCGGCTTAACCCGGCGGGTTATGCCGCCGGGCTTGTTTTGCGATATGTTCGCTCGCTTAGTTCGCGTTAGTTGGCCGCCGGCATAACCCGGCGGGTAAAGCCGCCGGGTCGGCGGCTTTGGTGTGTAGAAGCCTTTAGAGAACATTAAACTTTATTATTATTTTAGGTACATCTGCGTATTGTGTACGTTTAAAAAATAAATATATCTGCGTATTTTTAATATAGATAGATATCAAAAACATTAGTAATTTTATACGATAGATATATTATATTTATCATTACGTACGTCTCTATTTCAGATGCTGTGCTTGTTTTATTGCAATCTATCGGTGTGGGCGGCAGCTGCTCGGTAAACCTCCGTAAGGCACGTTATCCACCTTCGCGGTGCAAGAACATTTCTCCAGAACGTTTTATTTCCCAGCTTCGCTGCAATATCGGGGATAATCCCCGTTTCTGCAACTTGTGTCGCCATTTTCCTTTTTTCCTGGTACACCGCACGCTACTACATATCGATTACACATGAAACAAACACAGAATTAGCCAACTGAACGTTGAACCTTGACGCGAAACTTTTTCCATCTTACATCTGTATATATTACGAAAGAATAACAACAACCATATTTTGGGAAATAATGTTCTGTCCCCTAATAAAAATTCCCTTTATGTACCATAACATCCCAAAACCCTTTAAGGCAAAAATGGAAGTAAAAACACGTAGACTCATAAATATGTGTGACCGCAGTGTCCGAGTGTAGTTGTTTAAAGTTACAACCCGACCAGAAACATAATTATTAAGTTGAAACTACACTTCTTTAGGGAAGGGACGCGGACGGGCCGGACAAAATCTTCCAAGCAATAAAGATATCTTGGCGTGAGATAGCATCGTAACGACTTAAAAACTATGTACAGTAAACACTTAATTTTAATTTAAGTACATCGTCTAAAGAGTTGGACTGAAATTATCCGGGATAAATACTACTACTTTTCAGTTTAAGAGAATCTTCTTTCTTCTTTTGTCTGACGTGATTAATCCCGGCTTTGGTTCGCTTTCGGAACTAAGTACCAACCTACTAACAAGCTAAAGAAATAATTTACTTAGATTGGCTTTCTCTATAATATATGCTAACCATGGCATTGGAAAAATTCAAAATGTTACACGTCCAACATCAGAATTGCGTATCACATTCGGAATTTCAATAGCTTTTTCTTAACAATACAACAATATTCATTGCGTGATACATAGTTGTGGAGAAGTCGGATTGCTAATACATACGTTGCTATAGAAAATGTTGACCTGTCAAAATCGAAACCATAGCGATTACGAGTGTTTTGCGCAATTGACGACACGTTTGGTGCAGTGGCTAAGCGATTGGCTTCTGCGCTGCGGGTCTTGGGTACGATTCCCACACGGAACAAAAATTTGTTTGGCCTGCAGATGGTTGTTTCGGGTCTGGGCGTTTGTGCATGTGAGATTTGTGTCTGTAAACGCACCCACGATACAAGAGAAATCTTAGTGCGGGGACAACGTTTTTTTTTTTAAGAAAAGAAAAGAAAAAACTAGGATGCTGTTCTTGTATTACAACTTAAGTATACTCACTTTGCCTTAAAGTAGTTTCTTTGTGTCATAAAAATAATCATACTGTCCTTTTATATTTCATTGTAAATTTCAGAATCACAGAAGAATATTAAATTCCTGACAGGATCGAGAAAGACATTAAATTCTTTGTCGTCCATTTGCATCAAGAGGAAATAAGAAAATTAAATACGTTTTAGTATTTAACTGAAAAATATGTGAATAAAGTACGATACGATATTATAAAATCATGTTTTGTTCCATTAATTAAATATTTCGTAACAATTGTTAATTATCTACTCGTAATCGAGTATGCACTAATGTGTACAATAGATTTTATTAAAACAACCAAATTCCAACAGAAATTATTCCAATTAGTAGAACCATAATAATTTCAGGGCGGTTAATCATATTTATCGAAATGAGGGATTAGTATTAATGTTTACCGGTAATTATTAATAATTAACGCACAAAGACCCCATAATGTCCAGATTCTTATAGGGTAATTAATAAACTGGAATGACGTACGAAACAAAGGTCAAGACATAATAAAACGTGATGATAAGTATGATTTTGAGAGATTACAATACTTAAGAGTATCGGTATCTCCAACTTAGTGTGTTGAGAAAGCCAGATAACAACTGACTCCTATTTCCTAACTGAAATTCAATCGCAATTGTTTAGTTTAGAAATTGAGCAAAACTAAGCAACAAGATTCTGGCTTAGGATAAGCTATATCCTTTTTACCGTAAGTTGATTAGTAACAACGCTTTGTATTATATTGTACTAGTTTTTTCCCCCGGCTTCGTTCGCGTTAATTTATAATAAAAAAAACACACTACTAAAGCTTCTATAATAATAATACGAGTACAATCATGATTCGAAAGACGCATGGCGCCATCTGTTATCATAATTGTTGTTTTCCTCGGGAACAGTACTTTTTTTCGGGATGAAAAGTACCCTATGTCCGTTTCTGTACACCTGACAACGTATATGCAAAATTTCAGGATGATCGGTTCAGTGGTTTAGGCGTAAAAAGGTAATAAACAAACAAACTTACTTTCGCATTTGTAATATTAGTTAGGAGGTTAGGATTAGGATTATTGATTAGTACAAAGAATATCAAATATTTAAAAAGAAAACAAAGCATGGATAGTAGGTATGGCTATTTTACGGTTTTTGATGATGTCGTATACGTTTTTTCGATAGCAGTCTCCATAAGACTACAATTTACCAAATGACCGAGGAGTCAGAACTCATCTTTGGGTGAACAGAGTATAGGATAATAATCAGTGTAGATGATAAGCAGAGATCGGAATAGGTAGAGTATAATATGTATTTACCTAAACTTCGAGGAAGGAAGTAACATGGAGTGGATAATACCTCCTCTAAAATCCTGGAATAATTATAATGACGTTTTAATGCCGGGATTTAAAAAAATCACTAAGTATTTTTTGGACTTTATTTATAGTTACAAATTATTTCGGCATTTCAAGAATCATAAAACATTTTTTAGGGTTCCGTACTAAAACTGTTAAATTAAAGAGCTTTGTTTTACAACTTACATACATAGTTTTACATTTTACATATTACGGAACCCTAAATAATATTATCTGATTCTTCAAATAAATAATTTGTAACTATAAATAAAGTCCAATAAATAATTCGTGATTTTTAAATCCCGGGATTAAAACGTCATATAATTACTCCAGGATTTTAGAGGAGGTGTTGCGGACGGCAAGCCTAACTTCAAATAAGACGTAAACAAGGTCATAAAATACGTCACAATGTATAGAACAAGATGACTACTAGCTATAGACAGTGGACCATATAGCCACAGCTAGCTACAGTAAATAGAACAATTTGAGAAAATATAATGGTAAATGAACATTACCGGGGGGTTACACCATACACTACGTGTGCCACCCTAAATGGTACGTAAGCAGGTGCATCCGCCGGCATTTTGGTCGGCACTCATTCTACGCTCCAGGAACCTATACGAAGAACTGAACCCTGAACCCCTGAAGCCCTGCTGCCCTGAAGCCCTGAAGAAAGAAGAACGTATAGTCGATTCGTATTAGAATGAGTACAAAAGTTTTTTAGTGTAAATATGTTTGTTTGAATAAATACGGCAAGTGCCTTTCACCAAGTCAATTGTTTTACTGGTTGTCCTCTACAGCCAGTCGTTGTGGTCCTACGAAGCCGGATCGAAGAATCAGTTAAGAAGATTTGAAGATCCAAGAACAGGGTGCCAGGTGCTCAAGATTGTTGGTGCAGGGGTTCAAGATTGTTCCTGTTGGAGGTGCCGGGCGTACAAGAACTGTTCCTGTGTACGTGCCGGGCGTACAAGATTGTTCCTGTGGAGGTGCCGGGCGTACAAGAACTGTTCCTGTGGAGGTGCCGGGTGTTTCAAGACTGTCGTCATTGATACATTCCTATTTCTTTAAGCGGGTGGACCGCGGCTCTGTGTCTCTAACCACCTAACGGTGTCAAACGGTTAGAGGCCAGAGTTAACGCCGATCAAGGCGGTGTGGTATTGTGCGATACCACCGGTTCGTCAAGAACGCCTTTTTCAAGGCGCGAACCGAACCAGTACACTACGTAAGGTCGTGTGTGGTGTGGGGGCCGGACTGTAGGCACTGCCGAAGGGGCTGGGTATTTCCCACCGGTCCCCGAGCGCCCCACAGTACGCACGATCCTCTGCTGGGTAGATCCTACCTGTCCAATCCTGCACGTATCCATCCCTGGCGGAGCGTATCCCGGTTAACCCCGGACCCTCCAAGAGGACTGATAGGGCTGTTAGGGCTGTTAGGGGGCGTCAAATGCCGAAGATGCCGACCACAAGGAGCCAAGCAGCCGAGGACAAGACAGCAAGAGTGTACGAAGATCCCCCCGCGTCCCCGTCCGCACAAGCATCCGCGTCCGCATCCGTGTCCGCACCGACCGGTACCACGTCGCGCGCGCAAACCGAACCGAACCCCCGCGTGCCCGCGTTACCCGCACAGACAAGAATAGACGCCAGCATAGCCGCAATGACGTCACGCGCCGCCGCCGCCGCAGCCGCTGCCGCCGCGCCTGACACAAGAGAAGAGAGGAGATCGAGAGCGCCGTCCGTGCGCTCTCAGAGATCGACTGCCAGCGCTGTTGCCCGAATACGACAAGCAGAATTCGAAGCCCAGGAACGTCTAGCCGAAATTCAAAGGAAGGAGCTGCAATTGGAAGCGGCCCTTATCAAGAAGCGGCTAGCTTTGGACGTAGCCACTATACGGGAGGAGACAGACCGTGAAAGCGTCATCGCCCGTGAGACAATAGAAGTGGACAATCGAATCGCTGATTGGCTGAAGAACGCTCAGTCCAGAGGGGATGAACTACCCCACATGACGCCATATGAAGAGATGTCATCTGCAGTCCGCGCCTCGGCCCTGTGCGAACCACGGGGGGAGCGTACCGAGCGCGCACCGCAGACCGAACGGCATCGCGAAAATGACGACAACAGAGCAAGATATCAGCGCGAGAACGAAGGGCAGCGATCACACCACTCTTTTTATAAATATGCACCACCGCCGAGGCAAGAACAAAGAGGAGTTACGATCGAGACTCCGAGACGCAGAGATAGGTCACCTACGCCGGGACGATCACGAGAGCGAGGAATAGATAGATTAGCCGAGGTGTTAGAACGTATGGTTATTAAACGCCCGCCGCCCAGACAAGCGCAAGAATTGCCCATCTTCAGCGGTGCTCCGAACGAGTGGCTACTATTCCGAGCAGCGATGCGTGATTCAACCAAAATGTATGGCTATACACAAGCCGAGAACCTAGCGCGTCTACGAACATGTGTAAGAGGCGAAGCAAGAGAATTAGTAGCCGCCTTGTTGTATACAGCTGCCGACCCCGCAATCATAATGCAGACACTTGAACAATATTACGGCCGCCCAGAGATTATTATTGATAAAACGTTGAACGATATAAAGAAGTTACAGCGACCCGGACCAACGGCCAGTGAACTAAATACGTTTGCAATACGACTTCAAAACATAGTCAGCGTACTCACTTGCATAGATGAGAAAGGGTACCTACAGAATCCTATGTTGGCTCGTCAAGTGACCGAGAAGTTAAGTCCGCATATTAGAGCGAGATGGTGCGACTACGCAGAAGAGTACGGAAGCAGGAGTGAGCCAGAGATTGTCACTCTGTCTCGCTTCCTCATGAGAGAGGCTGATCGCGCCATACGTTTTTCCTACTCGTCTGCAGCAACTGGAACAAAGGAGCCAACACGTAGTGCGCCAGCAGCTAGACCTAGCTACGGTTCGCCTAAAGGCCTAGAAGGCAGGAAGCGAGGCGCAGCTGCTTACGCTGCAACCGAAAACAAAGACGAGAAGATGTGTCTGTGTTGCGGGGCCGAACACGATACAGTAAAATGTAGAAAGTTGGAAGCGATGACGGTACCACAGAGATGGGAATGGGCAAAGGAAGCGCGCGTATGCTTTCGTTGCCTGGGTAGCCGTCATCGTCGGATGAATTGCACTGCCAAGAAGTGTGGTGTAAACGAGTGTCGCCATCCACATCACGTATTGTTGCACGGAACGCAGCAAACCGCGCTAGGAGGCGAACAACAAAAGAATGTAATCACCGCGTCGGCTCACGCCGTAATGTCAACTGGCGCGGTGCTATTGAAAATATGCCCCGTGATAATTCGAGGGCCCGATGGACTGGAAGTGGAGACTCACGCCTTACTCGATGAAGGATCTACGATTACTCTGATCGACGAGGAAATCGCTAGAAAAGTGAACGCGCATGGAACGAAATGCGCGCTGCGATTGCACGGATTAACGGCGACGCGGCAGGAACCAGAGAGTCAGAGCGTGGCATTGGAGATAAGGGGAGCACGATCAAGCTTCCATCCGATACAGGCGCGAACCGTCAAAAGTCTCAACATTACCAGTCAAGCGATCGCAGCTGAGTGTTTGAACTATAAACACCTACAACAGCTACCACGGAACGAGGTCTGCTATGGAGAAGCACGACCGCGCATACTATTAGGCGCAGATCATTGGCACCTAATAGTATCGCGAAAGCTCCTGACCGGAGCAAGGAACGAACCGGCCGCATCACTAACAGAGCTAGGATGGGTAGTGCACGGTACGGTGCCACGAACTATAGTGGCGAAGGAAGACCCAATAGATGGCGCCACAGTGCTACACGTACGTGCGCCTCAGCATAAGGTATAAGGTATAACGGGCTGGTATCCGCAACTCCACGTCTAAGCGCGTATTTTGCGTGATGGGTGGTAAGTATAGTTACTCGATCCACCCTAACTCCTCGAAGAAGGCCAGCACACCCTTGATGTTACTGGTGATCTCTCGGAGAGTACCTGGGTTTCCGAAGTACTTGGCCCTGTATGTGGCGACCTCAGGGCAGTTTAGTAGCACGTGGGCTGCCGTCTCGTCCTCCTCCATGCATGCTCTGCACAGTGGGCTGTCTGTAACTCCAATGACAAAGAGGTGTTTGTTAAATGAACCATGGCCAGTGATGGCCGCTGTGACTGTCCGCAGTTGTAGCTTTGACAGCCGGAGGGCTTTTTTAGTGAGTCGACCGTCAATGGCGGGAAGCGCCTCCCTGGCTTGCCTGCACTCGCCATGGTTTATCCATAACTCGTTGTGTTGGTCTCTGGTGCGTTTCCTTACCAGGGTGCGTAGGTATCCGAAGGGGAGTGGTACTATGGGTTCGGGACCCACCGCATCCATGCTCGATCCCCTTCTGGCGAGCTCATCTGCTGCATCATTGCCTCGGGAACCGCTGTGTCCTTTGATCCATTGAATGGTTATATTATTGAGGTTACCCACCTGGTTCAGAGTTTGGTGACACTCGTGTACCAGCCCAGAATTAACTGTGTGGCTGCTTAGTGCTTGCAGGACTGCCATGCTGTCCGAGAGTATTCGGATTGAGTGGTCCTCAACCTTCCTGGCCATGATTGCTGACGCAGCTAGGGAGATACCCAAACACTCAGCCTGGAAGACCGTGTTATGAGCCCCCAATGGTGTGGCTATGTGTACGTTGAGGTCTTCTGAGAAGACCCCGGCACCTGTGCCTGTACCTGTTTTGGATCCATCCGTGAAGATCCGCAGCTCCGCGGGACATAAACCTTCGCATCGGTGATCTTCGTACAGTTGGATTTTGTATTTTTTGTCAAAAATGAATTGTTTGGGTATCCGGTCGTTTATAGCTCTTATAAGAGGGAACTCGCTAGCGAGTTCCTCTAGCAACGAGGTGTGTTGTGTGTTACCTTTGCTCCAGAGGTTCAGTGTTTTCAGGCGTATTGCTGCCACCGCTGCTTCCTGTTGTATAAAGAGGTGCAGCGGTGGCAGTCCCAGCATGGCTTCTAGTGCTGCAGTCGGTGTAGTCCTCATGCAGCCTGTGGTTGCCATGCAGGCAAGTCTTTGTATGCGCTGTAGTTTGTTTGATGCTGTGCTCAGCTTGGTTCTGGGCCACCACACCACAGCCCCGTAGGCGAGCATGGGGCGAATCACCGCACTGTACAGCCATAGTGTGATTTTGGGGGATAATCCCCATTTCTTACCTATCATTCTTCTGCACTGCCAGAAGGTGATGCAGGCCTTGTTTAGTTTGTTGTCTAGGTGGTTGCTCCATTTTAGTTTGCTGTCCAGGATCACCCCGAGATACTTAACTTCATTGGACAGCTGGAGTTCCGTATTGAGCAGTTTGGGCAGTCGGAAAGGGCCTAGTGCCCGTTTTTGGGTGAACATGACTAACTCTGTTTTGGCGGGATTCACTGATAGATCATAGTCCCCGCACCAGCGTTCAACGATGCGCAGGGCTTGCTGAGTGAGGTTGCAGATGGTCCCGGTCACCTTGCCCGAGACCAGGATGGCCAGGTCATCAGCGTATCCTATTGTGTAATAGTGGTTGGCATTGAGTTTCGAAATGAGGTCATTTATTACCAGGTTCCATAGAAGGGGGGAAAGAACCCCTCCCTGGGGGCAGCCCCTGGCTATCATGGCTATCTGCTTCTCGCCTTCAAGGCGAACCACGCGTTTACTAAGCATGTTTGTGATCCAGTCAATTAGTACCTGTTCCACTCCATGTTTGGAGAGGGCGGCGCTTATGCTGGAGAAATGTGTTTTATCAAAAGCCCCTTCAATGTCTATAAAGGTGCCCAGGCATGTCCCTTTCTGATGGATCGCATCTTCTATCCGGCTGACTACCAGATGGAGTGCGGATTCCGTTGACTTACCTGAGCTGTATGCGTGTTGGTTACCGTGTAGCGGTATAGTTTTTAGAGCGCCATCCCTCAGCTCCCTGTCGCATAGCCTTTCCAAGGTCTTTAGCAAGAAGGAGGTCAGCGCCTCAGCATAGAGAACGATTAAGAAATGATGAAGAGCTACATGACTTAGTCACGACGCATTTCGCAATAGATGCGCTAGGAATTTCGAGTAAAAATAAACCCGTCAAGGAAGACGAACGCGCCAAGGAAATATTTAATGAAACAGCGCGACTAACCGACGGACGTTACGAAGTTGGTTTGCCATGGCGTACGGACGATACTCGCCTACCGCCTAGCTTTGATATGGCGCTACGAAGGTTGCGCACCATGGAACGAAAAATGGATCGAGACACGAAGTTTCGTCAAGCATATACGGCGCAAATAGATAACCTGTTACAAAAGGGATACGCCGCTCCAGTCGAACACACAGACGACAGCGCAATAACATGGTACCTGCCACACTTCGCAGTGACTAATCCGAACAAGCCAGGAAAAGTGCGCCTTGTATTCGATGCAGCTGCAATTACAAACGGAAAATGTCTGAACGACGAATTACTTGCCGGACCCGACATGTTAAACACGCTTTACGGTATACTGTTTCGATTCAGAGAAAAGCCGATTGCTATAGCGGCCGACATACGCAAAATGTTCCTCAGAATCAAGATTCGACCCGAGGACAGAGCAGCGCAACAATTTCTGTGGCGTGGTGACGAACGAAAAGGCCCGCCACAGAAATACGTAATGAACTCAATGATATTTGGCGCTCGTAGTTCTCCTTTCCTAGCTCACAGCGTTAGGAACAGAAACGCTGAAAAATGTAAACATGCGCACCCGCGCGCCCTCTATGCAATAACAAAGAACCATTATATGGATGACTGGGTCGACAGTTTCGAGTCAGAAGAGATCGCTGCACTCACGATCGCAGAAGTGCAGCGCATTCACGAGCAAGCCGGCTTTGAACTTGCCGGGTGGAATTCTAATCGACAACACTTGCTCGCGAATATCCTAGAACAGGATAAGGCTAACGCCCCGAAGGAACTAGGTGCGAATGCACACCCGTACGGCAAGACGCTGGGTATGATGTGGTTGCCAGAAACCGATGAACTTGCATTCAACACCGCTATGCCTCGCGTACCGAACGACGTACGTGAAGGCACGAGAACACCAACTAAACGTGAAATGTTGGGAGCAGTAATGTCAATCTTTGACCCGTTGGGCCTGTTAAGCCCTTTCACGATTACGGCAAAGATCACTCTACAGGAGCTATGGCGAAAGAAGATCGGCTGGGACGAGCAACTACCCGCCGAAGAAGCTATCGCGTTTCTCGAGTGGATAAACGGTCTGACGAGCGTGGCGGGCTTGCGAGTCCCCCGATGCTACGCGAATCACATGACCATGGAGCGATCGTTGCACGTATTTACAGACGCTAGTGAACAAGCGTACGCCGCTGCAGCATATTGGCGATTGACACGGCCCGACGGATCAATAGACGTCGTGCTAGTCGCGGGAAAAGCTAAAGTAGCGCCAATGAAAGCTCAGAGTATTCCACGCATGGAACTACAAGCGTGCCTGATAGGCGCTCGACTATCCTCCGAGATACGTAAAGAACATAGATGGGAAACCGAAGCGACCTATTGGAGTGACTCTAAGACGGCATTACACTGGATAAGGAACGACTCCGCGAGATATACACCGTATGTTGCGCATCGGCTGAGCGAAATTAGTGAACTAACCCCCGCTGAACGATGGCGCTGGGTACCGACCGCTCAGAACGTAGCTGACGACGCGACTAGACACGGAAAAACGAGTCTCTTACAACACGATCGATGGTTCAATGGACCGGCCTTCTTGCGCGAACCGGAAGAACAGTGGCCACAAGAAATGAACCAATGTGAAGACGAAATAGTAGCCCATACTAAAGAAGAGGAGAACGTTATGAACATAAAACGATTCTCTTCATTTGATCGAGCGTTGCGTGCCATGGCGAACGTGTTGCTCTTTATAGATAAATGTCGTAAACGCGCGACAACAATGGACGTGCGTCATCTCAAAGAAGCCGAACTAACGCTTATACGAGAGGCGCAACGCGACAGTTTCTCTGAAGAAATCAAAAGATTAACGTCAGGGAAGAACGTAGAAAAGTCGAGCCGGCTCAGCAAGCTAGACCCGGTTTATGAAGATAAAGTAATTCGATTGAACGGGCGAATTGACGCAGCAAATGTACCAGAGTACAGAAAGAGGCCACCGATCTTAGACGGCAGGCATCCGCTTGCGCGCCTACTTATAAAACGTGAACACGTCACAAATGGACATGCTGGCCGAGAGCACGTAGTAAACAACCTGCGACAGCGATACTGGATAATAAGATTACGAACTAGCGTGCGCATCGTACTGAATGAATGCATTATGTGTCGCATGCGACGGAAATCACCGCCTATACCGGTGAAAGGAAATTCACCCAGTGAAAGGCTTGATGCATACGCTCGCCCTTTTACGCGCTGCGGTGTCGATTGTTTCGGTCCCATGACAATAACCATAGGAAGACGTAGAGAAAAACGTTGGGGCATGTTATTCACGTGTTTGGTGACTAGAGCCGTGCACATAGAATTGCTGCCTAGCCTCAGTACGGATAGTGCGATAATGGCACTAAGAAGAATGGCCGCGCGTCGCGGTTGGCCACAAACAATAATGTCAGACAACGGCACGAACTTTCGCGGTGCTGACGTCGAGTTAAAAAACACCTACAAGGAATGGGCGTCTGAACTTAAAGATTACGCGCTCAATAAAGGTATTGAGTGGCGTTTTATCGACCCTGGTGCACCTAACCAGGGGGGAGCCTGGGAGCGGCTCATCCGTAGCGTAAAAACGGCGCTCGCGGTAATACTAAAGGAGCGCATGCCAAAGGAAGAAACTTTGACAACCGTTATGGCCGAAGTAGAGAATATATTGAACTCGCGACCGCTCACTCACGTGTCTGTAAACCCAGAAGAAGCAGAAGCGTTAACCCCCAATCACTTCCTGCTGGGGTCAGCATCGGGGCTACCGGTCACTGGAACGTGTGACGTAGCTGATAAGCGCGCTTGGCGAGCAGCACAAGCGCTGGCAGATCGATTCTGGGCTAGATGGATGAACGAATATTTACCTACACTAACACCACGCGGTGACGTCAGACATAGTCGCGCAGAGCAAATAACGGAAGGCGATGTCGTCATAATCGCTGACGGCTTACTACCGCGGAACGTGTGGCCGCGGGGCCTTGTTGTGCGCGCGATATTCGGTCCTGATGGCGTGGTACGGAGTGCGGATGTGCGGACGCGGGGCGGCATATTTAGAAGGCCCGTGAGAAGGCTTATCGTCCTCGACCATATAGAAGAAGAAGCTCGCGAGGCTACGCTGGGGGGAGACTGTTGCGGACGGCAAGCCTAACTTCAAATAAGACGTAAACAAGGTCATAAAATACGTCACAATGTATAGAACAAGATGACTACTAGCTATAGACAGTGGACCATATAGCCACAGCTAGCTACAGTAAATAGAACAATTTGAGAAAATATAATGGTAAATGAACATTACCGGGGGGTTACACCATACACTACGTGTGCCACCCTAAATGGTACGTAAGCAGGTGCATCCGCCGGCATTTTGGTCGGCACTCATTCTACGCTCCAGGAACCTATACGAAGAACTGAACCCTGAACCCCTGAAGCCCTGCTGCCCTGAAGCCCTGAAGAAAGAAGAACGTATAGTCGATTCGTATTAGAATGAGTGCAAAAGTTTTTTAGTGTAAATATGTTTGTTTGAATAAATACGGCAAGTGCCTTTCACCAAGTCAATTGTTTTACTGGTTGTCCTCTACAGGAGGTATTATCCAGTCTATGTTACTTCCTTCCTAGAAGTTTAGGTAAATATACTCTACCTATTCCGATCTCTGATAATAAGTTACTGACATATGACATATCATTATCTCATAGCAAAAACATAAAAATCAAAAGAGGCGTTAAATTGTTGAAAAAACTACCTTCAAAACACTCCTGGTCCTATTAAAATATCCTAATCCTAACTAATATTTTAAATGCGAAAGGACAATGGGACAAAACGTCCCCAGTAGTGTAGCACTTTCTTACCTATTGTATATGAAAGACCTTATTAATCTCTTAATTTTATTGTATGACAGCTCATCAGTAAAATGTATAGTTTAAAAGTTATTTAATATGAAAGTAACATAAAAACTACCTTAAAAAATGCTTATATTTTTACTTCAATATGAATATAATTGTTTTAGTTAGTGATAAGGAGTTATTTGAAGAGCTCCAAAGCTAGTGTCACAATAGTTCAATGTGGTAAAGAGTGAACGAGTGGCGCACGCGTCCGGAGGCGAGACGCGGCGCGGTTCGAGGCAGGGCGGTTCGGTAGCTACCATTTTATATATTCTAAAGCGCAAGTTCGGTCAGGCATGGAGTACTTCTCTCACCTCTGGGACGGATCTGCCAAATACCACCTCGATGCACTTGAGTCGATCGACAAACGGGCCAAGAGGCTTATCGGCAACGATGCACTGGTCAACTCAAAGCTCCAGAGCCTTGAACATCGACGCCGAGTTGCCAGCCCGACGGTTTTTTATCGGTTACACTTCGGGGATTGTACGATGGAACTGCACAATTTCTTTCCGCCTGGCCCTTTCCATCATCGGACTACAAGACGTACGGCAATGCGCCATCGGTACATGGCGGACATCCCACCCATACATACAAAGCGTTTTGCGAACAATTGTTCGCACAGCTAAGGAGTGGGATTCCCTGCCGGAGTCTTTGTTTCCTGATAGCTACAACCTTGGGGTCTTTAAGTCAAGAGTGATTAGGTTAATTCTAGGCAAGCGTGCTTCACCGTCGACCACATTATCGCTTACCATCAGGCGAGATAGTGGTAAAACGCGAGATGATTGATAAAAAAAAACGTACCTCGGTGTCGGGAGGCACTTAGCGAATATCGTTGGGCCAGGCGGGGATGAAGTAATAATTATCGAAAGTAAAAATGCAGGATAGAAAATAAACTGATTTTTATTTATAACCTTCTCCAGAAAAATAAAGAATCATAATTATAATACTCATTTCGGTATTATTTTTGATTCATTGACTTTATAAACAGTTCATTTTGAATATAATGACTCATTCTTTAAGTCGGTACAGCATTTATTTTTCAGCCAATAATTGATTTAAAATCAGGAAATAATAAAAATTTAAATATCATTTTTTTTTATTGCAAGCCGTTTTCATTCATTCCCTCACTCATTCTCGACTATTCATTCTTCCGTTCATTCAATCAAACTCACTCTATAGTGCTACAAGGGTGGGGACGGAGTCCATACATTTTGTCCCATGGTCCTTTATTTGTTACCTTTTCACGCCTAAACTACTGAACCGAATATCCTGAAATTTTGCATATACGTTGTCAGGTGTACAGAAACGGACATAGGGTACCTTTCATCTCGGAAAAAAGTACTGTTCCCGAGGAAAACAACAATAACGTTAATAGATGGCGCCACGTGTCTTTCGAATCATCATTGAATTATATTATTATTGAAACTTTAGTAATGTGTTAAGAGTTGATTGTAAAATTCTAAATTAATGCGAGCGAAGCCGCGGGAAAAAGCTAGTATCATATAACTTTAACTTCCTTTACTTACGTCATTACCAGCCATCCTTGTCGCAACAAGCTGTCTTTTTTATGATAGGTATGCAAAATAATAATATAAAAATGGTACGTCTGCGTGTGACATTAGAATAGCAACTGCAGTAAAAATGTGTATTCGTCTTGAGAACTACGGAGCGTTGCATAAGAAAGGATGCTTTTATATTTTCTGTGGAGCGGCGTACCCGGGACATGGCCCCGGGACTCTGCCTAGAATTTTAAGGCTTGTTGTTTCATTCGCTTTATGCATTCACTTTTATACAAGACGTGAATTTGAACCACAGTGAGACTGGGGTAATTTGTGCCGAATTTTAAACCAAAAGAATGAAGAAGTTCAGCCATATAACCTTAAGTAATTGGAGCTCATGGCTAATTAACAATCGCACGGATCATTTAATTTACAAGGTTAAGCTGCGCTTGCCACCGTCAGTCCTTGGATGGATGGCCATCTGTTACCCATCGAGATCCCTCCGGGCTTCAGCGAGTTCTATACTATACCTATTACCTATGACAATCGTTACGAGTAGTCAGAAGCCCGCGAAAGTCTTAAAACCAGTCTAACATTAAGATATTGGCATTGCCCAGTAACTGGGTTACTCCGGTCTGATAGAAGTCGCTCCGTGTAAAATACTGGTATTCAGCCACATCTGGTTAGACTGGAAGCTGACCCCAACATAGTTGGGAAAAGGCTAGGCAGACCTTATAACCATGAGCAACTTCTTTGTTTTAAATGTCGTCGGTCAAACTTAAATGACTTGTCACCCTGGTCCGATCAAAAAGAACGTAGGGAACGCACCGGTCAGGTCGGAGTGGGAAGGACGCGGAAGGGCCACCCGATTGCGGGCAGGCGGGCAGCGGGCGGCGGGCGACAGGCGGCGGTCTGGGCAGATCAACTAGGGATGATCGATGTTGCAAAAACATCGTTGATGACATCAATAATGACATCGATACTCGATGTTTATCGAACACAAAACATCGATACAAACACCACTACACGCAATCAAATATAAAATGGCCGCTATTTGCCCTACCCGTCAGATCGCTGACCGGTTGCCGTGCCCGGATCGCTGACCGGTTGCCGTGCCCGGATCGCTGACCGGTTGCCGTGCCCAGATCGCTGACCGTTTGCATTGACCATGAAGGTCACATAGGGTGCGGGCATCAGTCGAGTTGACCGGACCGCAGGACGCAGAAAGCACCCAGTGTGACAAGTCCTATGTTTTACATGGGTTCTGCTCAAGTAAGATCAGTAGCTGTACTGCCAAATATGACGCATATACTTGAACTATACCACGAGTGCAACGCACACAAAGGCCCTTGAGCTCGCACTTCATACTTAATGAACTTTTCAGTCAAGATTGTGAGTCACTGCGTTGAGATACAAAGCGTTTCTTTTATTTATTTTCTATTCAATGTGGTTAATGTAATATTTAAATATATTATGAAAAATATAAGAATTAAATTAGACCGTTATTCGTTTTAACAATATTCTCTAACCTAGCCATAAGTTCACTTTATTTAAAAGAATACACAATTTTCTTACACTATACGGCTTCAATCTTCATTTCCTCCAAAGTTAAATGTTGGCATCACGCCAGAGCTTTACTTTAGAATAATATATTAAATTATTTTGTTAAATTAACACTGTTTGCAAAATGCTTTACGTGTTAATTCTACTTAGTTTTCTTCATACTTTGACAACCGCTTAATCGTAAACCGATATCGTTAAAAATATTACAAACGTATAATTTAAAACAAGCAATCATCTTACGAATCACTACATAGTATAAAACAAAGTTGCTTCCCGCTGTCTGTCCCTATGTATGCTTAGATCTTTAAAACTATGCAACGGATTTTGATGCGGTTTTTTTTAATAGATAGAGTGATTCAAGAGGAAGGTTTTAAGCTATAAAACGTACTCGTGCAAAGCCGAGGCGGGTCGCTAATTAGTTAATGATAAACTAAACCCAGCGACAAGGTCTAACGATTTTACGGCTGTGTCAGGATTAGTTTCCATTTTTACCAGATTCGGCTGGCAATCAGTATTTTAAACGGAAAGACTAGCACCAGCATAATTGCGCAACACACTCGTAATCGTTTTGGCTATGATTGTGACAAGTCAACAATTTCCATAGCAACGTTTTTAATAACAATCCGACTTCCCCACAACTAGGTACGTATCACTCAATGAATATTGTTTTTGACACATCAACGGTCATGATTGATGATGGTTACGTTACGCAATTGCCCTGCTGATCTCTGCAACTCAATAACTGAGAAATTCTAGTTCTGATACCCGCAATGACTGTCATAGGTATTCGTATGACAACCATCATGAAGATAATGTATCGGAAATTATTTTTTCATTTATGATTAATTACGGTTTACTCACGTGCATTTTTCGGGATGGCCCGACTAGTTTCGGACCCAAATGGAGCCCTTTTTTTGATTAAGGGCTCCGTTAATCAAAAAAAGGGCCCTTTTTTTATTAAACCGTAATTAATCATAAATATAAATGTGTCTCACGAAAGTTATAATTTTTTTTAATTGTTATTAAATCCAAACACTATTATTTTCTCATTAATCAAGAGGAGGTTAGTTCCGGAAGATGTTAGATAGACTCATTTGTCAGCTAGGGACGGTGCAGGCGCTCTGCCATGTAGGAATTCTAATTAAACTTACACAACATTTAGACGAACTTACATAGTGTGGAGCGATGAGCTCGCTGAACTTTGACCGGGTTACTTCATGTAGATCTACCCGCCAATACGGGATCGTGTCAATACATTTAATATTTGACAATAACTTCCGAGCCTAAGCCAAATTACGTACATTTTGAACCGCAATCGTAAAATATGATTCACCAAATCATAAGCAAAGTTAGGTGGAATAGTAAAATAAATATCACCAATATGTGTTATCGGTAGCGGGTAACACTGGGCAATGTTGACAAAGGAAGGTGGTCGTCGATATGGATCAACGCACCCGATGTTATGGGGGATTTACACGGGTCGATTTTAGCCGTGCGGTAAGTCACCAGTCGCATCGCTTGTAAAAATCGAACCGCCACCCCATTTACACCGGTCGACAAAAATCGCATGCGACTTGTTCGTTTCTAGCGGAACAACACAGCGCAAAAC
Organism: Amphipyra tragopoginis; assembly: GCA_905220435.1. NCBI lineage: Eukaryota > Metazoa > Arthropoda > Insecta > Lepidoptera > Noctuidae > Amphipyra > Amphipyra tragopoginis. Next base: position 13,171,270 of record HG991999.1, on the reverse strand, counting down.
ACACCTCATGCGGCGGGCGATCGCCTGCAACTGACCATTTACACGGTCACCGCATGCAGCTTGTCGCCGCACGCCAAAAGTCGGATGGCACCTAACTTTGGGGCTTGGGATTTTAGTCACTTGCAGCCTAGTCGAATTGTCATTTAGACGGGCGATTTTCGCCGTGCGGCCTAGCCGTGCGGCGAAAAACGACCCGTGTAAATCGCCTATTATAAAGGCGGTAGTTATTCGACGAAACGGAGCATTCCATGTTCATCAGCTGAAGAAGTCCTGACCTTTTATATCTGACTTGCTTGTCCTTATTTTCTGATCTTGTGTATTTGTGTAAATTAATATATTGTGATCTAGTTCATGTTACTAACACTAACACAAATATAAGTACTCTCTGTGGTCGAGAGTCTATGTTGGTTTTATTTACTGTATTTACCTTGCTCGCAATCCTGACATATCGATATTAGCTATTGTAATGACAGAATCACCCTTACATGATTATGTTGTTGTGTCTTTTGCATATGTAGGTATGAAATGAGTAAGTTTGGACGTTTATTCATCATCACTCAATTAGAACTACAGTTTCAATGTTAGTGCAGATGTAGAATGTATCCTGAATTAGCACATTTAATTCATTACTTGAAATTAGTATTTAATAAGTAACATTTAATAATTTACGTTAATAACAAACGTTACATTTTACGTTAATAACAGACGTTACATTTTAATCGTATTTATCCAGACAATATTTACATAAATACAAAAAAAATGCAAAATTAAAAAAACAAAAATTCAGAAATTATAAACTAAAAGTGCATCAAAATATTCCTCCGTGTCGGTATCGACTGGGAATGTGCCATTACTATGATTAGCACATAGATTTTCATCTCTAAAAAATATAATCACGTGATGCACCTCATAAGCTCGTGTCAAAACGAAAGAATTGTATGTGATCTGCAAAAATACGTAAACGTTAAAGCGGAAAATGCAGGAGGACAATAGGTAAGTTACTTTACATTTGAAATAAAAAAGAAAATGCATTCGAGACCCGTTTCAAAGTTTTTTAACATATTACTAGAAGACTCTCGACTGTTTTTCCTTTAGAATTAAAATGCAAAGTTCCTTGTAACTTCTTAATTTTAAACTTTTCACTTAACCTTTATATTGACGTTAAGTTAAAGTTAACATCAACGCCCACTCCATTAAAAATTAAATAATGCCTTGTTATCAAAATCAGTTAAAAAACAAACAATTACGTTCCATTCTTCCGCACCGCAGTCAGTTGAAAATCTGCAAAGAATGTTCGGAAGACAAATTCCTTTCGAAAAATTCGACTTATCTGTCACTTTCACATCATTGCACCGAATAGCCCTAGCTTTGCGATTGATTTTCCACTCGGCTAGAGCGAAAACTGAAAAAATAAATGTCATATTACGCGGCCATGTTGATTTTACAAACGATATCAAATTGCAAATGAGATTTTGATATAGGAAAACAAGTAGGTATGTATGTTGTGTTATTTATTATTTTTGTAACTTAGTCTGTATTTAACATAATATAAATTTAATTAAGAAATAATATTCCAGAATCTGAAAAAAATGCATTAAAAAATAGACTACACAAATCATGATTTGTACTTAATCGTTGTTCTTAATCGATGATTTACAAATCGCAAATTTAGTTGTGGTGGACAAAGGAGTCTACTGAGAAGGACTATATTTAAATTAATGTTACTTAAATTGTGTTAATGGCTCATCGTTGTACAAAATTTAATTACAAAAAAAACGAAAAATGATATTGTTTTAAGGAGACTATTGTTGAGACAGTGGAGATTGTTGTTTATGAATAATAGTTTGATGTTCTGTCTCTACGCTCATTAGTAAGTTTACTTATTTTGATATTATTTGTTTCTCATGTAAGTGAATGCTTTTTGTAATTTTTATGAGGAATAAAGATTCTTAACCAGAGACCATGTACACACGGCTACATGTAGCTATACGTTTCCAAAATGAGTTGATCTCGCATTGTATAGGCTTTCCGTACATAGAAATAATATGTATCACATCATGTATTACCAAGAAAAAACGTATAATGTCAAATATTTCGACCAAGATGAATATCATGTATTTAAAAGTCGAAACAATGAGGTCTATTACGAAAACTACAACATAAATCACGAATTGCATCGTATTATAGAACTTAGCTGTATAAAACATAAGAGCTGGTTTGATGAAGCTCCTTTTCGGTAACCAGCCAGATTTTCAATTTGTCAGGCTTCTTATTCTATTAAAGTCAGTATGACAATGTCGCCTATTATACAAAATGATACAACTTGCATTCGTATGTACATGCCCCAATTCCCACGAGAACCAGAATAATTATATGAGTATGTCCTTTTGTCTTATTCCTGGAAACAGTGGATATGCAAAGGGGTTGTTATTAATGCACAAGATACATAAATACCTAACTAAACAAGTGCGTAACAACAATTATTATACCAAAGTACCAAACGAAGTGAAGATTTTATGTAAATCTTATGTATTTATATACGTGTATATATTGTTGTAATGTTAATATATTCGCGATAGAATCGAATTTTCCCTTTTCCCCGTTAAAATTCGTTTCATGAATAAAGCTGCGTGTCCCGCGGGACAGTCATCGGATTCGACTTCTAAATTGGATCGGAGTTTTCTTAGTAGCGATACTTCACCGTCCGCCTCGATTCGATGTGAGTGGCGTGACACGCATCGCTTCCCGCGTCTCTACTCATATTACTCGTATAAAAGTGAATAACCACAAACACTGCGTATGACTGAGTCATCTGTGCGTCAAGCGTGAATTTCGCCTGATTGGTATATCCGATATTTTGAGGACAAATGGATGTGTTCATTAAACGCGGTGTGTTTTCAGCCACTTGTATTTCTATGTAGCAATTCATTCGTGTTATAGTCACTTTGAATATGCTTGTTAGTTAGTTTACTCTCCACATTTTACACTCTAGCAAGTATCCGTAAATTCCAAGTAGTTATTCCAGTTATTTAGCTGCGCGTCATGCAGTTCGCTGTCATTATTAAAGCCGTCGTTGCAATTTATAATCGCGCCACTTCGAAGCCTCCATCTGTGAAGCTATTGCATGGTTATCAACTATTTCGGAACTGTGTGAAGCGACATAACTATGTTCTCGTACATCGACGTACTCGTACCGCGTTAAGTAGGTCGCTACTCAAGTTTTAATTAAACTAAACACTTGATGTAAGAGGTCTGCAGGTATTATCGTAAAAAAGTTACGCGTCTTTAAAGGAAGTAAATCTAATACGGAAGGAAGATTTCTTTCTTTGTTTACTTTCTTTCCTGTTATCAAACCTTTTGTTATTTTTCTTCTGAAAGTCCTGCCTTTATACGTGGATAAACACGCGTTTTGTTAGTAACTTGAAATGGCACATGTCCTTCTGTACGTTTTGAAGTTGGTTAATTAAATAGCCAAGTCATTTCTTTATTACTTCTTTTATTTGGTAGTAGGTTTTGCCCGCGGACGACCGCGTGGATTTCAGATATAAGCTTTGGTTGGCTTTATGGGGCTATTTAGAAAAATTTAAACACATTTATAACACATTTCAAGTCGATAAACAAAGGAATTCGATTTTTCCATACAAAGACCAATATGTACTTTTTGTTGTTGTTTCAAAAAACCATACATTTGTATGGATGGAGTATTTATACCAAGTTTCAAGTAGATACACGCATGGAATACGATTTTCCATCGATATTATATCCGTGTGTATTCTGGCAGAGAATAGATCACCCCCTGTCACCCCTAGGGATTGTGTCATGCATGCATGATGATAGACAGTAGGATCCTCCTGTGAGTTAGAACGAAACTGCGATCACCAATCCGTTTACCAGACTTGGAGATAATGGCCGTCCTTTTTTGATGGATGAAGCATTTGAAATACCTTTTAGGACCTATGCACACGACGTCTTTTCTATGCGCCGTCGACGCGCGGTTCACGAGCGTTTCCGTCAAACTCCATACATAAAAACATGATCACGTTTCTTAAGAATGGGGTTTGACGGAAACGCGCGTTGACGGCGCGTAGAAAACACGTCGTGTGTATAGGCCCTTAGGCATATTAACGTTTTACATGATACGTTCATATACAGCGAATGAATGAAGTGACCAGCTTAGCGCGGCGCGTGACACTGGGCATTTTATGCGGGCTACTCAAACATACGCCCCGGCGCACATTTCATCGCGTGTGTCCATGCATAACGAATCAAATACATACGCATTCTTTTTTTTAGAATAGGCTTATGATTGAAGCGTGATGCTGTAGTCAGCAGCATCATACTGTATTTCGTTCTCCTTCTCTTTCTTCCTAGTAAAATTCCTCATGGCTGAGCATCTACTGGCTGAATAAAAACTATATATGTAATATACTTATTTTACATTTAGCAACGGTTACATATGGAATGCCCTGTTTTAGTATACGGGGTTAGTCGGAAAGGGAGAACTTATCCGAAACGGTTAACACCCTTTCGGATAAGTACCTACCCTAGAAGTTAAAGTACACAGAATAATGAATAACTTGTGTTGTGTTGAACAACATTCCCCAAAAGTCTAAGTTTAAGAGAAATATGTAGCTGGTTAAAGATTTTACATAGGACTATTATCAGCTGCGTTTATATTTTAGGTTGTATTTCGTGTCACGGTTTAAAAGCTCTATATTCAGTAGTGTCATTGTGAGAAACCCACTTCAATATCGCTAACTAACTCGATATCCATAATATCACAGTATGGATAATAGAAGTGAATAACACACAGATAATCGACAGTATAATCCATAACGCGTAGTTTTGTTATCCACGCTGTGTCACTCCAAGTGTCTAATTGACAGTCGCGATCAAGGTGAGATTCTTACAGAATTGCACTGCTGAATTCGCAACTAAAGCAGTGATGTAGAAATTTTGAAACACATTTCTACAGAAACTGTAATCCTATCTACTATATTAGACTAAATACCTACGACCAATATTTGCTCTGTCGTGCCTGCCGCAATATTACAGACCCATAAGTAAGTTCAACTTAAACAATATACAAAACTTTTGCTAATAGAGACTCCCAATAATAACAGTAAAAGGTCTCGTAGCTTATCTAGATGGCATATTTGGAGGATATCCAAGCCATTTAGCACAACGCGACAGAAATACCACTTTAGACCCAAAAGCAAATGACGTGAAAACATAGATATTTATGTCCGTCCGTCCGTAGATTACTCTGGACCCAGTGGTCTGGTTAAAGCTGCGGTTTAAAAGAAAATCTTTAAACTTGAGAAAAATATTTTTTGGATTGAAACTATTTTTCACTCCATTGGCTTAGGAACAAAATGACTTTGGACTTCAAGCACTTCTGGAAGTAGTGTTCACTTATGGTCAGGGATTTGTACCTAACGTGCCCAACAAAAGAGAATGGTTTGCTGGGATCACATTGGGATCTAATACCGATCAAAATAAAGGTGTAGTATGCACAGCTCTAAACAAAAGATAAAGCTTTTGCTTTGACAGAAACTTCATAATACAAGGTTAGTCGGAAAGGGAGTAAAAGACCCATGATAATGAATAACTTATGTTTTACAACTTCCCCCAAAAGTCAATAGTTTAAGAGAAATAGCCGTGAAAATATTTCATGAAAATACGCCTAAATCTATCTATCCTCAGCTCTGTTTACATTTTAGGTCATATTTGGGGTCACGGATTAGAAGCTCCATTTCCGGAATTCGTAACAAAAGCAGGGATGAAAATGCTTTAAAAAAAACTAAAATAAACACCATTTTACATGGAAATAAATATTTACGAATTTTGAAATTTTAACACTGGGTTTAAAGCACTCGTCAGTGATACCTACTTTAAATGGCCCACTGATTAGTGCCCCTTTCCGATTAACCTTGCATAAAGAACATAAAAAAATAGTACTACAGTACATGGTAGTACCTAGTAATAAACCTGACTGTTTAAAGATCTTAATAATGAAGTCCTTTATTTGTGCCCGACCCAGTTCTCGAGAATGGTCATGTCACATTGTACTGGGATCGATCTATCAACACTGACATGACTATTGTAGCCAATAAGCCTGATATAGTGGTTGGATTGTTGATATCACTGTCCCGCATAACGAGAATCTCGTCAAAGCCGAAAATGATAAAAAAACTAATATCTTGATTTGGCACACGAGGTTGTTGACATGTGGAAGATTGACTCAGCAGTCATTATGCCGATAGTCGTTATAGCCAATGGCTTAATAGCCAAGAGCCTCGACCAACATCTGATGAGGCTCTCGTTAGGCAGCTGGATCAAGGGTTTGATTCAGAAAGCGGTACTTCTGGACACGGCGCGTATTGTTAGGAAGTTCCTCTCTCTATAGCCCTGACCGCCGGCGGCTTGTACCCTGTTCCCGATGCCGGTGGGCTACTATTTTTATATTTTTAAATGTTTTTTTTTAACATTTAAAAATGTATTAGATATGTTACTAGATGAATAAAGGAAATAAAAAATCCTTTTGAACAGAAAATATATACTTAAAACCCTCAGATGTTTATACCGTACGACAAGGGCGCGACGCGACGTAGCGAACCTCCCTGGGGGTTGATTAGTTGTTGGGGTTCCACCTGACAAGATTAGCATACTGAAATTATACGAAAAAGCCTATTGCTTTAACATGAAATTTTGGTAATAAAGTTACGAGTAAATTCAAGAGTATATTGCATATTATAATGTTACATGCTGTTTTAAAATAGGCAATTTATGGAATGTTTGAAGTATTTTTTATAAATATTAAAATAGATTCATTTACTGCTGTAAAAGCTTTTATTTTGCAATAAAATTAGTTAACATTTTTGTGTTCAATTATGGTCGTCAGTAAAATAATTTATATTATTAGTCTCTCAAATTCTATTTTAATTAATGTAATTAGAGAGGTCAGTTAATTTAGCTTGCTTTGTTACTTGGGATGAAAGCGGTCAGTTATATTTGCGGATAATGAGCCAAAGCATCAATCTGAATGCTTTGAATAGTTTCATGTGTGTTTTCGGATTCATGGTTATAAACACGGACAACGTGTGCACTTGACTTATATGCTTTTAATTTTTTATAAAGGATCCTATCCTTCCCAAATCTAACCCTGGTTCTAACTATTCGCCTGCAGATTGACACCCTAAGTGTGAATTCTTGGCTCTACTACTGCAATTGTACCTCACATACAGCGATTGCAATGTAATTTCCACAACTCAACTTGTGCGAATACTTATTCCATCCGGTTGAACTAATTTTCCGACTTTCGAACTTCTTACAACAATTAGATAATAATCGCTTGACAGCCGTGAATTGGAATTAGGGTGATTAGGGTATTCTCTGCGGAGCAGAAGACTCGCAATATCAAAACACCGGTATCCATCTAAAGCACTGATCTATGGGAATGGAGTTTTCTCTTTAACATCATGAAAGTTCTTTTAGCATATTTATACGACTTGAAACAAGCTTCGAAATGACTAATAACGCAGAGTCTTACGTAAGCGGTTCAAAACGAACGCGATTGCGAAGCGATCCGATGCGGTGACACGCGAATTCAATGCGATGCGATGCGGTGCGAAGCGCCGGCTTTGTCCTACGAGCTCGCGAACCACCCGCCGCGCGCCGCCACTGTTCAGTAGTACTGTACGGCACCGCATCCAGTTTACACGAAAATATCAAGCCAACTGATCGCGTTCGCTTCGCTTCGCGCCGCGCCGCACCGCACTCCATGTGCGTTTGGTCACGTTCACGTAGGCCGCTTCAATGGGTATCGATTGTTTGTTGTTTTCACGTCGTGCCGCGCCGCTTCGCGATCGCTTCTAGATCGCTTCTAGATCGCTCACGTAGGACGCCTTGTAAAAGTAATTTTGTTTTTACTTACGTTTGTCTTTCTTTTCAAAACTTCAGGCCCATAGTTAGTTGTTAAAACAATAACTCGAGATGCTACGTGCCTAAATAACACATAGGCAGCTACTCGCACCCAGCCACAAACTTTAACAAAAAAAAAGTAACGTTCTTATGATTATCAAACCCAAACCGGGGCCGACCCACAACGAAGTTTCAAACCAAACCGTTCAAATATGTATTCCCAAGGTCACTTTTGTCCTAGTACTTACATAACCCGAGCACAACTTCCTAAACGGCGCCTTGATATCATGATTGGTTTAAGTTATCGGAATCTTCAATCCCCGTAGGCACCAAACTCGTCGGGGACGACCAACTTCGCTATATGATCCGCCATACTTCAGATATGGCAAATACTTGTTAAGTATTCAGGAGGTAATCTCTCTAACCTCGTTTTATAAACGCTGTACTATGTACGTGATCATCTAATAGTCTTGTCGACGACTTAATTTAATCGAGAATATCAGTAACGAGACGCCATGTTCATATTAGTAAACATAAAGTTGCATTTGAATATTTGTGGTTTAAGACTTTTTTCTTTGTAGATTATGCCCGCGGCTTCGTCCACGTGGAATAGTTACTGTGGTGGTTTTATCTTTAATAACGACGGACTGCCATACAAACTTTCATCACCTATTTCAACCTCTTCAAGCCTTTTTTTTCGTGACAAAAGCCTGTGTCCTTCTCCAAAGTCTAATCTATCTCTGTACCAAATTTCATCAAAATCGGTTCAGCGGTTTAGGCGTGAAAGCGTAACAGACAGACAGATTTACTTTCGCATTTATAATATTAGCAGGAAATGTTCAACCTACTTTCACCCACAGCTAAAGTTCTCTCCAAGGATTCACTCACGCTCTCCATTTCTTGCAAGTTTTAAATTACTTTCAATACATCTAAAACCTTCTGCTGTTACTAACAAATCTACTATTCAACTCATTATCACTTGAATTTCATATTAATAGGGTATTTGACTGAAAAAATCTAATTAGTCCGTCAGTAAGATTATCAAAAAATATTTGACCCGTATTTTTTCTTTTGTTACGTAAACCAAAATTGACGAAGATACGACACTTTTAAAATTGGCAAAACGTTACAAGCAAGTACAATTTTTACTTGCTTCTGACGTCACAAGCCCCCCCCCCCCCCCCCCCCCCCACTGTCGAGTTTTGATGCGTTTTATCTTTCCAAATATTCATAGATTTAACAAAAGAAAAAATACGTGTCGTTTATTTTTCAAAACTCTAACTGGCGGACTAATTAGATTTGCAATTTATTGATGCTGTCAACATGCCTATTGCGTTGATGGTGAAGGAAAACATCGTCAGGAAACCTGCACACCTAAGATGACTCCATGAAGTTCTCGATGATGTGTGCCAACCCGCAGTAGACCAGCGTGGTGGACTAAGGCCTGCGCCTGAAAAACCCTTCTCATTCTAAGAAAAGCCAGTCTTTTAGTATTTTGTTATTCAACTCACGCTGATATCATATCTAATACTAGCTTTTGCCCGCAGCTTCGCTTGCGTGGAAATTTTGAACCCGTTAAATGACGATTTTCTATACAAACTTTCATCCCCTATTTAACTCCCTTACGGGTTGAATTTCAAAAAATCCTTCCTTATTCCTTGTCTACATTATAAACGGAACCTCTGTGCAAAATTTCAGCTTTCTAGGTCCAAGGGTTTGGGCTGGGCATTGATGAGTCAGTCAATCAATCAGTCAGTCAGGACTTTTCTTTTTATTTATATAGATAGATAGATACATTGTTTCGAAATACAAAGAACTCATAGACATTTTTATGTTTGTGTGCTTTGTGTACCTACTCTTCATTTCCTCGTAGAGTGAGAACATATGAAATGGTTTTGATAAATGAGGTATCATTGAATTCGTATCAGAGTCACCAGTATCATTGCATTTATATCAATGTCGCAAATATCGCTAGGGAAAACTGAAGGAATAACAGTCGGGCACTTCCGATAATATATTAGAAAATCTTGGGAATATGCCCGAACACAGCTAGCAACAGCTTTTTCTCTCTTCTATCTTATTTTATTCAATAATTTGCTGTATCGTTGTCGGGCTTGTGATATTAATTTCCATAATCCCTCTACTAATTTGATGTTTCCAGTTCAGAGCCCTGCTAATACTATGGAACAGGTCGATGTAATTTTATACTGATGATAATTTTATATCCAGCGTAGAGTTTGCAAAGAACACACATTATACAGCGTGTCCCAGAAAGTAGTGTCAAGCGGAAGTCCAGAGGTAGAACATCCTTTGAGGTACCCAAATCACCCCCATGTATGTTCCGCGATTTTTTGTAGTTTTCGAGTTATGAATGTTTTTCATGTTTTTTAATAAAACTCTGACTATAACGACATTTTTGATCATAGTGACGTGAATAGTTGAGATAGATGAGTAATTTATTTTTCTAAAGTAGCTAATTAGTGACCCTATCGAATGCATAAACTTTTGTAACCATAGATGTAACGAATGCGTTACAAAAAAATATTGAATTGTCATAAAGTTAAAATCCTGCATGTTTCCTAAATCTTTGTGGGTGATTTAAAAATAAATCTCCCTAAACTTTTTTTGCCAAATGTATTTTAAAAACTTATCCATTTTATTAGCTATTTACCCTGTAAATTTCATTGAGCTATCTCTACGACATCACAATAAAAATTTCATTCAAAGCATCCGATATCGAAAATTCCAGTTGTAAAAGGGTGAATGAAAAATTGATTAAAACTAACTAATAACGTCTTTTTTAGTAACCCTCGACGCAAAGAGGGGTGTTATAAGTTTAACGTGTGTGTCTGTGTGTCTATCTGTGGCATCGTAGCTCCTAAACGGATTTTGACTTAGTTTTTTCTTTTGTTTGAAAGGTGACTTTATCGAGAGTGTTCTTAGCTATGATTCAAGAAAATCTGTTCAGCCGTTTGAAGATCATCAGCTCTTTTCTGGCTGTCGAAGGGATATGAGCAACTTCTACTGATCTGATCGTTTCGAAATTTACTATCCTGTGACTTCAATGATATGGATGACATATGACAAGAAGGAGGTCATTACAACTTATCATAAACTTAAAGAATCAATAGGCACACAATACCTCTACTGTAAGTTGGGTATCATGCTGTTTCAGATGATGCTTGAGTATCAGGTCAAGGTTACCATGTTATTGTAATATCATTGAAGTCACAGGATAGTAAATTTCGAAACGATCAGATCAGTAGAAGTTGCTCATATCCCTTCGACAACCAGAAAAGAGCTGATGATCTTCAAACGGCTGAACAGATTTTCTTGAATCATAGCTAAGAACACTCTCGATAAAGTCACCTTTCAAACAAAAGTAAAAACTAAATCAAAATCCGTTTAGGAGCTACGATGCAACAGATAGACACACAGACACACACGTTAAACTTATAACACCCCTCTTTGCGTTGAGGGTTACTAAAAAAGACGTTATTAGTTAGTTTTAATCAATTTTTCATTCACCCTTTTACAACTGGAATTTTCGATATTGTATGCTTTGAATGAAATTTTTATTGTGATGTCGTAGAGATAGCTCGATGAAATTTACAGGGTAAATAGCTAATAAAATGGATAAGTTTTTAAAATACATTTGGCAAAAAAAGTTTAGGGAGATTTATTTTTAAATCACCCACAAAGATTTAGGAAACATGCAGGATTTTAACTTTATGACAATTCAATATTTTTTTGTAACGCATTCGTTTCATCTATGGTTACAAAAGTTTATGCATTCGATAGGGTCACTAATCAGCTACTTTAGAAAAAAAATTTACTCATCTATCTCAACTATTCACGTCACTATGATCAAAAATGTCGTTATAGTCAGAGTTTGATTAAAAAACATGAAAAACATTCATAACTCGAAAACTACAAAAAATCGCGGAACATACATGGGGGTGATTTGGGTACCTCAAAGGATGTTCTACCTCTGGACTTCCGCTTGACACTACTTTCTGGGACACGCTGTATAATATGAAGGCCAAGTTGCATCTATTTAAAAGATTAATAAATGATTATTCCTTTAGCCCGACCCGAAAAGTAAATCAAATGCCTTCAAGTTGCAACCGTGCTCTAAATATAATCATTATAATGCAGAAATAAAGTTCTTTGTCCTCATCATAAATATTAACATTATAATACTCAATAAAGTCTTTGGTACTCCTCTGTAATCCCGACAACCACTTAATGGATCTCGATACCGTTCAACATAATTAAAAGATCTTCAGAACAACGATCAAATTAAGGAAGAACATTTTATTCAGAAGGTACACGAATAAATTTCCAACTATTAAATATTTTAATTCGCCCAATTTGTTGGATCTTTCATCAGACCAACATTTTATAAGTGGCATATTATTCCATTACCATTCTTTGATCGATAATATACAAAGATTTCATAATATACCATGCGTTTAAAGTGGAATGTATTGTGTATGTAGTTAGCTTTTGGATAGGATAAAATTATCGTTCGTATAAAATTGCCGCAATATTATACTTATAATCATGGACGTACAAAAAAGATCGGACAGATTTTCGCTAACAAAAAACTGTGTCACTCAGAGTCAGTCAGTTTGCTGTACGTACAGGCTGGCACGCACACATTCACAAAAAAAGTCAGTCATTACACGCGTAAACGTCAACAGAGTCGGGACAAAAAGCGGCAAAAAAAATTAAAATATAGCATGTCTTGTGTGGTGAAATGGTGTAAAAACCGTAGTGATCGGAAGAAAAAAAATCCAGGAATCACGTTTCATAGGTCAATGAATAATTCAATCACTTAATTCCTAATTGTATACAATAAAATCAATGTATTCACCAGAAGAAAAGAATCTGTCACAAGGCCAGTGTTGTCAATATTCACGTGTGCAAATTACCCTAAATATGGGAAATTTATAGTTTTTTGTTCAATTCAATTTATTTATTACTAGGTATTTTATTTATATATTTTTTTACTAGATTTCCTAAAGAAAATGAAGTATGGAGAAATAATTGGATTAAAAAAATGAGAAATTGTAACGGTGAAAACGATTGAATTCCAAACAAATACAGTGTCATTTGCAGTCTACATTTTGAAGCTAACGAGATATATAATACAACTAAAGGAGGACTCCGGTGTGTTGTTACATATGCAGTACCTCAAAATGTAAATTAACAATCTAAGCTAACATGGCATTTATTTTGCAGATATTTTCATAGGGAGATTTGGTTCTTACCAAATGGCACGGTATAATTCTGCCGACATTTCCAAGAAATTGGTCTGCCAACCTGTATTTGTCTTAAAATAAAATGATAAAAAATGGGTAAATTTGGCTAACATGACAACCCTAAATTCATTCACACTTAGATAGCCGCCGCCATTACGGGACACAGTTTTGTCTTAGCGGGAGTTCCGTCCGATCTTTTTTGTACGTCCATGCTTATAATAACTTACAATTTAGCACTACGAGCTAACCTCGCCTATAAACACCACCGCAGCGGCGCGGCGGCGCGGCTTCTGGCGTCGCGTCAAGATACTATGAGCCTTTTCAGTTGGTCAGGCGTGGAAAACAGACTTGATACAAAGGCGGTGCATTATTATTAAAGAGTCAAAACAGAGCGGTGCGAGCACGGATCTTTTTATCATGTCGATTCGAGAAATTTATCTATTTTAAACATCAAATTTGACATAAGATATAGATAAAACGACAACAGTTGTCATTTTTTCCATTTCTTGTGTCAAATTTGACGTTTAGAATAGATAAATTTCTCGAATCGACATGATAAAAAGATCCGTGCTCGCACTGCAGTAACGACAAAAAATCTAATGCAGCATAGAAAATGAAGAAAGATGTATATCATTTATAGATGTGACTAGCTGTGCCTGCGACTCAGTCCGCGTGGAGGACGGAACCAATGTTGTGTCACAATAACTAAATAATAATTATCTTCTTGATTGATACCTTTAAACTCTAAATCTGTTGATTGAGTGAACCGATCGCGATGAAACAAAAACCAATATCACTCCGAGATACGCACTATATTTCTCTATAATAGTCAAACATTTTGGGTCAGTAGGTACTTTTATACGTGATGCGTGCAAAACAAACAGATAAACAGACAAATATTTCAAAAATGATTGAAATGAATTTTATTGGTTATCCTTTAAGCCCGCCGCTATTTTTTGTAAAATAATTCCTGTTTGCAGACTCGCCACCTCTACAGATTTATTATTATGTATAGATTGACTTAAACTAATTCTCTCTTATTACAAAGGATGGTCTAAGTAAAACCCAGATTTTAAAATTGGCCCGTCTCTTTTTACCCGACTGCGCGACAACAAGGACAGGGCTATATTTTATTTATCTATGTGTGTCGGATTCTTTATACCCTCGAAGCAGCCCAACGGCTGGATGAATTTTAATGAATGAGGTGTCTATCGATTTGTCTAAGCAGTGCGATGGTTATAGGCTAGGTTTTATTTTTATAAAATCAAAAGGCCGTGAAATACGAAAAGGGGGGAGAAACAAAAAAAATGTCGCCTACCATATTATGTGGGATATCGCTGAATAGGTCTTTTAAAATAAATATGATGTTTCCTTGACCATTTTACAGCCATAAGCTCCGTTTAAGAATTACACAACCTGAAAGTTGTGCAGGATCTACGTTGCGAACTAGAGCGAGTGATGGTACCTACATTAAATACGGTGTTTATGTAGATAGATTTGTTTAGGCCTCATTACAACGATAGGTACTAATAAATACGTACGATACATTGATTAAATAATACTAAAAAGAAGTAAATCAAAAAAAATTGTTAAAAAATCAAAAAACCCGCCTGCATAAAAAGCGAACTAAAAAGATGTAAACAAGACGTACCTACTTCTAATCATAACATACATAACATAACGTCAAACTTACGTAGGTTTTCAAAAAATCATGCTATCAAATCGTCACATGCAGTCGGAGGCTACCTAAGAGCGCTTACACACGAGCGGCATGTTCCCAACGGCAGAGGTAACTGCAGCCGTCGACGCGTCGACGGCTTCCGTTGACGCGTCGACGGCAGCCGTCGACATTTCAACTTCGAAGATCAGCGGCAGCGGCAACAACTGCAAGTGTCGCTATAGGTCGACTGCTGCCGTCGACGCGTCGACGGTTGTTGCCGACGCGCGTCGACGGCTGCAGTTACCTCTGCCGTTGGGAACATGCCGCTCGTGTGTAAGGGCTCTAAGATGTAATTCACAAACTGACTGACCAAAAAAACATACGTAGCCTCCGACTGCATGTGATGATTTGATAGCATGATTTTTTGAAAACTTACGTAAGTTTGACGTTATGTTATATATGTTATGATTAGAAGTACGTCTTGTTTATCTTTTTAGTTCGCTTTTTATGCAGGCAGGTTTTTTTGATTTTTTAATTAATTGTTATTTGACGTTAGAAAGTGCTGGCTATATTTTAAATCTCCTACCTTAGTCTTGGTTTATACCATCTTCCGTAATAACCCGATTGTAGCGGGGCAAAGCTGTAGTGGATCTATACATAAGTAAACAATGCTCAATCAGCTCGTACCTATGTACTCGTTAACTAGCTATCAGGATTCTAAGCTGTATCGATTAAAATCTTACATTTAACGTTTAGCAAAACTCCAACGTAAGACCCATCTACGAACTGCCACGGAACCTGAATACCGCTTCCAACTATGGAAAGCTATTACAACTTACTGAACATGATACATAGTTGCCAGAATCTAAGGGAACTATAAATACATACACGCTGACTTTTAATTGGTTGTTTTACTAGAACAAACGTTCAGACAAAGGTCTGTACCATAAAAAAGCAAGAAAAAAAAATTGCTCAAACGTGTTCAAACATTAACCGTAACATTAAAGTACTCATCGCGGCAATCGCGGTAAAGTTCCCAGCAAATAACTTGAATCATCATGGCGCCGACTGCGCAGGTTTAATTCCCCCTCTAACTTGAATGTTTTTTTTTTTGTTTTTTTAAAGAAAAATTTGTTTTTTTTTTATGCTTTACTAGCTTTCGCCCGCAACTTCGCTTGCGTGAAATTTTGAACCCGTTAAGTGACGATTTTCCATACAAACTTTCATCCCCTATTTAACTCCCTTAGGGGTTGAATTTCGAAAAATCCCTTCTTAGTGGATGCCTACGTTACAAAAGGAACCTACTGTCAAAATTTCCAGTTTCTAACCCCAGCGGTTTAGGCTGTGCGTTGATAGATCAGTCAGTCAGTCAGTCAGCTTCTCCTTTTATATGTATAGATTTTGGTAGTACGCCATGGTCTAAACAACGTTTGTTCTAGCAAAACAACCAATTAAATTTCAGCGTCTATACAGTTTGTAAACGAATTCGTGGAATTCGTTAAAACTACATGATCTATTACTGGTGTAGATTGACCCAGCACAGGATTTGGATGAGTGAAAATAAGAAAATAAGATTCTTTTTTTCTTACGGTCGATGTAAGTGATCGTGTCTAAATCACTTAAACAGGACACAATAAAAAAAGGAAAAAAAAAAACTTTGCAAAAAAACATATTATAATGATAGAGCATTTCGTTGTCACGAATAAATGAATGAAAGCACGGCGACACAGTTAGCAGGCACGACTAGCGCGATTTCGCTCTTTGCAGTCACTTAACCCAAGCAGCTAAAATTACTCAGAAGAAGAAAACCAGTTTTTTTATTGTTTTTTTTTTTTTAATAAGTATCTCATTTTACACCCTGTATATACATCTGATACTCGCAACGTTTTATACTCGTATTTACTCAACTAACTACAAATAATTAATTAATTAACTTTTAATAAAACGTTTGTAGATCGTTCTTACTTTACGTAATTACGTTCGTTTAATTTCAATTCGTGAGTTCCAAAAGTTAATTTAATTAAAGAACAAATAAGTCCAAAACATTTACTTACATGACGATAGCTAAACTTTTCCTTGTTCGAAGATATTATTAAGTATAATTAGTTAAAAGCCCGTCGCTTCTGAATTTTAATAAGAAAATTTCAAACTGTCGTAGTTGTTATAACTTCAGCGTATGCCGTTAAATAGTTCTTACTCATTTTTCAAAGGAAGTTATTAAACAAGTTCAGATAGTGAACTTAATCTTAAGTATTCTCATTGGTTATGAAACTTGGAACCTGATTAAAATAAACATAAAAGTGTAAAATTACCTCTATAAGTACGTTGCCCCCTGTGGACCTGACAGCTAAGTATCTATCTACCTATTATTAGCCATAAGAGTGAACGGTAATATGGTGGTAACAAGTTTAAGATTTACATATTAGTACATGTATATCATTAATCAACCTATAAAGGTGTAAACGAATTAGTGTAATTCCTTCAAGCCGCGTGATCTAGGTAATACATCAATCTGGTGATACAGATTGATGATCAAAATAATATTTTATTATAATAATAAAATAAAATTTTAAAAACACTTGCTTTTCTGTTTCCGAGTGATTTTACCGCCCCGAGTTAACTGACTGAAAAGAATAAATATAATTTTACATGGAAATAAAAATGATCGAATTTTGAAATTTTAGCACTTACTTTAAAACAGTCATCAGTGATACTTTAAGTCGCCTGCGGATTAGTACCACCTTTCCGACTAAACCTGTACACAAATACTAACGCAAAAGGCAAGTTTTTTTTATCATGCTCTATCCCGAGCTTGGTGAGTCTACACGAGTAGTAGATCAAGTGGTTTTAAGGAATTACACGATTTCGTTTACACCCTGTATATCATACATACCTAATACGCACCTACATCTAACGACAGTCTACTCTTATTTTTATAGGTACTTCAATTTCAGCGAGTACACAACTCACTAGGGCATGCTCCCGTCACCGTTTATCTACTCATGTGCTCCCGTGTTTTCCCGGTTCTCAAATAACCGGGAAAACCCGGGAGCATACTATAGAACCGGGAACAGATGAACCTTGTATACCAGTAGTAAATCATCATCACATATTTTTTTCACATAGGTTTTAATGTGGTTTTAAGGAATTACACGAATTCCTTTACACCCTGTATAAAGAACGAGTCCTAATGCAAGATTCTTGCTCAGCCTAAACCACTAAAGGTATAAAATTGCAATTTGAAGAGTAGTTGTATTTTATAACGAAAACGAAGACTATAAATGGCTTTTTTTTAATCAACCCAGAAGCGAGTGTTAAAAAAATGATTTTTTAAATCGCTGTATCTCACTAATGATAGTTCGTTGGTTAAAAATATTGAAACCATTTTCGTAGAGAATTGCATAACCTACAACTTTGTTGAAACTACATATTATGACGATAACACTTACCGTTTAAGATACTTAAATAAAATTTACGAATAACCGTTTTTTTATGTTTGGCATTGAATTGGAATCTATGGGGACTTTTGACATTTAATTTGTAATGATTATATTCATGGTCGGTACCAATTTCTATTCTGAAATTTTAAGATTATTTTGTCTATTTTGACTGGACTACATACTAACACATGATAAGAGAGGCCTACCTACATGATTCTTTCTAACAATATGACAAAAAGTGATTTAATTTAAAATAGTCTTATTTTACTATTACTATTATATTACTATAGACATACATAATACATAAGTACAAGATTAGAAACAATATCTTGCAACTGACGAAAACCGGGTAAAACCCTGGTACCCGGTTCCGACATGATCAAAAACCGGGTTTCTAAAATAAGGAACCGGAACGAGTTCTGTGTACAACTCACCGATATTGACATGCCTTGAACAGAATCCGGAGACCAAAACATTTTCCAAAGACATTTTTATATATTTTAAACATATTTTTACAGCACGATCATAATAAGCTATGAATTTCTGTTAAAGTTACCTGAGCTTGTTATATTCTGAACTAAGTATAAAAGAAATTGAATTACTATGGCGCTTATAAATGATGGATAAGCAATATCCAGCTCCAGAGTTTACTTTATGATGGTCCTAGGGATCACAAAAAATGTGCTTGCTTAATAAAAACGATACATTAATACTAAAGCAGTTTGGAGTACCATCCTGACTAAGAAATTTTTATAGTAGATATCTTTTATGCAAGCATATTTGTTTTTTTTAATGAAGGCAGGTAGCTGGAAGTGCAATTTTAGTTATATCAGATAAGAAAGGTTTTACACACATATTTTACCAACCTATTAACTGTTCATTAAGCTAATTCGATCTCTAAACTTTTAAACACACACACATTATATATTTCCAAGTCACGTTTAGCGTATCTGGTAAATATATTAGTTACGGGCTGCATTATTGATATGTTGGTGAATTACCCCGTAATGGTATGGTTTACACCAGTGCGCTTTCATGTTCATCCTGCGCTTTCAACTTTCCTCTTGCGTCAATCGCATGCAATACACAACAAACATTCACAATGCAAACATACACCATTTACACTAACTTAATGTTCCTTGCCCTAACTTTAGTCATATGTTTAGTCCTTGCTTACCTTTTTATTTCATTGGAACGCTGCCGCCTTTGACCTCTTGGAGGTGGGCGTTAATGGCTGCGACACAGTTCTATAACTAATGTAGCTATTATCGTACGCAATTTTATTGTAAACCTGTTTTTAGTTCCAACAAAATTATTTTTAAAAAAATTGTTTGCCATAGACGCATGCCGCTTATCGTCTACACCGGTGCGCCTCGGTTAGTCGTCAGTCGACATACAATAGATGGATTAGCGTGCGCTAGGGGCATGCGCTTTTGTCGAACTAGTATTAAGGCATGCGCTATTGCGCTTCACGCGTGCTTCAGATGAAGACGCAAGATGAACATGAAAGCACACTGGTATAGTCATAGCTTAAGTATAGTCTTATTGACGACACGTTTGGTGCAATGGCGAAGTGATTGGCTTCTGCGCTACGGGTCGTGGGTTCGATTCCCACACGGAACAAAAATTTGTATGGCCTACAGATGGTTGTTTTGGGTCTGGGCGTTTGTGTATGTGAGATTTGTGTCTGTAAACGCACCCACGATACAAGAGAAAACATAGAGCGGGGAAAAGATACTTAAAAAAAAAGACTACAGAGGTGACCAAATTGTTCTGTACTGGAGGCCAATTTTACTAACAAATTTGTTTAAAATTGCAATCTAACTACAGCTGAACCACGGCCGTTTGGTCGTTATCTCTATAAGAAAAGAGTCCAACGGTCGTGGTTCAGAGTGCCTACTCCGAAAATCGAACTACGATGTTTCGGCTGACGGATCGCACGTTTTCCAAACACAAAAGTATTTCGGACCCGACTATCGATTCGATTTTCGCGAATTGACATTTTGTGTTTTGTTAACCCTACTCCCAAATGTTAATTGACATCTAGTAGTTCGTTGTTTGACAATACTTTGACCGTATATTTATAAGTTTGATGTTGATCGTTGTTTCGTTTCTCACACCGATAATTCAGCCCTCATCAAGCTGTCTCCCCTCCCCCCAAGTTCCCGCTAGGGGTCGCCCTTAGTGCTGTTGTTGCAGGTAGTCATGATGTTAGTGTACTACAAGTAGTTAGCTTAGGTTAAGTATTTTACTTCCCCCCCATTGGCTAGAGACCCTTCAGGTCTCGCCAATAACTGCCCGGTTACGTAGAAGGGGTCCACAAGGAACAAGAAAAAAAAAAGTTCTTTCGTTTCAATCCGAAATTTCGACATTCATTTTTCGGAGTAAGCCCTCAGCTGCGGTCAAGTGCGATTCCCAATAGTTTTATTACTAGCCTCCTGAACCATCCCGAATTCTGTTTAATAAGGCATCAAATAGCATGTAGTTTCATGCATAGGGGAGCTTCGTCTGGCTAGTATGGGGCCTTAATGTTTGCTCGTTAACATCCCATTAAGCCATGAAACACAGCCCTCATTACGATGAAAGCTACCGATCTTTGTATCCTGGCTTTCACTGGCCACCAATGTCTAAAACTGCTCACTTTTATTCACCTTTACCAGTATTCCGATACACCCTTTTATGAATTTCCCTTTGGCTAATTCAGTACGCATTCATGAACGTAATTTACAATGAAACGCTTTTCATTCCATCTGAGTAATTAAAAAGCTATGTTTACCTCTCAGATTATTTTATTTATGGCTTTTACTAATTACAAAATATGATCTTTCGTATGCCTCGATACCAGTTTATTTCTGTAGGAGTAATTACATTTTATTTTTTAGGCTGGTTTGTTTATGACGCTTTCTGATCCAATTAAATTAATGGATATATTAGAATTTGAAATCATAACAGGTTCGCTTTTTCTCTTTCTAACACACGAGGTTGTCGACATGTGGGATTCACTGTAGTGTATTGTCAGCAGTCATTGTCCCCATAGTCGTTACGGCATAATGGCCGAATAATCCAAGAGCCTCGATCAACACCTCACGAGGCTCTCGTTGGGCGGCTGAATCAAAGGCTTGATACAAAAAGTAGTAGGTACCTCCTCCTTGACACGGCACGCATGGTGAGGAGATTCTTTTCTCTAGAGCCCTGACTTTCTCTTGAGCCGGCAGCTTGAACCCTGTTCCCGATGCCGCTGCTGGGCTACGTTTTTTTTAATTGTTTTTGTTTTTTTATAGAAATATTTAATTTATTTAATGTGTATGTAAAATGAAAAGGTTCATTTTATTAGTAAATTAAAAACAAATCAGTATTTTAAGGTCGCAAAAATCATTTATTAGATACATTTCCTACGTTTACATAATTATATAATATTATCAAATGTCAATAAACATTCATATTTTTGAATCCTCAACAGTTTTATACGAGAGCTGCTATAACTCATACGCAGCATCCTTAATTCTGAAAAAAGAGAACAAAAAAGTGAGCCTCAAAGATCACCTACGGTTGATGACATCTTAAGGAAATCATTCGAGTGTATTTTTCATAAACCAGGTACAGGTACCTGGTTACGGGTACCAGGTTACAGGCACCTGGCCAAATACAGATGCAATGAATCTGCGCTCGAGTCTTAAAGTAATTGAATATGAGTAACTACACGAATGACTTGAGTGTCTCGTGTAGTGCCGGACTTAAAGAATATCACTA
The DNA here is from genome assembly GCA_905220435.1 of Amphipyra tragopoginis. Taxonomy (NCBI): domain Eukaryota; kingdom Metazoa; phylum Arthropoda; class Insecta; order Lepidoptera; family Noctuidae; genus Amphipyra; species Amphipyra tragopoginis. The sequence continues at coordinate 13,149,230 of HG991999.1, read as the reverse complement.
CCCCATCTCTTCCCGTGGGTGTCGTAAAAGGCAACTAAGGGATTCTCTAGAGGATGAGCAGCAGCGTTCTCTGAGTACTTTAATAACCATACTGCGATCGCCAACCCGCCATTTTTTAACCCCCCCCCCCCCCCCTTGGTGATACGTGGTGAGGTTTAAGACTACCACTCAAAATCACGTGTATTTTTTAGTACCTAAAAAGAATCTTAAAATTTTTAGAATATGATCTTTTAGGCATAAAGTATAATCTAATTTTATTCTGAAATTAAGGACTATGATAAAAATGTCTAGACAGAAAGGTTGCGCAGGTTGTTTATGAGTGGCATAAAAATTTTCGCTTTTCGGTTTAGAAATCGCGCGTTGTACGAAAAAATAAATACACGTGATATCTTACTACACCCCCCTCCCCCCTTGTGATATTTCGTGATTTTTGTCAAACCCCCCCCCCCCCCCCCCTTTCGAGCCTCACGTGATTAATGGACGGCCCCTTTATATAACACTCAAGAAAATTATTTCTGAAAGGTACTTATTTGTAGGAACTGGCCAAGTGCAAGTCGGACTCGCGCATCAAGGGTTCCGTACCTTGGGAGGACACGTATTAAAAGTTATTTGGTCTGATTTCTAAACTGTGCTAGTTACAGACATCGTTTCATTTTTCGTGTAATGTTTACATAACCCTCTATCAAATCCATTTATTCCAGATTTATCGCCTTGCAAACATTGGAGATAGGGGAGGGTGATATTTTTACACACATTTTTCAACATAAGTCAAAAAATATGCAAAGTGCAAATGAAGCCCTTTCAAATGACTCTATGTTTGACTTAGTAACCCCATTTTAAAATTTCAACCCTCAACTTCGGTCTCTATTGCAATGAAAATAAAAATATTCTTTCAATTCTTTCACCTGCAGTATGAACAGACGGACGAACGGACGAAGTCGCACCATAAGGGTTCCTTTTAACCATTTTGATACGGAGCCCTAAAGCGGTTCAACTCGAGTGAGAATCATAGCACCTGACTTCTAGACACTTAAAAGTATAAGACCAGAAGCTATTAGTTAAATATTAAATTATACTATTATCTTACCTGCGTTGTCCTCTAAAGCCGGAGCTGACCTAAAGTGTAATTCCGTCTGTTATCTTGATTGGCTCAAGTTTCAGCCCCAGTCTTCACTAGCTTACTCTGTAACATAAAAAAGTATTAATACTTCTATCATAAAAAACGCACACACATTTTAAAAGTTTTAGGAATGGGAGAACTCCTATTTAGAGAAATGAGAAATCGCAACATGGCGTTCCGATCATTTTATTTTTATCGAATGCCACTTCGGCTGGTGTTTCCAATTACTTCTATGAAAAACTCCACGATCTTTCACGATTCTAGATTAATTTCAATGGCTCTAATGTTTTTTTTCTTGAATTGATAAGCGATTTAGTGATTCTATGAAGTTATTGTAAAATTAAAACATGGAAGCTACCATCACCTGATTCATATTCTGTAATTTGACGCACGTTGGACACAACCAGTCCCCGTCAGGCGGTGAAGTGATCCCTACGCAGGAAAAGTGATACCATTGCAGATGACAGCTAGGCCCATCGCACCCTATCATCGGGGCATCAGCGATATACTTTCCACAAAAACAGAAGTCGGTCTCCCGCTCTGAATAATAGGGAGAGTCTTCCGAATCTAAATCGCTGTCTTCCAAGATTTCGTAATTTATCGGCAGAACATGGCACACGTGAGCGGCGTATCGCCACCGCTTCAGTTCACACTGTTTACACCAGAAACTCTCTGTTCCATGACGCCAATATAGATGTTCTAACAAACGTTTGTAGTCAAAGTACAGCATTGAACACCGGCCGCACGTGAACGTGGATTTTACAAGGGAACTTTTTGAAGTTTTCATTTTGCAACTTCAAGTTTATGGCGAAAGTTTAATAATCCTAAACCAAGAGCTACCTGCCGGACAAAGTAACGAGAGTACTACTAAAAACAAGCCATAAATATAGTAACACCAACAACACTGTAGTCTGAATAACTAAACGATTTAAATATCTTTGGTTTTATATCGAAAACGTAAAATATTTGTGACAGGGATGCAATTAACGTACCCTCATTATCAGTTAAGTGCTCAAATGACCGGTACATCATCTATAAAGTATAATGGAGTTAATTAGTTTCATTTGTTTAAATGAAATAGGATCGCCTCGAAAATAGCTACTTAATGAGCTTTACTTTCCAAGAAGTGGGTAACAAGATAATGTATTGCTAATTAGCTTTTTAGAAAAGTAACCCACCTAATAATAAACATAATTTGCTAGTACGCTGTTTCTTAAAAATATAAACATTTATAACTAAAATACTACAGGAAATAAGAGCGTCCTTCTTAGTAAAACAATATTCAAGCATTTGTTACTTAAACAGAAACTATCCGTTATTCGTCGCATTTTCAAAACGAGACGGGGTGAATAATTTATCTATTTACGTTCATACCCGTCGAATGCGACGGTAAAATTTAATAACCTGTGTCGACTGTGTAGGAGCACAGACTATGAGGTTACCTTTGCACCAGCAAAGGCTTCCTAATTTGCTAGAGAAGTTTAGCTGTTCTCATTGGAGTCGTTCTGGTTATCATTTTAAATAATGATGACACAAAGAATCGAATATAAGGATTGGCGTCCACCTAGGGAGCGGCAGCGAATTGCGGTTCTACGGTAGCAGAGTCCACTAGAAACAGATTGGGGTGAACGGTACCGCGATGTCCGCGATAGTGCAAGCTTATTGTGACTCCAGTACCCCAAGTGTGTGTTTTATTCGTAAACTACTGCAGTTGTGTCACGCCAAAAATGTATGAAAATTTAGGCAATGCCTTTAGGCGCGGCGTTCAATTCTAGCGCGAATTTTAGTATTGAACGCCGCGCCTAGAAGCGCTTCATAAATTTTCATACATTTTTGGCGTGTCGCAACTACAGTACCTAGTGAACGAAAAAAAATAAACTTTAAAAAAAGTAAAAACCGACTTCAAAGAAATACTAAAAGGAGTAAAATAATTACCATAATATAAAATTAACAGTTTCAGAAGTCGGTGGCTTCTATTTGTTTCAGTGTAGAGTTGCACCGACTTCTGAAACTGTTAATTTTATATTATGGTAATTATTTTACTCCTTTTAGTATTTCTTTGAAGTCGGTTTTTACTTTTTTTAAAGTTTATTTTTTATCCTATACGTTTTTGTGTCATAATTTTAACCCCCTCCTTCATAACCCTTCTTTTTGGCTTTGACGTAGTCGGGCATAAAACGTCCTTTCAAATGATACCTTACACGATATAATGAAAACATTCCAAAAGGGGGGGGACACGCACCCCCTCCTCTTTTCCAGTTGTCAGTTCCCAACAACAAATATAAACAAAGCAATATTAGTAATTTGAGAAGTTTGCTTTGATCCGATGAGGAGTTCCGTTCCATATCTCGGAAGTTCATGGTCTAATCATAACAAAATTTATATGGGACCAATTAGAAAGTATACCCTTTCGAACAAAAAAAGAATTTTTCAAATCGGTTCATAAATGACGGAGATATGAGGTAACAAACATAAAAAAAAAAATACAACCGAATTGAGAACCTCCTCCTTTTTGAAGTCGGTTAAAAAACTCACACGTGGGGTACAGGTCTACATGACTCCAATAGTTTGAGCCAATGCGTGGAGCCTAGGTAACTGTCTCAGCGAAGACACTGCGTCACCCATCGGCTCTCATGACTGCTTATCGATGCGTGCGCGAGGATTAGACACAGAGTCGCTCCGTGTGATATCTTATTGACATGCTATTTTAAAAAGAGGGCAGTAACTACCCAGCTGTGGAATATTGAAGTCTATGGATAATTATGATGTCATTTTCAACTGTTCACACAAAAAGTCGCTTCGCCGCCCCTCCATAGGTGGGCGGTGAACCTTAAAGTTAGGCACTTAGATAACAGACGGTCTTTTCAGCCGAGGCGGGAGGTTCCTTATATGTATAGCGTTCATCCCGTCTTTGTCAAGATATGAATAAGAATAATCTATAACACATGAATAGCTATTCAGGTGTTTGGAAAGGAATCAGTTATAGGAATTCCAATAAAATTATTCCGTGGGCTGAAACTTGTCTTTACGCCCTCGCGGGTCTTTAGTCTGACATATTTGACTTTTTACTTTTTCGTGCGGCTAAAAGTAAATCGTTTTGTTAAGATATTTTTTGTCTGATCTTTATGATGGCCAAATATTATAAATTATACCTATCTACCTACACATTTGTGCTGTCCAGCTTCCAACGCAAAATGTCCGGTTTAATTAACTGCCGCTATCTTATTTTCCATCTGACAACCCTACGCGGGATCTTCAACTGCATCTAATGGTTTCTGCTCACAATGGCCAGTGTTGGCCACACCTCTATGTCCGTTGAACTACTTTTAAAGAGCTTTTATGAACGAATGAAGCGTAGAAGCTAAAGTACAGTCACTTCAATTCTTTAATCACTGTACCTAATATTCGCCATGACTTTCTTATAACGTGATGCCGTTTACTTAGTAAACAGCATCCTATTTGCGCAGAACACTCGTAATCTCTATGGCTTTGATTTTGACAGGTCAACAATTTCCATGGAAACGTATGTATTAACAATCCGACTTCTCCACAGCTATGAATATTGTTGTATTGCCAAAATCAAAGCCGATGACGAGTGTGTTGCACAGTTAGAATACAGATCTCCAAACCAATACGCACAGGCAAACGGAAAAGCGATTCGATTTTCAAACAAGGATTCCAATAATAATATCTTTTGGCCAAAAGTAAATCGTAGAGCTGCCTACATTTATAGACTACGGCATTTTAGAAAGTCGAGTTCCTCAGTAAGAACTTACATATGTAATCGCAGTAGGAAACGGTAAAACTGTAGTATAACATGTGTAGCCTGTGTAGGTAAAAGGATCATAGCCGTCGACTCTCGGTTCACCGTTCCAGTGAGAAAGTATATGTATGTAGATTCGCTTGCAAATTTTTAACTTTACGACGAGCTTTGTTCTACCTTCCGTCAGTTTTCTTTTACCTTCCCCTATATACTACTTTACTTACCTAAGGAAAATCTTGAAATATAGTAATAGTTTACTAGATACCAGCTTATTATATTATGATATACAACTATAACAAATGTAAATTTTAGTTACGTATACAGAGTGTAAACGAATTCGTGTAATTCCTTCAAACAGCGTGATCTACTGGTGACACTGATTCACCCTGCATGTTTTTGCAGAATCAACAAAAAAAGTTTTCAAAAAATGAACCATCGTATTCTGTATCTGAGTAATTTTAGCGTCTCAATTTAACTGACTGCGTGGAGCGATATCACGCTAGTCGTGCCCGTCAGCTGTGTGGCCGTGCTTTCATTCATTTATGCATGGAATCGAAATGTTCTATAAAAAAGTTAATATTTAATTTTTTATCAATCATAGTTCCGTGCGGGGTTAATCTACACCATTAATAGATCATGTGGTATGAAGGGATTACACGAATTCGTTTACATCCTGTATGTAACAATATGTATGAAAACGTTGACATTAAACATAGTACGAATGTTTCACAATGTCATAAACATATGCATAACAGCCGCCTTATGTGAATGATTAATACTTATACACGATACCTACCCCGATGGAAACAAAAGAAAATACACGAAAATCACCGAAGAGATCCCGAAGCAATATCAGTTTAGTAACGACAGGACATATCGTCGCGACTGTAAAAACAGTGCGCAAACGGCTGTCCCCAACACGCCTCGACATTTGCCTTGAATACGAATATATCTGCGTCTGACCTCATTCAATATCCTTTTTCCAAGCGAACAGTTTTATCGTCTTTGTTATTTCCACCCAATGAACACTAACCCCTCGAAGGGAATGATTGTGACGTGCACACAAAATTCTTTTTACTTTTTAAATCTCAAATTCTTATATTATCCTTTAGAATTTCCTTTTTGGTTTGGAAAGTTTTTATTTATGTTAAAATATTTGGTTTTATAAAAGTTTACACGATTTTTTTACGAAATTAATTCAGAAAGGCTTTAGTATTTCTATATCTCGATATAGTGAAAGAAAACAAGTGACAGCAATATAAGATGTTTCGATAAAAACTACAAACCTTTATAATGTAATAAATGGGAATCGAATGAACCTCAATGGTAGTAACGTGATCAGATTCGTAATATGAAAACTATGCGCAGCCGAATTTCTTCACAGTGAAATGCAGTGATTCGGGGACGTGACTCTATATTATCCTCTTAAGTCGATGGACAAATTTATTCAGCCCATAATTTCTCAATCCTTACATTTTCATAGATATAAATAGAAATATAATATCTACGAAATTACCTGAGCAGAAAGACGTTTGATTCATATTGCAGAGACATAATTCTCGATGCCATTTCATAGGCATGACAGCTCAATTAGAGGCGATGTCGATAGATTGCAAATAAATCGCAGACCACACAACTAGAATAACGTGGTACGGGTATCTCGCCAATATGTCGTTAATGTTTCTATCGCTAGAATTCCAAGTTTGTCTCTAACTCTGTATACTATAAATCGTAATAGCAACGTCGCGTCGACGGGAAAGTGCTCGTACCAGTTTACGCTGCAAGTATAGTTTACAGCGCTAGTCACGTCGAACAGCTAGTTAAGCAAAGTTAACAGCAGTTCATGTCGACTGAATAAGAAAAAGCTGTTGCGATGCCTCTGATGCATTCAGTGAAAAAATATCTGTTATGTTAAGTTATTTTACAGTCGACTGCTCTCTTTCGCAGTGGATGCGGCGCGCGGGCATTCTTCGCTGAAGTTGTGAGAACTTCGAGAGTTCTACACAATTCATCGACATCACTTCGCCGTACTTTGGATTAAGTTTACAAAATTTTGTGTTCGCTCGGTCGATTCGTGATTTATTGTTGACTCTGCTCGCTGGACTAGCACGTCCGCTCTTATAAACATATCAGATGCTGGTTTGATTTTACAATTTTAAAATGGCTCCTATACCTATTTCAAATACGTGTCAAAAATTTGCAGTTGTAAACATAATTCAGATATCCTTTCAAATGACAAAATAACAAATATTTTCATCACAACAAAGCAAATAGCTGATTACGATGTTCAAACATCTAAAATATATTCAATTAGAATACAATATGCGTTAAATAAATTTATATAAGTATGTATACAATGGACATATAGATATTGCCTTTGTGTTGTAGCCACCGAACAATTAATTATGTACAATTATTGTGTATGGTACCGTAATAGTTTTCATTTAGTACTCCGGTGAAATTACGATAATTTTGATTAGCTGTTTAATTTTAATTAATGGGGAAATAACTGATTTATTTCATAGCTACAGATGAGAGCGGATCCACTGGGATTTTTGGCAAACTGACGAGGCTACCGCGGATGTGATTATGTATTTAGGCGGCGCCGCCGGTACCAGGATTTGTTTTTGGTAGGGATTGAGTAGATTTCTTCGTATGGCTTTTTCAGAAAATCAAACGGACAGACTCAATTACAGATTCTGCCACTACCACTTGTAACATAGATTTTGATATTCGTGCACTAATAGATTTGGGGATCGGAGACTTCAGCCTATCCCTAGTGGATCCGTCAATGTCGGATGACTGACAGATCAATAGAGATCACATCCTTAGAGCGATTACACTGCATCCGATCCGAATCCGTGAAAATACGGATATAAAAAACTCGAACCGAATTCGGACATTGCTTTACGCACTGCATCCGATCTGAATCCGTGAAAATACCGATCTAGAGTAAAAATCTCGGACCAAATTCGGATATCGCTTACGCACTTGTCCGATCTCTGATCCAAATTCAAACAATTCAAGGACCATCTTTGGCATATCCATTTGGCGTCCGATTTGAATCCAAGGTAATGCGAAAACGTTCATACAAACAGTACCACGGCTACTTCGGTCCGTCAATTTTTCTTCCGAATTAGAAACTCACGGATGACGGATATAAATCGGATGACGGATGCCGGATGTAGTGCGTAAACTACCATACAAATATTTCTATTCGGAACGTATTTTCACGGATTCGGATCGGATGCAGTGCGTTACCGCTCTTAGAGCAACGCTATCGACGACTGGCCGTATTGCTCTGTGTACACATCTAACGTAATATTTTTTTGTATTATAACAAGTTGCCCGACGCACCGAGAATGCCTGGAAGAGCTATTGGTCGATGAAACATCTAATGAAAGGTTCTCTCCCTCTTTCACTCAAACGAAAGCTCATGGATATGTGCGTTCTCCCCACCCTCACCTATGGAGCGCAAACTTGGTCGCTTACTAAACGTCAGAAGTCCGCACTTGGAGTCTGCCAACGAGCTATGGAGCGAAGTATACTGGGTGTCAAACTTACGGACCGCATCAAAAACTCCATACTTCGCTCCAAAACACAAATAGCCGACGTTGGCCTTACAGCTGCTAGGCTAAAGTGGAACTGGGCTGGTCATGTCTGCCGCATGTCGGAGGAGCAATGGGCTAAAATAACCACTAAGTGGATCCCAACTGGCAGAAAACGACCACGCGGCAGGCCCAGAAGAAGATGGCAGGATGAGCTGGACTCATTTTCAAAGGATTGGCCTACTACCGCACTATATCGCGAAAGGTGGAAGGAGGGAAGGGAGGCCTTTGCCCTGCAGTGGGACAACATGGGCTCATAATAATAATAATAATAATAATAATTATAACTTTCGTGAGACACATTCATATTTATGATTAATTACGGTTTACTCACGTGCATTTTTCAGGATTGCCCGACTAGTTTCAGACCCAATCGGAGCCCTTAATCATGAGCTGAACACGCGGCGAGTTCGACTCGCGACCATCATAAATATAACGTAATATAATTTTTATTTTGATAACTGATATCAGGGAGCTGTCGCGTCGGCGCTTTAAATTAGCTGCTTCTGGCGATAGGTATCAAAACTAGTCAGTCTCAATTAGCCCTTAAGGTTAAACGGTTTACATACGCAGTTCAACATGCGTTAGTATAGAAGGCACGCTTAATTGTAAAAGAAAATAGGGGTTTATTTTTTAGTTTTTAAAGAACTTGAATGTAGTATCTACAGTATAAATAATTTCTAACTTAGTACTTACATTTACAAATAAAGAAAAATGACATCCTATATCGCTTTTCAACGTATGGTGAGTCCTGAGGTATCTCTACAAAACGTTACCACACAATGAAAACCAAATATAAAAAAAATAAACAAACGTAATATAGCTTTTTTACGGTTTTTGATGATGTCCTTTACGATTTTTCGATAGCAGTCTTCAGAAATGACCGCTATGGCTGGACTCATCGTTCGTTGAACAGACTATAAAATAAAACTGTAAACTAAAACAAGGCATCAAAATATTCCTCATTCCACTATAAAGGATTTTTTTTTGCAAAGAGTACAAATTGTCGACAATATCAAACCATAACGTAAAATAACTTGAAGTTATGTTCAAACAAACTTTACGGAAGCGGTTAAGTTAAAACTAAATAACTTCCTATATAGCTTGTTTCGATCTCCACTTCGATTTTCACTGAAGCAGTTTGTGAGGTCTCCAATGGTCCACAGTGAACGTTTGCGAGCTGATACGAAACAGCAGAAAACAAGCGCTTAGCTGTACGCAATCCACTAGAATAGCCTATGAAAACCACCGCCAACCCCCTTTAAAATAAATATTTATGTTACAGCGAAACGTTTTTGTAATAGAGCTCAGTTTTCTCTTTCAATAAATTTTATTAAAAAATAAATTGCTGTTTGTGTAGGTAAGTAGATGTTATTTAGTATTTTGCTTAAACTGATTTTTTTCGCAGAAAAGGAGGCGAGTACGTACTTGACATTAAAAACACTCTTGAGACTAAATCCAATGCGACGCAAAATGTCGTTCATAAATTTATTTATTTTTAACACGCTTTTTAACAAATAGGGTGCCAGTGGCATCTCTTCGTTCATGGTAATGATATTTTTTTGCGGACAGAGGTTACGGACAACCGTTCGGCGAATATAACACTCTAGCCTTCTGTAGTTTCACGCACATCTTCTGGCATATGACGACATCCAACTTATTTAATTATTTAAACACAAAATCCACAGCTCTTAATAATTACAATTTCTCACGCAAGCGAATCTTACAGCCAATTATGGAATTACAAATTTCATGCAACAGAAACAGGATGATATACCAATTACCATAATATGCATGTATTTATGAGTGTGTGTAAGAGTGTGTGTGGGTGTGTTTAAGTTTAGGATTGTGTGTGTGTTAGTGGAGCGTGTGTTTGTGCACACAGAGCATAATTTAAATATACATTTATTTTTTAAAGTAGTTGTCTTTCATGATTGCTAGTAGAAGCTTCCTGAATTTAACTTTTGTTGTATCACAAAACTTATTTTTTGCAGTCCACTGTCGCTAAGTGCTGCATCGAACTTTCTGAGAAATAAACTTGCCCATAACTATTGACGTCGCTAACGATTCTACAGAGATCTACCTAAAGTGTACATGTATACCTATGTATCTTCAATTTATATAGGCAAATGTTTTCAGTAGCTATGATGATGTTCCTTCACACATTCCAACATCGCTAAGGTTCAATGGTTTTGATACTGTTGAACAAAAACACGCCCAGACCTCCGCGCTGTCGTTAAAAGCCCATATAAATCATTCTTCTTAAATGATAAAACACATATCACAAAATCTTTATAAAAAAAAAGAAAACAAATTTGATTGTGCTCAAGACACAATGAGACCATAAAAATGTAAAAAGAATAAAACAAACACATTTTATGTCACCAACTCAGCCTATGCTACTCGTCAAACACCCAGCGCTGATTTTCAGTTGGTACTGTTACGGGGTGGGATGTTGGAGACTTTAAAAAAAAAGACTTTTTAGATTAACTGAAACGGTTTAATCCAAATATAGTATTACAAAGAGATTGTGTACACATCAAAGTCCAAAACCGATCTGAACTGTGTTACGCCGGAAATGCTTATACTATGCATGAGACCTAATTAGTAATATGAAGTAGGTAAACAACTGAAGCATAGTCAACAGTTTACTTAAAATAACTTTAGAATATAAAATACTAGCTGTACCCGCATGCGTTGCAATGCACTTTTTCCTACTTACTACCTACCTACTACCTACCTACTACCTACCTACTACCTACCTACTACCTACCTACTACCTACCTACTACCTACCTACTACCTACCTACTACCTACCTACTACCTACCTACTACCTACCTACTACCTACCTACTACCTACCTACTACCTACCTACTACCTACCTACTACCTACCTACTACCTACCTACTACCTACCTACTACCTACCTACTACCTACCTACTACCTACCTACTACCTACCTACTACCTACCTACTACCTACCTACTACCTACCTACTACCTACCTACTACCTACCTACTACCTACCTACTACCTACCTACTACCTACCTACTACCTACCTACTACCTACCTACTACCTACCTACTACCTACCTACTACCTACCTACTACCTACCTACTACCTACCTACTACCTACCTACTACCTACCTACTACCTACCTACTACCTACCTACTACCTACCTACTACCTACCTACTACCTACCTACTACCTACCTACTACCTACCTACTACCTACCTACTACCTACCTACTACCTACCTACTACCTACCTACTACCTACCTACTACCTACCTACTACCTACCTACTACCTACCTACTACCTACCTACTACCTACCTACTACCTACCTACTACCTACCTACTACCTACCTACTACCTACCTACTACCTACCTACTACCTACCTACTACCTACCTACTACCTACCTACTACCTACCTACTACCTACCTACTACCTACCTACTACCTACCTACTACCTACCTACTACCTACCTACTACCTACCTACTACCTACCTACTACCTACCTACTACCTACCTACTACCTACCTACTACCTACCTACTACCTACCTACTACCTACCTACTACCTACCTACATGATGTCGAACGGGATAAAAAGTATCCTATGTCCTTCTCCTGGCTCTAAACTACCTCCCTGCCAATTTTCAGCTAAATCGGTTCAGCCGTTCTTGAGTTATAAGTGAAGTAACTAACACGACTTTCTTTTATATATATAGATTAAGCCTTGTACGGACTTAGCGTTCCAATGTACGCGTCATCTATTCGCAATGTACGCGTTATATGTTGAATACGCGTAGAGGCTAATTGAGCGTTCAATTCCCCTTTGTGTACGCGTTGCTGCACTAAAGGTGTGTACGGACTAAGTGTGCGTCTTGAGTGACGGCGTACCGCGCAGGCGGAATGAACAACGCATTAAATAAATGTTCGAAACGTTTGAATTTTGATATCGACATTATTAAAACCAAAGTAAAATAAACGAAACACTAAACACGCGCGTACGCGTCAACTTCACTAAGGACAGGTATCGACGGTAAAGCCGTTCCGCAATCCGCAATACGCCCGTGAGCCGTCACTCAGGACGCACACTAAGCGTTCCAATGTACGCGTAGTCGGTTACGCGTACACAGGAACGCTTAGTAATAGCACAGTGTACCTACTTACTACATACAGTGGGTCAACGCCCATACATTTGACAGGTCCTACGAAATGTCAAAATTATGTAGGAGCGGAGGTTATGTCCCAGGTATGCAGTATGGCTACTCGGAACATAACCTCCGCTCCTTCACCCTGCAACCCCCCGCACGATTGCTCTGCGACAATGTTCTACGTTGACCGACTGTAAGGAGTAAGATATACGTAGACTGTGGTAATAGTATGGAGGTGCCTGTCTTAAGCCTTGTACGAACTAAGCGTTCCTGCGTACGCGTAACCGACTACGCGTATATTGGAACGCTTAGTCCGTACAAGGCTTGATAACAGCACCCTTGCAGTGACACACGGACGTAGTCAACGCAAAAGCGTTGAAAAAAAGGGGAAAACCCCTTACTTACAAAAACTACAGAACGCCTACTCTCCTCTCACTTCCACAATCATACATCTATTCATATACATATAGAGATTTATTTCTAAACATTTAAGTATTTATACCTACCGCAACCGATATTCCACTTCCATCCAAGTGCTACATAATAAAGCTTCTTACTTCTTTATCCGAAAATATAACATAAATGAGATTAACCCGTTAGTGCTGAGGTACAGAGGCAGAGCCCCAAGCCGATGAAATCTCCGCCGTCGGCGCGTAAACGGCATATAAATAACGTTTTATGACATATTAAATTCCGCTAAACGTTAAATATGCCATTCTCATGTTTGAAGTGTTCTCGACGAGAAAAATATTAATTTCAAAGCACAGAACATACGTTTAAACGACAATTGCAAAGCTCCCCTCGCGTGTGAAGGGGATGATCCAATCTTCATAAAAACTTTATGGTGGAACTGATTGCTTAAATTATTAATAACCATAACCGTTATGCTTTTAATACCTGTTAGATTAAGCAATACTTGGATACACCCTCAGTTCTTTGATAACATTATTATATACCAGGTGATGGGGAATGAGACTGTCGCCTTTTCTATCGAGCACAATTTCAATCATGAGAATGTTACTAAAGAATTTTCAAACAGAAACACGTAATAATTTTTTTTTCGAGATAGGAATTAAACGCTGGACTTCGCACAAGGTTTTTGTATTATAACTTTCGTCATACACATTCATATTTATAATAATAATGATTTATTTACCAGAATAAGATCGGTTACATTTCCTTAAAATATATATTATAATACAATAACATTACATTACCCGTGAATTAATTTTCTATAAAAGGAAACATAATGTATAATATTTTAACTATGCTATATTTATGATTAGTTACGGTCTGTAACTAGTCAGGTAATCCCGAAAAATGCACGTGAGTAAACTGTAACTAATCATAAATTCGCACTGAGTATCATCAGCAGTGATCGGAAAAAGATGAGCTAATTTACCTAAACTTCAAAGAACAGAGACAAAAACTGGAAACTTCCTTACGACAACATTTTTTTTCGTGAATATTATTCCGGGTTTCGGGACATCACTAAAGTACATTTAATATTAATGTTAATAGTACAGAAAACAATTCAATTCGTTTCCTATTTTTGTTTCCCAAAATTGTCACAAAACCAGATGACACGTTTTTCATTGTTTTTAAAAAGAGATTTTTACTGTTTTCAAAAGAGGAGATTGTCTTTTATTTTTTTAAAACAAATGAAAGATAAATCTCCGAGAAAATTCTCCCGAAAAAAAAAGTTGTCGTAAGGAAGTCTCCAGTTTTTGTCTCTGTTCTTTGAAGTTTAGGTAAATTAGCTCACCCTTTTCCGATCACTGATCATCAGTCACTGACAAAATAGACCGTTGACGCGGGTTTTATTTACCATTAATGATTTACCCCGTATAGATTGGCCCCGCACGGGCATTAGCCTGATTAAAAATAAAAAAAATAGTAAAACTTTTTTTTCATGCGGTACGGGTAAGTGATCGTATCTAAACCACGTATTTATAGATTTAGTAAAAAAAAACAAGAATATTGTTTTTTGCAAAAAAATAATTTATGAGATTGTACATTTCGATGCCACGCATAAATGAATGAAAGTACGACGTCGCGGCTGGCGGGCACAACTAACGCGATATCGCTCTTTGCAGTAAGTTAACTCGGGGCTCTAAAATGACTCAGAAATAGAAAACTAAGATTTAATTAAGATTTTTTTTTTAGTTGATTTTCAAATTTTCCCTTTTACGGTTAATCTGTGTCACCAGTAGATCAAGCGGTTTGAAGGAATTACACGAATTCGCTTACACCCTGTATAGCGAAACTGAATTGCGCTTAAATGCTTTCAGCAATCTCAATACCCATAATATACCTAATATACAAGTAAAAATGTGTTGCCTTATTTTAAAACTACGTTCCACTCTCAGGTACCTTCTCCTCTTCTTTTTCGCATTTATTTTAATATACAGATTAAGGCGAACAACACGATAACATTACACACGTGTGAATCTTCGTAACGACGAATCCATTACCTTTGTGACTACGCCCTAAAAATCTCATTAAATTGCGATTACAGTAACACTCGTCTCGTCTAGCATATGTAGACTGTATAATCTAATAGGCACTTCTTCCACACGGGAGCACCCAAATCCCTTTTTTCGTACATCGTAAACGGAAATTTCAACATTGAATATTTTAAGCAAACCTCTCGAATAGGTCTTCTTAACGTCAAATCAAAAATCCTTAAAATGCTATAGCCATAACAATTTTATGATGCTGCACTTTTATTGTTATTACAGTCTTCACGACAAATTGGTTTTGTATGGGAAATATTTATCTCCACGTTTGCAGTAAACGGTGTAGGTAGACGAATAATTTAACGAACCGACTTAGGCTGGTGTTCATCACCATTAATCCCTGGTTAAAAAACTGTTTACTTACCAGATATTCTAGAACATTTTCGAGTAACCGTTGTATGGAAAATTTAAAATCGGTCTAATTTAACTGTAACACTATTTTTCGAAAATGTTTTCTCCTAACTTTTTAGTCCTATGTATCCTGCTGATGGGTATGAAGTATCATTAAAATCGGTTCAGTCATATCGAAAAATAAGGACTTGAAAATTTGTATGAAATGCCGAACGGCGTACACGCTCCTAAGTCTTTTTCTTCTTCTCTCGTGTCGGTAGATGTCGATGTCGGTATGAGAATAGCTCATACCGTGGTGATTAGCCAATCAGCAAGGTTGGTCGCGAGGCTGACTGCCCAGAGTTTGCTGGGCTACTGAAGTACCATCACTCGTGGAAGCTCTTTTCATGCACCCCAGACATTAACGTTACGTAAACAAATAGTTTGACAGGTTTGACTTGTTGTTGATGATGATGATTTAGCAAGCCAGCTTTCAATACAATTTGGAGCAGCTCTAACATAACAAGGTTTATTTTACATAGGACTACTTCGCTATTAGCGATTTGTTTTAAATCGAAATCAAGAACGTAGTTATATTTTCACATAGATATCTTTATACGTTACTTTCCGCACTGTTTCTACAGTATAAAATAAAATGTTTTTTATTGTTTAAAGTAGAAGCGATCGAGGTAAAACGTCGGTATAATTTTTCAGGGTAGGGCAATAACTTTGCCGAGGGCGCGGCCGCAATGTTTTGAACTGTTCAAGATAATGCCCCGGGTGATTGAAACTTTAGTAGTCAGTAGCTCACTATGTACGGAACCTTTACAGGTAAAGCCATATTTCAAGAAGCTTGTACCGACCAGTTTTATTTTCGTCCGCGTCATCGGTATAGGGGAGATGAAAATCCGAGAAAATCCTTCAGGGACGCCAACATTAGCATATTTATTAGTATCATCCGAGCCGCGTCCGCGCCACACCGCGGATCTGTTATCAATAATGACTTACGCGGAATTACAATAAAATTTATATTGACTTATAGCCGATATTAAAACCGCCTTGAATCGATTGGTGGTAATATGGAAATTAAAGCAAACTCAGCGGATACCTAGAAAACGCTTACAATTTAATCACTTACTTCCAAAACGAGATGATAAACGATTTATTAACATAAATATGCTACGTTAATTGCGTTTAACAGCAATAAGTCTGTTTAACGTGGGTAAAATAAACATGGTTTTATACGAGACATTGTAGAAATGTCCTGTTATGAAATATGAGAGCATTACAAAATAATTTGCATGTACTAATAGTACAAGCAGTGACATGGTGCCGGCTTTATTAGAGACATAGCGGCGGAGTAGTCTGGTCTCCGGCGCTTCGGAGTCACGGCACGTAATTCTGTATCTGGTATTTTACATAGGTAGCGTACCTATATTTTTTGTACAGTGTCTCTTTACCGACAACAGATATTTTTAGGTTACTATAATTATTGCCAGGCTTTCTGTTGTTCGATACCCATGATTCCAATCCAACATATTGCATGATACATCACCAGGGCCGGATTATCCACAAGGCGGATTAGGCAACTGCCCAGGGGCCCCGCATCGACAAGGAGCCCCGTGCACGGAAAAAGTTTTTTTTTTTTACAAAAAACTTTTTTTTTATATTTTCTTTTCTTCCTCATTATTATTCCTTTTTTTCGACCCCTGTTGTTGATGAAAATATACTTCATACATAGTAAGAACTAAAAATAGCTGTATTTGACGATATAGGTACGGTAAGCGTTAATTCGGAACACAGCCAGCGCGCGGTCGGCTGATGAGTTAGACTTTGACTTTTAGAGATTTGAAGTACCAGGATACCAAAGGAGTGGATCTGATCGACTCGACTTTTGTAATAGAAAAAATGTATTTTTAAAGTAAGAGAAGGGTAAGGAAAGGGGCGAGAATTGCATGCCTAAGGGCCCTGATAGGGTTAATCCGGCTCTGTACATCACAGCAATCACAGCACTATACGTAGAGAAATAAACTATAGAATAATCAAGTCACTGTCCTCTGTTCAACAAAAGCTGAATCCTGACATAGCGGTCATTTCGTAAATTGTAACCTGCTATCGAAAAACGTAAACTACATCATTAAAAACCGTAAAATAGCTATACAGGGTGTAAACGAATTCGTGTAATTCAATACGCGTGATCTACTGGTGACACTGATTGACCATGCATAGGCGTTTGTCAGTTTTTTTTTTTAAATTAGCCTTTTTATACTGTATCTGAGTAATTTTAGCGTCCCGAGTTAACTGATTGCGTAGAGCCATACGGCGCTAGTCGTACCCGTCAGCTGTGTCGCCGTGCCTTCATTTTCATTTATACATGGCATCGAATTTTTCTATCCGATAAAAATTTTATTCAGGAAAAAAACAAGTTTTATTAATTTTAATCAAAGTAAATCCCGTGCAGGGTTAATCTATACCTTTAATAGATCATGTGGTTTGAAGGAATTACACGAATTCGTTTAGACTCTGTATTATACAGGTTTTTTTGTTTTTTGTTGTTCTTTGTATGGTAACGTTTTGTAGAAAAACCGGAATCATCGGATCGGAATCAGAATTCAGATTACGTTGAAAAGGGAACTTTTCACTTGTACAAAAAACAACGTTCCTAATTCGCAACAAAATACTTGTCTCTATCCCTATATTGGGTGTGGCAGTCAGGGTAATAATACTTATAGATGAAGTCAGTACTTATACGAAGTCCTAGTTTCAGCTGATAATCACTTGAGATCATGTGGTCAATTTTGCGTTGAACATATTTTGATGCCTCCCACATAAGTTGTTGTAAGCCACAAATTACACTTTTGTGTTTTTTACGTAAAAGTGTCTAATTTTATGTATTATTATCTGTTCCAAATTTAAAAATAGCAAAAATATACTTACATCGTGTTAACGAATCCGTGTAATTCCTTAAAACCACATGATCTACTACTGATGTAGACAGGCCCGCACGGGATTTAGCTTGATTAAAAATAAAAAATAAAATTATTACTTTTTCATGCGGCTTTGTTACCGATCGTATCTAAACCACCTAATAAGGATTCAGTGAAAAAATAAGAATTAATTTTTTCGCAAAAAAAGTGTTTTATTTGTGTGAACATTTCGATGCCACGCATAAATTAATGAAAGCACGGCGACACGGCTGGCAGGCACGACTAACGCGATATCGCTCTTTGCAGTCAGATAACTCAAGGCTCTAAAATGACAAAGAAACAGAAAATCAAGATTTCTTTTTGAATTTTTTTTAGTTGATTTTCAAAAATTCCCATTTAGGGTTAATCTGTGTCACCAGTAGATCACGTGGTTTGAAGGAATTACACGAATTCGTTAACACCCTGTATATAGTTTTTCGGTATTTTTATATTTGGAACAGATAATATACATAAAATTAGACAAAGTGTCTAATTTTATGTATATTATCTGAAATAAATATATATTACGTGAAATACACCAAATGCAATTTGTGGCTTACAACAACTTACGTGGGAGGCATCGATTTATGTCACAATCATCTCCTCACAGCAAGATCTTAGGTACGTATGTACATGTTATAGTCAAGTGTGGTGTCCAAGTTATATTAAGGTCCTGTCAGAAAACCAGCGTTGCGACATTTTGTTTTTTTAAATGTCGCAGCATTATGCTGAGATAGGAGCCTTTTTTGGCCTCGTGCAGGTAGTTTTAATTTTTTCTTTTTGTATATTGTTTTTGTTCTGTAACTGCCTGTGTGAGTCCATAATAAATATTTTTTCTTTCTTTCTAAGTATAATTAACAAAGTTGTGCGTCTGACGTCCTATTTCGTACCAGCGTGTTTGGTGCCGTTTCAGTGAGGAAGCTGGATGGGTGTCACGTTCATCATAACATCATCATACGTCATGTAATGTCATCGGACGTAAAGAATAGCACTACCCCATCTCTTCCCGTGGGTGTCGTAAAAGGCGACTAAGGGATTCACTAGAGGATGGGCAGCAACATTCTTTGAGTACTTTAACAACCATACTGCGATCGCCAACACGCCTGCCAAGCGTGGCGATTATGGCAAACTCTCCCAGCATTGTTTGGGGGAGGCCTATGTCCAGCAGTGGACGTCATTCGGCTGAATGATGATGATGACGTCATGTCTACCTATGTGTTTGTGCCTCTCTCGCATGATTGGTCTGTACAGCTACTAAAAGATCTGCAGCCTAAATCGTCTGTAATATCAAACTCAAAACTCATTCATTCAAAATAGACTAGAATTACTTTGTTATTTTTCTGAACGTCAATGTTGCAAAAGACATCTCCCAAAAACGCCCTTCACCGCTTCCTAGTGTTTATGCTGTGAAGAAGAAACGGCGCAACAAACTCCCCAGCAACACAGTTCTATCTGTCACATGAAAATAAAAAGCTCATTCGGGTTAGCCTTAATGTTATCAGTAACAAGGTAAAACATGATTATTAAATAGGTTGAAGCTGATAAACCTGTTGAAAAACTAAGTTCTAACAACTTAAGTCAACGTTATAATTTTATTACGAATTTAGTGAAATCTGCATTACGCTCTACTATGTAGTCTTCTATCGCCTATGCACACGTATTGAAGTTATTATGCAAATATTATGATGAGCCGGTGCAACGGATGGGCACGTTTATCCTCTATACACCAGGACCAGCGCTGCAGCACAGCGCCCACATTTCATACACAACCAGTCTGTTATTTCAACACTTTAACACTTCCCCGTTTAGAAGATCTTTAAATTACCTAATTTAGATCTAAATGCTAATTTACTTAGTAATAAGGACTTTTCAATTCTCATTGAAGGTACTCGAGAAAAAAGAGCGCGCTTTAAAGACTTACCGTCGCATGATCACATCGTTACACGTAATAAAGATTGAAGTTCAGTTTTAAAGTACAAAATAAATTACTTTTGATGAGTTCTCGGTACTCGTCATTTAAAAGTGCTCGGAATTAAAGATAAACGTTACAGAGTGTATTTTTTCACGTAGCAGTTAATTAGTAGAAACAATCTGCTTTGCTCAAAAAGCTACTAGTTTTTGAAAAACGTAAGGTAAATTCCTTGGAATAGGAAAGGTGCTGCGATAACTAGGTAGGTAGATCGAAACTGAAGCGCAGTTCATACTACTACATTTTAATAATGGGTGATTCGTTTGGAGGTACTTTTTTTAAAACTAAAAAAAATAGTAAAAACACAAATTTATCGGGTTATTTTTACTATCATACAAAAGAACCATTCTTGACATTTATTTTTTAAAGATTATTTATCTCAAATGTTGTCCGTAACTGCGGTTAATATGGTCCATTATGCAGTTCCAACCTTCGACGACGAATTTTCGTTAGATTATTGTGTCACGATAACGGACTATTTGTTTCCTGAAATTGAAGCCCGTGATCTCCAGAACTTTTGGTACCAACAGGACGGTGCCACTTGCGACACAGCACGTGAGGGTGGCTTTATTGCGAGAACAATTCGATGAACAGTTAATTTCGCGGTCAGTTGGCCGCCAAGATCCTGTGATATCATACCCCTAGACTTTTACCTTTAGGGCTATGTAAAGTCCAAAGTCTATATGGATAAGCCG
Source organism: Amphipyra tragopoginis (assembly GCA_905220435.1). NCBI lineage: Eukaryota > Metazoa > Arthropoda > Insecta > Lepidoptera > Noctuidae > Amphipyra > Amphipyra tragopoginis. The sequence goes on along the minus strand of HG991999.1, from coordinate 13,128,099 downwards.
CGTACGATTGAGCAACTGGAAGTCAACATTTCTCGTGTTATTCGCCAAATACCACTCGAAATGCTCGGACGCGTCAATGAAAATTGGAACTGCAGAATGGACCATGATAACTTGATAACTGTAGTTGATTAGGCTCTGTCGGGACTTTATGATTAAAACAGAGAACTGTATAAAATTTAGGTTTAATACCGTTACTATAATCGTCAGTTTAATATTAGGTACAAATTGATACAAAGAAATGCCCGTAGTCGTTCGCGGTAATGAACGGAGTGGCGGACCGGCGCGGCGGCGGTGCGTGTGCGGCCGGGCTCGATGCCCCGACCCCGGCGCAGCCCCCGGTGTCGCCTGTAGCGGCTGATGCGCCGACATATTCCCCGGGTTGAAGGGACGTCTTCAATCTTCGACTGGAAGGGGGCAGATGCAGTTGAAGGCACGACGAATGGTGCCCCTCTTCGTCTTCAACTCAGCCACTCTCGTAACTCCGTCTACGCCGGGATATGTCTTTACGACACGACCCAGGGACCAGAGCAGAGGTGGCGCTGTTTTGTCCTTGATCAGGACTAAGGACCCCGGCTTCACTTCGCCTCTGGAATGAAACCACTTCGATTTTGCCTGCAGCAGAGAAGTGTACTCATTATGAAATCTGCTCCAGAAATGCTGCCTGATGAGCTGGATTCTTTTCCACCGATCCAGCCGTGTGATGCCAGCTTCAGTCATCTGAGGGTATGGTACAGATAAGAGTGATCGTCCAGTTAGGAAGTGAAAGGGAGTAAGTGCCGAAAAATCGTTGGGGTCTGAAGAGAAAGGAGTAAGAGGGCGTGAATTTAATACCGCCTCTATGTGAGTGAGACAAGTAGTCATCTCCTCAAAGGTGAAATGGGTGAGATGCAGTAACCTTTTTAAATGATGCTTACAGGATTTCACAGCAGCTTCAGCCAATGAATTAAAATGAGGACTGTAAGCAGGCGTAAAAATAAATTCGATACCCTGCTGCGCTATTTCAGATGCAACATTCGATGATTGCAAGAACCTATACATTTCATTTGATGCGCCTACGAAGTTTGTTCCGTTATCGGACGTGATGCTTCGAGGCTTCCCTCGACGCGCCACGAAACGATTTAGAGCGGCCATGTAAGCCTCAGAAGTGAGGTCGGAGACGAGCTCCAAATGTACGGCTTTTACTGCCGCGCAAACAAAGATGCACATATAAGATTTTGTTAGTTTGCATCCACGGCCTTTACGATTGGCCACCAATACTGGCCCCGCGTAGTCAACATAAGAGTTTAAAAATGGAAATTCAAGGTGAGTTCTTGAATTAGGTAATTGACCCATTATAGGCTGTACGTTTTGAGCCTTGTGTCTGAAACATTTAAGACATTTATTCACGACAAATCTAGCCAAGTTTCTACCACCGAGAGGCCAATAGGTCTGTCGAATATGTGATAGTAACAACTGCGGACCAGCATGTACAAGCTTTAAATGTTGCATTTGAAATATAAGTTTAGTGAGTATGTGTTTACTGCATATCACTACAGGATGTTTGACGCTATACTCGTATGGGGAGTTATCAAGCCTGCCACCCACACGAATGAGGTTATGTTTATCAATAAATGGAGTCAATGGAAGCAATTTACTCTTGCGTGGCAATTTCTGTCCAGACTTTAAAAGATTATACTCCTCAGAAAACATTTCAAGTTGTGAATAATGTATAATTAAATTTAATGAATTTTCAAGTTCTGTTGTAGAAAGATTGCCACTTAATTTATGTTTATTTTTTAAATTGTAAATAAATCTTTGTACATATGTAAATACCTTTTGTATTTTTGTTAGGCTAGAATACTTTTCTAATAGATGACGTATGATTGATGAATGAATGGTTACGCATGAATGAACATGATATGAATGATTTTCACTACTACCACTACTAATGAAATGAGTCACTACTTCCGGTAAATTATCTTTCCCTGTGTTAGGCATTTTGGGCCACTCATTTTCGTTATGCCATAAAAATGTGGGTCCGGACCACCAGAGAGGTGTATCCTTAATAACATCGGCCCTAAGACCACGGGAAACAAGATCCGCCGGGTTGTCCTTCGACGGTACGTAGCTCCAGGTGTGACCATGAGTACTTTCCTGTATCTCATTTACTCTATTTTTAACAAATGGCTTTAATTGGGTAGGGTTAGTAGCGAGCCAACCCAAAACTATGGTGGAGTCACACCAGAATCTACATTTGTGAATAGGTATTGAAAGTGATTCCTGAACCTTAGTACACAGCCTTGCACCCAACAAAGCTCCACAAAGTTCAAGTCTCGGTATCGTCGTAGGTTTGATGGGCGCTATACGATTTCTAGAAACTAGAAGTTGTACGCCTATAGATCCACTGCTATTACAAGACCGAATGTATACACAAGTGCCATACGCCCTCTCGGACGCATCGGTAAAGACATGTACTTCATGCGTAATAGAGTCTTCATGCAAAACCCAACGAGGAATTTTTATATTGTTCAAAGATGTAATAGTTCTTTCAAATGTAGACCAAAGGTTTCTGATCTCGAGCGATACGTTGTCATCCCAGTCATATTTTTCTAGCCATAGGTCGCTGGTTCATATCCGGCTCGAAGGACCAATGATTAGGCTCTGTCGGGACTTTATGATTAAAACAGAGAACTGTATAAAATTTAGGTTTAATACCGTTACTATAATCGTCAGTTTAATATTAGGTACAAATTGATACAAAGAAATGCCCGTAGTCGTTCGCGGTAATGAACGGAGTGGCGGACCGGCGCGGCGGCGGCGGCGGTGCGTGTGCGGCCGGGCTCGATGCCCCGACCCCGGCGCAGCCCCCGGTGTCGCCTGTAGCGGCTGATGCGCCGACAGTAGTTATGGACAACATTTGAAAGAAATAATCTTTAAAAAATAAATGTCAAGAATGGTTCTTTTGTTTGATAATAAAGATAACCCAATTTTGTTCTATTTATATATTTTTTTGGTTTTGAAAAAAGTACCTCTAAATGAATCACCCATTATACAAGGTTAGTCAGAAAGGGGGTACTAATCCGAAAGGGTGTTAAAGTATACATAATAATGAGTAACTTTTGTTCTACAACTTTTCCCAAAAGTCAATAGTTTAAGAGAAACAGTTGTTCTAAAATCTCAAAAAAAAAAACTCTAAAATCTATCTGTCCTTAGTTATGATCAGCTGTGTTTACATTTTAGGTCATATTTGGGGTCATGAATTAGAAGCACCATTTTCTGAACTTGTAACTAAAGCAGGGATGAAGAATTTTTGAAAAAACTAAAATAAAAATCATTTTATTTGGATTTTTTTTTTACGAATTTTGAAATTTTAACCCTTGCTTTCAAACTGTCATCAGCGATACTATAAGTGGGCTTCGGATTAGTACCCCCTTTCCGACTAACCTTGTATAGCTTATAACAAATATTGTATAGCACAGCAAAATATCGCTCAGCGTACATTTTATATTGACACGTTCACACAACGCTATGCTATAAAGTATTGACTTGCTGTACGCTATAAACTTGAGCGATTCTCAGAACTATATCGTACGATTCTCCGGAACCCGCCTCGCATCACTTCTACCCCGTCTGTCGCCCAATCGATCGCAGTCAAATAACTTGCTATACATAGCAGACCGGCTTGCGATATAGCGTATAGTGTGAACGTCATGCTATATAGTTATAACTTATGATGCAATATATACTTTACTATATACCAACATAGTATGAACTGCGCTTGAGAAACTACTTTGAACTACGTTTGAACTAAACTCAAATGCCGACCGATTCAGATAGAGATTTCATCAGAGAAACAAGTTAAGCAACAAGCATAACCAAGTGATTGCCAGTGCAGCTCTGATTGTCTGGTTGTCTGGCTCACTCATTCGGTCATTCGATTTAGAGCTTTAAAGTAAACTCCGTTGACATTACCTTTTGTCCGGATGTCGGTATCATTGTGAGCAAGAGGTAGTCGTATGCAAATATAATTGCGGGCCGATGCAACGGACGGACGCGCATTAGTAGCGCTTTGTGCGGGAGTGACTCGGTCCATTTCACACCGCTCTCTGCAAATTAGCCGCTTTCGAGTCTACTGTTAGATACGCCTAGCCGGATTTATCTGTGTCCCTCACAGAGTACTGAAGTGATCATAGTAAAATCATTTTACGTCTCTGTTAGCGGAGACTACGTGTGTCGTGTCGACGTCGACGTTGAATGCGAGTTATACAAAACTTTAAAAATAAATGAAATTCAAATTAAAGAATCAACCTTATTTTAAACTTCGTCAGGATAATGTTTCTTTTTTGCGCAATTGTATTTAAATTACGAAGTTTTAACTGCACGTTTTAGGTTCCTCTATTATCTACCTTTATTATTTAAAATTAAAAATAAGAAACACAAAAAATCACTAGCTTACAAACAAGAATTTAACCAATACATAAAAAACTAAAGCTTATTACCTATTTTAAATCCATCATACATTCAAATAAATAATTTTTCATTTTCTCAATATAGGTACAAATTCATATCCTAAAAACAGCAGTCATCATGACATGGCTAGTTGGATAATGTATAGACAGACGTTCTGTTTGCAACGCGGACTGCATGACTGTAAGTACACAACTATGCTGCAGATTAAAAATAATGCGCTAGAAACTTATTAAAATTTCTTCAATAATAAATCGAATGTTAAACCGTCTTTTGAAGGAAGTTGAAAGCAAATCAAAGGCAAGTAAGAGTTGATTTATTTTCCAGTTTTGATCCATTGGAAAATGAACCCTAGAGGACTTATTCATGCAGAAATATCATTAACGCTTAGGATACGAGTCAAACGCGGATTATTTTCCACGCGAGTGCCGGTCGCTGCATACAAACAGAATCACAGAGTGCGCGCTAAATACGACCGTGTTCCAATTAACTTTGTCGTAGAAAAAATGCAGAATTAAGAGCGCAACTCACTCTTTGCATTCACCAGAATGTGAACGCGACCATACGAATGCCACCACGCGATTTCCGAACCAACTTAGTTTAAAATTTGTTCTAAATTCAAACGAAGTCGCTCTTTGTAGTTCCCTGTGGACGCGAGATAAGGCTATTTCGGAGGTAAATTCTGTACTCGTATAAGTATCGCTTCATTGGTTTTGAATTAAAGATACTTTGTTTTCTGTACATTACTATTGGAATCACGTACTGAACATACTTTGGTAATACCAAAGTTTATGAAACGTAAAATACAATTGAAAACTCGAGTTAATCCTAAAAGCTTACATTACTTACACCTCACGAAGTACAAAGATACTTGATTAATTTCAGCTTAATCCTTTGGAATTAAATACTCAGGTACATAATTTAAGCTCTAAAAGTATTTCTTTTGGGGGTTTAGCTGGTTCTTATCTTGGTTCAGCGCTGGGTAGTAAGTGTTAGGTAAATATTTACAAAACCTTGTAATCCTTAGGGTTTTTGCTTGCCGGTGCGGCGGGCGGCGTCGTCGGCGCGACCCACGGTATTCCTTTGTCCTACGCTTAGTGAGAACAAGCCCTCTTATCATCACGCTTTGTGCGCTATGATAAATTGTTACCGTATTTTGCTATTTTACCTTTCGTTGAGACTGTAAAAGTGATAAATTGTAAAAAATATTTTATTAGATAGCAATACATTCGGGAAGATTGTAGTGGAATCTATTTATCTGAGCAATTTAAGTATTGGTCGGTTCGACATCAACCCTATAACGGAAACCTGGACACGATACAATGTTTAGCTGGTAGGTAGGTAGGTTACACCGTCGATTGGATCCACATGCAACGGAACAGATTGGATGCAAAAATTACAACCCGGCTTCTTCATGAATGGTCCGACATTATTAAACCTGGCTTTTGCTAGAGCTCGTAAAAGTAACGTGCATGATTTTTGTATTTTGTTCGTAGCAAGGGTATTTTCCTTTCGAGATTTCATCATATTAGCTCGTAGACACTGGATGCAGAACAAAGAACTAGGAAAAAAAAAGAACATTGACGTTTTAAAAAATCGCAACACCTACAATAAAGCGCAGTTCAGACTACGCTATACTATTTCGCTATATAGTAAAGCATGTTGCAGCAAGCTATCACTATATAGCATGACGTTCACACTATACGCTATATCGCAAACCGGTCTGCTATAGCAAGTTATTTGATGGCGATCTATCGGACGACGGAAGGGGTAGAAGTGAGGCGGGGCAGGGACCGGAGAATTGTACGATGTAGCTCTGAAAATCGCTCAAGTTTATCGCGTACTTACGTACAATACTTTATAGCAGCGGTCGGCAACTAGCGGCCCGCGGGCTGCATGCGGCCCGCGAAGCGTCTTGGTGCGGCCCACATGATTCTCGTCTCAACGCACGTGACAGACGATATCATACACAATAAAGTGAAAGGGAGCGAGAACTACTACTGCAAACAGCCCAAGTGCGGCCCGCACTATTCTCCACGTAAAATATTTGGTCCTCTTACAACAAAAGGTTGCCGACCCATGCTTTATAGCATAGCGTTGTATGAACGTGTCCATATATGTCCATAATGCATGCTGAGCGATATCACTGTTCTATACAGTATTTGCTATAAGCTATACAGTGTATCCGACCATGGACTAGCGATATTCTATTCTAGTACACAAATACACTACACACTAGGGTCCAATCCACTTCCCCGGTATTTGGCAGCTAATTTGCTTTTTTGTTGAGATATTGTCTACAGCTGTATGTCTTTATGTGAACCCATTGTATAGTAATGTAAACGATAGACAATATTGTTGCCCTCCGAATAAGCCTACTTTTATCTCAGTAGGACCAAAACTTTGAGAGATATGACTTTTTTTGTACACACGTACAGAATATCTCAACAAAAAAAAAGGAAGTGGATTGGACCCTAGTGTATAGTGTATTTGTGTACTAGAATAGTTGTTATTTAAGTACCTAGAATATCGCTAGTCCATGCCCGGGCACATTGTATATCATAGCGTAGTCTGAACTGCGCTTCAAGGGTCGCAGCCGAAATCACCACTCTTGGCGAAAGGAGTGAGGATCGCAATATGTTGTTAAAAGCATCAGAAGTATGCTGCTATAAAATCCCTCAAGCTTATTTAGGAAACCCACAGGAAGACAAGCGGTTGCCTTTTTTATCCTCTGAGGAGAACCACAACTTCTAACTAACTTAAGGAAAATTAAACGCTAAATTATTAAAGCAACACGAATTCCCAACTCAATTTGGGCAATATAAAATATGTCTAATGTTAGTCATAAAATATTATAACCTAACCGCACCAATCTGCCGGAGTTTGGAAGTTTCATCAATTAGCTGGAGCCAACTAGGTCAATCGATCTATCACGAATTGATCTGCGCCCTATAGAGGCTCATCAGAACAAAAGTGTCTAATAAATCAAGTGCCACAGTTTGTAGCTAAGCAATTTAACTATATTTATTATTTTGCGAAAGTAGAGTATCTAAATCACTCAAAGAGATTTCGAAATAATGAAAAAGTGCGAAATTATTTTATTGTAACCAGCTAACCACCTCACCGGTCCTAGCGGTCACAATCGCGGTTACCGTGAGGCCCTGTTTGTTTACAAATCGAGTATTTTCAGTAAGAATTCCTATTTAGTCTCAGAGTGGGACAATGTGGCCGCTAATAGGTGATCCGAAAATCCCATGGTAATAAATAACTTTAATTCTACCACTTTCCATTAAAGTCAATAGTTCAAGAGAAATAGCTGTTCAAAATTTCATAAAAAATACGCTGAAATCCTTAGCTATAATCAGCTGTATTTACAATTGGGGTTACGGATTAAAAGCTGCATTTTCTGAGTTCGTAAGTAAAGCAGGGATGAAGAATTTTTGATAAAATTAAAATCATATTGCGTGCAAATAAAAACTATCAAATTTTGAAATCTTAACACAATTTTTCTCTTTAACTATTTATTGACTTTTAGGGAAAGTGGTAGAACAATAGTTATTTGTTATACAAGAGTGCAAGTTGCTTTTTAACCGCGTGCTCATTAGAATCCTGAGCGTTAGCGAGGGAATCAAAAGAGCACGAGGTAAAAAATCTTTGCACTCGAGTGCAACACGTAACTTTTCATCCCACCTCAGCGAGGAAATGGCTTAATGTAAAAAAAAATACCTTCCTCGTCGCTAGAATCACTCATTTTAGGTTAATCACTTGTTTTCAAGTTTCTATAATAAATAAATAAATAAAAATCGTTATTGTCGCCAGTTATACATTCATCTAATCTTAGAGTAATCTAACATATGCATCGTATAAATGTATTGCATAAAAGGTACTGCTACTGATTCCCAAACTAAGCTTGAGCTTGTATTTTGGGAAACAGTGTTCAGCCGCAGGAAGTATCACTTAATAAAATACGAATACATTTGTTTGAATGTCGCTGCAGTAGACGTACAATAATCTTAGGAAAACTTTCGGTAATTTTTATTTTACAATCTAATATTTAATTTTATTTAAGTTTAACAGATGTGTGTGATCTGTGTGTTTGTGTGTGTGTGTGTGTGTGTGAGTGTATGTGTGTGTGTGTATGGTGTGAGTATGTGAGAGTTTGTTTAGAAACATTGTATGATATGTTATGCGATGTATGCCAGAAGGTCTTCAGTGTTCTGATAGTCTAAGAGTTGAAGCCATTCAGAAACTTTACCTTTAAGTTCGTGTCTGCTAAGGGAAGTAATGTTGACGTGCTTGTTTATGGTGTTGTATAGCTTACAACTTACTACCTTGTACTGTCTCCTTGCGAAGGAGGTCTTGCATGGAACATGAGGGCACACAGGCATTTTGCTGCATCTATTGGGGTTGGGTAATGGTACGCTTTGATGTTTCCTGAGAATAGCTCTGAGCACAAAGAGTTGGCGTACTGTTAGGACTTGCGATTCCGAGTACAGCTGAGATGTTGGATGTCTGTAGGGCTTTCTTGCCATCACTTTCAGCACCGCTCTTTGTGCTCTTTCTAAGCTCAGTAGATGCGTCTTTGCGGCCCCACCCCATACAGTGATGCAATATTGTACTACGGATTGACATAGGGCCAAGTATACAAGTCTGAGGTGTTTCACAGTTGCACAGTCTCTAAGCGTCTTAAACACATGAATGAGTCGTCTTATTCTGGAATTAACTACACATATGTGTTTCTTGTTTTTAAACTAAGGTTTTAACAGTAGGACGTGAAAAGAAATAGGCGCGCGTAAAGCAAATTAAAAAAAGTAATACTCCAAGAAGGTTCCGAGTCTGAGTTTTAACAAATTAAAAAAGTTTGTATAATAAATTCGGCACCATGGAGGTAGAAGTAAATAGGTTTAATGAAGTTTTGAATTCACAAACTTGGTGCACATGATGTTCTAAATTCAATTTACTTTATCCTCTAGCGGGTAAAAACGGCTTTTGCACTCAGATATCGAATAGGAAAAATACTCTTTTCGAGATGGGGGGATGAAAAAGTTATTTAATATTATGGGATTTTTGGATTATTACCTCCTTTCCGACTAACCTTGTACATATATTATTAGCGCACGCTCACAAATAGAGATTGCCGCTGCTCATCCTATTGCATTAACAGCTCAGTCATCTTTTACGACACCCACGGGAAGTGAAGCAATAATCTTTGCCGGGATCCATACGGCCAGGATACAAACAAATAAAGATCCGAATTAGTCGTTTGACAGGATAAACAATTTTATTTGCGGAAAATCTGTACCACCAAATCTCAGGGAGTTGTGAGACGTTGTTGTATGAAAGTGAAAATTTATCCAGTGGGATATCAAAAGCGCTTTTATCTCGCGAGATGACGTAACATTATCGCAATAGCCGTGCGTCGTCGCTGTCCCGCGCCCTGAGAATATCAAGAAGATATATTTTCACGGAACAATGCCTCTCCGGTATCTCAATTTTCATTTCCCCTCGGCGGGACATCCGGTGTGATTTGTAGCACCAGATAATATACAAAACGGTGGCTTCGCGGGACGTCCCGACACTGCGTCAGCGGAAAATCTAGGCCCTCTATCTTTATCTCTAATACTTTACCGTCTTTCTTTATCGAACATCACGCTGCCAGATCCTTTTTTGCGTCTGATATATTCAAATCTGATACAACTATCCAACTCATGAATGGGAAAATAAATATTAAACTAATTAATTCACTTTACTCATACCAACTGATAGAAAAAATAATCTCTCACTATTTTAAAATGTAATATATTCTACCCAAAACTGTTGAAACCAAAAAAGATGTTCTCTTTATTTATAAATGTGACACCTTGTGTGCTTTACAATTTCGTTTCGTTTTCACCAGATACAATAGATACCCGTAGTAATTGGCATATTTTTTTGCAATATAATTGCCCCTTTTCGAATTGTTACAAAAAAAAGCTTTCAGGTACTTTGTGTTAACAAGCAAAAACATTTCGAAAAAAAATTATGCAGTAAAACATAAAATGGTTTCTGCTCCTTTGTTATAGAAAATCTATAAATACCTATTCTAAAGTTAAGTAGGTACCAATAGGCAATTTTGAAGAAAATTTTGTGAAAGGTAATTTTGTAACTTAAGCTTTTAATCCCCTTACAAAGGCAATGTTTCGAAGTTTGTAATTTCCAAATGAAGCTATACTAGTTAATTCACGGAGAACCTTTTTAAAGAAAATTGAGATACAAGAGATATCGTTTTTATTTTGATGAAAATAATTTTAAATTATATGATGTAAAAATGAACCTTCTAGTTACGAGTACCTCAGCCTTATTACTTTTGTATTTGACGTTCCACAGAAAGGAGCAAAGAATCGAAAAACAAAACAGAGTGGAAAACCAGAAAACAAAGACGTAATTTTTAAATAATAGGTACGTCAGACTAGGATACGTTGGAGTTACCCATATTATAAAAAGTTAGAAAAAAATACGCCACCTTCGTAGAAACTACCTACCTTAAATAATAAAGATAGGTGATTTTACTCAAAAGAAACTTAATTGACGACATGTTTGGTGCAGTGGCTAAGCGATTGGCTTCTGCGCTACGGGTCGTGGGTTCGATTCCCTCACGGAACAAAAATGTGTATGGCCTACAGGTGGTTGTTTCGGGTCTGGGCGTTTTGCGTAAACGCACCCAGGATACAAGAGAAATCTTAGAGTGGGGTAAAGTGATTCTTAAAAAAAATAAAAGAAATTAAATTAAATTTAAAACTAAGAACAGCTTTTCACTACCTCACGAATATTTGTTTTAAATCATGATTTCCATTGTATCTCCTACCGATATTCGAGCATGTCTAATACTTTTTTAAATCCATTGATGGACACTAACTATTATAAAAGTTCTCTTCTATGTATATGAATAGGTACAACACCGGATCTTGAAAATACCCCATCTTCGGCCTTTGTATACGGGGTGAAGATAAGTTCCGTACATCAAAGAGGTGATAACGGAACCTATTGGCGGGTATATTCCTGGGTAACTTTTTAGCCTTTGATGTAATAAATTCATTCCTGCAATGATAGAGCAACATTCTGTTTCAAAAATTCATTACATTGACCGATTTTAGGAAGCCTATTGTGGCTTTGACAATTTTAATAATTTGATTCCACGTTATAGAAACTCAGCCTCGATGAAATGGTTTTACCACGAGCGGATATTGGCAATGATTCTGTTATGCACCCACTAAGTTTAACAAAAAGTATTGCTATCCTTTGTTATCAAGCAAAACAAAAAAGGGACGAAATATTTTTAAAGTTTTCAAACAAAACTTCTTGAACATTGTCGTGTTTTTAGGCGGCATATCGTGTCGGTACAACAGTAAACAAGCCAATCTGAAATTATGGCAGTTTTGACTTAAATATATGTGGTAAATACACCAATCTGCATTAACTTCGTCACTAGTAATAAGTAAATGAGTTGTTTTAATGGACCCGTAAAGAGATTAGTTAATTACTAAAATTATTAATATTTACTTTATTACTTGGTTGAAAATACTTAAAAACCCTGATTTACATTTTTTTATTATATTTCTACGTCCTCAACAATTTGACATTTGCAGATTGGCTTGTTTACATTTGAACCAACGATATGCTGAGATTTCGTCCATTGGTCGGCCATTGATAGGTAAATTATTATTATTTAAATGTTAGTAATACGAGTGATATGGGTATATATTTGCTACACTGCACTGGTAGTATCCAAATATCTACGTCTTATACATAGAAACTAGTTGGGAAGCACTGTTGCAACATAATATATCTACGAAAACTTTATCTCGGCTTACGGACGGGTGGGCTCACATGCAGCCACACCTGGTTCCTCACAACAATTTCTATTTCACTCTCCTACAGAAACAAATCTCCTTAACCGCAGTCTAAAACACATATTTACACTAGCAAGAAAACCGCACATCTCCTATCTGTGTCGGAAAATGTCTATAAAAGTATTTTCGTGGGTCGTAAACACTACAATAAAGTTTAGTGGCCACTCACGAGTATGAACGTTTGGCGTTACCCTTAGTTGTGTCTTCCTCCTAACGCTGTCCACTTTTAATTTATCTAATGTTCCCCCCTCACATAACACTGCCAGACCTTCTGAAAAAATTTATGTATACTTAATACGGTTTCCGTTCATCTATTGAGGACCTCGTAATGTTACCACAGATATAGTTCCAAAAGTAACATTAAAATAATACCTAGGTTGACAAGCTGCTGACATTTCAGTAACGTCAAGTCATTATTTGATTCTATTTCTAGATAGAACTTTATTTTCCGAGTCTTAAGTATTATATTAAAACCAAAATACACGTGTATAAGCAATTCCCTTTCTTATCTCAACCTGTCTCGTCAATTCTTCCACTCCACAATCTATTTGTAATTGGATGTCTGCGAATATATCTCACGGCCTACCATCATTATTCATCTCTAATATACATAAATGTACATAAAACGTACATTACGAACGTCCTCCATGTCCCCAACGTGGAGTTATCTCGAATAAATCTTTGTATTAATGATAAGCGTTATCATTTATCTCATAATTTATAGCTACCTAATAGGGAACGTACGCCCAAAATTCGACGTAGATACGACAAATAAATATGAAGGACCCTATTCCCAGAAATAAGATAAAACTGTCAATCTTCTCTCATTCGATAATATTCCTTAGAGATGGTCCGCGCATATTTAGAATGTCGTTCGCGTTATTAATAAGAACAGGGAAGAGCTTACGTTTATTAATAAATTGAAAAGGAAGTTTTAGGTATATGAAGGCTGGTGTTCACCAACTGTTCACCAACATTAATTCTCTGGTTAAACAACCGTTTACTCGAAAAATGGACGCAAATTTTAAGGAAACGGTTAGTTGGCGAACACCAGGCTAAGTCCCGCCCTGTAAAGGTACGGCCTATACAATCTTCAACAGATAAAGTGGAAATTTAATCAATCATTCATCTAGTTGCCTCTAAATACTTAATTTAGGGGATAACCAAGTTTGTAGAGGTTGATGTTAGGGTCACAAAGTTAAAAGTTTCGTGTGGGATACACTTAGTTAGTAGTATCCAGCAGCGGCTCGCTATTATAAACCTGCCAGTATCTAGCCGCAATCTAAGTTTCAATTCTATTTCTGTACAGATCTGAATATAAATTGAATTTGCAGCCACAATGGAGCCAGCATATTGTCCTCCGCAGGACTTTGCTCGCAGAGAACATTTGTGCTCGACAAATTGATTTATTAACCTGGACCGAAATTGCAGACGAAAAATCTATTCGTTTAGCAATAACGAACTAATAAACCCATTTGTATATAAATTATGAACGGCACAGCCTTAAATGGGTTTCTCGTTATTTTAAGCTGAATTATGTGAGTAGGTACTTAGCAGGGTGTTTTTTTTTGGATTGGTTTTTATGATAGGTTTCTATTGAGATACAAACAAATTATTCTTTATCAAGTTGAACCAACAAAAAGATTATTAGGCATGGAATGGAACAGTCAGCCTAAAGAAACCAAGATTTGACACTTTTTTTGACATTATTTATAGCACTATATCTAAATTCCGTAAAAATATGTCATCGAAAGACGAAAAACAGGTAAACACAAAATATCGAATACACGACGAACCAAGTGAATAAAACAAGAGAAGAATACGCAATTTCAATACAGAAAGAATTCAAGTCGGTCTTATGAGTTGCGCAGAAATCATTCATGGGCAATAACACCCATTTCTGCTGGGCGCCACCTCAGTTATTGCCCCGGGATAGGATTATTGGCAAATTGTTCCGTTCGCATTCCGGCCCGACTCGCACATGAAATATTAAGCACCTATGTACCGATATCGAAAGCCTACGTAGGTACTAACACACGTCTCACACACGTATAACTATAGTGGTGATGGTGAATGATGTTTAGCCTTGTATCACGCGAGTAACGAAAACCTCTCATTTATTTTGAATATTTTATCAACATTTCCTATTTATAACGACGTCTATTCTTGGTTTGTATTTTTACACAGTTACTATTTAATATCCTTAATATAATAAAATAAAAAATTGAAAAAGTTTGTACGGGTACAATGTTTCTCCATTTTCTCACAGCATTAGTCCTTAATAGCTGAAAAACAATTTGCTTGACGAAGAGAAATTTTATAGTTCTATAAAACCTAATCGACAATCATAATGAAGCAACGAACTATAACAGTAGCAGAGGTATTAAAGATAAAACACAGGTAACAGAAGGTACGTAACGTAGTACGAAGTAGGTACGTACCTATAGAAGATAAAGCTGAGATTGTACTGGCGAATATTTAAATACGAGCTGAATATTTGCTCTAACTAGGTTGTAACGGTCGATTCCTGCCTCGCGAACGGATGCTAGCGCCCATAAACTGAGAGATAAGGCCCTCAACGCGGATGCTGCTCGGTACCTATACTCTAACTGACACTTTAATGCGTGAAAATCAATTTTCATATGATTTTATACGTTGTATTACAGGCCCAGGTATTGTACTGACCGTTACGTAATATTGCACATAAAAGTTCCCTTCAGCCGAATTCTTTAACCTTCTCAGCATTTATGGGTTTCATCCTATAGAGCTATTGTGTCTCAGAGGAATAAAAGTAGGTACATATTCGTGAACACATACAACATAACAGTAACGCTAAGGGTAGTGGGTAAAGGTAGAAGTTAATAAATACTTTGAAAATGTTTCTCGATCTTCGATGGAAAACATAATTTTCAATATTCATGTTTTATGGTTTCATAACAAAAGAATTCGGCGCGTTTAAAGGTTAAAGCTGTGTCAGAGACGAAAGAACATAAAACAATATGTATACATATGTAGGTACCTACGTAAGAAAATTAGGTGGATAAATAATATTTAGTTCATTTCGTTCAATAGGTACTTCAATGTAAACAGACCGATGAAAACTGATTACCGCCACCTATGGACGGACACCTAAAACACCTAAAGGGTTGCTAATACATTATAAACCTAAAGCTAGAAAGTCTCGTGTGCTTGTTATTTCATGTGGTCATGTGCAATGGTGCATAGTCCCCGGCAAAGGAAAATTAACCCCTTTACATACCCAGGAGTGTCGCTCAGTTATTAATAGATAATTATAAGCTCACGAACAGTTAGTTCGTACTAAGCAACGATATTTATAATTACAGTGTTAGTATTTAGTCGGAACGCTAATGGAAGAGAATTCGTTGCATAATTTTCATAAGCAGCTATAAAAGAAAGTTTGACATATTTTATTAAAAGGTTAAAAGGTTGAAAACACATTCAACAGCCAGTACCTAATTTATGTAAAGTAGACCAAATTGCACCTAACCTTTTTGCACCTGAAACATCTGTACAATTGTTACAAAACAAATAAAATTAATTCCAACGTTTGAAACTTGTAGCTACATCATCCCGCAGAACAATGCTACGTTACGTTTGAAAGTTACTTGTAATACACACTAAAACGAAATTACGTAACCAAGCACATAATTTTCTAAACAGAAATTGTATATCAGACACACAAAGCCTGTATGCTTTAAACCAAAAATATAGACAATACGGAGAGAGCAACTCCTATTGTGGTCTCACGTCTTTGTTCACCTATCTATGAATCCTATCGCCTCTCCTTATTACGTTTGGGCGTACATTCTGAGGATTCAATGGCCACGGTTTGCCGGGTACGGTACTCAATACAAAATATGCCTTTACCCTTACGATGACAGTGTTTTTATGATTTCAGAAATATATTCGACGAAACAGATACCCTTTTGAAATCGGACGAATTTAATTTGTTTTTTATCCAATAGTTTACTTTTTTATTTTGTCTTTGAAGTGTAACCTAAACCAGTGGAACACATTAAAACAAAAAGTTTCGTTCATATAAATATCGGTAAAACTATAAATAGGTAAACAGCTTCATAAAAAAAGAAAAATGACTTGCCTACAAAAAAATAAGAGTGCAACCGGTAGATGCTCTGAAGGATCTAGTAACGGTCACAACGAAGTAGAAGGAAATGAAAGCCATAAGTCGGAACATACGAGTGTGGAGTTCGTTACTGGGACCCATCAGTTCCGGCCATGTTACGAGCCTTCGAATTTGCGTGCAAATAAAATTGCCAGCCACGGGATCGAGCCAAACTGGACTACCCGAGAGACGAACGTAAAGCGGGATATAAAATGTGGACTCGCCCAAGTCATCTCCTGCGGATGTTTGCAAGTAGGGACGTGGACGTATAAACAACCATAAATGTATGCTGTCAGGACCGCGATTATTGTAAATAGTTTTGTGTACAACAAATATTACCCTTATAACCTTGATGTACACTCAAGACGAACATTTTTATGGAGTTTATAGTTGTAAATCAATTTAATTCACTCAAGTTATTTCATGAAATTACCTACTATGCAAACGATTTATTAATTGGTAAGTAGATATCGAGTGTATGTAGGTAATATATACCGTAATATATAATATAAGGTAATATATACCATGGTCTAGCCATATAAGCAACTTTACTGTTACTCAACCCGATACCTAATGTTTTATTTTAGACAATATTTCACGCTGATTACAGACAGGTTAGTGATGAAATGTATCGCCTGAAAGTTTCGATTTATATCCATCAAAGCTAGATTATCTTACCAACAAATGAAGTCGTAACCTGATATGGTGGTTGAAGAGTGGCAAACAAAATAAAGTCCTGCAACACAAGCTGTTCGTCATTGAACAATACTACCCACCAATTGCGATAATATCTATTCGCCAGTCATACTTTTAGCTGGCGGCTATTCTGCGTGGTCGCGGCAGCAGATTTTATAAGGCATAAACCCTGAGATAGCGGCAGTAAAACTTGGAACTGAGGCAATATGCCAGCTCCCTATTGCCAGTTCCATTGCTTTGTTTGAAACTGACTAGGAGGGCGATACCTATCGCCACGCTATGAACACGCCTCAGTAGACTCAGTTAGAACAAATACGATGAATTGCATTCCAATGTAAAATCAACGTCCACTTCGTCTTGTTTACCAACAACATCAATATTCAGTCACGTATTTGTGGAGGCGTTTTGCTGACGCTAGAAGAACCTAAGTAAACAACAAGCATTGTAGTATGTATAATTGTGTGCCGTTTGTTTATATTTTTATATTGTATTAGGTAACGCTAGCAAGAAGGATAAAAAAGTAATGTTAGAACTGTTATAAATGTGTCTGCTAAAATATTTATGTCAGAGAAACTATAAAAAATAACAAATTATTATATCAAAGGCGAGAGGCTACCAGCGAAAGCATTATTTGTTCGTAATATTTTGATACCGCAAATATGATATCATAACTTTTTATGGCAAAACCAAATAGTGTCATCAGTTTCCTGAATGGTCCTAAAGAAGTATCACTCTATTACGGCGGAATAATGCCAACCCTCCCAAATCCGTTTATCGCTACAGTGGTAAGACTCTCTGGGAGGCGGTTCAGCCTGTTTAGATACAGTGCACTCGATATACTTCGTTCAAATTGCGAATTTCGTCTTTCTTCGTGCAACATCATACCGAAATAGCCGAGAAAAACGTATACTGAGATAATGTTTAATAGAAACCAAGCCCTGGGGAAATTGTTTTATGTTTAGTTACGAATAAAGAATTTTGAGCGCTTAGCTATTTAGCTGTCCTTTCCTATAATATTGAACAAAAAACTTTGGTATATTATTTTATAAAAATGTGAAATAGGCTAACTGTAGCGCTGCATCGACGTATAATCTCAAAACCCGAAGTCACTAAAAAACTAATAGCCCCGCTGTGAAGACGAATAAAAAGTAGAGAATCGGCGCGTATTCCTAACAAATTGTAAGTAATGTATATTGGTGGAAATATAAATGCACAATATACGAAGCGTGACGACAACGATACTAACTCCGGGCTATGTACGGTCGTAAATTGAGGAAGTAACCGACCACTAGCGTTCGAACCGCGACCGGCCTTCGGATTTGGGTACGAATAAAACGAACGTTTTATCAACCGCAGAGTAAAGCGGTGACTAGTAAAATAAATAACGCGATAAAAATTAAGTGATGATGAGTTTTGATTGGTTTTCCGATTTGGAGACAAATAATTATAGAGAGTCGAGGTTCACATTGCAACACAGGCGATCGACTGTTTTACATCGAGGTAATTTTCTTTTGTTTCGGATAGGTAAATAGGCACACATTAGGCGTGAGCCTAGTATGGATAATACCTACGTGCGTTAGCCTGTAGATGGTCATTGTTTCACAAAAGCCACTTCCGCAGCTTAGGTTTAAACAGTGAACCCAGAACGAAAATTTCTAGAGGCTTTATGATGTAATTAATCCTCAAGCTTACGCTGCTGCCTGACAAAGTCCTCCCGTACGACGGTTAGGTATTCAAATTATAGACACGTTACAAAATCACTTTAGAATGAGGGCCGTCACTCACCTTGAGAAAATACATGCTCTTCAACCTCATTTGTTATATAAATTCATACCATAAACCCCATTTATATTATAAATTGGGTTGAAGGGAGCCGTACGTTCTTCGCCTCACAAACTCAAATAAAGAAATTTGTGATGGAGCGCTCTGGTTCCTAGCAAGTAGAGGCTCTACTTGGGTAGATCTACGTATATCTAATCCTTGCCTACGCACTTATGAATTTTATCGTACAAATTGTACTAAAATCGATAGTAAAATGGATTCGTACATTTATATTCTCATTGAGCAAAATAAAAGTAATGAATAAGATGCGACGTGCCGAATTATAGGACCGTTCAAATATTATAAGCTCGATTAGTTTTATGGCATTACGGAATATGATTTATTCGGCTATAAGTTGTTGGACTTATCTAACTATTTTGTTCCGGCCGCTAGAGCCCACTTTACTTCCACGTAAAACTCGATCTATACGATTAAAGATTTCATCCCCCGATATTGGACGATCGTAATATTTTAACGATGGCCCGACCCTGCAGCGACTCCTTTGTTTTACTGCCCTTATTTTATTATTTATCGAAACATTTGATATAAAAGAGCCATTATCTACAATTTTATGTGATAATTTATCACCTAACCTGCAAATAACAGTTGTAGCGCTTTTTAAAAAGATCATACACCCTCGTGTGTGGGATGAAGCAGGTTTTATTAATTTATCTCTTTTTCCGCTTTGGAAGTCTTTTTTTGTAACTTTTTTGTCAAAGCTTGGAAGTTTTTAAAGCTTATGAAAACATACAGTACGTACTTACACAGATATATTAAATACCTCTGCCTAAATAATTAAAATTGACTGCCTCTTTGGTCTAATTGCCACAAGCGCGACTGCTGAGCGTGAGGTCACAGAAGTGAGGTCTTGAGTTCAATCCCCAGGTCAAACAAAGTGTTATTTTGTTTTTCCGTGTGGAGTTTCTCAGTAGCAGCCCGGAGCCTGGATTTGTGTCCGGTTGATGGCAATAGGCTCGCCACCTAATACATGGGACTTAAAAACTTAACGGCGAAATGTGGGTGTACTATACACCTCTGCCCAACCCTACAGGGAATACAGGCGTGATGTTTTGCTATGTTATATTATTAAAACGACTTTACATTAATTACGAACGTATCGTAATAATACTCTTTTAAAGAATTTAAAGGTGTTTAAAATTAATAACAGTTTGTTAATTCACCAGCTAAAGGCTTTGTGTGTTGACTTAGGCTAGTGTTCACCAACATTAATTATTATCTCGGTTTACTCGAAAAATTTAGGTACTAAAATTATAAATAAACCAGTTGCTTAGCCAGAGAATTAATGTTCTTGAATAACAATCTCAGAGTAAGTAGATAGACCCCGTTCAGCTGGTCAACAGTAGTCTGTGACTCGCAAGGAGTGACTACGCAACCGCCGCATCGTTATTTCATTCGTAAATCACAATAATATTAATACGACGAATAAATACTATAATAACATAAATACCAATACCAGAAAAATATTGTAATTTAGATACCTACCATTTTATGATAGTTATAACATCCAATAACGTACGTGATCCGTGCCTGAAATTCCTTATGAAAAAGAAAGACACGTCTTAATACCTACCTACATTCATTATGACTCAGTATATTCACTATTCTCGTTACACTCCGTCAATTTAGGAATTAATTGTGTTTGTATTTTTTTGGTTTGCAATAAACTTGGTTTGCATTTTGTAAACAAAAATTCGGAATTTACCTTTCGATTCCTGTTTTTTTATGGATTTACGTTGTCCTTTTCATATGTAAATATTCATATCGAGTAATAAAAATATCGGTTTTTATTTGGAACAATCGAAGTCCATAGGCATAATGAAAATCACGTTCCATAATAACTGATGGTAGGTACAATGAAAACGTGCAAATAATATATTAAATGCATTGCTGATTCAGCAGTTTTGCGAAAGTTTATATATAAGACTGCATATTATAGATTACGTAAGTAATTAAATCGAAGTTGTTAGATCATACGAGATTAAAATGTCAGAAAATGGAAATCCGCAGATGGCTTTACTGCGTTATTTTTAATTGTATTGTATTAAAATGTAAGTTGGAATTTGGAAGTTACTTATAAACATAATTTAAAATCACTTCTAACTGTTAAATAAATGTTGTCGTCAGATCTGGAAGCAAAAACATTTTCTCTGAATGAAGTAATCGCCGCAGAATCACAGCAAAGGGAAGCCTTCGAGACAACACTTCCGCTAAAATTAACAGGTACTGTGAACATTGCATTTTAAAGTGTGGGTTGGTTTAGGCCTACCCAACACTGCGCGTAATTCCCGCGCGATTTTTGTACCGCGCTCCAAAAGGATTATTCACGCGATGCAGAATACAGTGCAGGTACTTCCTAGAATTTCCATATTATGTCAACTATATGCGAAAAAAATGAGTTTTTTTTTTCGCTGTGCTGTTTATGCCATGAAGTGGTTTTGGCTTTAAACTGTGCCTATCATAGATAAACATATTGTCCGTAACAAAAATAAATTTTCTACCGTCATTATAAATATTTTAGTCTCGATTCTCGTGTCCGATAATTCCTTATATGATATTCTCTTAACAATCTGTTCCATAATAAGTTCACATTTCCTAAGCTAGGTCTAGACTCTAGAGAATATTCAGTATTCCCGAATTTTACCGACACATGTCCATAGAAGTAATAAGTACTTGCACATGTCATGCAATTATGAAAAGACCTTTTATCTGTCGGTCTGTTTGTTGTTGGTACTTCCGGACCGTTTTTACGTAACCGGGCAGTTATTGGCGAGACCTGAAGGGTCAAAGTAAAAAAAATGCGCGATATATTGTACTATCGAGGAAAGAAGCATTCGGCCTATTAAGCTGTAGATGTAATATTCTTCGATACAATGTGTTTCGCACTAACGTTACATCGCACTAATAAGGCTTAGAAGTAATGTAGTTTAGGAGTATCGTTGATTCGTCATAAAGTGTTCAATCTAATGAAAATCGAAGGGTTTTCGCAGTGGCGTAGGGAACCCACTTATACTACACTAACATTATGACTAGAGATCAACTACGATAACATTGCACGCCCCTCCAACATCTGTCTTCAATGTGTGTGTGTGCAATGCCAACGAGTCACCATGTTTGTGTTCAATATTTAGTACATTTATTAGTTGCAGAATACACACATCTTCGTTGAACGAATGATGCGTTGTAAATATTCTTTCTCGCACATTTTTAACCGACTTCAAAAAGGAGGAGGTTCTCAATTCGTCTGAATGTTTTTTCTTTTTTTTTTTTTTTTTGTATGTTTGTTACGCGATATCTCCTCCAATTATGAATGGATTTTGATGATTCTTTTTTTGTTTGGTAGATCATACTTCAGAAGTGGTCCCATAATATAAATTTTATCGAAATAGATTCAGCGCTTTTTGAAATAATCAACAAAAACAAAAAAAAAATATACTTAGATGACGTTTTCGTTTGTGGTTCCCATATGCAAAAGTTTTGATAAGGACTTTCAATCTCTGTTTTAACTGTGATCACAGAAACATTAGCCAAGAACAAAGAAGTTTGTATGTGTTTGTAAGGAGCCGTCATGATAATTATACATTAATTCTTAAAGAAAACTACTTAATTGTAGGAAAGATTACGCAATCGTGTCATTTAAGTCATAAACCGTGTAATTTATGGCACTAAAAGGTATTTAATAAATAACTTTAAATAAAAGTAAAAACCGACTTCAAAACAAAAACTAAAAAGAGTAAAATAATTACCAAGATATAAAATTAACAGTTTCAGAAGTCGGTGCAATTCTACACTGAAACAAATAAAAGCCAGTATTAATGGAGTATTAATGGAGGGGTACAGGTAACAGGGCAGGCGGGGCATGATGTTAAGTGCGCCATAGTTTGCGGAACGGCACCACATTTACACTCAAGGTTTGAGTTACGCCTGCCCTGTTACCTGTACACCTCAAGAACTAATGGACGCTACGGATAGTGCTAAACTCGTTGCTGAGTTCTGGGCCGACACAGTGTAGATTGTCATCGACACGCTAAGAAGAATGGAGGGGTCTTCTTATCTCGTGTCAGCACGAGCTATACGAAAATAGCTCATGCTGTGGTGAAAAGATTAGCCAGTCAGCAAGGTTGGTAGCGGGGCTGACTGCCCAGGGTGCGCCGGACGTACTTAAGTATAGTCACTCGTGAAGGCTCTTTTCATGCACCCCACAATGGAGGGGTGTGCCATCCTCTATGTAGTTGATCTCTACTAGCAACAACAGCACTAAGGGCGGCCCCTAGTGGGACTCGGACCTCGGCTTAGAGCGTAGCTGGCGGGGGGTTGAGAGGGAGGCAGCTTGATGTGAGCTGAATTATAGGTGTGACTGCGGAGTTGCAGAGACGACCGGCTCTACAATGGTAGAGCTCGGTGGATCGTGACCGGATATGAAAATACCCACATCCAGCATTGGATGGTGATAGACTGAAGTAGGAAGGAAGCATACCTAATCTATATTACCTTTTAAATAAACCTTTTTCACTACAAGATACGAGTACCTAATAGCCAGTTGTTACCTTATGATCATAAACTACTTAACCATGTGAGCTAATATTGCCATCATCACCACGCTTAACCAACGGATTGGTGCTCGAAATAGGTACAATACCGCCGACGTATCTTGGCGAGTCTGAAGTTAGCTGATTAGCTGCGCAGTAGACAATTTCGTTTCTAAAAGATCCATTGCGCAGCCAAACATCTAACTTCAGACTCGCCAAGTTACGTCGGCCGAATTGTTTATTGTTATAAGCAAAAGGACGTTGCAAGTTGCAACCCATCCTCCTAACACAATCCTATAGTTGCCTTTTACGGACCCACTGATGGAGGGGAGCATTACACGTACCCGAGCATTAATGATTGAATTGTGGTAGATACGCAACAATGATTAAAAAAAATTAACATATCATTATTTCTTCATTTTCAGCAAGATCCGGCAAACATAACTCCCTATTTAAACGACTGACGCCCACTTCGAGGGTGAAGAAATTTCTAGAATCAGGTCTCTTCCCAGGTACGTGATTCATTTCTTTGAGAAAAATAACAAAATCACTGGTAACATAAATTAAATCTTTCTTGTTTTTTTTCCAGATCATACAATATTTGGAGGTAAGAAATTATTATCTCCACTAAAATACAAAAAGAAGTTTCTGATCAAAAGCCCACTGAAACCTAAAAAGCTGAAATTTATACAAAAATCAAGATACAAGCGGAAGAATCAATCGGTAAAACGCGAAATTATTGGAAATGAGAAGCTCAAACAAAAATATATCCCGCTTCTCAAAAGTCTTAGTATGTTGTTTGATAATCTTCTCTATTCAGACGAAAGCGAGTCTTACGAAGACAAAAGACAGAAGTTTAAGCGAAAACGATACTACACCGAAGAGTCTTCCGAAGTCCCTCACAACTGTACACATCAATCCGATTCTAGAAACACGGAATCGAAATCGCAAGAAGAGACAACTTTTTCCACGACTGAAACATCGGTTACGACCAAGAATCTCACCATTAGCGAGGCTACCTCCTCGACAACCGATTATACTACCACTCGTGACTTCAGTGGTTTCAGACAGAATAAGAACGTACCCGTATTACTTTCAAGAAATACCTTTAGCAGTCGGCGAAACGATAATGGAATCAGTGAGAGAAGCGGCGCCACATATCACGGAAACATTGAAGGAAATATCACCAGGCATCATGGAGATCATGAACATGCTGCCGAATTCGGAGAAAATGCATCCATATCAGAAGATAATAAAAAGAATACCGACGGTGTTACACGAGGCGGTGCAAGAGGCTTTCGATCCTCAGGAACAAGAGGAGATCGAAATAATACCCAAATTTCTTCGAGAAGAAACAGAACCGATAGTAAAAACAACTCGAAAAATAAAACCACCGATGACAACATTCGAGAAAATCAATTGGAAACTAGAGGAGACGAAACAAAGGGCGCAAGACTTCTACAAGAATCTATTCGAGGATTACGAGGATATACAACCGAAGACATCAACCAAAACACAGAGTCTATACAGCCCGAAGAAGTACGCGAAGAAAGCGTCCTCCATGTCACACACGATAGCGCCGGTTATCAACGAATCACTGACAGAGGTAGCTCAATTACCACAGAAGATCAAAAAATTCATGGAAGAAATGAAACAACATTAATCGAAGATATTTCAAACTCGACAAAAAGTCAATCAAAATCCCCACGTAAAAAGTCGCCTGTTCTAATGATCTTCGATGGGTACAGTATAGCAAGACACAAAAACGGTGAGAATAAATTCTCTGAAAAATCTGTACGTATCCACTCGTAGTGTTAGATTACATGTAATGTGTGTATGTATTCAAAGACATTAGTTTGTGAACCTGTATATTAGAAGTAGATAAGTATTTTGTACAAATAATGAATTTTGTAATAAACAAATAAAATTATCGGCGTCCTTTTTTCCCCTTACTCTTGTGGCTCGCTTGAGCTGCTTGTGGCTGTTGATCGGCAGGTCTGTAATAGAAAAAATTAATTAAACGTGAGGAAACTGTAAATATATTTCCCTGTTATAATTATTGCTTAAAATCTTGGCTGCTATGAGCAATGCCAGTGCTATGAGTATGACTGCGCCGAAGCGAAATTTAGGTTTGCTCGAGAATACTAGAATGCGTGCGAGACAGACATGCGGCAGAACCACATGCTCCCCATGCAGCCATCATGATCGCCTAATGCACATATTATGTGTGTGGGCTTTGATCTGCGCAAACTCTCACGTGATGCTATGTTCAAAGCGGTTAAGTTTTTTTAAGTAATACACATACCTAATATAACCATTTATTTAGCACATCTCATTTTATTAACTGGTTAATATCCCTGTACTATCTCACAATACCCAAGGGATTGGTCAAAAATCACATTCAATAAGAAAATTGTAATAGTGTTGTAGTTTTAATTACCTATTTTGTCTTGTTTTCAGCTTGGGTATTGATTCACCAATATGCTTCATAACAGCCTCACGAGTAGGGAGATCTGGTTTGACTGGAGAGCCATCATCATTCTTTAACTGTACTCTGATTCTTCCCCTGAACAATATTTCCTGTAATACAAATAAAAACGTAATATTATTTATATATACATCTGTTTTCATGAAAATATTTGACAAAGGTGGTACACTTAATCTGCATTGAGATGGTATTTAATTTTTTGTACAAAGAGACAAACCTATTGCCACTTTTTGGGTACAATTTAAATCTTTAGGTTGCTGTATTCTTCAGTAACATATTTGATAACTAAAATATTTCTCAAAAAAAAAGCAAATTTTTACTTAAAATGGACTGTTACTAAAAATACCTTGCTAGGTTCCCTAGGATACAACTTGTTCTCTACTCCCACCCTCAAGCCAGCAGCTACCAGAACATCCCTGATCTCCTGATGTGTTGGGTTCTCCACACAATATGACTTGGACAGTTTACGACCCTGGGCCAGCGTCTTCTTACTGTTCAAGTATGCAGGGTAAATGCATACCCATCTGGAAAGTAAAATTATTAACTGATTGTTAGTATTACTTTACTAAGTAGTCCCATTGTGTAACAGATTCTTTTACATTAAAAATTATTTAGCTTTAATATTTACTCAGCAGTAATTGTGCTGATAGTTGTTAGGGCCAATGGTCTAATAGCCAAGAGCCTTGACCAACATCTGATGAGGCCCTTGTTAGGCAGCTGGATCAGAAAATGGCACTACTGATACACACTGTGTATTGTTAGGGGGGCCTAGACCGTTCCCGAAGCCAGAAGGCTACTATTTTTTATATTTTTAAATGCTTTATTATTTTGTAAATGGCAAAACTTAACTTTTACTTTTACCGTTCGTTTGTATTCGTTTGTGTTTAGACAAATAACCATACATTCTAAAAACATTTGTAAAAGAAAGATCTACCTATAACTGCTGTGTAGAGCTCTAAATATCTAAGGTTACTTACCTTTCCACGTCGCTATGTTTCTTTTCAGGATTCCAAGAACTTATCATGGCAGCCATGATTTAAAACTGATAAAGCCTTTTACAATTTACAAAATATTACTCCACTTAATAACAGAGGAGTATCATTCAATTTTAATCAAAATTTTACCCTATGTTTGCAATTTGCAATTTATTTCACAAATAAATACGAAACGCATTTGACTTTTGAGTTTTGACTTTGACATTTGTTTTGTTCCACGTTAGACAGTGCGATGATTGACATTTAGAAAGTACGTTTTGAAATCATTGCTTTATTTTATTTACTATCGTTAAAAAAACTGTAAAATTACAATAATATTAACAAAAATTTGTTAAATGATTAAAGCATGCTATTTACATATTATGAATTTTAATTCCTTTACAATTTATTAACGCATCCATCGCGAATTTTTGAATTTACTTTTATGTCATGGAAAAATTTCATATTATGATTAAAACTCACTTCATTCGATAATAACAATAGCAACAGAGGTTGAGAACAACGGCATCAAATTAATAAATTAAATAATCACTTATTCACTAATCATTATGATTACAACCAGTTCTGCAGTCCATACCGTTTCCGAAAATTACAAGAAACGTCAAATAAAAAAAAAACCTAACCTGGTAACCTAACTTACCTGCAAAATTGCAATGCAAGTAAACTGTAAAAGTACATTATACTCAAAGAAAATAAAGCATTTATTCTGATTGTGCCTTGGATTAGATGTAGAATATAGAATCAAGTTGAAATTGAAGTGCAATAAAATTTAAGAATTAATACGTAGAATCATGTCTCTCTTAGTGGCAACAGATAAATATATTGCAGTAGCAAAAGAACTACATGTGGATTTCTATGACTATTCAAGCCATAAAATAATTGATATCCCACTAACGCCCAAACAACCTGAAAAAGACTATATATCTGATATTGCAGTTTCCAACGATTCCAGTCATTTAGCACTTGTAACAGCAACTTCAAAGCAACTGATTATATATGATTTACTTCAACTGGAACATCAACAAACTTTTATCGTACCAAGAAGTGCTAGTAGAATAAGATTCACAGTTGATAACACACAGCTATTAGTAGCTGACAAAAGTGGTGACGTGCTTTTATATGACATAAAAAAAGAGAATTCTGGCACTAAACTTTTAGGTCACCTAAGTTTACTGTTGGATGTTTTACAAACCAATGATACAAGACACGTCATTTCGTGTGATAGAGACGAAAAAATAAGGGTATCTTGTTATCCCAACACCTATAACATCCAAACATACTGCTTAGGCCACAAAGAATTTGTGAATCACATAGAATTGTTGCCTCATAATGAAAAATACTTGACCAGTTCATCAGGTGATGGTACTATAAAAATCTGGGACTATAATGAAGGCAGTTTGAAACATACAATTGATACCTCTAGTGTTATAAATGATGATCAGTTGAGGCAGAATTTTATAAACATAATGGATGAAGGTGGCATTGAAGTGCATACCTTGCCAATTGTACATTATACAACATCGAAAATAAATGACAATATTAGTTTATTGGCTGCAACAGTGCATACTTTTAATGCAGTCCTTATTTACACTGTAAATAATATAGATAACCAATTTAGCCATAAATTACAAGAAAAACTAAAATTACAACAATTCCCGAGCGCAATAAGACTTTATAACAACAACCTTTATGTGTATGATGACACAGAATGCAGTGTTATTGTATACAAATTGGAAGAAAGTAATGGAAAGATTTCTGTTGGGGACAAAAACAAAGTATTAATGTTTGAAAACAAAAATATTGACTCTGAAACTGAAGAAAGTCAATTAGAGTCCATCAAAGTTTTATACAAAAGGAAGTTTGATAATGTCCAGGAATACCAGGAAAGAAAAAAACAAAGGCTAGAGAAATCTTCAAAATAATTTTGTTTCTACAAAATATATAACAATGTTAACAATTATATCATGTTATTTTATTTTTAAATTATTGTTGACCCCATTGGGAGATGAAAACATCAACTCTGTACCCCTGGTGAAAAAGGGTATAATCCTTATTACAGGGTATAAGGACTTGTACCTTTTATACGGATACCCTTTTTCTTTAGGAACACAGAATTTTAGTAGGTATGAAAGATTTCATTGCTAAAATGAGCTGCCTTTTTATTTATAGCTAGTACTTACGGCGACTAATAAATTTTTATATAGTAAAATAAAGAGGCTCGTGGCTAATTAACAACTACACAGATCATATGATTTGCAAGGTTAAGCTGCCCTTGCCATGGTCAGTCTGAGGATGGGTTCGTTAAGCCCTGTACGAACTGAGCGTTATAATGTACGCGTGTACAGGGCTTAGCTTTGTACGGACTAGGCGTTCCCGTGTACGCGTAACTGACTACGCGTACATTGGATTGCTTAATCCGTACAAGGCTATTATATAGTCCGTACCTGCAGCAACGCGTATCTACACAAAGGGGACGTGAACGCTCAATTAGCCTGTACGCGTATTCAACATACCTTGGTGACGCGTACATTGGAACGCTAAGTCCGTACATGGCTTTACACATTGAGACCCCTTCATTCCTCGGAGAACACGTTAAACCGTCTGTCGCGGGTGGCATCCGAATACCTATGAAAATCGTTACGACTAGTAAGGAGCCCGAATGTCTGACAACCCGTCTAACCACAGGATATTGGCATTGTCCAGTAACTGGGTTGGGGAGGTGTGATGGCATTCGCTATGTGTAAAATACTGGTATTCAGCCGCATCTGGTTAGACTGGAAGCTGACCCCAACACAGTTGGGAAAAAGATAGGCAGAAGACTTATGTTAGCTATTAGAGAATGTATTGTGACATTATGCATTGCATAAATCCAATGACTCCTTCGAAACATTTTGGCACGCCACCCCCGCCGTCTTTAAGTACATATGTCTGTGTAGGTACGGGACAAACCCTGCATGTCGTTATGCGGTCCCTAGACGGTAACGCGGCATGACATGCCTTGCGTGCTGTCATGCATGTATGATCATTTAATTGTAGGTATCGATTGATACGAATACATGCAAAGTATCAATAAGCTATGCAAACTATCAATAAGGCATGTCATGCCGCATTACCGTCTAGGGACCGCTTTTTACAGCGGCGTGTAATGTGCTGCGTGCTTGGATTTAATACTCCACAGGAATCGGAAGCCTGAGTTTCATCCACGTAAAAATCCTAGGTAGCAAATCTGTTATTTTTTAAATAATTATGTGCTTCTAAAGTCATAGTAAAATATTTGCGCATAATGATAAACAGTGATTGCCTATCTGTTGATCAGCAGGAGGATCCGAGTTCAAACACATCCCACCATTACTATTCGAATTCATGTGTGGATCAAAAAATGATTATCGCGTGATGGAAACCACATGGAGAAAACTTACAAATAGTTTTAGAGATGGTGTGTATTATATATGTGTAATCCGCCAATTCGCACCAGGTAAGTGTAGTGGACCAAGTCCTAAATCCTGCTCATTCTACGAAGAGGCCCAGGCCCTTGCCCGTAATGGGCTGATTATACTATGCTTACGAGGCGAGGGCGGGTCAAAATGTTCGCAGAATAGCGGGGTTAGGCAATAGGAGTATTTTTGTTTACCTGTCACAACTTGATGAGTCAGTACAAGTTTCAGGCCTGTCGGTTCATTAACCTTTGAGATATAGGTACCTATTGACTTTCGTGCTGTGAATAAGTTCCTCACTAAGCAAGGAAACATGCCGCAGATCATTGGAAGAGATGTCATCTGTTTAGACTTTTTAAGTAAGGCAGAGTCAATTGAGAACGATCAGAACTCGAGGTTTTTTTTACTGATGGTGAAGAAGTGAAGTCGGCTATTTCGAGGGCCTTGAGAAAACATTTTTTTAAGGTCTTAATAAATTATTTGGAAGATCCGAGAAGTATACTAGGGTTAAGGGAGAATAATTATATCTAAAAGCAAAAATAATTTCAAGTTTACTTTCACCCCACTTCCCCTTCGTTCCGCGAACTTTTCTACCTTCCCTCGTAGCTGCTTATTTATAGAAATTAAACCAAAAATCAACCAGGTAGTTATTTATTATCTTTGTTACAATTCAAACAAGAAATGTGAAATGTGCAAGTCTTATGGGTTGTACAAAAATAAATGAAACCTAAGTATATTTCAACATTAGTTAAGCTAACAAGTTAATCTAAGCCAATTTCATTACACAAACAAAAAACCTAAAAATCACAATATCACATTTTAACTAAACACGCTAAGTTAAAGATTCTGGTATTTTTAATACTTATTGCTTTTTGAGAAGAGCAAAGTTCAACCTGGCAAAAGATTCAAGAAGTTCACCGAACTTTGATATATTTTGTATCACTATAATAATACATATTTAGGTATCTAGTTTTTACAATCGCCATTATATCTAAATGCAATAAATACATACAATCTGGATCGTTTACGTAATTTACCTAGATTTAAGCACATTAGCAAAGTTGCGGAGCTGAGAGCCAAGGTTATCGATTTCATTCAATACACTGTCAACTTCATTCTTAAGTTCCATTAAATCAGGCAAATTGTTACAATCTGGAATATTTAGTAGTGTTGTAAATATCTTGTCCCATAAACCAACCTTCATGTACCTATAACAATAATGTAATTTATTAATATCCTCAAAATATAGCATACTTACTCGCATTGTTAAAACCACGAAATGGAAAAAACTAGAGGAAGTGTCCTTATACTTCCTTAGTAGGGTAACCAATGTCACCAAACTCAAAAAAATATTTTATATTGAAAGATATCAAAGTTTTATATTTTATACACCTCTGTGAAATACATTTTTCATCCTGCTATAATTTTAACTCGTTAAAATTACACAATAAGTATGGTGCAAATATTTTACGTAGGTGTTCGAGATGTGGTGTCACAACAAGTAGCTAATTGCGTGAGCGTTGCGGATTTCGTCACGCACGCGGGTTTGACCTGCATGCGTGACACCTGAATTTCGCTATTCCATACACGTGTTTATTATGATGCGTGATCCACGCACGAAAAGGTGAAGGGCCTTTTTCCTGTCACGCGGGTCCGTGCCCGTATGCGTGTCTCACCCGCATCCGTGGCACCTGAATTTCACCTTTTCATATATGTGTTTGTTATGATACGTGAAACACGCACGAAAAGGTTAACAGTGAGCGCCACGCATGCGAGTGAGGCACGCACGCGGGCACGAACCCGCCTGACAGGAAAAAGGTCCGAATTGTGATCGGCACGCATGCGGGTCAAACCCGCGTGCGTGACGAAATCCGCATGACACTAAAAACAACCTTACACATAACTGACATACGCGCGATATCTGCGTGACACTTCCACTTGTTTTTTCTATTCTGTGGTTAAAATTTTAAATGCTTACCTTGGTAATTTCTTGTCTATATTCCATTGTCCTAAACGATTAGCTACTTTCATATAACTGCCCATTAAGATTACATGTATTGTACCCGCCAAACAGTATAAATCAGTTTGATAAGTCCAAGGTTTTCCTTCCCTCATCTCAGTGCATGTGAAACCTTCTGTTGCGATCAACTGTAACAGAAAAAAGCAATTGTTTTCTGAAAGGTTTGATGAAACAGATACTAAATTGTTAGAATCAGGGGTCACTAGCCCAAACAGATTTTTTATATTTTTTTGAAGACAACCCTGTTTGGTTGCGCTTTGGCAATGAACACCTACCTCTCTAAATGTAGTGCCTTCTGGAAACAAGGACATATCTATAGCACAACCAAGATCGATTAGTTGTAAAGATGGAGTTCTCCATTCTTGTGTAGGTCTGCAAAAAAAAGAAAAAGAAAGATTCAAGAATTTTGCGAAAACTGTGAAACGCACCTAATGAGCCCTGATCATAAAATTGTTTTTATTATATTTTCATCATTAACATTTCTTCTAAAAAAAGTCTAAAAAGACGAGGAGTACTTAATTGATTATTTTAAGGTAAACATCATACTGATAGTTTTCAGGTTTTATCACAAACCTTCATAAAAAAAATACAACATTTGAAATAAAATACCATTACAAACAAATCAAATTTAAAATCTGCGCCGATACGGCTGGCGTGTCCAAATTCACGCTAGGAGTGTCAAAGAAATGGATACTGTAGTGAGATGGCGCGACACGCGTGTCATAAAGTTCACAAAATAATTGTTAACAGCCACGACATCACAGTATATTGTACTATAATAGTAGGGCTAATAACAAAGAGCATGTAACCAATAGCTGGTGACACGAAACACGCGTGACATCAAGTCTAATAACGTAATTTTTTATCGATATTCAATGAACAAAGTAGGTAAGAAAATTTAACAAGATTGTCCATAATGATATTTCTTTGTATGCATAGGAATACTTACATTTTCATCAACAAAAAGTTGTCCGGCTTGATGTCAGCATGGATGATCTGCGCTTTATGGAGGTAATGAATTATCGACAACATCTCTGATGTTAGTAAGATGACGATAAATTCATTTATACATTTAGAGGTAGCTGCTCTGATTTTATTAGCAACATCTAACAGAGATCCATATTTGGAATATTCCGAAACAAATAAACTGGCATTATCTCCTAAGAAGCCCGTTGTTATGTCCATGTATCCTGGAAGCTGTATTCAAAATTATGGTTAGATAAATAATTTAAAATGTAAAACTTAACATAAGTAATAACCATAAAATATTACCATGAATGGGTCTTTTATTCTTGCTTTTATTTCCTGACAAATGTAGAACTCCCAAGGCCGACTCGGTTTTTGATATTTCACAGCTACAGATTTATTACAATGTAAATCAAGGCAAAGAAAAACTGCGCCGTAATTTCCCTTGCCAAGCTGCTTGTCAATAGACAATTTAGTGTGTCCAACACTTATAACAGTGGCCAGTTGCAATTTAGGAATGGTTCTCACTTCAACATATCCATCTGCATGAGTTTTGTTTGGAAATTTAACATATTCTAGCAAAGAATTCAGAAGTTTTTTACTGAATGGATCAATTAATGCTGGAAATTCAATATCAGCTGGCCTAGGTATGTCACTGGTTTCAACTAAGGAAATAGAATGAGTTGATTTAAATGCTGCACACTCCATGGAATTTTCACTATCCACATCCATTCCATATCCATCTGATTGTAAGTCTGAATGTCTGGAATACACTCCGGAAATCCTACTCTCTTTGCTGACAGAGTCTCTGCTGTCCTCAGACTGAAACTCAACTCTATGCTCGAAGTCCAACTGCCTCTTAGAAATATCTTTTTGTTTTTCAACAGCATGTGACACCTTTGCAGATTGAATTGGGGTTGCTGATTGTGCTGTCATGCCATCTTTGCTATCAGAGTCAGACATACCAGACGATGGAGGTATCTGAGCCTGCTCTGGACTGGACACATACAAGTTTTTATGCATCTTTTGAGAAATACTGGGACTGTTTGTAAATTTAGGAGTATTGGCATTATCTTTGGGTTCATTCCTGTTTGAAATGAAATTCAGATACTGGTTTGAAAAACCAATATCTGGTGAATTCTGACCAATTTTTACAGGATTAGGTTGGTCATGTCTGACATTCCTCAATGCAGATGTAGGACTTTTATGTGTTTGTTGAATTTTAGGGACAGCATTGATTTTATTTGATACATTGTGATCTACTCCAGAAGCATCTTTATTCTCTGGTCTCAAATGCATCTCAGGGGACTCTGATGGAACATTTGCACCATGCGCCACTGGACTTCGGTAATTGTTTTGAGAAACCTGTGGACTTTGATATATCTGGAACGACTGATTGTTAGGAGCAGCCCCATACCCAGGCGAGGCATTTTCAACCATTTGTTTAGGATGCTGCCTATACTGATTTTGCATTGTGTTATAACTTTGGTTGCTTGCATGATTGGGATACATGTTAGAATTGTTGTATTGACTATGCATGTTGTGATAGCCCTGTTGGTTATAGCCTTGATTTGGTGGTGCAGCCACTGGGCTGGGTCTCTGATAGTACTGAGCATTTTGATACTGTGTCTGATGAGGAGGACTTTGGAAAACTGCTGGTTGTTGTTGATGTTGCTGCTGTTGTTGTTGATGTTGCTGCTGTTGTTGTTGATGTTGAAGTTGTTGCTGTTGTTGATGTTGCTGCTGTTGTTGTTGTTGATGTTGCTGCTGCTGATTTACATAAATATGCTGTCTTTCAGTTTGACTTGGATAGTGATAATCCGGCCGACCTGCATAACTTTGTTGCGGACTCATCATTGCATGCCCTGGACTATGATAACCTACTTGATTGGAGTAAGTTGGACTCTGGAATCCAGGTGGAACATTCGAGGTCATGGCATGAGGACTTTGCATGCCAGTATGTTGTGGACTGTGGTAAGCATTAGAATTAGGGCTCACATAGCCCTGTTGTGGTTGCTGAGTCATCATCTGGTTATTAGAGTAGTTTTGTTGAAAACTATAGTTTTGCTGGTAGTGTGTCTGCTGCATTGACCTTTGTTGTGGAGAATAGCCATTGTAATTCTGTGGCATAGGCTTTTGGTACTGATGGTCATGCGAGGGGTAAGGCGCTGATGTGGACGGTACGACCGCTTTGTTTTCCGGCATCTCTCGCTTTTGCGGATGGATTCTGGCAAACTGTCCATTGAGCTGTCTGGGCTGCGAAGATAGAGAACTTCTTTTCGATGTCGTTGGTTGCTGTGCTGGGTCATTATTATTGTACATGGAGTCGTAGTTTGTTGTGTAGGCAGTAAAGTTGGTCCTTGTTAATTGTCCAGAAGAACTAGAGCCCGATTTACTGAAATAATTAAAAGCGGTAATTCAATTTATACTGTTTACATAGTATGCATGAAGCATTTATTTATTATTTACTAGCTGTGCTCGCGGCTCCGTCCGCGTGGAAGTCGGAAACCAATATTGTGCCGCAATAACGAAACAAATTGCTTTTTGATACATTTAAATTATAAAATGTTTTGATGAAACAAAAACTAAATCATTAAATTGGACGACACGTTTGGTGCAGTGGCTAAGCGATTGGCTTTTGCGCTACGGGTCGTGGGTTCGATTCCCACACGGAACAAAAATTTGTATGGCCTACAGGTGGTTGTTTCGGGTCTGGGCGTTTGTTTGTGAGATTTTTGTCTGTAAACGCACCCACGATACAAGAGAAATCTTAGTGTGGGGCAACGTTTTATAAAAAAAAAAAAAAGTTATTCTGAGGTACGTACAATACGTAAAAAATGTATTTGTCTATAAAAGTCAACCGCATTGATTCAGAATTTTTTACGTGATGCATTGTGCACGCAGACAAACAAAAACAAACAGACTAAAATTCCAAAAAATATCGAAATGTTTTCTATTATAGTAATCGTCTGGGCAAAGGTCTTCCACCTTTGCCCAGACGATTTGCAACTTTGTAGATTCAAACCAGTCCCCTGATTCAGAACAATTCGAATAGTCAGTTGTCGTACGATTCGGTAAGCATCTCTTTTTCTCTCATTATGAGAATCGTAGATGGAACGAGATAATAAACTGAATCGGTTGACAACTGCTTATCGAAAAGTTTCTGAATTGGGGGCTGGCTACAAAAGGAGGAGACACGTTTATGGATTGGAGGATCCCCAGAAGGATATCAAAACTTCAAAGGCCACTAAATTAAAAAGCACTGCTGAGATCAAGTAACACAAGTACATTGAAAGACTTATACTCCATAGCCCGATGGATGGCATCAGTGACCTTAACAGTTCTTTGACAGTACTGTGCCCAGACCATATCATTGTTAGATGAAAGGGTTATATACCTGTTATATTCTCTTGTAGCTTCCATGATCACTGAGAGACCTGCTCCTTGATTATCTACAGTAGCATGTTGGTCGGTTGCATGTTGATCAGTTGCATGTTGTCTAGAACTTTCTTCTCTCTTCACAAGTCCAGTGTCATGATGCTCTATGACACTCTCATCCATACTAAATTTTGGCACAGACGGAAATTTACTTGACTGATCAATGCAGGAGGATGGCTTCTTAAATTGAGACATGTTTGGTGTACTAGCATCCTTTATGTTGAAATTAAAAACTTGTGTACAGGAAGGCTCTTCATAGTAAGCAGTCTTGTTAACCTGTTAATAAATTAATATAAGATTGTGTTGTTGTTAAAATTATATACAAGTAAGTAAATAAAACACAGGCATGTGTATACATACATTTTGCTGTACAACAGTTACAGGTGCTTGAAATTTAGCAGCATTTTCTTTGTCTTGAGGCATAGTTTTCATTTCAGCAAGTTCTGGCTTCTTCTTGGTGTTAATAGCCATTGTAATGGATCTGTCCTCATGAATGTCAAAATTGGGAACTTCAAATTGTTGTACTACAGGCTGTACTATTGATTGTTCTGTGAAATATTAAAATTAAATATTAATTTATTTTACTAACAATTTTATCAACAATTTAATAAGTAAATAATGATTACCATTGTCATTAAAAAGATTTCTAAGTTCCCATCTGGCTTCCTTAGTATTTACTGTTACAGAATCACCAAGAAGGTTACCCATCAAGCTTCTATTGAATTCCTCCATCAGATTGTTTTTTCCATAATTTGGTACGGCATTCTCATTACCGTACCTATTACTTGAAGACGTGAGCATTTCATTTTCTTTATCAGACATACTTGAGGTTGGTTTATAATTTTCATCAACTTTCTTAGCAGTCAGCTCACTAAATTCCTTAGAATCCAAATTGACTAACACTTTTGGTTCACCAGGTGAATGCATGTTAGTTACTTTTGTGATGTTTTGTAATGTAGGCATGGTCAAAGGCATCAGCTGTCCTAAATGATCTTGTTCCGTGTCCAACGCACAATTAGCTAATGTTTCTAAAGCACTGCACTGAGCAAGGGTCTCATTAATATTTTCATAATTTAGTGGAACTTCAACAATTTCAGTTTTTTCAGTCTTCACTTTTTTCTCTAAATTATATTTTCTAGATCTTATTTCTTCTAAACTGTATTCTTGGTCATTGACATACACCTATGAAACAAGATAAAGTCTTTATTAGCAACTTTATATTATTATTAGACAAGTTGCTAAACAACAATGAATTTATCTGAATGCTTACCTGTGACTTATTATAACAAGGAATCTTCGTTGAATCTGGGGGATCAGGTACACATAGAGGCACAGTGAATGATAAATCATCCACGCAATAAGGCATGTGATTGGCTGGAAGCCTTAAGACGTCGTCTTCATCTTCATATGCTATAAAATGACACCAAAATACATTTTATAAGTTCAAAGGTCTTCATAATCTAAATAGGTAATCTAATTCATAATTTTCGAATGTTCTACATAAATACTTACGTGTAAATGGTAGAGGTTGATGTGGCACAACATTTGTATGTACCATTTTGGTTTTGGGGTTGGTCCACATCCCAATTTCTTTCTGATTTTCTACATTACTGCAAGCCTGAACCAACGAAGCCGGACCTGGGTCTTCGACAACGGGGATAGTTGCTTGCGATGTTGATGGAGCATCCTACATAGAATATACATCTTAAAACTTTTTTAAACTTAAATTAACTAGCGGAATTCAAACTGCATTTATATGTATGTATCACACTTAGGTTTATAAGGGCTGTGGGAGCTTGCATAAAGAAATAAGTTTTCCGATCCCGACTCATCCGATTGGCGCATGTTAATCTACATCCAGTCCGTCTTTGCTCAGGGCCTAAACCTCTAAAGATTAAACCCATAAGATCCCGTCTAAGTAGCTGGTGTTGGTACTGACAAGTTTCAACCTGTTTCCTTATGTGTAGACGCATAAGATAACAAGAGGCTATTTAACCCGCACTGCCCAGTACCAATTTGTACAGGCTTGTCTGTACCAGGAACCCGCTTCTTTATGCAAACACCTTATACATATTAGACTAGCTTAATAATAAAGCACGACCTACACTAACAAAGCACACCATGTGACTTATTCAAACTGGTATCCCAGACACAATACATAAACAATAGATGCTGCCACTGATCCGCAGAGCGGGACATTAGCAGTTAAGCAGGAGGCTTGTGCCTCTAGCCTGACCTGCTACATTTTAATGGTTATTGTGCTAAAAAGTTATATTTACAGCTACTGCTGGATTCTAATATTCATCAACAACTGGATTGCAGAGATCCAATGGAGTTGCTCTATTATAATTCAGCCCCCTGGTAAGATAGGAAGCTGACAACAATAAACTACCCTCAACCTAGATGGTAAAAAGCTAGAATGAATGATTATAATAATTATTTATCCATTTATTACAGACTCCAAGATCCATATTATGTGTTAGTAAGTACTTAAAGGCTTCTACACACCAAAGCCGCCGACCCGGCGGCTTTACCCGCCGGGTTATGCCGGCGGCCAACTAACGCGAACTAAGCGAGCGAACATGACGCAAAACAAGCCCGGCGGCATGACCCGCCGGGTAAAGCCGCCGGGCCAGCGGCTTTGGTGTGTAGAGGCCTTAAGAGCTATGTTAATGACAAGAAACTTAATTTTATTTACACAGATTGGCAACATGGAGCGATATCCAATGCATGAAGATTGGACAGTCAAGCTTGTCCGCCGTCCCTTAGGATGCTGCTGGTAATGGTGTAGAATTGATGCAGCTCTCATTCTTATGATGGCATGAGAAACATCTGTGTGCGCTCCATAAACATGATTACAACATACAAATATGCTTACCTCATAGACATTGACCATAACATTGGAGTTGGGCAGCCTGTTATCATAGTTGCCTGCTTGCTGCCTCACTACACCAGGAACTGAGCTTCTTACACTGTCGCCAACCCTCTGTATCGGCACATTGGCGATGTTTCGCCGTTTGAACGACTTCAATGATGTTAAAGCCATCCTAGTCTCAGCCAGAGCCGATGCTGCCTTCCTTTTAGTAGGTGAGTCATCATGTAACATTCTTTGGGCAAAGAACAGTTGAAAGTTCCTAAAAAGACAATTAAGTTGAGTGAACTTGATAATATTTTATTGGTGTGAATACATTCTAGTTGTCTGTGAAATCAAGGTTCTGTTTATATCTTTTACTTACTATTCCTATAAAATTGAGTACAATAATCTCTTAATTTTTCTGGCATTTTGCCAAAATTCAGAAATCCTATATAATAATAAATTACCAGATCTTCATGACAAAACAGCTGCTAATGTTACCCTCCTATAATCATTGCATAGTGTGGGGCTAAAAACATAATTGATGCTGCTACATGGTGAACAAGAAATTCAGTTAAGTTCCTGTTTAGATAAATTTGCAACTGTACTTGTCAATATTTATTTGCTATAAGTTAATGGTCTTACAGGTTTGATAAAAATCCTTAAATCATGGCTACTGCAGCCTTTAAAAAACCATGAGTTCACATGTTCTTACTGTAAAAGTTATCAACACAACAAGAAAAAATAGGAAAGCTATTATTGGCTTAACTCCGCCCCCAAGACGACCCTCTGACCAATTGCTGTTTTTATCAAAAACACAAATATTGTAGCCATAATACTCACATATGTGCCTGCTCAAGCTCATCTAAAGGTTGAGCCTTAGCTTGAAGGCCCAACATGTACACCTGGTTGGCTTTCTTATAGTCTCCAGACTCCTCGCAGTAGCATGACCAGGCACGGTAAAATTCTGAGCATTCCACACCAATACCAGTATTATACAATCTTTGATATATCTCCAAAGGGTTAGATAGGCAATCCACCTACAAATTAGACATAATTATGATATAAAAAAAGAACTTGTTACTCTGATCTGGCTTAAAATGCATAAAACCAACTCATGCTTTTGGATAGTTTACATTCTAGTTACATAAGCACTCATGATTAATGTGATAATGTAATTTCTCCATAGAATTTCCCATAATTAGAACACAATACTTTTAATCTGTACCTATTTACCATATTGATAAGTTTATTCATGACATAGGGGTTCATCTAATGTTAATAGTAACTGTGCCAAAATTTGCCATGTGAACAGGAGCTAAAATAGTAGTAGTAAAGAGAAAATAGATAGAAATGATGTTGCACTTACATATTTTATCCATAACTTAACAAATCTCCTATCTTGATAATATTTTTTTTCATTTTCAAACAACTGTAGACAGTCTTTTATTAACTTATCAATATGCCCTTCATGTCCATGTTTGGGATAACATTGTTCTACCCACTGGATGTAGTTGAACCAGGGATCCAAAGGATCAGTGCCCTGATAGTGTCTGATAGCTGCTTCATGTTCCCTGCAGGCGAAATTAAGAGATTAATTGGTTACTTACGTTACAAACAATCCACATCATGACCTAATGCTAACAAGCATACGAAATATCACCAAAAACCACGTAAGAACCAAGTAAATTGTGGTTATTTGTAGACGAAGATATCACGGATAAAAAACGATGCCATTACATTCATTAGCACATAAAATGAGAGATATACAGATAAGTTTCAAAATAAGTCGAGATAAACTTTACTCTTTTTGCAACTGCAGCTGTCTCTGAGCCTCAACATCCGACTGAGCTTGCAACGCTGTACCCAATTGCACAAGGTTTCTACCACCTCTTAGTGGTTGAATGTTTTCTTTACTAACGTCGATGTCCATCGTAGAACTAAAATAGCGCTGAAATATCACAGCATGAGGGATAAACACAGCACAGTGAGCCACAAATAAGCGATCTTAAAAAATTAGGTTTCGAGCCCGATATAATGGTTACAATTACTGTACAGCGTAGATCATACAAGTAAACTTAATTTGTCAAAAGATTAACATTATATTAAAGGCAATTGCAAAATATTTAAAGTTTTTAGCTTTAAAAACCCGAAAAAAAATTGGCGACTACCAACTGAAGCACCAGAAACTAACCCGAAATTGACATCACTCTATAGAATTTTAACGTCTATGACAGGATTTGAATTTTCACAAGATAAATCCGTTACGTGCGTGACTTGCCTAGGACCGAAGGGTTGGCGTTAGCCAAGCGTTCTATTGTTGGTTAATGACCGTTGTGTAGTGTATGTAAAATGGGCATTTTATTTTGTTTACTGCTTTGAGTCTAATAGAAACGCCAAAATTGGTTTTCATGATATTGTTAACTTCTGTTTTATTTC
Source organism: Amphipyra tragopoginis (assembly GCA_905220435.1). Classification (NCBI taxonomy): domain Eukaryota; kingdom Metazoa; phylum Arthropoda; class Insecta; order Lepidoptera; family Noctuidae; genus Amphipyra; species Amphipyra tragopoginis. The sequence goes on along the minus strand of HG991999.1, from coordinate 13,085,922 downwards.
TTTTAGTGTACAATAAAGTGTATCTATATAACGAACAAACGAACCTTATTATTTTTATCGTTTCACATTTAACTACGGCAGAGTTCCAGCTAATGACTGAATTAAAACCAATATAACTGGTTAATTCACAATTTATCGAAAAAAATAATGAAGAGCTATCCCCGCTTTCAAAGCCGTCTCTACCCGGGCTTGCAAGAGGTGCATTACACGCAGGCGCCAAGGCATATGGGACGCCGAAGCCGCGGCGTCTGAAGGCGCGTGCTAAGGGTTTTGGGGCACCGAAGCCCGAGAACTTATTTAACTCAGCAGTCAGCTCAAACGTCACTACATTTTTTTTTGTTTTCAATTCGACTGCTCTTTGTTGTCTTTGCTGACCCCTTCTACGTAACTGGGCAGTTATTGGCGCTGAAGGGTCTCCAGCCGATGGTGGGGAGTTAAAATACTTAACCTAAGCTAACTACTTATACTACGCTAACATCATGACTACCTGCAACAACAGCACTAAGGGCGACCCCTAGTGGGACTTGGACCTCGGCTTAGGGCGTTGCTGGCGTGGACATAGGGGGGGGGGGGGGGGAGACAGCTTGATGAGGGCTGAATTATCGGTGTGACTGCGGAGTCTGAAGAGACGACTGGCTCTACGACGGGAGAGCTCGGTGGTTCGTGGCCGGCGGCGGTGGGACGTCGCGACGGGCCTCGTCGGCGAGGACAGTAAGCCGGACGGCGGCGGACGCTGTGTATTGTGCTGGTCGATTTACTCGTCTCCTGGAGGAGGGTAATTTCGTCATCGGATTCTAAAAGTGTGTGCCTGGGACGTACTTTACTGATGAGAGAAGGACTGTAGTCGATCGCTGCGGCAACTAGGGGGTTCGGATGGCGGGGGGCAGTGTCGAAGTAACGCTTGGAAATGCATTTGAGTTATTGCCTGATGGTTGACATTTTTAGATCGAGATGGAGTTGATCGTTACGCATGAACCACGGGGCAGCAGCAGCTCTGCGCAACACTTGATTCTGGAGGTTTTGGAAGGATTTGAAGCGGGAAGGCTTGGGAAGCGTGTGCGAACACGACGCTAGCGTAAGCGTAAGTCAGGATGGGGCGGATGCACGTCACGTATATTCTCAGCTTATTTCTAAGTAACAATTTACTGCGCGCTCAAAGGATGAGGTGGAGGCAACCGACAGCGAAAGCGGCGCGAACGCGCACCGCTTTCATGTGGTCTCGGAAATCCAGATGGTGGTAGAGGATAACCCCCAGGTATTTAGCTTTCATCTCCCAAGAGATTGTTTGCCGAACATGAGGACGGGACGGATGTGGGTGTGGGAATCACCGTATCTCTCGAAAAGAACGGCTGCGCTCTTCTCTCACCTCTATTCTCCGTTTCCGGAACCAAACCCCGAGGGCGTTGGCTGCGGTTTGGAGTTCAAGTGATACTATCAAGACTCCTACCGAAATAGTAGATGCCCGTGTCGTCGGTCGAGAGAGCCAGCTTGGCCAAGCCACGTTTGGGAATGTCGCTGGTGTACAGCGTGAACAGAAGAGGCGATAGCACGGAGCCCTGAGAGACTATGGCGCGGATGGGGTGAGGGGATGAGAGGGTGCCTTCTAGGCGATAGCAGAAGGAGCAATCCGACAGAAAGTCTCGAATGATGAGCACGAGACGCTCCGGCACATTGAATTGGTACAGTTTGTATAATGAACCATTGTGCCAGACCTTGTCAAAGGATTTCGCTACGTCGAAGAAAAGCATGCCCGTTTTGTACGAGCGCATGAAGCGGAAGCTAGTGTGTTCTACTATGCGGTGCAATTGTCGAATGCAACAGTGCTTGGTTCGAAAACCAAACTGTTCGTCGGGGATGAGTTTACGGGAGTCAGCGAAATCCTATTATAAACGGATATAAATGAGACGCTCATAGATTTTCCCAAATACATTGAGAAGACTGATGGGGCGGTAACTAGTGGGCTCACTCTTGGATTTGCCGGGCTTGAGGATACCGATGACGGTGGCTTGTTTCCAAGCTTACGAAAAGATGTTAAACTCAGTGCGCCATTGAAGATGGCGGTCATGAGGACTATGAGCGGGGCGGAAAAGTGTTTGATCACCTTATCGGTGATGCTGTCTGAGCCGGGGGCTTTCCTGGGTTTGAGTTTCCTCACCAGCGAGTGGACCTCGTCTGCGGTGATGGATGTGGTCGTCTGGGTCTTCATCGGGAGGGAGGTGTTCGACCTCTCGATCCACCTTTGAAAGATGGACCGGGCCTGTGGGTTGGGTGCTAGGAGTACATTGGGCTTCTAGACTGTTGGCTAGACATTTGGACTTTTCGTCGTCTTCAAAGGCCGGCCTTTGGTTCGGACGATTGAGAGGGGGAGTTGAAGCTAGAGTTGTCCCAGCGGGCTTCCCGAACCTCCCGTACACGTTTCTTTACAGCACGCTGTAAAGACCGCATATGGGCGCGGTTAGCTTCGCAGGGAAAACTAAGAGTCACAGGCACGGATGGACGCGTTCTTCTCTCTTCTTCTCTTCATGAGTCTCTATAGAGCGTAGACCGAGGTTTACGTTCTTTAGCAGTGCTATGTCGAAGATATCGGGCTGATCGTCAGGGTTCTAGGGTTAGTTACCTAGTTACCTACATTCATCAGTGTATCTACTTTTATACAGGACCAATACTGTTTAAAATCTTAAAAACCCTCCCTCCTTCCTGCTGGTTGCTACATACAAGCCAGGTAATTATAATGGCTGCTATACAGCGTTGACGGGTGGGTGAGCATGCTGAAATGGCTAACCTGAACTGGGTTCTCAATCCAGGCGCCAGATAACCTAGAGACGGCCCTGCCCGCTCCACCTATGTATGTAGTAAAAAGCGACGAAGAGATTATGAAGGAGACAATAAATAAATAAATACAATTTGATCTTTTCGCAGGCGTTAACGTTAAGGAAATGGGATGTTGTCTAGGGAGCCTATTCTGAAAAAAAAAACGGCTTTCTCTCTAAAACAGGTCATACGTACGCAGAGTTAAGCATGTTCATTTAATGGCTACAGCTTCGAATTTACGTCAATGAAATACAAAAAAAAACTATTCAGATTTGCCCCTTTTGATTTGGCGCTTCAGAGCAAATCTTATTTAAAGCAGGCTGGGATTATCATGCCAAATCAAGAATGATTACTCGAAATCATTCTAGTTATCTAGTATGTAAGTTCATTCAGTCATTCAGGGGGCTTACTATGACCACTTAAAGCAGGACAGAAGTTGCCTGGAAGTTGAACTGCCCTGCTTTTTTGTACTATGACATCGTTAGAGCAGGGGGCTTACCATGACGTCTTATGAAAACGTTCAAATGCCAGCCAGTCAACTTACGTTCAAATGCCAGCCAGTCAACTTCCGTTCAAAAGCAGGCCTGCTTCTGAATCGCTAAAAATCGTACCAAGTACTAAAGGTGAACGACTATTGAAGCAAGTTGAACGGTAATGCTTGTTTATGGTACGAAAAGTCTGTACAAAAAAAAGGTGAACGGATTTCGTAAACGTCAACGTAGCAGGCCTGCCGCAGGTCTGTTCTAACGATGTCACAGTACAAAAACGCAGGGCAGTTCGACTTCCAGGCAATTTCTGTCCTGCTTTAAGAGGTTATAGTAAGCCCCCAGGCCTGCGGCAGGCCTGCTACGTTGACGTTTACGAAATTCGTTCACCTTTTTTTGTAAAGACTTTTCGTACCATGAACAAGCATTACCGTTCAACTTGATTCAATAGTCGTTCACCTTTAGTACTGTCATGATGATATGATTTTTAGCGATTCAGAAGTAGGCCTGCTTTTGAACGGAAGTTGATTGGCTGGCATTTGAACGTTTTCATAAGAGGTCATGGTAAGCCCCCTGGGGGAATAACGATTATATTGTCAATTTAGAGTAATAACCCATTACAATATTTTTCGTTTCATTTATATTCCTAAAAATATCACAATAACGCAACAGTCGACGGGACGCGACTTTCATATTTTAAAGTATAATGAATTTTATCCATGGATCACTTCGTCTGCATTAGCAATGTACGAATTTGGTTCACGCAAACCAGTCGCTGGTCGAGGAATTCGTATATTACAAAACACAGAAATAGGTTTTTCACATCTTTCTTCCTTCACAAGCAGCACTGCCTTTCACGTTTATTAAGAGCCATGTCGGTCTGTAGTGGAGACAAAGCTTAGTATGCCGGATGCCCCAAGAGTAAAAAGACGCGTCGCTTCTTCTCTGCGACAATGTCCTTTGACCCAAACCTAAATGGAATTTAACTAAAAATCAACTATGCAGGTTGATTTTTAGTTGAATTCCATTTTTCTTTTAATATTTGTTAGTACTAGCCACGTTTGCTTGGTAGATTGCCTAATTTTTGAACGGTCATACAAGGATCACACTGACCATAAGTCCAACTTCAAGGGAGTTTTCATCTATCAGGACAATATTTCGGAGGTTTTCATCATCAAGTGAAATTCGATGTTAATTTAATTATTCAAAAAATACTATTAGTGGATATTATAACATAAAATTGGAGTAGCTTGTCATTCATTAGTGTCTGCTGCAGTAGTGTACATTAAGTGGAATAATTGAAATAATCGCTTACACAGGGAGCATTCTTATTGAGATTTTTTTATAGTGGAAAACACCTCTCTGTTCCTCCCTGTGTGAAATAACTGGATAGATTTGTCACCAGAAACTCCAAGAAGTAATGAAATGTATTACATACACCAGCTGCTGTTATTTTGTTTTTATTTGCCCCATTTCATTACTATAAAAATAGACAACAAACACCTACTTGAAAGTTAAGCCTTAAGGACAGGTATCTAGGGCCATTACAATTTTTTTTTTAAATTATAAATGTCCAGATTCTGTCAAATGTAATGTCACTGCTAGGCTAGTGTCACTTCTGTTCATGGTAGGGATGTCGGAAGTGAAAAAAAATATCGATACTTCGATATATCGATATTTATTAAAATATCAATATCGAGTTCGATATCACGAGGAAAAAATATCGATATATCGGTAAAATTTTCAGAGATTTTCGGTTTTAAATAATAATGTATTTAGTTCAGTCTGGCTCAATAATAGGTAATAGTATTTTTTATACAAAATGCACATTATTTTAATGTATGAGAATCTTAATAAAAACGAAGGTAATTCAATCATTATTCCTTTTTATTAGGCAAAATCGATACTTCAGTACGTCCGGCGCACCCTGGGCAGTCAGCCCCGCTACCAACCTTGCTGACTATCTAATCTTTTCACCACAGCATGAGCTATTTTTGTATAACTCTTGCTGACACGAGAGAAAAAGAAGATTAGGCAAAATTAGAAAATATCAAAAACTAAATAACAAATTTCTAATATTTTTAAGACCAATTTATTATTTCAGGCAAACCAATATTTGTTCGGTAGCGAAAGTAGAAAAACTCTGCTCTTTACATGCTCCATTGTTACTATTGTCAGCCTTTACAGATTTACGGCAGAAACTACTCTCTCTGAAGGCACAGAGGAAGCCGTAGGTGTCAAGTATTTAAGTGCCAGATTCGAAAGAACTGGGATAAGATGTCTCGTGTCTATCCAAATTTTATCGAGTTTTCCTTGCGGGATAGATTTTGAGCATCTAGGAATTGCTTCAACACGTCATTCTGTTACTTTGGGAGGCTAAATTAGCTGCATTGTTACTGGCTGCAGCAGCTAGTGCCAGTCATAGACAACACAGTTCCTTTTTTCCGTTCGTTCTTATCTTTTACGTCTTTGTTCTGCTAAATATCCAGGTAAAAAATTAAATTTGAAAAAAAATATCGTTTTTGATACGATTTCGATATTGAATATTTTACATCGATATATCGATGTATCGGATTAAAATATATCGGGTAAAAATATCGATATATCGAATCAAAAATATCGATATTTCGATATATCGATATTTTTTCAACAAGCCTAGTTCATGGTACTCATGGTACTTCATTGTTGGTTGATAAAAGTGGATTATTATTCTTCGAAAATACGTACTGTAATTAATAATTGTTCTTAACTGTATAAAGGACATAGTATCAAAATAACGTTAATACTATAAAATAATTTAAAATTCGCAGTTTGCTACTTTTACACACCGTGCCTTTAGATTTCGATTCATCCTATTTCAGTATTTAATAATATCCAGTATGTCGCTCCGATTGCAAATAGAGAAGCAAAAAGCACAAGAAGAGATGCGTCGGTTGATGGCTGAACGAAAAAAGAAGAATATAAAACCTACGAAAATAGATAATCCTCTTGCAAAATATAACAACACTGGACAGTTAATGTGTATACTTTGTAACTCGGTAGTACGCTCTGAACATGTATGGCAAATACACCTAAATAGTAAACAACACAGAGAGAATGTTGATAAAGCGAAAAAGTTAAAAGAATTAACAAATAATTTCACAGTTGGAAAGATTAAGCATAAGAGTTCGAGTCCTCCCAGAGATGCGCCACCTGAAAAAAAGATGAAAGGAATACTGAAAAACGCAGACAAAGCATTACCTATTGCTCAGCTCCCCAAAAATAATGCTCCACAAGTCATTTCATTTCATGATGAAGAAATCAAAAGGACACCTTTAAATCTTTCTTCACCAATTCTTAATAATGAAGGTATAGTTGTTGTATATTATCAAAATTTCCTTTCGAGCTTGAAAACCGTATACTCAAAACAACTGTAAACCTCACCTATACACCCTGTTTAGAGCTTTTTAGGGTTCTGTAGTAAAACTGGGAACCCTTATAATTTTGTCATGTCTGTCCGTATGTCACAGCCATTTTACTTGAAGACTATTTGGAGTGCACAGTTGAAATTTACAGTAAAAATATATTTAGGTGGTGACTTTTCGCACACCTCATCCTGTGGGGTAGCATTGGATAGGTCTTTAAAAATGATATGAAGGTTTCTAAGTAACTTTTTTGCTTTGTATCCACATATTTGAGCTCTGAAAGTCGTTAGTAATATATCTGCTCCCCTCTTGCTCTTCAACTGTGTCTTCAAGTCTGAAAAACATATTTGTAGCATCATGTACAGTTTCAACCATAACTATTTTAAAACCTTAAGCACGGTAATAAATTATAGACAATAGATATGACAATTAAGTGTTGTCCTGGGACGACGGGCGGCATGCAACCGGTTAAACAAGATATGTTAATAAGTTTTTGAAAGAGCTGTAATTTTCAGTATTTTTTTAATGAACACTAACTGTGCCTTCATAGCTCTGTTGTGTAACAACATGTTCATATAACTGTAACTGAAGTTTTTCTCAATATAAATAAACCTACAATCAGTTGAATGCTATTCTGAGATTAAAGACTGCAAAAATAACTTGCATCTCACTCACACTATATTGTGAAACATTATAAAATATTATATTCCTATATACACTACAGAACCTTACACTGTGAGTGGTCTGACATGTAGTTGGCCAGTTTTTTTTTCATATTGACTGTTTTACAAATACTAAATAAGCCTTAAAAACATTTTTGAGAAATTCAAAATAGTTAGGGACCTAGCCTTTGGCTAAGTGGCTGGGATAATACATACCATGATCTGTGCATATCTGTGTTATAAGTCCAGGTATACAGACTTATTACACAGATGGTACACTTATACCCTTTTTCGCTAGGAGCACAGATATTAGATGTTTATTATATGTATAAATATTTTTCTTTAGATGTTCCAGCAAGTAGTACTGTAGAAATGGACACCGTTCAAGGTTCAGAGCAACCTATACCGGAAGGCTTCTTTGACGATCCTATTCTAGATGCTAAGGTAAGTTACATAAATATTAACACAATTATTTTTAACATTTTTTATAAATTATATTTTTCATTTCCCATCAATTATGGTTACACAATAATACTTAAACTATTTTTACATATTTTGAAAGAAATGTACAAAATGTAAATGGCAGTACAAAAGTTGAAAACACAATATCAATTCCTTAGTTCACAATCATACTAATTACGGGAAAAAGGTGGTGTAATTAGGACGATAGTGCACAAATCATAACGTTACAATTTCATTGACAACAAAAATGTAACTATGTTATATGTTATATATGATTGTGAACTAGGGCATCGATAATAAACAACAACAACAATTGTCGCATAAGTTCTAACACAGCATAACAAATAGGAATTTTGAGTTAAGGTAGGACCGCACCAGGCGGAACTGCACCGCAGCGGAACTGAACATCACGACGCGTAATTTTTTGGTAAGCCGCACTTGAACTGCAGCGGCGCTGCAAAAATATATTCAGTAGCTAGGCAACCTCTGAGCAAGATGAACGACGAAATGGATAATAATATGATTATTATTTCTTTGTTGTGCGAGGAAGAGGAAAGGATCGAGCAAGAACAGGCAAGAAAAAAGCAAAGAATATGACTACATGACATATCAAACTCGCGATATAAAGAAGGCGAGTATTATCGGCTATTTCAATACAAAGTTGGTTTTTTCTGGAAGTGTTCATATAATTATCATCCTGGACGTCATATATCTCGGGATACTGGCTCACGAGTAGGTACAATTAATTTTTCTTCATTTAACGACATTTTTGACAAACGTTATCGCGCTTCCAAGTATCTCGTTTGATTGACTATGAAAATGAAGTTTGTCGAACCGCACTCCGCGGCAACTGAACTACACGTCGCGACAGGTTGCGACACTTTTGGTCAGTTGCTCAACTTTGCCGCGCAGTTCAGTTGCAGTGCAGTTCCGTTGCCGTTTAGTGCGTGTTGTCTCATACAATTTCATATAAAGAATATTTTGACGCGTCGTGTCGCTCAGTTCCGCTGCGGTGCAGTTCCGCCTAGTGCGGTCCTACCTTTAAGCATATCATTCGATAGGGAATTGAAATGCACCATTTGACCAATTACAATCAGTTGTTAGACCCAATAGCAACACATTATTTGAAAAACAAAAACACAGCTTATGCAATAATTTCATCAAGCTAGATATCGACGGTTAAAAGGTAATAGGGGATAAGCAACAAAAACCGAATTGTTCAGGAGAGCAGTTTAAAGTTTGAAATTGTAGAAAAATTGACATAACTTTTTTATTTATTGTCATATTGTGAAACTGGAAACAGCTCTAGATTAAAAAAAAATTAAGGCATTAATTAGCACTTTTATTTATTTGATTCGACGTTGTTTTATGTGGTTTTATGTCGCTTAGATCAATTGATCTTATTTTCCTTATGAGGTAATTAGGCATAAGTTACATCTACACAAAAAAAAAACGAAGAGTATAGAAGACTTAGCTACATTTGATATCCTCATGCCAAGAGGTAATAGGGAATATGTCACATGACTGTCGAATAATTTAAATGGGTAAAGAAGGATAAGTGACGATTCACATTATTATGCTATAAGGTAATGGAACATAAGAAACAATGCTTAGCAAAAACATCTTCAGGGTGTTAGACATTAGCGACACTATAAGTGGATTGGAAAAAAGGTAACATGATACTTCCACACATCATGATTTCAATATCAAGAGGAAAACGAGAACATCCAACATACGGCATTATTTGGCCAAATGGTAACGAGGATTAAATGTCAGTTTTTAAAATAATAGAATCACAACCAACATGATTCTCCTTTAAAATAAGAGTTAACATAGCTGGTCTCCAGATATTAGGCAGGTACTTTTCAGACGAAAAGTACTAGAGTAGGATTTAGGTAGTAAGCTAATGATAATGTAGGCTTTAAAGCCTTATTTGTTTAAATGTCCTTATAGTTAACATCTCTCTCTCTTCGAGAAAGAGGCGAGCAGAAGAATACGCTTGGGCTGGGCGGCATTCGGGAAGCTACGTAATATCTTTAAATCGTCGATCCCACAATCCCTTAAGACCAGGGTCTTTAACCAGTGCGTCCTACCCGTAATGACTTACGGAGCCGAAACGTGGACACTCACCGTGGGCCTGGTCCACAAATTTAAGGTTGCTCAGCGTGCTATGGAGAGAGCGATGCTCGGGGTTTCTCTGGTGGATAGAATTCGCAATGAAGTCATTCGCCAGAGAACTAAAGTCACCGACATTGCGCGTAGAATTAGCACGCTGAAGTGGAAGTGGGCCGGCCATGTCTGCAGACGAACAGATGGTAGATGGAGCAGACACGTGTTAGAGTGGAGACCGCGTTTGGGCAAACGTAGTGTGGGACGCCCTGCGGCACGATGGACCGACGATTTGAAAAAGGTGGCTGGCAGCGGATGGATGCGGGCTGCCCAAGACCGGGATGGTTGGCGATCTTTGGGGGAGGCCTACGTTCAGCAGTGGACGGCAATAGGCTGATATGAATGATGATGATGATAGTTAACATAGCTCAAAAGATTAGGGATATAGCTGTGGTTTAATTAGGTTAGGCCTACGATATGTCAGGTAAAATTTGTTCACACATGCCAAATTACTAGATTACTTACCTACATTACTATTTTACATTATAATCTAACCAAATCGTTGGTGATTAAATGAAAATAAAAAATCGTTTTTTCAATAATTATTTATTAAGCAAATACACAGTTATAAAAAAATACTATTACGTAAATAAGATAAATTTATTTGTCAAAAAAACATTTCCTACACATGTTTTTTTGACAAATAAATTTATCTTATCTTATATAAAAGACCAAGTAGTTGTCACAACGTGTGTGTTAACAAAAATAAAGTAGTAACTTAGCGAAATTATACCTACCTATGTATGAAGTAAGTAAGTAGGTATCATTGTTATAAAAAAATATAAAAGGTAGGTACTTCCAAAAATAAAAGATTTTCCAAAAATAAAAAACTCAGTAGGTACAACATAGCACTACGTACTTAGAATCTTTGACAAAACAACAGCCTTCAAGGCAACAATAATAAGTTTCTCAAAGTATTTATTTTTACTTACAACTAAAACACGCAGTGTCATTGTTATAAAAATATAAAAGGTAGGTACTCCCAAATCGATTCATCCGTTCGGGAGTTACGATGCCAAAGACAGACACACATACACAAACACGTCAAACTTTAACAATTCGTCGTTTTTGCGTCGGGGGTTAAAAACAATCACAAAGTTCTCATTTGACGTGCGGCATGCATGAGTTGAGTTGACACACTCGAATCCGACTTTTAGTTCCAGAGTTTACCCCGTTTAAGCAAACAAAAAAACAAACTCGTCAGCTTTATAAAATATTAGTATAGATATCATGTCATATACCGAAATCGGAACGATATCGGCCCGATACCGTGCCGTTACCGTTATCGTCTAATGTGAAAGCGCCCAATGGGTGTTTATATTACGTTTTGTTTAGACCTACTAAACTATACCTACCGTTGAAGTTCACAAACAAAACTATAAAACAATTAAAATTTACCTTATCAAATTCGAAGAGAAGGCTTTTGCGACATTTCTTCTGATTTCGTATACCCGATGTTTTTAAAGCCATTTCCAGAATGTCTCTTTTTCGATCTTTTCTTTCCATTTTAACCTAAAACGATCCATTCAAAATAATAAACATCGGCATAATTATGTACATACTCAGTTAGTAATCAATCACAACCATTCACTACCAAACAGCATAGAGAAATAGGTAATAATAACATACCGTTGACAGGAACTTCCGCGCACTTTTTTCAAAAATTAAACGCACATGCTCTCGCCGTCACTGCACGCGGTCGACTGATCACGGGGGGTTCACTGCGAAGAAAATTTTTCGACCGTCGTCTCTATGGCTCACTTAATCACTCTGACAACTACCTCATCCCCTCTGACTCATACTTCGCCCCTTTGACGCCCTCTGACGCCATCTTGATGCTATGCCGTCACTTTTATCTCTATTCTATGAACTCTATGGACTGATCTGTCAAACTAACATTATCAAAATATCAATAAAATTTATTTATTTACGTATTTAGCGTATCCTCTAAATATTCTTACTGTAATATACTTTGAAAAGCTGCAATTATGTGCAATAAGTGATGTGCTGTGGGTTGTCAGAGAAGTGGAAAGGCCGTCATGTTTTTTGAAACATAGGACTCTTGTGCTTAAAGTGCATCAAGTTGGAACATTCACAGGGCTTGGCTTTTCAATAAATTCAGAACTCAAAAGTTTCCAATGCAGGAAGGACTACCAATAGCTCGGAGATCAAAGCTCGGTCTTTCAATCATCAATGAAAAGTCTGCTGGAAGACGGAGTGAATAAACTGATGCTAGTGAAATAATTGGTGGTGAGTGCTACCTATTAATGTGTGTAAGAGTGAATAATAAACTACAACCAACCATTATTTGTATTTTTAACTAAAATGTCTTAATAATTGAACTTATATTTAAATAAAGTTCAAGATGCAATTATGTGTGAATAAGAAGCATGTGCAGGAACATGATTATGTAAAATACTGTACATAATGGAATAAACATAATTGATTAATCTTTTTTCCTCTTCCAGATGATGTCATTGTAATGAATGGTGATTCATTAAATATAACCTACGCCCCACCTTACCGGATAAAAGGAATTAGAAATAATTTCCTCACAAAGAATATAAAACATGATAATCAAATTTCCAAATGGAGTAACATAGTGGATGTATACAAAGGACTGCAGTCACAATAATGTGAGATTGCTTCATAAATTAAATGATCAACACTTGGTTCCTGAAAAAAATCAAATAGATGAAGGTATGTATGTATTTAATTACTGCAGACTAAAACCAATAGGTCGAGTCACGAGAACCAATAGTTTTAGTCAGTTGCAATGATGATATTATTATAAAACTTTCAACATTCAATGCTTAACAGCATTACTTTTCCTAGCAAGTTCATGTAAATATTTGCATTATACCCTTTTCACTATAAGTTGATTCCTGACGTTTCTCTACAAATCGTTACCATACAAAGAATATCAAATATTTTTAAAAAACAAAACATGTATAATATAGCTATTCTATGGCTTTTGATGATGTCGTTTACGTTTTTTCGATAGCAGTCTCCTTACAGCTACAATTTACGGAATGACCGAGCTGTCAGGAATCATCTTTGGGTGAAAAGAGTATAGGTGTCCAATAGCAATACAAATAAATCATCTAACAACCATGACATTAATATAAGTCATGGTTGTTTAAATAACATTATGTATTTTTTTAACTGGTATTTACACTTCTTTCCACTCGTCTATCTTTAAAGGTATTAATAATTTAATAACAGTGATTTACTTTGTTTTAGGTAAAGAACTGCATTGAAGTATACAGTAAAACAGTACCAGCCACTTTATCCTACGCGGCTTGGTTTAGTAAATTGTAAAATTAAAAAAATAAATATATTTTAGTAACAAAATGCATTGTTTTTTCTTTTTTATTATAATATTCCTGTTTCTAAAATACAACAAAAAACAGTAAATTAGTAAGGAGCTACGTACAGCAAAAATATAGAGCTCAAAAGACCAGTATTCGAATCTAAAATACACGAAATTTAGCTTAAAAGACTTGTGTTCGTGTTAGTTTGACGAATACTGACACGCCCACAATTAAAAGGTAAAAAATTTGCGAGTGAAAATGTGAGGTCCACAGATAAGCAAAATGTCCATTTTTTTGTTCGAGAGTGCGCCGTCTGATTGTATCCCTATCTAGTCTGTGCGACTGATTTTGGAATAAGCGACACGTTAAATAGCTACTTGAGTACAAAAACGGGATACAAATTGGCGTAAGCACCATTTCGTAAACCACCATTGTAAAGTAATACGGCGTAAGCGGCAAAGTTATATTAAAATAGTAAATGGTAATAAGGTATAACAGACATTTCAATATCAAATTTGATTTTAGTAATTGTGTATAAGCGACAAATGTATTGTTAGCTTGTACATGGTAGTAAGGTATAACCGACAGTTCAATATCAAATTACATTTAAGTAATTGCGTATAAGCGACAACTGTATTGTAAACTTGTAAATGGTAGTAAGGTATAACCGACGCTTAATGTTTATGGCGACAAAGGTAAAGAGACATAAGTGCCAGCTTTCAAAATAGGTGCTAATTGTAAAGAGGCGTAAGCACCCGGAATCCCTACGCCAGTAAGAAGTAAAAATACATTACCGACTATAAACCAAAAGTGATGCTATTTTTACAGGGGTACAAGCGCCTTAAGGGTAAAAAAGGCCTAAAATTCTGTTGGTTACACCGAAATGACACTTCGAAAACGCAGTTTTTTGCTTGGGCATAAGTGACAAAAAAGTCATTGTAGAGCCGAGGGAGTAAGTGGATTCGATAGAGCGAATTTTTTTAAGTAGGATGGCATTCATAACTCATTTCCGACCAAAATGTCGCTTATGCCCTATTACCTTTTAACCGTCGATATATATTAGCTCTCCTGAAAAATTAGCTGTTTTGAGTTACGCAGTGTTATACAGTGACAGTATTGAATAACAAGGCATATCATTGGCCAAACAAATGTTCAAAAGATTCATGGATGTGCTCAATCATATCTGAAGCCACCATACTTCGTCCTTTCACTTCAAAAGCTTTTTCATTACATAACCTTATTAAACGACTCGCAGCATAGCATGACAGAGATGAAGCAAGTAAAACCATATCTGCACATGCCCCCATTTCAATTTTATCTCTGTTAGCTAAAGTCCAGTTCATCATAACAGCAATAGCTCCAGAGAGCAAGTCTCCTTGTCCACCACACCTCCTGCCAGAACCACCTATATTTGATTTCCATTGGACCTCAGAATCACCACTAAATACTTCGTCTATTGCTCCTTTCTTGAAGACAGTCACATATTTGCCTAACTGGCTCAATCCTGAAGGTCCATTTGTTTTAGCACAAAGTCTATCAAACTCTATTTTATTTGGGGTCAATATAACTGGTGACATAAATTCTTTTAATAAATGTATTTTTTCGTTAATAAAAAACAATCCATCTGCATCAATAATTAGTGGAATCCTCTTTTCTCTTATGATCTCAATTAGGTCTGCAATTACATGAAATGTTTCTTTCTGCCTGCCTAACCCTGGTCCTATGACTATGGCATGGAGTCTCTCAAACCACTGTGATATCTCTGTAACACCATTTGGAACGTCTAATAGTGGATGCACTATCAGTTCTGGACTGTATGATTTAATAACTGTAGCTGAATCTCTAGTGCAAAATATATGACTCAAGTCAGCGCCTACCTGGAAAGATAATAATATTCTTAGCAATTATTTTATGATATCTTGGTCAGTGGGAAGTCTTTGGGGTGGAGTCTTATAACACATATTCATATCTTTTAATAATAAATACAAACTAACTCTTAATGCACTTATCCCAGCGAAGTATGGTGCGCCTGTATACTCCAATGATCCACCTATTACTCCTATCCTTCCCGCTTGGCCCTTATAACTACTACGATCCAAAGGTGGAATGCACGCTTTAACATTTTTTAATATGTATGAATCTTCCATTTTATCATGTGCACTACTAATGGACCTACAATTATTTAAAGAATAAAACTTTATTATTGTCGTCAGCAAACCCGGTGTTACTCTTATTAGCATTGATATTTGGTGACGAGTGATAAGAAACAATGATAAACAAGGTCAGTCGAATTCTCGGAACAACACTACAATAATTTAATGTTCGGCTGATTGAAGTAAGAATTATTTATTTGCATTTAGCACAAATAGGTACATGTACTTCAAAGTTCAAACTAAAATGACAGTCACCTTGCCAGTGTTGCCAATGCTAATGTCCTAATTTACCCACAAACGTCGCACAGTGGTTCTAAAATCGAGTTTCATACAAATAGGACTTTTGAAAAATCAAGTTCGATTTTCCTTCGATTTATATATACTATGTTGTTCAGTGATGTAAATCATTAGAAAATAGGTATGTATGATACGCACAGTAATCCAACCCAACGAGAAAAAAAAAATCTTTTTATTTTTGTATGGGAGTAAATCCTCTATACCCAAATTCCATAATTCAGATAATTTAAGTAAACAAAGAAATGTAATTGTCAAACTGACAGGTTAGTGGTACAAAACATTTTATCATTAAATGTTTAATAAGTAATCATTCAAAATCAAGTTAATTTTAAGAACAATGCAAACCAAATACCGTAGCCAAACAATGTCTTGTGTAGTGTGTCGGAGACGCGCCTTATAATCATTTTAATCAGTCCATATACGCATTCATCACCATAAGTTTTTCTGTGGCACTCATAAATGTTCGAGGCCGCTTTTTAACACGCGACAAAAAGTCGGGGGCGGCTGCCTACGAGGGCCCCGGCTGAGGCTCCATTTGTCAAATAACAAATAAAACTTAACAAACAACTCAACAAAAACAAGGAAATATAACAAACAACAACAAGATGAAAAACTTAACACGATGATGCACAATAACAAAATTAACAAACACGCAGCGAAAACGGGAAAAGAAAACGAAACGCTAAGACAAACAATAAACAACTTTTACATTTTGTCAAACGAAATTTGAAAATGTTTTGTACTCCTACAGTGTTACCAGTATCATAAAATACTTTATACCAGAAAATCTCCGTTTTTTAATAACTTTGTTGAAAACTGAAAATTTATAAAAGTAATTACGGTATGATATTTTTTAAATTATTATTTCTAAAATCAGTACATAAAAGAGAATCTAACCCTTTTTCCGGCATTTTCAGTGAATTACCATTAATAAAATATTTTTCTTTGTTTACATAAATTATCTGAGTTAGGAATTTAGGGTATAAGTGTCATATTTCAGAACTGTATGGAGCTGTAGAGCTGTTATTGATATGGTGTGTTGTTCTATCCAAGGTGTTCACCGTGGGCTACGCAACTTTTGCCGAGACTTGCCGCTTCACCCGCTACAGGGCTTTAGGCCCCCCCCTGATTGTGATTTTTTGTCACGATGATTTTATGTTGCCAAATCGAATGCTATGAAGTAGAGTTGCGCAAAACATGTCACTGAAGTGAAATGAATCATATCTCATATCACTCGAAGAAGATACATTTCACTAAACCATGTCTCATATCCCATAACATGCCCCGAGCGAAATATTATATTTCGCGTGCTGTGATATGTAACATGGGTCATTGCTTTAATTTAAATGAATCACTTTGATTAAATATATGTTTCTTATTAGTAACAGTTTTAATTTATACATTAGGTACAGACTTCAGCACATCAAGCTACCCGAAACTGTAAAATTTTCTCAGTCAACCTCGAACCCGCTTTTGCGATAAAGATGAAAATCTAATAAAGAAATTAGACAGATTGTAGTAGCTTTAGTGCTGGCGTCTGTACATACATAGAAATACCAAATTAAATAATTATAATATTTCATTAATCGTTCGCGTCGTCTTCGCGCTCCGGCCCGACATGTCCCGATTCGGTCGGCAGACATAGCGCTCGCAATGTTAACCGAACACGTCCGAACCATCCCCAAACGAAATGCTTCATGACATGAGACATGGTTGAAACTCTCGCGTAATATGAAATGTTTCATGACCTGTCCGAGAAGCGCTTCCTAAGAGTCATTACACGCATTACCTACCCAACTCTACTATGAAGATATATGAGAGTGCGCTCACTGTGGTGACGTGACATTACGGTGATAAATATATATCTTCATAGCATTCGACTTGGTAACAAAAAGTCAATGTGACAAAAAATCGCAATCAGCGCTTATCTTAAAATAATTAATCAAATCTATACTAATATTATAAAGAGGTAGAATTTGTTTGTTTGTTTGTATGTAGGAGGTAATCTCCGAAATTACTCATCCGATTTCAAAAATTCTTTCACCAATAGGAAGCTACGTTATCCCTGAGTGCTATAGGCTATATTTTGGGATCAAAAAATTAGGGATCCGTAAATTAACGGGAGCGAAGCCGCGAGCAAAAGCTAGTATTCAATAAATGCATAGAAAAGACGTATTCACAACTGAATTAAACTCTGTCATGAGTTCCATCGATTACCATTTCACAGAAGAGTTGTTCGATCTATAAAGCCAAGTGATGTTATGTCGTCATAATAAATCAATAAATACACGTGACGCGAACGACGCTCTATCACGGGCTAGAGTGAATTATGTGCTCATATTTCTATTTGCGATTTTATACCACTTAAAGAAAAATATGTTTTTCGATAATTTGTTATGAAAACAATGTTTTGATTTCTTTTTCAGGTACGAAAAATCGAATATAAAGATCCAATTGAAGAGGAATGGGAAAAGTTCCAAAAAGAAATAAAAGAGGAGGCTACCGCATCAGCAGAAATAATTGCTGGAGAGCAGGAAGAAGCAACAGCTGAACGACAAATTGATGAAATCGATGAACAAATCAGAATTTGGTCAAAGTAGGTACAATGATAATAATAACGAGTGGCCCATCGCTGACCCGGATTTAATTTTAAAATAATAATTCATTGAAACATTAAATTCGGAGGAAAAAATTATAAATATCCAATTTATTTTGCAGAGTTTTAGATCTCGAGTTAAAAAAGGATGAAACCAAAAACACAAAGCAAGATACGGAAAAAATTAGTGAAGACGAGCAAGGGGATTCAGATAATGAAGACGATATTGATGAATTCTTAGACTGGCGAGCGAAGAAATCATATACCTAACATAATTGTATGTTACAATTTATACGGTTTATTTAAAAAAAGTCTATTCAACGCTTTGTGGTTTGTTTTATAATATCAATAATAAAGTTGCAGATGAGCTGGTTTGCCGTCATGGTTACATTACAAGCGACATAAAAATTTGGTATTATAGTACATAGAGCAATGCGGCCACCGATGAATTCGTCGACCGCATTGCTCTAAATTATAGTAATACTTGTTGACCTAGAAAAAAGTCTACCATCTCCTATCGGCCTTGCATTGTGAGACGCGATTTGGAAAATATGATTATTCCGTAATCGGGAGTTTGACTAAGAGGACCTTTTCGAATTTAACCACGTTAGCCTTGGTCAGGGTACGCCGTAATAGTGGGCACTATTCATTCTAAATTAAGTTTTCGAGATTAATGGTTCAATGACCATTGCGTTAAATATTTTTTACGGCACGGTTGTCATCTGTCGGGCATGCCACTGTCCCGGTGAATCTATCCGACATATTGTCTCTGGTTGTTCTCGTGTTAAATTTTCGAGATTAATAGTTCAATGACAATTGCGTTAAAACAAGCGTAGTACTTATTACTTCTATGCGTTAAAATTGTTACACAAGCCATGTATCATCATTGCAACAAGAAAGAAGCAAACGTCTAATTGTGCCTTATTGTAGTACGTAACTTGGTAAATTTTTACGCAATAAAACAAACGCGTCCGTAAAATATACGTTAGACTTACTGCTACTATTAATTTAGATCGTTTTATTTCAATAGAAAGAGAATAACAAATGTCAATGAACTTCTTTACGCCACATCACGATACCAAACACAAAACGGAAAAAAAAACTATCCCGTTGTAGTTATACGTCCTCAGAAATATTAACTTTATGACTTTGTTTAGGTCTTTTGGTGTGAAGGAACGAGGTTTTGTTGGAGGAACGCTGTTCCTCCAACGAAAGGGGAGTATTCTCCAACCAGGCGGAGTCTTATGCCTGACGGGCTATTTTACAAAGTGGGGTTGGCATGTGAGAGTCAAAATGGCGGGTGTACCTTAACTAATCGAATCAACCTATTTACCAAAAAAATGTACCTAAAATGTACCATTTAGTACCTAGGTTTAAAAAAATTGTACCTCTTTCAGAACTAAATTATTTCGAAATTAAGGTACACCCGCCATATTGACATCAAGATGGCGGGTGTTCTATAATATTTTATTATTTATCCATTACTCATAAAATATAATTACACCAAAAAATTGTACTTAAAAAGTACCCCAAGTAAAAAAACACACTTGATATGTTGGATACTTCCTGAGAAATAAAATAACTATGTCTCGTTAACTTTTGTTTATTATTATGAATTATTGATCTCAGTACATATTTATATATTATATGATATTTTATTTAACATTAATGATTTATAATTTAATAATTATCCTTAAAATATATATAAATATGTACTGAGATCAATAATTCATAATAATAAACAAAAGTTAACGAGACATAGTTGTTTTATTTCTCAGGAAGTATCCAACATATCAAGTGTGTTTTTTTACTTGGGGTACTTTTTAGGTACAATTTTTTGGTGTAATTATATTTTATGAGTAATGGTTAAATAATAAAATATTATAGAACACCCGCCATCTTGATGTCAATATGGCGGGTGTACCTTAATTTCGAAATAAGTTAGTTCTGAAAGAGGTACAATTTTTTTAAACCTAGGTACTAAATGGTACATTTTAGGTACATTTTTTTTGGTAAATAGGTTGATTCGATTAGTTAAGGTACACCCGCCATTTTGACTCTCACGGTTGGCATTATGACAATCAATGATACCACGTGTTCTATGATGTGAAATCAGTTACTTTCAAGCACATTTTTTGTCGCATGATTTTTCAATTTCATTCATTCATGTAGATAAAGGTACGTTGAAGTGGAAACTTATGTTAACCATACCTATCTATTCTACACATGTAACTAAAGATAATTTTAAACGGGTCGTAGATTTACATAACTTCGCGTAGAGATCTTTATATTCGTAGAATTATTAAATCGTACGAAAATTCCTGTTACTAAACGATTGAATGTATAATTACGATTGATTATTTGTGTTTGGTCGTAAAACTCAACATAGAATACGTGGTATCAGTCACGTTCAGTGCCGGGTGCCCTCCAGGAGGGCACCCTGTAGTCGCATTCGCCATGCCGGGTGCCCTCGTGAAGTAGGTACTCATTTTAAATGCAGGTTTTTCTTGGAAAATTCACCGCCATGAAACAAGCAAGCACCTATTTTACGACGTAGTAGCGTATTTTTCACGGTTTTTAACCTAATACCAGGAACCCTCCTCGAGGGTTCACACTTAGCGCAAACTTAATGCCGGGGACCCTCTGGAAGGTCCACTAGCAATATTTAAGGCGGGATGGCGTATGAGCTCTATGAGAGTATTTCTCAAACTAGATGTACGTAACGCAAAAGTTGTTACGAAAAATTGTTACGAAATAGTCCTTAGATGTGACTAAATAGTAATACAAGGCTTGTTATACAATGGTGAAATATACACGCTTTATCTATCTAAATATCATTAATTTAGTTAGTGATTTTTGAAAATGTGTTTATCATCTTATTTATTTATTGCTTTACCTAATTGTATTTTATTATGATTATTGTAAGGGATTTAAAATAAAACGAGGGAATATTAATGTACTTAACGAGGGAATAATAATATTATATGTATTTATAAAACCTTTTCAAACTTAAGTAACAGTATTTGACAAACATAAACAGCTTAATTATCTTCTGGTAATCTCACATTATTAAAAAAACATAAAAAAAAACACTTTAACTTAATCACTATCCATTAGAGCATTATAAATTTCTTCACTGTGTTGATAATAATTGATTTTTTTCCGAGATCCTTTCTTTTTGAGATCCTTTGGTTTCACAGTAAATCTGTAAAGATGATTTTCTGAATTTGTAACTAAAGCAGAAATGATGAATTTTTCAAAAAACTAAAATACAAATCATTTTATTTGGTTTTTTTTTATCGAATTTTGAGATTTTAACACTTGCTTTCAAACAGTCATCAGCGATACTATAAGTGGGCTTCTTATTCTACTCCACTCTTCTTAATTAGGTTTTAACTGTAAACACGCAGCTTTATATTGTACTTTTTCGTAACGTTACGAAATTCATAAAAAACGTTACGAAATTGTGATACGAAATTAGACAAAACATGAGTCTTAAAAAGTCAATGGTTTGTTATAATCTGAAACTGCAAATGTATAAGCTTATCAAATGTTTGTTCCACACATATTACGATGAGATAAGTAAATCAAGACTTCCCGTATTGTGTAAAAAGGCTCTAATCAATCCTGTCTCGAAAAAGTAACTACCCACTTGCAGAGCACGTCCACTGATTTTCACAATAAAAGTAATGGCGGAGACGCCTGACTAACAACCAATCAGACTGAAGCTAATGTTGCCCGTGTTAAAAAATAACGGATGCTTTCAGAAATAACGCGGAAGTATAAATAAAACATAACGAAAGAGTAATAACTAAAAAGTAAATGGATAAGACTCATTGCTTTTTTCACATTAAAATTACTTTTTTTGTATGAAACCTTATACAAAATCACTTTAATACAGAAACTACATTTAATCAAGGTCTACAAGACACAAAAATGCACCATAAGGCCCTGCGCAGACGGCACACTTTTTGTGCGATCGAGTCTGCGGCGCACAAAAAGTCTGCATGGCGCGCAAAAAGTCGGTCGCGGATTTTTCACAGACTCAACGCACACGACGCACATCTTCGATCATTTTGTCGGCAGAGCTGTAGGGACGTAGACGCTATGGAAATCGTGCAGAGATCGCGAAGTATTATTTTGTACATGAAGTACAGAAAAAGAAGAAGAAATAGAGAATTTTGGGTACATCCTATACTTTCGCAAAGATTACTGAAGGGACAGTTCCATACTAAACATTCAATTCTGAAAAAACTTCCGGCATTTTTTTTCAAATTTTATAAAATGTCTGTTACTACATTTGATGAGTTGCTATTTATTTTGAGACCTGCTTTGACTCATTCAGAAACAACAATGAGGAGGTGCCTTAGGTGCCGTGATATTCTGCCTTAGAAGTATCATAAATTGCTGGTCTGTTTTTTATTTCTTGAATTAACATAGTTACATCGACCTCTGGCGCCATGATAATAGATCGCGTGCGTTACGTCCACCCCTAGCAAATGCAGATTGCCGACTAAAGTGTGCGCCGTCTGCGTTAGCGCGCGTTGAAGCAAACGTTCAATTTTTTTCACACACTTTTTGTGCGGAGCGGCGCGCCGCGGCGCGGTGCGGTCTGCCCGAATTACACGGATTTTTTGTGCGCCGGACTTTTTGCGCGTCGTGTGCGTTACTGCATATAATTGCATAGGTTCTATTTTCACAGACTAAAAAGTGCGTCACGGATAGTCTGTCGTCTGCGCAGGGCCTAATAGCGTAATATTTTGCATTTTATGCAATATAAACGCGTGAGGTAGGTAGGGTGGCAAATTGATATTTGTATGAAATTTAAAGAACACTGGTTTAAAAAAGTTTACTAAAATTAGTTTTTTAATAAGATTAGTGTTATTTATTCTTCGTAATTTAAAAGACTAATATATTTCCTTCAAAATTTCCTGCATGATTAAATAAAAAATAATGTAACTTTTTAATTATTTCGAGGCACACTTTTTTTTCCACAGATGTACATTTATTTTGAGAAATACTCATGAAAAGTGTGGTGAACTCGAACCCACAGACTAGATAGGGATACAATCTCGAACCTGTTAAATGTAACGTCATCCCCACTTTGTATAATGTCTGCGTGCGTGTTAAATCTTGATATCGAAATGAAGGATGATTCGCATGTGGGGTGATAAGATGTCGCCATATGCTGCGTATTTCCCAAGTGGCGTTATATGTGCCACCACAATGGTAACATTGAAACACGGAAACGATTAAACTTTAAAAAAAAATATCCCGATTTTATAGAAACCTTTAGATATCTACTGATTTGTTTCCGGCTTGATCGCAGGCTTGAAGTTGAGTTTTGGGACACCAAAACAAAACCCAGCATGATGTTGCCATGAGTATACCCCTGAATTGACAGTAAATAAATTAATGATGTGCAGAATCCATTATTTTTGAGAATCGATTCCTTATTATTTCACTCGATCGATTTCATCGATAAAGCAATGGGCGTTTTGCTTTTTTAGCTCAATCAGTTACATATTGGTGCCGATTCTTTTGTTCACCAACTATACTAAAATTAGAGAATTGCTATCTTTTACTAACAGATAGCGCGAGAAAATGACGGTGGTAGAGTGCGCGCAAGATAAGTCTGCGCGCGGCCGAAATCGGAACTAATCATGGTACACCAAAGTGTGTGCCGTTTTATTAAATTTGATAGTAGAACTACCTGATTGTAGGAATATTTAACGGGAAAATTATGTTTAGCGATAAAAAAGTTGAGCTTAAAAAGCGGTAATTTGAACTTTTGCGGTCATGGCAACGTTTAGCACGCCCTCAGTCGCGCGCAGAGTTATCTTGCGCGCACTTTAGACAACAACTAAGTTAGAGATGTCAAATTAGTTTACGCCTTGAACTTCACCGTGTTTTTAGTCGACACATTTTAATTAATGTCGTCTAAAGGCTTAGAGCATTGCTCTTTGTATGAAACTTTTAGTTCAACTAAATTTGACAGCTCTTATTTACGTATGTCTCTTTCTTATTTTATTAGAGTGAAAAAGATGTCAATAGCCTAGATTAAGTTTAGTTTGTCCACAACAGAATCGGCACCATTATCTGATCTTGAGTTTTTATTTCGATATCGAAAACCATTGTCAGAGATCGATATCAGTAGTATTGTTTTGCTACCGTCTGCGCAAACGAGAACCGAAACATGTGGCAGAACCAGTGCAAACACTTATGTTTTGATAAATCGGTCTCACGCCTAAAAAAAGCGGATTCCCGGTACAGAGTTACAGACAAGTCGGTACCGATCGGTGCAGGTAAAATAACATAATACAGTAGCAGGTGAAGTAGGGTCAATTCACACCGTGATGGCAGCGGTCGGCAACGGCAGGCATAAATATTAGGCATATGTGCGCGGCTGCAAGCCCTTGTGAATCGGTATTTACAATTTACTTTGAACAGACAGAGGAAGTGAGGCAGACACGAGCGCCCGCCCGCGTTTCCGCAAGCTGTAGCACAACCGCCGCTTTCCAGTATGAGCTGATCTCGCATTGCATAGAGAGAGAGGGCAGCATATCCTGGAAAAATATAGCTTGGTATGTAGCCATGTGTACAGCCAAAAAGCCACCATATATTATTATTATCCACCATAAATTGTGATGGTGACATCTAGTTTAAAAAAAAGAGAATAATACAGAATTCTGTATATTTCAAACTAGCTTTTGCTCGCGGCTTCGCTCGCGTTAATTTATAATTCTTTGATCCCAAAATATAGCCTATAGCACTCAGGGATAACGTTGCTTCCCATTGGTGAAAGAATTTTTGAAATCGGATGTGTAGTTCCGGAGATTACCTCCTACATACAAACAAACAAACAAATTCTACCTCTTTATAATATTAGTATAGATAATCGATTCGGTTGACAAAAATTTTAATTAATTGATTTTCAAATCGATCTATACAAATAATTGATTGTTCACAGCACTAAAATAAATAATAGCCGCAGTGCTGTCACATGTACGATGTAAATAGTAATTGTACGGTTTTTTCAGAATTTCATCTATGTTACTATCGAAATACATAAATCGTTTGAAAACCGTCGTCGTCGTTGTCGATCGTAAGTACCAAATTCCTGCTTGTAACTCTATCCATAGGTCGACTTTTATCTATGTACAGCTTAGCTGTACGTACCGTCAAACGGGGTGAATAGGAATCGAGGGGTGAATAGGGAAAAAATCAGGATTGAAATAATCGTGGTATTAACTCTGAAAATCTACTAACCATAGCCTATAAAATGGCAAGAATGTATGGTGGAATAGTTACTTTTTGAATTGGCAACACTTATTTGACATGAAGTTAGAAATATATTGTCAAAACAACATTCTGAAGTTGCTCGTTTGAATTACCTGGAAGAAGTCTCTGTTTAGTTTATCAAGTTAGGTATTGTTTTTGTGGTTAAAGTGGTATCAAAACATCTATCTGCAAGGTTCGTGTTTATTCTGGAATCTGTATAACGTAATGTAAGTACTTTTCACAGACTTTTTAATAAATCAAATTGTGTTTTATTATGACTAGTAATTTATTAATTTATTAAGAGGTTTTTCGGTACGCGTCGGGGGTTTTTAGGTACGGCTGGAAGGGTCAATAGGGACGGAATATTTAATAAATAGGGACGATGCAGTATGTCAAGAGACAGTAAAGGGACTAAAGGGACAGGGTTGTCACTTGATTTGTGAAGTAATTACCCGACTGCCCCAGAAGGAGGGTAATGTTTTTTAAATGACTTATTCGCAGTGTAATTATTAACATTTTTAATTTATAGACCCGCCAAAAAAGTAGTCTTAAAAATTTGAAGCTTATGCCTATTTATTTGTGTAGGTATAATTATGTCTGTGCCATTGTAGCTACCAACTAGATAGATTTTGATGCATTACCACCAGCCGTTTTCAAGATCGATCGCAGCTTTTCTCGTTATGGGTGAGAGGATTGAATGTGTCGGGGATTCCTAGGTATTTAATTAAGCCTATTTCCTTTCAGATTCAAAACTTCCGATAATGCCGCGTACATACAAACCAAGTCAAGAAAAAAAATATAAAAAATATGACGAGCTACTCATAGAACAGGCTCTAAATATTGAAACTGATTTTAAGATTAAAAAATGTGATTATATGACAGACAGAGTCATTTTCATTGTATTAAAATTATTAGTTTAATATATAAAGTATATGTTCATAAAATACTTGTTTTTATTCAAGGTATAATTACCTATCTACACTACATATCTGTTTACCTTAATTCACTCTTAATATTAAATACATATTTAAGTACCTACCTGGGTACCTACTTACATAGTCGTATATCTTACCAAAATAAAATTGTGACAGCCCTGACGGTTTTTCCCTATAGTGCCAATCACCGTCCCTATTAACCCCATTGCGTGTTTAAATAGGGACGACCTATAATTTGAAGAAATATTTAAAACTGGGTGCTTTAAACGATTTAATGTAAAGTCCTTTAGAATCTTCAGGAAGCGACTCAAGTTTTGGTACCAATATCAATATAATATTTTCAGGCATTATAAGTGATATTTGTACCCAAAGTTCATTTCTGTGCCTATTCACCCCGTTTGACGGTAGTACTTATTACTTCTATGCTTAGCATATACCTAATGTACAGTTACAATACTGTTCTACCTCTGTGCTAAAATAGAATCCAGCTTCCTTGTTATTGAGGGAAGTTTTGTATTCAAAACTCCCAAATAAATGATTTTTTTTACAGGTGGTATACTATTTTCTTATTTTGACATCTGACGCTGACGCTCTTGTCGCTCTTACTTCTAAATTATTTTGACATAAATATTTTGTTTTGTCACCGTCGTTTATATTTTAATTTAATTATTTCAGTTCTCTCCTACAGTTCAGTTCGAGATTGAGTTATAATACTGAATAAATTTACTTCTTACAAGATGTCGAGTGAGGACTCGGACCAGTTTCGACAATTTATTGGACGATTACAGAGAGAAGAACATAGACCGGCTGCTTTAAATGACATTAAAAACTTACTTGCATTCAAGCCTGCTTGTGAGGCAATAACAACAATAAGAAATGGTGGAATATCTAAAATCGTTCAATGTCTCAATGTAACAAACACGTATGTAATTCCTCAATAGTTTGATACTTGTTTTTCAATTTGTTGTTTAACAATTCATAAGTTATGCTATGCTGTTACAATTTTCCAGATCTCATGTAGATTTAACATGCGAAGTACTAAGAATATGTTTCGAAAAGTTTGAGCCGGGGGATGTTGTGAAAAATTACACAAGTCATATCATGTACTTGCTTCGGCATGAAAAATGTTGTGTGAGAAGACTCGCTATTGATCAAGTCAGTATCTACATTATAATGATTCTTTTTGTTACCATAATAATTTTAGCAATCTTATTTTCAAGCTCAAAAATTATTGACATGTTTTAGGTACATAGGGCAGTAACTACTAGCCCGAACTCATTGCCTGTACCACAGTATATTGATGTGTATGTGGCAGTGGCTCAGTTAGTCAGTGATCCAGATGTTGGTGTAGCTAATGAAGCTGTATTGATCACTTCCAATCTACCACATGAGGCTTATGCTAAAGTACTGGACGAAATGCGGATTGCTCTAGAGTATAGCAGTAGTAGCAAGTGTAATGTTTTTGAGGTATTTAAATCCTTCATTACAATTTCACTTATAAAAGTCAACTGCTTTAAACAACTTACTAACACCATTTAGTTTTGTCTAAATTGAAATTTTTGTGAGACACATTCATATTCGGTATAATTTTTGGGATTGCCTGACTAGTTTCGGACCCAAAGCAAGCAGGCAATCCCAAAAAATGCATGTGAATAAATTGTAACTAATCATAAAATATAAATTGAAATTTTTAATAACATAAATTGAATTTATATTTATGATTACTTAGTTTATTTTTTTCTCAGAGGTTTTTTACAACAACCCTGTGATATAGCTACTAACTGCTTATAGCAACATTTTTCTTTTATTTTCTTCTGATTATTATAACAGGTGCTTAAATATTGTCTGTAAATGAACAGTTGGATACTACTCAGTCGAATTCTGAGCTTACAAATTAGTATTATGTTGATTTTCATTGATATAGCTAGAGATATTGTAATATTTTCTTAAATTATATACATGGTGTTTGGATTAAAGCAAATATACTAAGTAGACATTGCTACTGATGCTTATAGCAATGTCTACTAAGTAAGACAAAAAATTGCTGTGCCATTGTCATCATTATAAACAGTTTCCACATGGCATTGAATGTGTTGAAAAAGGGATCTTACTATTCACTCTAATATCCTAATAACTCTAAATACCTACTCTAGTTCAATAAAAGTCTCTTTATCCAGAAAATTCTAAATCTTATGTGGTTCAAAAGCAAATCTTTCCTTTTATTTTGCAGGTTGTTGTTCATATTTCATCAAAATCTTATGAGTTGTTTAAGCTATGTGTTGATCTGAAATATATTGATTTCATGGTATCAGAACTACAAACAGATGATGTATTGTATCAAGTTAACATTCTAGAGTTGTTATCAAGATTGGTAGTCAAACCTCATGGTATCAACTATCTTGTAAAAAATGGAGCTCTTAAAAGGATTCTCGCGTATGTCTCAGAGTTGCAAAATAATCCACTTCGGGGATTGTTAATACCAGGTACTGTATTGATGTCTGTGTTTAATAATAATTCCCTATTGAATTCCAAGATAAAATACTTGATTTCAATATAATGCGGCGTCTTACGTATGCAGTTCGAAGCGAACGCGATTCCGAAGCGATCCGATGCGGTGACACGCGAATTCAATGTGATGCGGTGCGAAGCGGCGGCTTTGTCCTACGAGCTCGCGAACCGCTCGTCGCGAGCCGCCGCCGTTCAGTAGCACTGTACATTTGCCAAGGACAGATGGAAGCAAATATTATTGGAAAATTCATTTCTGAAATATCAAATACTCAAGAAGTATGTACGGCAGAGAAGTAATACTAATTTCGGCCAAATCCTCCGATTCGCGGTATGATAATAACTGGTTGTGATCATTTTTGTTCCTTTTATTCCATTGTATAGGACGTTCTTAGATATAATTAATTAAAATTTCTACTTCCGACATCATTACCAAAAAAACGACGGCACCGCATCCAGTTTACGCGAAAATATCAAGCCAACTGATCACTTGGCTTTTCGCGTTCGCTTCGCCGCGCCGCACCGCACGCCACGTGCGTTTGGTCACGTAGGTCACTTCAATTAGGTATCGACTGTTTGTTGTTTTCGCGTCGCGCCGCGCCGCTTCGCGTTCGCTTTTAGATAGCTCACGTAGGACGCCGCGTAATACTAATCAGATACTGAATGAATATTAGGTTTATGTTTTTCTAGTAATTAACTTATCACTAATAATTGCAGGTATGGTTCACATGTTTTACTAATGGGCAGTTTTAAAAAAAACTGTCTTAATATATTTCCTTGTATTTTAATCTCCAGGTTACATGAAGTTTTTTGGATGCATTGCCCATAGCTACCCTAAAGAAGTATTTGAGAAACATTCTGATGTTTTTGACACCCTGTTCGAAGCAGTTCAATCTGGTGATCAAATCATTTTGCCAGTTGCTCTAGATACTTTAGGATTCATTGGTACAACAGTAGAGGGAAAATTATGCTTAGCTGCACTAGGTATGTATTACGTATTTCTTAGTGTATTATAATGTCTGTGGTATTACTATTATTTAATAGTTGACAATTCTTAGTGAGTAAATAAATTAAAGGCACTTAATTATTCTTTACTTTTTGTATGCAGGGAGCAAATATACTCAAGCTGTCGTTAACATAAGTCAACTTATACGAACCAGTAACACCGAAACTAAGATTCGTGCTTTACATTGCTTTGCTGGCCTAATGAGTATAGATAAAGACCCTTCTGTGTCTAAAACAAGTCCCGTCGATCACAGAGTCACATTAATGACTAGGGAATGGTTTAGAACATTGGATGCTAAACCTATGGAAACTTTATTTGACATCTGTAAAAATCCATTCCCTGATATAAAGCAAGCCGCATTTACATTATTGGATGCTGTTTGTCAACACCAATGGGGTGAAGAAATGGTAGCACGAGCTGCAGGTATTTATTATTAATTTATTAAGCTATCTGTCCCTGCTTCTACACTTTGAAACATAATTGGTGTACCGCCCTGTATATAACAAAATTTGGCCCCCTTGATAAATACCCTTTTCCTAAACGTTAACACCTGCTAAAAGATTGAATAGGGTATTTGACTGAAAAAATCTAATTAGTCAGTCAGTTAGATTATCAAAGAATATTTGACCCATATTTTTTCTTTTGTTACATAAATCTAAATTGACGAAGATACGACACTTTTAAAATGGCCAAAACGTCACAAGCAAGTACAATTTTTACTTGCTCCTGACGTCACAAGCCCCCACTCTCCAGTTTTGATGCGTTTAATCTTTCCAAATATTCATAGATTTAACAAAAGAAAAAATACTTGTACATTATTTTTCGAAACTAACTGGTGGACTTATCATATTTGTAATTTATTGATGCTGTCAACATGCCTATCGCATTGAAGATTAATTTGATTTTGTCTAAGGGTCTGTTCTTGTAATCATCCTTTGGGAAATGATTCTGGTTCTTTATAGGAATAAAATTAAACTTCTTATGACACTCTGGCAGATCTGTTTATTTTCCTTTTACAATATGTATACAGTTATAGGTAGTCCCAGACAATATTGGCATTATAAGTTAGCAAAAATACAAAAATATATAAAGAAAGTATATCTTAGATTGCTGTTTGTAAGTATTCTATTATAATTGAAACATGAAAAATTTCTTTTCGAAATATGTTTGACCGAACTTTTCTGCTACATCCCGCGCGTGCATTCAAGCTGCTGTCACATAGGCAAAAGACGTGTTTGTCGCGGCGGCGAACATAGTTTTTTTTACGAATAATCATGCACTGATACCAAACCTTATGTATGGTCAAACTGAACTGTAGAAGTATGGTATCATTAATTAAAAATAAGGTGTATGTATAAAACAAAGTTTACTGTTTAGTGAATGTGATGTTATTCCAATTAAAAGAAATCTATTAATATTGTTATGTAGTTATTTGCATATCAGAAATGTGAGCAAGTAACTCTAGATTACCTATAGAACATATTATAAAGTCTTGACCTGGCAGTTAAACAGTTTTTTTTTTTTTTTTAATAAGTTTGTTAGTATACTTCAAATTAATACATTGTGAAAAATCAAATCAGGTTCCTATGATTATAATATAATACTAATAAATTAATTCATTCTTACATTTACAGGTTTCATTGAATTTCTTATGGATCGTTCAATAGTTTACACGAAAGAGACTAATGAAGCAAAGTACGACATAATAAAAAGGTTATCTAATTCACCTGCATTCAGCTCTACTATCGTTGCGAGACTTCATACTTATGTTGAACAAGGTCCATTCTATTCTGAAAGTCAGTTGGAAGTAGCAATGGAAGAAGGAGACTGAATTATCTACAACTAACATAAAAACTTATTTATTGGGTAATTCCGCGAGGTTCATTTAACAATTTCATTACACACTCTGTAAGCTAAGAATGGTTTACAAAAATAATGTTAAACACAACAGAAGAAAACTGGCATATTATTAATTTCTGTGGCGCGATTGGCGGCAATGGTGTGAAGGGGACAAAAAGATTGGCAAGAGTGGCTTTGGCATTGTTCAAGATTCTAATAACATCATTCTGCAATTACCAATCTATTAGCCAAGTTAATATGCCCAAAAAAGTTTATTGTAGTTGTTGATTAGGATTATAAGAAATGAAGAGGGGTAGTGACATTGTTAAAATTCTTGCACCAAATAACCCTGTTATTGTTGGTATATTCATTGAATTTGAAGATGTGAGATCTATTTTGGTTTCAAATACAAATGTAATTTTAATTTGGTAATAAAATTATACAAACTATTTCCTTCTCTTACTTTTCGTCGATGTTTCAGTCTTTGTGGCTGCTTTCCTTTTATTTGTTTTTACCTTGCTCCCACCTCCATATTTAGCAGCTAAGTCATCAATAAAGGAATCTATTTGTTGAGCCCTTGCTTTTTGTTTCATTTTTATCGAAAGTTCTAAGCTATTAGGCCCTGTAAGAAAAACATAGTAATTGTTTTTTGTTGGTGAAAAATATTCAAAAATAAGAATAGTTATCCACCTAATCTAAAATGCGCGCGCGTCCTCCATCTTTGTGATAGGGTAATGTCATTACGCTAGAGGCTACATTTCAAAAGATTAAGAAGACGACAAAACTAAGAAGTTACATTGATGTATCTGATCGAACAATCGCCCATTTTCGCGCTACTCGCACTTATTGTGCAGTACTAATAAATATTCGTGGTCTTGAAGTTGCACCCAGTTCGAAAGTGATTGGTTATACGAAGTTAACCGATGCAACTTCTTAGTTGCGTCTTACTGTAGTAGTCTGAATTTAAGATTAAATTGGTAGTAAAAATAGGTAGGTATGTATTTTGTGCAACTTTTTTATTTATTTATATTAGGTAAAAGTGTTTGGATTGACAAGTTAATGCTTGTTAGGAGAAATATACATGGAAAAAAAATATCCATACCTGAACCCAATTCTAATTCTTTTTGCATTTCTTCAGCTAGTTTAGATTCCCGTTTCTCCTTTGCAATTCTTCTGAGGCGCTTGCTAGCTGGCTCATGTGTAAATATTTTATATTCAGGTATTTCTCCATCCTGTATCATTTTCTAAAAAACAAAATCAAAACAATTGCAGGTTACAAATCACAAAATGGGATATACTTATCCATTTGTGTATTGTTCACTTGATAAAAGCTAAAACATTCAGATAGGGGAGACTATTGGACAGAAAAGATGTGGGTAGATTGCTACACCAGCAAGTGCATTTTTATACTTAGAAGAATGTGTTTTACCTACCTGAAGTGCATGCAAAATTATAATTTATTTACACTTTTTTCTGTGAATACTAGGTACCTAACTAAAAAAAGTAAAAGCCGACTTTAAAAAAGTGAAAGGAATAAACTAATTACCAACCATATTATTTTAACAGCCGTGATTAAAAACATCGGCTGCCGGCCGAAATGGCCACCGGCGGCAGTAATAAGTTGATTGATAGGTATGTTAGTTGAAAGGTAGGTTAGATTTTGGGCCAAACACTAATGTGTCTTCCAACCCAAATGACCAATTTCAAGAGTGAGCGAAGCAAGCTCTTTAATTTGGGGCACCCTGACAGTGATAGGTCAGGTTCGAAAGGGATGACGGGGGCTGAGCGAGCGAACGAAGCCCACGTCATGCCCTTCTTTTTACTTTAAAGCCTGCAGACAGAAATAGCAGCACCTCACAGCGGGGCTCCATCGACTCTGCTTTGGAAATCCAAACAAGCTTACAAACATCGCCTTAAGTTTTTCATTTGTTTTTATTTTGAAAATAAAAGTTGGCGACGAATATTCGTTTCATGAAGAGTTTAAAGAGGCCTTGAAGGTGTGTAAAAACAGGTAGACGGCGCGGCGCCGGCAGCCAGTTTGGTAACCGGCAGCGGTACTCGTAATGGCAACGGCGGCGTCGGCAGCGGAGGCACTCCCTAATTTTATATGATAATTATTTTACCCCTTTCAGTTTTTATATTTAATACTTTATAATAGTGTACAAATTCATGGACTACTACAACTAAAACATTGTTTATATGAGTACTTCCTTTTCAAACTACCAATAATATCACATAAAAAAATCGAATCCAAGCTTATTGAAGTTTATGTGGGACCAACTCTAAAGTATTCCACACCAAATAAAAAGTTAATTAATCACAAATATCCGAGACCTCCTTTTCAAAGTCGGCTAATAGACTCTTATCTTCAAAATTATTAACTGAATTTTTGAACTTGGCTAGAAACAAATATTCCATGCAAATGAATATCACTCTTAATGTTTAAATGTAGTCATTCTTACATTGAGAAGCTCCCTGATTCTCGGCTCTTGGTCAGTCCTTGCAAATTGTACATGGTCCACAATGTAATTCATGTCACCCTTAGCATTTAAATACACTTGTTTGATATCTTCTTTCTCCAAGTCAGAGCCTGTAAAATGAATTTAAATGTGGGTAAACCAGTTGTCTTTTTATGGGACAATATTATGTTCCTCATTATTAGAACTCTATTGAAATATTGATCACCTATTTCACCAACCTTGTCAGTAATATTTAAATAGAGATATATTTAATACACTTGGGGGCAAATAAATCGAGCCCATCCTTTTTTCATGTGTCCTGGTTATTAGTTGTGGTTTCATGGATTATATACCAAGTTGACAAAAAACTAGCCTCATTGCAAAGGTTATCAGATAACCTTTTAGGCGATATATGTTTCGAATTGATCTGTTCCATAATAGGTACCAAAAATAATAACAATTACACGTGAAAAATAGAAGTGGCTCGATATATTTGCTCCCAAGTATATTTAACAACGGCTGTTATGATGCAAGTCTTTCCTAAAATGGATGAATCATGTCCACCCACTGCCAAGTGGCACGAAATATACCAGAAATGAATGACTTCTAATTAATATAATTTTCTGTTCTATTTACATTATGCTCATGTGAATTCTGACTTGCATGTGATTTTGAAAAGCTCAGGCCTTCATTGATGAAAGGCAAATGATCAACCACTAGGCTATAACAGTTTATACCATAATTTTATTTTCACTTTCATTAACGGTGAAGGAAAACATCATGAGGAAACTACACATATAAGAGGGCTCCAAAATGTTCTTGATGACATGCATAGTCTGCCAACCTGCACCAGTCCAGCGAGGTGGACTAGTATAGTATAGTGTGGAGAGACAAGCCTGCGCTCACAAGAAGTGTATTTTACATGCAGTGGGAACAAACCTATTCAATACACCCCAACCCCTGAGAAAGGCCTGTGTTAGACTAATGCTTAAACCCTTCTCATACTAAGAACAGGCTTGTGCCCAGGAGTGGGACAGTAATCGGGGTCATCATGCTCATGTATTTTGTCTTACTTGGATACAAAATACATATCTTTTATGTAAATGAAATGTATTTTTGTTGAGGTAAGTATGTCTAAAAGTCTTGAATGTGTTGAGAGAAGAGCATCATCTTCAAAATCAGCATGAACCATATCACTTACCAACATATTCTTTCTCATAAGCCCTGATATCTTCATCAGTGATTTTCTTGAACAATACTCGCCAATAGCAGCACCAGTCACGGTCCACGATAACATTGAAGTCTTCATCATCTACACATTTGGTCTGATCATATATGTTTCGTTTCTCTGCATCAGTGAGAATGGCATGGATACTGCCCAGTACTTTAAATTTCTCTGTGGCTTCAAGTTTTTCATCTTCTTCTACTCTATCCGGATGTACTTTCAGTGACAATTTGTGATACGCTTTTTTCACTGCAAAAAAAAGTCCACAACCTACGTTTAAAAAGACAATAAAAATGCATGTTGCAGGTGTTGTAAGATATTTCGAGTATAGTAGCGCAACTTGGGAAGAGACTTATGTTCATCTGTGAACTGCGATAGGCTGATTTGAATATTTTGAATGATTGATTTACACATTTCAAATATTGCCATTTACCTTCTTTGTCCGTAGCATTTTCGGGAATTTGTAAAACTTCGTAGAGGTTAGAGGTTTGAAAGTACTTCTCACACAATTCTAGGAGACCCATTTTACGTTTGCGTATAGCTGAAGAGGTATTTCAATTTTAGTTTATTGTATCAAGAACAAAAATCTACAAAGGCGCCAAATAACCCGGTAAATAAATTAGCTGTCAAAGTAAACTTTGGCATGAACTTCATGCCATGAAGTAGGCATTAGGGATGCACAGAACTCGATTTTTATGAACATCGATTGAAGTTTTTACGAAATAGCGATTTTTTGTATGGATTTATTTTTACAATGCGATCTTCAAGCGATCGATTCAAGAGTAAGGCGAATCGAATCATCTAGATCGTATCCATAAACATAAGCCAATCTCGTCCAATTTATTCAAATCTAAAGTTACAGTCAGCAAATAGGTATTGATTGTTTATCTCATGAATGAAGCAAGATCGATTATAGACAAATGCCGATATTATTTAACTTGTCCACATTGTTTATGTCAGTACTAGGCAAAGTAGGCGAATAATGATACATTATGCAAGTAGATTAAAAATAAGATCTCTTTCTCATTTCTTTTGTTCATGGCTGTATTTTTATTAATGATTTATCTCTTGTCACGACGCGAAGTACCATCGTGATTCGTCGTGTGTTAGTTAATCTGTAGGCTGATTCACGTAATGTCATGACGCGCCGATGAAGTTTAAGCGAAGCTGCAGTTGAGTTCAAGTTTTAGTGCTAAATGGTACTCTTGTAGTATTTGAACTGCGCGTAAGCTGCGCGTGTACTTCGCGTCAACTCCTATACAAAAGCTGTTATTTGAAACGTCAAATGCAAATGACGCGCGGCAATAGAATGCTGTTATTGCGCTCGCGTGACGCGAACTTGACGCGAGCGTATCTGACAGCGATCGCCGATGATACGTGAATACGAAAAGCGTTGTTTTTATCGAAACTTAACTGCAACTACACTGCAGCTTAACTTCTTTAGTTAGGTGAATTAGCCTACTACTCCTTAATTGTTATTTTACTGATAGCTCCACCGATTAAATCCAGTTTGTAGTCCAATTATATAAAATTGTAAATTTTGAAACGATTTTTCCGAGATCGTTTCATGAGCATCGCTCCGATCCGAGAATCGATTCAGAAGCATTGTAACCTATGATTAAAAAAATCGATTAAAAGCAAAAAATCGAGCATCCCTAAGGAGGCGGGATAGGTATGCTCAGTGTTGCCAGGGCCCTTGAGTTTAAACCAACGTTCCGTATCCTAAAAAGTTCCATTATAAGGCATTTTTTTTTATGAAAATTATGGGATTTTTAAGGATTTTTCATTTCCTTTACGTTCAAATTCATGTGTTGTAATTTGTAACAAAATAAAAAACTCAAGAATTTTTATTTGTTTCTCCCGTTCATGTGTGCCTAGCCTAGTTTGTGGATGGTGTGAGATTCAAATATGGCGCCCCAGTGTAGAATCAAGCTATGTAATCATCTTTTATTTTTCTCTTTCTCAATTTGTAGACTATTTTATGTTGCAAGCAGTCGATTTACGAAATAGTGAATTAGATAATTGTAGGTTTGCGCATTTGACAGAAGAGTTACATAAAAATAGATTATGTGAAACCGAGTGGAGCTTAGCGCGCATTTCTTTGCTTTTCTCTGAAAACTGGACGTCATTATAAGTGCAGTTTTGAGAAAGTTTTCGGCGTTGTTTTACTATAATACATTTTGAAGAAATAACGAGTTGGTAATTGACCAAAGTGATCAATAAAGTGATAGTGACCGTGGAATAATAGCGCGAGCGAAGCTATCGCGAAATTGTATCGATTTATTTGTGAAAAATGACATACTATTCGCGCGCAGAAGGTTTGCCGATAGCCTCATGACGTCACGCGTCGATGGTCAGTAGTAGGGTTAGTAGGTAGGCCAGACTAGCGCGGGACGCGGTCGATGAAGTGGGAGGGGCAGTCATCGGCAAACCTTCTGCGCGCGGCTAGTACATGTATACATTTATGTACATTTTTAACAGATTTGATAATCCACTCGTTATCAAGTTTTATTTCACTAATTAATTATTGAAGGAAGTGCTTGCTTATCTGTTTATACTGAAAGCTAGTTTTTTTGTTATCACAAAAGCAAGTTTTTAATTTGCTTCATTAACTCGCAACATCGTGTCTACGCAGCTTGTGGGCAAGTCTTAAGCGCCATCCAGACAAATCGTGACCAAGTTGTGTCATTCTCATGACACAACTTGGTCACGATATACATAGCAGTTAGCGATTCGCGTTAATGCTTGCAATAAAAAACTGTCAGCTCATTTTAATTTAAATACCCTCAAAAGTTACGTTAATAAATAGCCATAAAAACAAAAGTTAGAGTGCGCGCACGATAAGTCTGCGCGCGGCCGAAATCGGAACTAATCATGGTTCACCAAAGTGTGTGCCGTTTTATCAATTTTGATAGTAGAACTACCTGATTGTAGGAATATTTAACGGGAA
Source organism: Amphipyra tragopoginis (assembly GCA_905220435.1). NCBI lineage: Eukaryota > Metazoa > Arthropoda > Insecta > Lepidoptera > Noctuidae > Amphipyra > Amphipyra tragopoginis. The sequence goes on along the minus strand of HG991999.1, from coordinate 13,047,369 downwards.
AATTATGTTAAGCGATAAAAAAGTTAAGCTTAAAAAGCGGTAATTTGCACTTTTGCGATCGCGGCAACGTTTAGCACGCCCTCAGTCGCGCGCAGAGTTATCTTGCGCGCACTCTACTTACGTGTTATGCGAGAGGGTCGAAAGTTACGAATAATGTAAGAAATGTAACTACTTATCTGGCAACGCTGGATGCTCGATATATGTATAGTTATCAATATCTTAAAAACACTATGCGTATTTCGATATAATTATATTTACTACGTTAGCTACAGTAAGTAAATATTAAGCATAGAAGTCGTACCTACCCACTACGTATAAAGTCCTTGGGTAGGTATACTATAGGCGATTTTACCAACCTATCAATTAGTAGTCCGTAACTATTGACTAGATAAGCTAAATGTGACCTACAAATATGACATTATGTGTTCATTAATCGAGTCACTATCTTTATTGATATGGTGGTGAAATGCAAATGATAGCTATTGAAAAATTTAGAAACTGAATTAGCTTGAACCTTAATGCTCTAAGGCTTGAACAGTTAATGATAGGTTGGTGAAACACCCCCTTAATTTTAGTTCCCAATTTCGCCGCTTGCCTAAATATGCTGGGCACAGTGTAACTATCACTCTTTCATAGGTAATCATTCCGCGGTTCGTTTAAAGAAGCGTATCAGAAATATAATTAAGTCCAGCCTAGAACCTTGTTCTAAATATGCAGCACGGTCGTAAAAAAAATAACACAGCAACATGAGTAGCAATGAGGACAGAGAACCATTGATGAGAAGCGCGTCGGTAGGTACACCGCTTAGCGCCGTACCAAAACGAAAAATTGAGTTTCAATATATTATTAACACATAGTAGGTATATAACAAAGTCGCTTCCCGCTGTCTGTCTGTCCCCGTGTATGTTTAGATCTTTAAAACTACGCAACGGATTTTGATGCGGTTTTTTTCATAGATAGAGTGATTCAAGAGGAAGGTTTATGTGTATACATCTGTATACATGCATATTATAATAGTAGAGAAAAACGCGGAATACGCGATAAACGAAATCCACGCGGGCGAAGCTGCTGGCGAACTCTGGTACGTTTTATAGCGGTAATTCTTCTAGCTTTTCAGTATAGTTGAAGAGCAGCTGAGATGAGAATGATAAGAAAGATGTATGGTAGATGAAAATGGATGGGATAGGGAACGAGTACCTATAGGTTTAAGACGGAATTTGACTGTAGCGCCACCGCGGTGCGCCGCTGGTAAAAGAAAGACTGAGTAGCAACCGGTTTTCATGATATGGACCATGGTATAACAATATAATAAGTACCTATTCTTTGCCTACGTTGGCAAAGAATAAAAAAAAGTCGACGTCATCGGCTTAATCTACGTCACGATTTAAGGTAAGTTTATTACCACTAATAACAGCACATTTTGACAACAGATGCCGAATCTTATTTTTTGTATGTTGCTCGCGGTTTCACCCGCATCCTGGGGAACTACTTCATGTACCCGATCAAGGGCCGTCTCAGTGTGCAAGGAGTGCTGATCACCCGGGCGCCGAGGCACTAGGGGCGCCTCTGGAGGCAGGTGCTAAGGCTTTTGAGGGCGCCGAGGCCCGACTAATTAATTTACCTACTCGGTAGTGAGCTCAAACTTACCGACATTCATCATTGTATCTGTTTGTACACACGGCTACACATCAAGCTATACATTTCCAGTTTACACTGACCTCTCATTGTAAGGAAATCGTATACAATGCGAGATCAGCTTATACTGGAAATGTATAGCTTGATCTGTAGCCGTGTGTACAACGTTAGTCAGAAAGGGTGTACTAATCCGAAAGGGTGTTAAAGTACCCATAATAATGAGTAACTTTCGTTCGAGGTACCACTTTCCTCAAAAATCAATAGTTTAAGAGAAATAGCTGTCCAAAGATTACATTAAAAAATGTGCTAAAATCTATCTATCTTCAGCCATGATCAGCTGTGTTTACATTTTAGGTCATATTTGGGGTCTCGAATTAGAAGCTCCATTTTCTGAATTCGTAACTAAAGTAGGGACGAAGAATTTTTGAAAGAATTACTTAAAATAAATATTATTTTACAAGGAAATAAAAAAAATCGAATTTTGAAATTTTAACATTTGCTTTAAAACCGTAATCAGTGATACCACCGTGATACTATAAATGGCCTGCGGATTACTACCCCCTTTCCGACTAACCTTGTATACAGTAGGTAGGTATAATTTTTTTTTTACTGTGTAGCAACCCTTCCTCACTCCTTTTTTTTTCCTATTGGACTGCTGTATGTGGTCCTAGGGGATCCTTCCTACGTAACCGGGCAGTTATTGGCGAGATCTGAAGGGTCTCCAGCCAATGGGAGGGGGGGAAGTAAAATACTTAACCTAAGCTAACTACTTGTACTACACTAACATGATGACTACCTGCAACAACAGCACTAAGGGCGACCCCTAGTGGGACTCGGACCTCGGCTTAGGGCGTTGCTGGCGGGGACTTAGGGGGGGGGGGGGGGAGACAGCTTGATGAGAGCTGAATTATCGGTGTGACTGCGGAGTCTGAAGAGACGACCGGCTCTAAGACGGGAAAGCTCGGTGGATCGTGACCGGCGGCGGTGGGACGTCGCGACGGGCCTCGTCGGCGAGGACGGTATGCCGGCCTTCCTCCCTCCTTGAGTCCGTGTCCTCCTTATAGCTGCTACTACACAGCGCTGAGGGGAGGGGGGGGCGTGCTGAAATGGCTAAGGGGCGCCTGAGCTGGGTTCGTAACCCAGCGGCACATAACCTACAGACGACCCTGACCCGATTCTATGTGTTAATCCAGACCATGATCTATCTGAGTCCCAAATTTCATCTAAATCCGTCCAGCCATTTATACATGAGGACCTACCTCATCAACAAACATCCAAACACCTTCACAAACTTCTTTTACATCTAGGTATACATATAAAAGGAGAAGCTGACTGACTGACTGACTGATCTATCAACGCACAGCCTAAACCGCTGGGGTTAGAAAGTTGAAATTTTGACAGTAGGTTCCTTTTGTAACGTAGGCATCCACTAAGAAGGGATTTTTCGAAATTCAACCCACTAAGGGAGTTAAATAGGGGATGAAAGTTTGTATGGAAAATCGTCACTTAACGGGTTCAAAATTTCACGCAAGCGAAGCTGCAGGCGAAAGCTAGTTTATTATATTAATGTGACTTGTGGGAATGTGATCGAGATGTAGACAGTCAGGCCTCATTTATGGAGACGAGGAGCTTAGGTCGTAAAGCGGAAAATTCAAACATAAGTATATTTATATGTATTAGACTCTAGTACCTACATAATATAGGTACGTGTCTATATAAATGCTCTAACAATTAGAGCATTTATATAGACGCGTTTTGCCGTGTGATTATTTGAGTTGTAGTTGTACATTGTATCACAATACGCGGCGGAGTCCGCGGCGGATCCCAGTTCTCCATAAATGAGGCCTGAAGTGAAGAGACTACAAGGATAGATACTGCCTGGTGGAGTAATATTATTATACCATGGAATGAACAACGTACATGTAATGGTGATGCTGAGGAAAAAGAACTACTTAAATAGCTATGGGCTTATCACGAAATGGTGTTGTTTAATGAAATGCCCAATTCTATGATCGGACGATGACATCGACATTACAGAAATTGCAGAAAAGATCTGGACGCGATCGGCTCGGCACAGACCAGAGGAGATTGAAAAAACGGAGCGGATGCTTATAACCAGCAGTGGGTCCATATGGGATGGGCTAGAGATGATGACGATATAGGCGCCGAGATATACTCGAGATATATCTTAATTCATACGTACGGCCAGGTGATTGTCTCTTGAACTGGTTAGTATCTGTGTCGCAGTTACATAGTTATAGCCGTTAAGATCATATTCCTAGTGATATGATCACATACCGGAAGACGCTTATAAGAAAGCGTTGCATAAGCACCTTCCTAGAAATATAAGTTAGATTTTGAGCCAAACACTGTAACTTGTCTTCCAATTGACTAATTTCAAGAACGAGCAAAGCGGGCTCGGTAATTTGGGGCACCTCGACACGGATAGGTTAGGTTCGAAGGGGACTTCTTCCGTCGTGTTAGGTTACTTTAAACCCTGTAGACAGAAATAGGAGCCCCGCCCAGCGGGGCTCCGTCGACTTTGCTTTGGAAACCCGAACAACCTTGTAAAAGTTTTTCATTTCTCTAATCATCCCCTTAACACGTTCAGTGCTGGGAGCCCTCCAGGAGGGCACCTTGTAGTCGCATTCGCCATGCCAGGTGCCCTCGTGGAGGGCTCATTTTAAATGCAGGTTTTTCTTGGAAAATTCACCGTCATGAAACAAGCATACTCCTATTTTACGAAGTAGTAGCTTATTTTTCAAGGTTTTTAACCTAATGCCAGGAACCATCCTCGAGGGTTCACTCTTAGCGCAAACGTAATGCTGAGGACCCTCTTGGAAGGTCCACTAGCAATATATATGTCGGGATGGTGTATGAGTTGTATGAAAAGTGTGGTGGGCTCGAATGTGTTAAGTTTGATGAAATGCTTTCTATAAGCATCTTCCGGTATATGATCATATCGCTAGGAATATGATCATATAACGGCTATAACCATGTTACTGCAACATCTGCGCTGTTACGGCACTCTACCAATAACTAATGGCCGACTACTAGAATATAATACGGTTCGAATGCCATCTGATCTCCAATTCATCATCATCATTCATCCATCTCTCTCAAATTACATGCTGTGAGATAATGTTACTCTAAGGTTAGACCGGTTGCCTGACATTTGGGCATCAGCCTGCGTCTGTAACGACTGTTATGCCTAATCGTATGACAAACAGGACCGAAGGTTAAACGTGATCTCTGAAGCTGGTCTCGTTTTGTAACGAACGGTCATCCAACAACAGATAGGCCGCGGCAAGTTCGCGCCATTTGCCATTTAGCCACGAGCCCAAGTAGTTATGATCTGGCAAATAACAAGTAACTACATTCTGAGCTGCAGCTACTTCACGAAATGCAACATAGTGTCCAAACACACTATGCCGAAAGTACGCGACCGAAGTTACGCGGCTGATTTTACGTTCCGACGTATTCGGCTGATATGACACACCATAAGTGCCGAACTTACGCGGCAGAAATTCAGTTGCGCAAGCTTGTGGGTGGACACGCGGGGCGCGGGCATACCTGCCTCCCGCTGCTCCCTGCCCCGGATCTTCGTCGGCAATCGAACCGAGTTTCGGTCGCGTATAATGTGTGCTCTACAGAATACGTTTCCGCCGAATTGTCGCTGAACTTACGCCCGACCGAAGTTCGGCTGTACGCTATAACGCAACGTATAATGTGTCGTCAGCAAATAGCATTGCAGGCGTAATCATGCCGAACTTCGGTCGCGTATCTTCGGCATAGTGTGTTTACACACTTACACCTATTGCCGGGCAACTTTCTTATTGACCTCAAAGCCAGCCGACACTGCCCATCAAAATCCCGGAAAGTTGAATAGATATAGCCATCTGGTGGCTTCAACCTGATCGACGATCGATTGGCCATAATCCATCGGGGTACATATGGATGTTATTAAGTTCCACATCAAAAGATTACAAAAAAATTGCACAAATAATTTTTTAAATTGAATGCTGTACATACAACCTCTTTGTAGAAATTTTGTAGATTGTTTTAGTATGAAGATTTCTTTTGTTCAACAACAAAAGTCATTTCTGACAGTTAGTTCCTTTTTATCAGAATTTGGTTTATATTGAATCTGACACATATTTTTACATTTCTCTGCAATAACTACATGTATTTTATTTAAAATGGATACTAACGTTGCTTCCGGTGATAGCAAAATTCCATTGTCTCCAAGGTATGTAAATGACATGAATTTATATGAAGCGGAAGATGATAAGCAATCGCCAAGGTATGCAGATCAACAGACAGAAAATGGTACTGAAAAAGAAGAACAAAGTGAGGTTACTCCACAGACGATTGACGATAACGAAGCTAAAATGAAAGAAAGAATAGCCCAGTGTAAAAACATTATTGAGTCATTAAAGATTGAACTGAATGAAGAAAAAGCGAAATTGGAACAGCAAAGCAAAACCACCCCCCGTTCTTCTGACGTTCCCTCGAAATGCACAACTAGTTTTCAGTGCGTTTCCACATCTAACTCGCTATTAGGAGACCTATCATACTCATATACTGCCAAATTGTATAGTGACAGTGTAGATAGCAAACTTAGTTGTGATGAAAATTTAATGGAGTATGAAAAACAACTGCAAAAATATCAGAACACTCTCAATTTGGCACAAATTGAAAAGAAAAACGCTATAAGAAAACAGATGCTAGCTAAAGCTTATCGATTAAAGCTTTTAGAAGTAGAAAACCAATGCAATATTGAACTGCTTAGAGTAAAGCAAAGTTTACAATGCTTGGAGCCATTGCAAATGATCGCTAGTAAATGGAAAAATAATACTGATGAAATGTATGACGTTAATAGTTTTGAATTGATTCCTAGATATCCAGAACTTAACGCTAACTCAAGTAGCGACATAACCTCATACGAACTAGACATGAAGACGGCCGCAGAAAGAATTGAAAATGTTAATAAAGAAGACTCTACTATATTTTTAGATTGAAACAAATAGCACGAGAGTTAAAAATAATATTTGATAAATTATGTATTTTTCAGCCAAATAGTATCTAGTATCTAGTAACGATTGAGATTTAGGTCATGTAGCGTCTACTTTTTAGGGTTAAAATTTAAATTTGACCAAAATTCATAAAAATATAAAACTATCAAGTTTGTGTAACTTTTCAGGAAATGTACAAGATGATAATATTATTAAAATTTACATTTTAAATAAAATTATTTTGTGTATTTAACTAACAATATCTCTTTATTCAGCCCTCGTTTACCCAATGAGTAAGTATAGGCCTCCTCCATCGCACGTTATTTTCACGTTGGTTAGGTTACAAGACCAAAGATCTGGTTTAAAAAAAAAAAAAAAACTGTCGTCACCAATAATAAATTATAACAAAAATACGGTTTACTAAATTAATGAAATATCGACCAACTTATGATGATTTGTTCTGTTGTTTGACAGGTTAAACGGATAAATAATCGAATAAACCAAATTCTATGAAAAGGTCTACTAGTTACCAAGTTTCAAGTCAAATGAATAGGTAAATTACTGAAAAAGTTAACAAAAAAATTAAAATAACAGTATTTCAGTTGAAATGTCTGCAAATCGTGTGTAAAATGATATTCGATCAAAAGTTTGTCCAAAAAACAGCACGATACACAAAAATAGACCTAATAATAATTTAAAATTCGCACATAATCCAACTAATCAAATCAATTACCGAAAACGGGTGTGAAAATCTGATTTCAATAAATCAAAAGCCGAGGAGGACCTCCGCAGTGGACCACACACATCGAGGCACGCGCTTCGAATGCTGCTGACTTTTTATTCTCGCCGCTTGAGACTTGATCGTGTTCACTCGGCGCTCCTCGGCACCCGGTCGGCAAGCTCCCGCACTGACATCACACACGTCTGCCTGCGCCCGCGCCCGTTCAGTTAGGAACTTGAACTTTATTTTAATAAGATTCCAATTTGTCAATTAGAGGGCATCGCATGAACCAAACAGGTTTGACTCCTTTACACCTTGTATCTTTATGAGTTTCATTTAAAAAGTGCTTTTGAATACCTAACCTGTTGAAGTGGATACAATTCTATGATTACTAGAGATTTTTATGGGCACTGCAACTTACGAGTATAGATAGATTCTTTGACCAGCAAATACTAACTAAATAAATTAGATAGGGAAATTTTGACTTTGAATGTCCCGTATTAAAAGACAGCTCTAACTTGAGATATCTTCCAAAAACAGCAACCAAAAATTGAAACATTTGATAAAAAAAAAACCATCTCATGTCATTTTAAAATTACAGTTAAGAGGAATGTTTCAATGAGAGCTGTATATTATTATACATTACATTATATTATTATAAAGGCCTTAAATTCTTTGTTTATGAGGATAACTGAAGTATTTTTATGAAAAGGTCTTGTAAGAAACTACATTGTATAATAAGCTTCAGCCGTCGATTCGTATTCAGGATAGCAAGCTATAAGACGAATCGACTAGACTCGTAGACTAGAGTCTAATTACCACATGCTGTTGACGACGGGTAAAATCGTTATGTGATAGGACTGCTTTAATAACCAACTTGCCGGGTGGTTCCCATTTGTTCTATGGAACATGACGTCAACGGATAAAATGAGTCTACTTTTTACTTATTTGTTTCATAGAAGTGCTACTCGTAGTAACTTCATCCGACTTCAGTTTTCAGTGACGTCATGGAACAAAATGGGAATCGTAATTTTTCCCAAATTGTTCTACAAGTTTGCCACAAAGATGTGAGTGACGTTACGTTGCTAAAATAAACATTTTCATGTAATAAAAAAATAAATTAATAGTCATGTTCCGTTGAACAAACTGGAATTAATAATTATTATGGTTCTATGGAATAAAACGAGCAAGAATTGTCTCATTTTTTCAGATGACGTCATGTTCCATAGAACTAATGGGAACTACTGAACTTGCCTAGCATAGTGACCATGTAGCCCGAGCATTTCATATAGAGGATGTTGAAGAAGCGAGTACCTACAGTAAAGAAGAGTCCGGTACGCATTCGACAGTTTCGTTAATCCGACAAGTTCGCTCAATTGATAATTTCCTAGGCCTGTCAGTTTAGTTAATTCCACAATAAGACAAAGTTATTTATAAAACCTGGTACATGTATTAGCTGAGATAAATATTAGTATTCCTGTTAATTTCTTATTAGCTCGTTATACTTTATAATGTGTTAATATTTTTTCTTGAAGATTACAATGATACAAGCTTTTCACTTTTAAACTAGCCCAATTTCTATCACACTTGTCTAATACAGTACAATTGTCAGTTGGAGAGGGCTTTCTTAGTATTGTAGCATTTATTGCGATTGAATATTTATTTCAATGATGTGACAATAAAAAAATCAATTGATTAAATGTGTTATAAAAACACATTATTACGCTCCGGTAGCTACGCGCCGGCGCGGCGCGGCGCAGCGATCCGAAAGTATGCAAAGTATTTTGGCCAAGCAAGTTTTCGATTCTGCATCTCTGCAACCTTTAAACTTTGATGTTTTTTTTACACCGAGGGCTGGAATTTAAGCGAATTCCTTGTCTCTGGAAAGAAATCTTAAGTATTTTAATCCATCTCTGACTAATTGTACAGTATTTAAATAAATAAGAAGGTTTGAAGTGCAAAAGTGGGCATTAGTCATTAGGTATCCTTTTTAATATGCAGTGCTGGCTGCGCTCGCAGGAACCCTTGTTTGTTGTCGGAGTAGGGAGATATCTCACTTCATCCGCGGCGTCGAACGACAAGGCACCCGTCTTATGTGTACGAGCTCGAGAGTTTTATGGAAGAGTAAACAATTTAAAACACTACACGCCGGGCGTATTGGTCCAGCACTCTCCTCCATTAGCCTTAGCCGACACCTCGACTCGCCGGTCCTTTGACGAAAATGATGTTTGTTCACAAGCGCAGTGACGAAGGTGCGGGCGCGACACTCGCTCACCACTTGGTACAGTTTGCTTTAGCTGCCTTAGAGAGGATGGTAATCGGCTTGTCGATCTTGTTTAGTTATGTATGTGTGAGAAAGTAGGTAGTTACATGTTTTTTGATACGAGTAATAACGTCCTCTTGATCTGATCTACTGCTTCTTAATAAGTAAGTTGAGAAAGTCAACAACATCAGGTAAACAACTTTGAAAGTTAAAATAAGTCTAAATATACGTAATATAATTTTATTGTTACAGTGATAAATTGTTGAAACTGAAGTTCTGTTTACTTTGGGAGGATAAAGTTATAACTACGTAGCCGCGTAGATAAAGGAAAACGTTACCTCCTTCCTTAACGATTTCAATAAAGGCTACACGTATTCGAAAGCTCGAAGAACATTCGTTTAAATTCTGTCACCCCAATTTTTTTTTGTTTCCTTACAGCCTTATAGTAATAGAATATTTCTTAATACTTTTCAAAACGGCTTAAACGTTTTAAAAACAGATAATTGTAATGAAAAAGTGTGGAGTGTGTTTACTTTTACAAATTCTTGCCGAACGCAAATCCGTTTTGTAGTTATGAATGAGCGGTTAAAGTTATGGCCGTTACAATAACATCGTTCGGTTATTGGGTTAGTTTATTGTTTGCGAACGTTGGTACCTATTGTGTGAAGTCTATCCGCTATCAAGACTGGCGCCGCAATTAGTGTAGGTGTAAACAGTGATTACACAATTTGAACCTTTTTGTTGTGGTCACTTCCTGTCCTTCCATATTTAACGAGTTTTTTTTTTGAAGTAATATTATTATACCACGATTTGACTAACATCATGTGTCCGTTCATCTGAGAGTCTAAATTTTATCAACATGATGTTGTTGATTCTGATAAATTTTTTAATAGGGCTGTTTTTTTTCTTCGTTTTAGTTGCCTGTCGCAAAAATGTTTGAACAAATTATTATAGAAAACGGAAAATTTTAAGATCCATTTTATAAAGTTTAAATGTTTTGCGTGCACTTTCCCACGAATAGTAGTAACCAGTGTAGTTGCCGCCCTACTCCATTAATGAGTTATCAGAATTAGAACAAAAGCTCCGAACAGAGCCTGCAAAAAAGACTTTAAAAGGATTATGATAACATTACCTAGTTAATTGTTGCAAGGCGGGTAAAAGTTGACGTCATCGGTTGTCTTCTAAGGTAAACAAGGAAGTTACTTATCGTCACCTATCTTATCAGTGGTTCGCAGCACAAAGCTTTGTGCATGAGGTGCGATCACGTTGCCATCGCACCCTTTTTGTTTAAAGTTTCTCATGGATCTTTTCTGGGTAAGATCGATAAGGAAGTGTGAAGGTCTGTCAGTCCCGTTTGAATGTTTGCTTTTAATTTGTGAATGTAGCTAGTTCTTGCTTTATTATTTCAATCGTTGGTAAAATACAGGCTGGAAATTTGAGATTACGCAGTAAGAGAAGCTAATAACTGTTGTAGCTACATTTTTTTGTATGGGAAAAGTATTTTACGATTTCTGACATTTCTAGTACTCTAATGTCAGTTGGTCCGATAGCCTTTTCATCTTCAAATAGGATAGAATGGCAACAAAAAAAAAATGTGAGAACAGTCTTTTCTTGCTGACTGTGCAAAATCTGTGGATGCAGTTCGCAGTACCTTTAAAAGTTAACAACAGGCTCTTAAGAACGTTTTCCTGTAACTACAACGGTTAAGATAGCTGCCCTCCCCATCTCCTATCTCTTCTAGTAGAGAACTCATCCGTCGTTTGTGTAAAAGAATAAAAATAAAATGAATAAAGGTTTTACTTATCACGGAATGTTTTAGTTATCAGGGATTAGTTATCATACTTAATGCCAAGTAAAAATATTATCCTTGTTGGGTATAAAGCTAAACAAGCGGGGTGTCGGAGAAACAAAACTTGTGCTTGCGTATGACTTACGATTACGAGCTGATTATGCAGATTATGCATTTTATTACGCAAATGTAGAGCCGCTGCGTACAAATTGTCCTAAATAGAAGCTGTCATAGATTTACATATGTATAAACTTCCTTTTCTGCACTTCATTTTTGTATATTCTTTGTTTACTTTTCTTGGAGTAAATATCCCTTGTGATGTTCTTCATTTTTTTTTAACCCTCTTTTCTTTTCCTCTATCACGCATGGACAACTGAACAGATTTTCACAGGCAGACACAGATATAAGCCTACTACTTGACGTCTAGTAAATGTAAATCTACACCTGAAAGATCAATAAAACAGATGCAAATGCTACTGTCGAAGAGTGCGTTGATAATATCATATTGGTGTAAGTATCGTGATTAATAAGACTATCAACTCTGTTGTACGTCTCAGTTCTGACTCAAATAATAACTATTTGTCAACGCATACATTGAGTCAGAGTTAAGAGGTATAAGGGACTAATCACGTTTATCAGCATCAATCTGCAAAAAGTTGCTGCTATGGTTTTTAAGCACATCAATACGCATCTTGTCAGTCTGTTATATTGTTAGCTGCTGAAACCTGCAAAAACATTATATAGCATGCGTAAGTGTGCTGACGCATGCGAGAGCTGAATCGTTGCGAAAAGATAAAAGCAAACATCCGCATGTTCATACGAAATGCCCCATTCTATGAGTGAAATGCGAATTGATATTGATAAGTATGATTAGTCCCTATTACAACTGATAAATTAATCTTTGATCAATGGGGTTGTGCTAATTGCTAATATGACACTACGATACCGATATCCTAATGAGTTAATAACACATTAATAAACACGGTAATAAAGAGGTTTGTAATCCTTTGTTTGTTAGTATCATGTTGCTGATTATGTTCCAGTTGAATTAGACTCTGAATAGCGTAACTATAGATAGTCGATTCGATACATATTCGATACTTGAAGTGAGATGAATTTTAACCGACTTCAGAGATTCTTAATTTGATGTCTATGTAGGTGCCAATCAATGGTCGTCTTTGTAGGCTGAGTATTACGGCCATTTTCAATAACCTATCTATCGACGGTTTGCTCTACTAGAGATAGCAAATTGACATAAGCTCCATAGATGCAATGTCAAACTTATATCTCTAGTAGGGCAAACCGCGGATAAATATAGCTTATTGAAAACGATCCTTAGTAGGTAAAATCGCTTTCTAAGCTATTGCACTTAATTTTGAGAGCGTAGTATTTATGTATCTTTCTACGGGAAATGGATCTTGCTGAGTGATGAATGGACTTAGTTATATCGGGAAGCAATGAACCGATTTCAATGAAACTTATATGGGCAGGTACAATACAAACGACTTGGAATGGCTCATCATCAACCTTGTAGTTAAAAAGTTAGCAGTCATTTATTTTTCAAAAAAGAAAGTTAAGTAATTGTTAAAGTTCCGAAGAACTGAATTAGATTAGGTAACTATAACTAGTTCTACGTGTCACTATGTCATACATACATATACTCGCGCCTGTAGTTCCTGAAGGGTTAAGCAGAGTTGCAATGTTCTCCTATTATAGGAGTCCGTACAACCACGTTTCGTCTCTGGTATTAAGTTCCATGGAATGGGTGACAAGCTTATTATCATTTTTCGGGCACAATTATGGAGCCAGGTTCATCGCCTCTTGCGACTCGCTTGCCCGTCAGTGTCATAGTAGGCACTATTCTATGTAAAAAGAGGAAGTTTTGTATGTTTAACCAAATAAGGTTTTGACCGACTGATAAACAACCACTATGGGATTTCCTTGCGCGTAGGTTCAAATAAGTAAGTCATTGTGATAACTCACTATTTTTGACATATTTTGTTGACCATACGTATCACGTGAGATGAACGTTACTCATCTTTAAATCACTGAGTAATCGTTACGAAATGAAACATCAATACCTACTTACGTACATGTATGTATTACCTCCTCGTGCTTCATTCATGAATTACAGTCACGAGGATAAAAAGAACATTCCTAGAGCAAGAGATTTATCTACGTCGTAGGTATGTACATATATTGCATTTTATGAACATTAGTAGGTTCGTGACCCGCGCTTTATTTCTGCCATGTTTTCCTATCAACATCTGTGTCTTATGACTTTTGGTTCCGATGCGGAGACAAAGGGTCATTAGCTGCTCAATAAGTGGTTTCTGCGTGACCTCATAGGTAATTGAACACTGTTTTGTTCTGATTAAATCTCTTCTCATCACCATAAAATCTGAGTGTGCATTTTAGATTTTTATTCGGATCAAACTCGACGTCAGCTTATTCAGAATGACACAAATTTCAGCAATTTCACCAATATTATGAATGCGAACTATTGGACGTTTAGACGTTTGGATTTATTTTTGTTATTTTTGGATGTTTAGTGGTAGAATAAATCCTGCATTTTCGGTCCGGAAAAATAAAAACTTTCAACAGGGTAAACCGCGGACTGCTGGTTTCGTAATTTTTTGTGGTATATTTAGTTCTGTTGCACCTGCCAAAAATAAGATAATTTAAATAATTTAAAATGATGTAATTATTCCTTGCACAATTTTCCTACAGGTGTGAAACTCACAGAGGAGAATTGAAAAATCTTATCGCATTCTTAATTTTTTCCTATTGCGACCTATTTGAGTGTCCATTCCATTCCTATACTCGCGTTGCGTACAAAATCATTATCCCTAATTAGTACCTATACAGAATTGGATAGCAGTGAAATACTAATCGTTACTTAGCTTATGGTCGTGCATTCTGTTATCTTTTTAGCACATACCTGCAATTTTTGATAACAACTCAACTTTTCTTAATACTACCGACAGAAAAAAAATATTCATGGGGAGTTGCATAAGTTTGATGACATCAATAGTTGTTATGCAAGTAGGGTAGTGACAATCAGTTTTTCCGAGGCGGTCGAGGCGAAAGCGAGATGTGAATGCAACGCGCTGCGGGTAGCGAGCGGCGCGCGGCGCGCTCGGTGGTGGTGGCGGCATGGGCGGTGAGCAAGGGATGCAGGTCGGGCTCGGTGGTGCACGGCGATCGGATCGGGCTGCGGCAGCCGGCTCTCAGTGTCGCTCAGATCGCGGCGCGCGGTGGTCGTGCGTCGAGCGCGTGTGGAGTGATGTCTACGAGATGAGGCTGTCGCTGGTGCTACTGTGGCTGGGCGCGGCGGCGGCATGCGGCCCGAGCCGCGGCTACACCCGCCGTCAGGGCGCACGCCGCATCACACCCCTGGTCTTCGGCCAGCACGACCCTAATATTAGTGAAAACAAGAATACCGCCAGTGGACCTCCTGAGGGTCGCATCACCAGAGACGACGAGAGGTTCAAAGACTTAGTGCCGAATTATAATCCGGACATCGACTTCAGGGACGATGAGGGTACCGGTGCCGATCGCCTCATGACCCAGGTGAGTGTTCACGATTTCCCATGAATTTTCCTCTTGTACTGAATTTCCTAACTTTTAAGTTCGGCGCCGACGGACAAGTGCAGCGATTTAGGAACTTCAGTTTCGAATGTTTAATGGGAAGTGCAATAGTATGCTGCGCCGTTATAGTCGTTGGAAATTGTCTTCCAAAACAATGGATTTCATGAAGTGTCCACTATTTTGAAAACAGCTCCTTAGTGCGCGGGCAGGGACAATCGCCGGTGTAAACATTACGCGCGTGGAACAATGGGAACAAATTGCGGGCGTTACGGTAGCTTCGTAGCGAGTGTTCCGATTGTAGCACTGCAATTACGCAGGCTTTGTCAACAAATATTTTGACTCTGTGACTAATGGATGAATGATGAATTCTTTACAATTTTGATGCCAGTTTCGGTGAATATATGGCCGTCATAAAATTTGGTGTCGAAGGCATTCAGTATCGTGCGTTGTCATTCAAGATGCTTTGTATAAATATAAAGACAACTTACGGGAAACTTATTGTTCAGGGTTGTCAGATTGATTTATATTTTGGTTCGCTTCAACATTACGCATTAGAACAAAGGTGAGTCGTTTTTTATTCCACTATCATTAATGAAATCAATGAAACATGTCCTAAATTTCATAAACTACCTACTTTAAAATGGATGAGTTTCTTTTTAGTATTTGAGATTACAGGTGAACAGTCAATGCGCACTTTTTACTGTGTTTATTGTACGGGTTCTACTTTTAAACCGCACAAAAATATTTCTGTATAAAAACCTATGTTAAGAGGTTAAATTGTTTACAATTGAATGTTTATAGAACTCGCAGCGCCTTGCAATCGCGTCGATAGAATTATTTGATAGTATTTCTAATGACGCATTATCAGTATGGAAACTGTCGATAAACGCTGACACGCCATTGGAAAGGGATAACTAAAAATATTTACCTATTGATTAGTTCACCGAAAACAAAACCTAGATCTTATATATTAATTGAGAAAAGAAAAAGAAAAAAAAAATGTGCTAGGTCGTGTGCAAATTTAATATTAGATGTTTTAGACCAAAAAAATATGTTTTTTTTTTTAAATTCCAAGATGGATGCACATAAAATATATTTAGAATAAACTAGCACTTATTTCAAATTAAATTTTCAGTCGTTTCGTGTTATGTGATGTGTAAGTGACCCAGAGGCGTGTCTATTCCGCCTGAGCCCACGTGTAGCTATAAAAATCGGCTTAAAAGATTGCAGTAGTATCTATATAGCTAGTATGGTAGTTTGAATGTTTGTCGCCTACGATCAACATAGTAACCTATTTTCTTCTGACTCACAACACCGGAAAGATAAGAAAATGCTATTTTCTTAGCTTTTCTTTTGATGTTATACAAAACTTAGGTACTTTAGTTACATCACTACATAGTATAAAACAAAGTCGCTTCCCGCTGTCTGTCTGTCCCTATGTATGCTTAGATCTTTAAAACTACGCAACGGATATTGATGCGGTTTTTTTTTAATAGATAGTGATTCAAGGGGAAGGTTTTAAGCTATAAAACGTACATGTGCGAAGCTGGGCCGGGTCGCTAGTTAGTTAAATACTTATACCCTGTTCACCGTAAGTTGATTAGTGAAGTTTCACTGAAAAATGTTACCAGACAAAGAATATCAAATATAAAAAAAACGAAACATGAAAAATATGTCTATTTTACGGCTTTTGATGATGTCGTTTACGTTCTTTTGATAGCAGTCTCTTTACGGCTACAATTTACAAATTGACCGAGCTGTAAGGACTCATGTTTGGATGGTCTTGATGCTCACAGGATTCTATTTTGTATTGGCTATTCTTCAATCTGAATAGCTGTTCCAGTATATTTAATTTCGCATTAAGTATACTGGGAGGGTCAAGTTTAAAGTAGTCGAGCTGCAATTTCACGACACAAACCCCCTTATTACAAAAGATGGCTTAAGAAAAACCCTAGTTTTAGAGTAGCCCCGTCTCTTTTTGTTATATGACATAAGAAAGTGATGGGTATATTTTAAACCTAGGTTTACCTTAGTCTTGGTTTAAACCATCTTTTGTAATAAGGGGGTAATAAGTTTCGCAATGTAAACCGCACTTAATCCGTGAACAAAGTTTCGATGAATGCGGAAATATGTAGGTACTTAATCTTGAAACCATGTTCGGCATTGGTGGGTTAATTAATAGTTGACAATTACAGTGTGCAGTGGCGGATTGTCAACCGTTTTTTACCGACACTTATAACTTGCACGTTATTATGCAGCTAATTAATTAGTTTTATGTTGGACACACAAGGACTAAGGACTAAAACCTTCTCTTTCTTGGAAGAAAATCTTGCCCAGCAGTGGGACAGTAATGGACTGATTATGATTATATTTATATTATAATAAAACAGATAAATACTGCCTCATTGGCCTAGTGACTGCTGAGCGTGAGGTCTTGAGTTCGATCCCCAGGTCGGGTAAAGTGTTATTGGGTTTTTCCGTGTGGAATTTCTCAGTAGCAGTCCGGAGTCTGGATTTGTGCCCGGGCGATGGCAATAGGCTCGCCCCTAGTTCATGACGGCGAAATGTGGGTGTACAGGCGTGATGTTATGTTTGTTAATAAAACAAATCTAAGTGTAAATTCTTAAATTTTATTAAACCTTAAAAGTATATTTGGATGACCCTAAAGCTACATTTTTTATGATTGTTTCTGAATTAGTACATCGATTCGTGATAAAACTTGAGTGGCAGGTACCTATCACGGGTATAGGTATTTACGGACTCGTTATAACAGTTTACATGAGTAATTAACAATAGCGGTTAGCAAATAAGTAGGTACATCGTGCGTATCGTCAAAGTAACCGCGCGGATTCCTGCAAGCTGCGCTGTAAATAGGTATATACCTACTGTATCCGCGTAGGCCCATTTATTATCACTTCATAAATGTACAAGATAATGTTCTAATCTGTCTGTCTCGATATAATCTCGTAAAGCACTAAATCGATTTGTATGGAATCTGTCAATGAACTCACCGTTACATTTACAGTAAAGTACCTAAGTTGGTTCACCTGAACGCGTTTGTTTTGAAATTCCCACGCTTAGCATACTGTTGGATAATTTTCACTCGTAAATCTTAAGCTATATTATATTTAGGATAACATTGAATGAATTGGACTACGGTATCTACAATCTTAATGCCAGGGACTACGTTAAGAGTGAACAGGTTTAAATGAAGGGTAAAATGCCTATAATGTAACTAGGCCCTAGGATAGGCTAAAGCAATGAAGATGAGCACATCATATGAGGCTAGTAGGCTACCACTGCTCAACCCATACACATCACATAGACCACTATAATGAGCGGTGTGTTCTGACGGAATAAACTCATAATCATCACTCGTGGCGAACGGATTGGTAATTGCAGTATGTTGTTTTTTTATATTTAGGAATGATGCTGGCATCCTCTTTGCATAATCCCTTAAAATCAGCTTAAATTAATTAAAATAGTTCTATCATGCGTGCTAGGTGTAAGAATACTTCTTTTTCTCTCGCGTTGGCGCGACCTGTAGGAGAATAGTTCATGCCGTGGTGAAAAGATTACCCAGTCAGCAAGATTGGTAGCGGTACTGACTGCTCAGTGTGCGCCGGACGTACTTAAGTATCGTCACTCGTGGAAACTCTTTAGTAAGAATATCCTGGTATTATGATTCAGTCGTATTCCCTGAACATATACTTAACCATTTCCTGAAAATATACTTAGACATTATAATGACAATTACACACTAATCAGTTGGATGATTATTTGATAACACTGATAAGTGACGTAACACATAATATTGAATGATGTAAGGCCTAAATAAAGGTTGGTATACACGACAATAGTTTCTTGAACCAACATTCGTCCTGACTTTGTCTGTCTCAGCGAGGAAAACAGAGATAACATTAGACTTGGTTCAAGAAACTATCCTCGTGTGAATCAGCCTTAACGCTGAGTTAAATGCTAGAATTAATTTGCTGCTTGAATCTTACTTAACTTATTAAGGTTTATTATATTTGCTTTTCATTGGGACTTTATATTTAAGAAGAGTCAGAAGAAGAGTTCGGACTAAGGTCTTAACTCTTCTCATTTTGAGAAGAGGCACGTGCTCGGCTTTGGGACAGTAACAGGCTAAGTATACTTAATGCAGAGTTTAGGAAGTCAGAAAGGTATTTATTTATTTATTGGCTTACCAACTAAATACATACACAGCATTAACTACAGCAGTCATTATAGAATTTGAGATCTCGCATGCATCTAAATTAAAGGAAAACACAACAGTGTTAAGTGTACGTACATTTTACATAAAGTTATCACTATACTTATTGAAAATTTTCCAATTTAAAATATTCTAATGACAACGAAATCCAGAACACAAAAGTTGTAATAATGATCTTAGAATAAATATTGCATACTAATTATAATATATTACTGTTATTTTAATTGCATATACATTTATTTAGTTAATTTTATGAAAAATGTATGTTTCAATAAACTAATCATGATGACATTTTGATAATTTGCCACGGGGTCCAGTTTACCCAAATACGGTTTAATAGTATTTTTAATGGTGTATAGGTAGAATTAAAATTTGCATGGTGTGAAACATTGGCATATTTTCACAAAGAACTATCTCCTTAATTCCTTAATGATTATGTTTTAAAAATGCAGCATATAGAGCTAGATACTTATTTATTCCTCATTTGAAAGATCTACAGTTAGATGATTATTCATATCTGACTTGTAAGATCGCGTAAGTAGTAAAACCCATAACTTATTATGAATTATATTTACATCTATTGTTTATCTATCCATAAAGTATGACAAGTTTATTCTGTATTTAAAGGAACATCGGTCAGTGGCTTGAAAAATAATATTTCAGCCTTCAGTAAAGCTGGTCGACAAGTATTTGTTTGGCCTCGCTCTAATGGCTTGTCAAACATGAGCGCGTGTTGACAAACAAATTCACCATCGAAGCTATACAGTTACCTGTACTATGTGGGTCACAGATGTGACATTCTATACCAAAAGGTCATGACATAATTGATGTTTTCATACTTCATGTAAACAGGAATATGTTCGAGTACTTGATGTTAAGATAAGATATAATATACTTAGTAAGATCAACGAAGCCGTACACAGAAATGCTTTTCGTTGTGGTAAAATATTACATTTGCATTTTAGATGTTTGCATTTATGTTGCTACCTAGTGACTGAACTCTAGGTTATCCAACATTATTTAATTCTAGAAGTAAAGTGTTATAAGAATAGCAGTTGTATTTGTTATAAAAATATACCAACCTACCAAATAACCATTTTTTATATCCTAGAACGCTCCAGAGCGCAATTTGCAAAAAATCGTAAACCAATCTACATTTACTAAAATCTTTGTAAGATACTAATCAAAAACGCATTTTGTTTTAAATGACATATCTATCCAAGTATGTTAATAAGTATAAATAAACAGTCTTTGACTATATCTATTTTAATTAGTTGGAACTTAATGATATTTTATAAGAGCTGTGTTACACATTTTGTGTACAATAAAGTATATTCTTTTCTAAATTACATAAGAAAGCCTGGTGGTATGATGATGTTTTGTAAAGGACCATGGGACAAAACGTCCCCATACCTCAACAGATTTGAAATGTATCTCAGTTGAAACATCTTAGTAGGGTGATAAATTTTTCCTATGGCGACATTCCTCAAAGGTGCGGGATATTCCGGGAAAAACGCATTTTTATTTTATTATTTTATTGAAATGAATATTCGCATCGTACATCCGATTGAGTTGAAACTTTGTACTGTTGTTGTTGGCACTCACGCAAACGTTTCTAACATAGTACCATCAACGAACAATAGGTGGGGCGCGAGTCGTATCGGATAATTGTAAATAAAAATTCGCATGGTTCATCCGATTGAGTTGAAACTAAGTACAGTTATTGTTAGCACTTGCGCGAGAGTTTCTGACATAGTACCATCAACGTGCAATAGGTGGCGCGCGATTCGTATCGGATAATTGTTAATAAAAATTCGCATGGTTCATTCGATTGAGTTGAAACTTTATACAGTTGTTGTTGCCACTCACGTGATAGTTTCTGACATAGTACCATCAACGTACAATAGGTGGCGCTCGAGTCGTATCAGATAATTGTTACTAAAAATTCACACGGTTCATCCGATTGAGTTGAAACGTTTTAAAGTTGTTGTTGCCACTCACGTAAAAGATCATATCGTCCTCCACACTTACATTAATAAATTGTCTGCATAACCCCTGAAAGACGATGCCTACCAAATCCTAAATACTACACTAAGAACCAATAACAACCACACATGTGTAACTCAATCTGTTTGTTTTTTATTACATAACAATATACAAGAAAAAAACTACCTAACCTGACCTAACATAACCTAACCTACGAAACATCGCCATAACTTTTTTCATACAGCGATTTGAAATGAGCCGCCATAGTAATTATGGCAGTATATTGTAATATCTATCTAATGACATATGTGTTGTTGTTATTGGTTATGTTGACCAATTTGTCCGGTCCTCCTTTACCACCCTGTATACAGGGCTACTGGTAATTCGACGTATTCCTTGCACCACGTTATAGGGGGGCTAATATGCAACAAATTTAACCCCGCATATGTTCTACGAAATTCAATGGATTTCGAGATATTGCAATTTTTATATTATTTTTAATAATACCCAGAATTCCTCCTTAAACATTATTTATTTATAAAATATTAAATTGATCGGCTTTGATTATGATATTAGCTTGTAGCTGATACTTTAACGAAGCTTTCTGCGTATTTAACTGTTCTTAATGACCATCCAATTGAAAGTAATCATTAAAAGTTAAATAAGTGTATTAGAAAATCATCGAGGTACACGATAAATAATGATGTTTATCTCAAAAAATTACTATGACACTAAGTGTACAAAATGCAAGACAAACATCCTTATTTAATCAGCTATCCAACGAGGTATAGACGTTCAAAAAATATTTAGAAACTAATGTAAACATGTCATAAAATACTGACAAAGGCGATTTCTGAAAAATCTCTAAAAGCACGCAGGTGGCCCGTTAAGTGCAATTCATTGCATAATCCTCGCGTAGAGATTAAACAGCAGTGTGTCGGGCACCAACTGTCCTCTAAATGTCAGGATTAGATTAGGTCAGGTCGTTAGGTTATGTTTGGTCAGGGTTAGGTAGGTTAGGTTAGGACCTAAGTGTGCGATGGAACACCGGGGTGGTTTTAGTCAGTAAGAGTCTGACAGACCCCTCTGTCCACCCCCAGGACGGAGGACATCCATGAGGATATCCGGTAGGCAAAAAAAATATGGTCAGGTTAGGTCGTTAGGTTAGGTCACGGTTAGGCTTAGGGTAGGTCACAACTTCGATGCCCTGGGATCTAGAGGCAAGGGCCCCCGCGCTGAGATATCTGCACCTGCGTCATCTGGAAGCTGAGGTTGCCATGCCGCCTCTCCAGCCACTCCTCCATTACGGGTCTTACCGCCACTAATGCGGCGTGCCCTGCATTGGGTTGCGCAAGTCGTTCCCTCCACAGCCACTAGGATCTGGCGGAGACCACTCCGCTCAAGCGCCTCCTCGCTTTGGCGATATCTCAGCGCGAGGGCCCTCGCCTCCAGATCCCAGGGCATCGAAGTTGTGATCTACCCTAAGCCTAACCGTGACCTAACCTAACGACCTAACCTGACCATTTTTTTTTGCCATCTTGATATCCTCATGGATGTCCTCCGTCCTGGGGTGGGCAGAGGGGTCTGTCAGACTCTTACTGACTAAAACCACCCCGGTGTTCCCTCGCACACTTAGGTCCTAACCTAACCTACCTAACCCTGACCAAACATAACCTAACGACCTCACCTAATCTAATCCTGACATTTCGAGGACAGTTGGTGCCCGACACACTGCTGTTTAATCTCTACGCGAGGATTATGCAATGAATTGCACTTAACGGGCCACCTGCGTGCTTTTAGAGATTTTTCAGAAATCGCCTTTGTCAGTATTTTATGACATGTTTACATTAGTTTCTAAATATTTTTTGAACGTCTATACCTCGTTGGATAGCTGATTAAATAAGGATGTTTGTCTTGCATTTTGTACACTTAGTGTCATAGTAATTTTTTGAGATAAACATCATTATTTATCGTGTACCTCGATGATTTTCTAATACACTTATTTAACTTTTAATGATTACTTTCAATTGGATGGTCATTAAGAACAGTTAAATACGCAGCAAGCTTCGTTAAAGTATCAGCTACAAGTAAATATCATAATCAAAGCCGATCAATTTAATATTTTATAAATAAATAATGTTTAAGGAGGAATTCTGGGTATTATTAAAAATAATATAAAAATTGCAATATCTCGAAATCCATTGAATTTCGTAGAACATATGCGGGGTTAAATTTGTTGCATATTAGCCCCCCTATAACGTGGTGCAAGGAATACGTCGAATTACCAGTAGCCCTGTATACTAAACCCCATCGATTTTGAAGTTAGTCGCTAGTCTTATCATAGATCCTTATGAAACTAATGACACATCAAAAAAATCTGTTGGAAGGGGGGGACAGGTCTCATACAATTTTGCCCATCACCCTTTATATAATCTATATAAATATTTAAAAATGCCTTAACTGCTAAAGGTAGAAACTTGAGGGAAGTAGTTGTATTTTATACTGAAAACGCAAAGAACGTATTTTTCGCAAATACACCCTTATGTGGATGAAAAGAGGGGTGGTAAATATTATACGGAAAATCATATTCCCTGGGTCAATAAAATTGAAAATTGGCATAAATGCTATCTTAAGTAAATAATTAAATCCTTATTTAACGATTTATCAAAACTACTCATAAAAGGGAGCAAGAGCATGTCAAAGTTTGTAAAGAGAAATTACTTGACGCTTGGCACGAATACACTTGGAAGTAAATAATGAAATATGTGTTACACGATTTTACGAAACTATCCCCAAAAAGAGATGAAACGGATGTTAAAGATTGTAGGGGTGAATCCTATTGCGTGGTCCGATTAACTAGAAACTTAGTATTCATAGTTATTAAAGTCGATTATAAATCAAAATGTTTTAGGGTTTTGTCAAAAATAAATCCCTACAGGGGTGAAAACAGGGGGGCTATAGTTATTATGATTTTTTATTATCCAGAAAAGAATGATAAACACGAAACTTGGCTTAAATACTCTTCAAAATAAATAATGAGTTACTAATGATTAAAAAAAAACCCCTATATGAGGTTGAAACGGGGTATGTTCCTATATATCCTTTTACGCGAGGGGTGTCGCACGGGTACTGCTCTGCTAGTAGGTATAATAGAAAATTCAATACAACATTTATATGAAGCACACAGTATTTCATCATGTACCCAGCAATGTATAATAATATCTACCATTATGAAATTCTAATTGATGTCGGATGGTTGATTGCGGTCATAAAATAACACGTCCGATGAACGTCGTACCTACTTCATTTGGTCACCAAGTAGCTGGTAGTGATGTGGGAAAAACTGATTGGAATTATTTTTAAAACGAAATTTACTATGACATGTTTATCGGATGTGCTATTTCTGAGCGCAACAGTTTGATGCAATGTCAATCGACTGTAATTAGGACGTAGTCGATTTGATTTAGCGTTTCAGACAAGGTGTTTACAATCATTGCCGAAACACAAACTCAATACGGGTTAACGTCATTACACATAATTCAGTTTAAGTCAACCCAAATCCTGAAATAGTGTTGAAGTGTTCAAGGATACTATTGCTTGGCCGAGTATTTGTAAATAATGACTCAAGACCGCGAACTGATTGCACAGCAAATATTTTAATGGGCGTAGGTATCTTTAGGCGGAATCCAGTTACATGCAGATAATAATCGGTTGAAGGAATGTACGATGAGGCGCAAGTGTGTGCGTGGAAGAAAGGCCGGCGCGAATCCGGCGTCGGTCATGTTATGTGCTCGCCGCGGGCAGCACATAGTCGGAGCCGAGCTGAGCAGCCTTGCATTCGTAAAAATCTCCAAACCGGTTCGATGCGCCTCCATTACTTTCTTTCTGCCTCCACCGAGCCTCCCATTTAACTCGGGCCCACTTTTTATCAGGAATCGGTATCTCCGTCTAATAGTATTATTTATTTCTCATAAATAAGAGGGAATATAAGTAAAGTTAATGCGCACGGGAAGCGGTACATTACATGCCAGATGCTTCACAGATAAATGCGTTATGCTCTTTCCGTCGGTTGTTGTGTTGCGTAACGTGCGCGGTGACAGCTTGGGATTTATGCTACAGCTTCCACAAGCTTGTAATCTTTATTTACAAACAATTGCCCAGATTTACATCATCACCGTAGTAAAATATTAAATGGTACACAAGTGCACTTTATGAATTTTGCGCAAGTATAAGGTACATATTGCATTACCTAATACACATTTTATTTATGTTGATGTTCTGCCTCGGTGACTGATTGACGTGTATCTACATAATAGTCTTCAACTATTCCATAATTTATTTTTTAAACTCAAACCTATAATGACACTCTACCGCGTGAAAAGGAATATGTGTCGGTATCCCAGTGTAAAAACGGTTTAACAATTGGCTGGTTGGCTAGCCAGCAAACCGCAGAATAGGCGCAGAGCCACATCGCTTGCTCTCCTCCAATTCCAATCGGAATTACTTACCATTTTATGTAAGTTTTTATTTAATATTTTATATCCCTGGACGCGAATAAGGCAAAGGAGCAAGAAGGGGTGCGGCGGAGGCGCGGGGGTTGAGGGACATAAATATCTCGGTGATTTATGGGCAAGGCGGTCGCGGGATAGGTCAGCATTATTCAATTTCGTATTTGAGGCTCGAGTTACAATGAGCTTTTACTGCGGTGCGCGCGCGCAGATAGCGTAGCAATCCCACCCGTCATACTCACTTTTGTTATCTACTTTTTAAACCCTATTGTAATCCGGAGATTAGCCTCGTGTTGACGTTCTCTAAAATAACGAAAACATTAATTAACACGGCGTTTCTATATTTGTAGAACTGTTAGGAATTAACCTTAATTCTAAAAGCATGTTCTCAAACAGTGCGGTAATTAAGTAGGTATGTAAATAATGGGTAAATCAAATAAACGTTTTATATGATGGCACCGTTTTAAACTTACTTAATTATCGATTGTTAATATTGATTTAATTTCATTGCCTGATACGCTAAAGTGGTTTAATTTGTTAGCGGCAAAGACACCGCCGTCCAAATTAGATACTTTTCGGCTTATTAGCGCAGGATAAAAAACGGAACGAGACCCGATCGCTTTGTGAATAATTGACCATAATCAAATTAATCCTAAAATTCTACGGTGGGTTTACAACGTTGTAAAATGTTATAAAGATTCCTAACAGCCGTATTATAACATCGCGTTTTTATCAACGGCGCTCGCACTATCTACAACTTTAACAACTATAGTATTAAAAAGTTATAACTTTTCATATAAGAAAAGGTATTTTATGATTGGATTATTCTGATGTTCCTTTATACTGAGGGATTTTCGGATAGAGAACATATTCAAAGTGGTTCTTGTTTGAAATCACATCTGGCATGTTATTAAAATTAATAAAATAAACATTCCTGATGTTAGTAAAGATTTTCAGTCTTCGTATAACGTGCCGATATAAAATTCGGATATACGCTTACCGCGAAATTGCTTTTTTATGAGCCATGTTACACTGAATTACTTACATGTTTCAATGTAACTAATTTAAAACTCGTATTACACAATGTTGAAATTAAAAACGTCATTCGTTTATTCAAGCAATAATAACTTAGTATGGAGCTATTTTCTATAGAAATTAATGATGACTCAGTTTAAGTAGGTGCATGGCTGATGGAGTCAAAGGACAGGTTTTTAGTGCGCGCTAAAACAATACTGTTTTAAGCTTTCAAGGTTTGTCTCTAAATTTAAAATGTCACTTACGGGATATCTTCCGTGATTATTTATTGGTTTGAGTTCCCGATATTTCGACGCTGTTGCAAGCGCCATGATCGCGGGTTGACTAACTGGTCATCTGGTAATCTGGTCAACCCGCGATCTTGGCGCTTGCAACAGCGTCGAAATATCGGGAACTCAAACCAATAAATAATCACGGAAGATATCCCGTAAGTGACATTTTAAATTTAAAACAATACTGTTATAAATCTGAATGTGTAAATTAAATCACGTGGAAAATATTTGCAATATTAATTTATTTACTATTGTTGGCTAACTTGCGTCGAATGTTGGCGGTCAAGAAGCTCCGTTCGCACACCTAAAGTTCCTTTCATACTGAACAATGGATTGTTTCTAGTAATTATTAATTTCAACGCTTGTTTGAAATCGGATATTCGCAATTAATTGTTAAACTCGCAGAATATCTTACTAGTCGTCCTTATTTATCTAGTATAATCTTTGTTGTATGTTGTAATAACAACCACGTGGATGTCGTCGTTATTTTTAGAATGTATTGTCTAAGAGTTCGTGTTTGATTTAAAATGATCTTGAAAAGTGCTTTGTAGAAACCAATGTGTATTGTGTCCTTTGTAGGTACTACATAGAGTAAATTATAAAATATAAATATTAGCCTGAAACTGTCCCACTGCAGGGCAAAGGCCTCTTTTCATACAGAATGAACGAGCATTGATCACCACTTGCTCACTGCATGTTGACAACTTCATACCATTAACTCAAGGTTTTCTCACGATGTTTTCCTTCACCTGACTTCATTGACTTAGTTATTCTAAGTCAAAGTTTTTTTATTTGATTATGATTACACAGGTGCTTTTATTTTTAAGTCAGTTACGTCTTAGATTAACTAAGAGACTACATATTATGACATTGAAAAAGTTACATTGGCTTGGGTTTGAAGTGAATTATAATTGTTCATATTATGGTAGCCCTTTAACGTTCGCAAGTTGTCGGCGGACACTTGTTCAAACACACGCCAAACTGTTCAAGTGATAGGTCTTTGAACCTCGCCCGTGTTTGCGGTTTGTTTTATATAGTTGCTTCTTAAGGTGGCGATAAATTAACGATTTGCATTTCTCTCACAAATGTAAACAGTCGTGATGTATGTAAACACAAGTGTGCTAATACCTTAACATAAATCAGACATTTAGTGAGCACTGCACAATGTATAAGTAGTTGTGGCTTGTTTTGCCTGAACACTTGTTAGATAAACAAATCTCGGTGAAATGTAGTCGTGTACTCGGAAAAAGTAATGGCTGTGCATTGTACATTCTGTCATAATCTAGTGAGAATTAACTTAGGTACTTTATAGATTAACTCACAAGGAAAACGTAGAAATAACATACCTAGATATCATATCATTTTATACAATACCATGTTTAAGCATTGTTTATGTTTCCAAGTAACTGAGCTAAACAGTTCTATGGAGTAATAGAAACATTTAGTATAGTTTGTGCAGTAACACAAATTATTTATTGCTTAGAAGATGGAGAATCTCGCCGAGTGTTAATTTATTCCGTTAACTAGCCGACTGCGAGACTCGTTGGATAAACATAAACGTACAGGATAACTATTGGAACAACGAATTACGCAATCTTTAGGCTCAGTAGAGAATGAAAATGAAAACATAGGTTACGATGCTTAATATTTATTTCATCTGTCATTATTCCAAGAAATTGTTGATAACTATTAAGTTTCAGGTAAATCTTCAAAAAAATCAACTAACTATTGAAATAAATCTTAAATTTTTAAGCTTTTCAATTAAATCTTTAATCTTTAACCTTTAAACATAATACAACATATCATCACGGCTGTACTCCGCGAAGGGTGGGCAGAGGTATATAATACACCCTCTTATCGCCGTTTTGTTGGAGTCCCATGTAACAGAGAGCGAGCCCAAATCCAGACTCCGGGCTGCTACTGAGAAATTCCACATGGAAAAACCCAATAACACTTTGCACGACCTGGGGATCGAACCCAGGACCTCACGCTCAGCAGTCGCGCTTGCGATCACTAGACCAACGAGACAATCTAAAAACAAATTTAGAAAAAAAAACTTATACGAGTTTAGTCGGAAAGAAGGTACTAATCCGAAATGGTGTTAAAGTACCCATAATAATTAATAACTTTTGTTCTACAACTTTCCCCAGAAGTCAACAGTTTAAGAGAAAGAGCTGTTCAAAAATCTCAAAATAAAAATACGCTAAAATCTACTATCCTCAGCTATGATCAGCTGTGCAGATTTACAATTTAGGTCATATTTGGGGTCACGGATTAGAAGCTCCATTTTCTGAATTTGTATCTAAAGTAGGGACGAAGAATTTTTGAAAAAACTAAAATAAATTATCGAATTTAGATATTTTAACCCGTGCTTTAAAACAGTCATTGAT
Source organism: Amphipyra tragopoginis (assembly GCA_905220435.1). NCBI lineage: Eukaryota > Metazoa > Arthropoda > Insecta > Lepidoptera > Noctuidae > Amphipyra > Amphipyra tragopoginis. The sequence continues at coordinate 13,017,930 of HG991999.1, read as the reverse complement.
CAGTGATACTTTATTTGACCCGCGGATAAATACCCCCTTTCTAACCTTGTAGGTATAATTCTATTATTTAAATACGCCATAGCCATAACGCCAGTCGAAAAAAAAAAGAAATTCTTTTAATACTATGATGTGACTCTTGGGTTTGTAGAATGCTTTGTTTACTCTCCTTTTATATTTTTTTGTTCATATCATCTCAACTAAAAGAAAAGAAAACCGAGAGGGTCGTCGCAAAAAGCGGCCAGTGTTTGCGTGAGTGTCGTGTGTCTCAGACGTTGGTTGGTTTGTTTTAATTACTGCTGCAAATATTTGTCAGCCAGCTGTTTGTGGTTATCTTAGTGTTATCTGTCAAACCTCAGTCAATGCTAAGAGGCACGGGCTGTGCCACTACAAACATATACGACGCATGGTTTATGACTGTTCCGCTTTCCTTCTACAGTTTCTTAGGCTTACCTGCCTCTTAATTATTTAATAGTAAAAAAAGAGCACAGTAATTTATTTTATAACATTCGTTTGAAGTATATTATTTAATTTTTTATTAAACTCGTGTAGTGCCGGACGAAGGGCCAAAATACACGTCCGATACTTACTTCCGGGAGCCGGATTCGACTATCTGATCGGATTCCTGAAATACACGTACGATTCTCGTATCCCATTTTTTCTGGACGACGACGATGCCCGGACGATGCTTACGATTCTGACATCCGATCCGATAGTCTGATCGTACGTTTAATTCATGTTAAAACAAATGTATGGCGCGGAGGCCTTCAGATAGTCTGATCAGACTATCGGAGGCAAGTATCGGACGTGTTTTTGGACTCTAAAGGCTCATTTACACGGAGATAGTTTCTCGAAGCGAGTCTCATGCTATCTCTGTTTTCATCGTAGAGAACGACAAAGGCAGAACGAGTCTCGCTTCGAGAAACTATCTCCGTGTAAATGAGCAAAGGCTCATTTACAGGAGATACTTTAAGTCCGGCACTACACGAGTTAAGACTCGTGTAGTGCCGGACTTAAAGAATAGCACTACCTCTTCCCGTGGGTGTCGTAAAAGTCGACTAAGGGATTCTCTAGAGGTTGGGCAGCAGCGTTCTCTGAATACTTTAACAACCATACTGCGATCGCCTGCCAAGCGTGGCGATTACGGCAAACCCCTCCTTGTGGGGGAGGCCTATGTCCAGTAGTGGACGTCTTTCGGCTGAATGATGATGATGATATTATTTTATTGCGATATTGAATCAAACAAAGTAAATTTTGTTTTGGAATTTGTGTCACCTACAGATTAAGGAAATATGAATAATGCTGTTGCACTTTTAACCTCTTTTGGAACAGATTTTTATTTTGTATATTATTATAATTATTCGAGAGGTTCGTGGCTAATTTAAAACCGCGCGGATCATGATTTGCAAAGTTAAGCTGCGCTTGCCGCGGTCATTCCGTGGATGGGTGACCATTTGTTACGCATCGAGACCTCTCCGTGCCTCGGAAAGCACGGTAAACCGTGCCGTACCGTTCCGGGTGTCATACGAATACCTATGAAAGTCTGACAACCGGTCTAACCTTACGATATCGGCATTGCCCAGTAACTGGGTTGCGGAAGTCTGATGGCAGTCGCTCCGAGTAAAATACTGGTATTCAGCTGCACCTGGTTAGACTGGAAGTTGACCCCAACATAGTTGAGAAAAGGCTAGCCACAACGATTTACTTATTGATAAATAAACGAGAATTGCGAAAAAAACCACTTCGCTTCACTGAAAAATAAAAGTTATAATTTTTCCTTAAATTATTTATCATTGTAAAAACTAAAGCAAAGTCACTTTCATTAAACTATTTTTAACTAATTGGATTAATATGCAATAAAGACCTCTAATAAAAACTCAGGTAAATCGCTATAAGTAGTCACGTTACTAAGCAAGAAGCTGAAAGAAAATATTTTGATTATACTGTTGTCTTAACGACACAGGAACAATCACAAATCGGTAAAATATAAGATCTACTAGATAAGAGTACAATAAAATATACGGAAAAGCTCCTCCAATACTACGCATTAAGTATTTCAGAAGCTTACCATAGAGTTGAAAAAATTGTTTTTACAGCTAACCGGTTCCGAGTCCATAACTATTACGTATGATGAAACGTTAGCCCGCCACAATTTATGGCTGATTACTTTGGCATCACCAGCAAAGAGTTTTGATACATCTCGCTCGATCGTAAATCTAAGGGATTTTCTATAGGAAATGTAGAGAAATGGGCCATTGTTAAAATAGACTTGTAGTAACGTTAAAGCCCTATGTTTTAGATATAAATATAATTAACCTATTTTGAAGTAAGCGATAAGCTTAACTGTAGAGCTGCGTAATTCAGTTATTATAATATGTACCTACAATTGATAGGTATTACCTCAGAATACAGAAAGAACCAGAAGCCGTGATCGCGCCTAATACTGAAGCATCAAAAACTGCTCTTAACTACTCTTAGTTTGACGCGCAGCCGATCAGTTACTCTGTGAACGTCATATCGAGTACGTGTATTTACCGGTGTCAAATTAAATTAAATTATGCCGTCTTGTGTCGTTCCTGACTGTAAAAATGCAACGGGGCTAAAAACAAAACAGGATGGGATCACATTTCACGTTTAAGTAGCACATTCAGATATCGTCTTATTTAATTACTCAATAAATTGTTCAGTTTGTAATTGTCATAGGGAATGATGCGTCCATATTGTTAGTGTTGTCAGTATACGAGTTTTGATTTTCCTTTGTTTTTATTACCTACTGAGGCCTTAAATTAAACGTTTTTTTTTATCTTAACCGTGTTTTATTCCTACTAGACCTTCTCTATTTCTTGAGATTATCAGGTACAGTCAGCGTCAAATATATCGCGACGAACAGACTGTTCACCATTACCTAAACAGCTAAAGAAATTAAACTTTACCTAAATGGGATTCTTGTCAGAATGCCAGTTGTCCTATCCTACGTTCATTCTGAAACACCCCTTGTTTCATTGAGATATAGTTTTGTTCGGATCATTTTGAATAGTCTGTTCGTCCCAATATATTTGACGCTGACTGTACATAGATATAAAATATTACCTGTATAGAAAAGCACAATTTTGATTTTATTTTTATCTTACCTCCAATACTCAACGTTTTCCCCAATAAACAATGTCTGAGCTAGCAACATTACGCGGGTGTTCCCACCCGCGTAATGTTGCTAGCTCAGAGCTAGTGAGACGGGCGCGGGATACTTATTTTGATTTTGGACACAGCGTACGGCTTGCAATTACTGTTGACCGCGGATTCTGGTTCTTTCTGTATTCTGAGGGTATTACGTGTCTAGTAATAAATATACAGGATGTTAACGAATTCGTGTAATTACTTTAAACCATAATGATCTATTAATGGTATAGATTAACCCCGCACGGGATTTAGATTGATTAAAAATAAAAATAACGTATTTTTTCAAATATTTTTTTATGTGATAAATTTTTTTGATGCCATGCTTGAATGAATGAAAGAACGGCGACACAGCTGACGGGCACGACTACCGCGATATCGCTCTACACAGTCAGTTAACTCGGGACGCTAAAATTACTCAGATACAGAAAACCATGTTTCGTTTTATGAAAACTTTTTTTTGTTGATTCTGAAAAAAACCTATACAGGATCAATCAGTGTCACCAGTAGACCACGCGGTTTGAAGGAATTACACGAATTCGTTTACACCCTGTATGACTCTATACTCCGTAAGGTAAGTCCTGGGGTTTTTCTGCAAAACGTTGGCATATAAAGAATATCAAATATTTTTACAAAACAAAACATGGATAATCTAGCTATTTTACGGTTTTTGATGATGTCGTTCACTTTTTTTCGATAGCAGTCTCTTTACGGCTACAATTTACGAAAACTGCTATGTCAGAACTCATCTTTCGTCGAACAGAGTAGTTATAGTAAATTTGTAGTTAAGATTAATTAGGTTACGTTGTTTTTAGGGTTCCGTACCCAAAGGGTAAAACAGTACCCTATTACTAAGACTCCGCTGTCCGTCCGTCCGTCTGTCACCGGCTGTATCTCATGAACGGTGATAGTTAGACAGTTGAAATTTTCACAGATAATGTGTTTCTGTTGCTGCTATAACAAAAAATACTAAAAAACAGAATAAAATAAATATTTAAGGGGGCTCCCATACAACAAACGTGTTTTTTTGCCGTTTTTATAGATAATGGTACGGAATCCTTCGTACGCGAGTCCGACTCGCAGTTGGCCGGTTTTTTTTCGTGTAGTGCTCTTTGAATGAAAGTCAATACGCGTCATAAATATCTTGTACCTTTGCATTTTATGAAATATATGACGTCAGGCACCAATATCAAAGAAAACTTCAAAATTTATTGTTGGAGTTTGTTTATGTAAGAATTGCTCGCATAATATCGCAATGTTTGAGCTTTAAAGTGCAATCCGTTTTGCGCTTATCGATGGATTTTGATGATTTATTGCAATCCCTTCCCTGGTTTTATAAGACGTTATGATATATTGACTATGAAATGTTACTGCAGAGGTGATTCAACCGTATATATGAACTTATGAATTAACCATGACTACGGGTCGCTAAACTGATCTTCGCTGGAAATCGTTCAAATTTCTTCTTGTCTTCTACCCTATAAAGCCTTCCTCCAATATAACATTACGCCTTATTCTCCGAAGCGTCGGCAGAAGTGTATAGTACACCCTCATTTCGTCGTTATGTTTTAAGTCCCATGTAATAGGGAGCGAGCCTATTGCCATCAACCGGGCACAAAATCCAGACTCCGGGCTGCTATTGAAAAATTCCACACGGAAAAAACCCAATAAACACTTTGCCCGAGCTGGGGATCGAACCCCAGACCTCACACTCAGCAGTCGTGCTTGCGACCGCAAGACCAATGAGGCAGTCAGTTTCGACAACTAAGATACGTTACTCTATGTATTAAATAAGTTATTTTTCTTCCCCTCGAAAACTACGTAACACTCGTTTGCTGAATCAAAAATGTAATTACTGATTCTTCAAGTCAATAATGATAGACAACGATTAATATACTTAAATTTCGAGTAAAAACGGTCCGTAAAGGCTTAAGTGGCCGTAAAAATCAGGCAGGGCCAGAACTCAGCGTGTCGATCGGCACTTAAATCTTACACCCAATAAAAGTGCACGTTGGACTGGCACAGGCCCGTAATTGGTCCTGCTGCACGATTACGCTCACAAGCGCAAGCGATCAGCTCGGACAATACATTTACGACTCTCATTGGTCTCATTTAATGACGTGTGACAAGTACATGTACAGAACAATGAGCATGTAATTGAGATTTTTACAATGTACAAAGTTTTTCGCAATATATCGACGCTGGGTAGTTACAAGTTCATGTATGCGTCGTTGCGGTTCTTTGAATCACTTTTTGTTATTTGCAATTTTCCAAGGTAGCCTTCGGTTGGATTGCTTGTAGATCTGTGAACTGTAATAAAAGCGAATTATCTGAACCTAGTTTATCATAAACCTAAGTCATTAAATATCTACGTGATATTGCACCACATGCAACAATGCTACGATATTATCCGTTCCACTTCACTCTACCATTTAATTTCTCGTACGTACCTATCTTTATTTTCGTAAAGGTAACTGTATCTATTTTATTGTTGTAAGTTGTAACCAACTGCTTAACAACTTAAAACTGTATTAGCTGTTGATTGCGCCGATGAAAAGCTTTGCTCGTTGAGAGCTAGATCGCGACGCGCGCGCACGTCTACGAGCCGAGGCCCGAGGCGCCGCGGGACGCCCGCCTCCCCCGTGCCCCGAGCCGCCATCACTTTTATTTATATTTATTTACCTTCCCTTCATTCAACGAGGGCCGCCCTTTCGGCCCTTTTTGTCGCACCGTAATACGCCCGATACAAATATTGTGAAAGAGCCTGCGGTTTGGGTGAATTTATTGTGCTACGATTTGATGTAGCACCGACGACGCCAGCATTCTCGAAAAGACGGCTTTTAAATATACATCGGTTAAGTTAATGACAAAAAGGATGCCTTTTTGTGCCGTTCGGTATGGAACACTGAAGACTGCAGTAGAAGATTTCAGTTTAGGGATTCCTATACCTATGACTAGAATTATTTTTTTGACATAGTCAGCGTTAGGTATTTGTCTGGATCCGTGATTAATTGGATGCACTTTGCCGTAACTTTTGAAATAATTAGATAAATTCCGTAGACTCGTAGCACTGAAAAACAAATCGTATCATTAGCAGCACCTGTCATAAATTATAGTTAAATATTACCCCCGACTCCCACTTATACTGATGTCCATAATTTATTCGTATATTAGAGAAAACAATGTAAAGATAAATCACTACAAATTGTTTAAACTAAAGATCAAATCTTCACTCCATCTGTGACGCGGCGGCGACGTTCACGTGCATCAGTTATCTATCATGATAAATGGCGTATTTATTTATCCGACGAGCCTAAATAGCTATGGTAATATTGGCCCTACAACAGCACAAAAGGTAACAAAACACAAAAGTTGAAAAAGGTAAACCGCACTATTTACAAAGTGGCTAGCGAGGACCACACAGCCACAATCGAGCCGCGCGTGCGACTCAGCCGCTTCACAATAAAAAAAATCGTTCCCAGCATAGATCTTTTTCGGTTATACATCTCGCATTTTGGTGGTGTGATTTGTGACGTTCGGAAATGTTAATGGCACGTCCTGTTGATTTCCTTTTGCGGTCTTATTATTTTTGGAGTTTATGTATGAAACATTTTAAGTCTTGAGATATTTCGTGAAATCGCAGAGTAGGCTAGGTATATTTTGTTAAAATTGTAATAGGAAGTGTTATTGGGTGCGCGGAATCTCGTAGAAACGCAAATCGTTTGGCTGCGCGCGCTCCGGTCGTTGTTTACGCGATCGCGCGCGGCGCGCCGGCGCATTCGCTGACGGACGATGAACAGAAGTTGCCAGTCTTTGACACTGTAGCCGCACTCGGCCTCCAACTCGGCAGAGTTTGAGAACAAACTATTTTTAGATGGATATTTAGTTAATAGTCATAAGTACTGTTTTCTTATTTAATTCAGATTCATAACTGCTTACTACCTAACTTGATGTTATGAGGTACGATAAAGTCGTTTCTCAACTTTTTAAGTCCGTAACTTTAGGAAGATGTAATCAATTTAGTGTTTCCTTTCTTCTGGAGTTCAATAAGTGCTGCACTGCATCAAATGTTTTGTTTTCTAATGGCCATAGTATCTTATTTGACAACGCTGTAAACCAGCTACGAATGCGAAACTTCTCGAATAACATCGCTACGAACGTCGTTGGATTAAGACCTATATTACTAAACCTTTTCGCCCAAATGACTTTTAAGTCATGATCAAACTGATAAGCAGTATGTACTTAAAATAACTTACATTCAATTAACGTTGTCAGAAATTTCTCAAACCCGAAGGAACCGCGACTCTGGCAAGTTCAGTAAAGCTTTCTATGTCATTGAGTATTGAAAGCGTCGGCACTCTTGCGCATTGCTTCGCACATTACAAATATTTTAGTGGAGCTCATTACACATATGTTTTCGGTAGGTACACGTTATTAGCTGCGTTTACACATGCACACATGCGCTACTTTAGGGTACGTCTAATTGAACGTAGGCGCAGCAGCGGCGGGCGGCGGGCGGCCTAACCTAATTTACATTAATGCAAACGAGGAGCATTGTTCAGGTGTGAAACGCCAGTGTCAACACACGGCCTCTACTCAAATAGTTTATTAGCTCCACCCAGCGGTGTTCTGGCGGACAAACCTTTGTAATACTGACAGCCCCCTAAAGACACGCATACTTAACGCTTAAATATGACTATTCAAGACGTCGCAGCCATATCTAATATACATACTGACATATCTAAATAACATCCATACATAGATACAAAAATGTTAAATATTTAACGTGAGAAAGTATTAGATTCCTCACATTGATATCAGTTTTAACTTCTGTTTTACATTGAATTCTAATTCAATGAAAAGGCAAATGTACAGATATCTGCCCAGTCTCATCATAATTTAGGTTAAATTTGTTAAGTAGGCAATAAGGCATTCATAAATTATTTAATTTGGTTCTGCCTAACACCTATACTTTGTCAATTCCACAAAGTGCACTAACGATTTTACGACCGCTTTACATCTGCTTTATAGGACCGTTTAAGAGACGATTTAACGCCTATAAATGTTTTTGATTGTATGCGACAAATTGTGATGGTCAGGGAGTGTCGAGGTCGTTGACTGAGGTCCGCTGCGGTCAGCTGAAACACAAGAAGATCGCAGCGGTCACCAGTTTGTATGACAGCGTAGCCGACGCGGCGGTACCGCACGCGCGACGCAACCAACCGCGCTGTGGTCTGGTCAAACCGTCGCCGTCGCCTAGGTATCTATTTTGTTAATCATATTGCAGACGTTTTCACTATCTTAACCAAATAGAGAAGCAGCAATCTATGTCATTTGTAATAAATTATCTATCTACTTAAGTAATTATTTAGTAGTTAAAGATCCACGTAACCCAAATGCTGATGAACCCTCAACTGTTCAATCAACCCTAAAAGTAAAACTTCGAATATATATTTTTAACAATGCACGTAAATTTTAATCAGATGGCAACGTCTTGCATAAAATGACGTCACTTAAGAGACAATGGTCGATCATAAATTATAGTGACAATCTGCCACATCGGAAATTAATCTCGCCATGTCGAGTGTCATGTATATCGCAGTGGTCCGTTCGTAATAACATATAAAAAATTACCGATTGAGACCTCGTCGGAAGGTAAAGTGAATTCTTGTGTTCGTTGCTTGAAGTCAATTCGCGGGAATGTGCGAATGTGAGTGAGCACGCCAGTTGTTATTGTTACCATCCCGGCGAGCAGTAACAACCCGCTTGTGAATCATGCTTTTGTCTTAGCGAGAAATTATCATAGTAAATTATGTATTTGCTATTGTATATCATATCAAATGACTCGCAAAAAATTGATGTCCACTTTCACTGTCGTTAATGGTTCTTGACGTAACAATTTAAATGTAGAATAGATATGGAAATGAAGTAGTATTCAGAATGTCATTGAGTCATGTCAAAGTCGTTATGCCGATGCCGTTAGAACGTAGGTGTGTGAAGCTTAGATTATAAATTAAAGATATAACTTTGCATTTCTGATTTATCAGTATAGTTTAGAAATTAAAATGCAGTAAAAATTTTATGTATGCATTGTAATTTTCATTTATTAGAATGGATAAGGAAAACCGTACGATGAAAATATACGTGGACACGGTTCTCTTGAAATTCAATTGTTTACTTTATCGTTCCGTAATTCATAAGCGCACATATGGTTAGTTTTATACAAGCTTTTATCAAGATCCTGTATTAGTAGCAAGAATTATGGATAAGTAATTTGTTTTTGCTTGGGTCGTAATCAAATCAAAACTGCAATTTTTTTATAACCCTACGAATGTTAACATTGTTTTTTTTCTATACAAGTTAGTGTTGTTGAATACTCGTAAATTATCTGAAAGCAAAGATCTATACCAACTAAAAGAATTGATAGCATTAAAATTCTTGATGCTTGTAAAAGGCGAATTAGAATTTAATACGGCTAGTTAGTTAGTCTCCAACGTTAACTATTTCTTACATGGCAGTCAAAATCTTATAAATCTGCGCTCCTACGATGACCGTGAACAGAACACACGGCTGCGGTCGAGTTCAAGGGAAGTAGGCACGAGGAACGTTTATGGGTAATATTTGCTGACAAATAACTATCTCGATAGTACACGTTCAATTCAAAGTGTTTCCACTCAGATCTTCGTTTTGCAAACTTTTACTGGTAGTTAATAATGTTTGAATGTTTCTCGATGTGAATCACATGTTCCTAATTTCAGGAATGTTCTCCTTTACGTATTCGTCCTATATTGCCGCACCCACATCTGCCCAAGTGTTTACGTTTGCGCGTTCGGAAAATTTGTTTCCTTCAGTTTTCATTTCAAATTTCAATTGGTGTAGCAAACGACGTCGCTTACAGGCTGCGGTATTAAAAACTTCATTTCAATTATCATAAAATCATTCAATTTCAGTTTTTACATTTTTGTTTGTTGTTAAAATGGCTTCACGAGCATGTAATTGGTTTTCTTTATGGGTTTGTTGTTTATATGGGAAGGCATTGATGCGAGTGTTCGTATGCTGCTGCGTTTAATATGATGCGCTCCTGCGCCGGTAAATGTTCAGGAATAAGTATAAACCTATGTAATAAATTGGTAATGCAGGTAATGCATTTACTTAATGAAAGTGTCTATAAACCTCGCTTAACAATGGCTAAAGCGATGGTGGTACTTTATAAGTGAAAACTATTGCCTACAGGATTGTTCGTTAAAGGGTAAGATACGTGCTTGTCCGATAAATGTATGGAAGATACATTACAATCGATCACATGAAGCTAAATGGTGAAGGAACTGGTTATTGTGATGAAATCTACTGATGACACCATCAGTTGCAGTTGTCGCAATATAACTTCAGTCTCCGCTATTTGCACATCAGTTAATATACTATAAATGTTCCCGACAGCTGCGTTGTTAAAACGATGTAGCTTTTCAGTATTTGCAAACACATTTAATGAAAATAGTGCCCCTTACTTACGGTTTTATGTACATTAACCTATGACATCCGTATAAATCGCCACTGAGTGGGTAGCTTAGCGTGAATGTATTGATATAAGACTGCGCGTTTGACATAACGCTTATTTACGAACTACCGTGCAATAGAAAGGCATTCATATTGTAACGTTGCCTATATTTATAGGTTCGTGGTTGGCGCATGTGAAGCCTCAACCGCATGCGATTTGTTCTCACGCGGCTTGTATTCCTGTCCCACTCACACTCTTGAAAATCTGCCTCTGAGTCTCCCTCTTTTTGAGATTCAAGTTGCATTCTTTCTATTTGATATTGTACATTAGTTACATCGTACTTTTCTTCTAGCAGTTTTCAATGTTTCAAGTATTTCTCCAGAGGTTTATCAACTAAAAACAATAACTTTTATAACTATTATGTACCGATATCAACTTTAAAATACAGGGTGTAGTTTTTTGGCTCGATTTCTTTGGTCCCAATATATAATCTATAGCCAGTCAGTACCGACAGGTTTTAGTTCAATTTACCTTGAAATTGTAGTCATTATACCTACAAGTCTGAAACGCAATACTTTCAATGCTTTGGATTTTTTCTCCCTGTTGTTGTATTTAGGTAAGCTGAGCCGGCGTTATTTGGTCTAGCGACGATTGTCCCCGGCGGAACAATGCATCGGCTCGTTCGCGATTAATAAACTAATGGGTATAATTGTTACCCCGCGGCCAGTATGTTCACGTCATTATTTTGACTATGAACGATCGACTTCGTGCCTCCGATAAGGCACACTCGACTCTCAGTCGTGATTGTGTTTTATTGTTATTGAAACTGTCGCGGGAAAGTTGAACTTCCGCTGTTGCAAATGATAACATCAATTCATAAACCAAGGGCCTCGCCTCTTATGATATTTCTTTGAATAACTAGTAAGTGAACGTGGGATAGTTTTCTGGGTTTTAATTTAGTTACAGCAGGAGATGCGACTATTTAGCGGGAGAGATAAAGCGGCGCAGATACACGCTATTTGTACTGCCCAATGAGACGTAAATACAAAGTTATTGGTCATTGTTTTAATACTACGGCCGGCGCGGGCGCACCGGTCATAACTATTAAAATGCGCGATGCGTTGACCTGAAATGTGCTCACAGATATCTGGAATTGTTTAAAGTAGGTAATTCAAAGCTCATCGGCGCACACACCGTTTGAACTTTGCATCCAAGACTTCTGTTCTGTATTTATACAGTTCATTGGGATTTTATGAAAAGGTAGTTGCTACCATTGGTTGCTACTCTTCTTTTTACCTAAGTAGTTCACTAGGAAAATTAAATATTAAGTATAGTGAATAAGGTAAAAACAAATTTAATAGGTATTGTTTTAGTAGTTCTAACTTAATACACGCTATGCTTCTCAACTATTTGTCAAGTTCATAATAAAAGTTTTCTTTGATGGATATTGAATAGGTAACTATGCCATTTATATGAGTGCCAATTATATGTACTCATATAATTGCTAATAAATACTTGTATGTAAACAGTAAATGCATGGTTTTAGAACATTATTTGTATTCTTTGTTTAGAAACTAAATTATCTAATTAGCACGCTCGTAAAAGTTTGCGTAACCGAAGATAATGTGTACCTAGGAACCATAATAACACTAAGCATTGGCATTTAACATTTGTTACGTAATACAAAATATTTAGCAAGTTTAGAATTATTACTTCAATGAACTCGCCATTACGTACTTACGTTCGTAAGGACATATTTATTATTGACCAACCTAATTGCTTCGGCTAAAGTTCTCGAGGTTTACGGAGACAAGGAGACTGCTAATATAACAATAGTTGCAACTATAGTTACAACTATAATTATCGCCACGCACTATTCAGGAGTGGTCACTTCAACGAGCCTAACCTTTGTTCTTTACAACAATGTTTTATACAATATATTTAAACGCAAGATGAATTTATCCCTAAATAGAGGTCGCTCGCGGCTTCGCCCGCGAGGATGTTTGAAATTCTCGCCTTTTCTCTACCATAATATGCATGTATTATACATAAATAACGCACAACCTCTTAAGGGGTCACTGTACTCATCATTATGAACAACTTTTACTAAGGGAACAAAGGTGAAATCGCGAAAAAAAATCAACTGTTCCCTACATTTATGTTCGCATAACTCGTCAAAATGTAGGGAACAACAGATTTTCGCGATTTCTCGTTTGGTCCCATAGTAAAAGTTGTTCATATTGATGAGTACACTGAGCTCTTAAGAGGTTGTGCGTTATTTATGTTACACCTTGTATAAACCTTCCTCTTGAATAATTCTGTCTATTGATGAAAACCGTATTTTCATAGGGCATCACAATATAAACATAATCAGCCCATAACTGTTCCACTGCTGAGCACGGGCCTCTTCTCAAAATGAGAAGGGTTTAGGCCTTATTTTACCACGCTGGTCTGTTGCGAGTTGGCGGACTACTCACACCATCGAGAGCATTATACGTATAGAGCCCTCTCAGGTCTGCAGGTTCCCTCATGATGTTTCCTTCATCATTAAGGCAAGTGATAATCAGATTCTGATCATCTGATGATCCGCACATGAATTCGAAAAGTCAGAGGTTTGGGCCGGGTTCGAAGTCGGACCCTCCTGTATGGAAGGCAACCGTTCGACCGCTAGGCTATCACTGCTTGCCATCACAACAATACAATCAATTTTTTTTGCTGTTGCTACACCAGTTGTTGTTGTATAATATAAACAATGATTCGCTACACTTAGTTGCTAAAATTGAATCATATTTGTCATACTTTTTTACACGAAGATGCGACGTAGGATTTCAAATCCTAAATAATAATATGCGGTCGAATTAAATTTGAAATAGCAGAATTTTCTCAGTCGGTTTGTAAGCGCAGGCGCTGTGTTTGGTAGCAATAAATTATCGCGTCGGAACACAAAAGATGGCATTGTGAAGTCGACACGGCGACGTCTGATAACGATCGCACGCGGGACCCGGCGCGCGCGCACCTTGGCCGCCACGACTACGACACTATGCGCAGCATCTTTTAAATGTTCCAAAATTACCAGTATTGGTTGGGGTACATTGTTTAGTACATTGCATAAATACTAAAAACTAAAATATTAGGAAAAATCGCGAGTTCGAAAAAAAACGCGAGATCCGCAAAGAAGACTGCTACTATAAACAGCTGTCAACCTCAGGACTCGAAAGATAGTTTATTATCAAGTATCATTTACAAACTTAAACATTTATACACGACTACAAAGGAATGTTCTCTTAAACTCTACGCTCTACGCGTAAGTTAAAACAAAAAGACATCAGGAAAATAGCTCCTTGGACTTGAAAACACATACATATTCAACATTAATGTGATCATGAAAAAGTTAATGGTGAATGTTTGATTTATCACGAGACGGAGCGCAAGCGGTCCGCGACCGGGTTGTTCAGGCGACACGCTTTTGTGTCGCCGTCGCCGTCGTCGTTTTATGTCCAATTAATTTAAATAATAGCTGCCTCCCGACCTACCTGCCTGCGACTACTGCGACCCGTCTGTCGCATGTCGTGACGACAACCGACAACCGTCACGCGTTCTATTTAATTTTCCACTCATTTGTTCCAAATGTTTTGACGATAGCTTGTCAATCATCAACCTCCTTAATTTACTCTGTTTATTGCAAAGAGCAACATAGAAAAAAATGCATTAGATAAGAACCCAAATGTAAACGATCAAGAGTTCCTTATATGTGTAGCCAAACTTGTTTTATTGAGGCTCAAAACTAAAATAGGCCGGCTTTAAAGTTGTAAATTTTTCTAGTAAGATCATAAGAGCTTGTTCTTATTCATATATGCGGTCCATTATGACCCTAAATAGTTATAAAGCGCTCTAGACTTTCAAATTAGCATGTTTTAAAAGTGAATTGATCGCTCAAAAGTCGTTCATTGTGTTCTCTAAGGAGGACATTTGTCTACTATTATTATTTCGGGCCGGTTTTTTCATGTACCTGCCTACATGGCGCCTAACTATTCATATTTAAATTTGTGTTTCTTGTTGGGTAATTTTTAACATTTATTTACAATTGTGTAATCCGATCACTTGGAAGATAAATTGAATGAGGCTGTGTAAGTGAGATAAATTGATGCTTTCCATACTACAATCGGGCGTTAATAATGATATCGAGTTCCGATACAATGCACTGGAGACTTGGAGACCGAGAAGAAGCTGATACTTTATACAAAGCTATTATTTTATGTCTCATGCACACCTCATTTATATACCTACTGATCTTTGCTGATTTTTGCATATATTGTATGATTATGACCAATAGAAACGATGAAGCCAGGCGGGTTTCCCGATGAGCGCGATGCTCCGGGCCGGCTGGTCGGGTCAGGCAGCTTATTCATTAACGCACTGTTCCTCCCACCGACGTTGGTCATTTTACTTTATTTATGACCGCTGACTCGAGGTGAGACCCCAATTTCGCATGCGCCCGTGGCTTGATAATTATACCCTAGCTGCGGCTGAAAAAGGTCGCCGTTTTATATTGAATATGAATAACTCCCCATGATACCCTTGGTAACTATATGTATACCTAACACTTGTGGTCAGCTATGTAGGTTACTTTAAGGCTGTGGATATACAGAATGTTGTATTTAATTCGCTGTTTTTTTTTCTGTCTTTTTGTGGCCTGAATGGCCTAGAGTTATTTTTTATGATTGAAAAGAGGTATGTTTTGGGAGTTGTGACTAGTGTAATTAATTAATGCTTCTCATCCTGTGCCACCTTTGTTTCATTGAGGTAAAGAAGCCAGTTTTACGGTTTAGGTTGGTCATCTAAACTTGTTTGTATGTTTCAATGATACAAGGTATATTGTTAATATGACTGCCTCGTTGATTTCGTGGTCGCAAGCGCGACTGCTGAACATGTGGTCCTGGATTCTAACACAAGGTCGGGTAAAGTGTTATTGGGTTTTTCCACGTGGAATTTTTCAATAGCAGCCAGGAGTCTGGGTTTGTGCCCGCTTATTCCCTACATGGGACTTAAACATAACGGCGAAATGAGGGTGTTCTGTACACCTCTGCCCAACCCTTCGGGGAATACACGAGTGATGTCATGTTACGTTATTGTTAACATTTTCTAGTTAAGATAATAATTTCGTTATAAACTAACACTGCATCCTACATCTATCAATCATCATATATTTTTAAACCTGTAATTTAGTTGCGTATGTAGAGTTTATATTTATTTGCAATTCTGTCGCAACTAAGTTGTGTTAAGCTAGAGCTAAACTTACATAAATTTGCCATTTTTCAATACTTCGCACTCGATATATTATGGGCGTATATAATAACCGGTTAATGTATGTATGCAATTTTTTATCCCTGTAATGCATTTGCCTCACAGGTAATCGTTTATCGAGAACATGAATACTAAACATCCTATTTATTGCCACCAATAAAATAAGTCAAACTCAACGGAAACTTGTAATGTGTATGTATTTATGTATATTTTAATAATAATACGCTCTCAAAGATACATTCAAGAATAAAATGATTTTAAATTAAATCGATGACGCGCACTGAGCTTTTACGTAGCGCGCGTAGCCGTAGTAAAGCTTTTATATTAATTTTAAACTCTAATGAAATTAATCATGTTTTATAATTAATTTGATACTTAAACAGATTTAATTGTTAAATGTATGAAGAAAATAATCATGCTTTATGCTATAACTTTTGTTTGATGACTTGGAAACAGAATGGTGCGCTGGCGCTGGCTCGTGAAAACGAAGGACCGTCTCGTGACTGCGTGTCAAGTAACCGCAGACGATCTAATGTCAAAGTGATTAGCATGTTTTTGCGGACAAACCTCTAACACACAAATGCATTACAAATACCCATTCGAGAAAACTTCCAAACATAAAGAAACCTACGTAGCTAACTATAAAAACAGTCAAGATAAAGTTACAAATGAAACAAATATTTTTCTTGATACACGAGCATGAATTTATTAAAGATATCGAAGGTCCAAACACAAGAAGGTCGAAGGATGTGGTGGCAAAAAGCTCTCTCATGTCCGCGATGTCGAGATAACATTAAACTGAGCATTTGTTATCCTTATCTCATGTTGGAGCGTGGCTAATGTGGCTGGAGGCAGATACACCCGATCGATTTATGTCGCCCTGGCACCCACGACAAATTGATAATTAATTTTCCAACGATGCGTTTGATGGTGCCGAATTATTTTTGCGAGGTCGTTCATTTCGCTTTATTTTAAATGGTGATCAGCATTAAACGGGTTTAAAAAACGTAAATGTTTATATCTACTAAATTAATAAATCGTGCCGCCGCTTCTCGCTTGCTCACAATGACATTTGACTGATGTTCCACCGTACCTATGCATTGTTCACAAGATAAGCCGCATTAATTCTCGGTCATGCCACCTGATCGAGTTAATGTTGATCTTTATAGAATATTTTCTATGTACTTCGTGAATTGTATCAATATTTTTCGACTTTTGTTACAAATTAATTAAGTATCAGAATTAACTTATTTCATCATAATATTAAATTTTTTCTTCGAAACTAAGTGTCGTTATGTAATACCACAGTCTACCTATATCTTACTCCTTACAGTCGGTCAACGTAGAACATTGTCGCAGAGCAATCGTGCGGGGGGTTGCGGGGTGAAGGAGCGGAGGTTATGTCCCGAGTAGCCATACTGCGTACTCGGGACATAAATTCCAGGGCTCGCACTTTTTGATTTCGAATTTGATTGACATCGTTCATAGAAATTATATTAATTTATTAATAGTATGTATGTTGTATATACCGAATTTTATTATAAAGTCTAATCCAAGATGGCGGCATAAATGCATTTTCAAATTATCATATAAATGATTATCATAACCAAATCCAAGATGGCGGCCATGAAAATTTTCATCTAATCATCATGGGTGTTAATTTCATGGTTTTCGGGGTCACTGATGCCGAAAATAACTTCAAAATCGAAATCCAAGATGACGGCAATAAAAATGTCAAATTAGTGGTCATGGGTGTCATTTCCATGGTTTTCAGGGGTACTGATGCCGAAAATGAGGTCAAAATCGAAATCCAAGATGGCGGCAGTAAAAATGTCAAATTAGTGGTCATGTGTGTCATTTCCATGGTTTTCGGGGGTACTGATGCCGAAAATGAGGTCAAAATAGAAATCCAAGATGGCGGCATTAAAAATGTCAAATTAATGGTCATGGGTGTCATTTCCATGGTTTTCGGGGGTACTGATGCCGAAAATGAGGTCAAAATCGAAATCCAAGATGGCGGCAATAAAAATGTCAAATTAGTCGTCATGGGTGTCATTTCCATGGTTTTCGGGGGTACTGATGCCGAAAATGAGGTCAAAATCCATTTCCAAGATGGCAGCTTTTAAAATTTCAATTTAACCATCATGGGTGTCATTTCCATGGTTTTCGGGGATGTTGATGACGAAAATGAGGTCAAAATCTATATTCAAGATGGCGGCCATGAAAATTTTGAAATTAGCCATGATGGGTGTCAAATCCATGATTTTCTGGGACGCTAATTACAAAAACGAGATCTATTCTCAAACACCAAGATAGGGACCACGTTTTAACTGGCAAATTAAATTTAACTGTTAAATTTTTTTGACCGCCGTATATTGTCGAGGAATACTTAGTCTTTATTTCCAGCATCAGCACCCACGAAAACCATAGAAGTAATATCCATAAATAATAAGTAATTTTCTATGGCTCCTTCCTGGATTTGGGAATCATTTATTACTCTTACCTACCCCCGCAAGCGTTAGCCACTACGACTGTAACCTCGACAAAATTTGTAATTTTAAATATTGTTAGTAAATTCCAGCATAAGATGGCGAACTTGCGGCTACATACCTTTGCATTAGTTTGTCAATCGTCAAAATTACGCATGCGTGGTTTTCTTTTTGCGTGTCACTGTTTCTATAAAACGTTAATTAATTTGGACGTTTGTTTGACAAAGTTTGTGTAATTTGTTTTATGTGACAACCCTATGACAAGTGTTACCAATTTTGACATTTCATATGACCTGTCAAATGTATGGGCGTTGACCCACTGTATGTAGTAAGTAGGTACACTGTGGTAATACTGAGAAATGTTCAATTTACTGAATTGTAAACTTAACATTGCACGTAGAAGTGACACATTAAAAGGTTATATGCAATCAAAAGTTATGTCCCGTTCAGCTATTCTCACGCCCTCGCGCCAGCGCACACAAAAGCCTCATCTAATGGACGCCCATTGATAAAAACAGTTACTACCTCAAAATAAATAACAACACGCGACTCTCGAACGAATTATCTTGCGCTCTTTATGATAACCATTTTGAGGTCCTGTGACATGTCTTACAAAAACCAAATGAATCATGTTTCGATAATGCGTCATCACATTAGAATAATATTTCGATAATGTTCGTTAAGTTGACTATTTTATGTTTTACGATCGTTGTCGCTGAATTCTACGCAAGTAGTGATGCGGAAACAACCGCAACATCTTAGTCCCACGTCAAATTGTCTCTTCGATAAATCATCAATAGATTTGATGCGCGTTACTACATGTAAACCAATATTCCATGAAACTTTGCCAAGATATATTTTACGAATCGAAAAGCAAATTCGAATCCTTTTGTTTATATTTAAGGTTTATAATTGTAGTTGCACGTCAGATTAATGTTGCAGGGTTTATGTTAAAAAAACGAAACCTTCTGTCGTCGGTTAATTTTGTGAAATTGCCGGAGACATCGGTTTTTATTTCGGCCCAAAACAATCTAAAAACGTTCGATCTTTTGTGTAATACGACACTAACCGCGGACGCCAGCCTGACACGACAGCGGTCAAAGCGCCCAGATTTAGAAATATGGGTATGCCATTTTATATCACTACAGATTTACCCACCTTCTGGTTGTAGTAAAAACTACGAGCTATTTAGATGCACAACTTTACTTTTCAAAACAAAGAAGCATAAAAAAATGAACTTATCAGCACCCTGGATACAGTAGTCGTTTCACACTGATTATGTGAAAAAAAACGACATGTGTCATAAGAATATGCGTGTCGAGCGACACATCGCCCCACAAGCCCACAATGTGTCTCGTAAACGCCGCTCTAATCCTTTAAAACAATGCTAATGGATCTACGTGAAGTCCACCGCCTTAAGTCCTGTCAACGTATTTAAACATTCGACCGATCGCCTTAACGCTTCGCTCGCCACCAATAAAGTTGACACTAAATTAGAACTTTTATTTCTTTTCTACCCGAAAGCACAAAATTGTAAATAAATATTTTATTATACTTGTTCACTGGACGCATTTTAGTGTGAGCGATGAACACGGGTTCACGTCAAAACATCTTTATCGGGTTATTTGTCTTATAAAATATTATCAAGAGGCTCCTCGGGACCGTCAGCAAAAGAGGACGTATAGTGTGATACGTGTGCGGCTGTTTACTTTACACCTACGTGATGTGGTCACCTCGCTTTGGGGCGAGGGATAAACAATGAGAGAGGCGATTGCTCGTCAATGGTGTAACAAAGATGGTTTATTTTTCTTTGAAGTTGAGATCTCGATGAGAATAGGTTGTTAGGTGTGAATCATAGCGGCAGACCGTACCGCAGAGATTAGTGCGTGAGCCGCGCACCGGCGCGTACCAAATCCGACGCGACAAGCAGAATTATCAAGTTTTGATGAACTGATAAATCAATAACTCATTTTGATAACAGAGATGCGCTAGGAATTCGCTTTTAATGTTTGTGTTTTTGATTTAGTTTGAGTTTTAATGTAAGCTGAAGGCACCGAACATAAATATGGTTAGAGATTTCGGATTTCCGTAAGGCATGGCATTTATTTCGATTAAAATGTAAAATATTTAAATAAAATATCGTATACATACTTAGTTTTATCTATTAGACCTCTGACAGCGATCATATGATAGTCAAAGTAGTGGCGGCGGCGCAGGCAGCGCTAAGTAAAAGCTCGCAACCGGTCGCGTCGGAAGGGGCGGGCATCGCCTCCCGCAATCACGTACTTGTCGCGTTTTCATCACCTGCTCGCTAAAAGTGACGTAATTACGGATGCAAATCGATCAACAGCAGTTATCGAGTCGACGAGGGTTGACGCTGGAAATTAGCGCGATACGCCAGTTAATGTTTATAGCCTTCCGCGATTTAGCGAATATGGTATTTACGATGATGTAGCGACATGCAAGGTGCGCAGTTACGAGCTACTTCTAACCCTCTTTCAGTTGTAAGCTGATTATTTATGTTTTCACATAATAATTTTGCTTTTCAAGTTTACATTATTAATAAGCTTTGCAGAACCTATAATCGATAAATTCACGTAACTGTTGCAGTAGGTACCTAGTACCTACACTTTAGAAATCACGGTATTAAATTAAGTTTTTGACAAAATGACGCGTTCAGTTTCAATAGTTTTGAAGCAGCACCATTTTTAAGCCCTGTCGCACATTATCAACAATTTCTGTCAGAAAAGTTCTGACGCGTGACTCTACTCATACATTTTATATTAGACCCCGCACACTGTCAGAATTTGTTGGATCAGGCAGCTTGTTGGGCTCTAGTACAAATTGTATACGCAGAGGGTCTTCGCGCACGCGGCAGAAATCTGACAGAAATTTCTGATAATGTGCGACCGGGCTTAAGGTTCTAATAACATACGTAGGTATAGTGAATTAAAAAAAAAACACAAACGATACATTAAAGTGACATGATGTTGTCAGATCATCAACCTTTTTTTCTGACTGGTTCACTTCTTCTACGCGGTTATAGTGACTGCTACATTCTCGTTCATCTGTTTCTTTGAATTCCAACAAATTTTTCCACCGTGTCTCCTCATTAACAACATAAAGAACAGTTTTAACATTGTAATATCAAAATCACTATGCAAAGAGTACAGTGAAAAACAAAGGATAAATATACGAAGTCGATCGATGTCGGAAGCGTGGATTCCATCGCTCATTCGGATGACTTGCAACAAGTAAGCATGCTCTCATTGACTCCGCCATTGACCTCGCGTCAGCCAGACTTAGCGATCACAATAATATAAATAATGGTATTACATCCGTCTCGTGAGTATGAAAACATACAATAACGTAATATGAAACAGAACTTAACAGATCGATCCCTAGGGTAAACAAGGGTACAAGCACAACTGGAACCAATTATTTGTAAATAACACAACTCATTGTCATTTCTACTTGGTAATTTTCCTCACTGAAGATTTTAAGATTTACGAAATACACATGTGAATTCAAAGAGACATTATGTTAATCTCAACAAAGCGAGTACACATTCCACCTGTAGAGAATGCGGCTAGTTATAATGTAACATGTACGACAACGGCTTGGAAGCAAATGGTGATGTGAAAAATTGTTATTCAGCTTATTCTAACACAGGTACAAAAGTAAACTTCATTATGTCTGGTAAGACACTTGCTCCAGTTGAGTGAATGAAGTGTAACGTTTCATTAACAGAGGTCTGTGGCCCAAGCAAACACCGCATATCGGTGTCTTGTTTCAAAAGTTTTTTTTTCAACATAGTGAAAGGCGCCCGCGTCTCCTTAAAAGCCTTGTGGACTGTATTCGTTAGCGCGCCTTTACATACGGAATATAGCCCTCAATGGAAAAAAAAGCTCTCAGAAACGAGTAGAAGTGTCTATAAACCATATTTATTTGAATCCGAAATTGGCTCTGACTGGACTTTGATTACAGAGTAGATTAAATTTATTAAAATAAAATTAATTCCTTCAGAAATCACTTAATTTTATAAATTGCTTTTTATCATCTTTGTGGCAGATTGATATAGACTTGCGTCATTTTGTAAAGGTAATGAAGTGTTTCGCCTAAAGCAAGGGATAAATGTTTAAGAAACTCTCATGATGATTTCTTGCTCACAAATAGAATTTGCTAACGAGTTGAGGCGATTACGGCGGTAACATTTCATAGTATATTAGAGATGAGTGTCTGTGAGTGAATGTATGTGTTAGCGCGCCTTGGCCCCGCATTGTACTGACGACAGCCGCATTAAGACAACAAAGGGTGATATTTTTCGTGGACAAACATTAAAGGGCTTTGAACATGACAGACAGGTGATGCACCCACACGATGCATATTTATGATGTGTTCGACAGCTAGCACGACACTAGGAATTATGGTCAGCTAATATTTGTAGTATTTACATGCACACACCGCAATGAATAGCTATGGGCCATATTGTACAGAATCTTGACGCATGAGAATGAAGACTTACAAAATAAATAAGATGTAGATAACTAATAAATAAATAAGCTAAGTGATGGGTTAAGTAATCAACACACTCCTTGGTCAGTAACATCGGGCCGTGTCTGTAGCTATATAATTACGTAGTCAATCTAATACAGGTTATAAAAAAGTTAAAAAAATCAAAATGGCCGCCTGGGCTAGTGATTCACACGTTGCGGTTTCTCTGACTATTTGTGACTGAACAAAACGATCTCTGAGAAATCATTCATGGTCCCTCCCAGCACTACCATCCACCAATCCGAAAAAAATATTTCATTGCCATAAAGACAAGGTGTTAGTCTGATACACGGGATATTATATGCCGCCTAATTTGTACTTTGTTGCGTCGAAAATGTTATTTAGCTTTGACTCAACCATACGTTTTTGGAACGCGTCATTTTTGCAGGTACCTAAGTATGATGGGAAATAAGGCAGGCTATAAAAATCAAGCATTAAGTGGTCTTATTTTAACTTAAATGATTTTGTGCCGTTTAAGTCGTCGGGCGGACTAAACAGATCTGCAACAATAATAAATGTACTTTGCCCGTCACTAAATTCGAATGTTTACATGTTTAAAATGTTTACATTGTTTATGTTTTGGTTAATATGGTCAATAAATTTATCGACTATATGTTTTGCAAGATAGGAATGTTTTATTAATTTGCTGCATACTGTATAATGTATTAGCTGGATGCACACATACTTTGCGATACAGGTAACTCGTCTATGGTGCCTACGTGAACCCTTACCCAACACCCTCGCGTAGAAATTTTGTGGGTTCGCGTGAACAAAATGAACGGTCGGCATTAAAAAAAATGCCCTTAAACTATTTGTTGTGGTTTCCACAAAAAGACAAAAAACGGGACATCAAAAACCAGTCAGCATTGATCGGCTTTTCGACTGCAGTGGCTTTGTAGAAAAAAACCATGTGTTAAGGAATGTAAAGAGCCATTTAATTATCCTAATATATTGTTATGGTCGCAGAGGGAGGTGGTTATAAATTAGCGACAAGTCCGAGCTAGGACGAGGTGGCGAATGGTGCCGCGCCACGGCGGATCCTTTCATTGAAAGAACCATTTAGATATTCTGAAAGATAGGAGTTTTAGCAACATAATATTTTATGTCGATTGTATTGGTTTATGTGGTAGGTATTTAGGGATGTGCTGGTATCTAATAATTCCCGTGCGTGCAAGCGCACAGCGCGGGCCGCAGAGCGCAGACAGCACTCGGCGTTCTCACGTTACTGCAGCCGCTGTTTCAGTGCGATGATCCTTAGAGTTTTTATTCCATTTTTACCTCAGTTCCATCGAGCGGCCTTCATTATGCGTCCGCAAGTGCTTCGGTCGCCACCGGTTCAGGTAGCTTGGAGTTTCGCTTCAAAACTTGACCTTAGGTATTCGATACGCTTGTTATATTTTTTGTTAATCAATATAATTGAATATGAGCTTTTGATGTGGTGTAATTTGATAATTTGCGAAAATAAATTTACGTAAATTGACTTGGTCGTAAAAACTGGTTTAATATTCGAATCTTATTGGATGTGTAAGTTCATATATATACGTATGTGGTTGCATACCGAGTTGATGATAATCGTGATATTAGGGTATGTAGGTATCGGCCGGGACAGGGCGAGGTGTCGGAGGCAGGGCTCCCCGCTGCGCGTGAGCATTGTGATCGACAGCTTGTTTACTAAAAATATGCATAATGAATTTATAATAGCCCATCGGGCCTGCCACGTCGCCTCGCCCCTCCATATCCATATGAGGTCTGCTTCAACTGCCTCTTGGGATATGAATGCACAAATCGATACCTGCTTACAAGTATGGTTTAACACAAAGGAGACCACATGATTCGGAATGAACAGTTAGTGACAAGATGTTGAGAAATGGCCCACTTATTCAAATGAAGCCAGATTTATTGAAAAAATATTCCTAAAAATCGATTACTCATATTATTCAAGTTTATCAAAGAAAGAATGTTGGTGTTACGATGGTGAGAGATGCTTAATTGCGCCACCGATGTGTTCCCACGTTTAAATGCGGCAAGTGTTTGTGTAAGCATTTAGCATTCGATTGTTTTAGTGCGGACCGAGACGTCTGCGGAGAAGCAAACATTGAGCTTCCTGAGCGTGCACTAACCCTCCCTCTCCCCACACTTCTCACCGATGTCTTCACCTTGATTATAGACATACTTCACTAAAGATAAGCTTATTAACGAGGACAATTACCTTATAAAATAATTGGAAAGGGAACCCTCTTACGTGAAGAATTTCGATGCCGTGAAATGTCAAAAAATAAAAGCATCGTGGACGATGCTAAATATGTCGCAGTTCTCGCAACTCTTTATTAGGCGGTTGAAATGTTCGTAGAAGTAATTATATACGGTGCTTCAAACTATCCGTCACGTGAATGTGGTCGAATACACCCGCCAGGCGGGGCGCCCGGCCCGGATCCTAGTCTCGATTCGTTACGTCAATCTCCAAATTTTTTCACATTGAAATCTGCATAGAGTGAGTTGACATCGCGCGACAAAGCCGCCACGCGGTGCGCCAAGCTTTGTCCGCATTTCTTTATAAATATTTTGACATTTCCCTCATTCGTCCCGCGGAGCTGGTTCACAAACAAATTCGTGTGGATCCTTTTGTGCAGCGTGTGTAATTTGATTTATTCTTTGACGACAAACTCCGACATCCTGTGTTGTGAGGCGATGGTGTTGGGGCGGCGGCGTTTGTCGATTTGTTAGCACATCTATTGGTATTTTCTTTAGTAGGTGTAAACAAAAAGTTTCGCATGTCTTTAGAGCGTCGATATTGTTTCTTTGAGGTGCATTGAGTGCGCACTCCACTTACGGACCTTTTAGGGGGTCGCCGCGAATTGCGATGCAAATATTAGATATCATGATGTTTGCCTACGGCTGTTAACACGTGGGGCTTGAATTGTTACAATATGCACGAACATTCGCGTTCCTTTGAACTGTAAACTCTGCAAGCTTTAGTAAACGCTTACGATGTTGAATCATTGTTTACGTCTGCACGTCTACAATCTCTGGATGAGATGAAAGGAGTGTATCAAAATATATATATATAATTATCTAGTCATGTTTTATAGCTTCTCTTATGTAAACGTTATTCAAAATACAGCATTGCTATTCATTGCACTACTTCGTACCCTTTCTTGTTCGGTTGGTTTAAAGATATTGTGTAGTATAACAAAGTGTGAACTGTAAAGGTGTAACGTTCCAGAGATGCAAGGAGAAGCTGAACACGCTGGCGATCAGCGTGATGAACCAGTGGCCGGGAGTGCGCCTGCGCGTCATCGAGGGCTGGGACGAGGAGAACTCGCATCTAGAACATTCGCTGCACTACGAGGGCCGCGCTGTCGATCTCACCACCAGCGACCGCGACCGCTCCAAGTACGGCATGCTGGCCAGGCTGGCGGTAGAAGCCGGCTTCGACTGGGTCTTCTACGAAAGCCGATCGTACATACACTGCTCTGTCAAAACAGGTAATTATCTTGTTTTTTTTAATCATATATTAAAAAAAATGCAATATATTTGTTAAAGACAAATACTTAAAGCCTATTCAGGAGTATTTGTTTAATATTAGAATATTATAATATCAAAACCATTTCAATAAACTGTAGCATTTTTATTCTTGAGAAAACTACACTTAAGTAATTTCAATAACTTGAACAGAAATACAACAGTAAATAAGTAAAATATAAAAATCAATAACATGGATAATATATGTAGGTAAAACATACTAAAAGTTTTGCTATATCGTAATGCACACAAATGCGTTTAAGTCTTTTGTATGACGGCGCGACGCTCGCGTATCTCCTTATTTAGCCCTATTTGTTGAAGAATAACTATTAGTTTTCCTGCTCATACAACAAATATTTGCACAGTATTATGACGATTTTAGTATCTTATACCAAAACAAATAAATGAAAATCGCGGGTTTAATCAATTATCCTTAAATGAAAAATGTGTCATCAATATCGTCTGGAAAATCCATTTGTTTAGCAATTAGCGTTTCTCAAATGCACAATATACATTATTAACGTTAAATATTAGTAAGATTTTCCTCATTTTAAGTCATACAAACAAGAAAATTGTGGTTTTTCTTAACATATTTGCTTTCTACACATATGTATGGATACGTACATGGATATATTTATGGATTTTCCGAACAGAAAATCCGAAAAACGTGTGAATGTGCTAGATTATGACATTTATGACTATATTGTAACTTTAACATTAGTGAGATTTTACTAATAGAAAGCCTACATGTCTAAGAAAAACTGTGGTTTCCCTCAAAATATTGACACTTATTTACGCTAAACGAGGTCGAGGTGCTAAAATATGACACGCGGGAAAAGCCGAGTGTTTATCAATTACGGGTACATAACTGTACGATGTGGGCTACAGGCTACGGGACGACCAAATATATAGTTGAACTTTACAAGAAGAATGCATCTCAGACAGCTTCCCGCGCCCGCGCCCCGGCGGTGTCGATCAAACGGACGAACGAGCCTCTTGTTAGCATCCCTCTCGTTCACACACGCGGAGAAAACTATAACCGTCTCTTGCGCACGCGGCCGCATCGCAGCCAATCCCCCACTTCTATAATTACACCGGTGATTCAATGGCTACTTATATCTATATATATGTATACAGCATAACGATGAGAGAAGCGCGTATTTATATGTATGCTTGTGTTTTTAGATATTATGGAGGCATTCCGGCGCGTTCGCATAGTTCCAATTAATTTTGCAGATGGGTCTATAAGTGGTTCAGTGTTAAGATACAAGAGCAACATTGTTAAATATGGGTAACGTGGTTAACGGTTGAGCTTAACGTACTATTAGTAGTAATCTTACTATATTTACGAAGTTCTAGGAATTTTGAATTCCTAGAACTTCGTAAATTTTCTCGTTGCTGTAGTCATGAATTACCGATTTTATTTGCAATACCGCAGGATGTGTATTTTCTTATTTAAACAACATCTAGAGTACATTTCTTAGTATATTAGCTAAGCATTTATATGCGTTTCTGCATACCTAGAAGCCTTCAGCTTTTAGACTTTAAATTAATAAAAAAGATCTTATTTTAAAACTTTGAAACCCGATGAGATTAATCTCAGTTATTAGATCTTATTAAACTATTGAACAATCCAACACATATATAATAAATATTAGTTAGGCATATATGGTATTAAATATGTTGGTACGTTGTATTTACACATAATCGGTATGTCGTAATTGCTTTCTACTGTACTATACAGGATTCATACCTATTACACAAGTTTGTTAATTAATATTATTCAAATTAATAGTGGTTGATAAATAATTAATAATAATAATATAATAATAATATAACTTTATTGTACAAAAGAAACACAGTATTAGTCATACACTAAACATGATTGTACAAGTGGTTGACAAAATCAGGTTGAACACCTAGCTCCTGAACTAAGTAAAAAGATACTTGTATCTCAGGAGCCAAATTAAGGTACCGTAAAGGCTTTTATTTTATCAGTAGTCTGAATAATTGATTATTCCTAACTTTGGAACACCAGCAGGCGTAGCAAGACCATCATAAACAAGAGTTTTTCGACTGAAGAGTAGACAAAATGGCATATTGCACTTTGTATTTATGTCGCTTCATACATTCTTCCGTCGACAAAACCCTTCTCTACGGTGGTAATACGCCTGCAGTGAACGTTTATCTGCTTTGAGTCAGGTTCCTAGTCCTTAGAGCACCCAATAATACTATTGAAACCTTTATTTATGTAATTATTATGTGCCTTGGAGACAATCTATGACTGTATCACAATAATGATGCCAAAGAAAATCTCCGGTTAATGACATACTTTCCAAAAGTCTCGACGCGTTTGAAGTCACTAAGCTTTCTAAAGGAGCGCTCACCTTGCTTTAAAGGATCACTGATATTCTCGAGACACAGAGGTTTTAATTCAATTTACGCATAATTTTTGTTAGGAAATCCGCGTTGCCAAATATAATTACCTTTATTTAATATTTACCACTTTTAGAGGCCATTTCAACATTTGACCAAACCGTTTGTTGTGTGTATAAATGAATGACAATTTTGACCAAAAGGAAATTTCATTGTAATTTACGGCACACGTACACATGCAACAATTTAAAGCTTTTGCTATCCAAAACTTATTTGCTATCTTAAATCCAAAATTTAAGTGCTGGACACTTGTCGGTGTAGCAATCTCCATCTTTCTCTATCGAGAGCCAATTCCCTGACTTCTTTGTATGTTATCACTTCCGTCTTTTCTTTTAATTGGTGTGTGTACTTTCTTCTTGGTCTACCTGGTATTCTCTTTGCTTTTAATTTACCTTTTGCTACACAACAACAAAACTAAAATATTTTCCAAAAATTGATCAAACTAAACCCTATAGCGGCACCAAATAAAAGTCGTAAATTTATAAAAAAGATACCTAAAGTCATTCTAAAACGATAAAGAGCATTCATTGTTTCAAAAGCTCGACCACTGATATCCGACGGAGTCTCCCGCGGTCGCAGGCAATTTGTTTCGATGTTTATTCATTTATTCCGGCGTTTTGTACGATCCGAGTCTTTTAGTATTAATTTGGATCTTATAAATAATTAATGTGCTTTGTGTAGGTATGTGTGTTGCGGTCGTGGCTCTTTGTTGGTCGCGGTCAAGGCCGGATCGCGCACGACCAGCCACCGCTCCTTACGCTCTCTCCCCTTAAAATTGAAAAATCTTCGTCAGACTGTATTTTATCTAAAAAACATACAAGATCCAGTATACAAAACTAGTTTCATAGAATACGACACTATTTATTTTTCAATTTAAACATATTATTATATTTTAATTTTACATCTTAACGTTAATTTCTACTCACGCGTATATTTTATTTATGTATAAGATTAACATTAAAGTTTTTTGTAAATATTTTTAGCGTCCAACTGTTGTTGATTTGATCAATCAACAGTAATTTTATCGAGCACACTTCATAATAAAAATGTATTCCTATTGTAACCTGTAGGTACCCATAAGAATTCTAATGAATAATCAAGAATATTTTTAAGTATCAGGAACATTTTTCTATCACAGGGAATGTAAAAGAGACAGAGTAAAACTGGTCCATTATATGCTCGTATATTAAATGAAAGCATTCAGTGATCAGCTCGGCGCCAATAAAACTATACCGTGCGTTAATTTTTTGTGTTGAACTCGATTAATTGGTTTTCATTGGTCGGCGATGATTGTTTTTTTATTCCGATCATTGACGTATGGTATCGTCATCACAAAATTAGGCGTACACTTAGACAAATTTTGTAGTCGAACTAGATGATACTTATGTGGCCAAACTTGTCGCCTACACTAGGAGCTCGTGACGAAAATTATACGTTTATGTTTCTTTTTGTTTTATTGTGTATATGTATTGTTAAACTGTGATATTGTTATTGAATCTACTGTTTGTTAAAGACGACATTCTATATCACGCTAAGCAATTGCATTTTTATTAATTATAACATTAGTTACGATAAATTAACCTGATGCATGGCACAAGCTTGTTGTGCAACAAAACATTCTTAAGTAAGACATTAATAGAGCAATGTTTTATGTATCAAACCAGATTCGTTCCTTCATATTTTTGCTTTTTGCGACTATTATGAATTCTTTGAAGCCGGCGCGGCAGAATAGAACGACATACACATTAAATTATAATTATTGCCGTTTTATCTGCTGGTATATCACATTTTTATTTATTTGTTTCATTGCAAATAAAACAAGTAGGTACTGAACTGAAGGTCTAATTATTTTTATGGCAACATCATTTTACTCTACGATAAAATGTTGTTTGATATTAGCATCTGAGAAATATCCATAACATTGCTCATTTTGCAATCAGTGAAACAAGTAACACCGTTATTTAAAAATTAAAGGTAACAACCGTTTCTCAACATCTTTGTGACATAAAATCAATGTAGATTTCCATCAAGACATGTGTTTAATGCTTTAAAATCTGTTCTACGAACTTGAACAATGCTTCGGGCAGTGTAGGGACAGTTAAGGTTCGACACAGAAGATGCTCGCGGTAAATGGGGCGTGACCGTCGGTGACCGGGACAGGTCACGACTCACTACATGTCACCACCCTAGCTTGGATGAAGGACGAATTTTAATAGGTTATGGGCATGTAGCTTTAAGTTTCCTACCTTGCGAAGGAATGTTGTAAAAGAAGCACATGAATGAACCTTTTTTTAGAAAAGTTATTTTTATTCAAAAGAGAACTTCGACTTGGTGTTATTCAGGTACACGTAATGAAGTACCGACATTGTTAAATGTTTTAGGTGTTATTGAGTTAAGGATAAGGTTCTTATTTAACGAGGACTGACCGTTTTAACGTAGTTTTAACTCTCATCTTATCATTGGGTCCCGACGTGAATCCGGGCAGAGGAAGGTTGTGTAAAATATTTACATATTTAGCCAAATACGTATTTAAAACTGCAAAAGATAAGTCTGAAAAATCTATTCTACATCTTCAATGGGTTTAACAGATTTGATCATAAGTATTTTTTCTTTGGTCCATATTTGTCCGAACAACGAAAATATGAATACAAATGGCCAATCAACAAGGTAGGAGACAGAAACTTAGTTCACGCAAATATTTTATATCTTTTTAATAAAAACAAACGGTTAAATCAATTAACCGAATTGTTTTTTTATTTTCAACATTAACGCGAAGAAGGATCAGAACGAGCAATATAATTGTCTGAAAGCTGGTTTAACACTATCCTTAACCTGTCTAGTACTGTAATTATAGACACAATAGATTAACAATGGCACTGACGATCCGGGTCGTCGCGCGGGACGATACCGGTTAATAGCTTATAAGCTACAGTCGGTAGACCCATCGATTTAGCCTCATGACTATAGGTTTAACAAAAAGGACTTGGCAGGTGGCTCAGGGTGGCGATCGGCATTCCGTAATGACTATTTGCAGACCCATCGTGTTTGAGCTAGTATGACTCGTTATGGAAAGTACTTTCTCACTGCATTAATAATCGCTAACAGGAACGACAACAATATTACAGTGACGGGCTATATAAAAAAAAGGAAGTTTTATTTATAATAAGTAAGGCAGAGGATAGAAGCGTGAGTGAGCGATGTTGCGCGGTCGAGCGCGCGCGGGGCATGCGTGCGAAAGCCTCTGAGGGCGCGACACCCGAGACGCCACATCCCGGAAGACTGCGGCTGAACCCCGCGCGGTTCCCACACCCGCTATCTTGATACCAATCAGTTTATCACGAATGTCAACGAAAAATCGCATTGACTTTAGAGAATTGACTTTATTTGAAAAATTATGTTAATTGTATTAGATCCATTTGTGCTTTGGCTTATATCTAAAACGATATTATGTGGACATTCTTAGATCTTGAATAGTAAAAAAGTCCAATAGGCTTGCCCCCTATTACATGGGACTTAAACATAACGGCGAAATGAGGGTGTACTATACACCTCTGCCAACCCTTCGGGGGATACAGGCGTGATGTTGTTATGATTACCAACACTATAATTATAACAATAGCAGTTCTCAAAAACACCTCCTCTATCCTAAAAGGGTGGTTTTTAGTTTTCATTGCGACAGTCTGAAAGGAGTCCTGTGTCCTTAGCGTAATCAAATTACCAACATGCGCTTTTGCTTATTACAATGTACTTAAATAAATGCGTATATTTTCGCTTTCATCCTTTTAATAGCTAGCGGTTACTAGTCTAAACCCACCTTTATCCATATTCAAATCAATAAAGCGAGTTCTAATTTATATAATCTTCACAAAACTTGTTTCCCTCGCTTTTATTTAAGTTAACAAGCCGTACATTTTTATTTTACACCCATTAACATTAATTTGCTAGTAAATATTTAACATTGACATAGTGTGCAGATTACATGCAGTCATATTTTATCGGACAGGCGTATAATTTTATATTAATCATATTTCAATTTTACTTTCGCACTCAGTTTCGTTTTATATCTCAGTAAAGGGCCTTAACGTCGTCAATTCAGTACTGGTGGGTAATAAATTCAAACGTTAAGATCTCAGTACCACATTACAATCCCAGACGCTACATATTGCATCACAGCCAGTGTCGCTTAAATCATTCTGCTACTGCGTCGATACAAGGTACACACATGTGAATTACGAATTGGCTAGATCAGACTTTGGAGAAGCAGCTTTATAAATATTAATTTATTGAAAGACTAATACGTTTAATGTGTTTATCTACCGTTTAAACATATAAATATGTAGAATATTTTCTTATTGCGTACCTACATGAATCTTTCAAGAACAATGTTTATTTAATATTGTAAATATTTGAATAATGCTTTAAAATAATTCAGCGTGACGAAATCAAACATGAGAGATGCAGTTATATACAAAAGAAGTATAAAATATTGACAACTTATTGTAGATCTTTTCGGGAGCTTCGCATTGAGAAGTACAATCCTTTTAAAAAGTTTTCTCACGCTTACTTAGTACAACGTACCTATTCCGTCAGATAAAATAAACCTTCCCATATTTATTTATTTTCTTTCTACATTGTAAGATACAACGCGCGTTCGGCCGGCGCGGGCGCATGAATCATAACCGGCGCGGTTTGGCATTTGCATGACCACGCGTCGGCTAATTGCTATTCTACACGATATAAATCAGATATAGTTCTACTGATCCCATGCGAGCATCTTGATAGCCTTACATCGACCCAACAACAAAAGGTTGCGGCGACCGACAAAACCCTATCGATAACATTACTTTTTATCAAATGAAGTGGAGCTTTTAGATTGCAGGATGCGCTTCTGACATAAATGTTTAAGTTTCATGCTCGTGTAGCTGTTAGAAAAAATCCGAAAAAGCGTCACATTTCGCTGGTTCGACATGTCATCCATCGACAAGATAAATTATTAATAGTGTCACGTGCTTACATTTGTTGAGTTGGTAATGTATGGTCACGCGCGGCCGGCCGGCGCGGCTCGGACGGCGGGGCCCGGCGCGCGCGCCGCCTAGCTCTCCCGGTGGTCCCCGCGGGGCGGGGTCTGCGCGGCCACTCGGCTGCGCCGGCGCACTGGCCCCCGCGCCCCCCTCCGCCACAACCGCGCCGCTTATCGCCGCATCTTCAGCCTAATGTTACTTACGTCACTATGAAATCGCGTTGTGACTGGTTTTAAGGCTTTGGATTCGTTAACTTTGAAGCTTAATAAGGTTGGGAATTAAGAGTTAGATAAAATCTTTTAGACTGTATGTTTTGACATTTTATATACATAGGGAATTATATACCCATATGATTTTTTACATAAATCTCTAATTATCTAATTATATAAAACTCGCTGACCCGCCGAACTTCGTATCGCCATTTTTTTTGTCGGTTTTTTTGTTTATATTTATATTATTTATTTATATACCTTGTCCTGACAATAACGAACACAAAAAAAAATATCCAATTTGGTGCAGTCGTTCGGAAGTTATGCGCGTACATACCTACGTTCCGGCTATTCATTTTTATTTATAGATAAATAATAAATCTATGCTCTTTGCCAGTAAATAAAATATCAATACAAATAACGTTATACACAAGGGGAATAATTTGCAACCCTACCAGCAAAATTGTACAAAAACGCAAAGGCGTCCGACACCTATTCAATAACTCGTGTGATGTGTTCACCGGACAACAAACGCATCATGACAATAAGCGCTTGACTTTGAGCAAAATCTAATTTGTGTAGTTATTGTGTAATGCGATCCTCTCCGAGCCCATCGCTTTGAGAACAGTTTGTGAACAGGGATCGACTGAATTTATCGGTCGGTTACACAACAAATCAAAATTTAACGAGTTCGCGCAAACCAGAGGCTTTGCAGGGTATCCTTAGCTGTGCTCATTTGCGCGTGTAATTGTACCACCCACTGTAACTGTAACGTTACTACCAACAGTGGCGGCTGTACACGTTTATACTTGTGGTTTAAAGTTAAACCATTTTTATTTATCTTTTGAATACCATTTAGTTGCACGTAAATAGACACTTTTTTGCTACAGCAAGTAAAGATCCTAACGAATTAAAAGATTACGTACAGGTACAGTTTAAGCTAGACGAGGATTTAAATAAATACCATTAGATAATATACAAACAAAGTCAGCAAATCGGAGTTTTGTACGATTTTTGGTCATGGTTTTTTCGCACAAACAATGAGTCAAAAGAATTCGTAAAACGGATTGAATTAACTTATCTAACGCTTAAAAAGTTTGTTCAAAAGATTACTGCTCCTGTTTCCTGGAATCTTTTCTTCATTATTGAATTTGGTAGACGGATAATATATCTGAGTAACATCAGAGCCGGTCCAGGCCAATTGTGGGTTTAAGTAAAAGACAAACTCGAGCACAGTGGTTGGTAGGTATACTTGCCGATAACCTGGGCACAGTGGGAGCTGTCCGCGATTCTCTTTTGTTTCGTATCTTATCCGATTTTAATTACGAGCGTAGAGAAATCTCGTTATTCCTTAAAGGGATATGACTGCTCCGAGCTAATTTACTATCGTCCCTTGCACGATTTTATGTTCTCAATTTTATTTTATTGCTTTTGGTTCACGAGATGTAGGCAGGCACAGCACGCGCGTATATAGCATACCTATTTCGTGTATGAAAATGCTTTCTTTACAATGTTTTATTGAATCCGAAATCAACACGAGGTAGATAATAAAATAATTATAAAAACTATTTAAAAATAAAAACTGATTGATTTTATTGTGTATTTCAGAGTCGTCTGTGGGAACGGGTGCCGGGTGCTTTCCCGAAGGTGCCATGGTGTACACAGAGAAGGGTCCCCGCGATATCGCTACGATACGAAGAGGAGACAAAGTGCTGGCGGCTTCTGACGACGGCAAAATGATTTATTCCGAGGTACCTATATAAAAGATATAAAATGTTTATGATTCAACATTCTACAAAAACAATAAACAGCCTAAACACTCGTGACCCTTAACTTGGAACCTGTAGATGTTTCATAACAGCTAATTGTATTGCAACATTTGCATCCCTATACCAGAGTTATGGAATAAAGTTTCCTTCTTATGCTGGATATTTTTTAAATAAAAATCCAATTGCTGTAACCTGGAAATCGCCTTTTTTCAGGTGTTGACATTCATCGACCGCGATCCGAATGCAACACGGCAGTTCATCGAAGTGACGGCAGAGAACGGTGTGACGATTACGACGACGCCGTCGCATCTTCTGCTGCTCGCAGCCGCCGACGGCTGGCGGGAGTCGTTCGCCTCCAACATCGAGGTCGGCGACGTGCTCCTCACGAGAGGACAGGCCGATGTCATGAGGCCGTCCAGAGTCGTGAAAACCCGGATGTTGTCGAAGCGCGGCGTGTACGCGCCTTTGACGAGAGCCGGGACTATCATAGTGGACGATGCGCTAGCGTCGTGCTACGCGCTAGTCCGGAGCCACTCGCTGGCGCACGCGGCGATGGCTCCGCTCCGGTGGATGGCTCGGTGGAGCAGTTCCAGCGAGTTGCCGCGGGGCGTGCACTGGTACGCGAACGTTCTGTATTCGTTCGGGGATTTCGTGCTACCGTCTTCGTATAGGTATCGCTAGCGCAGAGAGCATGTGCTGACATTGAGTGGTCGGTGTGAGTATAATTCGCGCGCGGGACGTGCACAAGGACACTGTTGTAAATATCGGTCGTGTAAATAGTAGAGTGAGTATGACAGACTACGATATGTAAATATACTTAGGTCGCGAACATTAAAATGTTTATGATAATATAATATGCTCGTCGTTAACGAGCTGTACTTACCCTCATTGGAATTTATTTATTAAGTAGTTTTAGGAACTTTTTGCAAATTTTGCATATTATTTAGTTAACTTACGAATATTTTTTGTAAATTGTATCGGTATTGTTATTCTGCACAATGCAGAAATACTTAAATGTATGCGCTTATGTTATTTTAAGTTACTGTATAAAGATTATGAATGAAATTAATTCACTTCTTTAGCGAATCCGAAGAATAATATTTCTGCAATCAAATGTTTTGATTGAAACAGTGCACAGCATTCGTATATTGGGTACGACGTTCAGCTGTAACCAGACATTCCATAACTCTAATCCTTTGTCTACTTACACGCGTTAGAAATGATGAAATTGTGATCTTGGTACCTAAAAACGTGCCTTAAGATTTTTTATTTATTGTTATTTATAAGCTAGGTGTCTATTTATGAATTGACGAAAGTATTTAGGTCTAACTTATTCTATTATGTCCGATCCCGTCTTTATTTCTAAGTGCTTTAACTATTTATTTAATACTCTCATCCTTCTAAGTTTTCTTTTCAACGCTTGACATCGTAAAATGTTTACTTTTTATTAAAAAAACATGTTTAATATTTCTCTAACAATGCATGAGCTTTTCTAGATCCACGACTTAATTGAAAATACTGTATAGACAACAATCCACATTTATGTATGTGGAAGTACCTACTATAGTATTGGTGGACACTTGTTATTTAGTCGACGTAACTTTATGTAAAAAAGTCACTATAAACGGCGACTTTTATAGATCAATATGTTAGATCTTGAACTGAAGTATGGGTTCCTATAGATTGAATTTAGTGGAATGTTGTAAGACTTGTGAGTGCAACGATAATTTTTAGAAATAATTCCTAGGACAAAATTATTTGAATTATTTATTATACATTCACATTTATGCTAAATGATTGATAGCAGCGAAACGTTTACTAAAACTCTATATTATAAAATAGTGATTAGTGCTTATGTAGACGATACTAACAAATTTTATAGGTACATACATAAATCGCAAAGCTTTAACTAATATTTGGACAATACATTTATGCCATAATGATTGCCATATTAATATTACTTAGTTTAAAAAACTAAATGCTATACAACGGATGTAACAGTGCCGCCCTTTCAGTGTAGATCAACGAAGAGTTTTATTTATAATTTGATATGATAATATATTGAGAGTCACTGTGGCATAAAGTGTGTGCAGATGTTCAGGAGTTCGTATATTATAGTTTTACGCCAGCTATTTATGCTATTCTGATATATTCTTTTTAATCAATACAATATGGTCGTCATTAAGTTAACTAACACCCGTTACCATAACTTAAGCAGTTTAAATATTTATGCTATTTCATTCGTAAATTAAGGTGAAATATCCGTCTGTATATGCAGCTACAAAAACAGTAGCTGGTCAGACGACTTTCCCAGTGATAGTAATGACGGGCGAGAAAAATTCGAAAACTAAGTTCCCATTTACGTCATAACCAAGAACAAATACGATGTAATTCTAAGACAAATACTTACATATTAAACTTGAATGTCATTCTGACGTCAGGATGAAGTTATCGTATTGGATTTTAGCAAGTTCATTCTATGATTACTTATTGGAATCTTCGTAGATTTTTCAACCAAACTTACCCCAGTTGTGGGCTTCATCGTGACTGGGAAAGTTAAGCGATATATTAAAGTTAAAAAAAAATATTTTGATAGGTATAAACAGAAAATAGTCGAATACGGATTTTCTCTTATTGTCTTTAATCAACAACGATTGCAGAGTCGACGAAATTGTTCTTCAATTCGGTGTTTTAGACCAACGGCATTTCTTTTGATAGTATCTACGTAAATTGAGATTTACAGTTATTATATGTGTTGCAGGTAAACGACGATACCAGGGATTTCTTGAAATCCTTAGGGATAACACGAAATCACGGATAACGTCGAATATTCTAACCGATTTAGTTAATATTTAACTGAAAAAATCTAGTGATTTGACAAAATGCTGAGTTTCAGAGATATATCGTTTCACTAGTCTGGTTCTAATAAGATGTCAAAATAAGCCATTGAGGATCACACACGGTTTGCAATCCAATTTTAGTTACCTGCCTAGAAATCTACATATAAAAAGCGAATTATGCCATTATATTTATCATCGGTGCTTTTAAAACTTTAATAAGTGGAGTAAAAGGATAAAATTTTTGTTAATTTCTTCATTGCGTATAATTT
Organism: Amphipyra tragopoginis; assembly: GCA_905220435.1. NCBI lineage: Eukaryota > Metazoa > Arthropoda > Insecta > Lepidoptera > Noctuidae > Amphipyra > Amphipyra tragopoginis. The sequence continues at coordinate 12,978,851 of HG991999.1, read as the reverse complement.
ATTAACATTTATCGAATTTTAATCTCTATCTAAAATTCATGTTTCAGCTTTGTTGTTTGTTGCAGCAAAATTTTTGTTTTATTTACAAACGAAATTTTATACTTGAATACAAAATGTTATCTTGCTAGAATAGGTCTTGTCAAACGAAATATCACTGAAAATAGTTAACGAAATAAATTGTAAATGGAGTAATCGGTTGGAATATTTGACCTCGTCCGTGATTTTTTGGTATCCCTAGATTTCTCAAAATGCTAAACTATTCAGTGTTATTTCGTTTGACTAGATCTATTCTATTATAGTAAGAAAACATTTTGGATTCAAGAATAAAATTTCGTCTCTAAAATAAAACAAAAATTTTGCGACAACAAACAACATGAATTTTAATCTCTATTTAAAATTCATGTTTCAGCTTTGTTGTTCGTTGATTTGGTGGTATCCCTAGGAATTTCTCAAAATATTGGTATCGACATTTCTCTGCGACACAAACAAACTAATTGTAAATAATATTATATTATGTACTAAAATACAAGCAAATTTACAAAACCTGATTCTAAATTGAAGCTACTATCCTAACCATCACATAAGAGTACTAACAGTTTATGTTAACATCACAGAAACGTATTAGATTTAAGTTGCAAATGTACAGAGGTTATTGACCTGTCGCCCACAACAAATTGTAACCTGTTTCTTTAGTTCCTCCTGTCATCTGTCATCATCTGTTTTGCCTGTGAGGTATTTACCTCACATTTTATTGTTTCATACTCATTATTTCTGTTGTTCCGATTAGAACGGTGTTCTTATTTCGAAAAACTAGATTCCGATAAAGTATTTAGTAATTTTCTTGGCAGAACGTACCTTTTTGGATAAAAAAGTGTATTATTCTTGTATAACGTGGTGTTAGAAACTAATTGACGAAATTAGGGATGCCAACTAATGATGAGGATGGCAGATGTACTCGATTCCCAAAGAACTGTAGTGCCCTCCTATTTTCTCAAAATATATATTATACTCATTTTCAACCGAAGGATTGTTTTTTTTATTTGATTTTGATACATTTTCTGAGTTTTCATTACGCAACTCGGAAAATTTTAGAAGTTATATGTATGATATGATAACCCATTATTAACACACATACCTAACGCGTAAAATTACCTAAAAAACTGTCAATACTTTTAATCCTATATAGGTCAAATTAAACGTTTATAAAAATCTCTTGTATATTACTTAATACGTAATGCTTTTACACTATTTATTTATTGACGTTACATTTGTATTGATATAAAAGTCTTCAGCCTCCACGACTGAATGTAATATGGACAACTGTATATTTTAGAGCTTCTTGTAAAGAAAAAAATTGTTGTGGACATTATTTGATGTACTGGCGAACCACTGTTGTATAATCAAAATGTATTATAATATCAAAATAAATAAAATGTTGGCTTTGTGGACATAGCTTTTGTTTTATTTTGGACGATTTATTGTACAAGCTTGTAGCTAGGCTAGTCGTGTGATTCCTAGTAAAATGTAGGACGCACTCTCTTTTCCTGCGGATGTTGTAAAGAGCTAGTAGAAGACTACGAAATATCCGTAGCATCGTCAAACTTCAAAACTCATTTATTCAAAATAGACTAGAATTACTTATTTCTTTTTGAACGTCAATGTTTCAAAAGACAGCCCCCAAATATGCCCGCTATTCACCGCTTCCTAGTGTTTATGCTGTGAAGAAGAAACAGCGCAACAAACTCCCCAGCAACACAGATCTGTCTGTCAAGTGGGTAAATTAGTTGAATCTTCTTATGCCCTAATAATCCAGCTCATCAATCATATTTCGTCATCACCGTTCATCATCTTGATTTACTAAGAGGCACCGTCGACGAACTAAAATCATTGTACATGTTCGATTTACCTAATATTAGGTCGATTCTAATATTAGATCAACTCTGTTCGAATTGCGAATCTATTAATGATGGGTTGTTTGCTTACTGTTTCGAGTTCCGAAATAAACCGTTTCCTTCATCTGACTCACAGTACCTACGTTATTCATCTCATTGTTAGTATCTATCTTAAACACCAGTTTTGAGATAAACATAGGTAACGAGCTTCAGTAACTACCTGCTGTAGCCAGTGAACATACACATCCGTGGATTTAGTTAAAATAACATTACTTATGTTTTATGTACCTACGTTTTGTTTACACACACAAATTATGTTCTGAAATACGTAAACACACTGACCTAGCACCATCATTAAATGTTGGTGCTAGGTTAGTATAAGTAATACTTTATTAAATAAATACATACGTTCAATAAACAGTATTTTATTAAATAATATACATAAGATAAATTAAATAATGGAATCAGGCGTGAGCATGACTTTGCGGAAATCATGACATACATATAGGTATGCAATTAATATTTGAATATACATAAGATTTTACTCGTATCTACCTACGTGTGTAATTAGGTGTATTATTTACATGCACGAGGTAAGTACATACGTCGTACATAGGTACTTGTACTTAGCAATGCTCAACTGTATGTTTTGAGCTGTTCAATACTTTAAATACAAACGATTAACTTATTGAAACAAAACTTACTTAATGTTCGGTGTAAATCGGTATTCTTGTTCATGAAGAATAGTGGTGAGTCATTGAGTAAATTTTGTTAATCTTATACATCCTCAACGAATGAGGGCTTGAAAGACTTACAATTGTCTACAAATAAAACCACAATTAGGATATATTATGGATATAAGTAATCCAATGAAGTAAGTCCTTCTTTACACGACTGCCCAAAAAAAATTGTGTTATTTGCTAAAAGTGGATATTCATAATTTTCCTTTTTTAGAAAATTATGACCCTCAGGTTTTTATAATCTAATATTAAACAACAGCGCTTATCTCTTGACTTAAAATCTTATTTATGAGATTTTCCAGTACAATATTAAAAGATTCTCCCACTCAGAAAAGTACGTAGGTATTATTATCTTGTTAAGTCAATGGGATAAAAGGGTATTTCTAGCGACGGTATGCGGCGAACTTCTCATTGAACAAAATAATATGAAATATGAAAATTTATACACAATTTGAGTTCTTATATGAATTGAATCTATTTACTAATAAGAATGGCGTTTTATGATTAGCCTTAGGGCTCATTCACACGGGTTCAGTCTTTCACGATTCGTCATAAAACACGATACGTCATGACGTATGGACGTTCACATTGCATACGGAATCGTGTTTTATCACGATTCGGAAAAATATCCGAATTGATGTTCACATTGGTTTTCTTGATTCTTAGTCTTGGATGAACCATCGAACACGATGGATCCGTCACAAAAAAATCACGATTTGTGTTTTTTGACGAACGTGGTTTTTAAAAGACGATTCGTGATGCGTGTGAACACGGGCATTTAAAAAGAATAGCCGCCGTAAAAGACGATTCGTCAAAAAAAAAACGAATCGTCTTCGTGTGAATGAGCCGTTATTCAGTACTTCATTAAGTAGGAACTATTTTATTTATTCTTCCTAGCCTTTTCCCAACTATGTTGGAATCGGCTTCCAGTCTAACCAGAAACGGCTGAATACCAGTATTTTACACGGAGCAACTGCCATCAGACCTCCGCAACCCAGTCACTGGGTATTGCCGATATCCTACGGTTAGTTCGGACATCAGACTTCAGAGTTTCTGATTACCCGTAACGACTGTCATAGGTACTCTTATAACACCTGGGGCCGACTGTTCGTGCTTTCCGAGACACGGAGAGGTCTCGATGTGTAAATAATAGTCACCCATCTACAGACTGACCACGGTAAGCGCAGCTTAACCGTACAAATCATATGGCCCTCGCAGTTGTTAATTAGCCACAAGCCCTAGTAAGTAGGTAGGTACTACTAGCACAGAATATACATAATAATATTCTCATTACTAAAGGTGCTCTTAAACGGGCTAGTTTTTTTGACAACTTGTTGCTGCAATTGTATAGCCGCCAAGTTGTCGCTTATATCGCTCAACACAGTGCAACAATTACTGCAATCTTGCAGTGTAGCCTGGCGATATTGCTAAGATATTTCATAGTAGTCGCAAGTATTCAATGTCTAGCCGGCTAGATTGCAAATGATTTATTCCGCTTTGACTTTACTACAATATCTCTGATTTTCTATGGGTGCATCCATTTTCCATCGCTCGCCTCCGACCGCCTCGTCCTGTCGTTGTCGCCGTTGCCTCCTCGCAACTGCTGAGATCTAGCTTCAATATAGCTCCGCGTGTACATACAAAATTCCTCAGCAATCCAGTTGCAGAATCTAGCTGGACTACACTCGGCAATGTATTGCACAATGAAATTGCAGCAAGGGTATAAGTTGCAAATATACTGAGCTATATTGGTCAATAAATTTGCTAACAAGATGCAATTTTTGTAGCTCGTTAACAAGCCTCTTAAGGCCATAAACGAGTGGTATGACAAAACTTCTGACATGTTTATTGCTGATTAGTCATACAGACAGACCACTAAATTTTTCAAGTGAAACTCGTTTATTATTATTTTTCTAGTACACTACACAAACAAATAAACGAACTCCGTCTGAACTCTCAACTAAGTTACGTTATTAGTTTATTTTCTTACAATTCCAGTCTCGCTCTCGCTTCCTATTCTAAATAAATGAATGTTCTATCAAAGTATAGAAGGTTGCAGACGAACAGCAATTGGTGGCCGATTTTGGTCGGTGAAAATTGTATAACATACTTTTATAATATAGTCTATTAAAGCACTAAACAATCAGCATATGGCTTCAACGCATCTACAGTCGCGGACTTTAAATGTTTACCACTCTAAAGTCTATAATTGCTTGCACATCACTTTTTCATAAGGTCGATATGACATAAGTTGATATGACATCTTAAACCTTATTGCGCACAGTGTGAGAAGGTATCGACTTTGAAATCTGATAAACATTTCGAGCCCGTGACCATACAGTACGCCTAAAATAACTTTGCCGCTCTGAACCCAAGCTTTCAGCGTTCTCTTGCTCACTACACAGGCGCAAAGTTATTTGGTTTACGTCAAATACCTTTGCTACTCTAAAACCAGGCTTTCAGCTTTCTGTTTCTCACTTCAGAAGGGCAAAGTTATTTTACACGAACTGTAGGCTAATTCAGGTCCTTTTTAAGCACGAAATCTGCTGGTAGCTTTTAGGTTTCTTTAATCGTACAGTTTTCGTCAAAATATTTGGTTTTGTTTTTGTTGTCAAACAATTTGACAGTTTTTGTAAACGAAAACGAACTATTATATAAACCGAAAGGCATATCACACGGCTCCTGTTAAAAAAAACTTACCGGAATTACCTCCGGTTTCTGAATTAAGGATTCTAGGATAAGCAGTACTTAGGTATGTAACATTTGAGTACAGAGTTGAGAATACCGATTTTAAAGCATTTTTTTGACAACTCCGTACTCAAATACTACTTAAGTATAGCTTATCCCGAATTCTCAATTCAGAAACCCGAGGTTAGCCTACTGTACTATAACAACTAGTAAAAAAATTGAGAAAATGCCCCACGATTGAAAGATTACAAATCGATGAAACAATCAAACATTGTGAAATGAAAAGAGAATCTGTGGAAATTAGAGTACGATTCTTATTTTAAGAGTAGTAGAGCTCCTTGTGAAAGAGTTCGTCCAGGGAATCTACCTTCATACCTATTACTGCCCCTAAGCAGCATTGCTGTGTTCCGGTTTGAAGAGTAAGTATGGGTCCCGGTGAAATTACAGGCACATGTGACTTTCCAACTTTGTCTCTAAGGTGGGCAACGCATCAGCAGTTCTCTTGGTGGTGTACATAAGCGGTGGTAACCACTTACCATTAGGTGAGCCGTAGGATAGATTAAAAAACTATTACATAAAAAAAATGTTGAGCTAAAATTTCGTTCGTCTGTGCGCACCCTTAGGTACTTGTATTGTAGCACAGATTGCGTCCCAATGCTAATCTTCAGGTCAGTACTTTTTAATTATTTTTCTGACTCTTCTTAGCATATATATTTTTTATTTTATCTTTTTTCTTTATTACTCTTTGTTTACCTAGACGTTACGACTAGTGTACATTGGTGGTACAAAAGGCGGACTTAATGCCATTGGCATTCTTTACCAGTCAACCTTTGGGTCAAAAATGAAACACGTCGAAAGTGGTACGAAAAAAGAAACAATAATTATTGGAATGCATAAGCTTCACTTCAATGTTCCCTACAGATCCATTAGATATAATCCACCAATTTCTATCCCTTCCTCTTCTTCTAATTATAGGCAAAATTCATATATTGTGCGAGCAATAAACTTTGTAAGAAGTTCTCATTTGACCCATATTTGTCACTAATGGTTTACTAATGTGTGCCATAATTTAAAATGCAATAATTTTATATACCATACTTGTATTTGCCATAATTTCATTAGAAATAACGCTTCAGTTGCCATAATCGTGAAATTACATAAAATCATTTTCACTAATTTCATTTGTCATAATCGATCAAGTGTCATAGTAATTTTAATCCATAAAATTTGCCATATTTTTCATTTTCAATAATGTCAATTTTCCATAACATTTATAAACCTAATCTACCATGCATGCTTGCTTTGCAAAAGAGGAAATCTAATGTACACTAACAAAATATAATATGCTGTACATATTTATATATATAATATTAGGTATAATAAAAATACATAATTATTATACCTTAGTTACCTATCTAGCTAGAAATCAGTAAGAAGATTTTGTTTAATCAGTTTATACGGACCGGAGAGGAAATCAATTACCATTTAGGGTTAGTACCTTACCTAGTGTCAGTCAAAAAATGAAATTTTCGTAAGATGTGAATGATATTGCAAAAGTTTTTTTTTTCTGTAAACATTTTACAACTTACTTAGTGGAAAACTATACTTAGTGAAATTCATGCCCATGGATGAAAAATGGAAATTAGTTCTGATAATTCATAATGTTTTCTTTTCTTTCTCTGTTTATCTTCTAATAGCAAATATGGTTCCAAAGTGATTCAATTATTACTTAGGTAAAAAGTGTAATTAAGCTATCTGTAAAACCTAGACTTGAGATAATTCGAATTGTGCCAGATACGGAGGTACAGTCTGTTGGGATTAGGGCATGCTACCGAGTTTACCCGGTTCTCAAATATCCGGGAAAACCCGGGTATTTTGAGGTTTGGCTAGAACCGGTCCTGAGGAATCGGGACCGGATTTTCCCAGTTTTAAGGTAAAGAAAATTAAAAACAGTTAATATTAGATAGCTATACTCACTCTAAATCACATGATTAACTATCAAATGACTCCCTCTGCTTAATTAGCCTAATCTGGAACGAAATATAGAGTGCAGTTTTTGCGTGCAATAATATAATTAAAAAGTAAGTTTTTTGAACCGGCAACGTCGAAAGCCACCGCACAATAGGCTGAAAATCGATCTTGATAGACAAGATTCAAGTTTCAACTTTTAATTATTATTATTTTCCCCAGAAAAGGGCTGATATAACGTTAACTGATTAATTTGATCTATTCCAGCTTTTCAATAAACGTTTTTATTAAGGGTCAGCTCACACCGAGACGCGACGCGACGCGACGCTGCGCGCATACTTTAAAAGAGCGACTCAAAATATAACTTTATTTTCTACCCGAAAAGATACACATTTCATTGTGAGAATTCAGAATACGTTGCACCACGCAGCGCTGCGCCTCGTGACGCCTCGCGGCGTAGCGCGATGCATCGCGACGCAGCGGTATGCGCGGCGTGCAAGAGCGGCGCTGCGCCTCTCAATGCCGCGCGACGCCGCGATGCGCCGCTAAGCGCCGCGAGGCGCAGTCGAGGCCGCCGTGGCAACTTGTCTGTACTATTTCCGTCCAGACTTCGTGTAGAGTTGATGCAGTTCGGTTGAGTGCTCGAGTGAAATTATAATGATAGACTGGGATCTTGTAATAATCGGACTTCTTGCAGAAGAGACAGAGCAAGAAGAATACAAAAATAAAATTAAAATGAAGACATCACACAGGAGTATTTGTGTGCATAATTTATGGAGAAATAGAAGAATTCATGGTGAATTTCATACCTTGGCTTATGACCACATTGCCAATTACTTATCCAGAAAATCTCCTCGATCTCCATATTGCACTCGCCAATTTACACGTCACTCTCACATGCTTGCAAACGGACAACGGTAGACTGAGGGTGGACGCGGGCCGGGGCGGAAGCACGTGGCGAATGTAGACACATTCCGGCGAGACGCCGCGCAGCGAGGCGTCGTGTTGCCGACGATTTTACGATGCGCCTCGCGACGTTGCGATGCGTATCGCGGCGGCGCGCGGCGCAGCGCGAAATCACGGGCTTCTTCCAGTATCGTCGCGTCGCGTCGCGTCTCGGTGTGAACTGACCCTTACTCTACTCTACTCTAAGACTTTCGGGAAAAAAAGGGTTTTTAGAAGATGAAAAGTTTTAAACTGTTTCTAATTGTCTAATTAGGTATCTATTTAATCATTTTATAGGTGAATGATCAATAATTATTTTGACCATGCATGTAGCTATCAATTACACATAACGGGGTATTGCCATTTGTAGACTGAAAGTTATAAGGATTTTTGTTTTTATATGGAAACTGTGGAAAGCAAAGTAGCTAACTAATAGGCTGATAAGTAATACCGGGTACAAATGGTAAAATATACTAACACAATGATAAGAGAGAGAGAGGCCTACATGACTCTTTCTAATTGTAAGAGACGTAAGTAGGTATGTACGTATTTGATTAAGCTGTTTGTTTTTTCTATGATTTAAGACAACCAATAATTATAATATATGGCTGAATAAAGAGAGAAAAAAAAATACAGATTTAATTTAATACTTTTTTTATTTTAATAATTTGTAGGTCTAATATATCATTAATACAGACATACTGAATACATAAGTACAAGATTAGAAACAATCTCTTGCAAATTAAGAAAACCGGGTAAAACTCGGGTACCCGGTTCCGACATGTTCAAAAACCGGGTTTCCAAAATGAGGAACTGTGACCGGTTCTGCATGCCCTAATTGGGACCTAATATAAAAAGTCTTCGGTACAGACCGCCGCTGCCAACCTCTTTGAAGAAACCTCTAATGAGAAACCTTCTTGGAAACATAACTTTGTTGAACGTTAGTAGTCAAATGAGTACGTAAGATTAAGTTTCAAAGGATTCCACAGAGCTTATTTGAAACAATTAACTTTCTATGTGATTAAACTTATCAATAGGTATGCCTTAGATCGATATTAAGACTGACATAGTATCGATAGTGAATCGAAGAAATTCAACGAGGAAACCAAAGAGTTTTTTAATGCTCTCCAAATAACCGGCAAATAGGCAAAATATTAAAATAATAATAAAACTTCACGTTAGTCATCATATTATTTTTATGCAGTGTTGTTAGATTTCCTTTCAAGAATTTTCTAATTACCAAAATATAAAGGGAAAATATTTATCAAAAGCCACACTTAAATCGTTTCGTTGCGAGCTTTTACTCGATGATCGCGTCTAGTTTATGCCTACTTTACGGCTTCTGTTTCCTGTTATTAATTTCATTTACTTCGACATATCTAGCTTTGTACCAATTCCACTACGGTTCCGGAATTCAGTCGCACAAATCTCCGGACTTGTAGCGCAGAGATGGATAGCATTCGTCTTAAAGTTATCGACACCAGCCTGTAACCAAACGTAGCATGGTACAATGGATCTATGTGAACGTTCATCAGTATTATTTCAGGCTCGAGTGGGAGCGCACGTTACACTTCCTTAGATTTAATTCTGAAAATAAAATTGTAAAGTACTTATAAACATCTGTCAAACCCGTAAATTGAATTAACAATAAATTCTCGGGGTCTCATTAATTTTTGCCGCTACGTCTGTCGCCAAGTTAAAATTATTGCCAAGTTTTTATTATAACTCTTAGACGCTAAAGTTTTTGTATGAAGTGAAAATTGAAGAAATGCTATTAATTTAACAGACTATATAAAATATATAAAATGGTGATTTCCACGTATTCAGTGTATGTAAGGTGAGTTTTTGACATCTATCACAACTTATGTTGACGTTGACAATACTTTCGCCAAACATGAAACTGAATTTTTACAGAGGAGTTTTCACTGTGTTAACGGATGAGCTTAATCCATCGTATGCTTATTATCATATTATATTGTTAACGGAAAACATAGATTATATTAACACCGCATGTTAGCCTAATTTACGATGTATTTTCGATGCGTTTGTTTTATGTTAGAAATTTAATTAATGAATTATTCATTTTGTTTAGTTTTCAAACGTTTGTTTTATGCTTAGTGTAATACGTTGTTATTTTAGGTCAATATGGTCAGCTAAAGTATTGTGTTTTGCACAGTATTGCGATGTTTTGAGTTCAAAAGAGTATGAGTGGGTGTAAAAGTGTAATTAAAAGGTTTTTTTTTATTTAAGGGGTAGACAGAGAAGTTTAGAGTTGTAATAGTCGTAGGCACATTTTGCTATGATTACTACGTTCTGATTAATGAAATGTATCTCAATAATATAAAAAAACGACATGATATTGTTTTAACTACGGGTCAAAGAATACCAATATTTATTTCATTCATGCACGAAGTCTTATTAACAACTTTCTGAGGGGCTTACATACGTACAAGATTTAAGTTTCGTAATTTTATTCTTATTTATACTTTGTCTTTGATTAATAGTACGAGGTGGTATTGTTGCGTTGGTGCCACGTGTCACCCCACCCGGATACCTACTCACCATCTGACCTGCACACACAATCACACATCATTTTAAAGCATCCTGTATAGGCACGCTGCACCTACACGTTCTATTTCTTACCTGTTAGATTTATATTGGAAACGCTGCGTTTTCATAGTGTTTGCGATGTTTTGTACATGAAGCTTTTTTATTAAACTATTACTAATACATTACGTACATTATGATTCAATGTAGGAATAGACCAAAAGTTGAAGAATTGGGATGATACAAAAGGAGGCGGGCTACTATTTCTTGTGTCATTTATTATTATTACTAGTTGACCCGACACACGTTGTCCTGTCACACAAAAATCCCATAGAAAAAAGAACTATTCAGCTATTTCCGGATTTGCCAATTTTCCGGCCAACTTTTCCAATTTTTCTTTCTAAAAAAACTTCTCGAATCTTTCTTCTTCGGAAAGATTCTTCAACTACGGATTATTACGAACATTTTGGAAAATGAAATAGCCAATTTGGTCCAGCCTTTATCAAGTGATGTCTTCCCAACGAACAGCATTTGATAAGCTTTTATTTAACTTGCAGAGCGTTCAGTTTGTTTTTCCGCTTCAAAATGTGTGCTTGAATTTTAATCAACTTCCTGTTATCTAATCGAGTTTAAATTTTGCTTATACTTACAACGTTATTTTTAGTATATACAAAAACCGAGACACCCCAACAAGATTTTCATCAGAACTGCCTGAATGTGTTTTTTTTTAATACATTCCAAGTTACACTGTAGTTTATGTCCCGTTAAGTTCCCTAGTAAAGTGTGAAATACCTGAGATGTGCTATGCAGAGGTTGTCTAATACACGGAAACTGACCGAGCGGACCGTCTCAAGCTTCAAGGTGTCTATTTCCGTCAACTGTTATGGGTAGAGACCTACTGAAACAAAATTGAAATTTATGAAAAAAAATGTGGTGTAAAAAATGACAATCTATTCTCCTAGTGATTTTGAACAAACCAGTTTCAGGTTTAGTACATACTAAAATTAAGCTATAATAAGCTTGCATATCCAATTGAGGTGAAAATATAATGTGATGGCGTTGGCATTCGGCTGATCTGATGATAGAGCTGGAAGGTGGCCACAGGCCACAGGAACTCAACAAATGTATTTAGTAAACCGTTCAAGTTTGAACTTATCTTGCTCAGCTAAGCGTGTACTTTTTAGGTTGCATTAAAAAAGTTTGTTTTAGAAACCTTTTTTTTATAAATCTCATTATAACGTTCATATTCTCATTTATTCAAAATGTACTAGAATTACGTAGTTATTTTTGAACGTCAATGTTATAAAAGATAGCTCCCAAAAACGCCCGCCTTTCACCGGTTTCCTAGTGTTTATGCTGTTATGAAGAAACGACGCAAGAAACTCCCCAGCAACACAGATCTGTCTGTCAAGTAAATAACTTAAATAAAAGAATATATCAAATAATTTTATTATCTTAATCCACCACACAAAAGGCTTGAGAAAATCCATACTATCGTAAACTTACCTATTATACTTGCGTTGATGTAACTACTTAAATTAAAAGCTACCCTGCCACCTATCAGACGTTCCTAGAACAGTCAATGCTTTCAGGAGTTATCAACATCAATCAAAAACGCAATAACGTCAGTGCACAGCTCCGAGTCATCGGTGGCCGCGTTACTCTATAGGGTGCACAGTATGGAAAACAGGCCAATCTCAGCTTACTCTCAATTTTCGAACTCCATCACGACATAAGTCGAAGTCAGCAATGACGTTTAACATACTGTGAATCCTCACATGACATTTTTTTTTTAATCCGAGAGTTCAACCTTGTTTCGTTAAGCGTCCGATATAGAATTAAATATTATAAAAATACGGATTCGGATCTAATCGCGTAGATTTTTTTTAAAAGGCATGTTATAGCTTTTTTATTCTGACGTTTCGACCGAATTACACCGGCTGTGGTCACGGGTAGACTGACTATTTTGTGCCTTTTAAAAATATTCTACGCGATTAGACCCGAATCAGTATTTTTATAATGTTTACAAATCGCGAAAGTTTAAAAACATTTAGTATTAAATAGTTTATACCGAAGAACTTTTTCAATTCGCTCGCGCCATTTGCTACGTCTCTGTACGTGAATTTTTTGTCATGTGGATGCTCCGGACACTTGCTTTTTTTGTGAAGTAGCTTATTTGCAATAAACTAAAAGGAACAAACACATTATTCCCCCCGGTTGGCTTGACCATTCGTTTAAAATGGCCGAGCAAAGTATTATTGGATTTTCTGTTAGAAAGTCTCAATAATACCTCAGTCGTCTTGATTTCGGAATTGTGTCTAGAAAATGGCAACAAGGGCTTCTCCCGGATCATTGTAAAATACTTTCATCAAAATAACAGCGGTTGTGTCTAAAAGTCTGATCTATCAGGGAATAAGGTGTGATGTCAAAAGTAAACTACAAATAATGCTGGGTTTCAATATTATAATTTGTTGCCACTCCATGTGCATAGTTACGTAAACACGTGGTTAGATCAAAATAACTAGGTTAAACAGCGTTGCTAGCGTCACGATTGACAGCCAATTGACAGCGGTAGCGGACGCGCTGCTTGCTGAAACACCACTAGAACCGCTCCTCTTGGGGTATGAGAAGGGTGGACGGGTAAATGCAACATTTTGCTATTTCGAACGAGTTCAAAAAGTAATCTTTTTCATCAAGTAAGTAGGAATAGAATATACGGGGGGTATACGAATTCGTGTAATTCCTTCAAACCGCGTGATCTACTGGTGCCACTGATTGACCGTGCATAGCTTTTTTTTTCAGAATTAACATAAAAGTTTTCATAAAACGAAACATGGTATTCTGTATCTGAGTAATTTTAGCGTCCCGAGTTAACTGACTGCGTGGAGCGATATCGCGCTAGTCGTGCCCGTCAGCCGTGTCGCCGTGCTTTCATTAATTTATGTATGGAATCGAAATTTTCCATCACATAAAAATGTTTGGAAAAAAAAAGGATATATTTATTTTTAATCAATCTAAATCCCGTGCGGAGTTAATCTATACCATTAATAGATCATGTAGTTTGAAGGAATTACACGAATTCGTTTACACTTGTATATAATGTTATACTGAGGGGCTTGTGGCTAATTAAAAACCGCGCGGAACATATTATGATTTGCTAGGTTAAGCTGTGCTTGCCGCGGTCAGTCCGTAGATGGGTGACCATTCGTTACACATCAGGACCCCTCTATGCCTCGAAGAGCACGTTAAACAGTCGCCCTCGGGACATGAATACCTATGACAGTCAGAAACCCTGAAGTCTGATAACCGATCTAACTCTAGGATATCGGCATGGCCCAGTAACTGGGTTGCGGAGGTCTGATGGCAGTAGATCCGTATAAAATACTGAGTAAATCGACGCATATAAATTCATGGTTCTTGAAAAAGCGCGTGTAGTTCGCTAGTTATTCATTGTGCATACAGCCTAAGGTTGCCGACTCAAAATGTCACGCGAATCTATTTGATACCTATGCATGACTGCCTTTTGCGTACCGATATCCACACTAATTGGTTTGCAGAGGGCAAAACCGCATCGAGTTTGATTGGGAGCCCGGTATCGTAAAACAGTAAGGTTTATTTAGGAGTGTGGCTCAAATACACAATATACACATCTGTGTATTATCAATTTTCGTAGTATAACAAAGCAATATCACGTAACTCGACACTTACGATCGGCTGGTACATAAAATGTGAATACAGGGTGTACATGAATTCGTGTGATTCCTTAAAACACCATGATCTACTACTGGTGTAGATTAACCCCGCACGTGATTTAGCTTGATTAAAATATAAGAAAAAAAATTTTTTTTTTAATCCATAAGTTAGGTAAAGTTGTGTAAGTTATCGTATCTAACCCACCTAATAAAGATTCAATAAAAAAATAAGCATAAATGCATTTTGTAAAAAAAAAATATGTGATAAAACATTTCGGTGCCACGCATAAATGAACGAAAGCACGGCGACACAGCTGGCGGGCACGATTAGTGCGATATCCCCCTTTGCAATCAGTTAACTTGGGGCTCTAAAACAAAATACAAGTTTTTTTTCTTTTTTTTTAAATTTGATTTTCAGAGATCTCCTAGTGATCCAGATTAATCGGTTTTGGTTAATCTGTGTCACTAGATCATGCGGTTTAAAAGAATAACACGATTCGTTTACACCCTGTATAAGTTCACTTTGAACAAGCGATAGAGCGGAAGTTCCGCTCTTATTACACTTATTTTCAAAGCATCCTCGCGTCTTCTTGGAAGCGTTAATAGCCAACGTATATACATATATCACAGAAAAAGCATGACATTCATTAGCTCTATCGTACGCTTGGCAATGTGTTTCCAAACACACATTCACGATTTACGAGTAAATTTATCACCGGGATCGAGCTGAGCGAAAAACAGTGACGAAACCCGAACGCTTCATGACAAATACATACTAAACTGGTATAATGGCATGAGTGCTGCTACAATTTGGAATGAACATAATATAGGTCTAGTGTCCAGAGAGTCGTGAATTCATGTTCACATAACATCAATTTCACTCATTCATGTAGATGAAGGGACGTTGAAGTGGAAACTTATGTTAACTATATCTGTTCTACACGTGTAAATAAAGATAATTTTGGTTTAAACGGCTCATAGATTTACATAACTTCGCGTAGAGATCTTGATATTTGTAAAATTATTGAATCGTACGAAAATTCCTGTGACTTAACTATTGAATGTACATGATTGATTATTTGTGTTCGGTCGTAAAACCCATCATAAAATACGTAGTATCATTTAATGTTGTATCATCATCCCCACTTTGTATATGTACACCCTCAATTCGCCGTTATGTTTTTAAGTCCCATGTAATAGGGGGCGAACTTATTGCTATCAAACGGGCACAAATCCAGACTCCGGGCTGCTACTGAGAAATTCCACACGGAAAAACCCAATAACACTTTGCCCGACCTGGGGATCTAACCCAGAATCTCACGCTCAGCAGTCGACCAACGAGGCAGTTTCGAATTCATGTTCACTTTCGTAGTAAAACAATTTTGCATAGAATCATGGCGTATAAACAAACTAATCCATAAAAATAAATTCCTTCATATCTCAAATAAATCGGTATTTGTGATAACAATATATTTCCATGGTGGTAATGTGTATTGGAAAATGCTAAAGTTTTGACGTTAAGACGTCACGACGATGGGTGATTTCATGATAGTATTTTTTGAAGAAATAAAGAAGTGTTGTTATATGAATTTATTGGAAAACCCAAACATTCTTACGTCTTGCTTGTAATGTTATTTTAATTCAATGAAACAAAATCGTTTCATAACTTTGCTTAGTCATAATTGATAAATAACTGATATTATTTTCAGTCACAGCATCATTTATTTAGTTAGTTAACATGTCAACTATCCGCATACAGAATTTTTGGATAAGCTGAAATGTCTAAAGCAGTTTTTGTTATATTTTGTCTCAAATGGTATTCAACAATTTATGGTATTTTTCGTGTACCGTACTCGGTACACGGACTTCTGTTGGCAAGTCCTGACAAATATAGCAACTTAACTCAGAAGTCTATGAAGTTAGAGCTCATAGGAAAGGACAGGTGCGCGTGTACCGTTTACGGTGCTCGGACGTGATGGACACACACGGCGTGTACTGTATTCGGTACACCGGACATCAAACGTGTTAAATGCGTCCAATCAAATTGTACAACCCTAGCGGAAGACGTTGGTACTTGTGATACAATGTTTTACATTAGTTCAGGTACAGTCGGGAACTTTAAATGTCTTATCTATCTATTTATCCCACCCTAAGGTCTATAATTGTTTGCACATTACTTTTTCACAAGGTCGATATGACGTAAGTTGATATGACATCTTAAACATTATTGCGCACAGTGTGAGAAGGAAGACGTATTCCACATTGGGCACCCGTTTTTACGGCACCCAAGTTAATGGCACCTGAGGTATTCCATATTCGGCACCTATCGGTATTTTTCGCAGGTGCCATTAGTGGAACAGTTTATTATTTAAAATTTTATTCCACTTTCGGCACCTACGAACCAGTAGGTACTAGTGATGGGACGTTTACTTTTTATAGGACGTTAAAATTAAAAATTCGATTAAAATCAGTAGAGTTTAATAACATGATAAAAATATAACTTCTTTATGTATTTTAATATCACAATCGGTTTCCTTAATCACATATATTGCAAAATCAGCCTTGAGTTACAATAGTTTTTTTTTTTTTTAATGTTTTGAGGCTTTTTATCAAACATGATCATGCCAGCCTCATCGTACACAATAGAATTTAAAAACAAATACTTTTTAGGTTTACATACAATTATTTCTTTCTCTTCTTGATTAACGTTGTAATTAAAATTCAACTGTGTTTATTTATTAAAACTACCAGGAAAGCAGAAATGAACTGAAACTAGGTGCTTAAGCGACTTAACATACATAGTACACACACGCTCAATAATGGTAAAAATACAGGTTTTGAAATTGAATCATTTGTTGTTTTGAAAAGTACCAGGGCGACAGAAATGAACAGAAAATAGGCGCTTAAACGATATCCCTAAGTGACAGTTATAGGTAAGATATAGGACAGTTTTAAGACTTCTATCGATATAGTGAATAATAAGGAATACTTTATATTCCTTTTTGTGTTTAATCATCGGTGCACATCTTAGTGACATCGTTTAGGCTGTCACCCTGGTACTTTTCAAAACAACAATTGATTCAATTTCAAAACTTATAATTTTAGCATTATTAAGCTAAGTAGTAAAGTCGCTTAAGCACTTAGTTCCAGATCATTTCTGCTTTCCTGGTAGTTTTAATAAATAAAGACAGTTGAATTTTAATTACAAAGTTAATCAAGAAGAGAAATAATTGTATGTAAACCTAAAAAGTATTTGTTTTTAAATTCTATTGTGTACGATGAGGCTGGCATGATCATGTTTGATAAAAAGCCTCAAAACATTAAAAAAAAAAAAAAACTATTGTAACTCAAGGCTTATTTTGCAATATATGTGATTAAGGAAACCGATTGTGATATTAAAATACATAAAGAAGTTATATTTTTATCATGTTATTAAACTCTACTGATTTTAATCGAATTTTTAATTTTAACGTCCTATAAAAAGTAAACGTCCCATCACTAGTACCTACTGGTTCGTAGGTGCCGAAAGTGGAATAAAATTTTAAATAATAAACTGTTCCACTAATGGCACCTGCGAAAAATACCGATAGGTGCCGAATATGGAATACCTCAGGTGCCATTAACTTGGGTGCCGTAAAAACGGGTGCCCAATGTGGAATACGTCAGAAGGAATCGACTTTGAAATCTGATAAACATTTCGAGTCCGCGACCGTACATACCACCGTTACATTATTCGGTTATGCTCAAATTCTTGTATGCCTAATTTTAGTGACACTATTGTAAATCTTAATTGTGACATAATAAGTATATTTTCTTATCTTAAAGGTACAATTCCGTGCATCGCGGCCGATCGCAGCCGCACGCGATCGGTCGCGTGCGGCTGACGCGCGCGGCTAGTGCGTCAATAGTCGTGTCTATAATATACTGACTAATCTATCGTTAGCTGCACGCGTCTGTCGCAGACTTCGGAAGCGGTGCCATACATTTTCATACTCTGACTATTGACGCATCAGCCGCGCGCGTCTGTCACACGTGAAAGATCGCGTGCGGCTGCGATCGGCCGCGATGCACGGAATTGTACCTTTAATTGATTATTATAAATATTACCTATATGTCAAATGTCAAAACGTGGGTAGTTCTAGTTTAGCCGGTTAACTAGTTGTAGCCACAGTACGTCCTAAATTTTAATACAAGCTAATCCGTTGTTTGATTGGTTGACGGTTTGTGGCGGTCTTCATTTCCTCTTGTCATGTTATTGCGGTCTTGGAATCTAACCCAGTTGAGTTGGAACTGCCTCATTTGAGTTGGTTTTAGTCAGCTACCCGACCTAACTGGTCAGAATTGGAGGTAATTTTCTGCAAATGCAATTTACTATATAATGATTGGTTAATGAAAGTTATGATATGTTTGGTAATGTTTTGTAGCTGCACTTAACGAAATAAAATAAAAACATTACAGTAACTCGGGATTATAAGTAGACCTTCACGGTCAAACACGTCACAAATCACATGATTCAAATAAGATTTCCTATAAGAATAAAATATACGCGTAGTATGTTACGTAATATATTGTGTACGAAATACATACAAATCTATTTCCGTGAGAGTAATCTCTTTGATTTATAGCATTAACAAAAGTCCATTCAAAGACGGGGGTAAGTTTTCATCTTAACATTAGATAAAAATGATGCAATCATCGGTCAAGTACGGGGAGGGTTCAATAAAGATACTGTAATTACTTATCTCATAACCCTGGTTATTGAAGGATTTTCTCGTAAAGCTTTGGAAAACCAATAGAAATCATGGTATGTCCCGAGATATTGCATCCGTTATACAAGGTTCAATTTGTTTTAACAAGAATTCTGTTACTAATCTTATCTACAGTAACTAAAATAAGTAACCAACGAAAAAAAGTTTGGGCTATGAATGAAGTATATAACTTTCTGTCACACCGAACAAAGTCTAGGTATTCTCGTTTTGTAGAACAAATTTTGA
The DNA here is from genome assembly GCA_905220435.1 of Amphipyra tragopoginis. NCBI lineage: Eukaryota > Metazoa > Arthropoda > Insecta > Lepidoptera > Noctuidae > Amphipyra > Amphipyra tragopoginis. Next base: position 12,959,385 of record HG991999.1, on the reverse strand, counting down.
ATATTGGCGATGGTTTTAACAGATATTGCACAAAATTTGGAGAGTCCCATATAAATTTAGGCTAGCCATTGAATAATTGTAGATGAAAACTAATGAAAAGTAAACTACCATGTTTTACTACTTTTAAGATCGTGTTACGATAAACAATTTCCTTATTCATTTGTATTTATTTTTTATCAAAAACTCAGCACCCTACAGAATCAATATATCCGACTATGGCCTAGAAAAACGATATGATGAGAATAAATAGGTTATTTCATAAAAAGGCGCCATTTCATGAAATACAGGCAAATAACGATTCACCCAATTTTACGATCAGATGATGACTTAGATACGTGTAGAATAGAACTGTATGTTGTAATTAAGGTAAGGCGATGCTAATTAGGTGAGGTGCCGATAAATGGGCCACAACCCGCCTTTTTAACCCCTGACTGCCCCTGACACAAGAAGGTGCGGGGTTCTAAATAATACCTACATTAACTACATTTACGAGTATGTCTCTGTCGATAACGGAAGCGCCGAGTATTAGTAGAATATTATGACCTACATTTTTAAAAACTTGTGTTTGATATAAATAAAAGGTGATGTTTAATTAAAGTTAAAAACGCTCGGGGCCTGATTTCAGGAAATGCCGGAAAATGTCAACAACTCCGCTAATTATTCGGTCAACATAAAAGTAATCTTTTGTTTTAGATTTTTGATAGTCCACATGGCTTTTACGTAAGTAAAAAAAAACGTGTATAAAATGAAATTTTGTTTTCAATTCATGTATATATTTTTCACCAATGTATTTACATCTTTATTACTATCTACTTCCAAAAAAACTTATTTTTTATGTTATTTGAATTTTAAACCGATGCTGTTATACAAGGTAAGTCGGAAAGGGGATACTAATCCCAAAGGGTGTTAAAGTACCCATAATAATAAATAACTTTTGTTCAACCACTTTCCCCAAAAGGCAATACTTTAAAAGAAATAACTGTTCAAAGATTTCATTAAACATACGCTAAAATCATTCGGTCATTTTTGGGGTCACAGATTAAGCTCCATTTTCTGAATTCTTAACAGCAACGGACACAACAGACGACGGACGGATGATAAATTGTTAAATAAACTAAACTAAAAATAATTTTGCATGGAAATAACAATGACTGCCTCGTTGGTCTAGTGGTCGCAAGCGCGACTGCTGAGCGTGAGGTCTTGGGTTCGATCCCCAGGTCGGGCAAAAGTGTTATTGGGTTTTTCCGTGTGGAATTTCTCAGTAGCAGCTCGGAGTCTGGATTTGTGCCTGGTTGATGGCAATAGGCTCGCCCCCTATTACATGGGACTTAAACATAACGGCGAAACGTGGGTGTACTATACACCTCTGCCAACCCTTCGGGGAATAAGGCGTGAAGTTATGTAACATAAAAATGATCGAATATTGAAATTTTAACACTTGCTTTACAACAGTCATCAGTGATACTTTAAGTAGCCTGCGGATTAGTACTCCCTTTCCGACTAGCCTTGTGTAATCAAGTAAAAGGATTCTTTTCATTCTCTCGGAACAATTGCGCGCAAGGACTTACGGGATAAAAGGGTCAAAGCACTCAAAATTCACGCTGTTCAGTCCTCTACCTATTCCTACACCCGATATATTTACTTTTTTCTTTTTGTTTAAGAAAACGTCAACAATGAAGGCTACAAGCAAAAAACTGGGAATGTCACATTTTGTTTTAATGTATGAATGGAATAATCATCTTTTCGGTATCGTAGGTACCTATTTTTATATGCATCCACAGGTTTTTGCTAAAAATTCAATTCAATTTATTGCGAATATAGGTCAGGTAGATGTAAGGGCTCATTCACACGGGTTCCGTCATTGACGATTCGTCATAAAACACGTTACGTCATGACTCATGACGGATGGACGTTCACATTGCATACGGAATCTGTTTTATCACGATTCGGCAAAATATCCGAATTGATGTTCACATTCGTTTCGTGATTCTTAGTCTTGGATGAACTATCGATACACGATGGATCCGTCACAAAAAAATCACGATTCGTGTTTTTTGAAGAACGTGTTTTTTAAAAGTCGATACGTGATGTAAGACGTGTCCGTCATTTTTCACGATTCGTGATGCGTGTGAACACGGGCATTTTAAAAGAATAGCCGCCGTCAAAAAAAAACGAATCGTGAAAAAAGACGATACGTCAAAAAAACGAATCGTTTTCGTGTGAATGAGCACTTACATGAACATTGTTATAAAAACAATCTATGTGCAGATAGCTGCATGGCAGAGTATAGACTCTGCCATGTAGCATGCAATAGTAAATAATAGGTATAATTCTACGCCAATCTATCAGCTAAAGCAACAAAGCAAAATACATAAATCCAAAGTTATGTCTTAACTTAATGTCAAAGTGAATATTAAAAATGTCAAACAAAAAAAATAATAATTGCAAGTATTTCGTTGTCATATTATCAAAACCTATTAAGTCAACGTACATTTAATTTTGTCATTAAGATACTCATTCAATCATAATATGCCTTATTAAAAAGAAACTGATTCAACGAAAATTTAAATAAATATATTTATATTCGAACAATTCAATAAACACATAGGGGAGATGGTTGTGGACACGAGGCGCCATACAAAGCACACTGTTACTATATTGTGCAGTTTTGTTTGGTGGAATACACATTTTATGATTATGCCGTTTACTCTTTAAGTGTTCAAACATAGAAACATGCGTTTTTACAAACACGGCTACCTCATATATCAATACCTCTGGGCTCAAAGGGCGTTGGCATAACGACATTTTCACATAATTATAACGAAAATTCGTTTTTTTTGTTGTTTTTTGCTTCTCCTGAATACCCATGTTTTGTGCTATACTCCCTTTGAGCCCAGAGGTATCGATATGTAAAAAAAAAACAACACAATCTCAGTAATTAACCAGAACTGCAAAAATGTAATTACCTTAATTTAATTTTTTAATAATTTAACCTATTTAATTTACCAATTTTTAATAAATGTAATCAGTCCATGAAATGTAATATATTTTCTTTATAATTAATTAATTTTTAATAACTTATTTGTATGTCATTGTTGACAAAGCATAGCGCACTCAATATTATTTTTAAGATCTTTATAATGTAAATACCTTCTGTTTTATAATCTGAGTGTAAATACCTATGTTTGACAAATAAACGATTTCTGATTTCTGAGTAAATTGCAATTTTTTAAAGTAAGGAACTGTTAAAAAGTTGGAAAATTGTAGGTACCAATTTTTCATTACATTATTCTTTACAAAGATGAACTATCACCTGGTTTTTTGCCCGTACCCTTATTGTTTACTTCAAATGTTAAACTTGGTAACAATTTATAGGTACCTTCGATTGTAATTTGAAATGTTATTAATTAAATCAACTTCACACAACTTTGAAGTTAAACAACAACTCTGAAAACTATTCCAGGAATACGAAACAATTTGTTTATTGTTTCTCTGGCCTCCTTTACACACTTGATCACTCAAACGGTTACAGATAACACCTCGTCAGATAAAATGTACGTCTTTCTCAGTATTTTTCCAATAACTTGGTCGTTTGTACTCCTCAAGTAATATTATTTTCCAAGTATGTATTGTAAAGAACGATATTTCTACGTAACAGTTGTGTGGGGATATTGGGAGCTCAGTCATGCAATTTGTATTTTATCTTGTAATTAGTATTTGGGACTCTAAAGGGCTGTTTTTTCTTCACAGCATAAACATTATGAAGTAGTGAAGAGCGGACGTTTTTAGGGGCTGTCTTTTGTAACATTGACGTTCAAAAAGAACAAAGTTATTCTATTCTATTTTGAATAAATGTTGTTCCCGACATGGATTAAATGTTTGAATAGCCTATAGATATACTACTTGTACCTATCCTTGGTGTTTGTGTGCGTGATATGCGTCAGTAAACATCGCCACGCAACAGGAAATTTTGTGTGATGACGAGTGTCAGTTGTCCTTGAGAAAGGTCAGTTGCGTAGCGACGCCGTAGCCGCGTAGCCGTCGTGCATCTACGAAAAAAGCATCGCGAAAAAGGATCAAAAACCGGTCAAGTGCGTGTTGGGCCACGCGCCGGACAATTTTTACTTTTCCAAGTACATTTTATAAGTTGGTCGAATATTACTACGTAAACTTGTAAAGCCTATTTAGAGCTGTAATAGTTTTCCTTTTAACTTCCTTGTACATACTACTACCGTTAATTTTTTCACATATCCAAAACTAACCATTTAGCTGGTAGGGGGGGTTACAGTCAAGTGTCCCCACACTTGACTGTAACAAAAAAATTGCATTATAAAGCTTAATATTTCAGAAACGGATCCCTTAATCGAAAAATTGTTTTAACAAACCCGTTTGAAAGACTTATCCAACAACACCCCTCACCATATGGTAGACGAGAAAAAAAAACATCCCCACGAAAAGTGAAAGGCAAGAAAAAAAAATGTTTTTCATTATTTTATTTTACCACTTTGTCGGCGGGATCCATGCCAAATTATAGCTTTCTAGTACTAAGAGTCTCTGAGCTAAGCTGCGGACGGACGGACAGACGGACGGACATGGCGAAACTATAAGGGTTCCTTGTTGACTACGGAACCCTAAATAAAAACCGGCCAAGTGCGAGTCGGACTCGCGCACGAAGGGTTCCGTACCATTATCTATAAAAACGGCAAAAAAATCACGTTTGTTGTATGGGAGCCCCGTTAAATATTTGTTTTACTTTAATTTAATTATTTATTTTTAAAGTGAATATATAACTAAATATTCTGCGAATATTTCAAGCGTCTACCTGTTGCCGTTATCAATATCGAGCAAAAACGAGCAAAAAAATCACGTTTGTTGTAAGGGAGCCCCCTTAAATATTTATTTTATTCTGTTTTTTTAGTATTTGTTGTTATAACAGCAACAGAAGTACATCATCTGTGAAAATTTCAACTGTCTAACTATCACTGTTCATGAGATACAGCCTGGTGACAGACGGACGGACAGACAGACGGACAGCGGAGTCTTAGTAATAGGTTCCCGTTTTACCCTTTGGGTATGGAACCCTAAAAAGTATAGCACGATGCCGAAACTTATGTTGACACCGTTGATACGTTGATTACGAAAATGATAGTTGAATTATATACAGGGCGTCCCACGAGTTTGCCACATGGAGGGAAAGTACCTTAAATACTATAGATAAAAAAAAATACTGAATGAAGACTTCATTTTTATTTTAAAAACAATACGAACTGCATTCACAAATTTTTGAATAATCACCGGTCTGAACCGGGAGTCGAACCCGTTAAATTATGTGAAAACAAAAAAAAACTGTAATTTTATTATACTGATCGAAAGGCTCGATCATCCCATCACATTTATTTCTTCTAAATAACATAGCATCTAAAATAAAAGGAACACCATGAAATTTAACATTTAAGGAGTAGGAAGGAAGTAAAATAACAGGTTGTGCTTAATTTGTTTAACATGGGCTCAAAAATATAAAATACTTGAATGTAACCAGATATTAACAATTACTAAATTTACAGATGGCTTGAGCTTTATTCTAACCTTCAAATTAATAAGATTTTACATAGTATGAATGGAAAATTAATATCTTTGATTAAATCGAGATCTCAATCAAAGGTGTCCAATCAGACCTTTCATCAAAATCTCAATTTATCTCTGTCTCTATTTTATGGTAAATCAAATATGTAAAGAAGACTGTCGCGATTTGATGAGGAAAGTTTAGGATCAAATAATTTGACTTTATTTATATAACTCTACAATTTAACTAAGTATATAAGTTAAATATTCATCATCTATTCTATAAGAACATTTACAAGATATTACAAGGAACTATATAGGGTGTAAACGAATTCGTGCAATTCCTTAAAACCACATGATGAATTACTGGTGTAGATTGACTACGCATGGGATAGATCGAATAAAAATAAAACTTTTTTTTTCTTGCCCTTTGGGGAAATGGTCGTACTTAAACCACCTAATAAGGATTCAATAAAAAAATAAACCAACATTCTTTTACAAAAATTTTTTTTGAGAATGAAGTTTTCAATGTCAGGCATAATTGAATGGGCACGACTAGCGCGATATCGCTCTTTGCAGTAAGTTAACTCGGAGCTCTAAAATGACTCGGAAACTGAAAATATAGTTTTTTTATGGAAAACTTTTATTCGTTGTTATTCAAAAAAAAAAACATTTGTGGTTAATCTGTGTCACCAGTACCTAGATCTTGCGGTTTGAAGGAATTACAGTTCTTTTTCTTTCTTTTTTTTTTCTATTGGACTGCTGTAGGTGGTCCTAGGGGACCCTTCCTACGTAACCGGGCAGTTGTTGGCGAGACCTGAAGGGTCTCCAGCCAATGGCAGCCAACGGCCAATTGTTAGCTCAGAGCCAAATCCACTAGCTAGTATAACTACGCAAGTTATTGCACTATATTGTTCGTAAAACTTGTAGAAGTCGACTAACTGTGTGTCTGTCCACAGTTTGAAAGTCGGTTGCACAAGTAAAACTTGCTTTGGCGCTTTGTAGCGGTTTTGGGGGAACTCATGACTGCTGTCTTAAGCATTGTGTAACGTTAATGAGTTATTGTTCTGTCTAGCCTTCTCCCAACTGTGTTTGGGTCAGTTTCCAGTGTAACCAGATGCTACTGAATACCAGTATTTTACACGGAACGACTGCCATCAGACCTCCGCAACCCAGTTACTCGGCAATGCCGATATCTTAAGATTAGACTGATTGTCAGACTTTCGGGCTTCTGATTACCCGTAACGACTGTCGTAAATATTCGTATGACATCCAGGACCAACGGTTTAACGTGCTCTCCGAGGTACGGAGGGTTCTCAATTTGTAGCGAATCCATCCACGGGCTAACCGCAACAAGCGCAGCTTAACCTGTCTATTCGTATGTTCCACGCAGTTTTTAATTAGCCACAAGCACCTCAACGTTATAAGGTATAACGGGCTGGTGTCCGCAACTTCACGTCTAAGCGCGTATTTTGCGTGATAGGTGGTAAGTATAGTTACTCGATCCACTCTAACTCCTCGAAAAAGGCCAGCACACCCTTGATGTTACTGGTGATCTCTCGGAGAGTACCTGGGTTTCCGAAGTACTTGGCCTTGTATGTGGCGACCTCAACGTTAATGAGTTATTAAAGTACTCTACTCATACATAAGTCTACAAACAAGTCCAACATCCTCCAAATTCGCGCAATGCATAAATTCGTCATCTTCAGTCTAGAGTTATTTTGGCTGGCAGGAATAGTGTTCTATCGCTATAGGGAAGCAAGACGGACCCTAAAGTTTTATACGTACAATATGTACGTTAGATAAATTGGGATAAGAGCGGGAGGATGATAATGAATGTATGTTTAGGTTAAGGTATTTAACTTTGAGCCTTTGTACCCTGAAATAGACAAACAAATTGAAGAAGGAGCGTTTTTCTTTTAAGTTATGCTTCGGTGAATTTTATACGCAAGAATTATTCTCGTAGGCTTCATAGCACTGAAACCATGTGCACCTATCGATAAACTCTAAGCCCGCTTGCACAACGACTCGTTAATACATTTTGTACTAAACATATTTAAAATGTCATTGTATTTCAGTCAATTCGACTGTGACAATTCGATTATGACGACACGTTTGGTGCAGTGGCCGAGCGATAGGCTTCTGCGCTACGGGTCGTGGGTTCGATTCCCGCACGGAACAAGTATTTGTATAGCCTACAGATAGTTTCCTGGTCTGGGCGTTTATGCATGTGAAGATTTGTGTCTGTAAACGCACCCAAGAAACAGGAGAAAACATAGTGGGGGGAAAAGTTTTCAAAAAGAAAAAAGTTTGAAGTTAATAGAAACAGAATGATATTTTAAATACATTTAGCATTAAATGTATTTAGCTACTCGTAGTGCAAGCGGGCCCTAAAACCTTTTTAATCACAAAAAACTGAATAATGTAGTCCGACTCAACATTCTAACACATTTATTTTGATACTTTTTTAAATCACAATTACTAAACTCTAATATCTTAAAACCCGAAGCCACACTTTAAAACCATGCTATAATGTAGCAAACGTAGTAATTAATAATAACGATTTTTTTTGAGGTATGGAACAGGATATCACTAAAAAAAAACATCATTCAACGGTATGCCTCTGTAGACGGCGTAAATAATATCTACATGAATAATTAAAGTAATGCTCAAACAATACGAAGCCGACATACTGGCAGACTTCTTAGAATTACTAAGATTATAAGGGTTTGTAATAGATATTACCATTATTAAAACAAAAGAGCGAATCCCTATTATCCCTATTATTCCGTTTATTCATTTACAAAGACATATAAAATTACATTTTTAAATATTTCAATACAAAAAAATAAAAAAACATTTAAAAATATAAAAATATAGTAGCCCACCGGCATCGGGAACAGGGTCCAAGCTACCGGTGGTCAGGGCCTCAGAGAGAGGAACTTCCTAACAATGCGCGCCGTGTCCAGAAGCACCGCTTTCTGTATCAGGCCCTTGATCCAGCCGCCCAACGAGAGCCTCTTTAGATGTTGGTCGAGGCTCTTGGCTATTAAACCATTAGCCGTAACGACTATCGGCACAATGATTGCTGAATCAACATCCCACATGGCGACAACCTCGTGTGCCAAGTCTTGATATTTAATTTCTTTATCTTTCTCGGCTTTCACAAGGTTCTCGTCATGCGGAACCGTGATATCAACAATCATTGTGAGACGCTCTGATCGATCTATCACCACGATGTCAGGCTTATTGGCAACAATAGTCCTGTCGGTGATGATAGATCGATCCCAGTACAATGTGACATGACCATTCTCGAGAACTGGGTCGGGCACATACTTGTAGTATGGTACTTCTGCGTCCACAAGGTTGTATTTGAGAGCAAGTTGCTGGTGGATAATCCTAGCTACGAGGTTGTGCCTGTGCAAATACTCACCGTTAGCAAGTCGAGAACAACCAGAGACAATATGTCGGATAGATTCACCGGGACAGGGGCATGCCCGACAGATGTCAACCGTGCCGTCCTTCACAATATATTTTCTGTAGTTGTTCGTCATCATTACTTCGTCCATAATTGCACAAACAAAACCTTCGGTTTCCCCAAATAGGTCACCGAAACGTAGCCAGGCTACGGATGCTAGAAAATCTACATCGGGTCCATGAAGGGCCCGGTAGAAGCGTCCGTGAAGCTCCTTGCTCCGTCATACCTCCCTGCGGCCATTAGTATCAAGTACTACAGGCTTGCGCCAGTTCTCTTTAGCCAAGGAGAGCGGGGTAAGGCCTTTGTCCACTGCGACTACATCTCGATGCATCCCCACGTCGGCTTGGGAGAAATACTCCCTGAGACTGCACACCTCGCGGTTGTGGAGGGTCTTAGCATTTAAAAAGCCTCGACCCCCACACTTCCGCGTTATCCCTATTATTATTATAAATGCGAAAGTAACTGTCTGTCTGTTATGATTTCACGCCGAAACCACGATTTTTATGGAATTTGGTACAGAAATAGTCTGGAACCCGAAGAAGGACATACTCGTAGGCTACTTTTATTCCAAAAATCGCGAAATATCTACGCGATAAACGTCATCCACGCGGGCGACCTCTATAAAGGGTGTAAACGAATTCGTGTAATTCCCTCCATCCGAACCCCCTAGTCGCCGTAGCGGCCGATTACAGTCCTTCTCTCATAATTAAAGTTCGCCGTTCCAGGCACACACTTTTAGAACCCGATGACGAAATTACCCTCCTCCAGGAGGCGAGTAAATCGACCAGCAAACTACACAACGTCCGCCGCCGTCCGGCATACCGTCCTCGCCGACGAGGCCCGTCGCGACGTGCCACCGCCGCCGCTCACGATCCACCGAGCTCTCCCGTCGTAGAGCCTGTCGTCTCTTCAGACTCCGCAGTCACACCGATAATTCAGCTCTCATCAAGCTGTCTCCCCTCCCTAAGTCCCCGCTAGCGACGCTCTAAGCCGGGGTCTGTGTCCCACTAAGGGTCGCCCTTAGTGCTGTTGTTGCAGGTAGTCATGATGTTAGTGTAGTACAAGTAGTTAGTGGACAGGCACACAGCAAGTCGACTTCTGCAAGTTTTACGAACAGTATAGTGCAATAACTTGCGTAGTTATACTAGCTAGTGGATTTGGCTCTGAGCTAACAATTAAGTAAGATAGGTATCATCGATAGTACGAAGACGGATCTACATAGACTGGGAATTGTATCATTTCTTATTATTTATTTATAAAAATACACCAACAGCATAATATATATATCTTTATCTTAAATCTAATACTAAGAGTAGGACATTTTCTAATGTATATGTTACCGTTAATTTGCGTAAATCAGGTAGAGCACAGATTCTCTGTAAGAGACTCTGATTTACGCACATTAACGGTAACATATACACTAATTAGAAATGTATAGAGCTTTTTAAATTGACAATAACAAGTCAAGAACATATTACTTACTATCCCGGTAAAATAAAACAAAATCAAAGTTTATAAAAAATTTATCATTGTAGGATGCAGAGCTTGTCCACTCAATAAAATTGGTTTTTCGTATTTTATGTAACTCACGGGGCTTATTCCCGACTGGTCGCCTGCTATTAGCCAATGAATCTGTAATCTACGTTTACATTAATCTATACGAAATGCTACTAAGGGTTTCTCTAGCTAGAGGATGGGCAGCAGCGTTCTCTGAGTACTATAACAACCATACTGCAATCGCCAACCCGCCTACCAAGCATGGTGATTACGGCAACCCCCCCTTTTGGGGGAGGCCTATGTCCATCAGTGGGCGTCTTTCAGCTGAATGATGATACGAAATGCAATAATTATATCGGTTGGGAGTTCCATGTTCAGTAGTTTTTTTTTTTTTTTTTTTTCTGTTGTGCTGCTGTAGGTCGTCCTAGTGGACGGTTTCTACGTAACCGGGCAGTTATTGGCGAGACCTGAAGGGTCTCCAGCCAATGGGGGGGAAGTAAAATACTTAACCTAAGCTAACTACTTGTACTACACTAACATCATGACTACCTGCAACAACAGCACTAAGGGCGACCCCTAGAGGGACTCGGACCTCGGCTTAGGGCGTTGCTGGCGTGGACATAGGGGGGGGGGGGGGGAGACAGCTTGATGAGGGCTGAATTATCGGTGTGACTGCGGAGTCTGAAGAGACGACCGGCTCTACGACGGGAGAGCTCGGTGGATCGTGACGGGCGCGGCGGTGGGACGTCGCGACGGGCCTCGTCGGCGAGGACGGTATGCCGGACGGCGGCGGACGTTGTGTATTGTGCTGGTCGATTTACTCGCCTCCTGGAGGAGGGTAATTTCGTCATCGGGTTCTAAAAGTGTGTGCCTGGGACGGCGAACTTTACTTATGAGAGAGGGACTGTAGTCGGCCGCTGCGGCGACTAGGGGGTTCGGATGGAGAGGGGCAGTGTTGAAGTAACGCATGGAGATGCGTTTGAGGTATTGCCTGATGGTTGGCATTTTTAGATCGAGATGGAGTTGGACGTTACGCATGAACCACGGGGCAGCCGCGGCTCTGCGCAACACTCGATTCTGGAGGGTTTGGAAGGATTTGAAACGACAAGGCTTAACGTGTGCGAACACGACGCTAGCGTAAGTCAAGATGGGGCGGATGCACATCACGTAGATTCTCAGCTTATTTCTAAGTGACAATTTACTGCGTGCTCTAAGGATGGGGTGGAGGCGACCGACAGCGAAAGCGGCGCGAGCGCGCACCGCTTTGATGTGGTCTCGGAAACTCAGATGGTGGTCTAGGATAACCCCCAGGTATTTGGCTTTCATCTCCCAAGGGATCTGTTTGCCGAACATGAGGACGGGACGGATGTGGGTGTGGGAATCACCGTGTCTCTCGAAAAGAACGGCTGCGCTCTTTTCAGGATTTACCTCTATTCTCCATTTCCGGAACCAGACCGCGAGGGCGTCGGCTGCGGTTTGAAGGGTTTGAGAGATGCTATCGAGACTCCTACCGGAATAGTAGATAGCCGTGTCGTCGGCGAAGAGAGCCAACTTGGCCAAGCCACGTTTGGGAATGTCGCTGGTGTACAGCGTGAACAGAAGGGGCGATAGCACGGAGCCCTGAGGGACTCCGGCGCGAATGGGGTGGGGGGACGAGAGGGTGCATTCTAGGCGATAGCGGAAGGAGCGATCCGACAGAAAGTCTCGAATGATGAGCACGAGACGGTAGGGCACGTTGAATTGGTACAGTTTGTATAATAAACCGTTGTGCCAGACCTTGTCGAAGGCTTTCGCTACGTCGAAGAAGAGCATGCCCGTTTTGTACGAGCGCATAAAACGGGAGCGAATGTGTTCGACTATGCGGGTTCGAAAACCGAACTGTTCGTCGGGGATGAGTTTACGGGAGTCAGCGAAATCCTTTAAACGGATATAAATGAGACGCTCATAGATTTTCCCAAATACATTGAGAAGACTGATAGGGCGGTAACTAGTGGGCTCACTCTTGGGTTTGCCGGGTTTGGGGATACCGATAACGGTGGCTTGTTTCCAAGCTTGCGGAAAGATGTTATTACTCAGAGCGCCATTGAAGATGGCGGTCATGAGGACTATGAGCGGGGCGGAAAAGTGTTTGATCACCTTATTGGTGATACCGTCTGAGCCGGGGGCTTTCCTAGGTTTGAGTTTCCTCAATATCGTGTGGACCTCGTCTACGGTGATGGGGGTAAGGGGTCGTCGGGGTCTTCATCGGGAGGGAGGGTGGCCCTACGTTCGACCTCGCGATCCACCTTGGAAAGATGGACCGGGTCTGCGGGTTGGGTGCTGGGAGTACATTGGGCTTCTAGACTGTCGGCCAGACATTCGGACTTTTCGTCGTCTTCAAAGGCCGGCCTTTGATTCGGACGATTGAGAGGGGGAGTTGAAGCTACACAATCGGATTTTAGATTTCGTTGTAATTGCCAGAAGGCCAGATGGGATGGCTCTAAGTCGCTCAACATCTTGTCCCAGCGGGCTTCCCGAAACTCCCGTACACGTTTCTTTACAGCACGCTGTAGAGAACGCATATGGGCGCGGTTAGCTTCGCAGGGAAAAGAGTCATAGGCACGGATGGATGCGTTCTTCTCCGTCAGCAGTTCACGCACATCATCCGGCAGCTTCCAGCGGTGTTCGTCCACCGCTGGAACTTGCCGTGAACACTCGTTCACCACGGATTGTACGTGACTGTTAAGGGAGTCGATCGCGCCCAGCGTGTCGGCGATCGTAACGATATCGTCGGGGATGGAATCTAAGTGAACGGACGAGGAAGACTTGAGGCACTCCTCTAGTTTACCCCAGTCCATGACAGTTTTTGTCGGGGCGGGTTGACCAGGATCCGAGGGACCACCCCGGGGACCTAGGTGAAGGACTACGTGGCGGTGATCGGAGTCTAGCTCTTCATGCGTCTCTATAGAGCGTAGACCGAGGTTTACGTTCTTTAGAAGCGCTCTGTCAAGGACATCGGGCTGATGGTCAGGGTTATGGGGGTAGTGAGTGGGACACATCGGGGCGATAACGTCGAATTCGAGCTCCGGGTTCAACTCTTCGAGGTTACGACCCGCGTGGTTGTCGGAGTTGCAGCTCCACGAGAGATGTTTGGCGTGGAGGTCGCCCGCTATGATAACGGAACCTTCGCCGAGGTCAAAGAGGGCTTTAAGATCGCTCCGGAATTGTATCTTATTACTGGAGGGAATGTTCAGTAGTGTCGTTTACGGGCTAAATATAATACGTTTTGCCATACGGCCCTGGGGCCTACTCCGAAAAATGAACGTCGAAGTTTCGAATCGAAACAAAACAATGACGAATATCGAACTTAAAAAGACACGATCAAAGTATTGTCAGTTCTGGCAGAAACTACAAATCCAAGTGTCACTAGAAATGCTTATTTTGGAAATGTGTACCCACTGTTAACTTATGGTGTCATATATTGGGGGAACTCGACAAACGTACAATCCACATTCATTCTCCAGAAGAAATGTCTTAAGACAATATATAACATGTATAGTACCGAGTCATTAAGAGATGTCTTCAGGTCAGAGGGTTTCCTGACACTGACTGGTATTTATATTCTAGAATTAGGTATGTTTATTTGTTAAGAACAATATGCAATATTTTAATTTCAAATCAAATTCTAAAAGAAACATTCGGAAGCAGTATAAATATGACATTAATTTACCGGTTATTAACAATATGATGTATTATAAAAGTACCTATGTTACTGCTATTCGTGTGTTCAATAAGTTACCGCAAACAATTAAACAATTAAATGGAAACATGTTTAAAAATAAATTGAAAATCTATTTAGTTGAAAATGTATATTATAACCTGCATGAGTTTTTTGATAAAAAATAATATTTGTAAGGAGCTAGTTTATTAAAATACTATTGCATATCCGACTTGGGTAGACTGTTGAAACAAAAAATGTAATGTTTATTAATAATAACTAATGTACACAGTTATGCAATAAATATATCTTTATCTTTATTGTCAAACAACGAACTACTAGATGTCAATTAACATTTGGGAGTAGGGTGAATGAAAGATAGAATGTCAAATCGAGAAAATCGAATCGATTGTCGGATCCGAAACATTTTCGTAATTGGTAAACGTGCGATCCGTCAGCCGAAACTTCGTACTTAGTTTGATTTTCGAAGTAGGCCCCTCATGCGAATAGCGTTAACAAAGCCTAGTTGATGATGAAGCCCGTCTGTTTCATTTGGTAAGCAAATGTGTTTGAATTGCCACTAGTGTTTGTAATGTAATACCTACATTCATTGTTTATGCAAGTCTGGTACCATCTGATGCAAGTTTGAAAACGCGTCGGGGTTTTTTCAAAATCATTTAATGTAATATATAATTATGGCGTTAAACACATATAACCATATTGTTTTTATGTTTCTGATTTTAAAACAACCTTTTGGGTAACGCTTTACTAATATTTTAAATTGATTTAATACTTTTTGAATTAAATTGTCATACACAAGCGCCATTACAATTTATTTTCATGTCATGAACTGACATCTGCCAAATTAATCAAGTTACCGTGAAAGCAATATAAGCTATGTCTACACCAGTGCGCTTTCATGTTCATCTTGCGTCTTCGTCTGAGGCATGCGTGAAGCGCCATATACTAGTTCGACAAAAGCGCATGCCCCTAGCGCACGCTAATCCGTCTGTTGTATGTCGACTGACCGAGGCGGACCGGTGAAGACGATAAGCTGCATGCGTCTTATAGCAATCAATATTGCATGCGCTTGACGCAAGAGGAATAGAAAGTTGAAAGCGCAAGATGAACATGAAAGCGCACTGGTGTAGACATACCATATCATTGGATTTCTAGGTTCTAAATAAATGTTTAGTTACATTAATTAGCTACCATTATTTTTATATATTAATAGTGTCTAAGGTTAAATACATTCATTTTTCGGGTATCAAAAGCTTCATCACTGAAAAAGACTTTATTTAATTTTAAGCGTCCTTGTTCTGCCTGGCCTTTTCCCAACTATGTTGGGGTCAGTTTTCAGTTTAACCAGACGCGGCAGAATACCAGTATTATACACAGAGCGACTGCCAGCAGACCTCCACCACCCAGTTATTGGGCAATGCCGATATCCCAAGGTTAGACTGGTTGACAAATTTTTGATAAATAATTTTGAGCGCGTTACATCCAATAATCTGTGTTCCGTTTGCTAAAAATAAACTTAAATAAAGACTCAAATTGGAAAACTAAGTAGAAAGTTTAAAATATGATATAAAAAATCCAAGTTTTTAATTTTATGCCGGTATTAAAATTTTTGTGTAAATTAACTGAACCATGAAGACAGCTCGCATTTATTATGGTGACATCCTCACATTAGTCAACCATACATTACGTTAGTACATATTTTTCATTCGATCCAGTGTGTCACAATACACGCTGATACGATATCACGTGTCTGCCAAAATTAATTTGGTTATCGGCTGAAATTAAATATTTATGCGTACGTAAGCGCTTTATTAGATAGCTGTATCTACTCTTCACACATTATGCAAACGAACATATGTCGAGTTTGCTTCACCTACTATTTTATCAAGTATTATTTTTAACGTAGGTATGTTGTAACATTCAATAAAGTCATGCTTGCAACGTTCATGTCTGGAATGGGTGACCATTCTAATGCCTCAGGCTGTCATTCCCTGTGGTTATGTGAACACCTGTGACAGTCGTTACGGGCAGTTACAAGCTCGTTTACAGGTGCAACCTTGTACTGTCGTGGCGGTATGCCCCAATAAATGTAGATTGCAGAGGTCAGACCGCAATCGTTCCATATAAAAATGGCATCAGAAAAGAAAACTCCCACATAATCCGGAGAGGATTGCGATATTATGTAATTTACAGAACCGGTGGAACAAGTTCCATGAAGTCGTACAAGCCAGATAAGATAACCAAGAACCTGTTTTAATTCGTGTAAACATGTACCGTTTTATTTTATCCTTCCATCTTTTTCAGATCACGTAAAATGTATTGTATTATAGATAGATTCTATGAATTCTGAATTTATCATAATTTATTGGCATCAACATTATTTCAGTGCTGTCTCGTCATGAAGAAAATATAACGTCATGGTCTTCATAATAATATGTATAATCATCCCATGCAACAGTAGGTACTAGTAGACAACTATCAACTAGCACATTATTATCAGGATTGTAAACGTCCATTGCTGTCACGTGACATGCGGGAATATTGCTATAATATTATTAACTCAACTAAAAGACGTAAATAGATCAATAGAGTTCTCTGGTAACTAATATTGTGTTAAAACTTCAACTTCAAAACTCATTTATTCAAAATAGAGTAGAATTACTTGTGTGCATCTGGATTGAGGGCCCATTTTTTAAATCCTTGCGAAACGAAATAAGACTTATAGGAAAATTAGTTAAAATAGTTAAAACTTAAAGCAATGGGCCATGAATTTCTTAAACGTGAATTAAAACTGTTATGATTAAATTACTTGGGCCCTCAATCCAGACGCTTGCATAAAGTGGCATAGCCTAAATCTCAGAAACTACTATCTCTGGGTTAATCATTTTTATTTAAGAATTTAGTTAAGATTTTCTTAAATATATTAAGAAATTCCCAAATCTGTAGAATATGACATTACAGATTTATGGCGATATATTTAGGGCCCTCAATTCATACATGTCTGTACTGAGGAATCTGCAAAATATGAATTTATCTGCAGAAATACATAAATACGACTTTAATATATTTTACTTAGATACTTCTGTGGGCCCTCAATCCAGATGGACACGAATTACTTAGTTATAGTGTTTGAACGTCAAGATTACATATAAGACAGCCCACAAAAGCGCCCACCCTTCACAACTTAAAAACTTTTGAAGACTTCAATCCCGTTACGACTTCAAAGAAACTGTACAACGTGTTATTGAAATAACACAAAACTTGAAAGTAGTTTGTTCAGATTCGAGAGTAAATAGTGTCGATTTAAATAATTTTTGATGTTGGTTATATTTTTTCATAATATCTTTTCTGAATTATCACAAACCAGTGCACCTTACCTAGACTTAAATTCAATAAGTAGGGTCGGCGGGGGTAGAATCCAATCGGAATAATCAAATAAAAAAACCGGCCAAGTGCGAGTCGGACTCGCGCGTAAAGGGTTCCGTACCATTATCCATAAAAACGGCAAAAAAGACTCTGCTTTGGAGCCTCAACCTTACAAACATCCCCTTAAGTTTTTATTGTGAAAATGAAAGTAGGTGACGAATAATCGTCTACCGTATACCTATAAAAATATGTTTTAATATCATTATGCGTAAATAAATTTATGCTTTAGGATATTATGCTTAAAAAAGTTATGCTTTAGAACTTTATGCTTAATCATTATTATGGTTAGAGAAAGTATGCTTAAAAAAATTATGCGTAAGCTGTTATGCGTAATTATATTATGCGAAAATATAATTATGCCAAACAAAATTATGCTAAGTTATATTAGGTCTTAACATTTTATGCAAATGGATAGGGAACCTAGAACTCCTTATTGATTTTTCTTGACGTTTCTATAAAGTATAGCTTCGTATTTCTTGGAAATGTAGTCTATTCACAGTCTATTATTCTTATCAAAAATCACTAACCATAAATTTAATAATAATCTAAATTATTCCTTTACAAATCGACGACCTAAACCCCTCCAGCTTATTATAATACGACTTCACCTCATATTTTTACAAATACGTTCTGAAATAAACTAAATGTATGAATCCTTTCTGGGTCGACGGAATTTAATCTGAGGTTATTTAAGCTCCATTTGACCTCTGCCACAATAAAAATAGATACAGAAATTGAAGAGCCAATGGATTGGATTCTCATCAAATCCTTATAGCCATATCTGAATAGTAAGTAACTGAAGTAGGACTTTTCTGACTGAAAATGTTAAGCGCCTTTCAGACTACGCTATACTATTTCGCTATATAGTAAATCATATTGCGTGATACGCTATAATTGTATAGCATGACGTGCAAACTATGCGCTATATCGCAAACCGGTCTACTATGTATGACAAGTTATTTGACGGGGATCCGTCGGGCGACAGGCGGGGCGGGGACCGGAGAATCGTACGATATAGCTCTGAGAATCACTCAAGTTTATCGCGTACAGCAAGCCAATACTTTATAGAATAGCGTTGTGTGAACTTGTCCATATAAAATGTATATGCTGAGCGATATCGTTGTGCTATACCATATTTGCTTTATGCTATACAGGGTGAAATTGTAAACACTCGACAAACCGAAATGGGAGATTGTACTTATCACTATGAACAACTTTTACTATGGGACCAATCCTGATATCGCTAAAAAAAACAGCTGTTCCCTACATTTATGTTCGCATAACTCGTCGAAATGTGTATACAGGGTGTAAAGGAATTCGTGTAATGCCTTAAAACCACATGATTTACTACTGACGTAGATAGGCCCCGCACGGGATTTGGCTTGATTTAAAAATAATCATCTTTTTTTTTCTTGCGATTTGGTTAAGTAATTATATCTAAACCGCCTAATAAGGAAAGAGTAAAAAAAATAGTTTTTTTGCCAAACAATAATTTATGTGAGTGAACATTTCGATACCACACACAAATTAATGGAAGCACAGCGACACGGCTGACGGGCACGATTAAAGCGATATCGCTCTTTGCATTCAGTTAACTCAGGGACTCTAAAATGACTCAGAAATAGAAAACCAAGATTTTAATCTGATTTTTTTAGTTGGTTTTCAAAAATACTCACGCGGTTTGAATTCCTCGAATTAGTTTACACCCAGTATTATAGCATAGTCTGAACTGCGCTTTATACCCATTTATACTAGATCCGCAAATTTGCGTAAAACAAAAATGTATAACTATTGGTACATCAACCGCTAAATTGAGTACAGACGATTATAAATACGCGTTGTTGAACAGATACAAAGATAGAGCATAGTTGATTTACTGTCTATCTTTCGTTAATCCCTGGAGTAAACAGAGTGAAAATAGAATAATATACAACACTGAACAACCGCTGAACAAGTTCTTGAATGCAAATACATGCTTTCTGGACAGTGCATACAAATCTTTATTTACATTAAGGAAGGGAAGAGATGGCGCTGTTGCCACGGTAAACATCGACTCCGTAATAAAAAATATAAAGAAATAGCTAAAGTAATATATTTTCAAATTTTAATTTATAATTTCGTCAAGTGATAAGTAACTCACGACATGTAATGTTAGTGATATGAAAAGTTCCAAGTTTGCGTGATGAAATAAACAAAACATTTAGTGGAATCATATCAACAAAACCAGTGAAATTTTCGGAAATATAATTATACCAAAAAACATTGGTAAACTAGTGGAAAGGATCTCATCAAAAAACCAAAGGTTTTTGTGAAACCAAGTGAGTGAATTTTTAAATATAGTAGAAATCAAACCGTTAAAATACACATCACTTCGTTTGCTTTGTTACGAAAACTGACCTTTGGACTGTGCAAACCGACTGACATATCAACTCAAAGCTCAACACTTCAAGCAATCGTCTATTTCACCTGTGATAAATATATGAAGACTGGCCTCGCGGCTCCGACCACCGCCTCACGTCTATAGTGGTGCGAGTTCAAATCCTACTAAAACTACAAACTTTTTGGATTTTTTTTTTTGCTTGTTTACTACTTGTGGAGAAACAAATAGCAACAAACTATTCTTGAATTTGTCTCTATGCCCGTTTTTTCATAGATATAAACAAATTTTGTGGCACAGCTTACGAAAATATTATTGCTTGAACTAAAATTACCTACATCGAATTGAAAACCTCCTGTTTTTTGAAGCCTGTTGAATAATTTAATTGAAGATGGAGCAAGAAAATAATGTTACGTTACGAAGACATCAAACTGCGACTAAATCGAGGTCTACGGAATCACTAAATCGTAGTCTTAATACAAGTTTAATGTCGTGTGATGAAGTATTAGGCAGAAGCCTGGACCTCTCAACAAACATGACTTCTACATTTATGGCGGAGCTAAAGAATGAAATTAGAGAATTAAAAGTCCGTTTAGAAAGCACACAGCACGAGATGGAGAATATTGTCTTAGAGAACATAGACCTAAAGAAACAAATAACTACCGTGAATCAGGAGCTGAGTGTTCTAAGACAATTGTGTAGAAGTCCGTTATCTACTTTTAGACATAACATGTCTTCAAGCACCAAGAAGAGTGTAAAACGTAGACTCACAAACAGTTTTCATGCATCACCTTTAAAACTAAACGAAAAAAATACGAATCCATCAACAAAACCGGTAAAAGAAATAACTTTACAACCGGAAGCCATCGTAAGCACCGATCAACCTACATCGAATATAGAAATCCAACATTTAGCCACGTTAAATTCTTCCTTAGAACATGAAGTGCAGATACACACCGACAATGATTTTGTCGAAAATCCCGTGGCAAGCAAAAATCTTCAGAATAATCATGCTGCAGTTGGCAATATGCACAACACTAAGACGTACAGCAATACACTAGGACATGAATGCAGGAACTCGAGGTTTAAATGTGAAAAGAGGGCATTTATTATAGGGGGCAGACAATGTAGCGGATTAGCTACACGACTTTACAAATCTCGATTTTACAACCCTTATAATTATTATCGTTTCCTATCAATTGTCAAGCCCAACGCTTCTACAGAAGAAATACTGACTTGTGTAAAACTGTTTGACATTACCCCCGACGACAAACTAATTATATCTGTAGGACAAAATGACTATAATAGTCTGAAAATGACGACAGAGCTGTGCTTGTTTCTAAAATCGATTAATTGTCCTGTAATTATTTTAGGTGTGAATAAAAACATATGCTATAAAGAAACAAGAATGAATGAAATGTTACATCTTATCTGTCGACAGGTTAAAGAATGTTCATTTATCACAAAATATGACAAGAGTTCATCGCTATGCTATCAAATAAACTCGGTGTTAGATCAATTAGACTATGACAAAACCTTTTTATCACATGGTTCTAAGATTCGGAAAGCAAATACGATTTGCACAAAAAACCAGAGTACACAAACAAATTACACATTTCTTAAACAATATTCGATTGAGGCTTCTCACGTTAATGGCACCATAGGTAATAGGGCAGACGAAACATTTTTTCGTGCCTAAAACAGCTCATGGAAACCATGTCGTTTTTCATCAGAATATTGCTGGTGCTATAAATAAATCTGATGATATTGAAATGGCACTAAACTTACTTCGAGACAAACAATGTATAGTTGACTTTGTATGTCTAACTGAAACCTTTATTAAATCGGGAGATGAAGAAAACATGAGATTAAAATCTTATAAATTGGTGAGTTGCTACTCCAGGAAAGACCAGAGACGAGGCGGTGTTTGCATACTAATAAGGCAAGACATTGAATACGAAAACATAAAATGGTTAGATAATATTACTCTTGAAAAACATTTTGAAATATGCGGTATACGACTGCAAAAATATGGCATAAATTTATTTTGTGTGTATAGAACGCCAAATTCAGACGTGAACATATTTTTTAGGAAACTACAAATAGTACTAAATAGGATGCATGAAAAAGATAATAAATACAATAATATAATATGCGGTGATTTTAATATTGACATTATAATTGACACTAAAAATAAAAATGAATTTATCAATATTCTATACAATTATAATTTGACACCCCATATAAATGAACCAACTCGACAAAAAACATGTATTGACAATATAATTAGTGATATGAAAGATGCGAAGGGGGAGGTACACGAATTAGGACTGTCCGATCATAACACGGGGCAAACTTTGTCAATAAAAGCAAAAGCAAAAAATCTTGTTAAACAACACTGGTTCGTATATAAAAGAGACCTATGTAGAGATAACCTGAACAAGTTTAATTATTACCTAAGTAATATGTCTTTCTCAGAGATCCTTGCTGAAACAGACGTAAATAAAGCGTTTTCTTTGTTTCATGATGATATTTGTCTCTTTTTTAATCTTTGTTTCCCACTAATAAAAGTCAAAATGAACAAAAACTCGACAAATCCAAAATGGATTACAAAAGGCTTGAAAAAGTCTTTTGTAACGAAGCGAAAATTACAAAATGAATATTATAAAAACAAAAGTAGACAAAACAAGATAAAATACACTACATATAGTAAAATACTAAGAAAATGTGTTGCCAATATTCAAAGCAGTAAAAATAAACATACTATAGAAAAAGCTAAAAACAAGTGTAAAGCCACATGGAAAATAGTAAATGAACGACTGAAACCAAACAATGCAACCAATGAAATCAAGGAAATTTCGGATGGAAAATGCATGTTGGATAAGGGCGATGACATTGCAACATATTTCAACAACTTCTTCATAAGCGTCGCGAAACCAAAATCCGCCGAGCACCTAAAAAACAAACCAATAATGAGAGGAAGGTTAGCAAACTCCATCTATCTTGAACCAGTTGACAATGTTGACGTTTATAAAATAACAACGGAGTTACGAAATACGAACTCAGCAGGGTATGATAATATTACAACTCGATTATTAAAAGATAATATATTTGCTATGCTAAAGCCATTAACCTATTTAATAAATCTGTCCTTGGAAAACGGAACCTTTCCCGATGCTCTAAAATTCTCCGTCGTAAAACCACTACATAAAAAGAGTTCGAAAACAGAAGCGGGGAATTACAGACCAATTACTTTGGTACCAATTCTCTCCAAGATATTTGAGAAAGTAATGTGTTATAGGATTACAAACTTTTTTGAAAAAAATGACATAATAAGTAAACAGCAAAACGGTTTTATTAAAAATAAATCTACTACATTGGCGTGTTTTAAATTAATAACAGAAATTCTCAGTTCAGTAGACAAAAAAGAAATTCCTATAGCTATATTTCTAGATATGACCAAAGCTTTCGATATGGTATGCCATGATAAATTATTAAATAAATTAGAACAGTACGGTATAAGAGGCCCTGCCTACAAATGGTTTGAAAGTTATTTAAAGGGTCGAAAACAGTGTACAGAGATTGTGAAAATGCATCCAGAGACTAACACTCGGGTAACATATAGGTCCCCATACTTAACGAATCACTATGGCGTACCACAAGGGACTGTGCTAGCGCCGATATTGTTTTTAGCATATATAAACGATTTGCCAGAATCAACTGAGCAGTACATTGTATTATTCGCAGATGATACCACTGTTTTAACTAAAGAAGCTACTATTGATCAGGCGATAAACGTCACCAATGAAGCTCTAAAGGGTATACATGACTGGTTAATTGTAAATAATTTAGAAATAAATACCGATAAAACTAAATTTATGAGATTTTTGACATATAATAACAAAAGAAATAAAAAAGACACAATAAACTTGCCAATAAAATATAATAATAACATCATTGAAGAAGTAAATGAAATAAAATTTCTAGGAATAAATATTGACACTTATTGTAACTGGAAATCTCATGTAGATCTTGTGTGTAAAAAAATTCACAAATTCGTTTACGCACTTCGTAAAATAAAAAGGATAACTAATAAAGAAACAGCATTAATGGTATACCACAGTCATGTATGTTCAGTATTGAGATATGGGATAATCATATGGGGAAACTCTACAGACGCCCAGAGAGCCTTTATAGCCCAAAAAAAATGCATTAGATCAATTTATGGTCTCAAGTGGACTGATTCGTGCCGACAAATATTCACCGATAAACGTTTACTTACACTTCCATCCCTATACGTTTTTGAAATGTGTAAATTTGTGAGAAACCACCTATCACTTTTTGAACAGGATGATAAGGCCCAATTTAAAAGGAAAATAGTTCAAAAACCTCTGGTAGTACCTCGAAGCAGATTAAAGTTATGTAACAGAAACTGCTATACCATGGCGGTGAACATTTATAATAAACTACCGGAAAAAACAAGAAAAATGAATAACCTAGAATTTAATAGAACTTTAAATAATTGGCTTTGTGACAGATGTTTTTATTCAATAGATGATTATTTAAATTTTAAACAGACATGATGTATAACTATATAATTTTACCAACACTTAAGTATTTAAAATTATAATTATTGACATTATTTATAAATGGTAATCAGTATCATCTATCTAATGTAATCAATATCGTATATCAATCAATAAATTGATGGACTGTCTTAACTGTGGGATAAAATCCAATAAACTAGTTTAATATATTTAATAATGTAATGTGCCTAATTAATATTAACGAAGCAAGACTGTAAATTTTATTATGATTATGATGTGTATGACCAATGATATGATTTAATTTCGTGCATGAATGATGCATGTACCGTACTACAAATATTTGCACGACTGATAAGTCGAATATAGTGAGACCAAAATTGTTCTACCCTGTTATTATGTAAGTACCTATATTCTGGCAAATAAATACATTTCATTTCATTTCATTTCATAATAATCAAATAATTTACTTACTTGTAAGTAATAATATGTCAAGTTGTCTTGTAGTAACAAACTGTGAGTATGCATGAGTGTATTTCGTTGAACATTTTAACGCATACTTCATAAATAATTCAGCTATATTTGCTTATCCACGCACTTTATTCTCTGTGTCAAACAAGCACGCCATTTAGTAACTTAGTTGTCCATTCGTAAGTGATACTTTGTTTTGCAAAAATAAGTCGTAGCGAATAAGCAAAGTATGTCAAACTCATAGTGAGTTCAACTACAGTAGGTACGGCTCATTTCTCTTGGCCTCCCTTAACATAGGTTCTATGTTTGCGCATGTACTCAGGAAGAAAACAGTTGTAGTAAAAACCATCAAATACAGGGTGTAAATGAATTCATGTAATTCCTTCAAACCGCGTGATCTACTGGTGACACTGATTGACCCTAGATAGGTTTCTTTCAGAATCAACAAAAAAAAGGTTTCATAAAATGAACCATGGTATTCTGTATCTAAGTAATTTAAGCGTCCCAACTTAACTGACTGCGTGAAGCGATATCGCGCTAGTCATGCCCATCAGCTGTGTCGCCGTGCCTTCATTCATGCATGGCATCGAAACTTTCTATCACATAAAATTTTTATTTGGGAAAAAAAGTTTATCTTTATTTTTAATCAATCTAAATCCCGTGCGGGGTTAATCTATACATTTTTGTACTGTGGCGTCATCTATCTCGCCACATGCAAACTATCCTACATCGCCCAATTAAGATTTAACACGCAGATAGTATAATATACAACCTCCCAACATCAACCGTTGGGCAGTAGCCGGGCAGTAGCCCGCCAGGCACAAGACTCCGCCTGGTTGGAGGAACACCACACCAAATTTCTCCACAGTACCATTACCTAATAGATCATGGGGTTTGAAGGAATTACACGAGTTCGTATACCCTATTCTTTGTTTAAAATTGCTGTTAGTTAAATGTTAATTAAACGCTATTTTGTTACAAAAAATCTACTGCACAAGTACCTGCATCCGAATTGCGTATCACATTCGTAATTTTAATAGCTTTCGTTTTGACAATACATTAATATTCATTGCGAGGTACATAGTTGTGGAGAAGTCGGATTGTTAATACATACGTTGCTATGGAAATTGTTGACCTGTCAAAATCAAAGCCATAGTGATTACGAGTGTTTTGCGCAATTAGGATGCTGAACGAAATTTAGGGCGGCCATTTCAGCCGATTTATTAAGAATAGGTGCAGTAACCTATTCTTTCGGTATTATATTATTATCTAAAGTTCTCTAATAGCGACCACGCATGGTTATTTTGTTGTCGTTACAACGGCAGTGTATCCTTTGCAAAGCAGAAAGCAGTCAATTTGGTGGTTTCTCTCCGGTTTTTGTTATCGATATTAATATATTGTTACGAAACCATTTTTTATATAGCTTATATCTTAATAACAGTTATGTGTGGCGCCACACCATTCCGAAATTACGCGACCGAACTTCGGCGTCTATGTTTTTTATATAGGTAAAACGCGACGTAATTTCAGCCTGGTGTGTCGCGGGTAATTTAAAAAGCATTGCAGGCGTAATCATGCCGAACTTCGGTCGCGTATCTTCGGCATAGTGTGTTTAGACACTATAGAATTTTAAAATCGTTCCGTTAATTTAAAGGCCGCTACACACCAAAGCCGCCGGTGTGGCGGCTTCACCTGGCGGGTTTTTGCCAGCGGGTTATTGCGGCCAACTAAGCGAGCGAACATGACGCAAAATAAGCCTGGCGGACCACCAGGTGAAGCCGCCGTGCCGGCGACTTTGGTTTGTAGAGGCCTTTAGATTTCTTACAAACAAACTCATGCAATCTCTCTTCAGAATATTAGGTAACTAGTACAGATAGAATATACACTTTTTATTTCTCTGTTTTTTTGGAGCTTTGTCAAACAAGACTATATCGCTCCATTGAACCTATTCTTACGTAAATACAACATAAAAAAAACTATAAGTATCACTGAGAACGTAGTCGCATGCCAAATTCAACAATATTGTACAATAACTTTGCCAATTCAGACAGCGGATACCTATGTTAAAACACTGTTACAACTTCCAATATCCTCAAATCTAGGTTTGACATTCATCTGTAGATATCGTACCAAAGAAGTGTTGTGGGAATTCCTACACTCAAGACTACATTGCTCTCTTATATGCTAAATCATAACTGTATTTACGCAAATTGTTAAAGATATTGATTTTAAAACAGTAACCATGGAGTTTCACTACACACGACTAATTGGAACCGTGCACCTAAACTCGACTTTTCAGAGGCGTCTGTAATGGAGTGAAATAAAAAAACCGGTCAAGTGCGAGTCGGACTCGCGCACGAAGAGTTCCGTACCATTATCTATAAAAACCGGCCAAGTGCGAGTCGGACTCGCGCACGAAGAGTTCCGTACCATTATCTATAAAAACCGGCCAAGTGCGAGTCGAACTCGCGCACGAAGAGTTCCGTACCATTATCTATAAAAACGGCAAAAAATCATGTCTGCCCCTTTAAATATTTGTTTTATTTTAATTTAATTATTCATTTTTAAAGTGAATATATAACTAAATATTCTGTGAATATTTCAAGCGTCTACCTGTTGCCGTTATCAATATCGAGCAACGTCCCCGGTCGCCGGCAACGGTCCCGTTTTACCCTTTGGGTACGGAACCCTAAAAACGGCAAAAAAATCAAGTTTGTTGTATGGCCCTTTAAATATTTTTTCGATTCTGTTTTTTAGTATTTGTTGTTATAGCGGCAACAGCAATACATCATCTGTGAAAATTTCAACTGTCTAACTATCACGGTTCAAGAGATACAGCCTGGTGACAGACAGACAGACGGACGGACAGCGGAGTCTTAGTAATAGGGTCCCGTTTTACCCTTTCGGTACGGAATCCTAAAAAAGAAAGCTTTTCATTTGATTTGAAGAAAGGCTGAGAATGAGTAAGCTGTATAATTTGCGCATTCTTCTTAAATCACGCATAGCAAGATTGTGGGCCCCAACACAGAGATTAGATTACCTCATATTTTAAACTCCACATAAGTGTTACTTAGTTATCCTTCCTCCTAGCCTTTTCCCAACTGTGTTAGGATCAGCTTCCAGTCTAACCACATGCAGCTGAATACCAGTATTTTACACGGAGCGACTGCCATCAGACTTACGCAACCCAGTTATAATACGGTTCACGAAAAACGACCACTTTTTAGAAGGCATTTTCTGGTCCCCTCGGAGGTGTGGGGTGAGGCGCGGGCGGAATGCGTCAACACCGGAGCGACATGTATGTATTATAATATGTATAAAATATTATTTTGTCTTAAGTCTTTTCTTCATGAGTATACATGCGCACACGGCCGCCATTTGTGGTCATCTTTCGTGAACCGATCTATACTAGGCAATGCCAATTGGAAGTGTTACTAAGTAATGCCGATTGGAAGTGTTACCAAGTAATGCCGATTGGAAGTGTTACTAAGTTACCGAATAATGATTTGTATGTATACATAACATCACGCCTGTATTCCCCGAAGGGCAGAGATGTACCTATAGTACACCTTCATTTCGCCGTTATGTTTAAATCTCATGTAATAGGGGGCGAGCCTGTTGCCATCAACCGGGCACAAATCCAGACTCCGGACTGCTACTGACAAATTCCATACGGAAAAACCCAATAATACTTTGCCCGACCTGAGGATCGAACCAAGGCCCTCACGCTCTGCAGTCGCGCTGGCGACCACTAGACCAACGAGGCAGTCAAAGAACGGTACAGGGAAAGTAGGTTCACTGTCAAACATTAAGCCTCGTCCACATTTGTAGCATTTTGGCGTATAGTATCTTCGTCGCGTGGCACCGACGTGTATCGTGATCGCTGGTTAGGACAAACACACATACAAATGTGGACGTACTTTAACCAGCGATCATGATACACGTCAGTGCCACGCGACGGAGATACGATACGCCAAAATGCTACAAATGTGGACGAGGCTTTATTAGTTTCGAGATAATTGAAAAAAAAAATTCTTCATTCCTTTATTTTTTACAGCCATAGTAACTTTATTTGAGTCTCATGTGTAAATTAACAAAATTTTTGCAATTTCTGGTATTGCAGTTCGGTAGCTTTTGTAATTTTTAACTTCTTGACATTGTTAATTAAATATTGAAAATAAATTGACTACGATTCTTCATCCCCTATATCCCTCGTATACTTATGTAAGTTATAAACATACCTATGTATTTTTATAATACCCACTTTACTTACGTTTATTTATAAAATCAGCCCATCTTGAAAACAATACGACATTCCCACTTCATATTTAGGTA
This sequence comes from Amphipyra tragopoginis, assembly GCA_905220435.1. Lineage (NCBI taxonomy): Eukaryota > Metazoa > Arthropoda > Insecta > Lepidoptera > Noctuidae > Amphipyra > Amphipyra tragopoginis. Next base: position 12,929,977 of record HG991999.1, on the reverse strand, counting down.
GATACCTCACAAGGCATGTTTGATGTTCTTGTCAGTTTATTTACCTTCATCACGAACTTGTCAAACTTGAAATCTCCATCATACGGCTGTTCACAGATTCTATTAAATATATTTTTACCCACGTAATTTATGATTTGGTAGCTTCGGGTAATTGAATTAGGGAGAAACAGGGAGGTAATTTTAATAACCTAATAAAAAAAAATATCCAACATTACGATGGGAAATTATTTATGGAAATGGATGGGAAATTAAATTGACGAAGTGGTTATGATTTCCGGGTGGCTAATAACGCCGCGTTTGATGAAACATATACAGGATGTTAACGAATTCGGGTAATCCCTTCAAGCTACATGATCTATTAATGGTATAGATTAACCCAGCACGGGATTTAAATTGATTAAAAATAAAAATAAACATTTTATATTCTCAATGTTGTTTTTTTGTTATGGAAAATTTCGATGCCATGCAAAAATTAATGAGAGAATGGCGACACAGCTGAAAGGCACGACTAGCGCGATATCGCTCCACGCAGTCAGTTAACTTAGGACGCTAAAATTACTCAGATACAGAATACCATGGTTCATTTTTTGAAAACTTTTTTTATAGTTTCATATTCGAAATCATAACTGTGCACTGATTACAACCTAATTGCTTTCAAGCTGCACTTGGAAGTTACATAGTTTGTAGTTGCGACTGGATGCGTAGTCTACTTGCACAACTAAATATGTTTCACGAAACGCGGCGTTATTAGCCCCCCTGGTGTTTGTAAATCGAGGTATACCATGGAAATGTTTCAATCTCTACATTTTTATCCCGATATGTTATTTCCTTCCAACAACATTCCTGATATTGGTTTTATGACTAACAGTGCTACCTTGAACCCTGATTCGCAATAACAGCAAGGTGTTTCGATATACAACATCTGCCGATAAATGAACAACTAACAAATTACGTAACGTCATTCAGGAATTTTTGTTCAGCGACTTTGAAATTGATATTTTATCGTGGTATCGAAACAATATCCTGATAAACGTGGACGATAGAGATAATCGCTTTTTGTATAGGTATATTGGTATGGCAAGGCCTTTAGCAGGTGACTTTCTTTTTTACGACTGTTTACGAGATTCTTTTTGCACGTGACAACGGTCAACACTATATTGTATGAAGTAATAAACGACAAAGTGACAGTAAAAAAGAATGTTATGTAAATGACTCGTTCTCAATCACGCAAAAAGAACGACGTCTGTTAGAGGCCTTAATATAAAAAATCGACGGATTAATAATAACCGATGCGTATATAACAACACAACTTGATGAATGTAATAAACTAGAGTGAGAGGAAAGATGGCCTTCAGTGCAAATGATGACACGGTCGGTTATGTTAGGTTAGATCTGCGAGCCCTCAGCTTCCGGCTGACGCAGGTACTCTCGGAACATGGTTGTTTCGGGAAGTACCTGTGTCGCATAGACCGGGAGCTGACGCCCGGTTGTCACCACTGCGTCGACTGCCCTGAGGACACAGCGCTGCACACGCTGCAAGCCTGTCCTGCGTGGGCGACGCAGCGCCGCGAACTAGTCGCGGCAGTCGTTGGTGACCTCTCGCTTCCGGCCGTGGTTCTGTCCATGGTCGGGAGCGAGAGTACGTGGGAAGCCGTCGCCTCCTTCTGCGAGGAGGTGATGTTGACCAAAGAGGGAGCGGAGAGGGAGAGAGAGGCGACTGCCACTCTCCCTTCCCGCGCCAGACGCACCGGGCGCCGGGGGGCGCGCGACGATCTCCGGCCACCGTAGTGTGTGACCAGTAACAGGCCCGAGAAGGCGGCGCGCTGTGTTCCGTGCGCGCCTCTCAGGAGGACGTGGGGCAAGGCCCCACAGAAGAAGAGGTCTGCCAGGGGCTGGCGGACCCAGGCCTGCCGGGGTCGGTCTGACGAGGCCTACCGGGGTTGCGGTGCATGCAGCTGCGAATCCCGCGACCCCGGCCAAGGGTCAGGAGAAGGAACACCGTGGGTTTTTAGCCGGTAAAAGTTCGCCTTCCCCGGGCGAAGTGTATCCAAGAGGAATTTGGCAAAATATAAAAAAAAAGTTAGATGTGCGACACAGCACAAGCCGAGCGAGCGAAGCGAGCTTGCTGCGGCAGCGGCCTGCGAATGTCAGCCGCTCCTGCATCTCCCGCCGGACCCAAACGCAACTTTATGTCAAAATTCATTTAGGTATGCAAAAATAGTAATCAGTAAAGGTGTAAAATGAATCAATTTAATACACCTAATGTTTAAATTTCGATAACGAAGCCACTTTATAAATTACACAATTAAATTAAGTAGCATTTGAGAGCTTCGGAAGTTTGCGTTCTATGCAAAGCTAATTCTCTATGGGAATGTTTTTTGCATTATGTGTTCTCTTCAAATGTGTTTATACAGATAAATAGAAGATACCATTAAAAACTCTCTTGGTAATATTTAAGCATATTGGTAGATATACTCGTAGTACCCTACGACCATCAATTGAATTCGATTCTCCAGTAGGTAATACTTTGAGTTACACAATTTTCTTGTCGAAGATTTATTCTTGCTCAGTTACGGATTCCCTGTACCCATTCGTAACTAGATTTTCTTTTAGTCTAGCTGAGTAGGACCAACTTGTGAAAAAAGATACGTACCTACATTACAAAGCAAAAAAGAAAATAGTAATTGACAATCATATAGAAATGGACGGAAATCATGTATTTGAAGATCACTAAATCACGCGTGATGACAGGTTGACATTAACCCATGTTTTTCATGGGTCAATAGAGCAGTCAACGTACCGGAAATGTGCGAATAGGAAGGAAAAGTAATAAAAGGATCGCTAACGCCCACATAGTTGTAAGGACAAATTACCCAAAAAGCATTTTTTCATTGTGTGTTTGTTCCTGTACGCTGGAGGCTAATAACGCCGCGTTTGGTGAAACATATTTCGTTTCATATTCGTAATCACAACTGCAAGTAAACTGCACATCCAATCGCAACTGTAAACTATGCAAGTGCCAAAAGCACCTTGAAGGCAATTAGGCTGCGTTCACACATGCGCGATTTTTTTCGGCGCGAAATATCAGGAATGCCATCCTGGACGGGAGGGGGTGGAGGAGGCGCGGGCTCTGCGCGATTGCGACGCGTGCAACTACTACGCAATAGCTATTCGGGCGCTGAGCGTGCGCGTGTACTTTACATCGATAAAAATGTAAGTTAAAACAAGGGACTAACTATTAAATTCCAATATTCTGGGGAGGGAGCGACTCGTAAGCGAAGCGCGCGGTTTCGCGCCGAGAAAAATCGTGCATGACATGTGTGAACGCGCTCTTGGAATGTAGTCAGTGCAACTGCGTGACAACTGCCGACTCAATGTGCAGCCCACTTTCAGTTATGATTACGAATATGAAACGAAATATGTTTCACCAAACGCGGCTTTATTAGTCCTCCTCGACTTTCTAGGGCAACTTAGTTATACGAACCGATAGCAAAAATTGTACAGTAGCTACCTTTACTGCCCCAACTCAAATATCCTGTATACCGGGTGCGGCGATTGAACTGTCCGTGTGTGAAAATAAAATATTTCTGTTAATTTTCAATATTTATTTATACACTTATGCCATGTGAAAATAGAAAGTTCAAAGTTTTATTATGACTTATTCCGAAGGAAAACCGCCTTTAGCCTTTACTACAAGCTGAAGTCTCTTTCTGAAAGAAGCGCAGGCTGCTCGAACGACGTCGTCACTCAAATAATTCCATTCTCGCGTAAGAGTCACTTTGAGCGCTTCCACTGAAGTGTGTTTTTTAGAACAGCAGGGCCTGTAAAACACCCCAAATACAAAAGTCCAGCGGATTCAAGTCGGGCGATGACGATAGCCACATATCTCGGTCGATCAGCGCTGGAACGTTTGCTTTCAACCAATTTTGCGTTCCAATTGCTCTGTGCGATGGTGCCGAGTCTTGCTGGAAAGTCCAACGCTCAGAACCAAATGTGTTGCGTGCCCACGGTATCAGCCCTGGTCGCAAGACTTTGTCTCGATAGATTTGTTGGTTTATTTTGACTTGGTTGCGACCCATTGGAAGAAAAACAAGCGGAGAACGGCCTTTTTCAGACACCGCCGCCCAGACCATGATTTGGTCGGCTCCTTGGCGTCGAGTGACTTGCAATTCGTCTGAATGGTCGCTGACACGTCCCTTCAACCAAACACGGTCATTTTGTTTGTTTAAATACTGTTCAACGCAAACAGTTTTCTCATCTGAAAACACCAAATTGGGAAGCTGGCCAGAGTCGAGCAGGCGAATCAGCTCTTTCGATCGATCCAACCGTTTGCTACGCTGTAAAGAAGTGAGTTCCTGAGAAAGGTTTTTTTTTAATGGTTTGACTTTAAGCTTTTCCTTCAATATGCGACGAACGCTGCGATCGCTCACCTTGAGATCCTGCGCGAGCTGGTTTGCTGAGCGCGCTGGATTTCTGTCTAATCGATGACGCACCTTTTCGACAACTGCTGGCGCCGTTGCAGTACAGCGTCGTCCGCCACTGTAGCGTTTCTTATCGCTACCAGTCTCATTATAACGTTGAATAGTGCGATGCACAAATTTCTCGTTCAATTGAAGATTAGGCAGCGCTCGACGTATTTCGATATTCGATTTTCCCTCCAAATGAAGAGCAATCACTGAATTTCGTAAATCCATTGTTTTAAATTCGAATGTGTTTCTCTCACAACAGAATCACTTCAAATGATGATAGAGAACATGTCAAAGACCAACATTTAAAATTTTGGCGGCGTTCGATTCAGTGGTTCGAATTTTAAAACAGTTAGATAGAGACGGACAGTTCAATCGCCGCACCCGGTAGTTATACCCTCAGAATACAGAAAGAACCAGAAGCCGTGATAGCGCCTAATTAATACCCGATCAGTTACTCTGTGAATGAACGTCATATCGAGTACGTGTATTTACCGGTGTCAAATTAAATTAAATTATGCCGTCTTGAGTCGTTCCTACCTGTAAAAATGCAGCAAGGCTAAAAACAAAACAGGATGGGATCACATTTCACGTTTAAGTAGCACATTTAGATATCGTCTTATTTAATTACTCAATTAATTGTTCAGTTTGTAATTGTCATAGGGAATGATGCGTCCATATTGTTAGTGTTGTCAGTATATATGAGTTTTGATTTTCCCTTCTTTTTATTTTATCTCTTCTATATTATTTATTATTTATCTATATTCTATATTATTTATCTTATATATTTTTACGTTATCTAAGTACTATTTTTTTTTCAATAAATTATTATTATTATTATTATTATTTGTATCTCGTCTGAATTCACGGCTCATCTTCCTTGCGGAAGATGTCCGGTCCTTTGGAAGGCATACACGGGGACACAGGTCCAACGCGAAGAGGCCCCTTTGAGAACTTTAATCTAAAATGGGATGGGGCACCAACCGGGGACTATCCACGGCTGCACTATTGGAGTACAGTCATGGACCGTCCCAAGTGGGTGCAAGACTATTGTAAAATGTGGTGAAAAATATCTGGTCTATGGGAAGGGGTGTTTAATGGATCTGTTAACCTCTATTGCCGGAAGAAAACGGCGTCTGCCTTTCAAGTTTAAATTTGAAATTTGTTGGCAGACGGTGACTCGCCAGCCCACTAGCTGGGCCCCCTGAAAAGCCGCCAGTACATAGGCGAAGAGGGCAACAAACGTGTGGGCGGTTATTATTATTATTATTATCTACTGAGGGCTTAAATGAAACGTTTTTTTTTATTGAAACCGTGTTTTATTCTTATTAGACCTTCTCTATTTCTTGAGATTATCTGGTACAGTCAGCGTCAAATATATCGCGACGAACAGACTGTTCATCATTACCTAAACAGCTAAAGAAATTAAACTTTATCTAAATGGAATTCTTGTCAGAATGCCAGTTGTCCTGTCTTACGTTCATTCTGAAACACCCCTTGTTTCATTGAAATATAGTTTTGTTCGGATCATTTTGAACAGTCTGTTCGTTCCAATATATTTGACTCTGACTGTACATAGATATAAAATATTGCCTGTATAGAAAAGCACAATTTGGATTTTATTATTATCTTACCTCCATACTCAACGCTTTCCCCAAAAACGAGTAAACAATGTCTGAGCTAGCAACATTACGCGGGTGGGAAGTGAGACGGACGCGGGATACTTATTTTGATTTTGGACACAGCGTACGGCTTGCAATTACTGTTGAACGCGGATTCTGGTTCTTTCTGTATTCTGAGGTTATACCTATACTTTTCGTTTTACTTTAGTCTTCCTTGGTGAAAATAGGCTTCCCTTTGTTCTTCAATAACGTGTTACCTTTTAACAAAATAAATTCCGCTAATGCGCCGATTTTTTTGGCACTATCACCTTTGTATTTATTATTAGGTAATAGCTAACAAGACACAATCCTTCCAGTCAACGAACGTAATAACTAAAATCTTAATAGTAGGTAATACAGATGACAAGGTAATAATCAAAGCCTGAATACAGAAACACAATACGGTAACTATGTAAAGGTTAGGTAACTGCGTTACGAGAAGAAGAGTTTTATAATTGGTTTCCACTCTTCGCAAATAAGATTCCAAAATGAAAGATGTCACGCCTATTCGTGAATTCTTCCACCAAGTTCACAGAAAAGGTTTAAGTTTGAGTAAATTATAATTGAATGAACTTTGAAAACTTTGTCAACCAGATGTTAGGAAATAATCGTTAAAACGAAATTTGTTTTTTCCGAAAATATTATGAAAATATTTAAATTTAATCTATCTACGAAATGTATTAATGTCTCTTTTGGTGTATCCATCATCCCTATTTTTTGTTATATTAGTATGTGATCAAAAGCTTAAAAAGCGACGAGCTTATTGTGAGCTTCGCTTGGTTCTGTTTGCCTCGTGAAGCAATTTGTGTGAACAATATAACACAGCATAGGAGTCGGTACAAATCATTATTACTACGCTTCATATCCGTAGCGATTGCAAAGAAATATTCCTTTTGTTTCAAAAAATCAATTGCATACGTATGTAGGTGAACTCGTAGGTAAAGGTTGAGATAGTTTTATTACATTCATTCATTAATTTAGTACGATGAATGTAGGTATAGTACACGTATCCAATGTTCTCCTTCGTAATGAATTTCAGAAAGGTTACACGTTTTAATTACATTGCCAACGCTGGCTGACCGTTTCCGTCTGTTACAGCTTTCTGGTGCTGAAATAAGTTCTAGATTATTAAAGTTAAGCCACTCAATATTTTTATCATTTTCAATTAGATATTTGATAGGCGTTCATAGGACCTTTCAACAAAAAGTGGCCCACTGGTGATGTGTGACAAATGAACTTACATTTGGATTTTATTTCACGTTACATGTTAATACAAGGTTAGTCAGAAAGGGGGTACTAATCCGAAAGGGGGTTAAAGTACCCATGATAATGAATAACTTTTGTTCTACAACTTTTTCCAAAAGTCAATAGTTTAAGAGAAATAGGTGATCAAAGATCTCAAAAAAAAAAGCTCTAAAATCTATCTATACCCAGTTACGATCAGCTGTGTTTACATTTTAGGTCATATTTGGAGTCATGAATTAGAAGCACCATTTTCTGAATTTGTAACTAAAGCTGGGATGAAGAACTTTTGAAAAAACAAAAATAAAAAATCATTTTGCATTGCAAAAAAAAATTACCGAATTTTGAAATTTTAACACTTGCTTTAAGACAGTCATCAGTGATACTTTAAGTGGACTGCGGATTAGTACCCCCTTTCCGACTAACCTTGTATAAGTAACTACAATATTATTTATGTAGAATAATGAAACGCAACTTGCAAAAATAATGCTGGCAACATTGCATCTTTCTCACGCTCCTCTTAGGTTGGCGGCGCTCGAGTAGATATTGCAAAATACTTTTCTTATTATAAAATGTAATGTTATTATTACTATAATATTTTAAGTTGTAGTACAGTTTTGTGAAAACCTCCTTTGTGTGTTGTACTACAACAATACAATTTATAGTTTAGGTACAATTTAATTTATCGTCAGCGATGTGAAATGAAACTATTTTTCTGCAAAGAAATCCACACCCACGCTTGCCACGTTCTCAACGTGGCCGGCTGCGTGTATCTACGTATTAATAAAATTAATCTGCAATGTTTGTTTAAATTTTCATTACATATCATTTCTTTACTAGTAATTAAAGTAAAGGATGTAAGACACAACAACATAATCGTGTAGGGGTGATTTTATCATTACAGTTATAGCAAATATCGATATGTCAGGATTGCGAACATAGGAAATATAGTAAATAAAACCAACATAGACTCTCCGCCACTGAGAGTGCTTGTAATTTAGGTTAGTAACTATTAGTTAGTAACATGAACTAGATCACAATATAATAATTTACACAATTATACAAGAACAGAAATAAGGACAAGCTAGTCGGAATCGGGTATGAAAGGTGATCTACACAGAATGCCCAGTTTTTTTTTTTTTGTTTTTCTTTGATTCTGCTGTAGATGGTCCTAGGGGACCGTTACTACGTAACCGGGCAGTTGTTGGCGAGACCTGAAGGGTCTCCAGCCAAACTCCGCTTCGTCGAATGACCACCGCCTTTATAACATCGGTGCGTTGATCCATATCGACGACTACCTTTTTTTGTCAACATTGCCCTGTGTTACCCGCTAGCGATAACAAGGATGATATTTTCTGACCTACTTGTACAATCTATCACGAAATATTAAATTTGTAACTCGAAAGACTATTGTAGGTATATCTAAAGCAAGCAAACCCGAATCATCGTATTTCTACATAGACACTCAGTTTATGACATTGCAATCACATTTAACTGTCTTTCTATTTTATGTTAATAAATCTACATAATACTTAAAATTAACATTAACCCTATCGAATATTGGTTGGTAACACTAGAAGCTACGCATGGCCGTGCGCCGCAGTGGATACGTGTGATACGTAGATTACGTAGATACACGCAGTCGGGCACGCAGCTAACGTGGGCACCGTGAACGTGGTTTTCGTGCGCAGCAATGGATCCTCGGCTTTAAGCTCGTAAATTAATTAGGGAAAACAATGAAAAAGCCGATAGTGTAATTAATGCAAATTATTTCGACGATATCCGAGGCTTACTTAAACGTTGAATAGGAAATACATAGTAAAGATACTGAGCCATACCCACATACTTAAAACGTTATTGTTGATTCCGGTAGGTACTGCGTTTGAGATCCGTGTGTGTTCGGGACTTGAAACCCGTCTATTTGCGGAGAAACGCAGAATAGAGATTTAATTTTCACGAAATTGTTCCCCACTGCATTAGCAGATTCACTAATATTCTAAAAGCTCTTATACTGAAAGTATGATCCTTAATGGCGATTACTTCACAGCAGAAAATAGAGCTAAATTTCAACGTCTGAAATTCCCGAGTGTCACATTTATGTTGAAGGTATAATTAATTGGCCGTCATCAGTCTGCCTTTCTAAAAATAATTAAACATAAGGCAAGGAGTTTCCTTATAAGCTGTTGGAAATTTAATATTTAATACGGTTATTTATATATTTATTGAAAGTTTCTGTATTTTTGTATAGTCGTTGTAGAACGCCTGTGAGAGAGGAGGCACGTACCCGCGAATTCCATTTGTCAGGCTATATTTTTTTCCACAATTTATTGTATAGCCAGAGCTATTAGAACACTAAAGCTTATGGAAGATGTTACCCATATTTCTAGCAAAAAACATTCTCAATCATTTTATTTAAGGCTCTGAAGAAAGAAATGTTTATTTTTCATAAAAATATTGCCAGTTCATGTTTTCCATACCGTATTAAGAAAATTAATAAAAACGTCGCTATCCTTATAATAAATAACATGTAAATATGTATGTTATTTTAATCCCTGTCATCAACATAACGAAAATATTTTATTAACTTCCGCGGATCAATAAAATTCAATATAAATGTTCTAACAGACGATGATATCAATATTCGCTGACAGCGTTATACATATTTGCGTTTGGAAACTGAATGTGTTGTTCGGTGTTCCGAAATGCTAGCTATGAGGTTCTCGTCGTGGATCCCAACCACAGCCTGCGGCGACGCCCCACGCTACGGGCAAATGCAATTATCTGAGCACTTTGTCTTAGGCGCGTCTGTAAGTGTCTATTAGCATCATAGAATTGGAATAAGGACGAGATGTTCAACGGTATTCTTTTAAATTTAAAACACCAACAAAGATAATATAATAATGTTAATTTTGGAATAAATCCTTTTAAGATTTGAGTGAATGCTTTCAAGACAAAAAAGGCGCAATAATTTGGAATTCGTAAATCGATTAACCTTTTCTACTTCCCACATTTCTCAACTCAATGATGGCATCTACCTACTGAATTCATAAAATATTTGCAATCGAAGATATAAATCAAACGGACCGTCAATAAGGCTGGCAAAGTCTTGTGAAATCATGCCGACTTACGAATCTTTGGCAAATAACCGAAGTTTTAGTTCGTTTGGATTTTAAATGTTGGAATTTGGGATTCAGATGAATTAAAGCTGAGCAGTATTCCTTATTTGTCCCTTTAAAACAGACACTTAAGGAGAAATAATAGCCTCCTTTTACTTGAATGGTATTAGCTACTGGAAAGTTTAGTTAGTTAAGTTACAGACGAATGCTTGAATGAAGACCGCGAATCAGCAAACAGCGTTGAACACCCCAGAGCTAGATGGACCGAAGCCCTGAAGAACGTAGCTGAGATAGACTCGGTGCGGAAACCGGAGGACTGGGCTTTGCGGTGCAACGTGAGAGAAACCCATGTCCAATAATGGACTGTGATAGGTTCAATAAGGTATTTGACTAAAAAAATCTAATTAGTCCGCCAGTTAGGTATAATAACAAAAAATGTTTGACCCGTATTTTTTCTTTCGTTACATAAACCAAAATTGACGAAGATACGACACTTTTAAAATTAGCAAAACGTCACAAGCAAATACAATTTTTACTTGCTTCTGACGTCACAGTCCCCCACTGTCGAGTTTTGATGCGTTTTATCTTTCCAAACATTCATAGATTTAACAAATGAAAACATACGTGTCCATTATTTTTCAAAACTCTGGGCGGACTAATTAGATTTGCAATTTATTGATGCTGTCAACATGCCTATTGAAAAATATATTTTTGTTTTACAACTTACGTGAGACACATTCATATTTATGAATAGTTACAGTTTACTCACTTGCATTTTTCGGGACGGCCCGACTAGTTTTGGATTCAAACGGAGCCCTTAATCATTTCGAACCCGCAACCTCGCCGCGTGTTCAGCTCTCTAGTCAGGCAATTCCGAAAAATGCACGTGAATAAACCGTAACTAATCATAAATATGAAAAAAAAACATTCAGACGAATTGAGAACCTCCTCCTTTTTGAAGTCGGTTAAATAGTATGTTGAAGAATTTAATTACTTCGATATAAAATGGCGCTCCAGCAGTTTAAGCTCTACATTTCTCGCTGGTATTTTCCTTTTGTATAGAGGACAGAATTTATCACTGTAAGAAAAGAATAGCTATTCCCAATATAAATTTCTATTGTACCAACAAACACTTATAAACATTGTAAGAGAATCATAATCCAAGCGAATATTTTTTCAACACATTTTGCACGTTCCGCATCGAACTTTTAGTGTGCTTTGATTCCAAAGTTACTCAAGGAAATTGAATGTCAACAAACGATAACTTTGTCCAAGTGCTTCCATTGTGGTCAAAGGAATATACTTTCTCGCGCAAAGAAAATATTTCCAGACGCTTTCTGTTTAGTTTTCCAACGTATGATTCTAAATCTTTAAGTGTGTGTTTAGATATAGATATTTCGATTTAATAACTTTATAACGCAGGCGTTACTCCTGGCCTAGTACCTGATGTTGTGTTAATTAGTTAGGTAGCTGTTGCTAAGATAAACGGCAAGTTATTGTTTTAAACATAAAACATCTCGCGTACCTTACTACCTACGAATTAATAATCAGCCAATGAATATGTTGTAATCTGTGTGTGAATCTATATAAAGCAAAAGGGAAAACATTAAGCTTGTGGAATTTGAAAATTAATCGAAACACGGGAGCGACGTTAATTTCCGGTCTGCCAAAAAATATTGTCATCTGAATTTTCCCGAAGTGTTTGCAGAAAATTAATTTAAAGTACTAACATAGGACTTGACATCCGATAAAAATATTTTGTTCAGTGATATTTATTTTCATGTAGAGTGCTTTTCATACTCCGCTGTCTACATTCAGTCTCTGGCTAGCTTTATATTTTAAATATAATCTGTTGAGGATATTTTTGGTAGGTATTTAGTAAGATATTATTGAAAAAGGCATTTGGTTTAACATTTGAAAGTTCAAGCTCGTTATTGGTGTAAACTGGATATTGGATATTTAATGCTCATTTATAGCTATCAGCTCGCAAAATATGTATACACATCTAATTATCTATGTGCAATTTTGATATATCATATACTGAACGATGTAGTTTAAGTTGAAACAACATGAACGTAGTATAAAAACATAAAATATTGTCAATTTTTTTCTCCTCATTATTTTTAGTAACTACTCAATCGAGTAGCTTCATTCTTAAATAAAAGTAAACGAACGAATAATGTGATTGGGTATTTGATCAAACTTTCAGAGGAATTATTAAAAAAAATATGATAGCGACATTGGAAAACGGACTTGAACTTTTATGAAATTCTTTCATGTTCCAGTTCCAGGAGCGTATTTTTATAACAAGCATTCTTATATTTAGCTTCAGCTTTCGCCCGTAACTTCGCTTGCGCGAATTTTTTTACTCTTATAGCCCCTTTGAAGGTATTGTTTTAAAATTCAAAAAGTCCTTCTTTTATTCTTTACTTTGAAGAGTATTGTGCCAAAAAGGGGCCTGATAGGCCAGTCGCCAGGTACTTTTACCTTGCAAAAGGTCCGTCAGTCCTGAATTTTGGATATGTGACCTGGTATGTTTAGGTGTTCTTATGAAAAATTTAAGTTTTGACCGTGAGTGACCTCGGCGCGCTCCGCCATCTTGAATTAAAGACCCCATAAATTAGTTTTTATTAAATAACACCTTATTTATGGGTTTTACGCCAAAAATTGATCAGACCAATTTGTAGACAATTGAAGCTAATAGTTTATGATACATTGCGCTTTAAAGTAGGCAAAAAACTCAATTTTCAAGCATTTTTTATTCTTCATTCCGAGTCAAAAAGAGTGGTGTTACATTTGAACTAGTTTGAAGGCTTTTTTCACCCACCAAGCAAAAAGAAGGATGTTTTATAAGTTTGAAATCTGTCTGTATGTACGCAAGTCTGTCCGTCTGTCTGTATGGCTGTCTGTTTGTCTGTTTGTGGAATCGTAACTTAGAAACGGATCAGTCAATTTCGTTAAGTTTTTTTTGCTCAAAAGCTGGTTTAATCAGGAAATCGGTTCAGCCGTTGCGTAATTATCAGCTGTTTTCAGGACTGACGGACCTTTTGCAAGTGAAACCCCTTTTTTGCAACCTGGCGACTGGGCTATAAAGCCCTGAAGCGCACAAGAGAATGATTTTATTAAAAAAAAAATATAAAGCTGTTCTTAATTTTTCCTGGTATTCTTTAATCAGTACTAAGTAGTCGGGAACATTTTGAAGAAAATATGAAATATTGATACGATTAGATTGATTTCATTTAAGGCGCTTCCCCCACCGAAAGTGGCGCCACTTCAGAAAAAAAGCATTATTTCTTTCAACTCTTACAACATTTTAGTCAAGTGTTGTAGAAATTTTCGAACGCCAAAAAACAACACTTGACATCCTAGGTTAGAAGTTTTAGTAATTAATGCTAAAAATGGCCGTTTTTGGTACTTACTTAGAAATACACATATACGATTCTCGTGTCCGATTTTTTCTGTACGACGACGACGCCCGGAGGATGCTTACGATTCTGACATCAGATCCGATAGTCTGATCGTACCTACGTGTAATTCATGTTCAAACAAATGTATGACGCGGAGGCTTTCAGATAGTCTGATCAGACTATCGGAACCGACTATCGGAACCGACTATCGGAAGCAACTATCGGACGTGTCTTTTGACCCTTAATCTAGCTTGTCAGCCATCTGACCAAAGAGTATAGTAATATATGTGTTACCGGCAATCTGTATAATTCAGGTATTCTATACAATATCTAGGCAATGTGTAGAATACCTGGGGCGTCCAAGCAAAGTATGAAATATTATGAATATTATTGCCTAGGTAATGTATACATTTCCCAGGGATTGTATAGAGTACCTGCTGGTCCACCGGTAATGTGTAAATAAAATAGATTTGGTCGTTAATTTGGGGCACTCCGACACGGATAGGTTAGGTTCGAAAGGGATGACGGGGGCTAGAGTGAGCGAGTGAACGAAGCCCCCGTCATCCCCTTCGTGTTAGGTTACTATCTATGCTGTAAACCCTGCAGACAGAAATAGCATCGACAGCGGAGATAACGCGAAATAAAGAAAAATAACATTCCGATGAATTAAGAAGCTCCTTCTTTTTGAAGTCGGTTAAAAAAAGTCTTTTTTTTTAATTAGCCTAAACTGACATTTATGTCGGTACCTGCCGCTTATTTACATACATTTGGCACTACTTGACAGTGAAATTGCAGTGCTGCGATGTGTAAAAAAAAGCTCCCCACGATTTATTTGGGGAAATTGCGACGTTTGTGTTACGGCAACTCCTTTGACTTTTTATTAAGCTGTTACTTGAATGTAGAAACGCATTTGTCGTAGAATCAGTAAAGGTCAAGCAAAAGTTAATACTTTTACTGATTACTTTAGTTGTTGATGAAGAAACTTTCTGTCAGTCATTTTCTCTTTTTCTCGCACTTAGCCGGTTTTTTTAAATATTGGTCCCGCAAGCTAATAATATTTGCACGTCCTACAGCTAGTTGTTACGGGTCTGGGTGTCTGTGATTTGTATCTGTAAACACATCCACGATACAGGGGTAAGAATAGTGAGTCACCACGTTAAAAAAACTATAACGTTAATAAAATAAAGAAATATGATCCGTCATAAGACAAAAAATACGTCGTTCTATTAGAATCACAATGTTACCTAATTTGAAAGTCAAGTAGGTGAAATTTCATGATAATATTGGCGGGGAGTGTTACTACATACAAACCAATAGGGTGTAAGAGAGGCAATATGACGTGGCTATCTTTAGTCTTTGCTATACCATATAGTTAAATTTTATTTAATTGTGTAATTCAAACAGCGTGATATACTGGTGACACTGATTGACCGTGTGAACTTAAGGGGAAGATATACAAAAGCATGATTAGACCTGCTGTCTTGTATGGATCAGAATGTTGGGCCACAAAAGGGATGAATGAAAGGCAATTGCATGCAGCAGAGATGAGAATGCTAAGAGGAATGTGTGGTGTTACACGAATGGATAAAATAAGAAATGAGTACATAAGAGGAAGTTTGAAAGTGGCATCGATAACTGAAAAGTTGTGTGGAAATCGGTTGTCATGGTATGGACACGTGTTACGGAGAAATGAGGAAAATGTAGTGAGGAGAGTTTTGAGTATGAATGTCGATGGCTATAAGAGTAGGGGAAGACCAAAAAAACGATGGATGGAATGTGTGAATGATGATATGGTTAGAAAGGGGGTGACTACCGAGATGACGACTAATAGAGAAGTATGGAAGAAAAAGACATGTTGCGCCGACCCTAAATAAATTGGGATAAGGGCAGGAGAATGATGATGATGATTCAAACAGCGTGATATACTGGTGACACTGATTGACCGTGCATGGGTACTTTTCATAACCAACAAAAAAAATTTCAAAAGAATATCATGGTTTTCAATTTCAGAAGTCGCTGTAATTCTACACTGAAACAAATAGAAGCAACCGACTTGTGAAACTGTTAATTTTATATTAGGGTAATTATTTTGGGTGTGTAACGGTTGATATAATAACAAAAAATGTAACGTTCACTTGACCTAATTTCAGTTAATATACTTTTGTTTAATATAGCGATCAGTTGAGATAATGAATTGTTGATATAATTTCATTTTATCTAATTTCTTATGATATAATAAACATTTCCTATAATGCACATTTGACATAATATTCATGTAGTTATTCATTTACTATAATATTCATAATCTCTAATAACTTTTAATATAATTTAGAAAATCGCGTTATACCCTATACACCTACCACCCTCAACTATTGTAACCAGTAGAAATTGGATGCAATCTGGACTTTAGGGCACCCCGACTCGGACAGGTTAGGTTAGAAGGTCGGACAGGTTAGGCCATCCCCTTCGTGGTTATTTTTTATAAACCATCCAGAAGTAGGAGCCCCGCTATGCGGGGCTCCGTCGACCAAGCCCACCCTCAACCATGCATTGAATATTTTAAGATTTGGTTAGGTGCCATTTGAGTTAGGTTAGAACTGTGACCATTAAACATGAAAATTAGGTCAAAAGAACATTAGGTCAAAAAATATTATTTAAAAAGAATATTATACATATTGAAAATTATATAAAATGAACGTTATACTAAATGTTTTATATTAAACTAGCTGTACCCAGCATGCGTTGCAATGCTCTTTTTCCTACCTACTGCCTACCTACTACCTACCTACTACCTACCTACTACCTACCTACTACCTACCTACTACCTACCTACTACCTACCTACTACCTACCTACTACCTACCTACTACCTACCTACTACCTACCTACTACCTACCTACTACCTACCTACTACCTACCTACTACCTACCTACTACCTACCTACTACCTACCTACTACCTACCTACTACCTACCTACTACCTACCTACTACCTACCTACTACCTACCTACTACCTACCTACTACCTACCTACTACCTACCTACTACCTACCTACTACCTACCTACTACCTACCTACTACCTACCTACTACCTACCTACTACCTACCTACTACCTACCTACTACCTACCTACTACCTACCTACTACCTACCTACTACCTACCTACTACCTACCTACTACCTACCTACTACCTACCTACTACCTACCTACTACCTACCTACTACCTACCTACTACCTACCTACTACCTACCTACTACCTACCTACTACCTACCTACTACCTACCTACTACCTACCTACTACCTACCTACTACCTACCTACTACCTACCTACTACCTACCTACTACCTACCTACTACCTACCTACTTCCTACCTACTACCTACCTACTACCTACCTACTACCTACCTACTACCTACCTACTACCTACCTACTACCTACCTACTACCTACCTACTACCTACCTACTACCTACCTACTACCTACCTACCTACTACCTACCTACCTACTACCTACCTACCTACTACCTACCTACCTACTACCTACCTACCTACTACCTACCTACCTACTACCTACCTACCTACTACCTACCTACCTACTACCTACCTACCTACCTACCTACCTACTACCTACCTACTACCTACCTACTACCTACCTACTACCTACCTACTACCTACCTACTACCTACCTACTACCTACCTACTACCTACCTACTACCTACCTACTACCTACCTACTACCTACCTACTACCTACCTACTACCTACCTACTACCTACCTACTACCTAAACAGATTAAGAATATGGATATACTGATATAATTTTTTTTTTTTTAAATATCAAAATTTTCTTTCATAAGAACCTTCTCCTGTCAATTACGAACAAAACAAAAAAAAAAATTAGCGAAATCGGTCCAGGCGTTGTTGAGTTATGCGCTTACCAACACATTTTGCGATTCATTTTTATATTATAGATGAAAATTATATCATATCGATACCCTAGTTCACAATCATATTAATTACATTTTTGTTGTCAATGAAATTGTAACGTTATGATTGGTGCACTATCGTCCTAATTACACCCACCTTTTTCCCGTAATTAGTATGATTGTGAACTAAGGGATCGATATGAAACATTAGGTCATATGAAATTAGGTTATATGATTTTATAGCATATGAAAATTATATTATATGAACGTTATTTCAAGTGAAATTAGAGCATTTGTTATTATATCATACATTACACACCCAATTATTTTACACCTTTTAGTTTTTTTGAAGTCGGTTTTAACTTTTATTTAAAGTTTTTATGTTTTACCACTTTGTCGGCGTAATTAATATGTATATCCATGCCAAATTATAGCTTTCTAGTACTAAGTGTCTCTGAGCTAAGCTGCGGACGGACGGACGGACATGGCGAAACTATAAGGGTTCCTTGTTGACTACGGAACCCTAAAAAAGAGCAGCAATTTTTTTACTTGTTTTTTTATTAAAACATTATGAGGTGGCTTAAATACGAAAACATAGCGCGAAAGTGAGAAAAAAAAATATTGTAAAAAAAAGAGTTAAATCCGGTGCAATGCTAATCTGTACCAGTAAAAGATCATGTGGTTTTAAGGAACTACACGAATTCGTTTACATTCTGTATACGTTAGATCAACAATCACAAGACCAACATTAAAAACATCAACACCACTAGATCGACCGTTAAGAAGTCAACGATTTACTACATCAATAATTTACTATTTCAACAGTTCATGAGATCAACAAGTCATCATTTACATCAGCAGTTTATAACATAACAGTTCACTAGATCAAGAGCTTAATCGATGACTATTAAGTTTAACAGATCAACACATATTAGATATCCGTGCAAAAACACGTTGCGATACTCAATCAATCAATCAAGTCAGGTGAATTGATTGATTGTACTCAATCAATTCAGCTGAGTCAGCTTGCAGTTCACAGCTGAACAAAAATGTCTCTCTCCAGTTGCACCAAAATCACCGATAAAACAAGTAAAAAATAAAGCATTGCAATGACAATCTTATTTGAAATATTCAAAAAGAAATACTTTTATTGCCCAAATGACAATATTTGAAATATCTAATAAGACATATTTTTTGCCCAAATCACAAAGTCACTCTTTTTCACAAATCCAATAAGGCGTGTTTATTATTTCTCCATTCTAGCTTGTCTTAAGAGGTCAGTTGTTTATCTATTCAATATTGTGGGCGGTTTGCTGTTTTTAAGTTGAGTCAATTTTGAAGTACGCCCTGAGGAAGTCGTATTTTTAGCTAAGTTCTATAACTTGAGAGTGAAATAATATTGATCACAGAATTTG
The DNA here is from genome assembly GCA_905220435.1 of Amphipyra tragopoginis. Lineage (NCBI taxonomy): Eukaryota > Metazoa > Arthropoda > Insecta > Lepidoptera > Noctuidae > Amphipyra > Amphipyra tragopoginis. The sequence continues at coordinate 12,910,753 of HG991999.1, read as the reverse complement.
AATTAAGACGAAATAACACATCTAGAAATTAGTAACCAATTGGACTTAATAAAAGAGTTATCTGACAAAATCTCTTCCAACCCAATTTTATTAAAGTAGATCAAAATTCTAATTATTATGATTGGAATTTACTTTATTTAAATGTCATTAATAAGTTAGCTACCTTCAACGTAATCACATGCTTCAAAATGTAAATTAACGTAAGCGTGTAACTACGAATAATTCAAGTTATCATATCTAGCCCGGTAAACAGTAAGATGAATGCTACATCTTTGCTAGTTAAAACAAAACTTGATCGTCTCAGCGTCGACAGGAAAAGTACGAAGGTCTAATTCATTAAATTAAATTTGTTTACCAAGCGGTTCTCAGAAAATAACAAAAAAGTATGAGAAAAATTGAATTCTAATTTTATAATAAATTTTCTCAATACCAATTCATTTACCATATTTCAGGATTAAGAATTTTCCACTGTTCGCGGAAAACATGAAAAGCTTCAAGTTTTCAGCATTAAAAGACGCCCACGAGTGCATCCAAGAGTACGAGGCCAGCTAGCCCTGCTTCTAACCTTAGGCTGGACATCCACCAGAGCTGTGCGACGAAAATGTGCGGTGCGAAAATGTGTAGCGAGGATGTGAAACGGTGTGACCCTTTCCACCAGAGCTGTGCGAGGAATGTGTAATGCGTAATGTGTTAATGTGTACAAATGATCATCTATCTCTTCCAAACACCATCTAGTGACTGACTGGTAGGCGCATATTTTCAAATCCTCGCACACATTCCTAGCAACACATTCCTCGAAACACATCCCTCGCTCGCATTTCTCGCTTGTTTTGTATGAACAAAAACCTCGCTCCGCTGAGCTCATATCCACCAGAGCTGCGCAGAGCGAAGCTAGGTAAATGGAGTGATTCTATTGGTGCTTACAAAACACATTCCTCGCTACGCAGCTTAGCACAGCTCTGGTGGATGCTCAGCCTTACTGTCCGTTTAATCTTTTAACTACCGCATGAACTATCCTTGTACGGCTCGTGCCGACTCTTTGTATATGTATAGTGTATTATCTATGGTACCGAGACAAAAACAAGATGCACGATTAATTTAAGGTGGAAATTAACCATATTGAAAACTTGCAGAAAATTAAAAACAACGCGTTGTACACACGGCTACAAATCAAGCTATACAAAACCAGTTTATCTTGGCGTCGCTTTGTATAATCTTTTCGCACAAGTAACTGTCAGCTTATACTGGTTTTGCATAGCTTGAAGTGTAGCCGTGTGTACATTACAAACAAAACGATATTTGACATGAAGATTATACTTTTCCCATTATTTCCAATCCACTTGTAATACTCCAAGTTAAATGAAAGTTTAACGACGTGTAAACTTGTAAAGATAATTTGGGTTTAATTTTGGGGAGTTTTAATTGGGTTTGTGTTGAAATATTCTAAATTGGCTTCGAATAAATGTGTTTACTACATGTCTTTTATATTAAGCTTAAAAATCTTTAAATCACAGATGGTTTTATTTTAATAATATCATTAGATAACTTTATAGTTAATTAATTTAAAATTTGACTATGCTGTTTCAAATTCATTTCCGTAGGTATATTAAAACTATATACTTAGCTGTTGCTAAATACTTATGGATATCTGCAGTCGACACAATCGATGAAAAACAATCAAACTTTTAATAGAGTGCAGTACAGTATATCTTTGTATCGATTGAAACTACATTCAAACTAATCAATAGTTCACAAATTAGTTTTCTTCACTCGTACTATACCCTCGACACGTAATTTGTATTTTAGTTACAATATCATTAGGGATTGTGAAATTAAAATCAGTTTTTAATTTAACAATTTATTGATAAACAACGGCAAAATGGGTTTACAATAAACAAACTCTATTAATGTAATTATACAACGTTATTTTTACTTTATACGAAAACCGAGACACCCCAACAAGATTTTCATCAGAACTGCCTGAATATATCGTCAGTGGAAAGGTAAAAAGACTAAAGCGCCAATATACCTACTTTACAGGAGAGCGTTTTAAAGTTTTTTTTTTAAGAAAAAAATTCATGATACTTTTTCTTTATGAGGTATTTTAATGAAACTTACGTACTAATGTAATGTGATTTTTTGCTATTTTTTGGTCTTTGAATGAAGCTTCTATCTCTACTGGTTCGTGAGATAGATGTCGCTTTAGTCAATATTCACTCATAATTTCAAATAACTTGGTAAGGCCAAAATACTATTCCACCCTAGATGCTTTTGTTCCCACAATCGAAAATTACTAACAAGCCATCAAGTACTAAAAGATAATCAAGGAAATTGACTTATGGTTCTACGTGTTGCTTAAAATGGAAAGCATAAATCACCAACAAGAATATTTACATTTAATCTTGTCCAAGTAAAATTACTTACTACTAATTAAATACCATTCCGATTTACAGACACAGGAAAGTAAAATTACTAATATAGTTACTAAAAAAAAGCGCAAAAAGTTTCATGTCACTGGTACCATTCCTACCACTGAAAATATTTTATTTATATTTATTTAATTACCCTACTACCATGTAATTTTACTTAGACATTAAATCTTTTTTGCGACTTTACGAGATGTAAAAAACCTTTAAATACCAATGCAGAAATATGGTTAAAACCTAAACAACGGATTTAATGATTTTATATAACACAACCACGTAGGCTGCCCCGTGCAGAAATCCAACCATTCAAACTTTCTTATTCAGGATGTCGGCAGATTTTGAGGAGAGGAGAACCGATCAGGATCGAGTATGATTATTCCAGGGCTAATGTTTCTTGTGGTTTTGATTGGCCTTAAGTCCTCTAAGTACATTGCTGAAGAAATCACTGCTGGGCTACCAGGTGAGAAGAAAACGTCAAGTAATATCCCAACTCCTTTACATGGTAGGCCCAAACCTGTTTGCCCCCACCGATTTGCAACTGATGGAGTTACTGAAGGTAACTGAAAATTTCAGTAATTCTGTCAGTATTGAATTTGATGTGGACAAATACTTATGCAGTTATGCATGAAACGTGAGAGAAGATTGTGGGATTCGAGGGACTCCTAATAAATAACTTAGATCCCTCTCTCCAACTGAAACCTACACACACTTGGGTATATCTAGGTGATAGGCATCAGGGAGACCGACATGATGCAATCGTTGCGGGAAAGCTTCTGGCCGCCTAAATATTTTCTGAAAAATATTTTATCGAGCGGCAACAAGGTCTTTAACGGTTGGGTCATGCCGGTCTTGATGAATCCTTTGACATACTCAAGTGGACTCAAACGATTCTTGATGCCTTGGATAAATGGTCCGTTCACTGCTGATTGTATATCAGAATGCATCACTTCCGTTTGTTGGTGATGTGGCTGTATATTCCATGGAAGTGATCTATGGATCGAGACTTTTTAAACGCAAATACCCCACACAACCGCGAAATGTACAGTTTCATGGAAATGTTGTCGCCTTGGACAAGGAACTGACCCCACTCTCCTGGGCTTAAGAGGCTAGCGCAAACCTACAATACATAGCACCAATGACCGCCAAGAAGTATGGCAAAGCAAGCGTTCATATTCTAGCAGTTTTTTTATGACGACGTCGAAGGTCTTGTATGTGCAATTGTGAACGAAGTTATTATGACGAACAAGTACTGGAAATATATGGGGAAGGATGGAACGGTTAACATTGTCGAGCATGCCACCGTCCGGGAAAATCTATTCGACAATTTATCTCCGGTTGTTCTTGTCTTACTAACGGCGAGTATTTGCACAGACATAACCTGGACGCCAAAATTATTCACCAGCTACTTGCTCTGAAATACAATCTTGTACATCGTGTACCATACTTCAAGTACGTCCGACTCCGTTCTTGAGAATGTCAAATTGTACCGGGATTGAGCTATCATCACCCACAGGACTGTTGTTCTCAATAAGCCTGATTAGTAATTGGCCAGAGCGTCGCACAATATGATTGTATTGATGTATTGTTGATATTATTGTCCCTCATGATGAGAATTTCGTGAAACTTGAAAAAGATAAACAAATCAAGTATCTTGATTTAGCACACGAGGTTGTCAACACGTAGGACGTGGATTCAGCAGTCTTTGTACCGATAGTTGTTACGGCTAATGGCCTAATAGTCAAGAACCTAGATCAATGATAGTTGATATCACTGTTTCGCATGACGAGAACCTCGTGAAAGCTGAGAAAGATAAAGAAAGAAAAATAAATATCAAGACTTGACACACGAGGTTGTCGACATGTAGGATGTTGATTCAGCAGTAATTGTGCCTATAGTAGTTCGGGGAATGGCTTAATAGCCAAGAGCTTCGACCAACACCTAAAGAGATTCTCGTTGGGTGGCTGGATCAACGGCCTGATATAGAAAGCGGTACTTCTCGAAACGGTGCGTATTGTTAGGAGGTTCCTTTCTCTGAAGACCTGACCACCGGTAGCTTGGATCCTGTTCTTGATGCCGGTGGGATACATTTTTTTATATATAAGAATGTCTTTTTTTTTAGAGAAATATTTAAAATGAAAATTGTAAGTTAAAGGTCATGGCCCATAATCCGACCCGATTCAAAAATGTTTTTGTACAAAAACGAAAATGGTGGTAAATAATGCAGGCATAACCCACTTTTCATTATATGTAAAAAGAAAAAAATAATTCAATGGAGAGATCTTGCAGTAGACCAATAAAAATTGGATAATAATTAGCTGCACCACAGCGGTTTCGCCCGTCTGTAAATTATTTTATCGCACGGAAACATGTCACTGGGATAAAAAGTATACTATGTCCGTCTCCAAATCCAATAGGTATATCTCTACATGGCAATTTAATCAAAATCGGTTCAGTGGTTTAGACTTGAAAATGAAACAAACAGACTTACTTTGTCATTGTTTTGTTAAATAAAAATATCATCATCACAATCATAAAGCAAACTCGTTCGGTCAGGTAATGACACGTATATTGCTGTCTCTGTCTCACCCGAGTTGATAACCAGCTTTGTTGCGCTCGCGCAATAATACAATGCCTTGCCTGGCCCACAGCGGGTAGAAAAACATCGACAGCGCCTTCCTAACCTCGCCCTTCGCAGTCCTTCGTCATTCGTCGTTGTGATCTGTGCTTTTTCCGAATTTCACAAGTTATAAGTTAAGTTTTCATACTTTTAATCTACCTAAGATTACATTTTTTTTATTATTATTATTTCATGATCCCCATCAGCCACAGTAATGCGCCACTTACCATTGAAAAGTATAATCATTTGTCTTTGATTCTCGCCATGTTTCAATTTTGTACGCCGTAGGTATATTTTTCACACTAAATGGGCCATTACCTTTAAGTATGTTAAATGAGACGTATAGCCTTTCGCATTATTAAATAAAATCTCATACCGACTACTAAATAGACTTCCTTATTGAATTTAGGGATATTTTTGTTACTTAATCGCCATTCATTACAAATATATGTAAAACGATTTTTACTAAAACGCCAACAATACTACGACACAATAATGCAAAATTACTAACAAACCACTGAAATGGATTTAGTCTGAAGGATTAATTACTAATAAATATTATTTAGCTTAAATGAGAAATCGAATAATACTGATAAGCCATCGTTTCTCTTAAGTACTTAGATGAAAAGTATTTAAGCGACGTCAACCTATAAAACATCGAAAAAACGTCGCTTTAGTCACTCATCAATGTACTTACAGGCAAAATTTTGGAATGCTAAAGCGCCAAAAAAGTGCTCAGATCACCACGGGACCTAAACCAATCGACGCAGAAAAAAAATTGCAGTCGAACTGTATATATAACTCATTTTGACCAAAAGTGGCGCTTTAGTCTTTTTACCTTTCCACTGACGATATGTTTTTTTTTAGTAATTTATCTCCAAGTTACGCCTTTGTTTATGTCGCGTTAAGTTCGCTAAAAAAGTGTGAAATGCCTGAGATGTGCTATGCAGGGGTTGTCTAATACACGAAAACCGACCGAGCAGACCATTTCAAGCCTTAAGGTGTCTATTCCCGTCAATTGTTATGGGTAGAAACCTACTGAAACAAAATTGAAACTAATGAAAAAAAAAATACAAAAAAAAATGTGGTGTAAAAAATTTGTCAATCGATTCTCCTAGTGATTCTGAACAAACTAGTTTCAGGTTTAGTATATACTAAAACTAACCTTGTATTGCTATGTATTTTATATTATTAAAGTAAGTACATATTAATGTACGAAATGTATGTACACCTAGACGACCCATTTTTCTCTTTTCATTTTTCCAGTCCATTCAAAGGTTGTCTAGAAGAGAACGCCTTGGGCGAATACCGCCCTTTTTGCATTTTGTATTTACATTATCTTTCCTAGTTTTCATTTTCTTTTATTTATGTAAAGTGTTTATAGATATAAGTAATAAATAGATGTAGATAAATGTATACAGGGTGGCCAAAAAGTCGTGGATCAAACGCAACTAGGGGTTAGATGGGGTCATCAGCTGCAAAAAGTTGTTCTACGGGAGGTCCTTAAGGTCAACCCCTGCAGAGTTATAATTTATTTTGTGTTTGTATGAGAAAATTGTCTTTTTTTAACTCATTCTTATTAAAATTCGAAAAAATCTACATCCTGTATCTTTTTTATAATTTTCACTAGATTGGTAGGTACTGATGAGTCCTTGAGTTAGACATGCTATTTATGGTGGTTTATTGGGTGTGTTGGAGATAATATTAAGTTTTACGTTTTTTTTTTCTCAAATCATAACTTCACTTCATAACATAAGAAGGACTCATCAGTACCAATCTAATGAAAATTATAAAAAAGATACAGGTTGTAGATTTTTTCGAATTTAAATAACAATTAGTTTAAAAAAGTCAATTTTCTCATACAAACACAAAATAAATTATAACTCTGCAGGGGTTGAGCTTAAGGACCTCCCGTAGAACAACTTTTTGCAGCTGATGACCCCATGTAACCCCTAGTTGCGTTTGATCCACGACTTTTTGACCACCCTGTATACTGATTCTTAACACGTAGGTAGAAGGAACAACAGGGTTTTTGTTACATTTTGTATATTATATTAAAATAAATACCTATTTAATTATTAATATTTGTAATGTTTAAATGATTTCTTAATGTTGCATCAAAGAAAGCCGCCGAGCTCGTAGCGAAATAAGGATGTACTTGTAAAATCAGATAATGTAAACATTTTTTTGAATGACAATGTTTCGATTTTAATAGTTATTGATTTTGACCTCACCTCACGACTAGCCAATGATTAATTTTTTTTAATTATAATTTCATGAATGTTGTGCTTGTAGGTAAATGTACCTATACGTCCCTCAAAGGAACAACAGGGTTTTTGTTACATGTTGTACTTTGTACTAATATCATAAATGCGAAAGTAAGTTTGTTTGTTTTTTACCTTTTCAGGCCTAAACCACTGCACCGATCATCCTAAAATTTTGCATATACGTTGTCAGGTGTACAGAAACGGACATAGGGTACCATTCATCCCGAAAAATTACTGTTCCCGAGAAAAACAACAATAACTTTCATAGATGGCGCCACGTATCTTTCGAATCATGATTGAATCATATTATTATTATAGAAACTTTAGTAGTGTGTTAAGAGTTTTTTTAAAAATCTAAATTAACACGAGCCAAGGCGCGGGCAAAAGCTAGTTTTATATAGATAAATAAATAGGAGGGGCTCATGGCTAACTAACAACCGTACCGACCATATGATTTGCAAGGTTAAGCTGCACTTGCCATGGTCAGTTCGTGGGTGACCATTGGTTACTCATTGAGACCTCTCCGTGCCTCTGAGAGCACATTATCTGTCGGTTCTGGTCTAACCAAAGGATATTGGTATTGTCCAGTAACTGGGTTGCGGAGGTCTGATGGCAGTCGTTCCGCGTAAAATACTGGTATTCAGCTGCATCTGGTTAGACTGGAACCTTACCCCAACATAGTTGGGAAAAGGCTCGGCAACATAGTCAACATCAAAAACAAGTGATAAATGTAAAAAAATGATTGATTCATAAAAACTTACGTATTTTTATTTTGCGTAACAAACTATGACAGAATAGTATAGATAGATACATAGAATAGAATAGTAAATATAGATAGTATAAGAGTATTCTACAAAGATTGAAGAAAGGTATTAGCATCAATTTTGAAAAAAATTGAGCCTTACGATAAATAACTTCGTAATACCGAATTATTCATAGAGTTTGTAATACCACCTTTTTCATCGTCATCCTCATGCATCATTTCAACAACAATAGAAAGAAGGTGAAATGACGCATGAGGATGACGATGAAAAAGGTTATATTACATTTGCCCCAGGTTCTCTTCCGCTAGGGACACGTCTGCTACAAGTTATGCTGCTGACTGCACATATTACATACATTTTCATGTTCTATATGAATACCATGTAATCTCCTGAAAAACTCAATTTCTGTATGTACCTAAGTACTTCTAAATCCGGAAGTAAAAAAAGCACCTTTTATAACTTCCTACAAACATTTTACGCAAATAAGGAAAGTGGCCAAGTTCGAATTGAGTTTGAGCAAAAAAATTGCTTACCAATTTTAATTAGAACCTTGAAGGCTTCGTAATCTGAGTTGTTTGTTAATTCATAAAAATCACGGGCTATTTTATAATTTTACCTTTATTTTTCCTATTTTTCATTAAATGTTAACGTCAAGGTTTTTCACGATCGATTAAATTGTAAAAGAGATAAAGGTGGGTGGGACGATGCTTGGCTGAGCAAATAAGTAATTTCCACGATTTTGTATTTTTTGATTTATAAATAACTAGAGGTTGCTCGCGGCTTCGCCCGCGTGGGTGTCGTTTATTGTGTGTTCCGTATTTTTCGGGATAAAAAAAGCCTATGTACTTCTCCAGGTTCCAGACTATCTCTGTGAAACGTTACTGAATATGAAACGTTTTCATCAAAATCGGTTTAGCGGCTTAGGCGTAAAAGCGTAACAGGCAGAGTTACTTTCGCATTATTTTGTAATATTAGTAAGGATATATCAGCTGTAACTATCCCACTGCAGATCAAAAGCCTCTTTTTATACAGAGAAGATACGAGCATTGATCGCCACGCTTGTTTACTGCGGGTTGGCGATTTTAGACAATTAAAGTCCAGGGGGGTTACCATGATCTCTTAGAGCAGGAATGTTTTAATATTATTACGAGAGTGGGTAAGAGATTGCGCTAGAGAGCTATCTAGCGCTGTCACTTTCCCACTCTCGGAATAATATTAAAACATTCCTTCTCTAACAGATCATGGTAACCCCCAGGTTCCACACGATGTTGTCCTTCACCGTATGTCAGTGTCGTCTTAGGCTTGAAACGCACTAGCGGCCAGCCGAAATATCGATTTTTACATGAAACCGCATGATCTCAACGCACTGGCGCACGACGGCTGGCCGGAAATCAGTGCGTTGAGATCCTGCGGTTTCATGTAAAAATCGATATGCGGCCAACCGCAAGCGGCACGCCGTATTGCGGCTGGCCGCTAGTGCGTTTTAAGTCTTAGATTAACTAAGAAAGTACATATCGTGTCGCCCGGGAGTGAAAACCTTGGGAATGCAATTTGGTCATTTTATTTTATCACGACTTATAGGGACTATATCTTATAAGAGAGCAGCTCTATTTGAAATTAGTTTGTAGGCACTGAAACTAGCCTTTATTGGGTATTTAAAACTCGTAATAAATATAATTGACTAGCTTTTGCCCGCGACTTATTCCGCGTGAAAGCCCACAGGAACCGTGCAATGACCAATTGCATTCCCGAGGTTTTCACTCCCGGGCGACGATATATGACATTGAAAAAGTCACACGTGTAAGTACATGCCAGGGTTTGATCCCGCAACCTGGTGCGTCGTATACCCTCCGAGCCACCACAACATCTTATATAGAATACTAATAGGTATATTTTTTGATATACCTGAAAAATATTAATTACGTGTTTCATCTAACCCCTAAAATACCAATAATTTGCTGAAAAATGTATCTAGATATTCTTTACAGCAGCTCCTCCATGTTTCTATTAACTGTTTTGAAAAAGATAAATGCCTGAACTAATGCAAGAAAAGACAAATGAAATAAGTCCTGAGTAAACGTAAACACTCTCCCACTTAATCTTTTAAGCCTTGGAACGTGTTGCAAAGAAATCCAGAGGTTAGTATAAATAAAATAAATTACTATTTATTTGCTTGTTTAGTACGTGAGCCGGTTAGGTACAACTATAAAGAAAATAAAGCCAGACTCTATGTTACGATTACAGTTCTGTGCGACCATAGACGATTGCGTTTATGAGCATTCGTAGTGTTCATTAAATTAGGATTCTGTTTATATCTTAATATCTAATTAGTTAGATAAATATCTAATAATATCGTCACCCTCCCCGTTAACTGTCGTAACTAGCAATTGATAATTTTTCAGTAGTTGCGTTAGCTGTGGCTTTATTTTAATGAATTACTAACTTTTTTATATTGCTCTTTGCTTCCTCTTTTAAGTTAGTTGTTGCCCTAAAGCCCTAAGGTATCTATTTATTTATTTTTATTCATTTGAAGCAGATACGTCACTCTCTGAGAATTTCTCTGAAAATTATTAATTGCTAAAGTCCCCGTCGCGAGAAGCTATAAATTTTGTAAACACACATTTAGGGGTTCGCAACCTTTGGAACAAGTAAAAAAAAAACAGTTTTGTAATGATTTTTATTTTTATATAATGGTTTTTATTTTATTTATATAATAATAAATAATAATCTACGAAAACAACACAAACAAACTGAAACGCATGCAAAACTCAAATGACAGCATTGACAGCGTCAGTGTGAACTTACTTCAAAATGGCGGGCCAAATGTTGACGTTCCATGAGTCAGACACGTTCCGGTACCACAAAACATTAGACGATAGCGCTTTATATCGCTAAAATATAACCCGACTAAGTGAAATTGCTCGTTAGTTTCGTATTACACGTATGTAACTTTGAGTTGATTGAATTTGGGATTATTTGTTGTTGATTGAATTGTCGCTACGTAACTTTGTAGAAGTTCTTTATTTACAAAATTTATAGCTTCTCGTGACGGGGACTTTAGTTACGACAGTTAGCGGGGAGGGTGACGATATAATAGGTAGTTCGGAAAGACATTTCGTTTTTTCCCAAAAGAGGGCTTAACTGTATTTTTTCACAGCCATCTTCAAACTTAAGTCACATAATCATTATATAGGGCATCGGGCGTGAGCGCGAGCGAGCGAACGTATTGAGAATGACGCATCCAAACGCGATGACATCTAGTAAAGTGAAGTGCAGTAATTGTAACATAGTTATTTGTGAAGTTCTGGCATTTATTCAGAATAAAATTGACGTCATGGATGAGGAAAGCATTGTGCGAATATGTTCGACGGCGTTCACCGCGGAAGACATAAAAGATGCGAAGGGTTTGCTGTTTGAATCGGTAACCGTTAAGAAACGTAAAATAACACGAAAGAGGGAAGGAAGATCGCAACGAGATCTCTACGATGTTATTGCAGTTTTTAAGGAGACAGACCCTGAGGAAACTCCAATATTTGTTGCCAGAGAATTGCAAAAATTACCACCTGTCACATTCGATCACATAGATGCAACAAGATTATTGAAAGATATACTTGTGATACAGAAAGACCTAAAATTATTAAAGGAGACATATGTATCATCAGATCAACTTCATGAGGTAAAACAAGATGTAATAAATCTGAAACGAACATCTCTAAATAATAACTATGAGTGCACAAACGTAAACAAAAATCGTGGTGGTGGCGGTATGTCTAACAGCTTCTATATGGATAGTGGACTATTGGACCTACCTCACATTGAAAAAGGTAGCGTGAGTCATATCGCAGCTGAGAGTAAAACGCAGGACGACACTTGCGTGCGGGCATCTTTGTTGCACACGGGGATCGATGATAGCGCTGTCCCGCTCACACAGGTGCGAGGCGTTAATGAGGAGCGGCACGTGGAGGCCAATTATTACACCGCGGTTTCTAACAACAAAATTCCGCCGGCGACTGAGCTGCAAGCGGGCGTCGTCACTACGGACACGGGCGCATGTATGAATCATTGGATGGCATCTACACCGGTAAATGATAAAACATTAGCGGCTATTATAGCTAAAGACGTACAATGGAAAGATAAGAAGCAGACCGAGGAATGGACTTTAGTACAGCGAAACAGGTTGAGAAATCGTCATAATACTATTGAGGGCAAAGCCCATAATAACTCCAGCGAAAAATTTAAAGCCGCGGATATAAGAATACCGTTATTTTTAAATAATGTAGATAAAAGTACATCGGAAAGTGATATTGCGGCTTACATATTTAATAAAACGCAGGTTAATGTATCTTTGCAGAGAATTAAAGCGAAGATACAGCGTCAATACAATGCGTACAAAATTTGTGTGCCAAAGCCAAAGCTAACACTGTTCTTGGAAAGTAGTTTGTGGCCGGAGGGCGTTTCTGTTAGAAGGTTTGAGAAATATAATAAAAATAGTAATGGTAGACAAAATACAAAAGAAAATAAATAATACGAAGTTTGTCAGTTTCAATTGTCGGTCAATAACAAGATCAATTGACTGTGTAAGATCGTTATGTCGAACAGCTGACATAGTGGCACTACAGGAAACATGGCTCCTGCCCCATGACGTCTCGTATCTAGGAGGAATAGACCAGGAATTTGCGTATACTGGCAAATCAGCGGTGGATACGTCGACGGGGATGTTAAGGGGCAGGCCGTACGGCGGCGTCGCTATACTATGGCGCAAGAGTGTGTACCCGTACGTTTCGGTAGTTGAGTGTAAAAACGTGAGGCTCACTGCCATTAAAGTAGTACTTGACGATCGTCAGTTTTTGGTGTTTTCGGTTTATATGCCGACGGACGCTACGGATAATAAGGCTGATTTTACGGACTGCTTGAGTGAGATTAGTGCAGTGATAGACAGTTGTGGCGTTGAAACGGTCTTTATATTGGGCGATTTCAATGCTCACCCGAGTGCATCTTTCGGTAAGGAACTTTTGAATTTTTGTTTAGAACAGTGCTGGGTGTGCGCGGATATTGACTTTTTGGGACTATTATCGGACTCATACACGTACATTAGTGACGTTCATGGTACTAGGTCATGGTTAGATCATATTGTTGTGACTGAAGCCGCAAGGCGAACGATTTTAAAGGTGGAGATTAAATTTAATATCTCGTGGTCTGATCATTTTCCTATAGAGCTAACATGTGACATTAATACTCTAAAACCTAAAGTTAACCTTAGCAAGACTGTACAGAACAGTATTGTATGGGGCGACAGGGATTTGTCACAGTTAAAACAATACAATCAACTATGTACTCTCAAGTTACGTGACGTAGATTTCCCCCCGGAATTTAGAAAATGTGCGGATGTATTTTGTAGCAACTTAGAACATAGAGGTATCATAGACAAAATGTATAATGATGTAGTTAATATATTAAGAGATGCAGCGTCAAATTGCTGTAAAACAAAATTTAATACTTTTCAAAAGAAAAAGATATATGTTACTGGCTGGAACAAATATGTGAAAAAGGCTCATGGGAACGCTCGACTTTGGTTTCAGGAATGGGTTGCGAACGGAAAGCTCAGTTCTGGTCCTCTTTTTGAAAATATGCGTAGGTCACGTGCTACATTTAAATCTAAGCTTAAATGGTGTCAGAACAACCAGACAAAAATAAAAATGGACATTTTAGCGACACAGCACACATCTAAGAATTTCGTTCAATTTTGGAAGGAAACCGGTAAAATGAGTCCAAGGTCGGGCATCCCAGTGAGCGTTGAGGGTAAGGCTGAACCCACCGAGATTGCCAACCTATTTAAGGAGCACTTTAAGGTCTGCACACCTTTGACTACTGGGAGTAGTAGAGCCGACCTGCATGAGGTATGTGCCGGGGACAAAATTGTGCGGATAACAGGTAAGGATGTCGCGCAGGCGGTGAAAAGCATGAAACGGGGAAAATCCCCAGGCCATGACTCACTTAGTATTGAACACTTGCAACATGCAGGACACCACTTGCCCAGGGTGCTCGCCATGCTTTTTACCTTCTGTGTAGGGCACTCATACCTGCCTGAGGAGTTGATGAGGACTGTAGTTGTCCCTATTATTAAGAACAAGACAGGGGATGCGTCCAGTTTAAATAACTATAGGCCTATATCGCTCGCAACTGTGATAGCTAAGATACTGGATAGTGTGATTGATAAACATTTAGGTAAACACCTTAAACTACATGACGCCCAGTTCGGTTTTAGATCTGGGCTGTCTACTGAAACAGCAATATTGAGTCTCAAGCACACTATCCAGTATTACACTAGCAGGAGCACACCAGTGTACGCATGCTTTTTAGATTTATCGAAGGCATTCGACCTGGTTGAGTATGACAAGCTGTGGCAAAAGTTGTCAAGTGAGACTGAACTTCCTGACGAACTCACATCGCTCCTTAGATATTGGTATGGCAATCAGTGTAATAATGTCAGGTGGGCGGGGTCACTATCGGATACGTACAGGTTGGAGCGTGGCGTGAGACAGGGTGGCCTGACTTCGCCTAAGCTCTTCAACCTGTACGTGGATCGTCTGGTCCGTGAGCTCAGCAGTGCCCAGATAGGCTGTTCAATTGATGGGGTTTTTGTTAACAATATAAGTTACGCCGATGACATGGTGCTGCTGAGCCCATCGATCAGTGCCCTTAGGCGCCTGATAAAAATATGTGAGTGCTATGCGGGGGCCCATGGGCTCAGGTACAATACGACTAAGAGCGAGATGATGGTTTTTAAGGCTGGTACGAAGAGCTACGATACCGTCCCACAAGTCACATTGAGCGGCGGTGCTCTCAAGAGAGTACCGCAGTTCAAGTACCTGGGCCACTGGGTCACCGAGGCCCTCACAGACGACGTGGATGTGGAAAGGGAACGCAGGGCATTGTCAGTTAGAGCTAATATGCTGGCCCGTAGGTTTGCACGATGCACTGCACAGGTGAAAATAACTTTATTTAAGGCATTCTGTCAGTCATTTTATACGTGCAGCCTATGGGTGAAGCATACGCAGAAGACTTATAGTGCCCTGCGTGTCCAATACAATAACGCGTTCCGGATGTTGATGGGGTTGCCACGTTTTTGTAGCGCATCAGGTATGTTTGCAGATGCACAAGTAGATGGCTTTACAGCAATACATCGCAAAAGAACAGCGTCCCTGATGCGCCGCTTGCGGGGCAGCCCCAACAGTTTCCTGCAAGTCATAGCAGAAAGAATGGACACGGACTGCTCCTTCATGGAGCACTGGACAAAATTACATGTTCTGCATTCTTAATATTCCATTATTGTTATTTATTATTTTAAAATTAATTAATGTATGGATGATTTATAATTATTGTAATTTGTCTGAAATAAAATGATTGAATTGAATTGAATTGAATAGGGTGACTGGATCTGGACCCGCCATAGCAAATTTTGGAAAAATCTCAATGAAGTATAAAAATTGACATATCTCCCAAACTATAAAACTTTAGCTAGGGAAAGTAGTTCAATAATAATTAGTAAATGACCTCCTCTACAAGCTTAGTTGAGTATACGAGTACACTAAACCTGAAAGTAGTTTGTTCAGAATCACTAGGAGAATCGATTGACATATTTTTTAACAACACATTTATTTTTTTCATAAATTTCAATTTTGTTTCAGTAGGTTTCTACCCATAACAGTTGACGGGATAAGACACCTTGAGATGGTCCGCTCGGTCAGTTTCCGTGTATTAGACAACCCCTGCATAGCACATCTCAGGCATTTCACACTTTACTAGGTAACTTAACGCGACATAAACTACGGTGAAACTTGAAGATTCTTTAAAAAAAAAACACATATCCAGGCAATTCTGATGAAAATCGTTGTGTCTCGGTTTTTGTATATACTAAAAATAATGTTGTATATGCGAATTTGCTATGGCGGGTCCAGATCCAGTCACCCTGTATATTTCGACAGCTGATATAGCAGAGCTTGCTTGCGAATAAGTTCGATTAATTCTACGCAGTAGTTTTTGGTTGGTATTGTACAGCAGCATTTTCGGCATATTTTACTTTTTTACTATCGAAAAGGTAAAAATGCTGTTCAAGCATAAAAAAAAATACCCGATGTGTATGGAGAAGATGTATTAACAGAATGCCAGTGCCAAAACTGGTTTACGAAATTTCGATCTGGCAATTTTGATGTCAAAGATGCACCACGTTCTGGAAGGCCAGTTGAAGCTGATGTAGACACATTATAGGCATTGATTGATGCAAACCGACGAATAACGACTCATGAGATCACTGAGAGTTTAAATTTATCGAATTCGACCGTTCGTGATTATTTGAAACGCCTAGGATTAGGCAAAGCTCGACATAAAATTCAATTAAAACGAAATGGCTTTCCAAACAACCTAATATTTACCTAGTTAAGTACTAGTTAGCTACTTAAGTTGCTTGAAAATATCTTTATTAAATTATATCAACCACAAAATTCATTGTTAGAAATAATTTTGGAAAGGTCATAGCTTTTATGGTAAGAGGCTTAAGGGATTGGAATAGTATGTATGGATTCCAAGAAAAAAGTCGGGTTCTTGCGAATTTTAAATCTGAATAGGTACCTACTAACATTTCGCAACGAACCAGAAACCAAAAAAAAAATTGCCTCTTTTTAAAATTTAAAAATACCCCCGGCCTTTTTATTTGGCTGTCGATTCTTGTTAGCGATTATTATTAATGCGGTGAGAAAGTATATATTCCATAACGAGTCATACGGGCTCAAAAACTATGGGTCTGCAACTTGTCATTGTGGAGTGCCACCCTGAGTCACCTCCAAGTCCATCCTGTCCAAATAAAGATTATTAGCTACTTTGGAGTACTTAGTAGATATTAACAACCTTACTATCCAAACCCTCAATCAGATCAGCTCAATGGTACCCTAGTATTGTATTGTCACTAGGTTTGCATATATGTTAGAAATCAATCGGACGAGCGGAAGTAAATTAATAATAAGTACAGACGCCAGCATATCAAGCTACCCGAAACTGTAAAATTTTTCCAATCAACCTTGAACCTAATACTTTTGCGATAAAGATGAATATCTATTAAAGTTTGACAGATTGTAGTAGCTTTATGTGCTGACGTCTATACATTGCATGGCAAAGATCTCTACACCGACTGTGAAAAGAGCTGATTATCTGGCAGCGGAAGAATCGATTTCGAAAAAAACAACAATTTGAAATCGGGTCATCCTTTTCGGAGCTACAGTGCCACAGAGGCACAGACCGACCGACATACAGGATTTCAACTTATAACACCCCTCTTTTTTCGTTGCGGGTTAAAACATACATCGAGTAGGCTCTCCTTATTTTACAAGTATGACGTCTTCCAAAGCGATCTTGAAGCCACGCACAGCTTAAAAAATAACAAATTGTCCTTTTAAAAAGCGTGACTTGAACTACGAAAGAGTTTGGCCTCAGATACAAAATTATACACGTAATTTGCCGACTTACAATTATTTTGAATCTTACATGAATAATGTAAATTCAATACGAAAGTTGTTATTTCATATTAAATTCATTTATGAATTAACAGCTTACCAGTATTACGTTAATTCTGCTTTTATTGGATTGTTATAGTTTGTTCAAAACTATGACCTCAAAACCTTCGATGTGATGCCATGACGCGGACAGATTGATGAATGTATGTACCAAAGCAACGCTGAAATATTTATGAAAACAACACTTCAATCTCCATTTCATCACAGTTCGGTTATGCAGTACGGAATCTAATTGAGAAATACGAGAATTCCTTGTTTACCACTAAAAGTTGCCAGCGGCTATGTCAATTAGAATTTGTTATTTCGTTCTTTTTGCAGAGTGAGCAAATAACGGGAACAACCAGTAGTACCTATAAAGCTTGAAACTTGTGTTAGATATAAACTTAACCCAAACGACAATAGTAAAGACTAACCATTCCATAACATTTAGTAATAGATACGATGTCCTAACTAAACCAATAAAATGTTTAATGTGTTTGAAACTGTAGGCACGGTAAGGAACGTTGTATCAAACATATATTTGTGGCCAAAGTTCCTTGATCTTTACCATGAAACTTTGCCTATGGGACAATAAATATACCTACTTCAATAAAAATAAAGTAGGTACAAAACTTCTCATACTTACATTACACACACGTAAAGTATACAGAGAATTCCCCCAAAGCCTTTTATTTTCATACATTTGTTATAGGTATTAGACCTTTGTATTCAAAAAAATCCACAAGCCCAAAAGGTACCAAAAGCAACAACTCACCAATACACAAAATAATTAATGATCCGCCTACCAATGAGCGCAAAAGCAGCTTATTTAATCGGTAAGTGAGTACAATTAAGAAGACTGCATCTGTATTATAATATACCTCAAAATACAAATGCTAGAGACACAATGCAAAATCTTATTCTAATGTTCATATTTACGAGTAATATATCACGGGTTTAAATTCGATCCATTTTAAATGAAGCATAAAATGCTTCCGAACGTCCGTCCCGCACTTACCGAGACTGACGTTCACATTAATTTTATGTCCACTATAAAACACGGATAAAATCGATTTTTAATTCCCTCATTAACGCGTATAAAAGTCCTGTGATTTGTTTCATGAAAGAAGGTTTCATCTGAACAATAATGACGTCATGAGCTACTGACCCCATTTATTTTACTATTGTGATCATAAAACACAGGAAAGTGATAGATCTCCTTCGGCTAGCGATTTATTGCATGTCCTTAGCCTGAGGAGTGGCTTTGTATCTCTCCGATGTTAATATTAGCTAGTTCATGACGTAGCCTTTTATTCGCCATGGCGAAGATTTAGCTACTTATTTATTGAAATAGCTTTTGTTTGCGTACCTATTTATGTCTGAGGCCTGAGAAGCGTAGGAAAAATAAATAGATACTTATATGTTATTACACGACTGCCCAAAAAAAAGGAGTGTTATTTTTGAGTCATTGTTTGCCTTAATATCGTGACAAAGAGGAAGTCGTTGAATTATATATGTTTACAGGAAAATCTGTATTTATTCGTAACAATACAACCGTAAAGCAAAAAAAAACTAAGGCAAGCTTGGTGTTTTTTGTAGATCGAATAAAAAATATATACAAAAAATACGATGACAGTTTCTTTTTACGGAAAATAGAAACCTTATAAAAAGCATTGTGTATGTTATGATTCCATAAAATATTTTTTCAGAGCTTTCTCACATTTTATCCGCCGCTGTAATCCTCCTATAAAACTCTACAATATTGTTGGCAATACTGACAACTTTTTATAACTACTACAGTACTTTGATGTCCTGTTTTATATCCAGAGTTGGGCAAAGGTTATATCCGACCATTACTTCGGCACCCAGTGTTTGATGTTCAGTGTGACAATACTATGTTCACCTCCACAGGTTAATGCCGAAGATACGGCCGAACCGTTAACTTAGGAGGTTTACTCGTTCAACGATTGCTACTTAGGACCTATTATTTTGAACTGTGCATTTATCGGTGAAGGACCTGCGTAGGAATAATAGCAACAGTAAATATTTTTCTTAATTTAATAAAAATAGTATAACCTCACGCTTATATTCCTTGAAGTGTTGGACAAAGGTATACAAGGTGTAAACGAATTCGTGTAATTCCTTCAAACCGCGTGATCTACTGGTGACACTGATTGACTCTGCATAAGTTTTTTTTTCAGAACCAACAAAAAAGTTTTTAAAAAATTAACCGTGTTTTTCTTTTTCTGAGTAATTTTAGCGTCCCAAGTTAACTGACTGCGTGGAGCGACATCGCGCTAGTTGTGCCCGTCAGCCGTGTCGCCGTGGCTCCATTCATTTATGCATGGCATAAAAAAATTCTAACACATAAAATTTTGATTTGGGGAAAAAAATGGGTTATTTTTAAACAATCTAAATCCCGTGCCGGGTTAATCTAAGTATACCATTAATAGATCATGTCGTTTGAAGGAATTACACGAATTCGTTTACTACCTGTATAGTACACCCTCGTTTTGCCGGTAAGTTTAAGTCCCTTATAAAAGGAGGCGATCCTATTGCCATTAACCGGGAAAATCTAGACTATGGGCTGTATTGTCGTGTTTTCCACATTGATAGACAAGTGCACATGTACTGTAAGCGTTGCTTTTACGTAGCATTTTTTAATATTTTTTGTGGTATTTTGTTTTTTGATTTCGTTGGGAATATTTTTCTCAGTATGTGCGGACGATATAGTATTGCTCTTTAACGAGAACGCCTTTCTTTAATGAACATACTGTAGAGTGTAGATATACAAGCTTAGTTTTAGTATATACTAAACCTGAAACTAGTTTGTTCAGAATCACTAGGAGAATCGATTGACATATTTTTTACACCACTTTTTTTTTTTTCTTAAATTTCAATTTTGTTTCAGTAGTTTTCTACCCATAACAGTTGACGGGAATAGACACCTTGAGGCTTGAGACGGTCCTGTCGGTCAGTTTCCGACAACCCCTGCATAGCACATCTCAGGCATTTCACACTTTTTTAGGAAACTTAACGCGACATAAACTAAGGTGTAACTTGGAGATTTGCTAAAAAACACATATTCAGGCAGTTCTGATGAAAATCTTGTTGGGGTGTCTCGGTTTTCGTATAAAGTAAAAATAAGGTTGTATATAAAAGGAGAAACTGACTGACTGACTGATCTATCAACGCACAGACTAAACCGCTGGGGTTAGAAACTTGAAATTTTGACAATAGGTTTCTTTTGTGACGTAGGCATTAAAAAAGCATTTGGAAATTAAAGTTTTTACGGAAGTCCGCCACTTATGAAGTAAGAAGCTTAAGATAAAATAATAAGGTTACTGGTTAGAAATAAATGTACCTACTTACACGTGTTTGAGCGTTTTTAGGAATTCAACACCAAAAGGGGTGAAATAAGTGTTAAAAAATTGTATGAGAAATGTGTTACTTTTGAAGTAAGAAGCATAGAATTAAATATTTAGGCTTCTAGTTAGAAATAAACATACATGTGTTTGAAAGTCTTTGGAAATTCTTCCCGTAAAGGATGAAACGAGTAAGTTAAAATTTCACGCAAGCGAAGCGGCGGGCAAAAGCTAGAAACTTATATACTATAATTGTTACTTTTATGGTTCGCCGCGTATCTCCACGAACATGTTTTATTCAAAGTTTCAGCTGTTTATCATCCCGCTAAAGATAAATGAATACCTACGTATTGAGTAGAGTGCTTTAGCGTGGAGCTCATAAGGGACAATTAGCAATATTAGTAATACATATGTATGTAGATACATAGATATAACTTTGATACTACATTGCTTCAAGGTTTATGCTTAGAATTAATATAATATATTAATATAAAGCTCAATATGGTATTTTACTCTATATGAGAAAAAATCTAAAAATTTAGATATTATTGAGATATCTTAGGCAAAAAGCAGTCGGAAAACGTTAGTTTTAGTTCATAAAATAGCAAACTAAATTTTAAAATTCAATTCAAAGGTTTCAGCTTTTTTAATCTGTTTCGTAGCACCATTAAATAGTAGTCGCCACGTTATTACGTCATACGGCTGTGTAAACTTAGAAGTGTCAACTATCAACTAAACAATTAACTTAACATACAAAACATCACTGCATTTGTTTACACAGCCAACTGACGTCACGGCCATAGAGCAATATGGCGTCCACAGCGTCCAGCGTTTTCGTCAAATTACGCGCGAAAGAAAATGCACAATTTAAATGCATTTTTATGGCACTTAACGGTTGAATAAATGTGATTTTTTTAGTGGTTCATTAACACTATAGAATCTAATTGAAACACTTTTCAAAAATGGGCGTAATACCATTAATCTTTACTTCTCACGAACAAAATATTGAGAAACGTAAAGCTATTAACGAGGTTTGTCGCGCCTGTTCAATTAAAGCAGGTAGTAAATTCTATTCAATAATAATTACTGTGGGAATAATTATAGAGCAACGGCTTTTGCTTTATACGTAGTTTAGTTTAATAATACTTCGACACAAATCTAAGATTAAAAGAATAACGTTCTTAGTACAAATTCACAACTAGTTATTTCTTGCAACTGGACTGTCTCGTTGGTCTAGTGGCCGCAAGCGCGACTGCTGAGCGTGAAGTCCTGGGTTCGATCCCCAGGTCGGGCAAAGTGTTATTGGGTTTTTCCGTGTTGAATTTCTCAGTAGCAGCCCGGAGTCTGTGCCCGGTCGATGGCAATAGGTTCGTGTCCTATTACATGGGACTTAAACATTACAGTGAAATGAGGATGTACTATACATAACGTGACCATTATTTTTTTCCCTCAGAGCGGGACGCCTGCAATAAAATTTTTTTTTAAGAATAAAACACATTATTATGAAAAGGAGGTGGCCAACTTTTTAAGGGACCGTTACCCCACCATCGAAATAAATGTACACAAAAAATAATTACTTCATTTCAAAGCGTTTGACCTCAAGACTTACAATATGGAAACAAAAAGCGCCTAGAGGTCCTGTATTTTTTTTAAAGGGCAGTTTTTCTTACTCTACTATAACTTAAATGTCAGGTGTTATTTATTGTTAACATTGAAATAAATATTGTTTAAAAACCTTCAGAAAATGTATTATACCTATGTTCCAAGTTATCCCGATTAGTTTTTAGTCGTTTTGATACTAAACTGCTACTTAATACCAACTACTACCATATATCTGCTGAAATTAAATTAAAGGATTTTTATATCACCTGTATTTCACAATATGTTATCCCGACGCTCAGAATTCCATGATATTACAATTTGCAATAATCGGCTAAACTATTATTAATTTAATTTTAAATTTAAGTAGACACTCAACACGTTTGATAAATACATAATGCATGTTGTGCTTACCTGTAAGAAATTGGTACACTAGTCTGTAAGTCCATTGAATGTAGGTATCTCATATCTTTGTACCTATTAGTGTATTCAATTGTTGGTGAGCCAAATAAATAAAATAAAAAATCATATTTCTCATTGAATCTAGCTAAAGCACAATTGACTCAATACAAAATTATTTAGTCCATAATAAAAGCTGTGAAAATCAGTTTTCAATTCAACAAAACACACAGATGACATAGATAAAAAATATAAAAATAACAGGTATTTAAAATACCAGATAACATTTGTTCCCTTCAGTAACTGTTATCTGTTAGTATAAATAACATTCACGATGCGGTTGACACAACGCCCTGTTAAATAACGATGTTTTTGTCTCATTCTTACTGACGACATATTATTATAACCTTGCTAAAAAGATGTACCTAAATAGTCTAAAAATATATACAGGGTGGTAATTTGAGATGGGGCATGAAGCGCAGCTACTTTACCATTGTAGCTACAAGAAAACGTTCTAGTTTTAGACGTTTCTAGTACTCCTACCTCAATTGCTCCGGAAGAGTCTTTTGATCCTTACGAGAGATAGGATCGATTGGCATCATAAAAACGTTTTCTGAAAACTGCCCCTTTTCTCGCTGACTGTACATATTTTTCAAAATCTGTGAATGCTGATAATAATTATTCTAAAAGTTAAGGGTGGTCTCCTAAGAACGTTTTCCTATAGCTATAATGGTTAAGGTAGCTGCCCTTCATGCCCCATCTCAAATTATCACCCTGTATAACTTACCAAGGTTCATAAGAAGCAATATGTATAAAAATGTATGTCTCCTTTATTTGGTCACGTAATCTGTGTCACGGTTATTTATTCGGATACATTGATACCATTTTTCGAAATAAACGTTTAAAGATTCAGTAAATAAGAAAAAATACATCACAGTAGTTCACAAATTAATAGAATATCGTAATTGTAATAAAATACGAATATTGTATGATTAAAAGTTTTAAAATATTCATCCATATTATAAAATGATCAGATAACTTGTCACCTTGTCAGTGGTACTAATCGGTAGCTAGTACAAAAATACTAGGCTAGACAGATATTTAGTACTGTTTTTTTATATAACAGAGATAACAAGTATTATTGAACTGTTATTACAACCAACCTTTAAGTCAGCCCGCCGAAATCATGCTGGCCATTTACATTTTTTTTTCTTTTTTTAAAGCTTTTTTATTCTTATGGTTTTTTCACTGTCAGAAGGTAATTATTAGTGCTGGGCTCGCCCGGTCGCAAACGTGTAAATCGATTGTTCTATGTAGTTAATCGATTAATTAATAATAACGATAATTGTTTAATTTTTATATTACAAGTTACAAAGTAGGTACCGTTGCAGAGCGGTCTTTTGGGGAGTTACGTGTCGCGGGTTTGATTATTTGATTCCCGGACTGATCAAATATCTATATGGTCTACAGACACATAATGGTTTCCGGGTTTGGTGTTTTTGCAAATGACTATTTGTGTTTGTAAACGCGCTCACGATAAATAACGTATTTAAATAAAAAGGGGAAACGTATTTTTAAAAAGCTTGTCATCCTAAGTGATTTTTGAAAGAAAAAAATAAACAAATCTTAAACTGTGAAAAATTAAATGACATTAAATGTACTTAATAATCCTGAGTTATTAGGTAGGTACTTAAATTGTTATTTGTCAATTTAATTAATAACAAAATACGAAAAATATTAATAATAATAGGTGTATTAAATGACTTATTTACGTTTACTTGAATGTTATCGATCCAAGTGAGTTGTACTATAGGCATAACGATTTTTTTACTGAAATCGATTATCACAAAATGAACAGCCCTTAGAGTTTAAAAGAAATTCAAATGTCATCCATCAATAATGCATAATGGCCGACGGGCGGAAAATATCAATATACTATCTTAATATCTTCATCATAATTTCCAGGACTTGTACAGAAAAAATGAAAAATAGGTCTTACAATAATATGTAAAGAACGTTTTATCATTGATTACTTTACTTTGTACAAGTTCAGTTTCAATTATAAGTGTGTTATCGACTATCTGGGGCAGATGTTGGCCACCTCCTTTACAAAAAATAAATTGGAACTATTCTTGTGTAGTCTCTGGGCTGGTCGATATTTTACGGAAGAGTAATTTGCTTTAAAATAATTATCAGCTTTAATTTAT